>CP110840.1:20592500-21928401 GCA_028411795.1 Euphorbia peplus
TGTAATCGTGCAGCATGACCAGTAGTCATAAAAATGTTTATTTCCCATTGGCCATCTCACCCCGAGAAAGGATGTGTGTCCTTATTTTTGTAGGGATCCCCTTAGGACTCATCAAAGGCAACGATAAATAAAACCTCTGTCACACGGATATAGTCTAGGCACAGCACCAATCAGAAGATGTCAACAACCCTTTCAGAACCTAGCCCGAAGGACCTTGGAAAGCATAGAAGCCTCCCTCAGCCATCCAATAGAAGGTGTCACGAATCCCCTACAACGGAAAATCAGCCACATGTAGGGGCAATATTCAATCTTTAGAAGGCAAAGGAATGATGTGGCCTCGCCTAAGAGATCATCAGCTGGGGCATCGCTCGACCGACAGGGAATACAGTACAGAACCAGGGTTGGAAACGTTACTGTCTAGATAAGACTGGTAGGACAAAGTGTTAGGCGTCGTCAAGAGTTGGTAGGCGAAAGCCCAACACGCAGGTAAGTCTTCTAAAACCTGCTTTCAAAAAACACAAACGCACACACACAGTGTTACTCGTTTCGCTTCCTTAGGACTGCCCAATGGATCTTACAAGTTGATGTAATCGTCCTACACACTCCCAAGGAAGCGAGGGGCAAACTGTAAGCACTGGTTTTCGAACCCAATGATGAAAGCAATTTCCGAGCTCCTCGTTGCGCCAGTCGCCCAAGAACTAGTACTCGCTGAAGAATGGATGGCCTCTTAGAGTGATAGACTTCTCCCCGAATTTCGGGCACACGAGATTGACACCTTCAATCTCGTAAAAAGGATCTCCCCGCACCTCGGGTAGACAAGATTGGCACCTTCAATCTTGTAAAAAGGAACCTCCCCGGACTCCGGGCACACAAGATTGGCACTTCAATCTTGTAAAAAGGATCTCCCCGCACTCCGGGAACACGAGTTTGCCACCTTCAAACTTGTAAAAAGTCCTCCCTCTTTCCAAAAAGTATACGGTCTCCCCTCTCTCTTCAAGAGACCGTACGGTCTCCTTAACTTGAACCGTCCGGTCTCCTTTATTGAGACCATACGGTCTGCCCACATGGCCAAACGGGCCTTATTGTTATCTGCCACGTGTCGCTAAGCGACAGTGGACTTTTGTCGGGCCTTTGTTGAGGCCCGTCTGAGATTCAAAATGGATCTCAGACGGGATATGTTGAGACTGTACGGGCCCCTTAAGCAAGACTGTACGGTCTCCATTTGGAGACCGTACGAGCTCCCCTTGCCTTATAAAAGGAGGCCGGATTTCTCATAATTTCCATCATCAAATACTTTCATTCTCCTCTCTCTAGCTTGTTTTAAGCGATTTCTGACCCGATATAAGTTGCCTCTGAAAAGTTGCCTAAGGTTGCCTCTGATACGAGTAACGCTTAATTCTGAGTCTTGAGAACTCTTTTCTTCCATAAAACCCTTGTGCCCCAAAGGTCGTCACGACTACCAAAATTATCCAAAAATCTTCCAAAACAGACGATTCCCTCAGAATCCTCCAAAAAGCAGTCACTAGAAGTACGTCCTCGACGCCTCTCCGACCCTGAAGTTCTTCCTTAAAAGGTCTCCGTTCTCGACGAGTACTAATTTGCGAGCACACAACTAGCACGCGATGAGGGTAAGCTTCTGAGGGTTTTGTACTGTGTCACCCGACGGTTTTCTGTATTGCATTTACTTTATTTATATGCTTTTTGTGTGATAATAATAAAACTCAAGATAATAATGAGCTAGGTTGCATTAAAGATCCTCTAGGCCCTGGAATGTCGGAATTAATAAGTTGTATCCACGAACGTAAATAAGAATCTCTGGTTTTCAAAACAATCAGTAATCATACCGGTTCATACATTTTCCCGGTCAGCCGGGTGGCGACTCTAGTCAAAGAAGGCTAAAGCCGTTATGAGCGTCCACTTTCGCTCACAACTGTGGATCTTGGTCTCACCAAGTCAATAATCACCAAATAATTTTATGACAGTTTTAATTATTGTAATTGACATTAAAGTCCTTTAAATTCTGACTCCCTCTCTCTCTTTCTATAGAAACTACTTCAAACTTAAACCGAAAGAATTACAACAATGGCAACAACTAATACTTTATGGCCACTCTTGGATAGAGAGAAGTTGACTAGACCAAACTTTCTAGATTGGGCTAGGGCGGTTGAAATTGTCCTTAATCACGAGGCTAGAGAATATGTCCTTACAACTCCTCTGCCTACTGGACGCCCTGAGGGTGCTGTTAACTCAGTCGAAGTGGTGAGGTATAACAAGCACATCATGGACAACACGGAGGTAACATGTCTGATTCTTGGTACCATGGCTGATGATCTTCAAAAACAGTTCATGACTCAAGAAGCCCGTGAAATGATAGAGAACCTGAAGCTTATGTTTCAGGATCAAGCCTGTCAAGAGAGGTTCTTGACTACCAAGGCATTGGTTGAGACAAAGATGCAACCTGGATCCTCTGTCAATGCACATGTGCTGAAGATGAAGGGATACATTGATAGGCTGGCTAGTCTCGACTCAGTTGTCATGGGGACCATGGCAGTAGACATTATCTTGAGGTCACTTCCAGATGCTTATGACCCTTTTGTCCTAAACTACACCATGCAGGGTCAGGACAAGTCAGTCATGGAGTTGCACGGTTTGCTCAAGCAAACCGAGCAGGCCATGAACAAGGGCAGGAAGACTGAGGTGAACCTTGTGAGTAATGGCAAGGGCGTAGGGGGAGCCAAGAACAAGAAGTTCAAGGCAAAGGGCAAGAAGCTCACGGCTAAGGGTAGGAAGCCCTTCAAGCCTCACCCTTTAGACTTGTGCCACGAGTGTGGCGAGAAGGGTCATTGGAAGAGTGCCTGTCCGAAGCTGAAGGGAAATGTGAAGAGGAAGCAGGATACTTCTACTTCAGGTATTTATGTTGTTGAGATAAATCTCACTATCTCATCATCTTGGGTTTTATACACAGGATGTGGGTCTCACATTTGTTCAAATGTGCAGGGGCTAAGGAATAAGAGAAAACTACCAACAAGTGATGTGGATCTCCGAGTTGGCAATGGAGCCCGTGTGGAAACATTGCAGATTGGAGATTATTACTTGTCTTTGCCCAGTGGACTTGAACTAGTTTTGAGAGATTGTTATTATGTACGTTCCATGAGGAGGAATATTATTTCGATTTCTTGTTTGGATCATTCTGGTTTTATTTTTGATACTGGACATGGAATTTTCAAAATTATATGTGGCAATATTTTGTATGCAACGGGCGTTCTTCAGAACGGGCTATACGTCTTAGATACATCCAATGAATCTCATATATTTAACATAAATGCTAAAAGGATTAAATTAAATGAAAATAATCCTACTTATGTCTGGCATTGTCGCTTTGGGAACATAAATGAGAAGCGTATCGCTAAGCTCCACGCAAGTGGTGTACTGGGGTCTTTTTACCTACCAACTTTCGATACTTGTGAATCTTGTTTATGTGGCAAGATGACGAAGGCTCCTTTCAAGAAGAAAGGTGAAAGAGCCACTAAACTATTGGAACTCATTCACTCAGATGTTTGTGGACCAAAGAGTACAGCTGCTAGATCTGGTTACTTGTACTTCATTACATTTACAGATGATTATAGTCGTTTCGGCTATATATATTTGTTAAGACATAAATTTGAGACCCTACAAAGGTTCAAAGATTTTAAGAATGAAGTAGACAACCAACTTGCAAGAAGATCAAAGCACTCCGGTTTGACGATTTCTTGAGCGAGTGTGGGATCGTATCTCAACTCACGCCTCCTGGTACACCCCAGTGGAATGGAGTTTCAGAGAGGAGAAACAGGACTTTGCTAGACATGGTCCGCTCAATGATGAGTCAGGCTAATCTTCTTGTATCCTTTTAGGGATATGCTTTGGAACGGCAGCTCAAATACTAAATAATACATCTAGTAAGGCAGATAAAGGAACACCACATGAACTATGGAAGGGCAGGAAACCCAATGTGTCCTTCATGAAGATCTGGGGATGCGATGCTTTTGTCAAGAAATTGACAAATGGCAAGCTGGAGTCCAAATCTGTTAAATGCCAGTTTGTTCGATACCCTAAGGAAACTAAGGGTTATTACTTCTACAACCCGTTAGAGAACAAAGTTTTTGTGGCTCAAAATGGGACATTTATGGAGAAGAATGTCTTATCTGTGAAAGACAGTGGGAGCAAAGTTGAACTCGAGGAAGTTCAAGTGACACAAACTCCTGCAGCATAAGCTGAGGTTACTTGGACGACTGTTACAGATGTTGAACCAGTTGAACATGCTAAACCAGTCGTACAGGCACCTAGAAGGTCGCAAAGGACACATCAACCGCCTGAGAGGTATGGTTACCTGGTCACGCATGATGGGGAACTTATGCTCACAGAGCAGGATGATCCCAGGTCTTTTAAGGAAGCTATGTCTGGCCCGCATTCAGGTGAATGGCGTAAAGCCGCCAACTCTGAAATGCAATCCATGTACGACAATGATGTCTGGGAATTGGTGGACCCATTTCCTAGAGTCAAAGTAGTGGAGAGCATGTGACAATACCTTCAAGGGGCGCCTGGTGGCAAAAGGATTTAGGCAAATTCACGGTGTGGATTATGATGAAACTTTTTCACCAGTCGATATGCTTAAATCCATAAGGATACTGTTTGCTATAGCTGCATGGCATGACTACGAGATATGGCAAATGGATGTCAAGACCGCTGATAAGTCCAAAATGTACTTATATTTCGAGGCATTTAATCGATGTATTTACGAGAAATTGATCCTTTTAGCTTAGATTTACATAGGTTAGGGGCAACTTTACCTTTGTATTTGTGTTTTCATGTGTAGGGATCAAGTTTGGTGAAATCAGTTGATTTGGTGCTAAAATCGAGCTTTACTCAAGCAAACGAGGTAGTTTCGATACCTTGTAGTATTTTGGCCATAACTCCCTCATACGAAGGTATTTTTGGGCGTTTCATGTTTTAAGTTTTTCCAAATTAGGAGCAGAAAGTGGTCAAAACAGGGTTTGAAGTTGGACTCGATCGAGTGGCCTATTCTTGACAAACAGAATGGCTCACTCGATCGAGCCAATCTTCCACTCGATCGAGTGAGGCATTCTGTTTGCCTTGAATATCCCCACTCGATCGAGCCAAAAGCCCACTCGATCGAGCCACATTTCGACCAACATGCCCCTTCATCCGAAAGTTGTATTATGTCGCCCAAACGACACCCCGTATCACCCAATAGCTTTATCCTTTCATCAAGCAATGTAATCCTTGAGTTTTTGGCTATAAATACACCATTCTCCAGCGAAAGAATCATCCATCAGAGGAATCACGAATCAAAGAATAATCACATTCGTAGTTATTCCCATTTGTTCCACCGAATTCCCTTCGGGGAATTCGTAAACACCATACACCTTACCCTTCGTTCTGATTTCCATGGCATTGTAGTGTTGATCGAGAGATAGACTTCTTTCATCGATTCATCGAGGAGAAGACGAGCAAGAACGCCCTGAGGATTGACAAACCTCGCGATCAAGAGTAAAAAGGATTGACAACCCTCTTTCCCTTTATCGATTATAGTTCTTACATTTCTCTGAATTTCCGTTGTAATTTCTATGAATGTTTGATAATTGAAATACTTATAATAAAAGTTATATTCATATATGTTCATGTGTTTGAATGTTCAAATCTTATTGCTTGGTAAATTTACTTTGTTTCTATCAAGTAAAATCAATAGAACATGCATCACTTACGCTTTATTAATCTAGGATAGGTCCAGTTAGTAAGTCGTAATCAATCTAGTAATCAATCTAACTTACGTGATGTTCATTAATCTAATTAAGGTTGTCTAGGATAGGTCCAGTAATCTTGTTAAGTCAATTCACTTAAGGACAATTAAACATAAGTATCGAGAGATCGTGTTTAATTGTGTTCTAGAATTGGTTGAATTGTATGAGTAAATTGTTATAATGTTCATTGTGCTTAAATGAATCGTTGTCTTTGCTTGGATGATGAATGTTGGTTAAGATGTTAGTGTAGGAATGAATGTTAGTTTATGAATTAGTTTAGTTTAATCACCAATATCCAAATTATCGCTTTTCTATAAACCTCGAGAAAACGAATAAATTAAACGATGAAAGTAAATGAGTAATTAGCGTTTCCCTGTGGGATCGATATTTTATTACTACATGAGTGACTCCGTACACTTGCGGAAATCGCGCAACAAGTTTTTGGCGCCGTTGCCGGGGAAACGCGTCATAATTTTCGTTTGAGAAAATGAAAATTGTTTTTTGTTACTTATTTATTTCAACGTTTATTTTAATCCGAATCTTGGTTTATAGATATTTATATTATATGTATTTGTATGCTTTTTTTTTTATTATTTTTATTATTATTATTATGTTTTTTCTTATATTATTATTAGTTATCTTTTATTTGTTTTGCTTTAATTTTATAATTTTAGTTACTAACTATTTTGTTTTCTATTGTTCGTCGGAGATATTTGATCGTGTTCATGCGCAGAACCGACTCAAATTAATTGAAGATGAAGCAAGTAGGAACAAGAATCCATGAAGTTTGAAGGTAAGATTTAAATTAGAATTCATGGAGGTTAGAGGTAAGTTTTCATTTTGATTTTACTTATATTGTTTTTGATATGTTAATGCATTTAATTTGTTATTTTTGAAAAAAACAATTTTGAAAAAAATTGAAGATCGATATTTTTTTACTACATGAGTGACTCCGTACACTTGCGGAAATCGCCCAACAACCGCTTTCCTGAATGAAAAGCTAGAGGAAGAAGTCTGTACGGCTCAACCTGAAGGTTTTGTCGATCCCAAGTATCCTAATCGGATATGCAAGCTTCAGAAATCCATTTATGGATTGAAGCAAGCATCCCGATCTTGGAACAAGAAATTCAATGAAGCCATAAAATAATTTGGCTTTATACAAAATCCTGATGAGCCCTGTGTGTACAGAAAATTTAGTGGGAGATCCAATACTTTTCTGGTTTTGTATGTCGACGACATATTGATCATTGGAGGAAACAAATCAGAGTTGCTTTCTACAAAGCAGTGGCTGAACAAGTGTTTCTCAATGAAGGATCTCGGAGAAGCCGAATCGATCCTTAGGATCAGGATCTATAGAGATAGATCCAAGAGCCTACTGGGATTGAGTCAAGCCAAGTACATTGACAAAATCGTGAAGAGATTCGGTATCGAACATGCGAAAAAGGGATTTATCCCTATGGTCTATAGGAAGAAAGGTGACAAACTCTCCATGAAAGATCACAGTCATAAGACTGATAAGGCTAGGCAGAAAATGAAGAAAAAACCATATGCTTCGGCTATAAGTTCTATCATGTATGCCATGTTATGAACTAGACCTGATGTTGCCTTTGCGCTGAGCATGACCAGCCGTTTCCAATCCGATCCCGGAGAGGAACACTGGAAGCCTGTCAAGGACATTCTCAAGTACTTGAAACGTACTCGGGATCAATTCTTGGTTTTTGGAGGTGATGATAAGCTGATAGTATCGGGTTACACTGATGCGGGATTCCAAACTAATGCAGACAAGCAGCAATCCCAATCTGGTTTTGTGTTTGTTCTCAATGGCGGTGCAATAGTTTGGAAGTCCCGGAAACAGCCTACTGTTGCTGATTCTACTTGTGAAGCTGAGTACATTGATGCATGTGAGGCTGCTAAGGAGGCAGTCTGGTTGAAGAAGTTCATTGGGGATCTTGGAGTAGTTCCATCTATCCAGCATCCCATTGACCTCTACTGTGACAACAATGGGGCTATTGTACAAGCGAAAGAGCCCCAGTTGACAAAGGGGAACCAACATTTGCTCAGGAAGTTTCATCTGATTAGAGAGATCGTTGAAAGACGAGATGCGAAGATCGAGAGAGTTGACACAGATGACAATGTCGCAGATCCGATGACGAAGGCTCTTGCTCAAGCTAAGAACAATAGTCATGCAAGATCTATAGGGATTAGGGATATGCCCTCTCGGACCTAGGTCAAGTGGGAGATTGTTGTTGTGCCCTAGGTCAAGTGGGAGATTGTTGTGCCCTAGGCCCTAGGCGTTGTTTTATGACATTGTATTTGATGATGATTACATACTATGTTATTGGTGTTTTATGAATAAAGGCGTTAATTCATTTGAGTTATATATCTTGTACTATAGTAACTAAATGAAGTATCCATTGATTGTATATCATAAAAGTATACCAGAAGCCATTCATAGTCATGGGAATGATTCACATGACACTATGTAGGTTGCCTAGTGTGTGTGATTATGGATATAGGTGCATGTGCGTTACACGAGACTTGGTCGATCCGCTTTGGAAAGCTCATGGTAGTAGAGTCATTAAGCTTTCTAACAATGTAGATCTCTTTTATCTCCTGACCTGATTTTAGTATAGCAGTCAATAAGGAATCAGATTGAATTTGGTGTATTTCTAATAGGTCCGCCAGAGGATGCCAAATATGGATACACTGGTTCAATCTCTGAACTTATCATTGCGGATAGTTGAAGTGATGGCATTACCACTCACTGTTTAAGTGAGTTGATATCATAGGCCACTTGATGAGTATTAGTTGAGAAATGTACGGCCGTACTGAAACAAGCAGGTGACTTGCTTGTTTGTCAGTAATACTCGATGATCAAGAAATTAATCTAGCAATAGAGAATGACTACACCATGCATCCAGCTTGATTGATCGATATGCTTTTGTTAAGAGATAAGTAGAGCATCATACAGGGTTTTCTATCTAACATGGATATCATTCATCTGTAATCAATATGTGATGGACATGGTTTACTAGGACCCTTTGTCGATCAGTGAATTGTTAATTCACAGCTTATTGATTTCAGACCCTAAGGATCGTGCAACACGGTAATCGAGAAGATTAATTTATACATGAATTGTATTAATTAATTCCAAGATTAAATGATCAATTGATGAATTGATTATTTGAAGAACGTATTAATTATTTGTTATGTGACAAGTTAATTAATAATTGGAACGGCTAATTAATTGATCGGGTTAATTTAATTAAGCGATTAATTGTTTATGGGTTTAAAGTGCAATATTAATTTAACCTAATTGATGTTAATTGAATCGATTTAATACTACGATGTTTAATTGATAAAATTAAATTAATTAGGGGTCAAATTAATAATTAGCTGAAAGTTAATTAATTGCACTATATAAGTGAATTGTCAATTCATTATTCAGGATCGAAAACTGAAACCCTAGCCTCCATTAGCAGAGTTCGGCCGAACCCCTCCCTAGAGGATTCCAGCGAATTTGTTCTTCGTTCTTCGCGTTCTTGGAGTAAGCCGACTAGTAGATGGTCTCAATTCTTGCTCGTGTCTGCACGTGAACTAGGAGGAGCAACATCTGAGGCTCTCGTCTATCCTTGAAAGGATATCCAAGTAGGTTTTCTTAATCCTTATATTAAGATAACAATTTTGTTAAAATTTAACTGAGGTTTAAAGATTAAGATCAATGGGTCAATTGGTTCAGGTTAGATCGAAATCACCGTTTAACTAATACTTTGCTGCTTCCGTTGCGCGGCTCTAATCGATCTTTCTGAACCCTACACATCCATCGTCGGAGCCTTAGTGGATTTACACACGGTCAAGCGATACAACTGAGTGGGTGCAGCGTATTCTCTCCTTCTCCACGGGATGGACATGATAGTTCAACATAATCTAAAGATGATACGATGATTTAGTTTCCTAGTTCCGGTAAATCTCCTTTCTTTCTCCTTTTTTATTTCGATTTTTACTCGTTTATCTAACTGTTTATTAAATCTTTTTATTATTATATTTGTTATTATTATTTATTTACAGATATGGGGCTATTCCTATGGGATATTGGCTTTTCCTCCTATCTTGAGAGGTACACATCATCAATACCCGTGCTTAGGTCGATGGAGTGATAGCTGGGCGTGGGGTACTGTAACTTCCTTAGCAGCTAAGAAGGAGGAGTTCAGGGAGCTATCTTGGGACAAGGTGAATTTTATATCCCTACTTGTAAAACAAAACAAATTATTTTTAGCTTCTAACTTTGTGGTTCTATATATACTTTTTTTATTAATTTTTAGGTTAACAAGAGGCCGTGGGGACCGAGGAATTGGGCACCAGAAATGATCTCAGCCAAAGCTTTATCGAACAAGCAGGTATTGTTTGAGTGCCATTACGGTTTGGTGTGGTACTTGGGCGAGAGAGTGAGGAAGTGGTCTCTTGGTCCGAATGATCGACCTGTTGGCCCTAACAAGAACAGAATCACCTAGAGGGGGGTGAATAGGTGTCTAAGTTGAAAACTGAATATTTTTAAGTTTTTAAAGAAACTTGATTTTCAGAGTCAAACTTTCACAGATTCAGAAGCAAAGTTATAGAGTTTGCTTCTGAGGAAAATTTTGCTTATACACAGTTAGCCTGCTTTCAGCAACAGAAGTTTGGTAAGAGAACTTCTGGACAGTCTTCTGAACAAAGACAAAGATACTTACAGAAAATCTGTTTCAGCACTAAATATAAGCAAGTACACAGAAGCAATAATAACAAGTATAAGAGGGAGAAAGAAGTTCAGGAGGTCCTGAATGAACAATTCGATTTATCCAAGTTCGCCACAGAAGTCCTGTGACTACGTCTTGTCCCCTGAGGTCGCAGCCTACAGAGATTTTATAAATCCACTATTCAGAACTTTTATGGCAAGCTCAGAAGCTCCTTTACATCAACAGAACTTAAGCTAATTTCTCACTTAGTCCTGACTAGCCTAAAAAGAGTTAAAGGATTTCCACCAGAACAAACAATACTCTGTTTTCTGGATTTCTCACCCAACTCTAATCTCAACTAGATTTCTCTCTTTAAATCTAACTGAAGATCACAAACGATCTCAGTTTACAAGATTCCTATTATGAACTTGTTTTTCTTCACTCTCTCACTTTACTAAGACTATGCTAAGAAAGATTGAGAATGGAAAAGTTGCTCTGTTTTCTTGTTTAAGACAGTGCGTTAAGATTTTGCTCGATGATCATGCGTATGTTGATGCATTGGAGCTTGGCTACTATTTATAGTGATTGAAGATGACCGTTGTGGAGTTTGAAACTTCAAAGAAGATGACATCAGTTGTTGTAGCCGTTAATTTGTCAAGTCTTCAAACGGTCTTCAAACACTTTGATTCCGTTATCCTTGTTCTTTAACAAAATCCGGTAAGTGATTTGAAATCAAGGATGAGAATGACAGAATTATTCTTCAATTGGATCAACAAAGGGTAGACAAGGAATTTCTGGTTTCTTTTGAACAGACAAGCGCGCTCCATTAAAACAGCTTTTGAACTTTTGGCGCCTTGCATTGAATGCAAGTGTCAGAGCATTAAATGCTCAAACAGAACCCGTGACTTAGCTTTCAGAAGCTAACTTCCAGATGTCTAGACTTCTGATCACAATTGGCAAAGCTTCTGAATGCAAAGAACTTCTGAGGAGAGCTTTAGCAGACTTCGGCTTCAGAGCGGAATATCCAGCTTCTGAGTTATTGAAATTTTGACTTCAGCAAACTGATCTTCTGAGT
Organism: Euphorbia peplus; assembly: GCA_028411795.1. NCBI lineage: Eukaryota > Viridiplantae > Streptophyta > Magnoliopsida > Malpighiales > Euphorbiaceae > Euphorbia > Euphorbia peplus. The sequence goes on from CP110840.1 coordinate 20,604,086, forward strand.
TCTTTAGGCAATCCAGAAATGATTCATTCAGCACCTGCTGAGCAACTTACACAAAGACTAAGTAAACAAAAATTATTAGTCAATAGTAAACTATATGTAAGGGAGTATTAGATTTTCATCTTCTGAAACGTTTGGACATAATCAAAACACATAGGGTTCATCATTCTCCCCCATTTTGGTTATGGACAAACCGTGGTCAGAAGGTAAAAAGAAAACATGAGGTTTAGAAAAAGAACTTCCTGATGCAGATGTTTCATAACTTCTGAGTAAATTAACTCCCCCATTTTAGTGTAAATGGTGAACTTCAGCAATCTGTAGAGACTTAAAAGGACTTAAGATCAAGTTGTTAGATTTAATGAAGTGTAATTTACTAAGTCAAAACAGAAACATAAGCAAGAAGTAAGAAGTCAGAGACATAAGAAAGTATAATGAAGATTCAGTGTATATAATTTAATTCAGAAGACAACATAAGACACAGAATAATCAGAAGAGCAGAAAAAGTCCTAAGACAAAGACTACCCAACCCAGAACCTAGCTAAGAAGCTTAAGTCCTAAAAGATTACAAGTTCCTAGGTTTCTTCTGAGGAGGAGGAACACCACTAGAACCTTCAGCAGCACTTGATCTCTTCTGACCAGACTTCTCCCCCGTTTGACCAGAACCAACAGCAACACCAAGAGCACCCTGAGACTTCAATTTTTGTTGAACATTCAGAGCAGTCTGATATTGCACAGGAGTTGGTCGCACAGTATTGATCATATCCATTCGTCTTCTGAAGTCATCATCAATGGTCTTCATATGATCAAAGGTCTGACCAGACATAGGTCGCTGTTTCTGAACATCATCAAGAAGAAGCTTGATCAACCTGTTGTTAGCATACGCAGCAGCAGTGAGATGCTCATTCTGAATATAAGTCTGTCCTCGAACAAACCTATAGCAATTGTGAAGAGTCTTCTCTTGTTCACGTGCTTGAGTGTGCATAACCTTCAGAAGTTCAGTAAGCTCAGCAATCTGTGCATTCTGAGCAGATACAGCAGACTCAATGTTGGAGAGTCGATTGTTGAGATCAGGAGTGATGTCATATACAATCTTTGCAGCTCCTGAAGATGAAGAACCTTGAGCAGAAGATTTCACTTCTCTCAAAATGTGATTTGCAGTACTTTGCAGGTCTTCAATCTTACTAGGGAGCATCTTCTCATGAGCCTCATAATGCTCGTTTGCTTCCTTGACTTCTTCTGTCAATATCTCCAAATTCTCATTGACCTTCAGAGAAGAAGCAAGAGCAATGTTATCCAGAGAGGGAAGAGTCAGAGCTAATTCTCTTAATTTGTACAGCTCTTCATACGTAGCTAGATGAAGTGTAGAAAGATTGCGTATGTAGACAGAGGGGTCCTGCATTTGGAGCATAGTCATGAGCTGCAGGTTCTGAGCTTTCAAAGAATGTAATTCTTGCAGCACAATGCCCTGAGCATACATGTCAGCAGCAGAAGTCCTTTGCCCCACACCAGCAAATCTATTCAGCAGTTCATCAGAGCCACTCTGACTCATTCGTCTCAACTCCTCAATACTAGGAGCACCACCAGCTTCGGATACACCAGAAGCTCTGCCCATGAATCCAAAACTACCAAACCTGGTATCCAGATCATCCCGATTCATGTGTTTGCGCAGGAAGTCATAGTTGGATGACAACCCAGCAAAGCACGAAGTAGTGGAGGAGGTAGTTAAGGGATCACACACAGGAGGTGTATGTCCAGAGGTTGAGAGAGGAGGAATTTGAGTGTTTGAGGAAGGGATGGTATTGGTGGTAGAGGAGGAAATGGTAGGAGAAATGGAAGGTAAAGTAGATGGCAGTGAGAAAGATGGAGCAGTAAATCCAATTGATGGATTTACAGAGGAAGTAGGTAAGGAGGAGGTAATGGATGTGGCAATGGAATCAGTGAAGATGGGAGCAGAATTTAGATTCACTTCTGAAAAGGATCCAGAAGGAGGAATAATTGGAGGAGATACAACCTCAGAAGTTGAAGTTGTAGGAGGAATGGAAGTGTGAGAATCACTAACTTCTGTGACAGAAGGTAGTGAGGGAGATGGATGAGGAGTATGAGGAGATGGATGAGGAGAATGAGGTGGAGATGGAATAACCTGTTCAGAGACGTTTGGATCAAAGGTTGAAATGGGCTCAGCATAGATATGAGCCATTCTGAACAGCGTCTCAGAAGCATCTCTTTCACCAGGATTTCTCCCTTGACCCAGAAGAACATTATCTAGAAAATCATCAGTGTCGATGTTTTCAGCAAAGTTCATAGCATCCTGAATGATAGTATCAGGCTCTTGATCACTATCCTCAGTCAGTTCTTCAATAACAGGAGCATCAGCATCCTTCTCACCAGACATATCCATCATGTCTTCTTCATCAACCAAGTCCTCTTTTTCAGGAATTGATTCTTCCAGTTCAGTACTCGAGGCAACAGAGAAGTCCTTTTTGATCAGAGACCTTCTCTTTGCTGACATCTTCTTCTTTGGGATTCTTCTGGAGAGAGGAATATCTTCAGAGTCATCATCCTCTTCAGTAGCCTTTGAGCTAATCCGAGTGGAGAGAGAGACATTCTCAAGCTCTTCTCCTTCCTCTGAAGCCCCAACATTCTTTGAGAACTCCACATTCTCAAGTTCAGCAGCACATGCAATGATTCTTGCATCAGCCTTGGCCTTTGCAGCAATTTCTCTTTCAGCTGCTAACTTGTCTTCTGCTTCCTTCTGCTTTCTCTTCTTATCAGCAAGAGCCACAACCCTTGCAACCTTCTCAGCTTCAGCAGCCTTCTCTCTTTCAGCAAGGCGTGCTTCCTCAGCATCCTGAGCTTCCTTCTCAGGAACATCCTTAGGTTTCTCAGCAACGATCTTGCCAGAGGGTTCAACACTGATTGTTGTTTGAACCATTGTGGGAAGAGGTTCTGAGACAACCACCTTCTCAACAGTCAGGACCAACTTACTTGATCCCTTCTTTCCCTTGCCCTTCTTGGCAGCAATCTTTCCTTTCTGCACAGTAGCATCCACAATTTCCTTCTGAGCAATACTCACAGAGGAGCCCTTCTCAATCTTCTTTGGAGTCACACCAAAACTCAGGTTCCTGAAGGTGTGCATCTTCAGAACCGTGCTCTTACTCGTAACACCTTCTCCTGAAATAACCACAGAGGCTGCCTCAAACAACCTTGTCAGGAGTGAGCCATATGCTAATGCACTCACGGTCGTTACATTCTTCATCTGCCTTATCAGCATGGCAGGTAAATTAATTTTCTTCTAGTTGACCAGATACCACATAAAAACCCTTTCCCTGTTGGAAACACAATTTACTCCTCCAGCCTTCGGAAGGAAAACATTTGTAGTCAAATAGTGTGCCCACCTCTGGTGCTGAGTCAACCAGGTGGCATACGTTTCCTTGGCATTCAGATCTGGCCTAGCCCAGTTGGCTTCTGTAAAACCATCTGCTGAACCATCATCACCAATGATGATTCCTTCATCATCAATCCCTATCACTTGAGAAATGGAAGCCCTGCTGACTTCGATCTCAACTTCCCCGACGACAGAGTGTAAAACATCCTCCTCATTAGAAAAGAAATGAAGGTTCTGATAGAATTCTGTAACTAACTTAGGATAAATGAATTCATCGAGAGAAACGAATGAATTCCAATTTTGAGCACAAAGCCAGTTAGAAATGGGTTCAGTCGATTTAACTTCATCATCTAAGAACCTAGAGGTGAATACCCTAGATTCACTAACCTTCTTTTGTGATTCAGTGGAGAAGATGTGAGTGACAGTGATTTCTTGAGCCATTTTGAAGATTTAGGAAACTAGGTTAGGATTTTAGAGAGAATAAGACACAGAAAGTCTATGGAAATTCTAATTGCAGAGAAAAAGGAGAGTAAAAACTTCTAAGTATGGAAAACCTCTATTTATACCCAAACAAGAAACCGTTCCAATTCAAAAAGCAAATAAACACCGTTTAAAAGGGAACAGATAACCGTTTAAACACAGAACAGCGCCGTAAAATGGCAGTAGATAACGCATGCTTTCAAGTCAAATCATGATTAGAATTAATTATTACTTTAATTATATTAAGCGATAAAACATTTAAGATATACAGAAATAATTAGTCTAAGTTATTGAAGGGGATAAGTCATACCAATGCCTTCTCGTAAGTTGCTGAACGACATACCAGCCAGAGGCTTAGTAAACATGTCAGCAAGATTCTCTTCAGAGGGAACATGAGTAATGATAATATCCTTCTTCAGAACATGATCTCTTAAGAAGTGATGCCTAATATGAACATGCTTCATCCTGCTGTGCTGAATAGGATTCTTTGACAGATCAATTGCACTTTTGTTATCACAGTAGATTGTAATTGTTCCAGGGATGACTCCATAGTCAGCAATTTATTGCTTGATCCAGAGCATCTGAGAAACACAACTTCCAGCAGCAACATACTCAGCTTCAGCAGTTGAGAGAGCCACAGAGGTTTGCTTCTTGCTATGCCAGGAGACTAGGCACTCCCCCAGAAAATGACAACCACCAGAAATGCTGACCCTTTTCAATTTATCTCTACCATAGTCAGAGTCTGTGTATCCTATAGGAGTAAAATCAGAACTACAGGGATACCACAAACCAGCTTCTGGTGTGCCTTTAAGATATCTGAGAATTCTTTTGACAGCAACATCATGAATTTCTCTTGGCTTTGACTGATATCTAGCACAAAAACATACAGCAAAATGTATATCTGGTCTGCTGGCTGTTAGGTATAAAAGAGAGCCAATCATACCTCTGTAGGTTTTTATATCTACAGGTTTACCAGCTTTCTCTTCATCATCAATGTCTTTGCTGACATCCATTGGAATATCAACAGCATTAGAGTCCATCATGCCAAATTTCTTCAGCACTTCTCTAGTGTACTTGGCTTGATTGATAAACACACCATCATTACTTTGCTTGATCTGAAGTCCTAAGAAGAAGGTTAATTCTCCCATCATAGACATTTCAAACTCAGCCTTCATGTGGTCACTGAACTCTCTGCACAAAGATTCATTAGTAGCACCAAATATAATATCATCAACATATACCTGAGCTATAAGGATATCCTTGTTCTTCTTCAGAGTGAACAGAGTTGTATCAACACAGCCTCTGACAAATCCCTTAGACAGAAGGAACTTTGTCAGTCTCTCATACCAAGCTCTGGGAGCTTGTTTCAGTCCATACAAAGCTTTCTTCAGCTTGTACACATGATCAGGAAACTTAGGATCTTCAAAACCAGGAGGTTGAGACACATAGACTTCCTCATCAATGTAACCATTCAAGAATGCACTTTTCACATCCATTTGAAAGAGCTTAAAACCTTTGTATGATGCAAAAGCACATAAGATTCTAATGGCTTCTAATCTTGCAACGGGAGCAAAAGTTTCACCATAATCTATGCCTTCTTGCTGACTGTAACCTTGAGCAACAAGTCTTGCCTTGTTCCTCACAACATTTCCAAATTCATCAAGCTTGTTCTTCAGAACCCATCTGGTTCCAACAACCTTTATGTTGTTAGGTCTGGGAACCAAAGTCCAAACTTCTGACCTTTTGAACTGGTCAAGTTCTTCTTGCATTGCCATTAACCAGGAGTCATCGTCAGCAGCTTCATAGAAGTCCTTGGGTTCCAGAAGTGACACAAAAGCCACATTCCCCATGTATCTTCTGAGCTGAGCTCTGGTCATGACAGGATTATGAACAGAGTCAATGATGTTCTCTAAGGAGTGATTCCTATGAGTTCTAACTTCTCTTGGTACATCCAATGAGTCTTCTGAAACCTGTTCATCATTTGTTGAATCATAAATAGGAGCATCTTCTGGAAGGAAGTTGACTTCTGGAGTAGGATTCTCTTCTTGAGCTTGTTCAGCAACAGGAGGAACCACTTCAGCAGCTCTGGGAGAAACATCTTCTTCTTCAACAGGAGATGTAACTTCAGGAGCTTGAACTACATCTTCATCAGGAGCTCTACTATCTGCAGGGTTAGTCTCATCAAACTGTACATGAACAGATTCATCTAAGGTTTGAGTCCTCTTATTAAAAACCCTATATGCTTTACTATGTGTTGAGTAACCAAGAAAAATGGCCTCATCTGCCTTTGAATCAAACTTTGAAAGATATTCTTTTGTATTCAAAACATAACACTTACAACCAAAGGTTCTGAAATAACCTATTTTAGGCTTTCGACCTTTCCAGAGTTCATAAGGGGTCTTGTTCAGAATGCTTCTGATTAGCACTCTATTCAGAACATAGCAAGCTGTGTTCACAGCTTCTCCCCAAAAGTACTTAGGAAGCCTTCTTTCATTGATCATAGTTCTGGCTATCTCAACCAGAGTTCTATTCTTCCTTTCAACTACCCCATTTTGTTGAGGAGTTCTGGGAGCAGAAAAGTTATGATCAATTCCCTTGGTTTCACAGAATTCTTCAAACCTAAAGTTTTTGAATTCTCCACCATTATCACTTCTGATATGGACAACCTTATCATTCCTTTCATTCTCAAGTTTCTTTATCAGAACTGAGAAACATCCAAGTGACTCATCTTTCCTAGACAGCAAGATGACCCAAGTGAATCTTGAATAGTCATCTACAATGACAAAGGCATACTTCTTTCCACCCATGCTCATTGGTTGAACAGGACCAAAAAGATCCATATGAAGTAATTCCAAAGGTCTTTTAGTTGAAATGACTTTCTTAGTTTTAAAAGAGCTTCTGGATTGTTTACCAGATTGGCAAGCATTGCATAAATGGTTCTTTTTAAAACTAATTTCAGGCAGACCCTCAACCAATTGATTTCTAGCAACTTTGGCCAGAAGGTCCATGCTCACATGAGCAAGTCTTCTATGCCAGAGCCAGGAGGTATCCTCTTTGGACATCAAGCATATATTTTTGCAAAGATTCTCAAGGTTCAGCATGAAAACATTTTCAACTCTAGGAGCAGTTAGAATAACTTCCCTTGACTTACTGTCCAAGATTTTACATCCAGAGGAGCTGAAGACAACAACTCTACCTTTATCACACAGTTGTGCAACACTGAGGAGATTGAACTTCAAACCTCTGACTAGGGAGACATCTTCGATCGGAGGGTTGGTTCCTATGGATCCAGAACCAAGTATCCTTCCTTTCTGAGCATCTCCAAAGCTGACTTTTCCACCTCTTTTAGGATCAAATGTGATGAATGCTTTTTCATCACCTGTCATATGCCTTGAGCACCCACTGTCAATGTACCACAGCTTTGACATTGATGGAGCACTCAGAGCCACCTGCAACACAATCAATTAGTGACAGGTACCCAATCCTTATTGGGTCCTTCAGAGTTAGATTTTTCTTCAGCAGGTTTTAATGATATCTTAGATTGCAAGAGGTTTTTAATGTGGTACTTGCAATCCTTTAACCAGTGACCATCACTCTTGCAAAGCTTGCAAAAGGGAGGGTTCTTGGATCTTTCCCTTTGCTTCTTGGGAGATTTCTTCTTCTTCTGAGAAGGTCCAACATCTTCAGAGGCTATACCAGCACTCTCAGATGTTCCAACATCAGAAGGAGAAGCTATCTCTTTCAGAAGAGAGGGAGTGACAAGTTTCTTCTTCTTCTGGGGTTTATTACTTCCCAGAGGCAGCTTTTCTTTGCCTTTGACCTTAGAGTCATTAGCAGAAGTGCTGAACTGTTTACACAGTTTTTCTTCTAACATTTTCATGTCAGAATAAACTTGAGTAAACCTAAGAAACTTGTCAGCCTCACTCTTGTCCAATTTCCTTTTCAGGTACTTGAACATACTATAGAGTTCTTCAAGAGAATCAAAGATATTTTGTTCAGAAGATATGTTTACCTCAGAATCATATGTAGCTTCAGGAGGTGCGGAAGTTTCTCCTGTGACATCTTCAGAAGTTGGCTCATCAATAGCCATAAAACATATCTGAGCTTGCTCTTCCTTTTCTTCAGGATCACTGCTGGTCTCAGAGTCTGACCAAGCAGCCAGCATTGCTTTCTTGAACTTCTTCTTATCTTTCTTCAGCTCCGGACAGTTAGGCTTAATGTGCCCCGGTTGCTGACATCCATAGCACACAATAGGCTTATTTGGATCTCTCTTGAACTTTTCACCAGAGTCAGGAGTTTTCTTGTCAAAGCTCCTGAAAGGCTTCTTGTAGTTTCCACCTCTGCCTTTTCTAAAGGCCTTCTTGAACTTCCTGGTCAGCATAGCCAGTTCCTCATCTTCAGAGGATTCTTCGGAAGATTCTGCTTTCAGGACTACTCTTTTTCCTTCTGACTTTTCTCTTAAGTCATGATTCTTTAATGACATCTCATGAGTGATTAAGGACCCAATGAGCTCATCGTACAAGTAATAGCTCAAATCCTGAACTTCTTCAATAGCAGTCTTCTTGGCTTGCCAAGACCTTGGTAAGCTTCTGACAATCTTCTTCACTCGATCAGATTCTTCAATATCCTTTCCTAAACTCTTCAAGTCATTGACTATCTTGGTGAATCTAGAGTTCATGTCTGAAATAGATTCTTTATCAAGCATTTCAAATAACTCATATTCTCTCATGAGTTGGTTGACTTTAGATTGCTTCACTTTTCCTGTTCCTTCATATGTGACTTCCAGCTTGTTCCAAATATCCTGTGCAGTTTCACAAGAAGAAACTTTGTTATATTCAGTAGCTGTAAGTGCACAATGCAACATATTTATTGCTGAAGCATTAGTTTGGAGTTTTTTTAGAATGTCATCTGTATATTCCCTCTGAGGAATAACAACATCCCCTAAACCTTGTTCCATTCTGGTAGGAATGAAATCACCATTAGTGATGACATACCAAGCACTCATGTTCTGAGCTTGGATGAAGTACATCATCCTTTTCTTCCAGTATGAGTAGTTGTTGCCATTAAATAATGGAGGTCTAGTAGTAGAAGAACCTTCTGGGACAATAAAGTGAGAAGAATTCTCAGGCTGGTGTCTACTAGCCATCTCTATTGATTCTGATAGGATCTTACACTTAGATTGTTAGATCTTTAGTAAATATACGAAGTGACCTTCGCTCTGATACCACTTGTTGGCCCTAACAAGAACAGAATCACCTAGAGGGGGGTGAATAGGTGTCTAAGTTGAAAACTGAATATTTTTAAGTTTTTAAAGAAACTTGATTTTCAGAGTCAAACTTTCACAGATTCAGAAGCAAAGTTATAGAGTTTGCTTCTGAGGAAAATTCTGCTTATACACAGTTAGCCTGCTTTCAGCAACAGAAGTTTAGTAAGAGAACTTCTGGACAGTCTTCTGAACAAAGACAAAGATACTTACAGAAAATCTGTTTCAGCACTAAATATAAGCAAGTACACAGAAGCAATAATAACAAGTATAAGAGGGAGAAAGAAGTTCAGGAGGTCCTGAATGAACAATTCGATTTATCCAAGTTCGCCACAGAAGTCCTGTGACTACGTCTTGTCCCCTGAGGTCGCAGCCTACAGAGATTTTATAAATCCACTATTCAGAACTTTTATGGCAAGTTCAGAAGCTCCTTTACATCAACAGAACTTAAGCTAATTTCTCACTTAGTCCTGACTAGCCTAAAAAGAGTTAAAGGATTTCCACCAGAACAAACAATACTCTGTTTTCTGGATTTCTCACCCAACTCTAATCTCAACTAGATTTCTCTCTTTAAATCTAACTGAAGATCACAAACGATCTCAGTTTACAAGATTCCTATTATGAACTTGTTTTTCTTCACTCTCTCACTTTACTAAGACTATGCTAAGAAAGATTGAGAATGGAAAAGTTGCTCTGTTTTCTTGTTTAAGACAGTGCGTTAAGATTTTGCTCGATGATCATGCGTATGTTGATGCATTGGAGCTTGGCTACTATTTATAGTGATTGAAGATGACCGTTGTGGAGTTTGAAACTTCAAAGAAGATGACATCAGTTGTTGTAGCCGTTAATTTGTCAAGTCTTCAAACGGTCTTCAAACACTTTGATTCCGTTATCCTTGTTCTTTAACTAAATCCGGTAAGTGATTTGAAATCAAGGATGAGAATGACAGAATTATTCTTCAATTGGATCAACAAAGGGTAGACAAGGAATTTCTGGTTTCTTTTGAACAGACAAGCGCGCTCCATTAAAACAGCTTTTGAACTTTTGGCGCCTTGCATTGAATGCAAGTGTCAGAGCATTAAATGCTCAAACAGAACCCGTGACTTAGCTTTCAGAAGCTAACTTCCAGATGTCTAGACTTCTGATCACAATTGGCAAAGCTTCTGAATGCAAAGAACTTCTGAGGAGAGCTTTAGCAGACTTCGGCTTCAGAGCGGAATATCCAGCTTCTGAGTTATTGAAATTCTGACTTCAGCAAACTGATCTTCTGAGTTCTTTAGGCAATCCAGAAATGATTCATTCAGCACCTGCTGAGCAACTTACACAAAGACTAAGTAAACAAAAATTATTAGTCAATAGTAAACTATATGTAAGGGAGTATTAGATTTTCATCTTCTGAAACGTTTGGACATAATCAAAACACATAGGGTTCATCACGACCTGTACCGCTTGATCCTCCAGAGTCTATGTTCTGGATCAATCCTGTAAAGACTGCTCAAGATGAGATTCTTTATAGAGATGGTGTCGCTCTTACCAGCGAGGAGGGGTCGTACAGCGAGATAATTCGTCGCCTATTGCCTCAGACACCCCAGGCCCAGGATGACGTAGTAAGGATTTTCTTAATTTCTTTTTGAAACTTTTTCTCTTTCCTCTTATTTTTTTGTTTTTACTTTGATATCTTGTTGCAGGATTCGATTCAGGGTGAGCTCCCTAGGACTAAGAGGAAGGTGGGTCCTACCCGACCTTCAGACGCCCATGTTCTTGATGTAGCCGCTTACGGGTCTCGTCAGCCTGATTTCTTACCTGAAAAAGTATCCACTACCTTCGATAATTTTGTAGAGGTGATGACATTGTCAGGGAGGGTTGAGCAGAGATTCTTGACTCGTGAGACTCCTTTCCTTGTGGGGTTTGATCCTCCAGCTGTCACACATGTAAGTATATCCTGCTTCCTGCATTGATTATTATGCAATTAACTTGATGTTCTCTTTCTTCCAGATTTCGGCTGAAGGGATTGATCCAGGAGAACAACGTGGCCTACAACGTAAGCTTCCTTCTTGGTGTCCTGTAATGTTTGAATGTATGAATGAATGATTATATGTCATGTATGTATGTGCGAAATGATGAGAATTATATGTATATATTTGTGCAGTTTATGCTCGAGCAAGCAAATGCGAAGATTAGGAGTTTGACTATAGATGTGGCCAAACTTCAGGCAGAGGCATGGTCAGTGACGATGACGAGGATGGCACTGAGATCTTGGATGCGGACAAGGATGGAGATGATCACTCTTCTTGAAGACATTCATGGATTCAGTTCACTGTTGTGACTTTGTTGTATTGCTTGATTGTGTTTTCACGTTGCTTTGATATTCTTTCTTTTTCTTTGTTGGACATGACGTATGGATGACTTTCTTTCACTTTCTTCTATGTTTTGAATGATTTATCTCGTGATATTTGCAACTTTTGAATCATTCGACATTTTTTACCTGAAAACTAAGTCGAAACATCGATTCCCTTGCATCATAACCCCCAAACTCGGCCGAGTTTGGTCTTTTAAAGGACATATACAAGTGTTCCTAGGACAAACTCGGTCGAGCTTGTCGAGTTGCCTAGGAAACTCGGTCGAGTTTAGGCCTCAACACCCTATACACTTCGTTTTTTTTTCTTCTTTTCGTGATGGAGGCTTTGCAAGTGGGGTTTCGTACGTATGCTCGATCCATTCCAAGGTCTGATTGGGACAAGATGAAGCCTTATGGTCTAAGGGAGATGAAGATTTACATCAAACATCATCTAGGGTTAACACGAAAATAGGATGAGAAATTTTATTCAATCTAGTGATATTTATGTTTGGAAAATATTAGAGATGAATCTTATACTCCAACAAAAATAGTTGATAATATTAAAGTTGAAAAGATTGAATCTGGATATTCTTACAATGATTGCAAACAGTTACAGTTAAATGTTAAAGCTATTAATATTCTACATTGTGCTTTAGATATTAATGAATATTATCATATTTCAGGATGTTCAAGCACCAAGGAGATATGAGACAAACTTGAAGTCACATATGAAGGAACGCAAAAGCAAAAGATCTAAGGGTGAATTTATATATGCGAGAGTTTGAATTATTTAAGATGGAGGTAAACAAAACCATTTCAGAAATGAACACAAGGTTTACCACCATAATAAATAATTTAAAAACCCTTGGAAGAACCTTTAAAGATGATGAGCTAATTAAAAAATTAATGAGAACAATACCCTCAATATGGGATCCTGAATTGACAGCCATTGATGAAGCAAGAGATCTATCCACTTATTCATATGATAAATTTATTGGATCTATGCTTACTCATGAGATAAAAATGACATTTGTCAATGATAAAGAGCCTAAGACAAGAAAGCTTAAGTTCACAGGATTGAAAGCTAAAATTGTTAATGAAAGTTCAAATGAAGAATCTGAGGAAGAAATTGCCTTATTAACTCGAAAATTTAACAGATTCTTGAAAAAAAAAACTTTAAGAAGTTTCCCAAAAAGAACTTTTACAAAGAGTCCAGAACTTCTGATAAGTTTAAAAAGGACTCCTCCCAAGATGTTCTTTGTTTTGAGTGTGAAAAATTAGGACATATCAAACCAAAACTGTCTGAATTTGAAAAATCAAAACAAAAAGAAAGGGAAACAAGAAATGGTTGCAACTTGGAGTCATTGTGATGAAGAAGATGATAAAGTTGCAAACATCTGTTGCAACAAAATCATCTCCATTCTTGATGTTTTACAGAATCTCTAATAATAAAAAAGTAAATATTAATAGTTTGGCAAATTCATAATGTTCATGCTCGATCTAAAATGTAAATAAAAGGTTAAAACGAGGCACACATCTTTAATCATGATCGACCTTAAATTGCATGCATGGTTTGCCAAATTCATAATAATCATTTATCCATACAAAGGAGACAACATACCAGTGTCGATTGTTCGGAATCGTCCTACAAGTTGGAATGTAGAAAAATCCAGGCCTTCTTGGGCTTTATTTTTCTTGATATTGTATGCATATGTTCTGGCATGACGCAACATCTCCATTTGTTGCCTATTCTCCTCTAATTGTCTTTTCTTCTCCACAAGAGCATCAGAATTATAATCCTTGATAAATACACCCTTCTTTTCGACGAGGTACTTGAGACATTTCCAAACAGCATCATTCATTGCGAAATTTTCAGAAATATGCCTCTCACCAATGCATAACTTCTCTTCTATTTTGTCGTTTCGTCCATTGCAAGACAAAGTTGTTTCACAGATATACTCATTTGGTGATTCTTCATCCATTGTAGGGAGAGTAGCAATTTTGTGTTTCGGATTCGGCAAAGAGAGTTGCCTAACAGCCTCCATCAAAATGTTAGTTTGTCGGATTCACACGACATTCATCTAAGAAATCAGTTAGAAAACACCCATACACATGTCTAAACGAACTCCATCATGAAATATATAAAATGATTGCTGTAAAGAAAATAAGTGTACATAATTGTCAAAATTTATTCAATGGATTTATGATAACCGGCGTTTTCATCTAAAAGAGAATTTTTGTAATTTTTGGATGAGGAGTTGGTGAACTAGGCTTAATCAACATCTCACTGATTCTCTCAACTTCCATTTTGATTTCAGGATCTTGAGATTCATCAAAGTCAATTAGATCTGATTAAACATTTCTAATTATTTGAATAAACTAAACTATTTCACTGAGATAAATTGAACATACATACTCTTGTGATCATCAACGTCAATTGCTCGTTAGTTTATAAACTCACTATGCCATTTGGCGTTTAGGTGGTCTGGAGCGGCTCCGGTTTTTTAGAGACCATGTACAACTTTTAGTACATGTATAATAAATTTCACATCATATGACACTTGAAATCATAATCATATGTGAGTTTTAATGCAATAACTAAAAAAACAAATGATAATATACCATTAATAAGTTATTATTCTTCTTGCTTTTTTTTACTGTAATTAAATCATCATAACACAAGGTAGCTAGAATCTTCCTTTCACTTTAAATTTTTTGATGAAATTCTATCATAATTAAATTCCTCATTGTAACAAAAACGACCTAAAGTCACTAAAGTTGGCTGTAATTTGTGAATTTATGAATTTTGAAGGTGAAATTGTGCAAATTAGGATGTAGTTGAAGTGCTTAACAAATTCAATAGAGAAAGAAAATACTGAAGTTAGGAAGATGAGAATGAAAGGGGTAGAATAATGGTTGCAATTTGAAAGAAAAAATAAAGGGAAATTAATAGAAGCTTGAAGCCTACGCAAGATATGAGTGCTTGTTTTTTTTTTGTTATAGGAACCGATGATGTTGATGATTATAGATACAAAAATTGAGGCATTTGGACCTTTTATTAATTCAACCCAAGCCAATTGATATAAAAGAAGCCCACAATGGCATGAAATTAATTATGGAAATAATATTAAACATGTGTTTTTCATATGGGTATAAACTTAAAATTGGTGCCTTTGTCTTTTTGGTGGCATTAGGTTGCTGCCTAGGAGAGCCCAAGAGCTGACATTTGTGGTGTCTATCAGGGTCATCTCCAGGATTTTGAGGGCCTTAGGCGAAGTTTTTTTCTTTTGAAGGCAAAATAATAAAGTTGTCGTGAGTTATTTTAGGAAAAAAAATTACATGAAAAAAAATTAAGTATGTTATTAGATAGAATTCATTACTACATATCAAACTTTATGTAACAAACAAAATCAAATATAACTTTTATTATTGTATGGTGTTGAGTTGATCTTAAGAAAATTTATCCTAAATTTTAAGAGGGTTTCTTCTTTTAGCTGGAAGACATGCTCATTCTCATTTTACGACTGTAAATTACTTATAGCTTTTCTTATAAATCAAACAATATTACATTTCTTTTGAAAACAAAATATGAAAAGAAAAATGTGTTGTTAAATGCAGTCCACTATTTTCTCCTTCAATCCGGAAAAGTCAATTTTTCTCCTTGGCTGGTAAAAATGCGGTAATTGATTTCTTAGCACTATGCAGGGACACGTGAACTTCTTGTCCCACCAGATGAGAAAAAATATTGAAAGATGTATCAATGAGCTTTTCCTCATACATCTCTCTCCGATCATAATTTATCATCCAAAAATTGAAGATTGGAAGTCGAGAATTTTAAA
The DNA here is from genome assembly GCA_028411795.1 of Euphorbia peplus. Lineage (NCBI taxonomy): Eukaryota > Viridiplantae > Streptophyta > Magnoliopsida > Malpighiales > Euphorbiaceae > Euphorbia > Euphorbia peplus. Next base: position 20,619,388 of record CP110840.1, read on the forward strand.
GAGATACAAAAAATTTGAATTTTGAATTGTTACAAAAAAAACCTAAAAGATATTATCGTCTTTTTCACTAGCTAAAAGTGTGAATAGTAGACTGTATTGAATAACCTATGGAGAAAACTCATTATGAGCTGTCAATAATTGAAAAGTTGTGTTCCCATATATAGTTTTATTGTTTCCATATAACGACAAAGTTTCACATGGCAATACCAACACACATCAATTGGTCAAATTCAATTAGAGTTACTCTAATTAATTTGAATTTTTCTACTATATCTCACTAGAAAATTTACTAGAATTTAATTTCTACTAGAAAATCAAATTAGACAACAAATTACTTATATATTTTCTTATAAACTAAAGAAATATTACATTTCTATTGGAAAAGAAATATGAAAAAGAAAACTCATTATGAGTTGTCAACAATTGAAAAGTTGTGATGCCATATTTAGTTTTACTGTTTTCATATAAAGAAAAAGCTACATATGGCAATACCAAAATATATTCATTGGTCAAATTCAGTTAAGGTTATTCAAGTCAATTTGTATTCTTGCATTGCAAATACTCATTAATAAAATCAATTTTATAATATTCATAAAAATTGCTCAATACAATAATTTTTTTTTATTAGAGTTAATGTAAGTGCCAAATAAGATTATAGTTAAATTTAAGAAATTTTGTTAATTTATACTGCTGCATTTTTTATTTTATTTTTAAAAATCATTTTGAAATAATTTATCTTTTAAGCAGAATAAGTGATATTTGTTTAAATTTGAATATTATCACTAATTTTTTACCAGTGTAGGTTGGTGCCCACTAAAACAGAAATGTTAAAGAGTTCGAAAATTGGCTTCTTATTTTTTGATTTTTTCAAATTCATTTATCGTTCACTTGCTAATTAGTAATGACAAAACAAAATTTTAAAACATTGTTTTGACATTTTGTGATTTTTGTTTTTGAATTTTGATACCAACTCATATATTACTTGTAACTTTTATTATAAATCAAACCAATATTACTCTTATTTTTTAAGAAAAATGCATAAAAAGACAACTTATTATGAGCTGTAAACAATTGAAAAGTTGTGATGCCAAATATAGTTTTATTGTTTCCATATAAAGATAGAGTTATGCATGGCAATGCCAAAACACACATTTCTTGGTCAAATTCAACTACGGTTACTGAAGTCACTTTGAACCAAAAGCCCGAGTTGATAGTTAAGGCTAACAACATGTTTTATATTAATCTCTGACACACCCGCTCATGTGAATGTCTTTTGGGCTTGAAGCGTGCACAACACAAGCGCAACACACCATATGTTTTTAATTCAACAAATATTGAGGTTGTAAGAAATTGAACTCATGACCGTTCAATTGCAGAGGCTTTAAGGAAATGTAAGTATAAGATGTGTGACCTATTGGGACGTCAACCGCTAAATTTTTGTATATTTTTCGGGAACTTATAGAGTTTTGTTTCGTGTTATAGTGCATTTCAAGTGTTATAGAACAAGAGGATTTGTAGATCTTAATGAGGATAGATGTGGCTTATATTGCAATTCTACTTGCAAGGAGGTATATAAATATATGTTTTCTTGTTATTGGAATCTTTATATTTTGTTATTGAGTATGATGGGATCAACTAAACTTGATGTTTTCTTTAAGGTTGCTCAAAAACTTCAGAGTATGAGCGGAGTAAAAAAAATCGATGGCAGAAGGCTACTTATGGAATTGCGCAGGATGGAGGCATTTGAGCTTGAAGATTACCATAAGAGGTGGCTGAAATGTGGCAAAGAAAATACAGATTTGTTCCTATGCATGATGAGATGATGAAAAAGCTACACAACTATAACACACTCATTTTCCCAAGATAATTAGACTCCAAAAAACCTTATCAGACAACTCTACCTTCCGACATGGTCGATCGTGACGCCGATAACAGCTCGAGGTTGGCCATTGATCTGAACTCAAGTAATGGCCATTAGTAGTATAGTGTGTTAAGTGTAATTTGCATGACATCTAATGGAAAATTTAGTTGTATATGAATTCAATTAATCTGTGAGAGTTTTGTGTATATATTAGTTGATTAAACACTAGTATATTATGTTAAGTGTAAATTGCATGGCATCTAATGAAAAAAATTTGGTTTGCTCTAAAGTTGTTGAAATCTTTTTGTATCTTTTCTTGTGACATTTAAAGTAGCCTTCATCTGAGATAAAATACCCAACTAAAAGATCAATAATTCGATTAAACTATGATTATTTTTTCCACATGCTACAACAACAATGCTGGTAGAAGTTTCTATCATGTTCCTAAATGATCGCAAATGTCCAATTTATTTCAATATAGTTAATTTACGTCTAGCTTTGTCCCAATAAAGTCAATTAATTGGATTGTTTTCCATCCAAATTTTCTTTGATATTGATAATACTTACCTATACTCAAATCTCAACTCAACGCCACATGACGTGGAAATTTATAAACTAACAAACAAATGGCTTAAAAGGTTTCAATAATATCCCCAAATGGTCATACAAAGATTCGGTATGTCTTGATAAAATTAGTATTTAAGTTTAATTTTGTTGGACCCATTGGTCACAAATATGATTGATACGAATAAATAAATTGGTTTGCATCTTTAAGTCATATATTAGTTCTTATTTAATTCTTTTTATCTTTTTTATCTTTGGTAGAAATTTATCGATCTCTAATATTTGAAATTTTGATGAGTAATAATTTATTTTCTTCTAGTTCTTCTTTTTCCCTTTTCATAATCGTAAAAAGGATTTCTATTTTTTTTTCAAATGTATATTAAATAAAATTTTACCAAATCTTGTTATTATAATCTTCCAAACTATGATTTTTCTTACTATTGAGCCATTTGAAACTTAAGTTAATGTATCGAACAAAACTAAATTTAAGTGATTTCATTGCGACAAATGGAACACACATTGTCGAAACTCTTATGATTTTCGATGTGAATTGGTCATATTAGTTTATAACCTCACCATATCATTTTGTGTTGAGGTGGCTATGACATGGTAATTCTAAGTTAGTGTTGAGAAAGTTTATCCAAGTTTTAGAGGGGTTTTCTGCTTTTAGTTGGAAGAAAAACTCTTTTTTACATTATTTTGTAATTTTCGTTAGTGAATAAAAATTATAAATAGGTTTATTAGTTTCTGTTTTGTTTGAAATTCTTTGTTTTTCTCTTTTTATGAAATAGATTCTTTATATAAGTGGTCGTACGTGGTTTGTCTCTAATTTTTTGGAATGTTATATTTTTCTTTTTGTAAAAATTCTGCTATCATAGATCTGATTTAAGATACTGAAGTCATTTCAGAGGAAAAAGCCTCTAAAATTGATAATGGAATGTATATTTCACCGTTGTGCCATAAATTATTTCAAATGAGTGTTAGTCTCTATATCATCGTTCATAATATTAAGGGAAAGTGATTTATTAGTCCTCGACGTTTGTCAAAACTCACTATATAGTTCTTGTATTTTGAAAAACTCATTACAAAGTCATCATCTTTTGCCATAATCAACTTTTTAGTTATTTTTGTTCATTTTAAACATTTTAAACATAACATATTTTAACTTTCAAGACATCTATACTGCAATATAAAATGACCATGTAATTTTGTTATGTCTTGTCTGTCTGTTTATGCCGAAATATAAAAGTTACAGATCTAAAACAAAAAGACAGAAAGACCAAAGAGTTAATTATAACGAAATATGAGGGCATTGTAGTGAGTTTTTCAAAATATGAGGATCAAACAGTGAGTTTTGATAAAAGTTAGGAACTAATAAATCAATTTTCCTAATATTAAAGATGCAGACTCAAGCAAGTTGTAAATTACTTGTAACTTTTTTCTTATAAATCAAACAAATATCTCTTTTGGAAAAAAATATATAATTTTTTTTATTATGAGTTGTATACAATTGAAAAGTTGTGCTGCCATATGTAGTTTTATTGTTTCCATATAAAGACAAAGTTATGTATGGCAATGCCATAACACATTCATTGGTCAAATTCAGCTAAGGTGACTTAGTCAATTTGCATTTTTGTCCTACAACTACTAAAAAAATCAATTTTATAATATTCTTAAGAATAAATCAGTATGTAATAATAAAATTACTAGAGTTTAATTACAATGCAAAATAAGATTATAGTTAGATTTAAAGATTTTATTTAAAATTTGTACAATTACATTTACATTAAATAATAATCAAAAGTCTTCACTATACACTTATGTAATTCTAATTCTCGATTTAATCAGGGTTTCAACAACTAGATCGAGTCATTTTATAAGTTAAAAATATGTTAATCTTTGCAAAAGAAGTTGCATAATTTTTTTATTAGAATAAGTGAAATTTGTAATTTGGATATTAGTATCAAATTCTCACTGGTGTAAGTTGGTTCCCACTAAAATAGAAATGTTAAATAATCCAAAAGATGTCTTCTTGTTTCTTGATTTTCTCAAAATTCATTTATCTTTTACTTGTTAGCGGGTAATGACAAAACGAAATTACTAAACATCTTTTTGAGTTATAGTCCATTTCATGTAATATAGAACAAGAGAGGTTGTAAATATTAATGGTAGTAGTTGTGGCTTATATTGTAGTTCTACTTGCAAATCTATCAAAAAAAAACTTTTCTCATAAATTAGAAAAGATATTACATTTTTATTGGGGAAAAAAATATGAAAAGAAAACATGAGTTGTCAACAATTGAAAAAGTTGTGATGTCATATACAGTCATGTTGCTTCCATATAAAGACAAAGCTATGCATGGTAATAAAAAACACATTCATTGGTTAATTCCAACAAAGGTTACTCTAGTCAATTTGAATTTTTGCATTTACAACTCACTAATATCATTGATTTTATAATTACATTCCTAAACTTAAATCAATATAATAAAAAATACGGTTCCGATATATGCAGCCCTTAAGGACTGCATATAAGCCTTAAATACAAGTTAATTTATATTTGTATTTTGTAATTTCTATTTATAAAACTATTATTTCCAAATTTATTTATGGTAAGAATATAATAAAAATCTTATATATATAAATTGTCATAACAAAAAATAAAAGCATCAATTATTTTAGGGTTAGAACCTAATTTCTAAATCATGGACCCTATACCGGAAACCTACAAACTCTAAACCCCAAACCCCAAATTGGTGAACCCGAAACACTAATGAACTGAAATTCTAATTATTAAACCTAAATTACATACTATAAAACCTTAACCCGAAATTGGTGAACCCGAGACCCTAATTATTGAACTTAAACTACATACACTAAACCTTAAACTATAACTGAACCCTAAGTCCTAATTATTGAACCCTAAACCCGAGATCCTAAATCCTAAATTATTGAAATTTTAAGCCTAAAATACTTAGTGCATATGTTAATTTTGGTAATTTAGATTGTATTAAATATTTGTAGATTTAGTTTATTTTGTTAACATAAATAAATTTGAAACAAATAGTTTAATAAATATACAATCATTAAATACAAGATAATATTCACTTGCATTTAATGCTTATATGCAGCCCTTAGGTTCAGTTAGGGTTTAGGGGTTAGTGTATGTAGTTTAAGTTCAACAATTAGGGTCTCGGGTTCACCAATTTCAGGTTAGGGTCTTATAGTATGTAGTTTAGGTTTAATAATTAAAATTTCAGTTTGTTAGTGTTTCAGGTTCACCAATTTGGGGTTTGGGGTTTGGAGTTTAGAGTTTGTAGGTTTCAGGCATAAGGTCCATGATTTAAGGTCTATAATTTAGAAATTAGGGTCTAACCCTAAAATAATTTATACTTTTATTTTTTGTTAAGACAATTTATATATATATCAGATTTTTATTATATTCTTACCATAAATAGATTTGGAAATAATAATTTTATAAATGAAAAATTACAAAATACAAATATAAATTCACTTGTATTTAATGCTTATATGCAATCCTAAAAAATAATTAGAAATTCATTTTTGTTTATTGTGCGATTTGTGCATAGAATTCCACACTTCTTTTATATATCAAAAATACCTATTAAACTTGAGGATTATATATATAAATATTAAGTTATGCTAAAAAAATATTTCTTTTTTTGTTTAAATATTGTTTAGGAAATTTTATTTAAAATAATTATATATTATCAAAAGAAAAGGAAATTTACAAATTAGTATGCATAAATCGAGCTGTATGGTTTTTACCAAAAAAAATAAAATCGAGTTGTATGGTATATTTTAATTGGTGTACAATTGGCACTATGACTTCCGATTTTTCTATTTACCGAGTATTATTCAGTTCGAAGTTATTTAGACACCCTTTAAGTGACCGCTCTCTAATTCAATCTTTTTATGTACACTAAAATTTGAATTGATCGCTCTCGAATTTATTTACACACCCTTGCGCTTTCGATGTTTTTCTCCTAAATTATCATGAGTGTATTGTGTCTTGTCTAGGGTCTCCTTTCTTTTACATAGTATGTGAAAATATATTGTTTACTAATTTAATTTCAATTTTAACATATTAGCTAACCATAGAATTGAAAAATATATGAAGAAAAATATATGAATATCCAATCTAAAAGTCACGTGATTTAAAGATTCACAAATAAGAATTGTAGTTTGTGCCTATGGAAAAATACTTGTGATGTAGTAATAATAAAAATGATTATTAAAAAATTTGCTATACCCAATTAGTATATTCAAGAATCTTATAGTTATTTATTTTATTTTATTTTTATGGGTTTTAAATTTTAATGATCGAGAATATATTATATCAACATGAAATATCATAAGCTTAATATTTAAAACCGAAAGCATCGAACATTTTATTTTTCCAACTTAATTGATAATAAGGAAAATGCTTATTTTTTATTTAAAATGTTAAAAAAAAAGTAACATGCATGCAAGGAGATGCAAATTTTTTGTTTGAAAATAAGTGACGATTTGAAAAAAAAAATTTATTATTATTTCATAAGAAATTGCGTTTTGGTTTAATCTATACGGATTGACCAAATATACTAATACTCAACAATTGATTAGTGAATACATGGAAATAATCTGATGTCCCCGAAGTTGTATCCCCTTTCATGTCTCTCTCACATAAAAGTCAATATCTTATTTAAATTAATATGTTTGGTGGGACATGAGAATCTACATATCAAAATAATAATTATTATGTGAGAGAGACATGAAATGGGACACAACTTTGGAGACATCCCATTATCTCACGTGAATACAATTAATTTAAGAATAACAAAGTCTTTTTATTAAAATTTTAAACCAAATAATTATATTTTTTTAGTTATTTTATTTTATTAAAAATGTCGTATATTATGAAACAAATGAAAATTTAATTATCAAACGAAATATATTATTCAAATTACTATATTGCCCCGTGTAATTTGTCACTAAACATCAGAATTCTTTAGGGCCAAGCCCTTTCTGAAGCTCTTTTTGAAGGAATTAGCCTTATTTTGCCTATATATACAATCCGCTTAGATTTTTCATCTTCATCAGTTTTCAAATCATTTTCCTTCTTTGAAATCAAGATTTTAAGGTACCGAAAGAAGTTATCGTTTTATCAAGGCGTTGTAATCGAAGTAAGTATTTCAGTTTTAGAATTTCACGATCATTCACAAGTTTCAGTTAACCATTGCTCCGATCATGTTGTAAAGGCATTTTATTCTGTTAAAAAATGTTTTGATACATATTTAAAGAGGATTTATAACTGAAATCATACCATTGAAATCGTATCGAACATTAAAATTTCTAAAAATGAGAAGATATGTTAACTAGATCACCGTCGCCATAATCGAAAGATGTGTTTTTTATTTCCTCATAAGTCGATACTTCAAAAAACTTCGAAGGCCTACCCTAGTGTGTTAAGGAGGTCCTTCAATGGAAAAATATTGATTTGATTTTTTCTTTCTAACATAAGTTTATTGATTATATATGATAAATCGAGATTTGCAGGTATCTAAAAAGCTATCGAATTATTTAAGCGTTGTGATAAAAAAAAAGAAAGTTATAGATCTTATCAAGTTTACGAGTTAAAGTATTTCAGGTACCTTTTGTTCAATCTTATTATAAAAGCACATTATTATCTTCGAAATTGTATTGAATTATGTGCCGAATTCATACATAAATGGTATACAAAGTTATAAGCTCATTTATTTTAAAAATGATAAGATTGATTAATTGTATCGCGGTTGCAATCATCAAAAGATATGTTTATTTTTCTAAATTCGCAGTTTAATTTTGTGCATCATATATACGTATAAAATATTCTTTTCTTTTTTTTAATTATCAACTCTCTTTTTTGTGCTACTCAAAAAAACAAATTGTATTTGTTTATTGTTGTTTTAATCACCAAACTTGAATCTTATTCCACAAACCCTTTAAATTCATGTATCAAAAGCTTTCTATTTTTTTCTTTATTAAGTTCTTTAAGTTTATAATTAGATCTGAGTGATAAAGTTTTAAAATTTTCATAATTTTTTTTTTTTTTTATTATTATTATTATTATAAAAAAATCGTCTATTATTTTGATAGTGAAAGTTATAATTCAATTTTACCAATATAATTTAAATTCTACCTAAAGTATCTTTTTCTCAATGAAGACCGACGAAAATTATTATCGAATGGTATGAAAAAGGTAACAATAAACTAGAATTCGTCTAATGTGATTTGAACACTTTCATAGGAAAAAAACTACAACTTTTAGCAGTGAAGTATGCATGCATGCATATTTTATGCATTATATTATTGTTTTTTTCTAAAAATTCCCGTTAAGCGAAATAAAATTGAAAAAATTCCAAATTTCTATATAAAATAAAATAAATATTATATTTCAGTAACTTAGAATATGACGATATATTGATAGTCATGAAATAACATCATATATTGACATATTTCAACTAAGCTTTATAAATACTTGAAAACACTAAAAGTTTTTACATAAAATAAAATGCTTTATTTGTATTTTTCTTTTAAGAATTTGTCTATTGAAAGCAATAGGACTAGATTATGAAGACTTTTGGCCAAAAATAGAGAATCTCATTTGTTATTCATAGTTAAGGGGTAGTCCAGGGCCAAAATATTAGAAGCCAAAATAAAATTTTTTTTCTAAAAGTAAATGCATATAAACTGTAATGCTCAAATTCTATACTTCAAAATTAATCCCTTGTACATATATATATGTTTGTTGATGCAATGATTCCATATAAACACACCATCAAGCATCAACAACTTTTTTTAAAAAAAATTCAAAGATCAAAATGGAAACAAATGTCAAATTTAAGTTGTGTTTTACACTGATACTATCTGCAGAATTTCATCACTTTCTTAGTTTCCCATTACAGATATTTCCTGTTTCATTCCATAAAAAACTAACAGTTAAAAATTTGTATATCATGTTCAAAACAGAACAAATATGGCATATCAATTGAGGGAAAGGAGAAACAATGGTGTCTCTGAAAATTACCACTTGGGTGATGAACAAGAAAACAATCATAATAGCGAAACAGATACACTCTCTGATCCTGATTACACAACATCAGGACCAAGGAGACCTGTCCGGAGCCAGGGTTCAAACCAAGGTGAAGAACCAAGAAGGTTGAGGCGAAAAGTTGCTTCTTCTTCCAACGAATGCAGCACGTCCTCGAGAAGTGAAAACGAGGACAAAACAGTTCTCTCATTGCTGATTAACCACGGTAAAATCAGAGAAAATGAGTGGTTAAAGTGTGATTTCAGAGGGGTAAGAAAGCAAGGAAAAGCAAGAAAAGAAGGTGTTATGTGTAGGTGTTGTAATAAACTTATGAGCGTGTCTGAATTTGAATGTCATGCCGGGAGTTCATCTAAGAGGCCCTACGAGAAGATATTCACAACTCGGACTAATATTTCACTCCTTAAACACCTTCTAAGCCTATTAAATAAGGAGGAGAGGACGGGACGGAGCCAGTTCAATAAGGTTGTTCCAAAACCGAAAGCTAAGGATGGCAATGATGACACCTGTCAAGTATGTGCTGATGGAGGAGAACTCCTCTGCTGTGAAGGATGCCCCTCTACTTTCCATCTAACGTGTACTGAGATGATGGTGAGTTATACATATAAGAATTAAAAATCATCTATGAATGCATAGGTAGTATTTAATGATTAATTGTTTTTTGGGTTCGATTTGCAGGAGGTTCCGAAAGAAAAATGGTACTGTCATTACTGCAAATGCAAATATTGTGGTGACGAGTCCAATTCTAAGGAGCAGGAGCATTTTGCGTGCTTTCAGTGCTACAGGAAATGTAAGTATAAGATGTGTGACCTATTGGAAGTCTTCCTGTTAAACCACTAAATTTTTGTAGTTTTTTCGGGAACTTACAGAGTTTTGTTTGGTGTTATAGTACATTTCAAGTGTTATAGAATAAGAGGTCTTGTAGATCTTAATAAGGATAGATGTGGCTTAGATTGCAGTTCTACTTGCAAAGAGGTATGTAAATATATGTTTTCTTGCTCTTGGAATCTTTATAATTCCTTATTGAGTATGATGGGTTCAGCTAAACTTGATGTTTTGGTTAAGGTTGCTCAAAAACTTCGGAGTATGGTTGGAGTAAAAGAACCGATCGGAGAAGGGTACTCGTGGAGTTTGATCCGGAGGATGGACGCATTTGAGCTTCAAGATGACCATGAGAGGATGGTTAACAATAGTGAAATTGCCCTAGCAGTTGAAGTGCTCAATGAAAGTTTCATGACCTTCATAGATCGGTACACCGGAATAAACATCTTAGAAAGTGTGGTTAACAGCCGAGAGTAAAAACCTCAACTTTGATCAATATTAGGAAAAAAAGAAAGATTACTTGGTCCTTGAATCATTTCTTTTTATGCAGGTCAAAGTTGGTGCGAACGAACTTTGAGGGTTTCTACACTCTAATACTCCAGAAGAATGAAGCAATTGTTTCTGCAGCAACCTTGAGGTATTTGACATTCATTTTACCGATTCATTTTTCGAGTAAAAACGTTCTTTCTTCATATCTTAATGTGAGTAATTTGTGTTTTTACAGAATGCATGGGAATGAACTAGCCGAGATGCCTTTCATCGCCACACGAAAAAAGTATAGGATGCAAGGGCTATCAAGAATGATGTTCAAAGTAATAACACAAGTAAGGTTTTCAACTAGTAATAGAAATAATATATGTTCAAAAATAGATTGTAGATTAAGGAATGAGCAAAGTTGATTTGGTTTTCAGGTCCTCGGGTGCATTGGTATTAAGCATCTAATTATCCCGGCCATCGAAGAGGTGGCTGATATGTGGCAAAGGAAACACGGATTTGTTCATGTGGATGATGAGATGATGAAGAAAGTACAGAACTATAACATACTCTTTTTCCCAGGAACAATTAGACTCCAAAAAACCTTATCAGGTAACTCTTCGGGCATGGAGATAGATCGTGATGCTGGTAAACAGCTTGAGGCTGGCCATTGATCTGAATTCGAGTAATGGCAATTAGTAGATTTATATGAGAGCTCTGTATATATTTTAGTTGATTAAACACTGGTATAGTATGTTAATTGTAATTTAAAGGCATTTTAATGAAAAAAGTTTTGGTTTTACCGGTCTTTTGTTATTTTAATCTGTTTGTATGTTCTCAAGTTGCTAGATTTCAGAGCAACATTTAGCTTATGTTTGCTTGTTTTTAACTTGTAACATTGTTGACTTTTTCTTTAAACTGAACCTAATTTGAGAAATTCTAGAACAAGCATCATAAGGGAAGCAGAAGACAGTCCATTCCAACACAAGAAAATTTGAGAAATTCTATAATGGTCCTCATCCAATAAACATAATTTTTATAAAGCTTTAAGGACACTTTTCGATACACCTCAGCCATGTATTCGCATACCAGATAGGCATTCGTGGTTCGGTCCATTGGATCCAAGACCATAGTAGAATTTCTCGCAAAATCCTCACACTAACAAAAATACTAACGACAGGTACTTTTCCCAGATCAAGAAGAGTGAAAAGGGAAAATCATATGCTAAAAACTCTTACTATCATTGAACTAATTTGTGCATACAGGAGATGTTCGTTGCATAAAAACAGAGCTCATCCTGAAAAGTTATGACTACCAACAAAGGCATCCTAATACTGATGAAAAAATCCGGATCAATCGCTCTATTAGGTTCGCAATAACTATAAACTAACTATTTGTTCAAAAAGAATTTCAGAGAAGATCTTACATTCTTGGAGCTCAGTTCCACCAGCAAATGCACGAACTAGAGTTGAAGTTACGATTATGCAATCCTTTCAGGAGTGTTTGGAGATGTTTAGATTTGATATTTTATTCCTTGGAATCAGATATGGCACGAGAAAACAAGGAATGATGAATGCAAGTACCAAACAGAGCAACACCAAGATCACAACCAACAAAGCCTTCTGTGGAATGTCCATCAACAACTTGTCACAAACTGTCACGTAAGTAACAAAATTAGCATATATGTATATAAAAGAAAAGAAGAAATCAGTGCTGAGGTGAAATTGTAATCTTTTTCGGATAAAGTTTGTTTTGTGTTAATAAAGTTACTCATTTTAAGTTTTTGAGCCAATAAAGTCAATTTCGTTGGATTGAACGAAAAAAATCACTAGAGAGCTGGCGAGGCAAGTCAAATAGAAGTGGGAGTTGCCATGCCATTAAAGTGAGATGATCAGTCCTATGTGTGCTATGTGGCTGTTGTAAATATTGAATTTTGACCCGACATGTCTCGAATGGGGTTGAACTTGAAGTGTCACGGACTTTTGTGGCACACAAATGAGATTGATCATTTGATGTGTGAATGACAAGGCAAATCTGAGGTCTACTCGACGTGCCATGTCAGCTTTCCGGTGGTATTTTTGGTCGGATATGACATAAGTGGCTGGATTGATAAAATACTTAAACACTAGTGGTTTTATCAACACAAAACATACTTTAGAGACCATTGGCGTACACACTCTAAACTTTCATTGTTTTAGGTGTATTTGACCCAAGAAAACAAGGAAAGGAAATACGTCATCCGGAAAAGAAATAATTGGTTAACAACAAAAAAACCATTTATTAAACACATATTTTATAAGATGCAGAAAGATTTAACAAACAGTAGACGTTGCATTTTGAGGTCTAAAATGCAATAGAATGTCAATTGAAAAACAGGTGATATCAAACAAGTTAGTTAGTTTAATAATCCCGAATGCATTACCTATGTTGAATATGATGTACTGTCTCTCGGGCACATTTGGTATAGCAACAAACCCCTCAGGCTCCACGCTCACCAAAACACTGAAATTCCTCTGAGAATGAAACAAATGGTAAGAATTAACCGTAACATAGAACTGGCTATATGACATGATCAAATGCATTAGCAAGTCCAAACCTGCTGACTAGTGAAATTATCCGACTTGAAAATCAGTTTCTTGGTATTAAGTAATCTTCTATTCCGGTTCATTCCCATGTCCAAATCCTCTTTCTTTAGCTGGATAGAGAAGCTGGCAGGTATCTACCAGTCAGCAAACAACACACGTTAGCACATTCTAAGCTCTCGAATTTAAATTCCGAGACTCCAATGAAAGAATCACATACAGAAGCTGGATATGATATCTTGACTTCATACCAAGTATATGATTTGAGCCCTTGCAATTGGTAAAAACGAGAACCCCGTTGGAACAAAAGAGTTTCTTTCCACAGTTCCTTCCCAACAATCATAACTTTTGTGTCATACCTGTGAAATCACTAGTCAATAAGCATACTACACTGTGCAGAGAAAATGCTACTAATAAGGACAGATTTTTCTCTAAAGAACACTTACACGTCTCCATAAACGGAATTGAAGAAGATTAAAGTGAAGCAGACAAATAAGAGATGAGAAAACATGGTGTCTCCACAAATTCTCAATATAGCTTCAGCTTCTCAAACCTGATCAATCATATGAATGTAATTTAGTCAATTTGCTAATCGTGATCATATATAAGTTAACAGTACAATTCAGTCCGGTTTTAAGCAAAAAGTCAACGATTAAATCCGGTTCTGTATCATGAAAGAATCTTGGAATATTTTTATTTTTCTTTAGAAAATAGAATATTCTCCTCAACTTCTGCTCTATGTTATCTCTAAAATAGTGCCCATACAATTGATTTAGTGTCAACCAACAAAACATCACTCTGAACATGTCCGATTTATATAGTTCATGATTAGAGTTCTTCCAAAGACGTAAGGTTGTTCCATCTCCTTCGTTTATAGTAAGAAGGCGATGGTCAATCAAGAAATGATTAGAGTTATAATTGTGGTCTAGTGCATCTCTAACTTGGTGTAACCATCTAAAAAAGTTACTTATCCTCCATATTTTGAAAGTGTTCTATTCACCACATAAACACGAAAGCAACATTCACAGTAGAATAAGCACTAATATCCAGGGTTCGAATCCAAGGTTTTACAGCTTCTTAATCCATCTTTCAAGGCGAAGCTGCTTCAAAGGAGGTCCAAGTTTCGTTTTCCTGTTCTGAGGACACTGCCATTTCCCAGTGATTCCAATCTCTTCGATATTCATTCTGACAAAACCCTTCTTTTTATGGCTTCATTTCCACTATTCGACGAGCTTCTTCCTTCTTATCCTGAACATTTTTGTAAACCAAATTTTGGCTTCCCAAAGAATTTTCATCGCTGAGTCTTGCTTGTTTCTGTGTTGTTATAAAACCATTTCTTGGAACTTCATTTTCTTTGTTTTCTTTGCCATTGATTCCACAGAATTTTCCCTTCAGATCTCTAGAATCTACAGGTGGTAGATTCATTTCTGCTTGAGCCTGAGTTTCTGAGTTCTCTGAAAGATCTTTCTTAAGGATCAACTTTCTTTTAGGTAATCTATCCTTGCTCTTGCATGATTCAACATCATCATGTTCTAGGAGGAAATTTTGCTTAGGTTGCTGCTAAAAAAAATATGACATTTTTCATCAGTAAATCCATAATGTAAGAATACAAGGCAATATGAGAATGCAGAACCATTCTAGTTGCTAGGCTCCAAGCCATTTCTAAATGGCTCAGCGTTCGGCTCGATTAATACACAACCAAGGTTGAGCACGGCGAGACTCAGCTCAAAGGCTCACGAGCAGGCTGGGCTCTTTCTCGGTTTAATAATTATTTTTTTTAATAGTGTTTCTATTACTCTAGTAGTTTTGTAGATTTCAAAACTACTTACTATTTCTGTTTTTTTATTAGGTGAGCTTTTTGGCGAACACAATGAGAAATAAGCAAAGTGTTTGCGAGCAGCTTTTTTATTTTTTCACAAGATTTACTCGTGAGCTTCCTAATGAATATGATTAATGAGTTGTTCAAGAGTAAAGCTCATGAGAAATAACGGGCAGCTCACAAACAAGATTTTTAGCTCAAAGCTCGGCTCAAGTTCATTAATGCAAAGCTCATGTCGGTTACAGCCCTACTTGTTGCAGGGAAATATAACATTAGAACGAAACGCAGAGGTGACATTACCCTTTTTAGAGACAGGTTACCTAGCTCATCATCTCCTAAGGAGCTCTTAAACATCAAAACTCCATTTGAGTTTACTTGCTCATCAATAACCACTTCATTTGTGATGCTTGTCGCCTCAACTTCGGATGAATCCATTTCTTTCTCCCTTTTATGTTGATTAACAATGCAATCTTCTTCACCTTCAGTTTCTTCATCAGCAAATCCAGTGCTTTCTGAAGATTTAAACACATAGCTAGAGAACCAGTTGGCAATATCTGGTGGCTCTGATACAGCAAAAAGAAAGTATTACAGAACTTCAAAATAATTCTAAGTTGTACTTCTCAGTGAAGAATATTTTTTGATTGCTCAAAAATTGATTATGATGTGCTGTTAAAAAAACAAAAAATAGATTATGATGTCCAAAAAATAATCAGAATAAAAACTTCATATTGACCCTTGACAACAAATACCCAAGATGATAATTTCATAGGCCTAAAGCTCTATTTAGCCCTGACCTGTCTAATGTATTTGTGCTTAGCTTGACCTCTATTATTCTGTGACACTGACCCTTGACATAACTATGAATCAGCTGGACCAATATAGATGAACATCAGAGGGTATATAAATAGACACGTCCAATGTTTGTGTTTGACGATTGCTTATTGCAACACAATTGTTATAATGTTGAGCCAATTTGCTCTGTTGCCTCCATTATTATTTAATATTTCACGCTCGAATGCTACTAGTTTATCCGTTAGGGGCTCAATGCCATAAAATAATAGGTCAAGCGGCAAACACATTTTGATATATCAATGGCCAAGTAATACTTTAAGTGTAATATACTAATATCTATAAGAATTCCATCAAGTGCTACTAACCGGAGAGAGTTGATGGTGTCTGAGAAGAATCAAGATTCTGCAATATGAAAATGTTTTGAAGAGAAAATCATCAACTTCTAACTCTCTTAATTGATAACAATTATGGGATGAGTTAATGAAATTAATAGCATAAATGTAATGAAGCAAATACAAAAGACAGATAAAGCAAAAGCACCTGACTTGAAGGCTTGTTTGCAGACTTAAAATCTTCAAAATCTTCAAAATCTTCAGCACAGGAGATTCATATACATAGCTGGAAAACCAGGTTTTGATATGAGGAGGCTCTGTAAAGGGAAATTAAACATTAGTTATGAATAATCTAATAAATAAGATTATTGAAAAAACCATATGAAAACGAGAATGCGGTAAGATCAAAACCAATTAAGGCTTAATACATACCTAGCCCCTTTACTAGTCCAGATACACTATACTTAAACAAATGTTTTATTTGGCCTCAAACTTGCTTATAACAACATATCGACTCTCTAAACTTTCTTAAAGTGACTTGTTAGCCCCCCTAAACTTTCTTATAGGAACTGTTGACTGCCGTAACTTGTTTAAAGTAATGCACACTTCAAATAGCCCAAAAAATCCCATCTTGCTCCGACATGGATTTAGGGATATTAAAAGATCACTTTAAGCAAGTTAAAAGGTAAATAAGACGCTTCAAAGTGTACGGGACAGTTTACTTTTACAGATAAGTAAAGAGTGCTAGAGATGTATTTGGCCCTAACCAGTAAGGACTCGTAGTGAGCATATAGAATCTCCTCTAGCTCCCACGCGGATTTAGGGATATCAACAGGTCACTTTAAGCAAGTTTAAAAGGTAAATAAGATGCTTCCAAGTGTACTAGGGAGAAGTTTACTCTTATGGATAAGTACATAATGATAGAGATGTATTAGGCCAACCAATCACTAAATTCTCACAAAACTTAATATGATTAAAAAATATTGGCCCTAACCGGAAAGGACTGGTAGCCACGAGCATGTAGGATCCGATATCTACAGAAAGGAAACAGAATATTTTAGATATGAGAAATTTAGCATTCTATTATTTTGTAGATTGCTAATACAAAGTTGAGCAATTGGGAAAACTACCTAATTAATCATTCATAATTAAGCTAAAACCCAAATTATTAGAATAGGGGGACAAAAAAAAGTACCCTAATTAAGGGCTGTTCTTCATTCATAATCAAATGTTATTGTTTCAAGAAAATTTTTGTTTTTTCAAATCTAGCGGCAGTATTTGGCGCCATTTTTATTTCAAGCCTGATCGGGACAGCCATTTGCTTTATAAAACTCAAGCCCTATCCACAAATATAGGCCAGGCCCATCTCCATTTCTGTAGTCCAAATCTGTCTATTTTGATCTGGCATGGGCTTTGATTGGATATCAACACTAGGGTTGGGCACGGATCTTGAAGATACTAGATCGAACTGAATATCCTAGGAAAAAATCCAGAATTAAACCGAACTGTTGACTTTTTTTAGAGAACTGAACCGAACTGGACCATTGACTTTTTGTTAAAGAACCGGACCAAACTTGACCGAAATTATCTAGAATCAGATCGATAACTGAATTGGATTGAATTAGACCGAACTGGATTGAAAGAACCGAACATTTATTAACATCAAAGTTATATTTTATTATCAAACTGTATACTTTATTTAAAGCGTACATTAGATTAGATTCAGTTACAAAAATATAAAACTTACATTAGATTAGTTTCAATTACAAAAATATAAAACTAAACTAATATTACATATTTTTAGTTTCACGTAATAATTATACGTCTTTTAATAAATAGATATATAATGTCTTAGTTAATTAACTCTTTAGCTTTAGTTATGAAATTGAATTTAATTAAATATTCAAAGTACCATTTAATCTATATTTTAATAACATAATTCTATTTCGACGGATAAAATGTAATAAAATTTGTTTGTGATGAACCTTATGTGTTTTGGTTAGTCCAAACTGTTTCAGAAGATATTAAATACATACAACTTATTTACTTATGATTATTGGCTAACAATTTTTCTTAAGTATTTGCATAAGGTTCTCAGCAGGTGCTGAAAGAAATATAAGATTGCTTCTCAATTTAACTCAGAAGATAAATCTTCGTCAACCAAAAGTCTACTCTCGAAAGCTGCAAGCAAGGCTCCGAAGAATTTTCTCAAAAGTTGATCAAGTTGCATCTCAAAAGTTCAAAACCCAGAAGCAAGCTTTGCCATTAAGTTCTGAAAGAATCAGTTAGATGAGACAAAGGGAACTTACAGTGATAACGGTTTTAAAGGACAGATCATATATGTCATAGAGCATTTAATGCACCTGTCAACTGCATTTAATACTAAAGGCCAAAATTCAAAAAGTTGATTCAAGCGCGCATGCACTGTTCACTATCAAACAAATCTTGTTTGTTCTTTGTCTATCCTTGGTTCAACTTAATGAAGAATTATTCCAGCTAGCTTATCCTAAATCAAATCTGCTATATGTTTTCGATTAAAAGACAAGGATAACAGAATCAAAGTCTGTACTTGAAGACCGTTTGAAGAACAAGACAGAGAAACGTCTACAACTCTATCTCTCATCAAATTCAAGATTCAAATTGAAGCAACTGTTATCTTCAAGTCCTATATATAGTAGTCATGCTCAACATTGCTTTAACATGCAAGTTTTGAGCTATCTTAACGCACTGCATTTTATTGAAAAAATACAGAGCATTCCATTTCTTCTCTTTTCTTATTTCAATTTGTAAAAGTGAGAGAGTGAAGAAAATACAAGTTTCATAATAAAATTGTAAACTGATATCGTTTGTGATAATCAATTAGTTAAGAGAAAACCACTTGAGGTTTGAGTTGGGTGAGAAATCCAGAAAACACAGTATAAGTTTTCTGGTGAAAATCTTTTAACTCTTACTATGGTGGTCAAGACTTAGTGAGAAATTAGCTAGGTCATTGTTAATGTAAAGGAGCTTCCGTAATTATCTGATTGGAGGATTTGAAATCTCTGCTCTGAAAGATCTCACAGGGGACATGACGTAGCTACATGGCTTCTGTAGTGAACTTGGACAAATCTGTTGACTTCAAAAACTTCTGAAATCTATCTCTCTATTTTATTCTATTTACTTGTTATATTGACTTCAAGAATTTATGTAATTATTATTTTGTTATTATCATCATTTTATTAAAATTTATATCTTTAATTTAATTGTGAAAATTTGTAACAAATAAAAATACATAAGATATCCAATAATCTTTAATTAGTATATTCTTTTAGTATTATCACAAATTTTATTATAATAATTGTAACTATTACTGTATAATAATATAAGTAAAAGTAATCACATGGTCAATGATTGACCAAATACAAATTGGTCAATCACGGTTAGATCAAAATTTAAGGATTGAGATTAGTTTAGTTTGGTGGTTTCATTAGTATCTAATCTCTATCATTAGATTTTAATCTAATGGTTTAGTCAATCATTGACTATGTGAGCACAACTGCCATTTTCTATTGAATTTATAAGTCCCGGTTCAATTAGATCTCGGTTGAACCATGAACTCCTGACCTTTTACCTGCTGATGGGTCCCGTTTTGACAACCATGGTGATAATAGATGAGATTTGAACAGAAATTAGAAAGAAACGATGCGTTTTAATCCGAGAAAGAAAAGAAAAGTGTAGCACGTGGAAGAAGCAAGACTTGAAGAAAAATATCCAGTTCGTTATCTTCTTCTTCTTCTTCTTCTTCTTCTTCTTGTTTGATTAACTCAGTAGTAAAGAAGAATGAGATGGAGCGAGGATTCGAAGGCATCAGTGCCAAGTTGTACTCCAAACTGTCTGCTGCTATCTTCCTCTCAAAATCCATTTGTGAGACCCAATCTTCCTTCTCCTAATTCAGCCATTCGTGAGCTTCACGCTTCACTGGCTTCCACATCTCAGAAATGCCTTACTTTTCTTCACCTCTTCGCCTCTCAGAATCCATTTCTCAACAGAATCTTCGCCTTTTCTTCCCATTTCAGGACACACCTTCTCATTACCCAGGCAAGCTATTCCTCACTTGCTCTTCTCATTCACTATCAGCTCGAGCTTTTAGTTCAATCGGTTAACTAACTGGTATTAGAGTCTCTGTGATTGAAAGGAGGTCATGTGAATATAAAAGATGTTATTAGCTTTGATTATTCTTAGCAAAGCATATAAAAGATGTTATTATCTTTGATTATTCTTAGCAAAACCTAAAGTCACCTTACTTGCTATATTTAAGGAGATATTTTAGCTCCCAAGGTAGCAATGTGGGACAATTTAACACGCCCTCACACTGGTGCGTGATGCCAATCTAGTGGAGGCTCTCACACATTGCTCAACATGACTCTGATATCATGCCTAATTAGCCCAAAATGCACTTTGAGGGCTCCTATATTTAAGGAAAATATAGGAGCTATTTTAGCTCTCATGTAATGATGTGGAACAATTTAACAATTATCAGCCGGATCTTTTAGTTCAATTGGTTAAATAGGGGCTCTTATCTATTCTATTCTTCGTTTTTGTAATTTTATTGATTTTGTATAGTTGGAGTGTTTATGTAACTTACTTGTATATCAGATTCAATGCAGGGACTACAGGAATAAAAATATTTTGTCCAGTCACAGTTTTGCTGCAGTATTACCGGGTGATGCAGTGGCTGGAATAGTCGTGGCTAACGGGATTAGCAATTTTCTCAACATATACAACACACTCTTGATTGTTAGGCTTGTTTTGACCTGGTTTCCCAACTCTCCTCCAGCCATCGTCAGTCCTCTCAGGTAATCGCCTGTTACTTATGACTAAACCGAACTGAATAGAACTGAACAAGTGCATTTACTGAATTATTGAATTACTGAACATGACTAAATTGAATTAAGTAGAACTGAACTGAAAGAAATTACCGATAAGGCATAAAGAACATGCCAAACAACATTTTAACCAATGATGGCCGGCCTCGTTCGCCATATCTAGTATTGCAACCTTTACCAAAATTCTAGTTAGGTCAATATGTGATTGGTTGCATAAACGTAGTATTTAATTGATTAATGTTGATTTGTGATGTTTACGATTCAGCACTCTCTGTGATCCATACTTGAACATATTCCGGGGAATCATCCCTCCATTGGGAGGGACATTAGATCTATCTCCAATTCTAGCATTCCTGGTTCTAAATGCCTTTACTAGCACTGCTGCTGCACTTCCTGCTGAGTTACCACAATCAGGAGCTCCCCGAACCCGAAACGGTTTGTGCCATTCACTGTTCACAACTCTCACTTCATCGCAGCAGAAATGGATGACTAGACTCCAGGGAAACAAGCCACACAACTCTGCTGCTGCCAATTAGACCCTGTTGCATTTTGTGTCTTATGTTTTTCTTTTTTGCCACTTTTAAACAATGTGTATTCCTCTCGGCTTTTAATTGATTTGAACTTGCTCATTGTAAGAGTTCTTTCACAAGTTACTCAACTACATATATGTCACTCCTACATTATTTGTCTTTGACAATGCATGTACCATATTTGGGAGGGAGACTACATTCACCTTAAACCCTTATCCTATGTTTCATTCATCCACTTGTAGAAAAGAAAAGAAGTTGATTGGTCCCTTAAACTTATAAAGTGGCCCTTGAACTTGCATAAGCTGATCTATGAGCAATCCAAACTTGTTTAGATTGACTTATTACCTTTTGTACTTGCTTAGAATGATTGATTATCCGTGGAATGAATTGCAATTTTTCTAGCATAAAAATTTCAAAAAAATTGAAACTAAAAGTGTAATAAATTATTCTGAATTTTCAAAACGAATTGACTTCATTTGTTTTGAGACTTATAGGACCTTTTTGCAGATTTTGGGGTTAATTGTTCTATTTTAAGCAAATTTGGAGCGCAATTGAAATACTGTGTAAGCTTTCGGACCAATAAGCCAATCATCTTTTTGCTACAATTTCAACAGTAATGTGCATTCATATAAAAAACAAAAAGTATATGCAACTTGCCGATTTGTGATTTGAGATATGTGGTTTAAAAGTTTGTGTTTTTTCAAAGTTAAACATCCAGTTAAAAGCTATTGTCGACTATGTTATCCAAAAAAATGGAGCAATTTGAGACAAGTATAAGACCGACTTCACAAATGACTTCACATATGAAGTTAATTTTATAGATTAATTAAACAAAAAATATTTGTTGACTATCGTATGGACCCGTAAAGCTTTGTAACTGAAAAAATTGCATTAACCATGCTAAACTTTTAAAACTGCATGTCCGACTTTGCAAATGATGTAAATTTTGTGGTTTTTTTTTTTAAAGAATCCATGGAATACCTATTCCTCAATGTGAAGGTGTCAAGATCTTGAAATAGAAAAAGAAAAAATAAGCGGAACAAACTCTAACGACTCACAACAAGAGAGAGCTACACTCCAACTATTAGTAACAAAACAATATCCCAATGTTCTACATAAGACACATCAAACTTGTTTATAACCCAAAAACAACTATGCTGTGAAGTTTGTCATCTTGTCTGCTGATCTATTGTGGTCACGTTAGACATGCACTATATTAGAACTAAAGAATAGCTACACCATGTTTACCACACTAACCCTTTTTTTTTTTTTTGCATATTCTATGCCATTTTCTGTGTGAAAGTTCAAAATATTCCGGACATGAATAAATGATGATAAACAAAAAGGGACGGGAAAAAATAACTCAAATAGCATTAAAAGAATCAGATTCCGAGTACTTATGGGAATGGCTTCCATTATTTAACTTTCTAGAGGAGAATAAGTTGAACTTTTTCTATTATCATTCACATCCATCCAATCTAACCAAAAGCACTTCACGTATAAGCTGCTGCTGCTGAGAATATCACAGCTTCCAGAAGGATTATCAGATGTAAAAAGTAGAAGATTGGACTTAAAAATTCACCTCAAATTGGTTTGAAAAGAATACAATGATAAATAAACATCTTTTCGGCCGTTGGATCAGTTAAAAACACCATGTCTTTAAACTTACAATACACTGTTCCGATATTCCATTACCAAAGATAAACAAGAACAAAGTGAGTTTTTGTGCTTCCTGTATGGAGCCAATAGCCACAAGCAGAGCTAACAAGTCTTTTTCTTCATATGAGAGAATCTTACTGGTCAGTTTCGCGCTACTAGCAGTGATTTCGCCTCTATATATCAACCAACCAGTTACTGATCCGGAGGTCGATGAACAATCCTCCAATCTCGCTGCTTGGTTGCTTTTGCTGCTCATCTTAATCACTGCTTTCTTGGTTTACGTAGTTAGCGGCTTCAACAGGTATGATCATACATGATTCAAGTCAGGAGGGAAGGACACTGTATAATGATAATTCTTTTTGTGGCGGCAGGAGTAGCAGATTTTCCTCAGGTGAGAGGCTTGTGGGAATTGGCTTTACACTTTTAGCTGTGATTTCTCTGCTCTACATTAATGCGACATCTAACAGTGCTTCGGAGATGGAAGAACAATCTTCCAACCTTACTATATGGTTGCCTCTGTTGCTGTTTTTCTTGATTTTGGTTATTGGTTTGTCTCTATATTTAGATCAGAGCCTTACCAGGTTTGATCCAAACTGGATTCACCGAGTTGGAGGGTCTTCTGGTGGTATCGTAATAATCCTTGTCATTCTTGTAATCATTTTGAAGTGCAAGTCAGAATGATAACTTAAGAACAAGCAGATATATCCCTTCTAATATGTACACCTTCTACTTACTTCCTTTTCTGATGTATTTCATTTCAAGTTCTGAATTGCTCTCCATTCTGACTTCGAAATACTACTTTTACTAACAAAAAGGTTGAATAATGCAGTTTCTCGTAGAACTCGAAGGAGCAGAAAGAAAATGAAGATCAAAGAGTACTTCCCAACTCTTTGATACGATGAATGTATTGCCAAAAACAACGAGAACTATAACTTGATGCATGCAAATAACCTGAAGTTCAACAATTAAGAGAACTTAATGATGTAGACAATCAAATAGACCAAAATAACCACAACTAAAGGTATAATATAGAAATAATTAATGGTACAGTACCTTGAGCTCTCACACTCAACACTACATGAAATAATAAACAGAATGAATTACAATGGCCAAGCCAACTGATATAGCAGCAGAGCAATATACCACGAAAAAATAGTGTGAAAATTCATAGCACATCTATAACTACAAACCAAAGGCACATGTCAGAGAAAGTAAAGCAGCAAAGGTATACAGCCATAGGCTAAGATGCTGAGACCAATCACTAGCACCATTGCATTCATCATTAGCACCACTGAAGCACCCGGGTCTTGTTATCTTAGCTACACCTCCCTCTAAAACATAGCTACTATTACGCGTACCGTTGCTGAATAACACACACCAAAAGTAAGGAGACCCACCATCAGTCCCCGTGACTCCAGCCCCCAGCTCAGTGTGATTCTTATTGTGTATGATTGCTAAACTCTTGCTGTCTTCAACAAGAAACTCGGAGAATGCTTGATCAGGATCGACATATTTGGTTTGGCAGCCAATTAGACGGCCAGTAAGTGGAGTGAGAGTGGAGGGTAAAACACCACATGCTGGAGCAAAAGTTTCAGCAAATTCAGATTCAGCAGGTTTTTTGGCATCGGTTCCTCCCACAGCACCACAATCACCTTGGTATTCTTTTATATACTGCAAAGCAATGCAAGCTAGGCCGGGATTGTCATACAGAGATGACCCCTTGTTTGCAGTTCTATTTTTGTTAACAACTTCAACCAGTTGATCCGCTGGGTTATTTGTTGTCACTTTTACAGCATCTAATATACACGAGTTCAAGGAAAACATCATCAGAACACAACAATCATTAGTAAGTTATAGCTGCGTAACAACACAGCAGCGGTTTGAAACTCATAAGAAAGCAACATTCTGTACATATCACATAAACTTAGTGTGTTTCTTCGCCTGTGGTTAGCATTTGCCACTAAATTCATGTTTGAGTAAAAGTTCTCCATATGATAATAGAAAGTTGAATAGTATTATCCATAGTTCTTCGGTGAAAATAGTAAAGCTTGAATGCTAAAAGTGACAGAAACGGAAAAATAAAACGAAGACAACCTGAACTAAGAAAGGTCTCAACCCCCACAGGAAGTTATACTTCCCTCCCACTCAAGGAGCATAGCCAAACACTCAAAAAGTGCTTACTAACAGAATTCTTCCTATCCTTCCCTCTCATCATATACGTACAAATGAAAATAATAGTAACTAAAAAAACTGTCTCCTATAACTAACTCTCAATAGGGTCCAAATCATGTGTCCCCAAACTCCCACAATATCTTTTATTCCTATTATAATAATCTCTATCAGAGATGAGAAAGAATATGGACAGCTTTTCTCAAATTAGAAACGAATGCTACCAACTAGGAAAAGCCACTTCACCCTTTTGCTCTCCCGAGAAAAAGTGCTCATGGAATCTTCTCATTTCTATCTTACCGCAGATCTAATATTGAGGCAAAGTAATGTTTATGTCAAGTATTGGAAAAACACCAGTGTTTGGAGTCGTATTCATGTATCTTGTTAGGCTTGAATTTTGAGTAGAGGACATTCATAATGTTTCGGAGATACATATTATTGTGATAACAAGGGATTTCGTATAGCCCTACTGCTTTCTTGACCATTACAATGCTGGTTAACATGCAAAAGCATATATACAATTGGAAGGACCGAGCAGAAAAATTTCAAGTTACAAAACCTTCGCATTGTGAAGTTTGTTCCTATTCCTAACAGACAATTCATGTTTTTTTTTTTTTTTTTTTTTTTTATGACTGACATTTCATGTTTGTACAAAGGCAGAAATGATGAAAACATTTATTAGGATGCTTAAGTTTCTACTTATAAAAAGTGAAAGGCCATAAAATGTTGCTGAGATGTGAAATTGAGAATTAAACAACAGCAAAACACATTTCTAAGCCCCTAAAATTACATGCGAGCCCCTATTGAAATCGTATTTTTCCATTAACAAACGAATACCGAGATTTCAATTCTGTTTGGTTTGCTTCTTGTTTAACTTCTCTTACTCTATCCCTCCTATTTCCTTATGCAATTTGTCATAGTTCAGGAATTATCCAATTCTCTTAATCTCATTCCAAGTGACACATTCCAACGGCTTAATAAGGTTGGATGATAACACCCTTTGCCGCGCATATCCTTCTTACAAGACCCTCTAATAGAGCACATTATTAAGCATTAACTGTATGTCTATCACCTAAAGCAATAAAAGTCAATAATTCAACAAAAACCATCTGCATCTCAAACGAAAACAACCTATGATTCCCAAAGATCAACTTATAATGATGGGAGAATCAATGCTCGAATGACCACTTTGGATTCCCCCTTTTTTTTTCAGTCTCTATAGTTTTAAAAAGAAAATGACTGCTAGGATTGAGCTCTAATCTTGCTTAAAGAAAATCAAGAAATTGAAGTATCCATGATGTTTTTGATTGAATGAATCAGCGATAACAACGGAAATGATACCCAAAAGTAAAAATACCAACTTTACTAGTATATATAGCACATATGTGTCCCTTAGAACATACTTTTGGGGGGGTTAAAGCAAAGATCTGGTTAAGCAAAAACCAAGGTGATAGAATAATACCAAGAAAAGTATATTATACTATATAGTGAAGTGAAGTAATGAATGTAAAATAAGGAACATTATGGAGAGAAATGCAGATTTGGCAAGTCGAAAAGCAGATCAATGACATTAAAACAGTGAGCATAAATTGGAAATATAGAAGAGAAGTGAAGAGAGGAATACCATGAAAATGAGCAGAAGCACACACACATACAAAGAAGAATAGCCAGACTGAAACCAACAATGTACCCATTGTTTTGAATTTGTATAAACAGCAGACCAGAGCATATATTTTTGTAAGAAAAGAGAGAAAGGGTGAGTTATATGTCTTCTTCTAGCTTTGTGTTTTGAGATTGCCAACCCCCTGCTTCTTTAATTACGGTACTACCCTCCATATACATGCCTGTCATTTTAGTAATTGTACTTATAAAGATATGCAAACATCACTTACTTACAACTAATAACATCAAATCCTTCGTTTGTATGTTGGAAAAATGCTTATAGTACAGAATCAACATGTTTAACGTGTGACAGTTTTATCATCATTTCATGGTTGGATTAAATGTCCAACCAATCTTCATTTAAAACACAGTGTAACCAATGTTTGATCGAGAATATTCCACTCATGGTGTATGTTATGATTACTTTATTTTTGACTTACTTTGTTTGTACTTTGTCTTATTTATCATTATATTATTTTTCAAATCATGTTCTAATAGTAAACAAAATAAAGTAATGGTTATTTTGTAAAAATCAAAGTAACCATAGAATTTCCCTCCACTAACACGTAGAAAATTACATTTAACTAATTAAAAGAAAATGTTTACCCACTTAATTTCTAACTAGCGTTGTACCGTGGGAGATGTAATATTTTTTTTTTTATGACATTTGATGTTAGTTTAAAAAAATATACTAATCCAAATATAAAATATGCTTTTTTTTTTTTGAAAGGATAAAATATGCTTCTTAATTAACTACATATCATTTGTTTTTTTTTTAACAATGTGTTTTTTTTTTTAAGGAATACTTTTTTAGTTGTTAGAATTTTCAAACATTACTTTCGATCAATTGTGTCCAACTCCTAAGTTTGAAATTAATTGAAATTGTAGTTAGTTGCTTATAATTAGGGTCAATTACATCAATGGTCCTCTAACTAGTAAAAATGTTGCCACAATGCCATAAAAACGCAAAATTCAACTTTAAATAACATTTTATCTACAGTTCTTTTGATAGGAATTCGACAAATTTGCTCAAAAAAAAAGAATTCAACAAATAAACTCACAAAAAATATTATGTGATATCCACACCACGTAATATTTTCATGTGCAATGTTTTTTTTTAATATGTTGATGAACTATGAAAGTGCGAAGTTGATCAACATATGAATAAATAAATGAACATTTTAGTTATAAAAATAGTTCTAGAACATAATTTTTTAACATTTACTTTTTTTTATTGATGAAAAAATCATGTAATTTGACTATCACGTGAAAATATGCTGCTTAGCTACCACATTGTTCAGTGAATTTATTTGCTGAATTTCGGTCAAAAAAACTATGGATGAAACACTATTCAAAGTCAGATAATTTTTGTGTTAAAAGTCAGGGCCGACCCTGAGGGTTGAATTTCGGGGCGCCTGTTCAGGGCCCCAAATATAGTTATATAAGTATAGTATATGTAAATTAATAAGAAAATAACATCAAAATAAATTGTTGGAGCAGTTGGTAGAAGAGGAACCTTGTCAAGCGCGAGTTTGCAGGTTTGAACCTTTTCAGCAGTGCCCTCTTCTCCCATTTTCGTTTATTTTTTGAGCAATTCAAAAATTGTTGACTTTCACAACCCCTTCCTTCTTTCACTTTTTTCTCTTTCCATATAAATAATGTAAATTAATTTTGGAATTATTTCACTTTTATTTCTTTCCGTTTCATTTTGACACAGTTTCAAGAGATTTGTGTTTTCTTTTAACAGTGGAAAATTTTAAACCACTAATTTTCTGAATATCATTTATATCAAATATTTACTAATTAAAATTTAATTTTTTGAATACAATTTTTTTATGAACGTTAGGTGGTATTACTTGAGTTCCATTTGATGTGGTGGTTATTTTAATTTTTATTTCATATGCTAAACTAACAGTAATATAATTAGATTTACCGTTTATTTGGTTTTAAAACATTTTAAATGATTTTTTTATCATTATTTGTCCAACATAGCTAATGACATAAATACATATGTAAGTTTTTTAAAACGTTAAAGTAAAATTGCTCTCGACAATATATATTTATCTTAACTCAGTTGTTCTTTTGTTTTTCCTATTTATATGCATTGAAAAGTTCGTTAAGGATGTCAATCTAGTTGAGAGGTTCGGAAATCTCATTTTGTTTAGCCTTTAATTTGTGCTAAAAGAAAATTAGAATACGTATATTGAGGGCCCAAAAAATTTCTCTCGCCCCGGGCCTCTATAAAGTCAAGAACGGCCCTGATATGCAGTCAACCTAATTTCACATATCGAGATCAATATTATAAGTCTTGGCATGCCACATTTTCCACCAAAAGAACTAAACAAATATATTGAAAGAATTAAATCACTCAATAACTTATAACTTTATTGATAATTGATAAAGATCATTTTTCAGATTACATGTAATAACATGAATTCAAAATATCTTTATTTTAATGAGATATAATTATTTTCTAATAATAAGAAAATAGATAACTTCATTTTTTTGTTTCCTAGTTGCATGCGCAATATCCTTTGAAGCAAATTGTCTGACCACGACAGTGTTCAAAAGGTTTACAAGGTGTATGAGGGTCGCAAGAAACTCGTTGACTCATCGTTACTTCTAATACGCCTGTAAAATAATTCATTAATGCACTTAATATATGTAATAATATTCCTTCTAAACAACTAAAATTACAAATATATGTGTTCCTTTACTCGTAGTCTTTATCTCGCATTTTATTAATATAAATTATAAATATGGATTTAGTAGAATATAAACATAGCACTTACTGAAAAATACTAAGTGGAATGCGAGGACAGAATCTAAAACAATTAGTTGTAGCCATTTTGAAAGAAATTGGTCACAAAATATTTTTCACATCTCTCATGTTTATGTATATGTTGCAAATTAAAGCATTGCTTTTATTGTTTTTTAGTTTTTATTTTCTTCATATCCATCCACATTACATAAAAACATTTTGTTATGCGGTTATTATTATTAGGGTAAATTCCAAAAACAACCTTTGTGGTTTCATTTTTTTCAAATAAAACCTTGTGGTTTATTCTTCGTCAATTGAAGGACTATGATTTGTCAATTTTAGCAAAATGAGTAGTTTTAGAATCTACACGCCCAAAATGATAGTTAACAACCTTAAACTAGAAAATTTCAACACTTAAAGTTGTTTAACACGACATTTACTATGCAATCACACTTTTAATTTTCAAAAATGACAATTTTTAGAGATTTCTCTTTCTAAATATTTTATTTCTCTCTCATAACCAAACAACTCTAAAATGACATTAAAATTAGAAAGTTGAAGATTTAAAGTTGCTTAAAATACTATCAATTCCTACTATATCAGTTTTCGGATGCCATTAGCGTCATTTTGATAATATTTTAAGCATAGAAAATACATATTTTCAAATAATTCAAAAAACATAGGAAATACATAACTGTTTTTACATTGATCAAATAATTAAAAACTAATAATTCAACTTTATGGTTAAAAGAATAACTTACATGAGATGACAAATGCTAGGAGAAAGAATGCGACAATATTGAAATGAACTGAACCCATATTTTCAATGTAATTCTTTATTCTCTTATAATTCTCAGTTAGAGCATCACAGTGGTGGATTTGGGAGGTGTTTGAAAGCACAAAAATAGTGTTTCACCATTGTGGGAGCTCTTTAATTTGTGTGCTTCAGCAATGAACTCCATGAAATGGTGGTGCTCTTAAGAGCATTTGGACCCAAAATCTCAAATAAAAGAGAGCGATCTCAGACCCCTGTTGGAGGGCTGAGATTTGCCCTCAGCTGGCGCGTCCAGGCCTGACGCCAAATGAGGAGCGTATACTGCCTCCAACAGGTTTGATGGTGGCAGATCGGGGTGGAGCCCACGGTCTGCCACCATCATATATATTAAAAAAAAAAAAATAGAAAAAGGTTTTTTCTTTTTGAATGGATTTAAAAAGAAAAAGGTTATATATAACCGTTAGTTTATATATATGGAAGAAAACAAAACTTGCCTCAAACACTTAATAAAAAGGGTATATTAATTGTTCACAAAAAAAAAAGATATATTAATTCAGTTACCGTTGCAATAAATTTAAATTAATGTATATATTTTTTCTATTAAAGTAAACGGTCATATTTTTCTTTTTTTAAGCAACGGTCATATTTTCAACTGGTGTGTCTTTGGCTATAAATATTGATTTAGGGTTGAGTTATTTTTACAATTCATTTCTTTGAGTAAAATGGATAAAAATCAGGATTCTTATGGTTCCGGGTATCCGAATAGTCAATATTCTGGTAGCCGAAATTACCCAAATTCTCAGAATCCAACTGAAAACTATGAAAATTCTCAAATCTCTCAGGGTTTACAACGACCACCGTATTTCAACCCAAATATACCCACAAACTACTCACCCCAACAAAATTACTACAATCAGTACGGGTCATATAATCAACCCGTGGAAAATTTTGGGAATCAGTTTCATAACCCATATGATTTCCAAAATCAAGCGCCGCGATTTAATTTTGGAGGTCCTCCGATTAATTTGGAATCGCCACCATCGAGACCGGTTGATGTAGAAGACATGACACATGATAGTGGTGATGATAAGGAGATGGTGTCGGGGACACAAAGTAAGGGGAAGGAACGAAAAGATCCACCATATGTGTTTGATTCGGAACTTGAAGATATTTTATGCAAATCTTTTGTTGATGTTTCTGAGAATTCTATTGTCGGAAAAAATCAGACATGCGGAACATTCTGGTCTAAAATTGTCGCTCAGTTCAATCTGCGGAGGCCGACTAATACACCGCCGATTACGAAGGTTCGTACTGCGATGTCAAAATTTTCCGCAATTAGCGCAGATGTGAGTATATTTATCGGGTGTATGTCTACTATGGATGATCTGCGTAAGAGTGGATCTGATGATTCTCAGCAATTAGTGGATGCGAAAAAAATGTTTAAGGACAGGAACCCAAAAAAAAAGAAATTTGTGTACGAGGGCTGCTGGAGAATTCTAAGGGATCACCGTAAATGGGAAGAATGGCACAGGAAAGCGAAATCAAAAGGCGTTCATGATGACAGTGGTGATACTTCTAGTGAGGCAAATTCGGCTATCAGAGAGCGACCTCAAGGAGTAAAAGCGGCGAAGGCAGCCTTAAGAGGCAAACAGAAGGGCAAATCTGCAGCTACCCCCCTTGATTTGGATAGAATTGAAATAATGCATCAACAAAGAATAGAACAAAATGAATGGCTGATGAGGCAGAAAGATATGGATACCCTGATGAGGGAGGTTGGGTTTGTCTCCAAAACAAAAAATCTCTTCAGCTATTCGTATGCTTGCTTATGGAGAGGCGGCTGATCGTGAAGACGAGTATCTCAGGATCGCTGAGAGCACGGCATTGGAATGTCTATTAACATTTTGTCGCTCAGTTATTGAGGTCTTCGGGCCAGTATACCTGAGGAAGCCCAATGCTAATGATGTCAGACGGTTGTTCGCAATGCACAATGACATACACGGATTTCCAGGGATGCTAGGAAGTCTTGATTGCATGCATTGGGAGTGGAAAAACTGTCCAACTGCTTGGCAGGGACAATACACCCGAGGAGATCAGGGTGTTCCTACAATCATGCTTGAAGCAGTCGCTTCACATGACTTATGGATATGGCATGCATTTTTTGGTATGGCTGGATCGAACAACGACATTAATGTCTTGAACATGTCTCATTTATTTCGTGAGAAAGTAAGGGGTCAAGCTCCAGAGGAGGTCTACACTCTTAACAATAAGATTTATAAGATGGGATACTACCTAGTTGACGGTATATATCCCGAATGGGCAGCATTTGTCAAAAGTTTTTCGAATCCGATTGAGCCAAAGAAAAGATTGTTCAAAACAAAACATGAGGGCGCTCGCAAGGATGTAGAACGAGCATTTGGAGTTTTGCAAGCCCGCTTTAATATCATTCGGGGACCTGTAAGGTTTTGGGATACAGATAAACTCCATGACATCATGGACACATGTATAATTCTTCATAACATGATTGTTCAAGCTGAGCGAGCCAATTATCAGAGAAACTATCATGAGGAAGAACCTATAGTTCCTGCTGAGTTGGGGATTCTGCCTGGGCCTCCTAATAGTGTTCAGGCTCGTATCGAAGCAGATTTACAAATTCGTAATAGAACAAATCATCACATGCTAAGGGACGATCTCGTCGAGCATGTATGGCGTATTGCAGGACCTCCCGACCTCAACAATCCGGGAAAGGCACCATATGGCTAGTGCGTTAAGTAATTATTTTTCAATGTGGTGTTTTTCTTTAAATTTTCTATTTATCATTTTTTTTTCATGTTGTGTGTTTTAATTTTAATTGTAGTGTGGTGTGTTGTTATTAATCATTACCGTAATAAAAATTTTATTTTATTACAACTCGATATTCCAATTTTTACTAAAACGAAATTATTGAATTAATTTAAGGCCAAAAAATATTTAAATTGATCTAATAGTTATTTAATTGTTTTTGGTAATAATTTATATGAATTTGTAGGATTTATTAGATAGTTTTGAGTTTTTTTGAAAAAATAAATGGTTATGACACATGGGGTCCACAAATAGTGTTGATGGACTTAACCCACAATAGATGGAATAGAGGGTTTAAAAATTAAGTCTTTGAAATAGTGTTGATGGACTAAATTTTACTCCATCTATTGTTGATGCTCTTATGTATTCTAAAACTTAAAATATGTAGGATATTTATATAAAAATTCGTGTAAAAAAAGGTAACTTTTAATTAATACATTTCCAGCATACCAATAATATCGATTGGTGATATTTTGACTATTATTACACATCATCTTAAATGGTAAGAAAATCAAATTCTATTATTATAAACATCAATTCACTCATTTTCAACAATCTGGTGAAGGACATGGCCGACCATAGGCCTAGGGCAAGAGTACGTTGGCGTAAGGCAAAGGCTGGAAAGGGCCCTAAAATGTTCAATTTGCCTTCTAAATGTATGACCCAAATCAAAACAAAAGTTAAATTAAGCCTTAAAATTAAAAGAGCTCGTAAACTTCAATCTCATTGTATATTTCAAAAAGTCTACTTTAATTCATATTTTTCAAACTAGTAGGACCAAAACAAATATTACTAAACCCGATTATTACATAAAGAAAATGGGTTAGTTACATGAATATCATGCATACTAAAAGATTTTACACAAGTCTCAAGTCACAAATTTATTTATTATTTTGAGAAGCAAGGATAGAAACCGTCCTCTTAGATATAAGAATTATAGGGGCATGTCTCTTGGGATAAAATATTTACTTACATACAAAACTGATGGAGATTTTACTGTTCATGAATTAAAATTTTAGTGTTTTAGAATTGGTTATGTCTTCCAAAACTTAAATCTGCGAGGTATTTCTAAGCAAATTCGTGGAGCAAATAACAAGAGAGTGTTTGATTCTTGTAGGATACCGGAATGGAATCAAGAAAGGAAAACAATAGGAAATGAAAGAGATTACCTTAAAATTTCATATATGTTTGAATTGTTTTTAGAAAACGAATGTTTTAGCTATTTAAAAATTAAATATTTCTTTTGTTAAAAAAAAAAAAGTTCAAAATGATATTTTTTTCAAAAAATATATTAAATCTGCAATTAAGTGATGAAATAAATTTTTTGATGAAAAATTAAATTTGTAGTAAAATGTATTTTTAAATAAATAATGGAAGAATAGAACAATATAGGAGGAAAATGGAATTCAAAATCTTAGGGAGATGTGGTAATGGAGGTAGAGGGATTTGAGGAAATGGAGAGGAAAGAGAATGATTGATTTCATATTACCAAATAACAAAAAAAAAAGAATTTGATTCATCCATTCTTTCTTAAACATAACATATAGTTTAATAAGTAATTTTTGTTTATGGATCAAGGCATTTTTTTTTATTTTTAGAAATTGCACGTATATGCAGCAGGGCCGGCCCTGAGGGTTGAATTACAGGGCGCCCGCCCAAGGCCTCCGATCTGAAGGGGCCCTAAATATAGTTATATAAGTATAGCATATATAAATTAGGGATAAATACAAATAAAACACTTGTAGTTTCATGAATTTGCAAATAGAGTCATGTGGTTTCATTTGTTTGCAAAAGGAGGCATGTGATTTACAAAATTGACAATGAAAGGAATCTCACTTAAAGTGTTAATATTTGATGACGTGTCATATTGACTTTGATAATGTGTCATGTTGACTTGTTTACTTTGATGACGTGACATAATAAAATATTAATTTTTTGATGACATGTCATATTGACTTGATGACGTGGAGGGTTGACTTGATGATGTGTCAAATGTTATTAGTCAATTTCCTTTATTTGTCAATATGTAAACCACATACCTCATTTTGCAAAAAATAAAACCACATTCCTCTATTTACAAAACATTGAAACCACAAGGGTTTTATTTATACTTTCTCCTATAAATTAAGAAGAAAATAACATCAAAATAAATTGTTGGAGCAGTTGGTAGAAGAGGAACCTTGTCATGCGCAAGTTTGCCGGTTCGAACCCCTCCAGCAGTGCCCTCTTCTCCCATTTTCGTTTATTTTTTTAGCAATTCAAAAATTGTTGACTTTCACAATCCATTTTTCGTTTATTTTTTTAGCAATTCAAAAATTGTTGACTTTCACAATCCATTCTTCTTTCACTTTTTCACTTATTTCTCTTTCCATATAAATAATGTAAATTAATTTTGGAATTATTTCACTTTTATTTTTTTCCGTTTCATTTTGACACAGTTTCAAGAGATTTGCATTTTCTTTTAACAGTGGAAAATTCTAAACCACTAATTTCTGAATATCATTTATATTGTTATGAATTAATTAAGTGGATGACCATTATACCCCCAGAATATTCTAGATGTCATGTTCTCATACAAACTCTAATTCTTATATCCTATATAAATGACCTCTCTATATGGAATAAGACACACATCAATATTCGCTCTCTATCTCTCTCTAGTTAATTCATAACACGTTATCAGCACGAAGCCCTAGCCGTTTGAGCAAAACGAAAGACCACGAAACCCTAGCCGCTTGAGCAAAACGAAAAGAAACTCTATTGAAGTAAGTCTAGCATGAAACCTTAACCGATCGAGCAACCAGAAAGAAAATTTCATTG
This sequence comes from Euphorbia peplus, assembly GCA_028411795.1. Taxonomy (NCBI): domain Eukaryota; kingdom Viridiplantae; phylum Streptophyta; class Magnoliopsida; order Malpighiales; family Euphorbiaceae; genus Euphorbia; species Euphorbia peplus. The sequence continues at coordinate 20,655,803 of CP110840.1, forward strand.
ACCACGAAACCCTAGCCGACTAAGCAAACGAGAAGAAATCCAAAGAAAGAACACTAGCGTCTATTGAGGTAAGTTTCTCGATATGTTCTTTTGAAAACTATTTTGAAACAAAAAGTTTGGAGATAGTTTCTGCAGATTAAATTGTTTGGTTTGTTGTTATGGTCCGCATTTAGTTTTGATGTGCACTGATTATATTGATATTATTGTTGCTCCTTATAATTCTTCTGATTAACAGTTCCATATTATTGTTTTCATTGTTAAAGATATTCTGTGAGCTAGTCTCTTAGATGTGATTTTATTGTGTTCTTAGTTATTAATTGGAATTACTAATAACAACTATGAGTTTTAATTAGAAAGGCATATTGAAATTATACAAGGTTTTGTGTTAGGGACCCGACTGATTAAAAAAAAAAAAAAAAAGAGAAAAGACACCGACTGACATATAATTGAGGAGCACTATTGCAAGAAATCATGTTATATTGGAACTCTTACTAATCAACTCTTATTTTGTTTTCATTCTATTGAATTTAAACGAAAAATATATATTAGTTTTTCCTATTTGTTTTAGACACAAGCATCCTAATCATTGAGATATTATATGCTCAAGCTCACTGTTTTTACTATTGGACATTAATCTAGAGGTTTTCTAATTATGGGTTCATTGGTTACAGTTTGTGAATGTGAGTTTTCCGAAGGTATGAGATCAAAACTGTTTGTGTCAATCCAATTTTCGGATCATTATAGGATTCTATGTGATTGTTATTTTTATTATTCTTATACATCTAGAACCCTTGGCTACATATAAAATATAGTTTGTAGATTCTGTATGTCAATTATGTGATGATAATATCAATAATAACTCATGGATCGTCAATTGTCAGTTTTCCATTCGAGTGGTTAATTATATGTATAATATGTTTGACTATGTGCACCATGTATTTGAGTGGTTAAGTTTGTATGCGTTTGATTAGTTGATTGATGTGTTCAGCTTGAAAATATTAAATGTTTGATGATGTGCAAAATTATTATCAAGTGGTTAAAAAATAAAATAAAATAATATTATCATAATTGAAGCATATATAAGATATATTCTAGTTATGTGTTTCGAAGATTTGAGTTCAAACTTATTTTGAGTTATTATTATTTAATAGATATTCGAGAAATTTGATCATGAAAGAGATTTAGTAAGTTTTCAATGATGATATTATCATTATTATTTGGATTTGATGAGAGTTTGATCAAATTTATGTGATTTTTGCATTTGATGGTTGAACTTGCTATCATTGTTTTTGTTGGTTGATGTGTTAAACTCAAGCATATAAGTGAAACATGCATGTTTTGTTATCTATCGTCAAAGTAATGATGATTGAAACTATATACGATTATTATGACTTGCTTGAGGAATATGACCATTAACATATGTAACCGTGTGTTATTAATTCGATTAGATATTGATTGTTATGAAATACGAATATGATTCTGTTATAGCCATAATACATTATCTTTATTTTCAGATTGAGTTTTACAAGTATTTATCTGTTTAACTTTTGACGAGAGCTTGTTTATAAAGTTTGACATCCTATAGTTTGGGTGAATTTATAATATTTGAAATTAGATGTGATCATGACTTCAGCTTGTACATAGTGAATATGGAGTTATTTTTAAGGGTTTGTTTTGATAAAAGTCATGATTGTTTTAAAAGTTCATGTGCTGCTCAAAGTTTTGTTATACTAAATGATTAACAAACAGTTACTTTGAGGTTGACATTGTTATTTTGTGAAATTATTGTTCTTCATGTGTTTATATCAGTAAGAAGAATGGTAAGTGTTTGATATGGCTTTGTGACATTAAGTTGATATAATAGGTCACAAAAAGAAACAGTCATACTTTGAGTTTGATATGAATCCTTAGATTTGCATATATGTGTTTGTCATGCGTACTTTACAACTTGAGTAGTATGAATGTTAGAAGAAGTGTACAAATTTATTGAAGGCTTCGGAAGAGCATTGAACATTGAAGATTTATGACTAGCAGGTAGTACAACTACTCAAAACATATTGAAAAGTAGCATATATTTCTCTCATTTAAGAATGAAAGGGACTAGTGTGAGAATTATATCATGTAGTACAAAGATTATTGAAAGCTCCAGAAGAGCAAACATATGGAAAGCTCCAGAAGAGCAAATTTATTGTTGCCTATATGTGAGAATGAAATATGAAATCATTGGTGATACTCTCCCAAGTCTCAAGGTAATTTATTGAGTTTTAAAGATATTTTCCATAGAGAAAATAATGTTGAGATAATTAGTGAAGGATTTATAGAATACATTCAAAACACGAGTATTCCCGAGGCACTATACATGTTTTGGAGAAGTTACATGCATTCTCATTTGTATTACATTAAAATAAGCACAATTGAATTATATGTTATAGTAAACCAGAAGTTTACTCATTATTCATATGTTATTGTAAACCAGAAGTTTATATGCTATCGTAAACCAGAAGTTTCCTTATAATTATATTGTTTGGCATGACCGGGTAGGCCATTCTGGATCTATAATGATGCGAAAAAAAAAATTAAATTTTTGTGTGGACATTCATTAAAGAACCAGAAGATTCTTCCTAATGATTTTTCATTTGTTGCTTGCTCATGAAAAGAGTTAATTGCTAGACCATTACTTATAAAGTCTAAACTCCCAATATTAGTTTACGAACATGTCATATTACATGCGACAACATTAATTCGCATCAGGCCAACAAGTAATTAACAATTCTCCCCATCACAATTGGTTCTTGGTCAGAAACCAAATATTTCCCATTTGAAAGTTTTTGGATGTGCGGTATATGTTCTAATTGCTCCACCACAACGCACTAAGATGGGTCCTCAAAGGATGAAGGGAATATATGTTGGATTTGAATCCCCATCAATCATTAAGTATCTAGAGCCAAATGTTGAAACTCTATTTAAGGCTCGATTTGCTGATTGTCACTTTAATGACTCAGTTTTTCCAACATTAGGGGGAGAAAAGAACAGCTGGAAAAAGAAATTAGTTGAATGGATTATCTCTGTCTCATGTTGATCCTCTTATTAAAGAATATGAACCAGAAGTTCAAAAGATAATTCATTCAGAAAACCTAGCGAATCAATTGCCAGACGCATTTTCTGACCCAAAGAGAGTGACTAAGTCACATATTCCAGTTGTAAATGCTCCAAATATAATTGAAGTCCCTGAAGGACAACTTCGAACTGCTAATGAGTCTCACACATGCATGAAGCGTGGTAGACTTATCGATTCCAAAGATAAGAATCCTCGGAAATGAAAAGGAGCATAAATTGACAATGGCTTTTCCGAGGAACAAAGCACAATGAAGGATCTCCTGAAGAGACCATAAACATGACAAAGAAAGAAATTCAGGTACCTGAGAATAATGAAGAGATCTCTATTAATAATGTCATGTCTGAAATAAAATGGAATCGAAATAAAATCGACGTCGATGAAATTTATGCATGCAATGTAGCAGTTGATGTTATGGATAAAGAATGAGGATCATGAACTAAAAATCCATTGAATTGTGTACACAAAGTAATGATTGGCCAAAATGAAAAGAAGCAATTGAGACAGAATTGAAATCTCTTACGAAGAGATAAGTATTTGGACCTGTAGTCGGTACACCTAAAGGTGTAAAACCAGTGAGATATAAATGAGTCTTTGTGAGAAAGAATGAAAATGGTGAAATTGTGAGATATAAATCACGTTTAGTTGCACAAGAATTCTCACAAAGACCTGGAATTGATTATGAAGAAACATAGTCTCTTGTGTGGAGCTTTGACACGGGTCGTGTCAAGAGCAATTTCTGGGCAGATTGACTTTTCCTTGAATTATTTGCAAAACTCCTTGTCTCTTAGCTCTTTATTAGCACAAAAAACACCTCTAATCATGTCTGGAAGTTGTTTTTTCACCATGAATAATTTTTATCTTTGAAGTGAAACCTACAAACAAAATAAACATGAGTTACTTTGACGATTTCTGGTGAAAATAGTGCTTTTACGGAGATAAATTCAAACTAAGTGATCATAAAGTTAATTTGTTCACAAAGTATAATAAAAAGACTTAAAACTATACTAAAAGTAATAAAATAACATTTAATTACATCGTAAATAACCCGAAAGCATAGGGATATTTCATCCCTATCAGTGGATGCAACTACTTTTAGGTTTCTCATAAGTCTGGCAATAAGAGAATGACCACTGGTTAATGACATTTATATAGAAGTCCCGGAAGGACTTAAACTGCCAGAAGCAGCTAGTTCTCGAGAACATTAATGCATAAAGTTAAATAGATCTATTTATGGATTGAAACAATCATGGCGTATGTTGTATAATCGCCATAAGAATGACCCTATCGATCGATACATGCATTTTATTAAGAAATTTGGGTCTGAATTTGTCATAATTGCAGTGTATGTTGACTCCTGAAGAGATTTCACATACAGTGAAATATTTGAAGAAAGAATTTGAGATCAAAGATCTTGGAAAGACAATTTTGTTTGAGATTGCAAATTGAACATCTTAAAGATGGAATACTTGTGCATCAAAAAACATACAAAGAAAAGGTGTTGAAAAGGTTCTATTTTGATCAAGCACACCCGTTTAGTAGCCCAATGATTGTAAGATTCTTTGATGTGGATAAGGACCTCTTTCGTCCTTGGGAAAACAATGAAGAAATTCTTGGTCCAGAAGTACCATACTTAAGTGCAATAGGGACATATGTACCTTGCTAATCATACAAGACTCGACATATCGTTTTTGTGAATTTGCAGCAAAGTTTAGCTCATGTCCAACCTGAGGCATTGGAATGAAATTAAACATGGTCCTCTGTTACCTTTAAGGTATGAATGATATGAGCTTATTCTTTTCTAACAAGTCCCAAGAGGACTTCATTGGTTTAGCTGGTGTATGATATTTGTCTGATCTCCATATTGCTCGATCACAAACGGGATAAGTGTTTACATGTGGTGGTGTTGCGATTTCTTAGCGTTCCATGAAGCAAACCATAGCAGCTACTCCTTATAATCATGCATCAATTCTAGCTATTCATGAAGCTAGTCGTTAATGTGTATGGTTACAATATGTGACTCAACATCGAGAAGATTGTGGTTTATCCACCCGAAAAGAAGCTCCAACAATTTTATATGAAGATAATGTTGCATGTATTGCACACATCTGAAAGAATGATACATTAAAGGAGACATAACGAAGCACATCTTACCAAAATTCTTCTTCACCCATGATCTACAAAAGAATGGTGATGTACAAATTCAACAGATTCGTTCAAGTGACAATATAGCGGAGTTATTTACCAAGGTGCTTCCAGCTGCTACTTTCAAGAAGTTAGTTTATCGCATTAAATTGCGTTGTTGTAAATATTTTTACTTATGTATTTATGAAGGGGAGTAAATGCGTGTTGCACTCTTTTCCTTGACCATGGTTGTAAGCACTGGTTTTCGAACCCAATGACGAAAGCAATTTCCGAGCTCCTCGTTTGGCCAGTCGCACAAGCGTCAATACTCGTTGAAGGACGGACCGAATCCTAAAAATCCAAATTTACTCCTCCCACATATCATTGACACCTTCAATGACATGAAAAATATATTTTCAGAACCCCTCGATAAATTCCCAATCAAATCTATTCAAAACAAAAGTCAACCACATAGGAATCACCACATAGTCCACTCTTGGAGGCCTATTTAGACCCCTTTAGGGTCCGAATTAGGAAAAACGTAAAGGATAAAAGTTGTAGGTCTATGTCTTAGCTTTCCAACGCATCTTGAATCACCTCAATCAGAGTTCATGTGAAGACGTTATGCCTAAATTACTAAACTCTGTCAAAACGAGGTTGTGTTCAGCTGAAGACCTAAACCATACGGTCACACCCTCTTGTGACCGTATGAGTGTCGGTGGAAAAAAATCGAATGTCGATGGACAAAAAGACCCACACTGACCGTACGGTCACTTACCTCGTGACCTTACGATCACTAAACGAGCGTCGGTGGACAAAAAAACCCATGCGGACCAGCCGGGAAAACTTGTGACCGTACGGTTACAATACGGTCACAATTTTGTGACCGTACGGTCACTGAGGACCCCCAGAAATCCTATAAATAGGGGTCTGAATCCTCATTCCAAACCATCAACAAATCCTTCCTTTCCCCCATTTTCTCTCGGTTTCTGAGCGGTTCTTGACCCGATATAAGTTGCCTCGGATAAGTTGCCTCTGAAAAGTTGCCTAAGGTTGCCTCTGATATAAAAGAATCGCTCAGATATCGAAATTCTAGCTCTAAAATATCTCAGCTCCCTAAAGTCCTCCTGACGCCAAAATAATCCAATACCACTTAATCCTACTCCCAAATTCCTGGTGTAGCTCTCCTCTTCGCAAAAGAGCTCCCACAATCAAATCTTATAAAACTCGAAGGATTCCCCCAGAATCCCTTCTCTCCACTCACTAGGAGTACGTCCCCGACGCCTCTCCGACCCTAAAAGCTTCGTTCACCTGGCTCCGTTCTCGACGAGTACTAGCTTGCAAGCATCCTACTGACACGCTACGAGGGTAAGCTTCTGAAGGTTTTTACCGTGTCACCCAACGGTTTACCGTATTGTTTTTACTTTATTTAAATATTCTTGTGTGATAATCATAAAAATCAAGATAACAAACTGTTAGGCTGCATTAATGATCCTCTGGGTCATTGGAATGTCGGAATTAGTAAGTTGTATCCACGAACGTAAATAGAATCTCTGGTTTACAAAACAATCGGCACATACGCCGGTTCGTACATTTTCCCGGTCGGCCGGGTGGCGACTCTAGTCAAAGAAGGCTAAAGCCGCTATGAGCGACCACTTTTGCTCACAGTGGCGACTCTGCTGGGGACCAAAAATATATTCTACTGTTATAAGTTAACTTCAACGTTTGACTTCTTGAAGTTTATCTATTAATGAAAGGATGTATGTTTGGTTTTCACTTTTTATAAAATTATTTCTTAAATTATTTTATGAAAAGTAAAAAATGGGATACAACTGAAGCATTTTGACAGTCTAGGGCTATATACAGAGTTACTACTTTCTCATACTGCATAAAACAAAAATCCCAAATGGTCAACGTGTGTTATGGGTCGCGCTTACTGTCGTTTCCTTTAAGGGACGCATAGGTCGATCTGTAACACCACCTACAGCCTTGTACCGTCGACACGCTGCTCAAAACCCTTAAATGGGGAGGCGCTAGGTATATCTTGCTGTGGGAACCCTTTTGTACAATCAAACGAGACCGAAGCCTCATATAGTCGGCCTAGATATCTCCCCTAGGAACTACCCCCAAACTTCATGTAAATCACGTCTGTTGAGAGCGTTTTGACATTGAAAGGAAAGATGTCGGAAGAAACCCACCTAGGACAGAGACGTATCACGTGAAGATTGAGAGGGAGTGTCGCATTCGCATGAATGTTTATACTAACTATTTCAATCGCTTACCTTTACTTGTACATATGTTAGATATAGCCTTAACCTTGGAAAAGTCCAGTTTCTATGACACTCCTTTGAAGTAAGGGAGCACCCTGTTATGCCAGACATTTTATCACACGAAACACGACGTTATGTCGTCTGTTCCATTTCATAAAGAAACTCAATCTCGTGAGATAAAATCATGGCGTCACGAATATCGCCCCCTTAAGTCAAAACGGGTGCCATACGAAGCCGTAGGTCCCTGATTACGAAAGACGCTTTAATGATTTCATGTAGGATAAGACCATCCTGGTGTAACGGTTTAACCTGTTGAACCAAACATACATTGTCTTGTGCTCCTCCCGAAAAGGAGTTTAGGGTTCCTCATGAGACTAAAGGCACACCGCCCCGTGAAGCCCACGCAAGTCAATATCTCGTTGGACCAATAATAATACTTTGTATTGTGCTCCTCCCATAAAGGAGTTTTAGGGTTTGTCTTGAGTCTAGGGGCACACCGCCTCGTCATTCCACACATGTCCATATCGTGTCGGACTAATAAAAAATAAAAATAAAAACTCATCTTTGTCTGTCCATCTGTCTTAATACTTATTCCAAAAAAAAATTGCATAGACCACAACGACGAAACCCTCGACTAGGTTATAGTGTCACATGTCAAACCACGTCGGGTCATCATTCCATTTGTAGGGCTTCACGAATCGACCCTAAAAGTTGATTCCTTAAAGTCAAAAAAATATTGAGAATATATGTGCTAGGTCTAGTCGTGTCATGTCGTTTGTAGGGTCTAACGGATCGACCAACGAGGTGGCTCACTTTGTCATGTGAAATACGTCATCAGGGCGTCTGTTTCGGTTCGAGAAGAAATTTATTATATTTCACATGATGAAGTTCTACGATCCAAAATGTCAATTCGTTAAACCAAACAAATGTCATCTTGAGGCAATGTTAAAACTTCATAAGACCTAAAAGGACATAACGTTATGATACCTACCCATATACATGAAATACGTCGTTACGTCGTCCGTTCCTTATTGCAAGGAACACTTTAATTGTTTCATGTGAAAAGAGGCTATACCATCACAACGACATGACCTGTTAGATCAAACATACACTGTCTCCTGCTCCTCCAAAGAGAGTTTTGGAGTTTGTAAAATGGACTGGGACGTTGGAATCATTACGCTTCGGAAGAAGCGCTTGAAGTCCTATTGCGTGTCATAAATGTTGTCTGAACCAAGGTAGGGGCACACTGTCCCGTGAGTCCCCCATGGTTTCACCATTATGTTGTGTCTTCCAAACCAGTGTAATGTAGGGTCGTCGCATGAACGTTCCCCATTCGAGAGATAAACGCATGGCAATAATGTCCTTTAGCATAGAGTCAATCCACGTGCGCATGTTGGTCATCACTTGTAGAGTCAAGAGTCGTGATTACTGTCAGTGTATGTAGTCATCAGTCTAAGATCCAGGGTGTGGTGTACATCCATTTCATATACACGTCAAGCATTACCCGTACGAATTAGCGTACATCGTCAAACCATGCATGTATCCCCTTACCTAGGTTTGTGTCCTTCAGGTGTGTCTACCCTAGGAGTATCATACGTTAGGTCACTTGTTTCAAGCCATCCTACGTAATAGGGTCTGCATGCATGCACATTGCCACGTGTCTTAGGCATACATGCACATCGGTACCAGGACAGAAGAGATAGGAAAATGACAAACAAGGTACCATAATCCCGTAAGTATAGTCTGTCTAGATGTCATAGGCACACTTAGGTTAGGGCACACACACACAAGTTGTCCAAATTTCAGAAACCCCACCTATTTGTGAACGCTTCCGCTTTATCCAAAACTCCCCAAATCACTACCTGACCCAACCCAAAATCACAAAACCACAACACACCTGAACCCAAGCCAGCTCCCACCAGGGAGACCGTCGGATCAAGAAGGATGAATCAGAGATAGAGACAAACCCTCGAACGAAGCTGCCAAAGGGAGTTCTCCGTGATATCCTCTCGAACCCTAACCCAAACTAAAAATGACGCCAGCTTTTATCCTTAACCTACCTCACAAACAAACCACTCCCTACATATTACCCAACACTCCAAAAGACATTACCCCAAACTTCACCAAACTACCCTGACATATACCACGCCCCATCTCACTTCAGAGCAAACAAAAGACCCTATTCAGGACCCAAAACTTGGTTAATACCTAATGGTTCGAAACGCTAAGAATACACCCCTAAGAGGATTCACGGAGAAGCTCTAGGTGGCAATCGTCACATCAAGGACATCCCGACAAACGAAGAACGGAGCAACATCGTCAGGCATCGACTAGGCTCTATCCCACTTGTCTTATCCACGTGTCTATAGACATGTTCTTGGATAGAAAAAGCGTTTAGCTCACTCGTGTCTACATTCATTTGCATCTTTCAAATAGACATTAGGAAGACATAGGCATAATTAGAGCATGTGTGTCTAGTATGAATACGCCCTCGACTGTAAGAGAAAGAACCACAACCAGACCAGTGGCCCCGACCAGGATGTACCTTGCAAGATGGAGAAGCAACATAAGGAGGAGGCATTACTGGATCAATGTAGAAGCACGTCTCCTTCGGAGCCCAGCAAAAAGAAGAAACCTCACTCTAAAGAATTAGGACGTTGCACGGAAGTTAAAATGGAGCGTCCAAGTACTCGTAGTGTCTCCATGAACCAAGGTCCATCAGCCCTCATGATTAAACCCATGAATTCCCTTCCTACACTCTGCGATGGATGCGCCCATGAACGAAGGGAGAAGCGAAAAGGAGAAGTGAAGCCATCCTTCGGAGATGCTTATAGCTCGAAGATAGATCACATCCACAAAACCTCGAAGAGAGCGACGACATTTCCATATCAAGGCTTCATGCAAAAGACAGAGCGGATGGTATCCCAAAGATAGGAAGACATCTTACAAAGGCGTACTCCATGCAGAAGGTTATGGTGGGATCTATGCGGAGAAAAACAATGGAGACACTAGGATTTCATCACAAGAATCACTTACACGCTTCCGAGAACAAGATGGCAGCATTAGGATGCGCGGTTTCATCCCCGCGAAATAACGACGATCCCACGGAAGAATCCTCACTACAAGGGGCAAACAATCGTCACAAGAAGAGAAGAGGTGGCCAACTAGGACAGATTAATGACGGGGGCACATTCATACTAGATATACATGAACCATTTATGCATATGTTAACTAGTCTAGGTGCTTATGTTAGTGAGTCTAAATGTCTGTTCCAAGAGTCTATCAGCTATGCGTATTCTAGGATGCCATAAGTCATATTGACACAGAGAAATCAAGAACTTGGACGATGGAATATGTACACTTCATTCAAAACACTAGCCGACTCCTCTAGGGTTTCAGAAAACAGAAAAGACCTGCTAGATCAAGAAGACTCAAAAACTAGATCTAGGCAACCATCAAGGCCCACAGAAAGAAAGCCTGCTAGGTTGAAAACCCGAAAGGGCGACCTAGGCAACAATAAAGACAGCTCGCTAAGTTGACAACCTGTAGGGTCATCTTAGGCAACAGTTAGAGCGATAAAACACCTCACCCTAGGGGCAATCACGAAAGCATCATCGGAAGTTGCAGTGGCAGAACTAGGGGGGCCAGCCGGGGCTCGAGCCCCCCCTGAAATCTGAAAATCTCCTGAGGTTTTTTTTGAGATCTGAAATGCACAGCTGCCGGCCGGCATATAAAACCATATGCCCCCCTTTATTCTAGGTTGAAGATGATAAAATGACACATTTGTAATTTTAAAATTTTGTTTCTTAATCAACTGGGCCCAATTTTTGGCCTTTAATTTTTTCATGCGGTACTTAATTCACAAAAACAAAAATGTGGGTAGTTTATGTTGGATTTTACATTAGAGAAAGTTGGGCCCAACATATTGATCCTTTGATTTTATTTTTTCATTGCTTTTTTCATTGTTTTTTTCTCTTGTTAATGGCTAATTTATATAATTTCCCTTAAAAAAAAATCATATAATTTAAATATAATCGTATTTTTTATTGACGTAATAACAAAATTTTAATAGTAGGATTTTGAGCCCCGGCTAACTTGGGGCTCTAGTTCCGCCACTGGGAAGTTGCATTCGAACATCTTGATCCCTACCCTGACGACCTAGAAGCTACACGAACCCCTGATGGTCTCTCACACCCTATCCTCATCAAAGAACCTCCACAACTCTCGCTTCCATCATCCAACCCTAAATCCTTGCACCCTTCGCAAAACCTACCCTACAACCTCAATAAGCCTCACCTCCACCATTCGTTTCTAGAACCTTCATCTCCTCACAAAAACTACCCCAACATCCCTGAAACACCCATGAAGACCTCGCCTCCTTCATCCAACCCCAAACCTTCGCTCACATCCTCCAAAAAGAACAACCATGAACATACACTTGTAAAACCACCTCACATATAACCAAAACCTTGGGATCATCCACTGACACGGGACGTACTTCATTTAGAACGAAGAGCTGTTTAAAGTCACCCAGTCACGTGTCCACGCACTCACTCAAGCACACTACGTGTCCTAGGTCGTCCAACCAAGATCCACAAAAATAATACTACACAAGTCATAGGAGGAGATGGTCCCCCTAGTCTGCGCACAATCACGTGTCGACAGGTCTAGTTGCACGCACACATTAGACACTTAGGTCATCTAGCCGAAATCCATAAGGGACATATGACGTGAGTAGAACATCCTGATGAACCCTAAGTGTTTGATTATGTCCAAACGTTTCAGAAGATGAAAATTAAAATTCTCTTGCATACTGTTTAATATTGACTAACAATTTTTGTTGAGTTTGTATGTAAGTTACTCAGCAGTTACTGAATGAACAATTTCTGGTTTGCTTAAGGCCTCAGAAGAAACGAAAGCTGAAGACAGTTTTCCCTCCTTCAGAAGCTGGATGTTCCGCTCTGAAGATATCGAAGTTTTTTAAAGCTCTCCTCAGAGGTCCATTGCAAACAGAAGTAAAACTCTACCAATTTGATCAGAAGCCTAGACAAATGAAATTAGCTATCAGAAGCTAAGTCACGGGTTCCGTTAAGCATTTATTGCTCTGACAATTGCATTTAATGCAAGGCGCCAAAAGTTCAAAAAGCTATTTTGAAGGAGCGCGCTTGTCTTCTCAAAGCGAAACCAGAATTTCCTTGTCTACCCTTTGTTGATCCAATTGAAGAATGTTTCCAGTCAACCTTACCTTCAACTTCAAATCACTTACCGGATTTAGTTAAAGAACAAGGTTAACGAAATCAAAGTGTTTGAAGACCGTTTGAAGACTTGACAAATTAACGGTTACAACAACTGATGTGATCTCCTTTGAAGATTCAAATTCACCAACGGTCATCCTCATTCACTATAAATAGTAGTTAAGCTCCACTGCATCAATGACGCGTGATTATCGAGCAAAATCTCAACGCACTGTTTGATCAAGAAAAACAGAGCACATTTTCCATTCTCAATCTTTCTTAGCATAGCTTTAGTTAAAGTGAGAGAGTGAAGAAAAACAAGTTCATAATAGGAATCTTGTAAACTGATATCGTTTGTGATATTCAGTTAGATTTAGAGAGAAATCTAGTTGAGATTAGAGTTGGGTGAGAAATCCAGAAAACAGAGTTGTTGTTGTTCTGGTGGAAATCCTTTAACTCTTTTTAGGCTAGTCAGAACTAAGTGAGAAATTAGCTTATGTTCTGTTAATGTAAAGGAGCTTCTGAACTTGCCATAAAAGTTCTGAATAGTAGATTTAAAATCTATGGTGGCTGCGACCTCAGGGGACAAGACGTAGTCACAGAACTTCTGTGGCGAACTTGTATAAATCGACGTGTTCATCAGAATCTCCTAAACTTCTTTCTCCCTCTTATACTTGTTACTTTTGCTTCTGTGTGCTTGCTTATATTTAGTGCTGAAACAGATTGTCTCTTTTTATCATTGTCTTTGTTCAGAAGACTGTCCAGAAGCTCTTAAACTCAGAACTTCTGTTGCTGAAAACAGTCGAACTGTGTTTAGGCAGAATTTCCTTCAGAAGCTACTTCTGTAAGCTTGCCTCTGACTCTGAGAAAATTTGACTCTGAAATTTAAGTTTCTTGAAAAACTTAGAAATTTTCAGTTTTCAACTTAGACACCTATTCACCCCCCTCTAGGTGATTTTGTTCTTGTTAGGGCTAACACATCCCCTCGTGCACACACATATGGAGTCACACATACTTTGGGCTTTAGATCGTTGTAGGTTGTCATAAGTCCACCTAATAGGGCATCCCCTCACTCACACTAAAAGCACACATGCATACCGTATGTTTTAGATAGTCTAGCTAGAGTCCATATCACATGAGTTCATGTAGTGAAAGCATCCCTTATCACGTGTCTGTACATCTAGTCGCATGCATTGTATGTTATCCAACCTAAGTTCACATGTGTAAACCTGCATACATCCATGGAATAGGGTATCTCCCTTGATTATTTGTAATCATGCAGCATGACCGACCGTCATAAAAATGTTTATTTCTCATTGGCCATCTCACCCCGAGAAAGGAGGTATGCCTTTGTTTGTGTAGGATCCTCATAGGAGTCATAAAAACCCCGAAGGAACTACAGAGGACATAGGGGCATATCTGACGGCCGCCGAAACAGTACACTGGGGCATTATCAGATCATTGGTGCACTGGGGCACCCCCGAACTTATCAAAAGTATCAGGAGCTAAGAACTTTACTGGGGCAACACGAGGAATGGGGCATGACTTGGGTCGAGGAAGAACACTGCCTGGATCCCCAAATCAACTGAAGATCAAGAGCGGAAGAGAAAATATATTGGGACGCAGTTGGTCGACCTCAGGACGAAAACCGCCAGCATTCAGATAAGACTGGTAGGATAAAGTGTTAAACACCGTCTGAAGAAAGAAGGGCGGAGAGCTGAACTGAAGAGACCACCAAATCTTCAAGTCATGCTCGAGGTTACTAAATCCTCGGGTCATGCTCGAGGTACTATAAGAGGTTACTAAATCCTTGGGTCATGCTCAAGGTACTATAAAAGGTTACTAAATCCTCGGGTCATGCTTGAGGTACTAAGGAGGTTACTAAATCCTCGAGTCATGCTCGAGGTACTATAAGAGGTTACTAAATCCTCGGGTCATGCTCAAGGTACTATAAGAGGTTACTAAATCCTTGGGTCATGCTCGAGGTACTAAAGAGGTTACTAAATCCTCGGGTCATGCTCGAGGTACTATAAGAGGTTACTAAATCCTCGGGTCATGCTCGAGGTGTTAAAGGGTTACTAAATCCTCGGGTCATGTCCAAAGTGCTATGAAAGGTTAGTAAAAGTCCTCGAACCAAACTCGGGGCACCATCAGAAGTTATGAAAAATCCTCGTCGAGGTATCATGGAAGCAGTTAGTCGGCCTTACAGTAAGATTATAAAAAACACGACGCCGTAGGACCAGAACTGCATGAGTTACTCATGAAGGACAGTTAGTCGGCCTTACAGTAAGATTATAGAAAACACGACGCCGTAGGACCAGAACTGCATGAGTTACTCGTTGAAAACAGTCGGTCGGTCTTACAGTGAGATTATAGAAGACACGACGCCGTAGGCCAAGACTGCCGGTAAGTTCTCTAAACTCACTTTCGTAAAACACGAACACACACGCAGTATGTCTTATTTTGCTTCATTAAGACTGCCCAACGGGTCTTACAAGATAATGTAATCACCTAAGGCACTCCCAAAGAAGTGAGGGGAAAACTGTAAGCACTGGTTTTTGAACCCAATGACGAAAGCAATTTCCGAGCTCCTCGTTTGGCGAGTCGCACAAGCGTCAGTACTCGTTGAAGGACGGACCGACTCCTCAGAATCCAAATTTACTCCTCCCACATGTCATTGACACCTTCAATGACATGAAAAATATATTTTCAGAACCCCTCGATAAATTCCCAATCAAATCTATTCAAAATAAAAGTCAACCACATAGGAATCACCACATAGTCCACTCTTGGAGGCCTATTTATACCCATTTAGGGTCCGAATTAGGCAAAACGTAAAAGATACAAGTTGTATGTCTATGTCTTAGCTTTCCAACGCATCTTGAATCACCTCAATCAGAGTTCATGTGAAGAAGTTATGCCTAAAATACTAAACTCTGTCAAAACGAGGATGTGTTCGGCTGAAGACCTAAACCATACGGTCACATGGGTCTTGACCGTACGGTCACTATTGTGACCGTACGGTCACACCCTCTTGTGACCGTATGAGTGTCGGTGGACAAAAATCGAGTGTCGGTGGACAAAAAGACCCACACTGACCGTACGGTCACTAAACGAGCGTCGATGGACAAAAAAACCCCATGCGGACCAGTCGGGAAAACTTGTGACCGTACGGTCACAATACGGTCATAAGTTTGTGACCGTACGGTCACTGAGGACCCCCAGATATCCTATAAATAGGGGCCCGAATCCTCATTCCAAACCATCAACAAATCCTTCCTTTCCCCCATTTTCTCTCGGTTTTTGAGCGGTTCTTGACCCGATAAAAGTTGCCTCTGAAAAGTTGCCTAAGGTTGCCTCTGATATAAAAGAATCGCTCAGATATCGAAATTCTAGCTCTAAAATATCCCAGCTCCCTAAAGTCCTCCTGACGCCAAAATAATCCAATACCACTTAATCCTACTCCCAAATTCCTGGTGTAACTCTCCTCTTCGCAAAAGAGCTTCCACAATCAAATCTTATAAAACCCGAAGGATTCCCCCAGAATCCCTTCTCTCCACTCACTAGGAGTACGTCCCCAACGCCTCTCCGACCCTAAAAGCTCCGTTCACCTGGCTCCGTTCTCGACGAGTACTAGCTTACAAGCATCCTACTGGCACGCTACGAGGGTAAGCTTCTGAGGGTTTTTACCGTGTCACCAACGATTTACCGTACAATTTTTACTTTATTTAAATATTCTTGTGTGATAATCATAAAAATCAAGATAACAAACTGTTAGGCTGCATTAAAGATTCTCTAGGTTATTGGAATGTCGGAATTAATAAGTTGTATCCACGAACGTAAATAGAATCTCTGGTTTACAAAACAATCGGCACATACGCCAGTTGGTACATTTTCTCGGTCGGCCGGGTGGCGACTCTAGTCAAAGAAGGCTAAAACCGCTATGAGCGACCACTTTCGCTCACAATGGTTTTTTCCCAGTGGGTTTTCCTGGTAAGGTTTTTAATGAGGCTGCATCCCCAAGCGCATTTACTTATTTTTGTATAATGGACATCCAAGGGGGAGTGTTATGAATTAATTAAGTAGATGACCATTATACCCCCAGAATATTCTAGATGTCATGTTCTCATACAAACTCTAATTCTTGTAACATATATAAAGGACCTCTCTATATGGAATAAGACACACATCAATATTCGCTCTCTATCTCTCTCTAGTTTATTCATAACATATATCACATATTTACTAATTGAAATTTAATTTTTTGAATGAAATTTTTGTATGAGCGTTAGGTGGTGTTACTTGAGTTCCCATTGATTTGTGGTGGTTATTTCAATTTTTATTTCATATGCTAAACTGATAGTAATATAATTAGATTTACCGTGTATTTGGTTTTTAAACATTTTAAAGAATTTTTTAATTATTATTTGTCCAACATAGCTAATGACATAAATACATATGTAAGTTGTTTTAAACATTAAAGTAAAATTACTCTCGACAATATATATTTATGCTTAACTCAGATGCATTGAAAAATTCGTTAAGGATGTCAATCTAGTTGATAGGTTTGGCAATCTCATTTTGTTTAGCCTTTAATTTGTGCTAAAAAAAATTAGAATACGTATATTGAGGGTTCAAAGAATTTCTCTCGCCCCGGACCTCTATGAAGTCAGGAACGGCCCTGTTAAAAGTTGAAGTTTTATTAGCATTGTTATTTCATTTCGGATAATTAGAAGAGAACGAGTCACATTTCTTTTTAGTTCGGTTCAATTCAATAATATTCTGGAAGCATCTACCTCCTCTACTCATTTATAAACTGAAAAGAAACGGATATGACGATAGGAGTTTGTTGGTCTCGTGTGTAGAAGAGATAAACGCCAGAATAATCCAATCCAATCCAATCAAGCTCTTATCTTTATGCTCTCAGGACAATGGCGAGAGCTCACAGCGCTGCGCATTGTAGCGCGTCCTCAGCTTACCCACTGGTCCCTTTAGCGTCATCAAAGTGCAGCAGCAGCATAGAGATAAAGAAATTGGCATTGGTGCCTGGAAAGTTGGGGCAGCGTATCAGTAGCAGTAGCAGTAGCAGTAGAAGGAGATTGGTGTCTTTATCTCTGCTTACTGTGTCCCCTTTTTTAATGAACAACCACAGTACGTATATATGCTTCATTTTCTTTCCCAACTTCAATGCTCTTAGCTAATCTTCTTCACTGCAGATGCTACTGCTGCCACCTTGTTGGACAAGTATGTCAAAAAGTATGCATCTTTTTCACTATTTTCAATCCATATATGCATTCATTCCATCTCTGCTGATACTGTCAACTTTATGTATCCCAATGTTGGTTTCCTAATGAATTCAATTGGAAACTTCAATTATACTCATGCTGAATTCACTCTTTCGCCCTGTTCTTTATTGTTAGGATCGAATGCAATTACGATAACGGAAAACAAACAAAACACACACGAATTGTATACCCAATCCGCCACTCAACATGAATGACCACGTTGGAGGCACTACCAAACCAGGATATTGTACTAATGAATGAGATACAAATTACATGTATAAGAGGCATATTTATGCCGAATTAAACTGTAACAGCCTAAGTAATCCTAACCTAGATAGGAAAACCCCCAAAAAACTCCAAAGCCCAACATTTATGGCTTATCAGTAATTCATTTCAGTTCAGTTCAGTAATTTCCCTTCAGTAAATGCAATTCAGTTCAGTTCAGTAGTATTCACTTCAATTTAGTTCAGTTCAGTGAGGATGAACGGGGCTTTGTTGGGTGCCATTTTATATTAGCATCACCCTTCATATAAATTAAATATCTCAATGTCTTAAGTATCTTGCATCGCTCTATTCATAAGCTACATAGCTCCTTTTAAACTGGTGACCCAATCCTCACCCTTTTCTATTCGACTTTTTTCAGGAAACGGCTTGACCCTCTTGAAGCTTATGTGCCTGCTGTCATATTGACCCTATTGCAAATTAAGGATTTGGGTATTTTTCATAAGCTTATGCTTTTATGTTTCTTCATCCTTGCAACTTGTTACAAATATAAGCTTCATCATATGATATGCTTTCTGTAGAAAAATCGTTGGAGGTGGAGGATCCTCAGTTTGCTAGTTGTCGATCTCTACTACGCTCTGGTCCTGCTGGATCTCTTCGCATCAATATCAGAGCAGTACACCTCTTCACTGCTCTTTATACTATACTATGATAGCATTTGATTTTGCTTTTACTAGTTATGATGTTATATAGCTGTTTCCCGATTCTTCATATTCTGCTCATCTTGATTACGAAATGCTACAAATAATTATAGAGATTAAAGTTACAATCTTAAACATTTCCTTTTATATCTTGATTATGGTCATATGTTTTCAACGCATCACGAAAGAGTTAAAGATGTTTAATTTCTGTTTCTATAGGGTGACTAGGATGAAGTTCCAGTAATTAGTTGTTGGAATTCCAATATGGAAAGCCAACACAAAGCCTAAAATTGCAAGAATGTGAACTAAGGGAAGCTAAGCTTTGAACTGAAATGCTTGAGTGAAGTAAATTTTCATACTTCAGCATCTCTTGCAAATTTTGACTGAAATGCTCCTTCATTATCTCTATTGAGTAATCATTCTCCAAAATCAATTTTAATTTCAGCTCCGGTTTCAAGACTTTTGTTATTGAATGACCATACATGATATTCCCAATTTTCAGTAGCACAGAGTAAGCAGTAAGCAGTCTAGTTTAAAAAGCGGAATATCATTAGCCATATTTTGTTATCATATATATATGTTCTTTGAAAAGGTATTAGGTAATCAGCAATTTATAGATCAGCAAAACCTGGCTCACTGCATTGTGCAGGTGATTGGTATTTGTGAGCATTGTGCAGTATTATTATTTGGTTGGCCTTGTCTCAGATACCGTGTTTGAAAATTTCTCATTTTGATTTGGTTTATGGCAGTAATTGTGTGTGGATGAGTTCCTTAGGAAATTTTGTTGGGAACTTCAGGTTGCACAATATGCTTCAGATTCTGGAAGAGGGAACACTGCTTCCAATGATGTTGATCAATGTCTCAGGTATATATTTCTTAGCCAATCTTTGGATATCCTATCTAGGCAAAACACATTCTAACAATCATGCGCTTGAGAAATACTTCTTCAAAAGAACATAACGGGATCTACCTATGATTTTGGTTTGTGGCAGAGCTTTAGAAGAACTTGATTCCTTACTGTTGCGAGCATTAAGAAATGATCGAGGAGCCTCAGTCAAATCTATGAAGGCAAATATTGATGTCGCCCTCAATTCCCTACAAAGGTAATGCTGTTCCTGTGCGAATGATTAACAGTTTTTATGCCTGGAATTCATTTCTGTTTTCAGAATATCATGTCTGACTTATGGAATATATTGACATGCTTTGCTTAATAGCCTCCTCCAAACTGTACCGTCTGATGTGTTAGATCAAGCAAAGGCCATTGCAGATGCTTACAGAAAGTCTGATGAAGAAGAAGCAGCAGTTCCCCAAGTGATAGACCCAGAATTGAAGCAGTTGGAATCAATTTTGTAATTCTTGCCATTTTGATTGTAATTTTGACGACGTTCTATTCTAATCCATCAACAACCATACACTGTCTGCTTCCATATGGTGCAAATGTGCACACTTCAGTTATTTGACCTTTACTTATTCTATCTGAACCAAACCTTCATTAGCTAAACAGGAAGTCAAAAGCTTAATAAGGGGTCTGAAAAAGCTAATACGTTATCTTGCCTATTCAGAAGACTAAGTTTGTTTCAATAGAGTAGAACAAGAATACAATGTTGATGTTAATACGTAAAAGTGAGTTTATACATACATTTATCTACATTTATTACTTTCTCTTTATCTACATTCTCTATAGACATCCTGGTGCAGGTCAAGATCTTCGTCAGTACGGATAACCGAGCACTTGGGGCAATGAGTGTGAATCAGATGTGTGTTAGCTTCACTCGTCTGGTGGCATTTCTTGTCCCATGAGATTTAGCCTCTCCTTATTTAGGAGTTTGCAATGTGGGCTCTGATGTGCCATAGAGCTCCTCTCTTATTGAGACATTTGCACGTCTTATTGGTTGCTCGAATGCCTGCCTCCTAGTTCCTAATGGATTAGGGTTGATAAACTTAAGTTAGTGTTAACCATTGACTTAGAAGTGGCGGAGAACCTACACATAAAGTTTGATGTCCCTTATATATGTCTTAATGTCATTCTTGTTATACCACCAACAAATATTGATATGATCCATTTGACAGAAACCACAACAATCGAAGATCATCAAAATGACAAGTCTTGTGCAAAACCTCAAGGAACGAGTAAAGCTCTTAAGGAAGAGGGCAAGATCCATCAACGAATTCTGCCCCAAGAATGGGCAATGCTTCAAGGAAGCTTCAAGATGTAGTCTCCAATGGAATATATAACTGTCGAAATATATCACTGTTGTCTATTGGTGGGAGAGACAAAGTAACATTAAGACATAATACAAGGAACAAGAATACTTTAAGCCCATGATCTCTACTGCCCTGAATCAATGGTCAACACTTGCTTAAGTTGATCCACCACAAGCTCATGGTTAAGAGAGGCGAATGTCTCTACATGGGAGGAGCTGTATTGACCTATGGGTTATCGAAGTCCATCTGCGCTCTTAAATAAGGTGAGGCTAGATCATTGGTGTGGGGTTTGGGATAGAATCGACAAGTGAATTTAACAAGATGCATACATGAAATAGACTTTGTCGATATCGATTGCATAACCATAGTAGCACCACTTAAGGGTATTAGCGTAGTCCAAATCTGTCCCTATGACACTTGATTGGTCATCAATATTAATTTATCAGATTAATGGAGGACAATACCCATGAAGCTTCAAGGCAAGAAAATATCAGTTTTAGACTGTTGAACTCTAACATAGATCTTCCACTTTTGCTAACTTTGTTAGGGGTTATTAGGGGAACCTTTAACAATAATAGAGAGCCAGATACTCCTTGAACTGATACTTTTTCCTCGGACAGAATTGAAACAACAAACTAAGCTACCTTAGACTTCAACATGATATTAATGGAACTTTACCGTTTTTGTAACGATCCTAAGAAGAGCTTGACCCCAAATACAGAATAACATCAACTTTGAGTTATCTAATAAAAGACATTGATATTATAGTAAATGTTAATAAAACATCCACATAAAAATTATATTCTTATTCATAGTGCAACAAGGGGCATTCTACATTTTAAACCTTGTGATGTTGGAAGAAAGATAAACTAACTGTGCAAGCTGCAAATAGCCAACACATATAAACCCTTCAAGGATGAAACATGGGAAATGGTCTAGACAAGAGAGCTCTTGCAGGTACACTGAGATGACAAATTCCATATCATGCACCTTTCTCATAAAAATTTTTTATTGATACTCATTTCCCACCAAAATGGAAGGATGTCACGATTAGAGGTTTGATCGTAACTCATGATATTTGGGAAAGGAAGAAGAAGAGGATATGAGAATGATAAAAGGAGATAAGAGAAGAGAAAAGTATAGAGAAGAGTAAGATAACGTTAATAATCAATTAATTATGATAAGCATAGAACAATCTAACAGCCTTCAAACACTTTCTTCTACTTTACAACAGATCAAACAGCTATTCAAAAGCTCAACACCTCACACAGCTACTCTTCTTAATCTAACATTTCCGTTGCTTACAAGGCCTCGAATGGTAGCCTAAAATCTAAGTAAAAAATAATTTTGTTGTTGAACTCATGCTACAGTTATTCAGCTGCTCAACTATCAAAAAACCCAGGGCCGGCTCGCGAAAGAAGTTCCTTGCCAGCATCTTTTCCCATCAAAATCATATCATCAATAGCATACGAGCCTTTCCTAGAAGTTTCAAGTACTGAAACAGAGTAGAAAATGGGGAAGACTAATTCAGTTGGCCTAAAATAGCACAATGTACACTTAATTTCTTAAGGAAAAGTGAAGTTGTATTTACCTTTCGTTCCATCTGGGGAAGCAACCAGTCCTCTGAATATGCAATCACCATTCTCATCTCTAGTAGCATATCCAGCTATTGGTGTACGGCATGACCCGTCTAAAGTTTCAAGGAAGGCCCTCTCACATGCAACTGCTAGCCTTGTTTCCTCATGATTTAGTGAAGCTAGGTAATTAGCCTGAAAGCAAGTAATTAAAGGAGTGACCAGAAAAAAAAATGTAAATAATTACTGCAGCAAGAAAGTTCTTGAAGACTGAATCAAAATATTAGCATCAATCTGAATTATCATATACCAACAACAAAGCCTTAGTCCCCAAATGATTCGGGTTAGCTAATCTGAATTATGAAATAATTAAACAAATTTTGTTCATATTGAAATGTGAATCATAAGTGAGTATTCAGGGTATAATTATTTCATACTCGAGCATCGTGTGATCATGTTATACTTTCTACCAGCAGTTTCTAGTTTCATCTTTGGGCGAAAATATAATAATAAAGCATGGCCACTTGCATAAATTGGGCATAAGCTAGTTGTTCAATGAAACGGTTGAATGCATGCAGTATAGAGATGAACAAAAGCTACACACCATTTTATCATCATCAGTTCGACAGGCAATTCCAATTGCCCCTTGAGCAACTGCTGGCAGCATTTCATCAAGTGATAGAATTGATGTCACATTTTCCGTCATATCTAAACGTTTAAGCCCAGCCAGAGCCAAAAGGGTTGCTTTGACCACCCCCTCGTTAAGTTTTCTCAACCGTGTCTGTACATTACCCCGGAAGTTATCGAGAACCTACAATATGAAATTAACCAAAAGCTTACATCAGAACCAACCTCGAAATAGGAACTGACAACAAACAGATTTTACTGAACTCAAGATGGCCTTTCACCACCTTTAATCAAAAAATGTTTAGTATTTCATGAATTTCAATAGTTGCTCTGGCCAAATAAACTCTCCCCTCACAGATGAAGGACATAAAGTGCATAGTTGTTTTGCTATTAGATAGGACACAACTTAAAACATCTTTTTCTCCCAATAGCCATTTATCCTAACAACAAACTAATTAAAACAACACATCACAAGCTTTGAACATAACACACTCTCATCTCGCAAGCTGAATGCTGAAATTTCAACATAATAATTAAATGCTATGATTCACAAATATATCCATATTTATGTGTTATCAAGCAATAGAAAATATGTCTATTTGAAAGTGTGACTCAAAAATCAAAAGATGTTTGAAATATAGGTGAGAGGGGCATGTTTTTTAGCAGCAACAATTTGTATTTGCCTTTACAGATTTGATACTAACTTTATATAACATCATAGAGGAGATGATGATGGGGGATTGTAACACAATTTTAAATATTAAGAAATTGGAACCAGGTAAACTATAATTCAATCCGCCTGCAATATAACATTTTCAAAACTGTAGCACAATAAGATTAAAAATGCGAGAATACGCTTACACTGAGATTGGGATATCGGTGGAGTATCTGGGACTTTCTTCTTAGGGAAGCAGTTCCAATGACACTCCCAGCAGGAAGCTCGGATAAGGAAGAAGCAGTCAAGGAAATAAACGCATCTCTAACATCCTCGCGTGGAAGGTTGCAAGGAAGGATAGTCTTATCCGGTAGATAAGTCGGGACATCTTTCATCGAGTGGACAGCAATGTCGATGTCACCATTGATTAAAGCCTCATCAATCTCTTTGGTAAACAACCCTTTTCCGCCAATGTCAGCAAGTGGTTGACTGAGTATCTTATCCCCAGTTGTCTTGATGACAACAATTTTAATAGCACCTTCTTCTGCTAGTTCCGAATGTGAAGCTACAAGTTTAGCTCGTGTCTCTTCAGCTTGTGCAAGTGCTAGAGGGCTGTAAGAAATCAGATCAGAATACATGTAAGAAAAATAACAAAATGGGTGTCTGAATTTTGAGACAACATACCTTCCTCTAGTGCCAATTCTAAGGAGAGCCACTTTGGGTTCCTTAACAGCAACAGAAGCCCTGACATGAAAACGTTGGTTCCTCAATGAATTAGGAAAAGTTGGAGTCTTTACAGACAACCCAACAACTGAAACACAACAAGAAGAAGAAGGGGAAATCAAGAGACCCTCCATTTGCAATATTCAAACAGGATCTTGATGGATAGATGGATGGATGGATTTGTTAGGGTGCTTATATTGGATAACTTTGAATTTTGGGATAACTTTATCCCTTGCTCTCCCTTTCTTTTACTATTTTTTATATATTACTTATAGTACCTAATATTTTAACTCCACCTCCAAACTTAAAAGTTACAGTTTGAGGGGGCTTATGAACCCATTTCTCCTTCCCGGCATTCTTCCGTTTAGAATCAACCGGAAAGTCATCCCTGGTTAACTCTAGGTAACAAACAGGCTAAGAATTGTGGGTCCCAGTTCCCATAGGTTCTAAGATGCTCTACCAAAGGTACGGAGGTGGTGGAACTCCTAGTTACCCGGACCCTGCAGTACACTCTTAATACAGCTGTTTTGAGGTTTGAGACACTTTTTTTCACTTGGGTAAAATATTTTATGCGTATTGTGTCTAAGTGAAAAAAATGGCAAATTTTTACGATCTGAGTAGAGATTGAGCTTATTTTAACGTTCCTCAAGTTATGTGATACATTATTATTTAGTTTCTCTATTTTTAAAAATATATTATGAACTCATTATCTTTTATCGTAATTAATTTTTTGATTATTTTATCTAATTTTTTTAGATTTACAGCCGTTGTATTTCAGTATAAACAAACAAAAAATAACAGAATCATAAAATTATTTTATATGTCAATATAAATACTAGTGTTAGGTCCCGTGCAATGCACGAGATAATTATAACTTACAATTCTCATAAAAATTGTGGATTTTTAAAAATTTATATTTTGAATAAGTAATAAAACTAAAAGAATTGTGATCCATTATCACATCTATCTTCCATTAATATGTACAAAATGTGTATGGAATATCTTTTCTAGTACCTTAAAGATTTCTACAATATGAAGTATCCTAATTTATATGGTAAACAATAGTATCATATAAAAGTAGAAATATAAGTCTCAGTTTGTTATCAAATTATTTGAAATGGTATTAAGAATTTCGTAGTATAAAATTGGGTCTTACATAGGTGAATATATTCCTTTAGGGTTTGCTTGGATCATGGTTTTTGAAAGTTAATTAAAAGGGAGGTTATATAGCTTATCTTACTTTGATAAAAGTTTATAATTTTAGTAAGGTTAAATGAGGGTTATAAAACCATGATTTAAACTCCAAAATAGTCCCACCAAATCGGTGGAATCCGGAGGTTATATAATTATTACATGTAAATCAATTGAACTATCTTTGAAAAAAACCATCAAAACAAGCAAGGGTTTTTATATTAACCTCCCCTCCATGCACCTCCCCTCCCCTCTCTCTAGTTTAATGAACCTTGTGTAACCTCAATCCAAGTAAACCCTTAAGAACTATTTAATTCCATAAATTTCATAAGAAAACATTGTATAAAATTACAAAACATTATAGGTGTTCTTTTTTCAAAGAACATAGCAACATAATAATAATAATAATAATAATAATAATAATAATAATAATAATAATTAGATTTTCCTCATAGAAAACATTGTGAACTCCTTTATAATGTCCTCCTTCTGCATATGCAAACATTTTTCAAGGATTCATCACCTGAAACTCATCCAAGTCTTCCATTTGTTGAAGCAAAAAAGAGGCAAAGAAAAAAAAGTTATTATTAATATCTCATATGATGTGGTTTTTGGAAGAGAACTCAACTGAATGTATTTTTGCTGAGAATTGTAAAATAATACACGACAAAGATAGATCCGTAAACACTTGTACTCACATGATCCCAACTGAAGTAATTCTAAATGAGAGAAAAACCAACCATATCCTAAAAAAGTAAAAAATTATTCCAATAAGGATATTATTAATTAAGAATTATATAAGCATTTAGAATAGCAAGAGCAAATAAGCACATCTAGAATTACATTTTCTAATATATGCATAAGAATAATATAAGAGAAACCAAGTGAAACAATTGATACAATAAACTTGAAATTACAATGGAAAAAAAAATATAACCACATGCAAGCACTGAGCATAATATGTAAGGAAAAAAGTTCAATCTAGCAGAAGTGAGAAGACCAGAAAGTCCAGAAATAAGTGTCACTTGGTGATTTGATAGCCAATGAGAACATCATATGACTATATCAGGTTAAATGTTGGTCCAATGTTGGATTTGGAAATTTCATTTGTTATAACATCATGGTTACTTACATTAAATATTCAAAAAAAGTGACTCATCATGAAAGGTCTATGTATAATATCAGTTCAAAAATCTTAGATATGATATTAGAGTAACTCAATCGCTGGAGAGTTATGTAATAGGAAAGAAAGCATTGCAAACTATATAGATAAAAGTTAATTTACACGGTTGTCCTCTAACTAAAAAGATGTGTACAAAAAAGGGACAATTTATGGATACAAACTATATTGGATTTAAACCTTATAATGATAAAGGACAAAATATGAGTATTCTCATCATAAGAAATTGCTATACATTTACCAATTTTTGGTTCAGAAATTGCATCCTCTTGTTCATCTGCTGCACCCAAAAAGAAAAATGAGCTTAGATGATAATTTTACATAGAATAAAGGGTAAATTACACCACAGGTACCCAAACTATGCCCATTTTTCTAAACTGGTACCTAAAAACTATTTTTTCCCATCTAAGTACCCAAACTATCGATGACCCAGGGGCGGACCCAGGGGGGCTCGGGTGAGCCCCCCTCACTTTCGGCACAACCCTTAGAGATATGCGATAAATTCCGGCTAGCCCCCCCAAAATAATGTATATTAACAGTAAAGATGGTGAAATGGACAAAGTGAAATGATGGGAGAGTTGGTAAGAAGGATGTATTTAGATGTGAAGACTAGGGTTCAAATCTCACCATCTACAGTTTTTTTTCCTCTAACATTATTAATGCTTTTCATCAATTTTTAATTTTTTTTTCACCCAACATTATTAATGTTTTTTATCAATATTTTTCCTCTAACATTATTAATGTTTTACATCAATTTTTAATTTTTTAATGTTATTTTGATCGAAAACTCTACTTTTTTGTTTTTCCTTTCTAGCCTCCTCGATCTTCAAATCTTGGGTCCGCCCCTGCGATGACCTCCCAAATTGGTACCTGGTGACCTCTTATAACCAGTTTTCCCCAAGTCAACGCCGGTCGAGTCAAACCAATTTTGACCAAACTTTTTGTTGACCTGTTGACATTAAATGTAAGATGTCCAATTTATCCTTCTTCTTCAACCTCCTTTCTACCTTCTCTATTATTTCCTTTCTACCTTCTCTACTATTTTCACCATAAACATCTCTCATTTACTTTTATTTTTAATCTTCCTTCTTCTTCTTCTTCTTCTTCTTCTTCTCCCCACTCCATTCTAAAAACATTAAAATAAAAAACCGATCTTCCGAAAGAAAAAAAAAACGTTTTCAGCAAAAAAAAAACCGATCTCTGGAGATTCCGGCCGAAATCTGGAAGCCATTTCTGGTCCCAGATTCCGGCCTGAATCTGGAATCCAGATTCCAGCGGCCATCAGGGATCTGGATTCCAGATCCCGCGGCTGCCGGAGATCTAGATTCCAGTTCCCTGAGGCGATGGGAACTGGAATCCATATTCTGGCGGCCATCAGGGATCTGGATTCCAGATCCCGCGGCTGCCGGAGATCTGGATTCGAGATCCCTGAGGCGTCGGGAACTGGAATTTACAGTCCCCGTCGCCGCCAAGAAATGGATTTCCAGGTCCCAGGCGGCGACGGGATGTGAAAATCCAGTTCCCCTCGCCGTCGGGGAACTGGATTTCCAGTCTGTTGGCCCTAACAAGAACAAAATCACCTAGAGGGGGGGGGGGGGGGGTGAATAGGTGTCAAAGTTGAAAACTGAAAAATTCTAAGTTTTTCGGGAAACTTATTTTTCAGAGTCAAATTTCCTCAGAGTCAGAAGCTAGCTTACAGAAGTTGCTTCTGAGGGAAATTCTGCCTAAACACAGTTAGACTGTTTTCAGCAACAAAAGTTCTGATTTGAGAACTTCTGGACAGTCTTCTGAACAAAGACAATGATACTTTAGAGAAAATCTGTTTCAGCACTAAATATAAACAAGTACACAGAGGCACAAATAACAAGTATAAGAGGGAGAAAGAAGTTCAGGAGATCCTGATTGAACAATTCGATTTATCCAAGTTCGCCACAGAAGTCCTGTGACTACGTCTTGTCCCCTGAGGTCGCAGCCTACAGAGATTTTATAAATCCACTATTCAGAACTTTTATGGCAAGTTCAGAAGCTCCTTTACATCAACAGAACTTAAGTTAATTTCTCACTTAGTTCTGACTAGCCTAAAAACAGTTAAAGGATTTCCACCAGAACAAACAATACTCTGTTTTCTGGATTTCTCACCCAACTCTAATCTCAACTAGATTTCTCTCTTTAAATCTAACTGAAGATCACAAACGATCTCAGTTTACAAGATTCCTATTATGAACTTGTTTTTCTTCACTCTCTCACTTTAACTAAGACTATGCTAAGAAAGATTGAGAATGGAAAAAGGTGCTCTGTTTTTCTTGTTAAAACAGTGCGTTGAGATTTTGCTCGATGATCACACGTATATGATCCTTTGGAGCTTGGCTACTATTTATAGTGAATGAAGATGACCGTTGGTGAGTTTGAATCTTCGGAAGGAGATGACATCAGTTGTTGTAGCCGTTAATTTGTCAAGTCTTTAAACGGTCTTCAAACACTTTGATTCCGTTATCCTTGTTCTTTAACTCAATCCGGTAAGTGATTTGAAATCAAGGATGAGGTTGACTGGAATCATTCCTCAATTGGATCAACAAAGGGTAGACAAGGAAATTCTGGTTTCTTTTGAACAGACAGGTGCGCTCCATCAAAACAGCTTTTTGAACTTTTGGCGCCTTGCATTAAATGCAAGTGTCAGAGCATTAAATGCTATCCAGAACCCGTGACTAAGCTTCTGATCAAATTGGTAAAAGATCTTCTGATTGCAAGGAACATCTGAGGAGAGCTTTAGCAGACTTCGGCTTCAGAGCGGAGCATCCAGCTTCTGAATTATTGAAACTCTGACTTCAGCAAACAGATCTTCTGAGTCCTTTAGGCAATCCAGAAATGATTCGTTCAGCACCTGCTGAGTAACTTACACATAGACTAAGTAAACAAAAATATTAGTCAACAATAAACTATATGTAAGAGAGTATTAAGTTTTCATCTTCTGAAACGTTTGGACATAATCAAAACACATAGGGTTCATCATTCTCCCCCATTTTGGTTATGGACAAACCGTGGTCAGAAGGTAACAGAAAACATGAGGTTTAGAAAATGACTTCCTGATACATATGTTTCATAACTTCTGAGTAAATTAACTCCCCCATTTTAGTGTAAATGGTGAACTTCAGCAATCTGTATAAACTTAGAAATGACTTAAGATCAAGTTGTTAGATTTAATGAAGTATAATTTACTAAGTCACAAAGAAACATAAGCAAAAGTAAGAAGTCAGAGACACAAGAAAGTATAAGAAAGATTCAGTGTATATAAGATCATCAGAAGACAACATATGAAACAAAATAATCAGAAGAGCAGAAAAAGTCCTAAGACAAAGACTACCCAGCCCAGAACCTAGCTAAGAAGCTTAAGTCCTAAAAGATTACAAGTTCCTAGGTTTCTTCTGAGGAGGAGGAACACCACTAGAACCTTCAGCAGCACTTGATCTCTTCTGACCAGTATTAAGACCACTCTTCTGACCAGACTTCTCCCCCGTTTGACCAGAACCAAGAGCAACACCCAGAGCACCTTGAGATTTCAATTTTTGTTGAACATTCAGTGCAGTCTGATATTGCTGAGGAGTTGGTCTCACAGTGTTGATCATATCCATTCTTCTTCTGAAGTCATCATCAATGGTCTTCATATGATCAAAGGTCTTACCAGACATAGGTCGCTGTTTCTGAACGTCTTCCACGAGGAGCTTGATCAACCGATTGTTAGCATACACAGCAGCAGTGAGATGCTCATTCTGAATATAAGTATGTCCTCGAACAAACCTATAGCAATTGTGAAGAGTCTTCTCTTGTTCACGTGCTTGAGTGTGCATAACCTTCAGAAGTTCAGTAAGCTCAGCAATCTGTGCGTTCTGAGCAGATACAGCAGACTCAATGTTGGAGAGTCGATTGTTGAGATCAGGAGTGATGTCATATACAATCTTTGCAGCACCGGAAGATGATGAACCTTGAGCAGAAGATTTCACTTCTCTCAGAATGTGATTGGCAGTACTTTGCAGGTCATCAATCTTACTTGGGAGCATCTTCTCATGAGCCTCATAATGCTCGTTTGCTTCCTTGACTTCTTCTGTCAATATCTCCAAATTCTCATTGACCTTCAGAGAAGAAGCAAGAGCAATGTTGTCCAATGAAGGAAGAGTCAGAGCTAATTCTCTTAACTTGTACAACTCTTCATAGGTAGCTAGATGAAGTGTAGAAAGATTGCGTATGTATACAGAAGGATCCTGCATTTGAAGCATAGTCATGAGCTGCAGGTTCTGAGCTTTCAAGGATTGTAATTCTTTCAGCACAATGCCCTGAGCATACATGTCAGCAGCAGAAGTCCTTTGCCCCATACCAGCAAATCTATTCAGCAGTTCATCAGAGCCACTCTGACTCAATTCTTCTCAACTCCTCAACACTAGGAGCACCACCAGCTTCGGATACCCCAGAAGCTCTGCCCATGAAACCAAAACTACCAAACCTGGTATCCAAATCATCTCGATTCATGTGTTTGCGTAGGAAGTCATAATTGGATGACAACCCAGCAAAACAAGAAGTAGTGGAGGAGGTAGTTAAGGGATCACACACAGGAGGTGCATGTCCAGAGGTTGAGAGTGGAGGGATGGAAGTGGTTGATGAAGGAATTGTATTTGAGGTTGAGATGGGAGGTAGTGTGGATGGTAGTAAGAAAGATGGAGCAATAAATCCAATTGATGGACTTACAGAGGAAGTATGAATAGAGGAGGTAGTGGATGTGGCTATGGAGTCTGTGAAAATTGGAGCAGTGTTTAGGTTCACTTCTGAAAAGGATCCAGAAGGAGGAATAATTGGAGGAGGTACAACCTCAGAAGTTGAAGTTGTAGGAGGAATGGAAGTGTGCGAATCACCAACTTCTGTGACAGAAGGTAGTGAAGGAGATGGATGGGGAGAGAGAGTGGGAGATGAGATAACCTATTCAGAGGCGTTTGGATCAAACATAGAAATGGGCTCAGCAAAGATGTGAGCCATTCTGATCAGCGTTTCAGAGGCATCCCTATCACCAAGGTTTCTTCCTTGATTCAGAAGAATGTTGTGAATGAAATTTTCATCATCAACATTCTCAACAAACTGTTTAGCACCCTGAAGAACCTCTTCATCTTCTGGTTCACTCTCTTCTGACAGCTCTTCAATCAGAGGAGCATCAACATCCTCTTCAGCAGACATCTCCAACATGTCTTCATCAGCAGCTTGTGGTTCCTGAACAACAGGATCCTCTAATTCAGCACTGGGGGCAGCAACGAAGTCCTTTTTCCTCAGCGACCTTCGTTTTGCAACAGCCTTCTTTCCAATTCTGGTGGAGAGAGAGATATTCTCAAGTATCCGAGAGGACAGAGAGATATTCTCAAGTTTCTCTCCTTCTTCTGAAGCCTCAACTTCCTTTGAGAACTCCGCATCCTGAAGTTCAGCAGCACATGCTATAAGTCTTGCATCGGCCTTAGCCTTTGCAGCAATTTCTCTTTCAGCTGCTAACTTGTCTTCTGCTTCCTTCTGCTTTCTTTTCTTATCAGCAAGAGCCACAACCCTTGCAACCTTTTCAGCTTCAGCAGCCTTCTCTCTTTCAGCAAGGCGTGCGTCCTCAGCATCCTGATCTTCCTTCTCAGGAACATCCTTTGGCTTCTCAGCAACAATCTTGCCAGATGGTTCAACATTGATTGTTGTTTGAACCATAGTGGGAATAGGTTCTGAGACAACCACCTTCTCAACAGTCAGGACCAACTTACTTGATCCCTTCTTTCCCTTGCCCTTCTTGGCAGCATTCTTTCCTTTCTGTACAACAGCCTCAACAATTTCCTTCTGAGCAATACTCACAGAGGAGCCCTTCTCATTCTTCTTCGGAGTCACACCAAAGCTAAGGTTCCTGAAGGTATGCATCTTCAGAACCGTACTCCTACTTGTAACACCTTCTCCTGAAACCACCACAGAGGCTGCCTCAAACAACCTAGTCAGGAGTGAGCCATAAGCTAATGCACTCACGGTAGTTACATTCTTTATCTGCCTTATCAGCATGGCAGGTAAGTTGATCTTCTTCTGGTTGACCAGATGCCACATAAACACTCTTTCCCTATTGGAAACACCATTAACCCCTCCAGCCTTCGGAAGGAAAACATTAGTTGTCAAATAGTGTGCCCACCTCTGGTGCTGAGTGACCCAGGTGGCATAAGTTTCATTGGCACTGAGATCTGGTCTAGCCCAGTTTACTTCTGTAAAACCATCTGCTGAACCATCATCACCTATGATGATTCCTTCATCATCTATACCGATCACTTGAGAAATAGAAGCCCTGCTGACCTCAATCTCAATTTCTCCGACTTCTGAGTGTAGAACATCCTCCTCATTAGAAAAGAAATGGAGGTTCTGATAGAATTCGGTGACTAACTTAGGATAAATGAATTCATCGAGAGAAACGAAAGAATTCCAGTTTTGAGCGCTAAGCCATTTTGAGATAGGTTCAGTGGATTTAACTTCATCGTCTAGAAACCTAGAGGTGAATACCCTAGATTCGCTAACTTTCTTCTTCGATTCAGTGGTAAAGATGTGAGTGACAGTGATTTCTTGTGCCATTGTTGAATATATAAGAAATTAGGTTAAGAATCTAGAGAGAAGAAAACACAGAAAATCTATGGAAATTCTAATAGCAAAGAAAATGAGAGTAAAAAAAACTTCTCAGTATGGAAAACCCCTATTTATACCCAAACAGGAAACCGTTCCAATTCAAAAAGAAAATACACACCGTTTAAAATGGAACAGATAACCGTTAACCACAGAACAGCGCCGTAAAATGCAGTAGATAACGCATGCTTAGATGTCAAATCATGATTAGAATCAATTATCACTTAATTATCTTAAACGATTAATCACTTAAGATACACATAAATAATTAAACTAAGTTATTGAAGTGGATAAGTCATACCAATGCCTTCTCGTAAGTTGCTGAAGGAATTACCAGCCAGAGGCTTAGTAAACATGTCAGCAAGATTCTCTTCAGAGGGAACATGAGTAATGATAATATCCTTCTTCAGAACATGATCTCTCAGAAAGTGATGCCTAATATGAACATGCTTCATCCTGCTGTGCTGAATAGGATTCTTTGAAAGATCAATTGCACTCTTGTTATCACAGTAGATTGTAATTGTTCCAGGGATGACTCCATAGTCAGCAATTTGTTGCTTGATCCAGAGCATCTGAGAAACACAACTTCCAGCAGCAACATACTCAGCTTCAGCAGTTGAGAGAGCCACAGAGGTTTGCTTCTTACTATGCCAGGAGACTAGGCACTCCCCCAAAAAATGACAACCACCAGAAGTGCTGACCCTTTTCAATTTATCTCTACCATAGTCAGAGTCTGTGTATCCTATAGGAGTGAAATCAGAACTACAGGGATACCACAAACCAGCTTCTGGTGTGCCTTTAAGATATCTGAGAATTCTTTTGACAGCAACATCATGAATTTCTCTTGGCTTTGATTGATATCTAGCACAAAAACACACAACAAAATGTATATTTGGCCTGCTGGCTGTTAGGTATAAAAGAGAACCAATCATACCTTTGTAGGTTTTTATATCTACAGGTTTACCAGCTTTCTCTTCATCATCAATGTCTTTGCTGACATCCATTGGAATATCAACAGCATTAGAGTCCATCATGCCAAATTTCTTCAGCACTTCTCTAGTGTACTTGGCTTGATTGATAAACACACCATCATTACTTTGCTTGATCTGAAGTCCTAAGAAGAAGGTTAATTCTCCCATCATAGGCATTTCAAACTCAGCCTTCATGTGGTCACTGAACTCTCTGCACAAAGATTCATTAGTAGCACCAAATATAATATCATCAACATATACCTGAGCTATAAGGATATCCTTGTTCTTCTTCAGAGTGAACAGAGTTGTATCAACACAGCCTCTGACAAATCCCTTAGACAGAAGGAACTTTGTCAGTCTCTCATACCAAGCTCTGGGAGCTTGTTTCAGTCCATACAAAACTTTCTTCAGCTTGTACACATGATCAGGAAACTTAGGATCTTCAAAACCAGGAGGTTGAGACACATAGACTTCCTCATCAATGTAACCATTCAAGAATGCACTTTTCACATCCATTTGAAAGAGCTTAAAACCTTTGTATGATGCAAAAGCACATAAGATTCTAATGGCTTCTAATCTTGCAACAGGAGCAAAAGTTTCACCATAATCTATGCCTTCTTGCTGACTGTAACCTTGAGCAACAAGTCTTGCCTTGTTCCTCACAACATTTCCAAATTCATCAAGCTTGTTCTTCAGAACCCATCTAGTTCCAACAACCTTTATGTTTTTAGGTCTGGGAACTAAAGTCCAAACTTCTGACCTTTTGAACTGGTCAAGTTCTTCTTGCATTGCCATTAACCAGGAGTCATCATCAGCAGCTTCATAGAAGTCCTTGGGTTCCAGAAGTGACACAAAAGCCACATTCCCCATGTATCTTCTGAGCTGAGCTCTGGTCATGACAGGATTATGAACAGAGTCAATTATGTTCTCTAAGGAATGATTCCTATGAGTTCTAACTTCTCTTGGTATATCCAATGAGTCTTCTGAAACCTGTTCATCATTTGTTGAATCATAAATAGGAGCATCTTCTGGAAGGAAGTTGACTTCTGGAGTAGTATTCACTTCTTGAGCTTGTTCAGCAACAGGAGGAACCAGTTCAGCAGCTCTGGGAGAAACATCTTCTTCTACATCAAGAGATGCAACTTCAGGAGCTTGAACTACATCTTCATCAGGAGCTCTACCATCTGCAGGGTTAGTCTCATCAAACTGTACATGAACAGATTCATCTAAAGTTTGAGTCCTCTTATTAAAAACCCTATATGCTTTACTATGTGTTGAGTA
The DNA here is from genome assembly GCA_028411795.1 of Euphorbia peplus. Classification (NCBI taxonomy): domain Eukaryota; kingdom Viridiplantae; phylum Streptophyta; class Magnoliopsida; order Malpighiales; family Euphorbiaceae; genus Euphorbia; species Euphorbia peplus. The sequence continues at coordinate 20,691,824 of CP110840.1, forward strand.
ACCAAGAAAAATGGCCTCATCTGCCTTTGAATCAAACTTTGAAAGATATTCTTTTGTATTCAAAACATAACACTTACAACCAAAGGTTCTGAAATAACCTATTTTAGGCTTTCGACCTTTCCAGAGTTCATAAGGGGTCTTGTTCAGAATGCTTCTGATTAGCACTCTATTCAGAACATAGCAAGCTGTGTTCACAGCTTCTCCCGAAAAGTACTTAGGAAGCCTTCTTTCATTGATCATAGTTCTGGCTATCTCAACCAGAGTTCTATTCTTCCTTTCAACTACCCCATTTTGTTGAGGAGTTCTGGGAGCAGAAAAGTTATAAATAGTAGCCAAGCTCCTGAAAGGCTTGTTGTACTTCCCACCTCTGCCTTTTCTAAAGGCCTTCTTGAACTGCCTGGTCAGCATAGCCAGTTCCTCATCTTCAGAGGATTCTTCAGAAGATTCTGCTTTCAGGACTACTCTTTTTCCTTCTGACCTTTCTCTTAGGTCATGATTCTTTAATGACATCTCATGGGTAATTAGAGACCCAATGAGCTCATCATACAAGTAATAGCTCAAATCCTGAACTTCTTCAATAGCAGTCTTCTTGGCTTGCCAAGACCTTGGTAGGCTTCTGACAATCTTCTTCACTCGATCAGATTCTTCAATGTCTTTTCCTAAACTCTTCAAGTCATTGACTATCTTGGTGAATCTAGAGTTCATATCTGAAATAGATTCTTTATCAAGCATTTCAAATAACTCATATTCTCTCATGAGTTGGTTGACTTTAGATTGCTTCACTTTTCCTGTTCCTTCATATGTGACTTCTAGCTTGTTCCAAATATCCTGTGCAGTTTCACAAGAGGAAACTTTGTTATATTCAGTAGCTGTAAGTGCACAATGCAACATATTTATTGCTGAAGCATTAGTTTGGAGTTTTTTCAGAATGTCATCTGTGTATTCTCTCTGAGGAATAACAACATTCCCTAAACCTTGTTCCATTCTGGTAGGAATGAAATCACCATTAGTGATGACATACCAAACACTCATGTTCTGAGCTTGAATGAAGTACATCATCCTTTTCTTCCAGTATGAGTAGTTGTTGCCATTAAATAATGGACGTCTAGTAGTAGAAGAACCTTCTGGAACTATGAAGTGAGAAGAATTCTCAGGCTGGTGTCTACTAGCCATCTCTATTGATTCTGATAGGATCTTACACTTAGATTGTTAGATCTTTAGTAAATATGCCAAGTAACCTGGCTCTGATACCACTTGTTGGCCCTAACAAGAACATAATCACCTAGAGGGGGGGTGAATAGGTGTCAAAGTTGAAAACTGAAAAATTCTAAGTTTTTCGGGAAACTTATTTTTCAGAGTCAAATTTCCTCAGAGTCAGAAGCTAGCTTACAGAAGTTGCTTCTGAGGGAAATTCTGCCTAAACACAGTTAGACTGTTTTCAGCAACAGAAGTTTTGATTTGAGAACTTCTGGACAGTCTTCTGAACAAAGACAATGATACTTTAGAGAAAATCTGTTTCAGCACTAAATATAAACAAGTACACAGAGGCACAAATAACAAGTATAAGAGGGAGAAAGAAGTTCAGGAGATCTTGATTGAACAATTCGATTTATCCAAGTTCGCCACAGAAGTCCTGTGACCCCTGAGGTCGCAGCCTACAGAGATTTTATAAATCCACTATTCAGAACTTTTATGGCAAGTTCAGAAGCTCCTTTACATCAACAGAACTTAAGCTAATTTCTCACTTAGTTCTGACTAGCCTAAAAAGAGTTAAAGGATTTCCACCAGAACAAACAATACTCTGTTTTCTGGATTTCTCACCCAACTTTAATCTCAACTAGATTTCTCTCTTTAAATCTAACTGAAGATCACAAACGATCTCAGTTTACAAGATTCCTATTATGAACTTGTTTTTCTTCACTCTCTCACTTTAACTAAGACTATGCTAAGAAAGATTGAGAATGGAAAAAGGTGCTCTGTTTTTCTTGTTAAAACAGTGCGTTGAGATTTTGCTCGATGATCACACGTATATGATGCTTTGGAGCTTGGCTACTATTTATAGTGAATGAAGATGACCGTTGGTGAGTTTGAATCTTCGGAAGGAGATGACATCAGTTGTTGTAGCCGTTAATTTTTCAAGTCTTCAAACGGTCTTCAAACACTTTGATTCCGTTATCCTTGTTCTTTAACTCAATCCGGTAAGTGATTTGAAATCAAGGATGAGGTTGACTGGAATCATTCTTCAATTGGATCAACAAAGGGTAGACAAAGAAATTCTGGTTTCTTTTGAACAGACAGTCGCGCTCCATCAAAACAACTTTTTGAACTTTTGGCGCCTTGCATTAAATGCAAGTGTCAGAGCATTAAATGCTATCCAGAACCCGTGACTAAGCTTCTGATCAAATTGGTAAAAGATCTTCTGATTGCAAGGAACATCTGAGGAGAGCTTTAGCAGACTTCGGCTTCAGAGCGGAGCATCCAGCTTCTGAATTATTGAAACTCTGACTTCAGCAAACAGATCTTCTGAGTCCTTTAGGCAATCCAGAAATGATTCATTCAGCACCTGCTGAGTAACTTACACATAGACTAAGTAAACAAAAATATTAGTCAACAATAAACTATATGTAAGAGAGTATTAAGTTTTCATCTTCTGAAACGTTTGGACATAATCAAAACACATAGGGTTCATCACAGTCCCCAGCGGCAATGGGAACTGGATTTCCAGATCCTGTCGTCGACTGGGACCTGGAAATCCAGTTCCCGGCGGCGACAGGAACTGGAAATTCCAGTTCCCGACCGTCTGGAACCTCCTCCCAGATTCCGGTGGGTTAGTCAAACCCACCGGATTTTGGATATGTTTTTTTTTTTGAAAAAAGAGAAGAAAAAGAAGGAAAAAAAAGGTAGGAGAGTGTGAGGGAGAAAGAAGAGAGAGAAAATTGAAGGGAGGAAGAAGATGAATGAGGAGAGAGAAAGTTGAATGAAAGGAGAAGATGAAGGTCGGATGGAGGAAGTGTTGGCTCTAACAAGAACAGAATCACCTAGATGGGGTGAATAGGTGTCTAAGTTGTTAACTGAAAATTTCTAAGTTTTTAGAGAAACTTAAATTTTCAGAGTCAAATTTCCTCAGTATCAGAGGCTAGCTTACAGAAGCAGCTTCTGAGGGAAATTCTGCCTAAACACAGTTAGACTGTTTTCAGCAACAGAAGTTCTGAGTTTGAGAACTTCTGGACAGTCTTTTGAACAAAGACAATGATATAAAGAGAAAATCTGTTTCAGCACTAAATATAAGCAAGTACACAGAAGCAAAAATAACAAGTATAAGAGGGAGTAAGAAGTTCAGGAGATCCTGATGAACAAGTCGATTTATCCAAGTTCGCCACAGAAGTCCCGTGACTACGTCTTGTCCCCTGAGGTCGCAGCCACCAGAGATTTTAAATCTACTATTCAGAACTTTTATGGCAAGTTCAGAAGCTCCTTTACATCAATAGAACATAAGTTAATTTCTCACTTAGTTCTGACTAGCCTAAAAAGAGTTAAAGGATTTCCACCAGAACAACAACAACTCTGTTTTCTGGATTTCTCACCCAACTCTAATCTCAACTAGATTTCTCTCTAAATCTAACTGAATATCACAAACGATATCAGTTTACAAGATTCCTATTATGAACTTGTTTTTCTTCACTCTCTCACTTTAACTAAAGCTATGCTAAGAAAGATTGAGAATGGAAAATGTGCTCTGTTTTTCTTGTTCAAACAGTGCGTTGAGATTTTGCTCGATTATCACACGTAGATGATGCAGTAGAGCTTGGCTACTATTTATAGTGAATTAAGATGACCGTTGGTGAATTTGAATCTTCAAAGAGATGACATCAGTTGTTGTAGCCGTTAATCTGTCAAGTCTTCAAACGGTCTTCAAACACTTTGATTCTGTTAACCTTGTTCTTTAACTAAATCCGGTAAGTGATTTGAAGTTGAAGTAGAGGTTGACTGGAAACATTCTTCAATTGGATCAACAAAGGGTAGACAAGGAAATTCTGGTTTCGTTTTGAGTAGACAAGCGCGCTCCTTCAAAACAGCTTTTTGAACTTTTGGCGCCTTGCATTAAATGCATTTGTCAGAGCAATAAATGCTAAACAAAACCCGTGACTTGGCTTCTGAAAGCTAATTCCATTTGTCTAAGCTTCTGATCGAATTGGTAGAGTTTATCTTCTGATTGCAATGGACCTCTGAGGAGAGCTTTAACAGACTTCGATAACTTCAGAGCGTAGCATCCATCTTCTGAACATTAAGAACACTGTCTTCAGCTTTCTCGATTCTTCTGAGTCTTTCAGGCAATCCAGAAATTCTTCATTCAGCACATGCTGAGTAACTTACATATAAACTTAACAAAAAATTGTTAGTCAACATTAAACCGTATGTAAGAGAATTTTAATTTTCATCTTCTGAAACGTTTGGACATAATCAAAACACTTAGGGTTCATCATTCTCCCCCATTTTGGTTATGGACAAACCGTGGTCATAAGGTAAAAATTTCTTAAGTAAACACAAGGTTTAGAGGGTAACTTCCTGAAAGTTATGTTTTGTTTATATAACTTCTGAGTAACTTAACTCCCCCATTTTAGTGTAAATGGTGAACTTCAGCAATGTGTATAAACTTAAAATAGGCTTGAGATCAAGTTGTTAGATTTTTAGCAAAGTGAAAGTTACTAAGTTAAAAAGAAACATAAGCAGTAAGAAATTAATCAGAGACAAGTAATATGTATAAGAAAAGTTCAGTGTGTATATAATAGTCAGAAGAAACAAACACAATAATCAGAAGGGAACATAAAGTCCTAAGACAAAACTACCCAACCCAGAACCTAACTAAGAAGCTTAAGTCCTAAAAAGATTATTTGTTTCTAAATCTCTTCTGAGGAGGAGGAACACCACTAGAACCTTCACCAACATTCTGTCTCTTTATCCCAGCAGACTTGAGACCACCCTGCTGAGCAGACTTCTCCCCCGTTTGGCCAGAACCAACAGGAATACCCAGAGCTCCTTGAGAGTTCAGTTGTTGCTGAACATTGAACATTCAGAGAGTCTGATATTGCTGAGGAGTAGGCCTTACAGAGTTGACCAAATCCATTATTTTTCTGAAATCATTATCAATGGTTCGCAAATGGTCATAAGTCTGTCTAGACAAAGGTCGCTGTCTGTGAACATCTTCCAGAAGGAGCTTGATCAACTGATTGTTAGCATACACAGCAGCAGTGAGATGCTCATTCTGAATATAAGTCTGTTTGCGAACAAACCTATAGCAATTATGAAGAACCTTCTCTTGTTCTCGTGCTTGAGTGTGCATAACCTTCAGAAGTTCAGTAAGCTCAGCAATCTGGGCGCTCTGAGCAGTCACAGCTGACTCAATGCTCTGAAGACGATTGTTGAGATCAGGAGTGATGTCATACACAATCTTAGCAGCCCCTGAAGATGATGATCCTTGAGCAGAAGATTTCACTTCTCTCAGAATATGATTAGCAGTACTTTGCAGATCATCAATCTTACTTGGAAGAATCTTCTCATGAGCCTCATAATGCTCGTTTGCTTCCTTAACCTCTTCTGAGCAAATCTCCAGATTCTGATTTACTTTCAGAGAAGAAGCAAGAGAAATATTTTCGAGAGTTGGAAGAGTCAGAGCCAATTCTCTCAACTTGTAAATTTCATCATAAGTAGCCAGATGAAGTGTAGAAAGATTGCGAGTGTAGACAGTAGGGTTCTGCACTTGAAGCATAGTCATGAGCTGCAGGTTCTGAGCTTTCAAAGATTGAAGTTCTTGCAGCACAATGCCCTGAGCATACATGTCAGCAACAGAAGACCTTTGCCCTAAACCAGCAAATCTATTCAGCAGTTCATCAGAGCCACCCTGAGTCATTCTTCTCAACTCTTCAACATATGGAGCACCACCAGCTTCAGATACAGCAGAAGCTCTGCCCATGAAACCAAAACTACCAAATGTTCTCTCCAAATCATCTCGATTCATTGAATTGCGTAGGAAGTCATAGTTTGATGACAACCCAACAAAGAAGGATGTGGAGGAGGAAGTAGTTAAGGGATCACACACAGGAGGTGCATGTCCAGAAGTTGAAGGAGGAGGAATATGTGTGGTTGAGGAAGGAATTGTATGAGTGGTAGAGGAAGAGAGAGTAGGGGAAATGGATGGTAGTGTGGATGGGAGTGAGAAGGATGGAGCAGTAAATCCTATTGAAGGAATTATAGAGGAAGTAGATAGAGAGGAAGTAATGGAAGTTGATATGGAATCTGTGAAAATAGGACCAGAAGATAAATTCACTTCTGAATAAGATCCAGAAGGAGGAGCAGTTTTAGGAGGTACAACTTCAGAGGTTGAAGTTGTAGGAGGAATGGAAGTTTGAGAATCACTTATTTCTGTGACAGAAGGAAGTGAAGGAGATGGATGAGGAGTACGAGGAGAGGATGGATGAGAAGTACGAAGGGGAGATGGGATAACCTGTTCAAAGATATTTGGATCAAACATTGAGATTGGTTCAGCAAACACATGAGCCATTCTGATCAGCGTTTCAGAAGCATCCCTATCACCAGGGTTTCTACCTTGACCCAGAAGAACATTATCTAAGAAATCATCAGTGTTAATGTCTTCGGCAAACCTTATTGCATCCTTAATGATAGTGTCAGGTTCTTGACCACTATCCTCTGATAGTTCTTCAATAACAGGAGCATCAACATCCTCTTCAGGAGACATTTCCATCATGTCTTCGTCATCAACAACTTCCTCTTCTTCAGGAGTTGTATCATCCAATTCAGTACTAGGAGCAATGTAGAAGTCCTTTTTGTTCAGAGACCTTCTATTTGCAGAGACCTTCTTCTTGTTACGTTTGGAGAGAGGAATATCTTCAGAATCCTCATCTTCTCCCGTAGCCTCAACATTTCCAAAGAACTCCACATTCTCAACTTCAGCAGCGCACTCAGCAATTCTAGCATCAGCCTTAGCTTTTGCTGCAATTTCTCGCTCTGCTGCTAACTTATCTTCAGCTTCCTTTTTCTTTCTTTTCTCTTCAGCAAGAGCCACAACTCTTGCAATTTTCTTAGCCTCAGCAACCTTCTCCCTTTCATCAAGACGTGCATCCTCAGCTTCCTGAGCTGCTTTCTCAGTAGCATCCCTTGGCTTCTCAGCAACAATCTTGCCAGAATGCTCAACACTGATAGTTGTTTGAACCAGAGCTGGAAGAGGTTCTGAGACAACCACCTTCTCTACTTGTAGGACCACTTTACTTGATCCTTTCTTTCCTTTGCCCTTCTTGGCAGCCTTCTTTCCTTTCTGCACAGTTGCCTCAACAATTTCCTTCTGAGCAATGCTTACAGAGGAGGCATTCTCAGTCTTCTTTGGTACCACACCAAAGGAAAGATGCCTAAGTGTTTTCATCTTGAGGACAGTACTCCTGCTGGTTACACCTTCTCCTGAAATCACCACAGAGGCGGCAGCTTCAAACAACCTCGTCAGGAGAGAACCATAAGCAAGGGCACTAACAACCTTCACATTTTTCATGTGCCTTATAATCATGGCAGGAAGATTGATCTTCTTCTGGTTTATCAGATGCCACATGAAAACCCTTTCCCGGTTGGAAACACCATTAACTCCTCCAGCCTTCGGAAGCAACACATTTGTTGTTAAGTAGTGTGCCCACCTCTGGTGCTGAGTGAGCCAAGTGGCATAGGTTTCCTTAGCACTCAGATCTGGTCTAGCCCAGTTTGCTTCACTAAACCCTTCAGCAGAACCATCATCTCCAATGATGATTCCTTCATCATCAATCCCAATAACCTGAGAAATAGAAGCCCTGCTGACCTCAATCTCGACTTCTCCAACCGAAGAGTGAAGAACATCCTCCTCATTAGATAGGTAGTGGAGATTCTGATAGAACTCAGTGACTAACTTAGGATAGATGACCTCATCCAAAGAAACGAACGAGTTCCAATTTTGAGCACTTAGCCATTTAGAGATGGGTTCAGTGGATTTAACTTCATCGTCTAGGAACCTAGAAGTGAAAACCCTAGATTCACTAACCTTTTTCTTAGAATCGGAATCAAAAATGTGAGTGGCAGGGACGAGTTCAGTGGATGATCTTGAGCCATTGAAAGAATTTTATAAGAAATTAGGTTAAGTGTTTGAGAGAAAGAAAACACAGAGAGTTTATCTATGGAAAAACTAATTTCAGAGAGAATGAGAGTGAAAATTTTCTAAGTATGGAATACCCTTATTTATACCCAAACACGAAACTGTTCCAATTCAAAAAGTAACTAACCACCGTTTAAAAGGGAACCAGTTACCGTTAAACACCAGTAACAGCGCAGTAAAAGCAATAAATGCAGGCATGCTAAATTAAAAAACATGATTAGCCTTAATCACACTTAATTATCTTAAACGATTAACACTTAAGATAGAAAGAGATATAATTAAACTAAATTACTGAAGTGGATAAGTCATACCAATGCCTTCTCGCAAGCTGCTGAAAGGAGTACCAGCCAGAGGCTTAGTAAATATGTCAGCAAGGTTGTCTTCAGAGGGATCATGAGAAATTATGATATCCTTCTTCAGAACATGATCTCTCAGAAAGTGATGCCTAATATGAACATGCTTCATCCTGCTGTGCTGAATAGGATTTTTTGAAAGATCAATTGCACTCTTGTTATCACAGTAGATTGTAATTGTTCCAGGGATGACTACATAGTCAGCAATTTGTTGCTTAATCCAGAGCATCTGAGAAACACAACTTCCAGCAGCAACATACTCAGCTTCAGCAGTTGAGAGAGCCACAGAGGTTTGTTTCTTGCTATGCCAGGAGACTAGGCACTCCCCCAGAAAATGACAACCACCAGAAGTGCTGACTCTCTTCAATTTATCCTTACCATAGTCAGAGTCTGTGTATCCTATAGGAGTAACATCAGAACTACAAGGATACCACAAACCAGCTTCTGGTGTGCCTTTAAGATATCTGAGAATTCTTTTGACAGCAACATCATGAATCTCCCTTGGTTTAGACTGATATCTAGCACAAAAGCAGACAGCAAAATGTATATCTGGCCTGCTGGCTGTTATGTATAAAAGAGAACCAATCATACCTCTGTAGGTTTTTATATCTACAGGTTTACCAGCTTTCTCTTCATCATCAATGTCTTTGCTGACATCCATTGGGATATCAACAACATTAGATTCCATCATGCCAAATTTCTTCAGCACTTCTCTAGTGTACTTAGCTTGATTGATAAACACACCATCATTACTTTGCTTGATCTGAAGTCCTAAGAAGAAGGTTAATTCTCCCATCATAGACATTTCAAATTCAGCCTTCATGTGGTCACTGAACTCTCTACACAAAGATTCATTAGTAGCACCAAATATAATATCATCAACATATACCTGAGCTATAAGGATATCCTTGTTCTTCTTCAGAGGGAACAGAGTTGTATCAACACAGCTTCTGACAAATCCTTTAGACAGAAGGAACTTTGTCAGTCTCTCATACCAAGCTCTGGGAGCTTCTTTCAGTCTATACAAGGCTTTCTTCAGCTTGTACACATGATCAGGAAACTTAGGATCTTCAAAACCAGGAGGTTGAGATACATAAACTTCCTCATCAATGTAACCATTCAAGAATGCACTTTTCACATCCATTTGAAAGAGCTTAAAACCTTTGTATGATGCAAAAGCACATAAGATTCTAATGGCTTCTAATCTTGCAACAGGAGCAAAAGTTTCACCATAATCTATGCCTTCTTGCTGACTGTAACCTTGAGCAACAAGTCTTGCCTTGTTCCTCACAACATTTCCAAACTCATCAAGCTTGTTTTTCAGAACCCATCTAGTGCCAAGAACCTTTATGTTGTTAGGTCTGGGAACCAAAATCCAAACTTCTGACCTTTTAAACTCGTCAAGTTCTTCTTGCATTGCCATTAACCAAGAATCATCATCTGCAGCTTCATAGAAGTCCTTGGGTTCCAGAAGTGACACAAAAGCCACATTCCCCATATATCTTCTGAGCTGAGCTCTGGTCATGACAGGATTGTGAACAGAGTCAATTATGTTCTCTAAGGAATGGTTCATATGAGCTCTAACTTCTCTTGGTACATCCAATGTATCTTCTGAAACTTGTTCATCATTTGTTGAATCATAGATAGGAGCATCTTCTGGAAGGAAGTTGACTTCTGGAGTAGAATACTCTTCTTGCGCTTGTTCAGCAACAGGAGGAACCACTTCAGCAGCTCTGGGAGAAACATCTTCTTTTCTAACAGGAGATGTCACTTCAGGAGCATGAACTACATCTTCATCAGGAGCTCTACCATCTGCAGGGTTAGTCTCATCAAACTGTACATGAACAGATTCATCTAAAGTTTGAGTCCTCTTATTAAAAACCCTATATGCTTTACTATGTGTTGAGTAACCAAGAAAAATGGCCTCATCTGCCTTTGAATCAAACTTTGAAAGATATTCTTTTGTATTCAAAACATAACACTTACAACCAAAGGTTTTGAAATAACCTATTTTAGGCTTTCGACCTTTCCAAACTTCATAAGGGGTTTTGTTCAGAATGCTTCTGATTAGCACTCTATTCAGAACATAGCAAGCTGTGTTAACAGCTTCTCCCCAAAAGTACTTTGGAAGCCTTCTTTCATTGATCATAGTTCTAGTGATTTCAACCAGAGTTCTATTCTTCCTTTCAACTACCCCATTTTGTTGAGGAGTTCTAGGAGCAGAAAAGTTATGATCAATGCCCTTGGTTTCACAGAATTCTTCAAACAGAAAGTTCTTGAATTCTCCACCATTATCACTTCTGATATGAACAACCTTTTCATTCCTTTAATTCTCAAGTTTCTTTATCAGAACTGAGAAGCATCCAAGTGACTCATCTTTGCTAGACAGCAAGATAACCCAAGTGAATCTTGAATAGTCATCTACTATGACAAAGGCATACTTCTTTCCACCCATGCTCATTGGTTGAACAGGGCCAAAAAGGTCCATATGAAGTAATTCCAAAGGTCTTTTAGTTGAAATGATCTTCTTAGTTTTAAAAGAGCTTCTGGATTGTTTACCAGATTGACAAGCAGTGCATAAATGATTCTTTTTAAAACTAATTTCAGGCAGACCCTCAACCAATTGATATCTAGCTACTTTAGCCAGAAGGTCCATGCTCACATGAGCAAGTCTTCTATGCCAGAGCCAGGAGGTATCCTCTTGGACATCAAGCATATATTTTTGCAAAGATTCTCAAGGTTCAGCATGAAAACATTTTCAACTCTAGGAGCAGTTAGTATAACTTCCCTTGACTTACTATCCAAGATTTTACATCCAGAGGAGCTGAAGACTTCATCTCTACCTTTATCACACAGTTGTGCAACACTCAGGAGATTGAACTTCAGGCCTCTGACTAGGGAGACATCTTCGATCGGAGGATTAGTTCCTATGGATCCAGAACCAAGTATCCTTCCTTTCAAAGCATCTCCAAAGCTGACTTTTCCACCTCTTTTAGGATCAAATGTGATGAATGCTTTTTCATCTCCTGTCATATGCCTTGAGCACCCACTGTCAATGTATCACAGCTTTGACATTGATGGAGCACTCAGAGCCACCTGCAACACAATCAATTAGTGACAGGTACCCAATCCTTATTGGGTCCTTCATTGTTAGATTTCTCTTCAGCAGGTTTTAGTGATATCTCAGATTGCAAGATGTTTTTAATGTGATACTTGCAATCCTTCAACCAGTGACCATCACTCTTGCAAAGCTTGCAAAAGGGAGGGTTCTTGGATCTTTCCCTTTGCTTCTTGGGAGATTTCTTCTTCTTCTGAGAAGGTGCAACATCTTCAGAGGCTAAAGCAGCACTCTCAGAGGTACCAACATCAAGAGAAGCTATCTCTTTCAGAAGAGAGGGATTGACAGGTTTCTTCTTCTTCTGGGCTTTATCACTTCCCAGAGGCAGATTTTCCTTGCCTTTGGCTTTGGGGCCATCAGCAGGAGTGCTGAACTGTTTACACAACTTTTCTTCTAACACTTTCATGTCAAAATAAATTTGAGTAAACCTAAGAAACTTGTCAGCCTCACTCTTGTCCAATTTCCTCTTAAGGTACTTGAACATACTATAGAGTTCTTCAAGAGAATCAAAGATATCTAGTTCGTGAGAGTTGTTTACCTCAGAGTCATATGTAGCTTCAGGAGGTGCGGAAGTTTCTCATGTGACATCCTCAGAAGTTGGCTCTTCAATAGCCATGAAACAAATCTGAGCTTGCTCTTCCTTTTCTTCAGGATCACTGCTGGTCTCAGAGTCTGACCAAGCAGCCAGCATAGCTTTCTTGAACTTTCTCTTATCTTTCTTCAGCTCCTGGCACTTAGGCTTAATGTGCCCTGGTTGCTGACATCCATAACACACAATAGGCTTGTTTGGATCTCTCTTGAACTTTTCACCAAAATCAGGAGTTTTCTTGTCAAAGCTCCTGAAAGGCTTCTTGTAGTTTCCACCTCTGCCTTTTCTAAAGGCCTTCTTGAACTTCCTGGTCAGAATAGCCAGTTCCTCATCTTCAAAGGATTCTTCAGAGGATTCTGCTTTCAGGACTACTCCTCTTTTTCCTTCTGACCTTTCTCTTAGGTCATGATTCTTCATGGACATCTCATGAGTAATTAGTGAGCCAATGAGTTCATCATACTCATAATAGCTCAAGTCCTGAACTTCTTCAATAGCAGTGTTCTTGGCTTGCCAAGACCTTGGTAAGCTTTTGAGAATCTTCTTCACTTTCTCGGATTCTTCAATATCCTTTCCCAAACTCTTCAAGTCATTGACAATCTTGGTGAATCTAGAATTCATACTTGAAATAGATTCTTTGTCAAGCATTTCAAATAACTCATAGTCTCTCATGAGTTGATTGACTTTAGACTGCTTCACTTTTCCAGTTCCTTCATAAGTGACTTCCAGCTTGTTCCAGATCTCCTGTGCTGTTTCATAAGAGGAAACTTTGTTCTACTCAGTAGCAGAAAGTGCACAATGCAGCATATTCATTGTTGAAGCATTGGTTTGGAGTTTTTTAAGAATATCATCAGTGTATTCTCTCTGAGGAATTACAACATTCCCTAAACCAACTTCCATCCTTGTTGGGATGAAGTCACCATCAGTGATAACGTTCCAGGCGCTCATATTCTGAGCTTGGATGAAACACGTCATCCTCTTTTTCCAATAAGAGTAGTTATCACCATTGAATAGTGGACGTCTAGTTGTGGAAGAGCCCTCGGGGATAATAAAGTGAGAGAGGTTCTCAAGCTGGTGTCTACTAGCCATCTCTATTGATTCTGATAGGATCTTACACTTAGATTGTTAGATCTTTAGTAAAAATACGAAGTGACCTTCGCTCTGATACCACTTGTTGGCCCTAACAAGAACAGAATCACCTAGAGGGGGTGAATAGGTGTCTAAGTTGTTAACTGAAAATTTCTAAGTTTTTAGAGAAACTTAAATTTTCAGAGTCAAATTTCCTCAGTATCAGAGGCTAGCTTACAGAAGCAGCTTCTGAGGGAAATTCTGCCTAAACACAGTTAGACTGTTTTCAGCAACAGAAGTTCTGAGTTTGAGAACTTCTGGACAGTCTTCTGAACAAAGACAATGATATAAAGAGAAAATCTGTTTCAGCACTAAATATAAGCAAGTACACAGAAGCAAAAATAACAAGTATAAGAGGGAGAAAGAAGTTCAGGAGATCCTGATGAACAAGTCGATTTATCCAAGTTCGCCACAGAAGTCCCGTGACTACGTCTTGTCCCCTGAGGTCGCAGCCACCAGAGATTTTAAATCTACTATTCAGAACTTTTATGGCAAGTTCAGAAGCTCCTTTACATCAATAGAACATAAGTTAATTTCTCACTTAGTTCTGACTAGCCTAAAAAGAGTTAAAGGATTTCCACCAGAACAACAACAACTCTGTTTTCTGGATTTCTCACCCAACTCTAATCTCAACTAGATTTCTCTCTAAATCTAACTGAATATCACAAACGATATCAGTTTACAAGATTCCTATTATGAACTTGTTTTTCTTCACTCTCTCACTTTAACTAAAGCTATGCTAAGAAAGATTGAGAATGGAAAATGTGCTCTATTTTTCTTGTTCAAACAGAGCGTTGAGATTTTGCTCGATTATCACGCGTAGATGATGTAGTAGAGCTTGGCTACTATTTATAGTGAATTAAGATGACCGTTGGTGAATTTGAATCTTCAAAGAGATGACATCAGTTGTTGTAGCCGTTAATCTGTCAAGTCTTCAAACGGTCTTCAAACACTTTGATTCTGTTAACCTTGTTCTTTAACTAAATCCGGTAAGTGATTTGAAGTTGAAGTAGAGGTTGACTGGAAACATTCTTCAATTGGATCAACAAAGGGTAGACAAGGAAATTCTGGTTTCGTTTTGAGTAGACAAGCGCGCTCCTTCAAAACAGCTTTTTGAACTTTTGGCGCCTTGCATTAAATGCATTTGTCAGAGCAATAAATGCTAAACAGAACCCGTGACTTGGCTTCTGGAAGCTAATTTCATTTGTCTAAGCTTCTGATCGAATTGGTAGAGTTTATCTTCTGATTGCAATGGACCTCTGAGGAAAGCAAATTAGTCTTTTCAATAATTCGGTCAACTGAGTCTAGGGGTGTTCAAATTTGGTTGGATTATTATAATCCAACCAATTTCAATCCAACCAATCAAACAATATAAATTTCAATGTATTATAGTGGATTCAATGGATTAGATGGATTATAAAATATTGGTGGGCTTAAATTGGATGGATTTTATTAGCCCACCCAATCCATCCATGCAACCCATTTAATTTTCTAAACCACTCTTCTTCACATGTTGACATCACATCATCTTCCTTCCCTCCATTTTACACGCATAAGGCTTTTTCATTTAATTACAAGTTTGCCACCTTCCCCTGTTCAATTACAAAATTACCCCCACGTTTTTCACTTGTCACACCATAACTGGACTGTCACATCCCATTGTCACACCTAAGCATTTCTCTATATAGGGGAGAGATCAGGTGAGAACCAAAGTCATATGTCAGAACCATTTTTATGGTGAGAACCATATGAAACGGCGTCGTTTTGATCCCCCATGGACGCAGTGGCAAAGCTGTAAATAGGCAGAATCTCACATTTAATCACTGATTAAATGCAAAATGGGGGCACTGGGACTCGAACACTGGTCTGCAAGGTAAGGGAGCGCGCTCCACACCACCAGACCACTTGCTCTTTTATGTCAACATTGTAACTGTTTTATTTATAAACGGATAACTTGCATCTTAACCCATTAAATTAGAAATTTCAGAAATTATTGGCTTGAAATAGGTGTCTCATCAATTATGATTATATAATAAATTTTGGCATTTTATTTTATGACATAATAAAATCTAATAATATATACTTTTGATCAAATTTAATATGAATAATTTATTTATGTTAGTAGTATGCACATAAAATAAAAATGTGATTCTATTATTATTATTATTATTATATTATTATTATTATTATTATTTATAACAGAAGTAACGAAAAGCATGAGAAGTTTTCCACCCCGGTTGTAAGAAAGTCTTATTCTTGTTTCGATATCAATCTTTAGAATTCGATTCTGAACATGAGGCAAAACATTTTAAACATGAATTCTAATATCTTGAACATGTATAAATATCATTCTAAAAATCAAACAAACCAATTAGATCCACAAGCAACCTTCAAAATTCAATTATGAACATGAGGCAAAACATTGTAAACATGAATTATAATATCCTGAACATGTATAAATATTGTGAATATATGTGTTTATTTTGTGAACATATGTGTTAATTAGATTTAGCAGTTCTTCTGAACATGTTAATGAATATTGTGAATATATGTGTTTATTTTGTGAACATATGTGTTAATTTGCGAACATACTTGTTAATTTATACTTGTCTTATTTCTGTTTTGTAAAGTATAATTGTTTTATTATATAAAAAAATAAAAAATTGCGAAAATAAGTTGAGAAGTAAATGGCAAAGAGAAAAATAGTAAAAATATAATTAAAAACCTTAAGTAAAATAAAATTATAATCACAATTGATGAGGACCCATTTTTCAAATTAAATCAATGTTATTGTTCAACAAAATATGGAAAACAGAGAAGGAAAAAGACTTGGAGAATTTCAAAGTGTAATGGGTTAGAATCCAAGGGATTATAAATGATTAATGAAAACGTTTACAGTTTATATAGTTACGCGTTCAGTATTATGCAAGAGTAACAACCCGGCCTAGTGGTAAGGCAGTCTGTTGTGAAGCTTGAGCATGTAGGTTCGATTCCCCTGGGCTGCAGTTTGACATTTTTCAATTTTTCTTTCTATTTTACACTCAAAACTACATAGTTTTGGTTGGTTCTCACCAAAAATTGGTTCTGACATATCAAGTGGTTTTCACAAGACCCCTCCCCTATGTGTGTGTGTGTGTGTGTGTGTGTGTGTGTGTGTATATAGAAAGGATCAGGTGTGGCAATGAGCTTATGGTGTGACAAGGGAAAAAGGTGGGGTAATTTTGTAATTGAACATGGGAAGGTGGCAAACTTGTAATTAAGAGAAAAAGTCTCTTACGTGTAAAATGGAGGGAAGGAAGAGGAGGTGATGTCAGCGCTGATGTCACCCCCTGGAGAGAGAAAATGTTTTAATTATTTTCTTTAAAATGCATTTTCCCGCTCTTCCCGAACTCGTTTTTCATAAAAAATTATACCACTGAACTCGTATTAATTAGGTCGTCATTTTGAGATCCATTTTTGTTATTTATAAACGATTTTTAATTTTTTTTAATTTTTCTATGGTTGTTTCAAATTAATATTCGGTTGTTTCAAATTAATATTGTGTTGTTTCAAAATAATATTCTGTTGTTTCGAATGAAATATAATTAACACTTTGGATTGAATGGAGCTCTGCTGATGGAACAAGTGTAATATTCTGTTGAAACAAATGTAGTAGTCTGCTGGAACAAGTGTAGTATTCTGCTGAAACAAATGTAGTAGTTTGGTGGAACAAGTGTAGTATTCTGCTGAAACAAATGTAGTAGTCTGGTGGAACAAGTGTAGTATTCTGCTGAAACAAGTTGTTCCGAAATAATACTCGATTGTTTCGAAATAATACTCGGTTGTTCCAGGAACTCAGTATTATTTTCTATGATTTAAACACTGCTTTCATATGCTAAATTGAGTTCATCACAAAACCTACACTCATTTGTCCAGAAACACAAACACAAGTGAATTATATACTTGATTTTGTAGCATCAAAGAACAATAGTATATGGTCTGCTGGAAGTGAAGTTTAATTAAAAAAATCAACTCCACTGCTGAAGATTTTGGGGCTGTCTCATTTTCAATTTAAACATATTGTGAAATGGCAGAAGACTTCCATCCAAATTTTCAAATAGAGATGAACTTTTGCAAAGATTTGAAAAATTACAGAGATGATTAAATTAAATTAAAGGATTCAACAACTCCAATGAAAATGAGTTCCTTTTTACTGAAGACACGTTCAAGAAAAAGAAAGAACTCCACCCCTACCCGCTCGTGAGCCCCAACCTCCTGCGGCGGAACTTGCTGGGGGTTTCCCTCCGTTTGCTAACGTCGGGGTTGTTCCGCCAGGATTCGAAACGTAAGGCTGAGGTGGCGACGAGGACGGCGGAGGTGGCGACGAGGATGGTGAGCGTGGAGGTGGTGGTGATGACCGGCGGTGAGGCTGCTATTTTGAGAAAGAAGATGGGAGGTGGTGGTAGGCTTTATCACTTTTACTTGGTTAATTACAAAAAAAACACCGTTTGTGCTGTTGTTTCACATAATTGCCACTGTATGGCTAGTTGTCACACCATAAGAGGCTGTCACACCAAATGGGGGGTGTCTCACCTGAACTTGACTCTATATATATATAGGGAGAGGATCCGGTGAGAACCCTCACACTTATGTGAGAACCAATCTTATGGTGAGAGCCCCCTAAACTACGTAGTTTCATTAAGGACCAAAAGACATTTATCCCTTTTATTTTAATTAAAAATCCAGGAGAGAGAAATGAGGGTAGCGATGAGTCATCATTTGTTTCTTCTTTATTAAAAAATGTTTTCCCGCTTATTCCAAACTCCGATTTCAATATTTTTATATGGATGAACTCGTATTGACGAGACGCTCATTTTAAGATCCATGAAGCCCGGGTAAAAACGACGTTTTCAATTTTAGAACATACAGCTTTAATTTTAGAACATGCGGTCTGGTTTCGTCTTTTTTAATTCCGTTGTTTTAAATAATGTTATAAACAAACTAAACCTTGTATACTATATTCTAAAAGTTCAACATCTTGTATTTTTAAAAAATAGTATTATCTAAAGCTAATGAATATGTTTTTTTATAATAATAATAATAATAATAACAATAATAACAATAATAATATGAACTCAATACACATAATTAAAATGTAAATTATAATTTTAATATTGTTTAGGGTAGGGGTTCGAGTTGAGATTCAAAATGAGGTTTAAGAAAGGATGGAGAAGATATGCATGTTCTAAAATAGTAACAGTATGTTCTGTAATACTAACAGTGTGTTCCAAAATACTAACAGTGTGTTCTATAATACTAACAGTGTGTTCTATAATATTGTTAGTGTGTTCTATATTACTAACAGTATGTTCCAAAATAACTAACCTTTGCATTGTTAATAATAATCTTTTTTTTTATTACATTACGTTTAGTCGCAAATTCGATAAATTCTAAAATAAGAATGCAAATATGTTGCGGATATCAACCAATATTTTTTAAAACATTATGTTGAACTTGTAGAATACAAAATATAAGATTTAGAAGGTTTATAAAATTATTTAAAACACTCTATTAAAAAAAAGATGAAACTAGACCGTATGTTCTAAAATTGAACTGTATGTTCTAAATCTAAAAACGTCGTTTTTACTTGGGCATCATGGATCTTAAAATGAACGTCTCGTCAATACTAGTCCATCCATATTAAAATATTCGAAATCGGAGTTCGAAATAGCCAGGAAAACATTTTTTAAGAAAATTGCAACAACCATTGTAGCTTGGTGGCAGAAAGTATTGAAGATTTATATAGGAGGGCGTTGCACTTGTATCAATTAAAGCTGTTGGCATAATGGTAAGCAACATTGCTTGGGAGTGTAGGGGCGCGAGTTCGATCCCTGCTACCCGCATTTCATTTCTTTTTTTATTAAACACACACACTAACTATCAAAACTACATAGTTTTGATAGGGTTCTCACAATAAGAATGGTTCTCACATAGGGGTGGGTTCTCACTGGATCCCTCCCCTATATATATATATATATTCTAAACCATGGGCGGACACAGCCCGGAGCTTGGGGGGGCCGCAGCCCCACCGGCTCCGGCGAAATTCCTGAGAAAAATACTGTTCCGCCCCTCATTGTGCCCCACCGGAAATTATGTCGCCGCCTCTGTTAATTTTGTATTGTATGGTTTGAGGAAGAAGAAGATACCTAGAGTTGTGCTGGACACTGATATTCTGTTTTAAATGGGCCTTTTTAAATGGGTTGGGCTGGACACTAAATTCCTTTTTTAAATGGACACTAATATAATTTAACTTAATTTCTTAAATTAATTTGTGTGTATATAATTTAGCTTTAATTTCTTATATACACATAGATTAATTCTCAAAAAAAATAAATATACACATAGATTAAAAAAAAAATTCGACTAAATTAGCCCCCCCAGTTTTAAATCATGGTTCCGCCACTGTTCTAAACTACAAACGATCATGTTCCACAATATAATCTAAAAATAATACATTCAAATTCATTAATATTAACAACTTAAACACTTAAAACTAAATGACCAAAATTGAATATACATATATTCTAAATTACAAACTGTCATGTTTCACAATATAATACAAAAAAAAATCCATTCAAATTAATAGTAACAACCTAACACTTATAACTAAATGACCAAAATTGAATATACATAAATTCTAAACTACAAACTGTCATGTTCCACAATATAATTAAAAAAAAATTCATTCAAATTAATACTAACAACCTAAACACTTATAAATAAATGACCAAAATTGAATATACATATATTCTAAACTAGAAACTGTCATGTTCCACAATATAATCCAAAAAAAATACATTCAAATCCAATAATATTAACAACTTAAACACTTAAAACTAAATGACCAAAATTGAATATACATATTCTAAACTACAAACTGTCATGTTCCACAATATAATACAAAAAAAATCCATTCAAATTAATAGTAACAACCTAACAGTTATAAATAAATGACCAAAATTGAATATACATATATTCTAAACTAGAAACTGTCATCTTCCACAATATAATCCAAAAAAAATACACTCAAATCCAATAATATTTACAACTTAAGCACTTAAAACTAAATGACCAAAATTGAATATACATATTCTAAAACTACAAACTGTCATGTTCCACAATATAATACAAAAAAAATCCATTCAAATTAATAGTAACAACCTAAAAACTTATAACTAAATGACCAAAATTGAATATACATATATTTTTAAATAAAGTATCATATAAAATTGGTGATACTCGAAACCCTAAATTGGTGAACCCGAAACCCTAAAGTGGTAAACCCATAACTCTAAATTTTTAAATTTAAATCCTAAAATAGAACCCTAACCTACAAACTCTAAACCCTAAACCGAAATAAGTGAACCCCTAACTCTAAAAAATTGAACCTTATTTCTAATTAATGAACCCTAAAATTGAGATCCTAAACATAAATTTTAATTATTAAACCCTAAGCTTTAAATTCTAAACGCTAAACTCGAAATTAGAATATAAACTTTGTACTTTAAAATATAAGTTATGCATTCTAAATTTATAAACTGTGCGTTCTATTGTATAAACTCTTCATTCTAAATTTATAAACTCTGTGTTCCAGAATATAAACTTTGCATTGTAATTCCTTGTATTCTAATTTTAAAACAATGTGACATGTATAATTTTTTTTTTTATGTGAATATAAAGTGTTATATATATTAGAATTGAGTTTATATTTTTGAATTTCGTTTTTTTATGGTCTAGGGTTTATAAATTATGATCTTACATTGATTTTACGTGGTTTAGAATCTATTTTTCCGATTTTTAACTATTAAAATTTGTTTTCGCTTTGTTTTTTCGACTCATTTTTTTTAAAACAGTATGTGTAACCATTTAGAACAGAGACTACAAAATTCAGAGTGTATATAACATTACCGTACAAAAAAAAACTAAAATAAACATACATTCTAAACTCGAAAGCGGTATGTTCCAAATTCTAAAACTTCGTTTTTACCTGGGCATAATGGATCTTAAAATGAGCGCCTCGACAATACCAGTCCAACGTGTTGGCCTTATCAAGAACAGAATCACCTAGAGGGGGGTGAATATGTGTCAAAGTTGAAAACTGAAAATTTCTAAGTTTTTCGAGAAACTTAATTTTCAGAGTCAAATTTCCTCAGAGTCAGAAGCAAGCTTACAGAAGTAGCTTCTGAGGGAAATTCTGCCTAAACACAGTTGGACTGTTTTCAGCAACATAAGTTCTGATTTGAGAACTTCTGGACAGTCTTCTGAACAAAGACAATGATACTTAGAGGAAATTTGTTTCAGCACTAAATATGAACAAGCATACAGAAGCAAAAATAAGAAGTATAAGAGGGAGAAAGAAGTTCAGGAGATCCTGATTGAACAAATCGATTTATCCAAGTTCGCCACAGAAGTCCTGTGACTACGTCTTGTCCCCTGAGGTCGCAGCCTACAGAGATTTTATAAATCCACTATTCAGAACTTTTCTGGCAAGTTCAGAAGCTCTTTTACATTAACAAAACTTAAGCTAATTTCTCACTTAGTTCTGACTAGCCTAAAAAGAGTTAAAAGATTTCCACCAGAACAAACAATACTCTTTTTTCTGGATTTCTCACCCAACTCTAATCTCAACTAGATTTCTCTCTTTAAATCTAACTGAATATCACAAGCGATATCAGTTTACAAGATTCCTATTATGAACTTGTTTTTCTTCACTCTCTCACTTTAACTAAGACTATGCTAAGAAAGATTGAGAATGGGAAGTGGTGCTCTGTTTTTCTTGTTAAAACAGTGCGTTGAGATTTTGCTCGATGATCACGCGTAGTTGATGCAATGGAGCTTGGCTACTATTTATAGTGAATGAAGATGTCCGTTGGTGAATTTGAATCTTCAATAGAGATGACATCAGTTGTTGTAGCCGTTAATTTGTCAAGTCTTCAAACGGTCTTCAAACACTTTGATTCCGTTATCCTTGTTCTTTAACTAAATCCGGTAAGTGATTTAAAATCAAAGATGAGGTTGACTGGAATCATTCTTCAATTGGATCAACAAAGGGTAGACAAGGAAATTCTGGTGTTTCTCTTGAACAGATAAGCGCGCTCCACCAAAACAGCTTTTTGAACTTTTGGCGCCTTGCATTGAATGCAAGTGTCAGAGCATTAAATGCTCAAACAGAACCCGTGACTAAGCTTTCAGAAGCTAATTTCCAGTTGTCTAGACTTCTGATCAAATTGGCAAAACTTCTGATTGCAAAGAACCTCTGAGGAGAGCTTTAGCAGACTTCGGCTTCAGAGCGGAGCATCCAGCTTCTGAATTATTGAAACTCTGACTTCAGCAAACGGATCTTCTGAGTCCTTTAGGCAATCCAGAAATGATTCATTCAGCACCTGCTGAGTAACTTACACATAGACTAAGTAAAAAAATATTAGTCAACAATAAACTATGTGTAAGAGAGTATTAAGTTTTCATCTTCTGAAACGATTGGACATAATCAAAATACTTAGGGTTCATCATTCTCCCTTGTTTTGGTTATGGACAAACCGTGGTCAGAAGGTAACAGAAAACATGAGGTTTAGAAAATGACTTCCTGATACATATGTTTCATAACTTCTGAGTAAATTAACTTCCCCATTTTAGTGTAAATGGTGAACTTCAGTAATCTGTATAAACTTAGAAATGACTTAAGATCAAGTTGTTAGATTTAGTGAAGTATAATTTACTAAGTCATAAAGAAACATAAGCAATAAGTAAGTAGTCAGAGACACAAGAATGTATAAGAAAGATTCAGTGTATATAAAATCATCAGAAGAGAACATATGAAGCAAGATAATCAGAAGAGCAGAAAAAGTCCTAAGACAAAAACTACCCAACCCAGAACCTAGCTAAGAAGCTTAAGTCCTAATGAGATTACAAGTTCCTAGGTTTCTTCTGAGGAGGAGGAACACCACTGGATCCTTCAGCAACACTCTGTCTCTTAACACCAGTATTGAGACCACTCTGCTGACCAGACTTCTCCCCCGTTTGACCAGAACCAACAGGAATACCCAAAGCACCTTGAGAGTCCAATTTTTGCTGAACTTTCATTGCAGTAGAATATTGCTGAGGAGTTGGCCTCACAGTGTTGATCATATCCATTCTTCTTCTGAAATCAGCATCAATGGTCTTCATATGATCAAAAGTCTGACCAGACATAGGTCGCTGTCTCTGAACGTCTTCCAGAAGGAGCTTGATCAACCGATTGTTAGCATACACAGCAGCAGTGAGATGCTCATTCTGAATATAAGTCTGTCCTCGAAAAAACCTATAGCAATTGTGAAGAGTCTTCTCTTGTTCACGTGCTTGAGTGTGCATAACCTTCAGAAGTTCAGTAAGCTCAGCAATCTGTGCGTTCTGAGCAGATACAGCAGACTCAATGTTTGAGAGTCGATTGTTGAGATCAGGAGTGATGTCATATACAATCTTAGCAGCCCCGGAAGATGATGAACCTTGAGCAGAAGATTTCACTTCTCTCAGAATGTGATTGGCAGTACTTTGCAGGTCATCAATCTTACTTGGGAGCATCTTCTCATGAGCCTCATAATGCTCGTTTGCTTCCTTGACTTCTTCTGTCAATATCTCCAAATTCTCATTGACCTTCAGAGAAGAAGCAAGAGCAATGTTGTCCAATGAAGGAAGAGTCAGAGCTAATTCTCTTAACTTGTACAGCTCTTCATAGGTAGCTAGATGAAGTGAAGAAAGATTGCGGATGTAGACAGAAGGATCCTGCATTTGAAGCATAGTCATGAGCTGCAGGTTCTGAGCTTTCAAGGATTGTAGTTCTTGCAGCACAATGCCCTGAGCATACATGTCAGCAGCATAAGTCCTTTGCCCCATACCAGCAAATCTGTTCAGCAATTCATCAGAGCCACTCTGACTCATTCTTCTCAACTCCTCAACACTGGGAGCACCACCAGCTTCGGATACACCAGAAGCTCTGCCCATGAAACCAAAACTACCGAATCTGTTATCCAGATCATCTCGATTCATGTGCTTGCGTAGGAAGTCATAATTGGATGACAACCCAGCAAAGCAGGAAGTAGTGGAGGAGGTAGTTAAGGGATCACACACAGGAGGTGCATGTCCAGAGGTTGAGAGTGGAGGGATTTGAGTGGTTGAGGAAGGGATTGTATGTGTGGTTGAGGAGGAAATGGTAGTTGAGATGGATGGTAGTGTGGATGGTAGTGAGAAAGATGGAGCAGTAAATCCAATTGATGGACTTACAGAG
The DNA here is from genome assembly GCA_028411795.1 of Euphorbia peplus. NCBI lineage: Eukaryota > Viridiplantae > Streptophyta > Magnoliopsida > Malpighiales > Euphorbiaceae > Euphorbia > Euphorbia peplus. Next base: position 20,716,493 of record CP110840.1, read on the forward strand.
GAAGTATGAATGGAGGAGGTAGTGGATGTGGCTATGGAATCTGTGAAAATGGGAGCAGTGTTTAGATTCACTTCTGAAAAGGATCCAGAAGGAGGAATAATTTGTGGAGGTACAACTTCAGAAGTTGAAGTTGTAGAAGGAATGGAAGTGTGAGAATCACCAACTTCTGTGACAGAAGGTAGTGAAGGAGATGGATGAGGAGTATGAAGAGAGGATGGATGAGAAGTATGAAGTGGAGATGAAATAACCTGATCAGAGAGGTTTGGATCAAATGTGGAGATTGGTTCAGCAAACACATGAGCCATTCTGAACAGCGTTTCAGAGGCATCTCTTTCACCAGGATTTCTCCCTTGTCCCAGAAGAACATTGTCTAGAAAATCATCAGTGTTGATGTTTTCAGCAAACTTCATAGCATTCTGAATAATAGTATCAGGTTCTTGATCACTATCTTCAGACAGTTCTTCAACAATAGGAGCATCAGCATCCTTTTCAGCAGACATATCCATCATGTCTTCGTCATCAACCAAGTCCTCTTTTTCAGGAATTGATTCATCCAGTTCAGTACTCGGAGCAATATAGAAGTCCTTTTTTATCAGAGACCTTCTCTTTGCTGACATCTTCTTCTTGGGGATTCTTCTGGAGAGAGGAATATCTTCAGAATCCTCATCTTCTTCAGTAGCCTTTGTACTTATCCGAGTAGAGAGAGAGATATTCTCAAGTTCTTCACCTTCTTCTGAAGCCTCAACATCCTTTGAGAACTCCACATTCTCAAGTTCAGCAGCACATGCAATGATTCTTGCATCGGCCTTAGCCTTTGCAGCAATTTCTCTCTCAGCTGCTAACTTATCTTCTGCTTCCTTCTGCTTTCTTTTCTTATCAGCAAGAGCCACAACTCTTGCAACCTTTTCAGCTTCAGCAGCCTTCTCTCTTTCAGCAAGGCGTGCGTCCTCAACATCCTGAGCTTCCTTCTCAGAAACATCCTAAGGTTTCTCAGCAACGATCTTGCCAGAGGGTTCAACACTGATTGTTGTTTGAACCATAGTGGGAAGAGGTTCTGAGAAAACCACTTTCTCAACAGTCAGGACCAACTTACTTGATCCTTTCTTTCCCTTGCCCTTCTTGGCAGCATTCTTTCCTTTCTGAACAGCAGCCTCAACAATTTCCTTCTGAGCAATACCCACAGAGGAGCCCTTCTCATTCTTCTTTGGTAACAAACCAAAGGAAAGATGCATAAGTGTTTGCATCTTGAGGACAGTACTACTGCTGGTTACACCTTCTCCTGAGATCTCCACAGAAGCAGCTTCAAAAATCCTCGTCAGGAGAGAACCATAGGCCAGAGCACTGACAACCTTTACATTTTTCATCTGCCTTATAATCATGGCAGGAAGATTGATCTTCTTCTGATTCATCAAATGCCACATGAAAACCCTTTCCCGGTTGGAAACACAATTAACTCCTCCAGCCTTCGGAAGGAACACATTTGTTGTCAAGTAGTGTGCCCACCTCTGGTGCTGAGTGAGCCAGGTGGCATAGGTTTCCTTGGCACTTGGAACAGGTCTAGCCCAATTTGCATCACAAAACCCTTCAGCAGAACCATCATCTCCAATGATGATTCCCTCATCAACAACTCCAATAACTTGAGAAATAGAAGCCCTGCTGACCTCAATCTCAACTTCTCCAACCACCGAATGAACAACATCCTCCTCATTGGATAGGTAGTAGAGATTCTGATAGAACTCAGTGACTAACTTAGGATAGATGAACTCATCCAAGGAGATGAACGAGTTCCAATTTTGAGTACTTAGCCATTTAGAGATGGGTTCAGTGGATTTGACTTCATTATCTAGGAACCTAGAAGTGAAAACCCTAGATTCGCTAACATTCTTCTTTTTCTCAGAGTCAAAGATGTGAGTGGCAGTGACGATTTCAATGGGTTGTTCTTGAGCCATTGAGAGATTTTTTAGGAAATTTGTTTAAGTGTTTGAGAGAAAGGAAAATACAGAGAAATGACGATGGAAATTCTAAAAGCAATGAAAATGCAAGTGAAAGTTTTCTAAGTATGGAATACCCTTATTTATACCCAAAAACGCAACGGTTCCAATTCAAAAAGTAAATACACACCGTTTAAAAGGGAACAGATAACCGTTAAATACCAGAACAGCGCCGTAAAATGCAGTAGATAACGCATGCTTAGAGTCAAGATCATGATTAGATTTTATCATACTTAATTATCTCAAGTTATTAACATTTAAGATAGAAGAAAATATAATAAAAGCTAAGTTACTGAAGTGGATAAGTCATACCAATGCCTTCACGTAAGCTGCTGAAAGGAGTACCAGCCAGAGGCTTAGTAAACATGTCAGCAAGATTCTCTTCAGAGGGAACATGAGTAATGATAATATCCTTCTTCAGAACATGATCTCTCAGAAAGTGATGCCTAATATGAACATGCTTCATCCTGCTGTGCTGAATAGGATTCTTTGAAAGATCAATTGCACTCTTGTTATCACAAAAGATTGTAATTGTTCCAGGGATGACTCCATAGTCAGCAATTTGTTGCTTAATCCAGAGCATCTGAGAAACACAACTTCCAGCAGCAACATACTCAGCTTCAGCAGTTGAGAGAGCCACAGAGGTTTGCTTCTTACTATGCCAGGAGACTAGGCACTCCCCCAGAAAATGACAACCACCAGAAGTGCTGACCCTTTTCAATTTATCTCTACAATAGTCAGAGTCTGTGTATCCTATAGGAGTGAAATCAGAACTACAGGGATACCACAAACCAGCTTCTGGTGTGCCTTTAAGATATCTGAGAATTCTTTTGACAACAACATCATGAATCTCTCTAGGTTTAGACTGATATCTAGCACAAAAACACACAGCAAAATGTATATCTGGCCTGCTGGCTGTTAGGTATAAAAGAGAACCAATCATACCTCTGTAGGTTTTTATATCTACAGGTTTACCAGCTTTCTCTTCATCATCAATGTCTTTGCTGACATCCATTGGGATATCAACAGCATTAGAGTCCATCATGCCAAATTTCTTCAACACTTCTCTAGTGTACTTGGCTTGATTGATAAACACACCATCATTACTTTGCTTGATCTAAAGTCCTAAGAAGAAGGTTAATTCTCCCATCATAGACATTTCAAACTCAACCTTCATGTGGTCACTGAACTCTCTGCACAAAGATTCATTAGTAGCACCAAATATAATATCATCAACATATACCTGAGCTATAAGGATATCCTTGTTCTTCTTCAGAGTGAACAGAGTTGTATCAACACAGCCTCTGACAAATCCCTTAGACAGCAGGAACTTTGTCAGTCTCTCATACCAAGCTTTGGGAGCTTGTTTCAGTCCATACAAGGCTTTCTTTAGCTTGTACACATGATCAGGAAACTTAGGATCTTCAAAACCAGGAGGTTGAGACACATAGACTTCCTCATCAATGTAACCATTCAAGAATGCACTTTTCACATCCATTTGAAAGAGCTTAAAACCTTTGTATGATGCAAAAGCACATAAGATTCTAATGGCTTCTAATCTTGCAACAGGAGCAAAAGTTTCACCATAATCTATGCCTTCTTGCTGACTGTAACCTTGAGCAACAAGTCTTGCCTTGTTTCTCACAACATTTCCAAATTCATCAAGTTTGTTTTTCAGAACCCATCTAGTTCCAACAACCTTTATGTTGTTAGGTCTGGGAACCAAAGTCCAAACTTCTGACCTTTTGAACTGGTCAAGTTCTTCTTGCATTACCATTAACCAGGAATCATCATCTGCAGCTTCATAGAAGTCCTTGGGTTCCAGAAGTGACACAAAAGCCACATTCCCCATGTATCTTCTGAGCTGAGCTCTGGTCATGACAGGATTATGAACAGAGTCAATTATGTTCTCTAAGGAATGATTCCTATGACCTCTAACTTCTCTTGGTACATCCAATGAGTCTTCTGAAACCTGTTCATCATTTGTTGAATCATAAATAGGAGCATCTTCTGGAAGGAAGTTGACTTCTGGAGTAGGATTCACTTCTTGAGCTTGTTCAGCAACAGGAGGAACCACTTCAGCAGCTCTGGGAGAAACATCTTCTTCTACATCAGGAGATGTAACTTCAGGAGCTTGAACTACATCTTCATCAGGAGCTCTACTATCTGCAGGGTTAGTCTCATCAAACTGTACATGAACAGATTCATCTAAAGTTTGAGTCCTCTTATTAAAAACCCTATATGCTTTACTATGTGTTGAGTAACCAAGAAAAATGGCCTCATCTGCCTTTGAATCAAACTTTGAAAGATATTCTTTTGTATTCAAAACATAACACTTACAACCAAAGGTTCTGAAATAACCTATTTTAGGCTTTCGACCTTTCCAGAGTTCATAAGGGGTCTTGTTCAGAATGCTTCTAATTAGCACTCTATTCAGAACATAGCAAGCTGTGTTAACAGCTTCTCCCCACAAATACTTAGGAAGCCTTCTTTCATTGATCATAGTCCTGGCGATTTCAACCAGAGTTCTATTCTTCCTTTCAACTACCCCATTTTGTTGAGGAGTTCTGGGAGCAGAAAAGTTATGATCAATTCCCTTGGTTTCACAGAATTCTTCAAACCTAAAATTTTTGAATTCTCCACCATTATCACTTCTGATATGAACAACCTTTTCATTCCTTTCATTCTCAAGTTTCTTTATCAGAACTGAGAAACATCCAAGTGACTCATCTTTGCTAGACAGCAAGATGACCCAAGTGAATCTTGAATAGTCATCTACAATGACAAAGGCATACTTCTTTCCACCCATGCTCATTGGTTGAACAGGGCCAAAAAGGTCCATATGAAGTAATTTTAAAGGTCTTTTAGTTGAAATGACTTTCTTAGTTTTAAAAGAGCTTCTGGATTGTTTACCAGATTGGCAAGCATTGCATAAATGATTCTTTTTAAAACTAATTTCAGGCAGACCCTCAACCAATTGATTTCTAGCTACTTTGGCCAGAAGGTCCATGCTCACATGAGCAAGTCTTCTATGCCAGAGCCAGGAGGTATCCTCTTTGGACATCAAGCATATATTTTCGCAAAGATTCTCAAGATTCAGCATGAAAACATTTTCAACTCTAGGAGCAGTTAGAATAACTTCCCTTAACTTAATGTCCAAGATTTTACATCCAGAAGAGCTGAAGACAACATCTCTACTTTTATCACACAGTTGTGCAACACTCAGGAGATTGAACTTCAGGCCGGCAGCCTTTCGGTTCCATATTTGTTCTCGGCGATTTCGTTGGTTTCCAAGAGATCACTGATAAAGAGGTACTCCCGGATGAAGATTTCTTTTCGGGATTCTACTCCTCTCGCCTAGCTCGAGTTGCTCCGATCTTTTCTTCTTATTCTTAGCCAAGAGATCGGGGCAAAAGCACCTTAATAAGATTAAGATTGTGACAAAGTGGAAAGACTAGTTTCGGTCAAAGAAATGAGAATTCTTAGTTTGGTTGGTCTTTTTTCGATAAAAATGCACATTTCTCGAAAATCCCCTCTGACTAGGGAGACATCTTCGATCGGACGATTAGTTCCTATAGATCTAGAACCAATTATCCTTCCTTTCTGAGCATCTCCAAAGATGACTTTTCCACCTCTTTTAGGATCAAATGTGATGAATGCTTTTTCATCACCTGTCATATGCCTTGAGCACCCACTGTCAATGTACCACAGCTTTGACATTGATGGAGCACTCAGAGCCACCTGCAACACAATCAATTAGTGACAGGTACCCAATCCTTATTGGGTCCTTCAGAGTTAGATTTCTCTTCAGCAGGTTTTAATGATATCTCAGATTGCAAGAGGTTTTTAATATGGTACTTGCAATCCTTCAACCAATGACCATCACTCTTGCAAAGCTTGCAAAAGGGAGGGTTCTTGGATCTTTCCCTTTGCTTCTTGGGAGATTTCTTCTTCTTTTGAGAAGGACCAACAACTTCAGAGGCTATAACAGCACTCTCAGAGGTACCAACATCAGGAGCAGAAGCTATCTCTTTCAAAAGAGAGGGAGTGACAAGTTTCTTCTTCTGGGGTTTATCACTTCCCAGAGGCAGCTTTTCCTTGCCTTTGGTTTTGGAACCATCAGCAGGAGTGCTGAACTGTTTACACAACGTTTCTTCTAACACTTTTATGTCAGAATAAACTTGAGTAAACCTAAGAAACTTGTCAGCCTCACTCTTGTCCAATTTCCTTTTCAGGTACTTGAACATACTATAGAGTTCTTCAAGAGAATCAAAGATATTTTGTTCAGAAGATATGTTTACCTCGGAATCATATGTGGCTTCAGGAGGTGCGGAAGTTTCTCCTGTGACATCTTCAGAAGTTTCAGGTACTAGCATAGCTTTCTTGAACTTTTTCTTATCTTTCTTCAGCTCCGGGCAGTTAGGCTTAATGTGCCCCGGTTGCTGACATCCATAGCACACGATAGGCTTGTTTGGATCTCTCTTGAACTTTTCACCAGAATCAGGAGTTTTCTTGTCAAAGCTCCTGAACGGCTTCTTGTAGTTTCCACCTCTGCCTTTTCTAAAGGCCTTCTTGAACTTCCTGGTCAGCATAGCCAGTTCCTCATCTTCAGAGGATTCTTCAGAAGATTCTGCTTTCAGGACTACTCTTTTTCCTTCTGATCTCTCTCTTAGGTCATGATTCTTTAATGACATCTCATGAGTAATTAGGGACCCAATGAGCTCATCATACAAGTAATAGCTCAAGTCCTGAACTTCTTCAATAGCAGTCTTCTTGGCTTGCCAAGACCTTGGTAAGCTTCTGACAATCTTCTTCACTCGATCAGATTCTTCAATGTCTTTTCCTAAACTCTTCAAGTCATTGACTATCTTGGTGAATCTAGAGTTCATATCTGAAATAGATTCTTTATCAAGCATTTCAAATAACTCATATTCTCTCATGAGTTGGTTGACTTTAGATTGCTTCACTTTTCCTGTTCCTTCATATGTGACTTCCAGCTTGTTCCAAATATCCTGTGCAGTTTCACAAGAAGAGACTTTGTTATATTCAGTAGCTGTAAGTGCACAATGCAACATATTTATTGCTGAAGCATTAGTTTGGAGTTTTTTCAGAATGTCATCTGTGTATTCCCTCTGAGTAATAACAACATTCCCTAAACCTTGTTCCATTCTGGTAGGAATGAAATCACCATTAGTGATGACATACCAAGCACTCATGTTCTGAGCTTGGATGAAGTACATCATCCTTTTCTTCCAGTATGAGTAGTTGTTGCCATTAAATAATGGAGGTCTAGTAGTGGAAGAACCTTCTGGAACTATGAAGTGAGAAGAATTCTCAGGCTGGTGTCTACTAGCCATCTCTATTGATTCTGATAGGATCTTACATTTAGATTGTTAGATCTTTAGTAAATATGTGAAGTGACCTTCGCTCTGATACCACTTGTTGGCCCTATCAAGAACAAAATCACCTAGAGGGGGGGGGGTGAATAGGTGTCAAAGTTGAAAACTGAAAATTTCTAAGTTTTTCGAGAAACTTAATTTTCAGAGTCAAATTTCCTCAGAGTCAGAAGCAAGCTTACAGAAGTAGCTTCTGAGGGAAATTCTGCCTAAACACAGTTGGACTGTTTTCAGCAACAGAAGTTCTGATTTGAGAACTTCTGGACAGTCTTCTGAACAAAGACAATGATACTTAGAGGAAATCTGTTTCAGCACTAAATATGAACAAGCATACAGAAGCAAAAATAACAAGTATAAGAGGGAGAAAGAAGTTCAAGAGATCCTGATTGAACAAATCGATTTATCCAAGTTCGCCACAGAAGTCCTGTGACTACGTCTTGTCCCCTGAGGTCGCAGCCTACAGAGATTTTATAAATCCACTATTCAGAATTTTTCTGGCAAGTTCAGAAGCTCCTTTACATTAACAGAACTTAAGCTAATTTCTCACTTAGTTCTGACTAGCCTAAAAAGAGTTAAAGGATTTCCACCAGAACAAACAATACTCTGTTTTCTGGATTTCTCACCCAACTCTAATCTCAACTAGATTTCTCTCTTTAAATCTAACTGAATATCACAAGCGATATCAGTTTACAAGATTCCTATTATGAACTTGTTTTTCTTCACTCTCTCACTTTAACTAAGACTATGCTAAGAAAGATTGAGAATGGGAAGTGGTGCTCTGTTTTTCTTGTTAAAACAGTGCGTTGAGATTTTTCTCGATGATCACGCGTAGTTGATGCAATGGAGCTTGGCTACTATTTATAGTGAATGAAGATGTCCGTTGGTGAATTTGAATCTTCAATAGAGATGACATCAGTTGTTGTAGCCGTTAATTTGTCAAGTCTTCAAACGGTCTCCAAACACTTTGATTCCGTTATCCTTGTTCTTTAACTAAATCCGGTAAGTGATTTGAAATCAAAGATGAGGTTGACTGGAATCATTCTTCAATTGGATCAACAAAGGGTAGACAAGGAAATTCTGGTGTTTCTCTTGAACAGACAAGCGCGCTCCACCAAAACAGCTTTTTGAACTTTTGGCGCCTTGCATTGAATGCAAGTGTCAGAGCATTAAATGCTCAAACAGAACCCGTGACTAAGCTTTCAGAAGCTAATTTCCAGTTGTCTAGACTTCTGATCAAATTGGCAAAACTTCTTATTGCAAAGAACCTCTGAGGAGAGCTTTAGCAGACTTCGGCTTCAAAGCGGAGCATCCAACTTCTGAATTATTGAAACTCTGACTTCAGCAAACGGATCTTCTGAGTCCTTTAGGCAATCCAGAAATGATTCATTCAGCACCTGCTGAGTAACTTACACATAGACTAAGTAAAAACATATTAGTCAACAATAAACTATGTGTAAGAGAGTATTAAGTTTTCATCTTCTGAAACGATTGGACATAATCAAAATACTTAGGGTTCATCACAACGGTATAAAAAAATTCGAAATCGGAGTTCGGGATAGCCGGGAAAACGTTTTTGAATAAAAAGTAAACAAATGATGAGTCATCAACCCACTTTTCTCTCTCCTTAATACATACACGCATAAGATGAATTAAATGGATAAATTCCCTTTTAGTCCCCCCCCCCCATTTAATAAAACTACGTAGTTTTGATGTGTTCTCACTTTAAGGAGTGTTCTGAATTTAAGGAGGTGTTCCCACCCGATCCCTCTCATATATATATATATATATATATATATAGGGAGAGGCTCTTGTGAGAACACCCCCCCATATGTGAGAATGCATCTTATGGTGAGAACACCATAAAACGCAGCGTTTTGAGAAACACGGAGGGGTAAAAATGTAATTTTGTCACTGAGTATAAAAAAAATTTTTTTATTTTTTTTTTGTCGTAGTTTTCATTTCTCTCTCTGTCTCACTCTACTCTTTACCTTTTCTCTCTCTAAATCTTTGTTTACTCTGATTTCTAGCTTCGATCGTCGTTTTTCTGTTGTTGTTCTCGATTCGATCGTAAGTTTGTCATCGTTCTCATATTCTTCGGTTTAATGCCATTATCGAGCTCGAGCTATTGTTGTTCTTTTTGATTTATCGAGTTCGAGGTGTTCTTCTGTGCGATTTGAGTCAGTATTATTAGTTTTAGGGTTTTATCTTCTTTTTTTTCTGTTGTTTTTTCTTTTCTGTTGTTTTTTCTTTTTTGAGCTTGTGTTACATTCTAGTTTTTGACTTTGTTTTGGTGATTTTTTTGCTACAGCTTCGAACACATTTTGTTTGTTTTAGAACATGTGTTGATTCCAGTAGTTGTTGTTCAACATTTGAGTTAATACTCTTAGTTATTAACATTTGTGGAATATGATTTGTTTTCGTTTTTTTAATGTGTTTACAATATTAATACTCGTCACACAAATTTTAGAACATTCACAATGTTTCTTAGTAATTCCTATTTACATGAACTGTTTTCGTTGTATTTATTCTCCAAAGTTTTTAGATATGTACTAACATGGTTTCATGTTATTTATACTTGTAGCAATTTTTGGAACATGAGCACAATTGATGAGTCACTGCTTGCATCAATCAGTTCTGAATATTTTGTTTTTAATAGGTACACTTTTTGTTTGTTAAATCATTTATCAGATGTTGCTGTTAAATATAAAGTTGTGCTAAATTGTTCTTTAATTTGTTTTTTTAGAGTGATGATGTTATGGATAACAAAAATGAAGAAGATACTAGAACTGATAATGTAGAATCTGTTTTGAAGACACAGAACCACAATGAAGGTATTTGCAGTGTCAAAATTTCTCTAGGAACGACTAGCAATAAAAAAAGATATAAAGCAAGTGTTGATAGAAGAAAAATGTGTAGTGGATTTGTTGAAGGTTCTGTTGATCAAGAGGATGATGATGATGATTGTACTCTGCAGTCATTTTTGATTAAGAAAAATATTAAATTAGTAGAAAACATTTTTTAAAGTGATGTGGTGGAGGATGGTGTTACTGTTGATGTTGTTGATGCTGGTGTTGCTGATGTTGTCCGGAAAGCGAAAACTGTTGTTGTTGCTAATGATGGTTTGAAAAAAACTGTAACAACAGTACTTTGTAAGTCACCAAGAATTCGGGATAAAGATAATGTTCTTTTAGATGGTGTTGATGAAGAGATTATGATAGAATTTGTTAAAAGTTCAGAAAGAGGTAAGAAGAAGGAAGCTGATGATTTTGAAATAAAAGAAAAGAAGGAAAGAGGTAAGAAGAAGGAAGGTGATGATGTTGAAATGAAAGCAAAGAAGGATAGTAAAGTTGTTGTTAATAAGATTGCACAGAAAAAGGTGACAAAATTGGTTCGTAAAAAAGCAATTGATATAGATTCTGATTGTGATGATGTTGTTTTGGAAAAAAAAGGAAAAGAAAAAGTTGTTGTTGAAGAAGACAAAGTTCTGAACCAAAGAGTTCCTCCTAAAATGTTAATGTCAACTGTTCTTCGTGTCATGCCTGAAACTCACAAGAATGCTATTCGTGATATTGGTTTTGGTGGTTTTCTATATCTAGATTTAGATACTCACAATTCAACTTTCTCAAGAGATCTTGTAATGAGTTTTGATCCAGATAGATGTAGTTTATCACTTCGGAAAGGTCAAGAGATTGATTTGTTGAAAGAAGATGTCTATCTTGTTTATGGTCTTCCGATGGGTGGTGAAGAAATTCAGGAGTTAGAGGAATCAGACGATAATGAAGAATATGTAAATTTTTTGAGCAAGTGGAGGGCAATTTTTGGTATTCAGAAGGGAAGTCCGTCAAATTCTATAGTGATCAACCAGATTTTGAAGTTGATGAAGGAACCAGTTTGTGATTTATTCCTTTTGCACTTTGTTCTCTGTGTTGTGAATTGTTGCATCCGATCAACCAATAATCCAGCTTTGAATTACAAATTTCTTTTTAGCTGCATGGATGTAAGCAAAATTTGTAAGTTGGATTGGTGTGGTTTTGTTTACAAACATCTTAAATTGTCAATTTCACAGTGGCATAAGGGATCTTCTTTCTTTACTGGACCTCTTCCTTTTTTGCTGGTAAGTTTGATTTGTGTATTATAACATACATGTTTTAGAAATAGATCATACCTCAATTAAGTCTAGAACATGAATGTTTTATTACATCAATGTTGCTGTATATTAACATGTATTATGCGTATTTGATCATGAATGATTTAGTATTAGAACATGAGTAATGTAATATTAATTTTCTGACCTTTATCTTTTTTTATAGATTTGCTATTTTGATCGTTTACAACGAGGTAAAGAAGAAATGCCTAGGAATTTTCCTCTTATTTCAGTATGGAATAGAAGTTTGATTAGAACAAGAATGGAAGTGGAAATGAAAATGGGTTTTGGTAAAGGAATTGTGTTGGATAGAGTGGTTTTAGAAGAGAAAATGCCTGATGATTCAGATAAGACCAATGCAGAACAACAAGATCCTCGTTCTACTGGTCCAACTCAAATGATGGTATTTTGATTTCAACTTGTTTATTTTTTAATACAATTTTATGTTTTGATATTTGTAGAACATGACAAGTTTCATTTAGAACATAAGATTACAAGTTTTGATATTGTTCTTTTTTTTTTTTTACATAAATGAAGGGTTTTCTAGATAAATTTCAAAGTCTTGCGAAGGTTCTGGCTATGAATGTTAAAGAGATGTATGTATTGTTAGACAGGGCCAATGATATGTTTCATGAAGGTGACACTTCTGTTCAAATGAGTACTCTAATTGATAACATATGGAATAAGTACAGACCCAACAAGGAGAAAATGAGCCAGTCAAAACACATGGATAAAGAAAAAAGCCCTTCTTTGTTAAGTCAGGACGAATATTTGTTTGATCAGCCTGGTTTCATGGCAGAGTTAGATGAAGTTATGGCTACAGCTTATGAAAAATTTCAAAGAGAACGTCGAGGTGTGGATACAAGTTCTATTCCAAGTTTTGACTTGTTTAGTCAGGCATCAACAGAAGAACCAGTAGTTCAAGATTGTCATGACAGAGTTATGTCACCTTGTTCTCCTCTAGGTAAAACAGATATTGCAGGAGATTATGTTCAAGATTTTGAAGAAACTATGGATGTTTCAGATGGTCATGAAAATAAGGATGAAAGTGTTTTTGCCAAAGACAATGCAGTTCAGCAAGAAGAAGACACATTTCAAATGTAATATTTTTACATGGTCTATATATTTTATAAACTTCATTAGACTAATAATACTATGTTTTGTATTGTAGTAGGGAGGAGTTTGAGCATAAAGAAGCTAAAGAAACAAAGGAGCATAAAGAAGCTGAAAAAACAAAGGAGCATAAAGAAGTTGAAGAAACAAAGGAGCATAAGAAAGCTGAAGAAACAAGGGATGTTCCTAATGAAGTTAATATAGATTCTTTGCAAATAGGCAGCAATGCTGAAGAGAATGCAGTTGAGCTTCAACATGAAACAATGAAACGGTAACATAATATAACAAATCATTTTGGAACTTACTTTTTTTAGTTTGGAACATAACAGTCCCAATTTAGATAAATTTTTGAAAATATTTTTTGTTTCATTTTGTTTTGTAATAGATCTGAAATTGTGAACAATGACAAACAGCAAAGGGAAAAGAGATGTCCTGAAAATCTTTCATTACATCTACGTTCACCTTTCTTAGTTAAATATGCTAATAATGTTCATGGTGGAAGAAGAAGGTTGCTAGAATATGTGTTTGCTGATGGATCAAAAAAGTAAGAAATATAACTTATTCTTTTTTGATTTATTTATTTATATGTTATATTTAACAAATTCTTTTTTGTTTTTGTGTATACATGTGCATAGTGAGGTGATTTATTTTGACCAGACTACAATTGTGGATAGAGAAGATATAAGAAGTCTTTCAGATGATAATCTGTTGACTAATAATGTTATTGATGCTTGGTCACATGTTTTGAATTTTGAAAACAAAAGGAGGAAGCCAAATGTCGTTAACAGATTCTTCTTCACCACTGCACCTTTTGTATGTTCCTTTTTTTTGTATATTATTTATTCAATTATGTATTGAATTTCAGGTATTGATAATATGCATCTTGTTTTACAGGTATTGTTGTGTACTAATCAGTACTTTCCGGAGAGTATTAAAATAGAAGATAGACTTGCTGCTTTTTATAGTTTGCTTGAGAAAGAATTGGCATATTCGAAAATGACCAGCTTGGAGAAATATAATCTGGTATTTTGCAATCATAAGATATTTTGTCTAATTGTAATTTTATATTTTTGTTCATTTTTCATTTCACTAATGCTTTTTGTTTTCTTCTTTTTTTAGGTGTTTTTCCCAGTTTGGGTTGCTTCTAAACATTTTTACTTGTTATGTGTCAATTTCTTCAAAGGATCTTTAGATTTGATTGACAACCGCATGCATGACAAAGACGTAACCTTTTTGCGGAAGTATCAAAATTTCCTAGATTGATGGTAATGTAACTGATACTGCTGTCTTAAATTATTTCTTATTATTTGTTATAATATTTCAAACAACTTTTTGCAGTTGAAAACCTTTGGGAGATTCTTGATTTCTAGAAGTCCTGGAAGCATAGATTATGTTAAAGATTTCAAAACGAATACAATCAAAATGAATTGGAGAAGCAATGAGAATTTTACTGATTGTGGAGTTTACTTAATGAAGCATATGGAATGTTATTATGGGCAAAATTATCAACATTGGCAGTGCAATTTGGATAAAGAGAATGTGAGATTAGATCATACATGTGATTTTTTGGAACATACATCCACAATATCAGATCTATTAACAACATTTTTTCTTTTTTTTTTTTTTTTTTTTTTTTGCAGTTTGATGAACTCAAACGTTTGAGGGTTGAATATTGCTGGAAGTTAATATCAAGTGATTTAAATGATGAGAGCATTGCATTGAACTTAAGGTCAAAGAAATGGGCGAAAGACAATGAAATATAATCTTCTCTATTATTCTTTTTGTAGTGTCGTTGGATGAAACAAAATTAAAAATATATTTTTTATCTTGTGCTTAAGAAATTTCTTAAGCACTTACTTTCTATTTTGTTTTTTTTGGTTCACTAATATAGGGTTTCAAGTTTACCATTTTATTTTGTTTGTTAATTAATGTTATATATGTTGTAAATTTTATAAATTGTGTTCTAAACAATGTTATGCGTGTTCGAAAATTTATATTCTCTCGTGACGACTTTTTTTTTGGTATTTGGTTCACTAATTTATGGTTTCAGGTTCACCAATATATGAATTTGGTTCCACTTATATTGAGTTTTGGGTTCATCAATTTTTGTTTTAATATTGTTAACAAAATTTGTGAAGTTTTTAATATTCTTAATTTTTTTATCAGTTTTTATTAGTAGTTATTTGAAATATTTTTTAGAATAAATTTATTTTTGTTTGGGCTGGGCTTGGGCTGGAACAGTTATGTTCTTAATAATTTTTTGACGGTTGTGAAAATAAAAGTACCATTATTTATTCAAAAACTCACTGTCTGTACTTCATGACCTTTGGTTTCCCTCTCTTTCCGGTCGTGTTTGTTTCCTCTAAAAGACACGTTCGTTTTCAACCGTCCTCCCTTCAAAATTAACCGATATTTTCACTATAAATATCCTCACATCCTTTCAGTTTGAATTGTGTAGTTTCTTCTGGTACGACTTTTGATTCTAACATCTTTTTTCTGCTATTTTTTCTAAGTGTTCATTTGTTATAATTTCAATTAGGTTGCAGTCTATGTACTAATTTGTTATAGAACATATAGGATCGTTATTAGATTTTAAATAGGAAGTTTTAGAACATTTGATTTGTATTATTGATCTTATTTCATTATTTAATAGTAATGTTGATTTTGGGTGAACAAATTATATTTACAGAATGAGTGATTCCATGGATTCCAGCAACTCTGATTTAAGGATTTCTGAATATCCTAGCAGGTATATTATGTTTCAGTTAAATAAATTTTAAAAACATAATGATGTTTCTTTATGTAATTGTACTTTGTTTTTGTTTTATAGACAGAAAAAGATTGGAAAATCAAGTGTAAGTGTTAGTCGGAAGAGAAGTCAAAGAGATAATATTTCTCGAATAGCTAAAAAACGGAAGAAGAGTACTGTTGTTTCAGAATCAAGTTATAGTGATAGTGAAAGTGAAAGTGATAGTGAAAGTGATGACCGTGTTAAACAACTTGGAGTTTCGAGTACTAGAACTCTAATTCAGAGAATAAAGCCTATTCAGTTCGTTACGGGTGTTCTTAAAGATATTCCTGAAACTCACAAGGATGCCATTAGGAGAATGGAGTTCGGAACTTTTTTGGATTTAGATTTGATGTCGTATCAAGAATCATTTGTGAGGGATCTGGTAATGAACTTTGATCCAGATATTTGTGGTTTTGTTCTTGACAATGGTGAGCAGATGCTAATTGAGAAGGAAGACATTTATGTTGTTTATGGTATTCCCATGGGAGGCATAGAAATCGAAAAGCCTACTGATGAAAGTGAATGGAAGGAATTTTTAACAAAATGGAGGGATATGTTCAATTTGAAGAAAGGAAGTCCAACAGCAGAAGTTGTCATTAGGCAGTTGAATAAGTTGAAAAAGCGTCCTGTTCATGATGATTTCTTGTTGCATTTTGTGTTAATTGATGTTAATTGTTTGATGTCTTCTACTAACAATTTACAGTTGAACTATAAATTTCTTTATAGTTGTCAAAATGTTAGTGAAATTTTCAATCTTGATTGGTGTGGTTTCGTATTGAAGCATTTGGTGAATTCCGTTAGAGATTGGAAAGATGGGAGATCATACTTCACTGGTCCACTTCCGTTTTTAATGGTAAGTATGAATATTTTATGGTAATTATATTTCTTGATTATTTTAAAAAACTTGTTTTTTGTTTTAACTATGTTATTATTTTTTCAGGTTTGTTATTTTGATCGGTTGAAAAGAAAAATAGAATCTATGCCGAGGACTTCCCCTTTGATGTCTGTTTGGAAACAGAAGGTCATTAAAGAGAGGATTAAACTGGAATTGAGTTCTGGTTTTGGAAAGGGTCGTATTCTGGACAGGATTGAAGTAGTTGTTCTAGGAAAACTGGTAATGTTTATTTTAGAACATGTGACATTTTCACTTAGAACTTGTGCCTTATATTTATTAATTGTCAAGTGCTTTTATTAAGGAACATACAAGTTTTAAATTTATAACATGAACTTTATTTATTAGAACATGTTAAGTGTTTGTTGTTTTTTCGTTAATTCAATTTTATATCAATGATAATTTTATGTGTATAATTGCAGGGTTTTCTTCAGAGATTTAAAGTGATGACCAAGTGCCTTGGTGAAAAGGTTGAGGAGACCTATAAGTTATTGGAAGAAGCACATGACATTTTTGATGTCAATGAAGCCACTAAATTGTCTGAAGTTGTTGATAATATATGGACTGAGTGTATTACAGTAGGAGAAAAGGATAATTGTAATAAGTTTCACCTGAATTTTTTTCTTGAAAAGGTGAACCAAGTTATTTATGAAGTTTCTATGTGTGAGATTATGCAAGTAGGTGATGCTGCTGATGAACATGATGCAGAAGAAAATGTTGCAGAAGCTGTGAATGTTGAACGGTAATAAATTTAAATCATATGCTGTGTTTGGAACATGATTTTTGAATATTAGATTATGTTGGAACATGATTGTTTAAAATTAGATTCTGTTAAAGTTGATATTATACTATGTTTACAGCTTAGAGGACAAAATACCATCACGAATTCGTTCTCGATTTCTGAAGCAGTATGAAATCATTTTAAGCAATGTTCAAGGAGAAAAGCGGTTGATATCTGAGTATGCATTTGCTGAAGAACAGACAAGCAATAAGTGAGATTTTATTATATCAGTTCATATTTTATTCAATGGTATTACAGATATTATTTTTCATTTGTTTTTTGATATATTTATTGTATTTGCCTACTTTATAGAGGTGAGATTTTCTATGCTGCACATGATGTGTTAGTCGATGGGGAAGATGTGCGTAGTATGGCTGGAGATGCACATATGACGAACACAATAATCAATGCTTGGTCTCAGATCATGAATTTCGAAAATAAGGAGAGTGGGAATGTTGTGAAGATATTTTTCTTTTCAACTACACATTTTGTATGTGTCCTGATCTTTTTCTATTTATTCTTCATTTTTAATTTTTTAATCTAATGTTTGTTTTGTTTTCACATGTTGATGTGCACAAACAAATTCTATTCTTCCGATGTCGAAATTGAAGCTCGACTTCCTGATTTGTTTAATAGAATAACTGATGAAATGAAATCTGCAGGTGTAAGTAGTTTGAATGGATTTGACTTGGTAAGTATGATATTAAATTCTTATTTGAATGTTTATTTTTCCGTTTATTAGTTATGTATATTTAACTTATGATTCATATTTTCAGGTATTTTTTCCAGTTGTATCATATGAGCACTTCTATTTGCTATGTGTGAATTTCAAGAAGCAGCAAATAGAGTTGATTGATAATAGGGTGCCGTCTGATGCTGGTGTTTACCTTGGAAAATATGCGAAATATCCTGAAATAATGGTAATACTTTTATATATATGAAAATAAATATTTTTCTCAAATGTATGAATTTGTTTAATATAATATGTGTTGTTGGTTATATAGATGGAAAGCTTCGCAAAGTTCATGAAAACCTCCTCACCTGATTGTCCTGTTCAGTTTGACAAGTTCAAACGGTTTACGAAAAAGATGAGCTGGATAACTGACAAAAATAGCGACGATTGTGGGGTTTTTTTGCTGAAGCACATGGAAAGCTATACAGGACAAGATGATGCAGACTGGGAATGTGGGCTGGTGAAAGATGGTGTAAGTACATTTATTATTAGTTGGTAATAAATATATTTAGAACATGCTTATATACATATCGGAACACAACTTGTTATTTTTCAGAACATAACAAAATATCTTTGTTAAAAACATCAATATAAGTACCCTCTATTTTTTAGTAAGTGTTTAATCACAAATTTTTTGTCTTTGTAGGTTGCATATTTGAAGATTTTAAGGTTGGAGTATTTCTGGAGAATTATGTCAACTCCTATTAATGCGGACATATACAAGATTGTCCTTGAAAATGCCAAAATGTGGGCTAAGGAATTTGTTTAATGATGTTATGTTTATGAACAATTTATTTTCTGTTTTAGTTTTATTGTTTTTTTAAAAAAAATTATTATGTTGAACAGTGAATACTTGTTTAATTTCAGATTTGTTTATTCTCATTTTTTTTTATAACATGTTCTACATTATAAGATTATGAGTTGGATATATAAAGTTCAGGATGATGATGCAGACTTGGAATGATGGCTGGAGAAAGATGCAAGTAGCCTTGTTATTAGTTAGTACATAAATTTAGAACCCGTTTTATATATATTAGAACATGTATATGTGTTGTTCAGAACACAGTTAATTAAATCATATCTTTTTGACTTTTTAGATTGCAGAGTTTATAGTGTTGGGCGTGGAGTATTTTTTAGCAGAATAATAAATTTTGCATGCATTTGAAATTGTTTATTCAAACATTTTTGAATTTGTAGGGTGTAGAGTTTATAATATTTGTCTACACTTAGGTAGACCAGATGTTGTTTTCACTCAAGTGGAGTCTCAATGATTGTAATAGATTATCTTTTAATTGTAAAATTTAATCAGTTAGTCAACATGTAATACATTTTAAGTCTTAATAATTGCAGCAATTTAGAACATAATGCATACTTATTGGAACACAAGTTTTAATATTTATAACATGAGTAAAAAATAAAATATATAAACTATGAAGATGAAATCTTTTTAACAGATAATCTTTATTTTTTCCCTGGTCAAGTTCTACTGTCATGGTAACATTGCACTCCACAAGTTTTGCAAAATCTGAGACATCTTACTTTTGTCTTTTCAACTGCTTTTTCCTTGTTGCTCTTCAATCTTTTCTTTTCGCTTTACAAGTTCTACTGTCATGGTAACATTGCACTCCACAAGTTTTGCAAAATCTGAGACATCTTACTTTTGTCTTTTCAACTGCTTTTTCCTTGTTGCTCTTCAATCTTTTGTCAGTATCTGTGATATGAACTCCTGTACCTTTATTTTTTGAAATTACAGGTGGTTTAACCCGAACTTCATTTGGAATTGTAGCTCCAATTAGCATCTCGATATCTTGCTTTTTTGTAGCAGCCGTGTCTTGTTTTTTTGTAGTGGTATTGTTGCCTGTATTCCCTGTTGCTGTTCTTTTAGTTTCTAAATCAATCCTCAATCTTTCAATTCCTTTCACAAGATCGTTTAGATCATTCTGATCTGTTTGAGCCAAAGTGACACAAGAATTGATCTCAGACCATAATTTGTTCAAAACTGTCTTTCTATCAACAATCTGAGAACATTCTTGAAGTATATTTCCTTGCAGATCAAATATTGGTTTTCTTTTGCTTGACGAAGTCCATCTGTTTAGAATATATTTCTCAGGAATATATTTTAGCAGCTTCGTCCTCCAAACCCAAATCATATGTCTACATGGTAGACCTATTCTTTGAAACATTTTACATGAGCATGTAGTCTCTTCTTTAGTGTTATCATACACCATATCAGATGTTTTGTCCTTCTTTGCGTCATACACACTGTAGATTTCTAACTCATTTTCGATCCTTAATCCTTTCAATCCGCAATGATAGCAAGCATTTTCAACTTCTTGTTGGAATTGATAGAAAACAGAAGTTGTATATACCACTATGAAGCTTCCACCTTGCGAATGTTTCAAAACCATTCGTGCTTTACATCCTACACGTGTGATTAATCTTTTTCTTTTTTTCTTTTCTTCTGTTTCTGGTTTCTCAGTAGCATTGACGTTCGGCTCTTTTTGACTATTTTGTTTGTTGTTTTCTTTGTATCCTTCTTTATTGCATAGGAAATACTGAAAAGCAATAAGATTGTCTTTCTTTGTTCTTGTTGTTGTAGATCTTCTGATATTAAAGCCAGCCACACTTGCATATGCTTTGTAAAACTCATAACCTTCGTCAATATTAGAAAATTTAATCCCAATGCTAGGTCTTAACTCCGCATTACAACATGGAATCCACTCTTTTGTTCCTCCAAGACTTATCAAAGGTAGTACTTGAGGAGTGTAGGTGACAATTGCAGTAGAAGAAGGATTCTGTTGCAAATCTATCAAAACTACATATAAAAAGTCGGAACACAATCAGAAAATATTGGAACATGAAGTTTATAATTATCTTTTTTTTAACAAGATCAGCTTACATCAGTCAAAACTACATATTGAAAAATAGAATAATATACGTTTTATTATATGAGCTCTAAATCAAATTTGATACACAATCACAAACTTTTCGAACATGATTCTGGCTTTTCTATAGATGATATTGTTACCTGATTCCGGAGTTTGTGCAGATGATATTGTAGATTCTTGCTGGAGATTAATATTTGATTCCATTGTTCTAACCTGATTGGAGATGTTGAGTTCTTGTTTTGAGTTCTTCAATCGCGTTTTCCGAATCTAGATTTCAAAATTTAGGTTTGATTCGATGTTCAAAATCGATGATTCTGTCATTATTGATGATTTTGTTGGTATTAATTGATGAATAAGAGTAGAATCCGTTTGGATTAAGGAGATGAAGAAGAGATTTAGGATTCCTGAATAGATTAGGAAGCGCGCGATGATTGCGGCAGTTGCGCGTGTTATTTTCTTTGTATAAAACGGTGCTGTTTTATGGTGTTCTCACCATAAGATGCATTCTCACATAGGGGGTGGGTTCTCACCGGATCCCTCCCCTATATCTATGTGAGAACCATTCTTATGGTGAGAACCCATCAAAACTACGTAGTTTTGATAGTTAGTTAATGTGTTTAATTAAAAAAAAAACGAAATGAGGGAAGCAGGGATCGAACCCGCACCTCTGCACTCTTAAGCATTGATGCTTACCGCTAGGCCAGCAGCTTTAATTAATATAAGTGCAACGTGCTCCTATATAAACCTTCATTACTTTATGCCACCAAGCTACAATGTTTGTTGCAATTTTCTTAAAAAATGTTTTCCCGGCTATTCTGAACTTCGATTTCGAATATTTTTATATGGATGGACTCGTATTTACAAGGCGTTGATTTTAAGATCCATGATGCCAGGTAAAAACGACATTTTTAGATTTAGAACATGCGGTTTGGTTTCATCTTTTTTTATAATACAGTGTTTTAAATAATGCTATAAACCTTTTAAACCTTATATTATGTATTCTAAAAGTTCAACATAATGTTTTAAAAAATATTGGTTGATATCTGCAATATATTTGCATTTTTATTTTACAATATATCGAATTTGCGACTCATATTCTTTATTAAATTTTCATTATTATTGTTATTATTATCAAAAACATGTTCATTAACTTTAGATAATGCAATTTTTTAAAAATATAGGAAATTATTGTAGAACATATGACTTACAGTTTAGATTGTATGACTTAGTTTTTAGATATATGACATTTTAGAACATAACAAACATAGTTTAGAACATTGTGATTAACTCTTTAAAGAGTATTGTACTTCACTTTTCAAAACAGAGACTATTATTTTTTCGAACACATCTAATATTATAGAACACAAACTATAAAATTTCGAACACATGTAACGTTATTTAGTAAACATGTACATTAGCTTTAAATTATGAGTCGCAAATTCGATATATCATAAAATAATAATGCAAATATGTTACAGATATCAACTAATATTTTTTCGAACATTATGTTGAACTCTTAGAATACAGTATACAAGGTTTAGAAGGTTTATAACATTATTTAAAACAAGGGAATAAAAAAAAGACAAAAACAGACCGCATGTTCTAAAATTAAAGCTGTATGTTCGAAAATTGAAAACGTCGTTTTTGCGCGGGCTTCATGGATCTTAAAATGAGCGTCTCGTCAATACGAGTTCATCCATATAAAAATATTCGAAATCGGAGTTTGGAATAAGCGGGAAAACATTGTTTAATAAAGAAGAAACAAATGATGACTCATCACTACCCTCATTTCTCTCTCCTGGATTTTTAATTAAAATAAAAATGATAAATGCCCTTTGTTCCTTAATGCAACTACGTAGTTTAGGGGGGTTCTCACCATAAGATTGGTTCTCACATAAGTGGGAGGGTTCTCACCGGATCCTCTCCATATATATATATATATATATAGGGAAGAGATCAGGTGAGAACCAAGGTCCTATGTCAGTACCAATTTTTGGTGAGAACCAACCCTAAAACCACATGATCCCTGCTCGCCTCTTCTTTTTCTTCGATTTGAACGAAGCCAAGAATCCATTATAGCCCAGGAGAACCGTTCCGTCCGTCGCGGATGACGTCGCGCCACTTCTCTCCCTCCGACGCGCCACCGACAATCTTATTATCTCCGGTAGAATGTTTTGCCTCATGTTCAGAATTCAATTCTGAAGATACATGTTCAAGATATTTGAACTCATGTTCAGAATATACATGTTCAGATATTAGAACTCATGTTCAGAATTGAATTTTGAAGATACATGTTCAGGATATTAGAACTCATGTTCAGAATTGAATTCTGGTTCTCACCAAAAATTGGTACTGACATATCAAGTGGTTTTCACAGGATCTCTCCCCTATATATATATAAAAAACTTAGGCTATTGTTAAGGTTGGATATATGCAAATTAATTGCGATTGATTTACAAAACCAATGTTGGTATTTATTACACATCCGTAGTTAAAGTGGAAGGTTTTTTGCGAATGCCGAGACTTTCTTTAAAATCAATAAAAAGTATAAAGTTTGTGCGAAAGAACTTGGGTAAAAATTCAGCAATTTGATAATAAGGCGGAACATAAAGAGCACACATTTCACTTTGTGCGACTTTCTCACGAATAAAATGAATATCCACCTCAATATATTTGGTGCATTGATGTTGCACATGGTTGCTATATAAATAAATTACAGTCACATTGTCAAAGTAACTATTGAAGGTTTCTCGAATGGGCAATGAAGTTCCAACAAAAGATGTAGATATAATTTTAGTAATAATTCTGTATTCAACTTCGACACTGGAGCTCAAGAGAGTAGGTTAATGCTTAGAGGACCATGAGATAAGATGATCGTCAAGAAACACAATAACAAAATTCCAAATTAGGAGAGCAACGTGTCTCCATACCATTGAATGAGTATCCAATGTGATTGAGACATGATTTTCTTTCCATAACTCAGCAATACACACGAAATAAATTTCTTTCCTCATTTAAGAGACGTTAGATGAGGTGGCGTGACTATTTTATCATTTAAAAGTAGGATTAAGATCATGCCACATGTCTTGAATCATTTAGGACAAACATCCCAATGTGACTGGGACATGATTTCCTTTCCATAACTCAACAATACGCACGAAATAAAATTCTTTCCTTGTCTAAGAGCGTTCAACGAGGTGACATGACCATTTTGTCATTGAAATGGAGGAATAAGATCATATACCATGTCTCTTGAGTCATTTAGCCGGACATCATAAAACAATTGTAAGAATGAAGATGCCCTAATATGCAAAAGCGAATGGAGGATTTAAAAAGATGAGGGAGTTAAATCTTAAAAGGGAAAGGATTAGGGATGAAAGAAAGAAAGAAAGAAAAGAAAACGATGTTGGAGGGAAGCAAAAACGACGTCGTAGGTAAGGCATTGGTTGTAATTTTGATAATGAAAATGGTGAATAATATTTTTCCATATCGAAATAAATAAAGAAGTAGGAAAAAGTGAGATTAATATTTTTCATTTTTCATTTTCACCAGCGCCGATCTCTCTCTGCTTTTGAACAAAATAAAAAACATTCATTCATTCATTCATCCATCAGAAGGTCGCAAGATCCGATCAGATCCGTTCAAATCGCTCTTCTATTGTTCGTCTTTTTCATCTCTATGTTCTTAATTTCTTTCCTTATGTTCTCTCATATCTGTGTCTTGTAGCTTTAGCTTTTGATGCATGTCTTAATTCATCTGACGAGTTTCTCCCTCCCCAACTCGTTAATTTCACTCAATTTGAGGGGGTTTCTTGTAATTTTGGTAAAAAATGATGCGGATGGTGACCTAGGGTTCGTAAAGCCACTGCCTTTACTTTCAATTGCATGAAGATTTGGTGCTGTCTGTGCTTCTTTTTCGACGACGAACCGCCACCACCACCACCACCAGCGATGAGAAATCGAGAGGGCAACATTGTGAATAACGAAGATGAGGATGCTGATGAAAGGTTAGGGCTTGAATTCAATCATAATACTATGCGGGACCGAGACAGTCAGGAGTCTTTGACATTCTTTGAGGATATGATTCGGAATATCCCGACTGGAGCTGCCAATTGGAACGACGGGCCACCCCGTTTAGATGTGGTTTCTGGTCTTCCTTCCAGGAAGACCGTCATTCGGTGCTCTCGGGCTGAGGGAGATACTAGTGATTCTGCTGCACTCGCGTCCGGGAGTGGTGCCCAAGACTTGCATAATAAGCGCGCTAAAGTTTACACTGATTCTCAGTAAGTCTCTTTTTTTAAAAGAAATGTTGATTTTAACTGTCTGGATTCTTTTTTCGAGAGATTAACCCGTGAACAATCTCAAGCCACATAATTGGAATTAATAGACTCCTGATTAGCTTAAGAAATTAATAATTATACTGCACACAACCTAAGTTGTTAAAAATTTGTTATTTTTGTTATGATAATCATTACCCTCTTCAAATTTTTAATTTTCCTGGGACCTGATCTTAGCTAAGTTCGTAAAGCTTTGTTATTTTTGTTATGATACTATCAACTCAGAGGAATCTGTAACTTTTAGTATTTGTCTTAACCCTTTGCTAGTTTATAATGTGTAGTTGGTTGTTTGCCTTTTATTAATTTTTTCTTTTTCCTTTTCCTTCAGTGGCTGCCATTATGCAACTCCTATGTCATCGGACGCTGGCAATGCTAGCTCGTCTGTTGACAGAGACTATACATTAAGTCAGAGCTCTTATGTTCAATCTATGAATGAGACTTTTTATCATAATTTCATGTGGAATAACAGCAGCGAAGAGAATCCCTGTGGTTCTAGTGGTGTTAGAGATGACAATGATGAGAATGGCACATCTAAATTAGAACCTTTAGAAGTTCGGATGGATCTTACAGATGATTTGTTGCATATGGTAAAATACTTCCTTAGATGTCTTCTTGAGGCACCCATCCATAGTTTTGCATGTTTCCATCTATCTAATCTTGTTTTCCTTTTCCTCAGGTTTTCTCTTTTTTGGACCACATTAATCTCTGTCGAGCTGCAATGGTCTGTACACAGTGGCGATCAGCTAGTGCTCATGAAGATTTCTGGAGGTGTTTGAATTTTGAGAATCGAAATATATCTATAGAACAATGTGAGTGTTACTTATATCGTATTTCTTGATTTCTGCATTTGTGTATCTTTTCCTTTCAGTTGAGTGACGGATTGTTAAAATAGGAATCAGAGTTAGTTTTTATACCCAGAGAAGTCTTTCTGTATGAAGAAACTTAGTTGAGCCTTAATTTCAGTGAGTATCAGACCACTATTTGATGTATCCAGTTTATTGTGGGAGTCTTGTTGATATATATTATTATGTAACCAGTTTCTTGCATGAAAGCATCAGAAACCTTTAGGATATCTAGCTAGGTCTACATAACTTGAAAATGGTTTTTATACTACTACGACATGAGATAAGACTCAGATAAGAGCAATAGCGGTGCATGATACAGGCATGCTTTGATGGGATACATAAAAAAACTAATCTTGAAACTGTAAGAGATGTCATATGGATGTCACATAGGTGTTAATAAGTTGCATTAAGTTGTATTGACTAAATGTGTGTCAAATATTATGTAGTTCATCTTTATTCTGATGACACAAGACTATGTTGTTTCGATTTTTGATCATATATTTTAGAACGAATGAGTTATAGCCCTTTTATTTTTGCGTATGCAATTAGTGACGAAGGTTCATGGAGTATATTTTAATTGCTAGTTGAGTTCAGGAACTTCGACTTGTTAAAGCATTGCTAGTTGTGGAGGTGTGTAGTCAATCCCAAGGCGGAACTTTTTCCTGGCTAAGTTTATTGTGTTTGTGCATTTAGCAAATGTGTTCTAAACATGTTCTCTTTATTCATGGTAATAGAAAGGTACTTGTAGTTTGATATGAATTGGAGTTCAAGTAAATTATTCTGCTACATAGGTTTAGAATGCCTGGTGGCGAAGTGTCACAAATATGGAAACTTCCTTTCCTCTTTAGAAGTTGTATTGTAGTAGAAAATGTACCGTTGTGTACCTTAATCATATTACTTGTGTTTGTAGAGAGTTTTATGTGGAGTTGATACCAATTTCATCAAAATGACGAGTAATTTTAGTAATTTGATTATATGAGCATTTTCATAAGTTTATTGCTTCAGGTGCAATTCAAAATTAGCTGTTCATTTCTTGTTTCCAAACAATAGTTCGAAAATTAATTGGTCTTGTATGCATCTTCAGTTGAAGACATGTGTCGGCGATACCCCAATGCAACTGAAGTGAATATCTACAGTGCTCCTAATATTCATTTGCTTGTTATGAAAGCAGTCTCTTCATTAAGGTACTTAATTATGTGTGGACGTGGTTCCTTCTTGTTCTGATTATATCATGATGCTAAATTTTTCTTAATTATTTTCAGGAATCTTGAGGTCTTAACTCTTGGAAGAGGACAATTAGCGGATCCTTTCTTCCATGCCTTGGCAGAATGTACCATGTTGAAGAGTTTGAATGTCAATGATGCTACTCTAGGTAATGGTGTTCAGGAGATACCTATAAACCATGATAGACTGCGTCATCTTCAACTTACAAAATGCCGGGTGGTGAGAATATCTGTCAGGTGAAACAAACTTTCAAAAGCAAACTCAAATTTTGTCATCTTTCTCAGTTTCAACTTTGTGCTGAAATATGTACGTTTTTCAGGTGTCCACAACTTGAAACTTTGTCATTGAAGCGCAGCAACATGGCACAAGCTGTGCTTAATTGTCCTCTCCTGCATCTTCTAGATATAGGGTCCTGCCACAAGCTTTCAGATGCAGCAATCCGTTCAGCAGCAACTTCATGTCCTCAACTGGAGTCATTGGACATGTCGAACTGTTCATGTGTTAGTGATGAAACTTTACGTGAAATAGCTCTCACTTGTGGAAATCTCCACATCCTCAATGCATCATATTGCCCAAATATTTCACTTGAGGTTAGCTTCGTGGACAATAACTGTTATGGTTATTTTAGCGTGTGGATTTGCCCTTGTTTGACATAGTTTCCTGTCTGTTTGAAGTCTGTGAGACTGCCAATGTTGACAGTTTTAAAGCTCCATAGCTGTGAGGGCATTACTTCTGCATCAATGGCTGCAATTTCTTATAGCTCCATGTTGGAGGTATAGGTTTCCTGCTGTACATACTTTCATTGATATGTTTGCTTCCTCTCCAAAATCGAAAATCAATGCTAGTGATATTTTACAGGTTCTGGAGCTTGACAATTGCAGCCTGCTGACTTCTGTGTCCTTGGATCTGCCTCGTCTACAGAACATTCGGCTAGTACATTGTCGCAAGTAATTATTCTGCTTTACCTATCCATGTCTTGCAGGAATAAAGACAGTATGGTTTTTTTTTTTTTTATGGAGCGACGACCTTTGTGCTAATTTTCTTGGTCATTTCTCCTACCCCATCAGGTTTGCTGATCTGAACTTGCGAAGTACCATGCTGTCATCTATAATGGTGTCTAATTGCCCCGCACTTCATCGAATTAATATCACATCTAATTCACTTCAAGTATGCCTTCTAATTAAAGTGTCAAGTCATTGTCATGTTTTCCTTTGTCATCTTCTAAAGTTATAATTCTCACAGTTCTGTCTATGATGTGCAGAAATTAGCATTACAGAAACAGGAAAACCTAACAACATTGGCATTACAATGCCAGTGTTTGCAAGAAATTGACCTGACAGATTGTGAATCTCTGACAAATTCCATTTGTCAAGTTTTTAGTGATGGTGGGGGATGCCCTATGCTAAAATCATTGGTTCTTGATAATTGTGAGGTTAGCAACAGGCAACTCTTCTTTTTCTTATCTTCTTGTCTTGTCTTTTCTTGGGGCATGACATAATATTTATTATCTTTCAGCATGCTATAGTGTTCTTCAGTTTTTTTTTTGTAGAAAAAGATTTATGGTTTCTAATGTCGTACCATTTTATCTTGAATCCTTTTTCTTTTATTCTAAAAATAAATGTTTGTGTTCTTGTGTGAAACTCTGAAACTTGTTAGTTCATCAATGATGACTGTAGATGGATGTTAGTCGGGGTGCTAACCGTGCCCTTGTAACTGGAAAAAATCCATTGAACTAGAGGCTTATCAACTCAAACCATTGGAAATGATGAGTAACTGAAATTTTGAGAATTCTGTTTCATTCTTGTTCAGACCAAGGATTTGATTAATTAGTTAGGGGAAAGTGAGGTCGGAAAAGATGCTTATGGTGTTATCAATTTCCCTGATGTCCTTTACTTCAATGTTGCTTATAAATTATATTAGGTAGGGGAAAGTGAGGTTGGAAAAGATGCTTATGGTGTTATCAATTTCCCTGATGTCCTTTACGTCAATGTTGCTTATAAATTATATTCATCGTAATGTTGTCCCTTGAACTATGCTCTTTGCAATTCGGTGCCTCCATTTGGAGCCATTGGCCCATTGCATACTGTGTCTCTCTGTCTGTTTCCTGCTGGTTTTGACATCACAATTCTTTAGACCAGTGCTTATATCTATGGTAGTTTGCATTGTTTTTTTTTCTTGTTAGCTGTGTCTGACTCTTTTGACTTTTCCAGAGTTTGACAGCCATGCAATTCTGCAGTATTTCCCTAGTCAGTCTTTCTCTAGTTGGTTGCCGTGCTATTACTTCTCTAGAACTGACATGCCCTTGTCTTGAGAAAGTCTGTCTGGATGGTTGTGATCATCTCGAGAGAGCATCATTTTCTCCTGTAAGTAAAATGTTGTTTCCTCCTTTACTCATTGCTTTAATTTTGTAACGCCAACAAGGTTGAACAGAATTTGAATTTGTTTCTTTTTAGGTTGCTCTTCGGTCACTGAATTTGGGAATCTGTCCAAAACTGAATGTACTTAATATTGAAGCACCACATATGGTGTCACTTGAGCTGAAAGGGTGTGGTGTGCTGTCTGAAGCATCCATCGATTGTCCTCTCCTTACATCTCTGGATGCTTCCTTCTGCAGGTTGTCTTATGTTGCCTTTTTCTAGTATGTATTTTGATTGCCATCGGTTGCAATTTATTGCTGACAGTTTTCTTGTATCTATATGAAGCCAACTCAAAGACGACTGTTTGTCAGCCACAACTGCATCTTGTCCACTCATAGAGTCTTTGATATTGATGTCATGCCCATCTGTTGGTCCTGATGGACTTTATTCCTTGCGCAAGCTTCAACATCTGACTTTACTTGATTTGTCATATACTTTTTTGATGAGTCTGCAGCCAGTTTTTGAGTCCTGTTTGCAACTAAAGGTAAATAACGTGGTTGCTCTTTAATTTTCCGTTTTATTCTGAACTACTCAGAAAGGTACTTGGTTATGGATATGACAATTCAATATTTCAAATTTAATGTGGTGGACGAATCTTTGTTATAAGCTGGGTGATTTCATATTTTTTTTCTGTACAACTTTTCTTGGTTTAACTGAGTTTTTATGTCATTTTCATTAATCACACTTTTGGTTTTCTTTCGTAATCATTTGATTCAGAGTGGATTGATGAAAGTTGCGCCCTTTAGACTTTAAATGTTTATACTCATCTTACATCTTGTTGTTGAAGGTATTGAAATTGCAAGCTTGCAAGTATCTCACAGACGCATCTTTAGAACCACTTTACAAGGAAGGTGCATTGCCAGCACTTCAGGAATTGGATTTGTCATATGGAACTCTCTGTCAGTCTGCAATAGAGGAACTTCTTGCTTGCTGCACTCATCTCACTCATTTGAGCTTGAACGGCTGTGTGAATATGCATGACCTGAATTGGGGATTTTCTGGAGTTCATCTTCCCAACTTGCAAAGTGTATATAGTTCATCTGCCCTCACGTCTCAGGAAAATATCCTTGACCCGAATGAGCAGGCTAACCGCTTGCTACAAAACCTCAATTGTGTGGGTTGTCCGAATATTAGGAAAGTTGTCATTCCACCAATGGCACGCTGTTTCCATTTGTCATCATTAAATCTGTCTTTATCTTCAAATCTTAAGGAAGTTGACCTAGTTTGTTTCAGCTTGTGTTTTCTTAATTTAAGGTATGCCCTTTGCTTTTTGTTTATTACTACTTTATATTATTTGCATTTTATGTTTCTTGTTTTTTTTTTTTTATGTGAATCTTTGTTTTTTTTTTTTTCAGTAATTGTTGCTCCCTGGAGATACTGAAGCTGGAGTGCCCCAGACTAACTAGTCTCTTTCTCCAGGTACTAGCTTCTATCTTTAGATGTTATAACGAGGAAGTTCTTTATCATTTAAGTTGTATACTTGCCTCGTACGTAGCCATTGCTAGTTTCACCGGTGCCCCACGAGTTTTCTTTTAACATAATATCTTACCAGAGAATGTGCAGGAAGAGCATTCCTTTTTTTTGTTCCCCCAGAAACTACTCCAAAGTGGCTTCAATGCATTTTTAATAGATTTACCATATTTGTCTTGTGAATCTGAGTTTTGTATCATGTGGGTGCTTGTACTCTAAACCCCTTGTTTTTGCTTCTTAGGGTTATTCTTGCTTCCAGGCTCCAGCCATTCTGTAGGAAAGATATTTAGAACTTGTTATGGAGAGCTTTGACACATGAATGCACAAAGTTCAACTTGATGATTGATTGATTTTATTGGATTTCGTGTCTCATTTGTAGCCATAGGCTGACAAAGCAAAAAATGGAAATAACTAAACAAAGGAAATCCTAGGATTATAATATTGAAATTATTTTCATAGGATTCTTATCATCTTTATTTGTTTCCCATGACAACTCACCTTCTGTAATGGGTTGTTCTGAGCTATGTTTTAGCCATGGCTATCTTGTGTCCTAACATTTATCTTCCATAGCATGTCATTTTTTTGAGTTAACCCTTGGTTTTAATACTGCCTCATGGAACTATGTTTTTTGAGCATTGAGTTATTCTGGACCTTGCAGTCATGTAACATTGATGAGGAAGACGTTGATGCTGCTATATCTCGCTGTAGTATGCTGGAGACTTTAGATGTGCGTTTTTGTCCCAAGGTGAGAACATTTTGTTGTATGACATGAAATACTTGTAATAGTGCAATCTATTCTACTACGCTATGTTTGGTTTCTTTTGTTGTTTACTTAACAAATAATACATTGCTACTGGCAGATATTTTCAATAAGCATGGGGAGACTCCGTGCAGCATGCCCAAGTTTGAAGCGAGTGTTTAGCAGCTTGTCGCCTTTATGATCTGGAAGTAAAAATTTTGTTTCAATTTTTCAACTTTATTGGTGTCTTTTGTATTGTTTGTAAATGTGTTGCTGTGAGCGTGTGGGTGTGCGAGTCTTGAATATGTCTGCTTGGGTATGTATAGGCACTTAGGTGTAGTAATTCAACAAGCCTAATAAATTATCTTTGTTGTTATTTCTTCATAATTTGGAAGGTAAAAGAATTCAAACCAAGTTGTGGCCAGCATGAGAAATGCATTTCTGAGTTGTGGTAGATATTCTCATATTTGAGTGGCTTAATGCACATGTAACCCCCTAAACTTGCATCTTTTGGTCATTTTACCTCCTCTCCTCACCCTCACCTTACATAGTACCACTTTTGGAGAGTTGAGGGGTAAAAGGGTTAAGATTTAAGTTTAGGGGCTATATAGTACCATTTTTGAAGAGTTGAAGGGGTAAAAGAGATGTCCCTTTTATGTGAGGGGTAAAATGACCAAAATATGTAAGTTTAGGGGTTATATGTGTATTAAGCCTATTTTTTAGTAGATCCTGCGTGGAGTTTGAGCATTAAATATCGAATGCATGACCACATAAAAGGGGGGTGGGGAGGGCAGAAACACTTTAGGCATTGAGGAAATCATCAATTTTAATTCTTTTATTTATTTTTATTCATTGGTTAAAATCTAGATGCACCAGAGTTTTTTGTTTCTGAAATATAAGGTTAATTTCAAGTAAGTACTGTATGGTTTCACAGTTCTGCGAATAAAAGATTGTAATTTGTCTTTGAGCAGAACACTGGTTTGCATTGCAGAATTAAGAAAATGGTCGATTTTGTTGACGTAAATGCGCAAAAGGAAATTTCGGGCAAAGAATGTTTATCGTTTACGTTAATAGAATTAACAATTTCTTTAATTTTTATTTGCAAAACAGTAAAATTATAGAGTATTTATTTGAAATTAACCCTAGAATATAGTATTTGTTTCCAAAGGATGAGATTAAATTTACGAAGTAAAAGAGTTCATCTCCCCTCTTTCTCTTGCAATGAAAATAACTGGGTTTGTCTGTGAGCAAATGAGTTTTTGCTTGAGCAGTGGAAATAAGGATGTTGCTATAAAAGTATATTTTTTGGTGAATAGGGATAGGGATAGGGATAATGATGGTGATATGTATGGATTTTGCATATATTTGGGCTTAATACATCTGTCGGTTCCTGAACTTATTTGTTTTTGACTGTTTAGTCATTGAACTATTAGAATGTCCTATTTCCTCCTTGAGTCAATTTAAAGTGAAACTTTTGAGCCTTGTTGACACAATAACCAATCTCATTAAATTGTGTGGTATTCACGCTTTGACATATCGTTTTTGTGTAGAAATTAAAATTATAAGATTAAAAGTAAAAATTTAATTAAAACTGAAGTACTAAAACGGTAAAATGACAAAATTCTTAATTTTTCCATCCATCTCTAGGGGCAAAAACCCATTCCTTCAACTCTCTTCTGCGGCGGTATGGTTCATCTAGGTTCAATCCCATTCGTCTATAGTCTCTCCATGGCGTTAATCTCCGCCACAATTTTCGCCAGCATTCTTCCAGCATTCTTCTCTCCACAACCTTCGAGATCCTGGTGGTTCTGGCGGCAATCCAAAACTTCGTTCCAATGGCTCCTCTGTTTCTCCCTCGGAACGCGGCGCCTGGTCGTACATGTATGATCTCTTCCAGAGCTTTTTCACTGTGTTACGATGCGAACGCTCGAGTATTTTCAGATGTTTAATAAATCGATTCAGACCATTATGTCCTTCATATGGCTCGAATTTTCGCAATCATTTCAAGTACTCGCGATTTGAGGTTGTGGGTTTTCAATTTTGCCTAATTTGCAGGAGTTGGGGTTGAATTTTGATTTTGTTAACTTTATTTTAATGAATTATATTTGATATTGGCTAATTTGTTGGGGTTGGATTTTGATTTTGCTAGGATTTAAGTTGGTCATGATTTTGCTGGATTGGGATTGGATCAAGATCTTTTCGGTTTTAATTTTGATGGTATTAGTGAGGTGATTGGAATTTTGATGGTAGGTAGGGAGGAGTTGATAAATGGAGAAGAGAGTGATTTCGATAGAAAAAAGTTTAGAAGGATTAAAACTGAAATTTTTTAAAGGACTAAAATGTAAGTTTTTTTTAATTTTACTCTCCTCATTTTTCGCTCTCCTCCACGTCACATGCCACGTCAGCTAAGAAGAGTTAATTAGTTCAATTTTAAATTAATTCAAGGGGGGAATAAGACATTTTAATAGTTCAAGAGTTAAATTGGACAAGATAAATAAGTTTAGAAGGATGCGGATGCATTAAACCTATATTTCATATTGTTTGCTTTTAAAGTTTTTTTGAAGGGATTTATGGGTTTGAGATAGGGATATGAATTAGAGGATTATGAAATCCATTGTTTATGAAATTGGGGATAAGGATATTATCCCTCAAAATCATTACGGGGCTAGGTAAAAGTACATATTATCTATGGGTGAAATTATACATTCCATAGTCTTTAATTTAAATAGGTACAACTTAGTAAATGTTTTGTTTGAGTAATTTTCACATGGTCCGTGACTGACCATGTTAATTTGATCAGTCACCGTTAAATCTGTGTAATGATATTGGATCTAACGGTATTTAACAGTGACTGACTAAATTTACATGGTCAGTCACTAGCCATGTGAAAATAACTGTGTTTTATATTATTCTCATCCTTATTCGCTTACCAACACGAACTAATAATTTCCAACTAATTTACATAAAGGATGACACTGTGAGTTGCAAATGTTAATGTCTGTATTATTTCCAATTGAAAGCAGATTATTTATAATGGAATCGCAATTAGTTGCAATGTTGTATCATTTCCCTTTGGAACACCCCTTTGTCTTCAACCAAAAGGAAATGTCTGTTGACATTAAATTTCTTGACGAAGAGCATTAAGCATCAAGTTTAGGGGAAATGTTGAGAATCATTTCCCCTCTCCTTGATGCAATTCTTTTAGATTTCGTTGTGCTTCAACATGTTGTGTCTATGATGGTCGAGGAGTTGACTTGCCTAAGGAGAAGTTCGACTTCTTTGACAAAATGGTTACATTTCTTTGTAGAGTGCCCTTATTTATTTTATTTTTTTGCAAAAAGCATTATTTGGCCATTTGGTCACTCGCCTACGTAATTTGGTGAAATCTCACCCTTATTATGTTAATTGACATTCTTACGTTTGTATTATTTAACAATTTTTAGTTTTAGTATCATTTTCTTATTTGAAATATACGAAATTTTAATGTTTAATATTTTCATTTCCGTTTAATTTTGATCCAAGAAGGGTGAGATTTCACCAAATTGATAAATCAATGGCAAATATAACTAAATTATAAAGGTGAATGGCCAAATGTTACTCCCCACCAAACTGCACCGAGTTTTGAATCATTTGAATCATTGCTGGTGGGATCTCAAAAGAATTTCCTGCAATCGTTGGCGGAACCAAACAGAAAGTACTCATAGGCCTTTCGGCCTTTAGGAGCTTCATGATAGAAGGTGCGGTCGCCATCTTATTAGAATATTTGCAAGCAATTCTTTAAACGAGATCAAATGCAATGGAAAATATAACTAGCAAAACCTTGTCGGACAACACACATAAACACACACACACCACAAACAAGAAAAATAAAAAATCTAGAATCAAATTTTAACTTTTTGGAACCAATGTGTAAACCGAGTCCTCGGCAATGGCGCAAAAAACTTGATGCTCCGTAAATGCAAAGCATAAACTCTTGGACAAGTGTATCATATCGTACAAGTAATACATGTTAATTCAACTTCATTGATTTTGATAACTTTGTTACGACTCTCTATTTTAAACTTAAGTGTGACAAAGACTCAAAGTTCTCTCTAGACTTCTATCACAAAGTTTTCAATCTTCTTCTAGAGATTTTTTTAAACAAGTCTACATACTATAATACTATGATCAAAAGTGTTGTGCTTGAACTTGCTCATACCATGCTTAGAAGTTTTTCTACCTAAAGTTATGTTTATAAATGTTCATGCCATGCTCTCACTTAGCATACACGAATTAACCATGTCATGTTAAAGACTCTTGATCATAACATATGCTTTCCATGTTGCTCAATAAACATTATGCTTGCTGGAATCTTATAAATTGAGTTAATCGTACAAACATGAGCAAATGACATCCATAAGCTTGCTGCATACATATGGAAAAGGTTTAGTATTCAAAGGATATACATCTTATCACAAAGTACAAACCAGATTCAAGTGGATGGGTGTAATGCAAACTCGTTTTACTAAAGCTATAAGGCTTTTCTATGACAACTCTCATTATTTCCTAAATCTAATGGTTACTAAGTGCTTCCTGCCAACATTTGCAAAAGCAAATCCAAACTAGTACTTGGATGAATCTAGCCGAGATGATATACTAAGCAAACTCGTACACTAGCATAAAGATTGCTTCCTAAAGAGAGTTTGTAAAGTTGTTATAGGAAAATACCTAAGTCCCTCCAAACGGCTACATCAAGTGCTCATTCAAATGAAGAAGCCAACGGGAAGATTTTGGACTATAAAAAGCATGGAGGCTCAATGGTTGAAGGCAAGGAAAACACACTGAGAATTAAAGCTATGGCTCAGGCAGATGTGATTACTCAGAGGCTAGCCAAGCAACAGATTGGAATGGAAGGTGCATTTCAAAACCTGTCTGCCGGAATTGAGCAGAGGAAGAATCAGAGGATGAAGATGGAAGGTGCATTTCAAAATAATAAGATGTAATTAACACTATGCATACACTTCATCTTTATTATTCTGATGACTTACTTTATGGTTTTTATATAATATGCTCCATATGTGACAAAATGATTTTACCATATACTCTATGCTTTAAATAATTTATATATAACTCTAGATTTTATTAAAAGATATTTCATCGAGCTTTAAAGAAATATCTAAAGTTATCTCGAGAAAGTATATGATTTAACTATCGATCATTCGTGCCTTATCTTATGCCATATTTAACATGATCAATGGTTTATGTGATATGTATGCCATGGATATTTGAAGTATATGAAAAACAAAGTTATATTATGGATTTGTTAATCATGTCATGATCTTAATTGAAGTATCATACATGTATGCCATGATGGAGTTCATAATTACTATAACATCTCTACTTCATCAATGTGTACGGTTTATACATATATGCCATGGTGTGTGATCAAAACATGTTTATCATCCATATTAAACAACAAGCTTGATGCAATTCTTTGATGATAACATGTATGGTAGATGTATGGTTTCTTTCATGATGTTTCATACAACAAACTTATGTTCATCACAAAGTTGATCACCATCCGTCTATCCTCCCTTTGATCTCCATCATACGACCTCATTTCAAACTTGATATGAAATTTTGACATCCCATCCAAAGACAACTCATCTTGTACCTTCAAAGGCTTCTTAACCACACCTTTTGGCACAAAAACCGAGGCATGCATACAAAGGAGAAGGCTTGGTCAACAAGTTTGGAAAGTACACTTACAAGATGATGTGAAGTTGATGGATGATGGGAAAGGAGCTTCCAACAACTAACATGAGAATGTTGTTCAAATTTGAAATCTTCAACATCCATATCTCGGACTATAAATAAGCCGGGAAGTTCAACAGTTGAAGTAAGGAAAAATATCGAGAATTAAAGCTATCATACGAGAGATTTCTTAAGAGCTTTAGTTAATATTTCCTTCAACTGTATCAGAAGAGTTTGAGTGTTATTCTTATCATTCAAAAAGATACTGTAAATATTAAACGGTGGGGTTTAATCTTGGGTATAACACTAGATCGCGATAAAAGTGTAAAAGGTTCTTAAGCACCCGTAAGCTTAGGAGAGGTTAGCACCGAGCCTTCAAAAGTGCCATAAGTTTCTTAGTTCAGCTTGAGAAAAACTAAGGGGAAGTTACTCGAACACTTGGAATTTCGAGAGAGTAAATACTGTGAGAGGTATTTGCTGACAGGGTCTCGGATTATGAGAACTGTCTCAGGCTTGAATTCTGCCCGTAAAGAAATCCTCAATGGAAAATCTCAAGAGGTTCTTCTAAGCACTGGTTTTTGAACCCAATGACGAAACCAATTTTTGAGCTCCTCATTCCGCCAGTCACTCAAACGCTAGTACTCGATAAAGAACGGATCGACTTCCCGAAGTCATAACTTCCTATACCCGCACCTCGGGAACACAAGATTGACACCCTCGAAATTGTGAGAAAGTCCTCTTTCATAAACATGTCATATGGTCAACCCCTTTTCCCTCCTTGACCGTACGGTCACCTCAACAGTATGGTGACTGTACGGTCACACCAGCCTTGACCGTATGGTCACGCCACGTGGCATACGGTCCCCCTATCCCTATCTGCCACCTGTGCGCTAAGAGATAAACAACTTTGGTCGGGCCTTTAAAAGCTTGACCGGGACTTCACGAAAAGCCCGTCTGAGATCTGATTTCAGATCTCAGAAGGGACTTGTTGTCTTTGATAAAAGTTGCCTCTGTTGTTGCCCAAGGTTGCCTCTGGTACGGTAAAATTGCTTATTCCGAGGTTCTGAGAGCTATTTTCTCCATAAGTTACCCCATCCCCTAAATGTCCTCACGACGACCAAATCATTTTCCCAATAGCCAAAATATATCTCAAGTCACTAAAAAGTCTGAATCCTAGTGTTACTCTCGGCCCCGCTAGAGTAAGACCGCAATCCCTCCAGTCCGGAAGATTCCCCCAGAATCCTTCCCTTCCAGTCATTCGGAGTACGCCCTACGCACCTCCGGCCCCAAGGTTCCTCCCTAAAAGCTCCGTCCTAAGGCGGGTATTGGCTTGCGAGCATCTCACTAGCACGCAATGAGGGTAAGCTTATGAGGGTTTTGTACCGTGTCACCCAACGGTTTATTGTAAAGATATTTGTGTTTTAAATATTTTGTGTGATAACAATAATAATACAAGATAATAATAAGCTAGGTTGCATTAAAGATCCTTTAGGGTCTAGAATGTCGGAATTAATAAGTTGTATCCACGAACGTAAATAAGAATGTCTGGTTTTCAAAACAATCGGTACACACACCGGTTCGTACATTTTCCCGATCGGCCGGGTGGCAACTCTAGTCAAAGAAGGCTAAAGCCGCTATGAGCGCCCGTTTTCGCTCATAGTGGCGATCTGCTGGGGACCAAAAATATATTCTACTGTTATAAATTAGCTTCAACGTACGATTTCTTGGAGTTAATTTATTGGTAGGAGGATGTATATTTGGTTTTCAATTTTTGTAAAAATATTTCCTGAATTATTTTATTAAAAGTAAAAATTGGGATACAACTGAAGCATTCTAACAGTCTATGGTTATATACGGAGTTATTGCTTTTTGGGTGTGTGAGTCTCATACTGCATAAAAGAAAAATCTCGAATGGTCAATGTGTGTTATGGGTCGCGCTTATTGTCGTTTCCTTTAAGGGACGCATAGGTCGATATGTAACACCACCTATAGCCTTGTACCGTTGACACATTGCTCAAAATCCTTAAATGGGGAGGCGCTAGGTATATCTTGCTATGGGAACCCTTTTGTACTATCAAACGAGACCGAGGCCTCATATAGTCAGCCTGGATATCTTCCTTAGGAACTACCCCCAAACATGAATTAAATCACGTCTATGAGAGCGTTTTGGCATCGAAAGAAAAGATGTCAAAAGAAATCCACATAGGGCAGGGACTATACCACGTGAAGATTGAGAGGGAAGGACGATTTTGCATGTTGATGCTTCACTAATTGATAATCCATGCATACTCAAAGCATATAGAAAGTCCGAATATCGCTATCCGGGCATTTCTTCGATTTAGGAAAGTACCCCGTCGCGACCCAACAAAGAACGTTGTCACAAACGTCCACCTCTAAAAATAGAAAATGGTTTCGAAGGACGCGACATGGTACTAATCTGAACCAGAAGATGCTCAGACTAGAACATACCGGCTAACAAGAGACAAAAGGACGACTCACTGTCAAAATGAAATCCTCATGGAAACAAACAGTGACTCGACTTCTCGCATCCACATAATTCAGAGACCCCATTTAGAAACATTACCTTCATCATTGTGCATTTTATGAGGTGATGTTTCCAAATTGGGTCCAACGAGCCGACGCGGAAGAGAACTATACGTCCATGCATACATACCTCATATGAACCGGACAGGATGGGAGACTCACGCAATCTTCACTCATATAGAAAGACCGTGGACAAGGGTAAACCGAAGACTGGTTAAGACAGAGCCGACCGTTTAACCCGAGGAATTACACAATACAAGCTCGTCCGACTCAGAGGAAGAAACGTCAGGACCCAATAACACTTCTGACGCTGCTACTGAAATTGCCAAAGCTTTAGCAGCCATGATGCAATCTCCAGAATATCAGATGATGATGGATCAAGCCATTGAGAAGGAATGCTAGAAGGTCATGGCCAAACACCTGGAAAATGGAGTGAAACCCGAGTCCGAATCGGGAGGATCGCATGGGTCGGAAAAGCCAAAAGACCCAAACGACTCGGATGTAAAGCCGAATTACATCATCGGGCACCTAGAGAGAAAAGGAGGAAGCTCTGCCACCCCAGCTAGCAAGACGCTGGAATCCTATCTAAGGCCTAATGGGCAAGGACTTCCTCCGGGTTTCGTTGTCTCAGCTTTCATCCGATTCAACGGAAAAGGAGATCCTGCTGGACATATCAAGCATTTCGCCAACTCATGAACTTATCTCCCCTGGACATGAAGCAAGCAACCGGGCTATTCGCTTTCTCGCTTGAGGGAAACGCCCTGGAATGGTACAACAGCCTGAAATTCAGCATCCAAGGAAACTGGGACGAATTAGTGGCAACCTTCACCAAACAGTATGAGATCAACACCCTGCAAAAATACACGTGGGCTGAGTTGGCTTCCCTCAAGCAGAACGTGGGGGAAAGATTTGACGCTTACTATGACAACAGATGGTTGCCAGTGGCGGGAAAATTGGCTGTTAAACCCCCGGAAGGTGACTTGATCGAGTGCCTGGCCAATGGAGCGTTACCTCGGGTCAGAGAGGTAATCCAATACCACACTTTCAAGACGTTCGAAGACTTATTCCAGACAGTCCGGAAGGTAGAAAGACAAGTCATCAACCAAGTCCCTAGGGCCACATACGGGAGGACAAGTAACACGCGAAACAATGAATCAGAACAGACATCGGGAGGACGAGGAACCCAATCCATCGAGTACCGTGGAGCCTCTTCAGGAATTAACGCAATTCACTTAAATGTTAACCTCAAAAGGCATTCGATCGCCTAGCCCATGAAGGAAAGATCTCTCATGTAAGATCTCTGATAGTCATCAAGCCAACGGATAACCTGGAAAGGTTATGTGATTACCACCAAGTGTTCACACATCCCATTGCCAAATGTGAGGCGTTACAGAGAGAAATAATGAGGATGATTGAAGAGGGTGAAATAAAAGCCCCTAAGCCGCAAGCACCAAGAAAAATCCTTTGCTAGATTGTCGTGAAGTCCCCCCTCATCAAAGTATGATGGTTGACTCCGGACTCACAGAGGAAGAGGTCCTAGGGCGTATTGATGGGGCACCCAGGACGCGCTCCAATGGGCTTCTTTTCCCCATGCCTATCAGTAAATATGGTGCAGTCATGATGTACCCCGGCCCAGGTCATGGCCTGCCTCGGGGGAAGAGTTAGAAGGTCCCCTAAAGAAGCTAGCAATTGGTGGTCGGACTTGTTAGACGACGAGCCGACAGAAGAACAAGCCAGAGCAGTGGTAAACCATGTCACCAGATCTGGGCGAGTATTTCAGCCTGCACCAAGGACACAAGAACCTGACCCGACAAGAAACTCGGGGGAAGAAAACAACCAAAAAACGAATGATAAATGGGTGGTAGCCAAACAGTTGGCCAAGACTCCGATGCAAATGTCGGTGTGGGAACTTCTAGTGTCGTCAAAGGAACACCGGGACGCGTTGATCGAGAATCTCTCAGCTGTGTCCACAATTGCGACAATAACCCCGAGGGAGCTATGTTGTGTAGTTCAAGGAATACGAGAACCATTAGCCGAGATATCTTTCACGAACGAAGACCTTCCAGCTGAAGGGGCAATTCACAACAAAGCCCTATTTATACAAGTGGAAATAAAAGGCAAGCCCTTGTCTTGCGTCATGGTAGACGATGGATCAGCACTCAACATCTGTCCCAAAAGGATGTTGGGGCAACTCGGACTAACTATGGATTACATTAGGCCTACAAAGATGGTTATTAGAGCCTATGACGACTCAAAAAGAGAAGTGTTGGGCGTCTTCGAGACTGAAGTTGTGACCAGACCTATCATATTGATGGTAGAGTTCGTGGTATTGGATATACCGGTCACATTCGCCTTACTGCTCGGTCGACAATGGTTTCACCCCTTGGGAGGAGTCCCATCCATCTTAAATCAGAAGATCAAATTCCCAATGGAAGGCAAAATCGTCACCATTCCTGCTCATGATGATCTCATGGTAGGTCTGATCACCTCGGACTTCCCTCCGCAGGGTGGGTTCCAAGTAACCATGATATACGACCAGGAAATGCCAGTGCCAGTAGAAAATTCACTCAAAAGGATGCGTTTCATGCCAGGAATGGGCCTGGGCGTGAACCAACAAGGGCGATCCACTTTCAATATCCCTTGCACGGTTAAAAGAGGAAAGGAAGAACTAGGTTATACTACGAAAGCAGACGAAGGCACATCTAAGAAGACGACATAGGTCGCCCCAAGGGAGGATAAGGAGAAGTTGCATGTCCAAAAGAAAGAGAACCCGACATGACAAAGTGGCAAGTACCACCCGCAACCAACACAAACACATCAATTCCAACTCTGAGGCGTATTCAAGATCTCGCAAACGAGCTGACCAGGATGGAGATCAATGAGGGGGAGATGGAAGCCAAGATGAGGGAAGCTATGAAGCGAGTGTTTGAGGAGGTCATGAGAGGGAAACTGGATGAAGGCACGAGGATGTCTACAGAGGCCATCAAAGACCCCAAACCAAGCTACGAGATCAAGGAAGACGAAACCATCCAAGAGGACCTGGATCCTGAAGCCTTGCTAGATTCGGTCTTATATGACAATGATGTCGTGTACAATTGTGATTTCATGTTCCAAAACGATGTATTCACTTCGAAATTTGATGCAATGAAATCCCAGTTTGCTTATGTGTGTGATTTGTCAGAAGATGTCACTATGCATTCATTAGATCATTTGACTAGCGTATTTAGCATACATAACACTGCATTACATCATATTAACCTGGGAACTGAAGATGAACCAAGATTGGTCCCGATTTCACCGAATTTGTCTCCTACGGAATGCAGCCAGATAGAAGCGGTCCTAAGATGTCATGAAAAGGTCTTCGCCTGGTCGTATGAAGACCTGCCCAGAGTTGAACCCTCTATAGCAGAGCATGCCATCCCGCTGAAGCCCAGGGCAGTACCGGTCAGACATAAATTGAGGAGACTAAGGCCAGAATGCGCTCAGTTGGTCAAGGATTAAATGACAAAGCAAATCAAATCAAAGTTTCTCGAAGTAGTGGACTACGCTGAATGGGTAGCAAATGTGGTCCATGTTGGAAATAAAGACAAAAAAGTACGAGTATGTGTGGACTATAGAGATCTGAACCGAGCATGTCCAAAAGATAATTTCCCATTACCGCACATAGATGTGCTCGTGGACAGTGCTGCCTCAGCCGTGATGTACTCCCTGATGGATGGCTTCTCAGGGTACAACCAAATCCTCATGAAAATAGATGACAAGGTTAAAACCTCGTTCATCATGGAATGGGGAAGTAATGCCATTTGGACTAAAGAACGCAGGGGAAACATACCAAAGGGCCGCGACCACACTATTACACAATATTATTCACAAAGAAGTGCAGGTTTATGTGGATGATATGCTGGTAAAGTCGGACACGAGAGAAGGGCACCCGGTAGCACTGGAAAAATTCATGTCCCGAATAGAGAAATACAACTTAAGGCTTAATCCAAAGAAATGCATATTCAGGGTAAC
This sequence comes from Euphorbia peplus, assembly GCA_028411795.1. Lineage (NCBI taxonomy): Eukaryota > Viridiplantae > Streptophyta > Magnoliopsida > Malpighiales > Euphorbiaceae > Euphorbia > Euphorbia peplus. The sequence goes on from CP110840.1 coordinate 20,760,544, forward strand.
CTCCGGAACACTGCTAGGGCATATAGTCAGCGACAAAGGCATTAAAATTGATCCTGAAAAAGTAAAGGCTATCACCGAGATGCCACCACCAAGGACTAGAAAATGCGGTCAGGGTGTTTCTCGGAAGCATCTAGTACGTTAGTCGTTTCATAGCAAAACTCACGACGGTATGCGAACCTACTTTAAACTACTTAGAAAAGACGAGAGGAATCAATGGAACGATAATTGTCAACTAGCCTTCGACAAGATCAAACAATGTCTGGCAAGCACACCCGTGCTGAAGCCACCTCGACCCGGAAGACCACTTACGTTGTACCTAATGAAGGACACATCGGTAGGGGCAATGTTAGTCCAGACACAAGAAGATGGGATAGAACATCCTATCTACTATCTCAGCAAGAAGTTACTCCCATATGAGTGTAAATACAATTTACTAGAACAAACTTGTGTTGCCATGATCTGGGTCACCCGGAAGTTACCAATCCTACGAAGTCATGGTTGTCTCGAAGGTGGATCCCATGAAGCACTCGCTACGACACATACGATGGTGGGAAAACTCGCACAATGGGCATTAGTGTTGTCTGAATTTGATATCAAATTCGTAAACTCGAAAGTGATCAAAGGAAAAGCCGTCGCAGAATTCCTAGCTCGACAACTGTTACCTGAAACTGAAGATGAACCTTGGAAATTCAAATCCTCAGATGAGAACTTAGGGGTTATCAATACCCAAGAATGGAGAATGCATTTCAATGGAGCCTAAAACAAGAACGGAGCTGGAGAGGGGGTAATGTTGGTCTCACCAACACGAATGATTATACCGTTGGCAAAAAGATTACAATTCAAAGCCACGAACAATGCGGCTGAATACGAGGCCTGCCTCTTTGGAGTGGAATCACTGATCAGTTTAGGGGCACGTAATGTTGAAATCACCGGTGATTCGCTGCTGGTCCTATGTCACGCGACTAGAGAATGGGAAGTACGTGAGAAGCGTTTGCTACCTTACGTCAAGAAACTAGGCACGATGATTCAAAACTTTGACACATGTACGTTCCATCACGTACCACAGGAAGAGAATCAGATGGCCGATGCCCTGGCTATTCTGGCATCAAACTGAGAAGGGATGAAAGCGGCACCCGTAAAACAGCTGGTAATGACGTTGCTGCACTTCCCGATCCACCTAGAGGAATACTGATATGCACAACCTGTGCTATATTTTGAGTCATTTTTAGGCTTGTTTTCTTGCATTTATTTGTGTGGTTATTGCTATTTTTTGTCTATATCTTATAAATGGTTGGAGCATGATGGAAATGCATGCTATGTGAGAAGTTGTGCTGAAAAGGACGATTTTAGTAGTTGTGTTGCTGTCTGGAGCAAGCTGTGCGTGGCAGGGAGCTGCGTCAGTAATGAAAAGAGAAAAGATCAAGCCTTGTCACATGGGTGACGTCATTAGGACTGCAACCTTTATGCTTTTAGTACCCTTTTCAGAATTTATCCTTTTGTGTTGGGATATTTTGGGTATTACTTACCCATTAGGGTTTTCGTTTTTGCACTTTGTTTGCCTATAAAAGGACCACTAGTCTTATCCCTTAAGATACCTTTTTTTTTACCACATTTTATCATCATTTTTCTCTCTCTTGTAACCACCTTTGGTGGTTGGAATCCTTCTTCTTCCTTGGCCATTTCTGCCATGGGAGAGTTGGAGCTCATTCCTCCATTATCAATATAATTTATATGCTTTCTTCTGCATTTCATCTTTGTTGCTTTGTGGACAAAGAGTTATGAAGTGTGAGTAGTTTTCTTTCCGTGGAATGAGCTTGGAAAAGCAGAAATGGGTCTTTGTTTAATCTTTGTTTAAGCTTGTTTTATGTGGTTAACCTTAGATCTATGCTTTATTGTTCATTATATGTTAAAGGCCTTAACATGTATGCATGATTTGTTTATCTTTTGAAAGAAAATAGATAAGATATGGATCTAGATTATAGGATTAAGCAAATAATTAGCTAGAAATGGCTGTTAACCTTGCTTGATGTGTACGGAACTCAAGAGAAATCAGAGTAACCCTGTTCATACGGGTAGACCTGTGCGAGATAGTTGAGATCTGTAGAAATTATGTTTTAACTATCTTTATTTGTTCTTGTCATGGAAACGTGAGAGAATGATATTGATGGACAACTTAACCTTGTTATTGCATGTTTAGGCTTAGATCTGAGAGACCTGTGCATGTTGGACCAGTGCTCGTTCCATGTATCCATTTTATTATTGTTTGCTATCAACTATTTCTAGCCTTGTGCTCTGGATCTGTTCTCTTACATTAGATTTACTGTTTTGTTGCTTTGTTATCTCGTTTGTTGTTATTTCTTGCTTTAAATCATTTGGTTACCCTTAACTCTTTTAGATTTAGAAAATTATAGTAATCTAACCCATTTTCTCTGTGGATCGATACTCGGTTCTTACCGTTTTATATACTATTAGTGACATGTGCGTAATCTTAGATATTACGTGGTGCTAGTCACGCATCAAATATGTACTTCAAGTCCAAAGTACCGATCCTTGGTACACGGACATCCAGAAATTCATAGCAGACAACTCGTACCCACCTGAAGCAACAAAGAGTGACAAGCTTGTCATTAGGAGACTGGCGTCCAGATGTCGGGAAGTAGGCAGAATATTGTATAAGCGATCCGCCAACGACATGTTATTAAAATGCTTATCTGAGAGTGAGGCGAAGACAACTATGGAAGAGATACACCAGGGAATTAGCGGACCACACATGAACGTTGACTCTATGGCTAAGAAAATCACTAGACAAGGTTTCTAGTGGCCCACCATGAGAGATGACTGTGAGCGTAAGTGGTCGCTCATAGCGGCTTTAGCCTTCTTTGACTAGAGTCGCCACCCGGCCGAACGGGAAAATGTACGAACCGGTGTTTGCACCGATTGTTTTGTAAACCAGAGATTCTATTTACGTTCGTGGATACAACTTATTAATTCCGACATTCCAGGGCCTAGAGGGTCTTTAATGCAGCCTAACAGTTTATTATCTTGACATTTATGATTATGACACAAAAATATTTAAGTACGCAAACATTTGTACGGTAAATCGTCGGGTGACACGGTACAAAACCCTCAGAAGCTTACCCTCGTCGCGTGCCAATGATCGGTCGTGGGCTGATGCTCGTTGAAGAACGAAGATCTTTTCAGGGAGGAACCTTGGGGGCCGGAGTTGCGTAGGGCATCCTCCGGAATAGTAGCTAGGAACAAGACTTAATCAACTCTAGCGGGGCTGCGAGTGATGCCTAGGATTGGAACTTTTGAATAAAGGGGGAATATAGTTTTGGTGGTCGTGAGGACTTTTTTTGGGAATATTTTGGGAAAATACTCTCGAGCTCGGACTCTATCAATTCTTTTCTTAATCAGAGGCAACTTTATCAGAGGCAACTTTTATCGGGTCAAGAATCGCTTTAGAACGAGCTAGAGAGAGAGAGGAGAATGAGTGTTTGTTGGTGAATTGAATGAGAAATCCGGGGGGTATTTATAGGATATCTTGTGACCGTACGGTCACAGGCTTGTGACTGTATGGTCCCCTTTTAGTGACCGTACGGTGACTTGTTTACCCGTCTCAGATCCAAATTTGGATCTGAGACGGGCTTTTCACAAGGCCCGACCAAAGTTATTTGGATTTTAGTACACGTGTCACGTTCTGATTGGACCGCCGCCACGTGGCAGATAAGGATTGGATTGCTATATGCCACGTGGCAGTGACCAGACGGTCAGAAGGATTGTGATTGTACGGTTACAACAAACAGTGTTGTGACCATACGGTCCCTAGTGAATAGTGTTTTTGACCGTACATCATTTTGTGAAAAAGGATTTTCTCGTAAGCATGAAGGTGCCACACTCATGGTCCCGAGATGCGGGTGGGAGAGGTTATGGCCCTGAACAGGTGATCTGTTCTCCGACGAGTATCAGTACTTGAGAAGCTGGCGCGACGAGGAGCTCATAGATTGCTTTCATCATCGGGTTCGAAAACCAGTGCTCATAGTTTGCCCCTCGCTTCTTTGGGAGTGCCTAAGGTGATTACATCATCTTGTAAGACCAGTTGGGCAGTCTCAATGAAGCGAAATAAGACATACTGCGTGTATGCTCGTGCTTTTCGAAAGTGAGTTTAGAAAACTTACCTGCAGTTTGGGCCTCCGGCGTCGTGTTTTTATAATCCTGTTCTGAGGCCGATCAACTGTTTTCCCCGAACTTAATCCGAAGATCTGGTAACTCATGCAGTCTGGGCCTCCGGCGTCGTGTTTCTATAATCCTGCTCTGAGGCCGATCAACTGCTTCCACAGTACCTCGAGTTTGATCCGAGGATTTTCTTCGTAACTTCTTATAGCACCTCGAGCATAACCCGAGGATTTAGTAAGTTCTCGTAGCTATTAGTTCCGTAGCACTTAGTAACCTTTCATAGTACCTCGAGCGAGACCCGAGGATTTAGTAACCTCCGTAGCACTTAGTAACCTTCGTAGCACTTAGTAACCTTTTATAGCACCCCGAGCATGACCCGAGGATTTAGTAACCTCTCGTAGCACGTAGTAACCTACTAGTCTTTGGATGGTGTTTGACACTTTGTCCTACCAGTCTTATCTAAGTGCTGGTGGTTTCGTCCTGAGGTTGATCAACTGTGTCCCAGTATCTTTTCTCTTTCGCTCTTAATCCTTAGTGGATCCTGGGTCCCTGACAGTACCCTTTATTGATTTGAGTCGAGTTTCATCTTGGCGTTGCCCCGGTGAAGTTCTTAGTTTTCTGACATTCTGGCAAGTTCGGGGGTGCCCCAGTGTACTAGTGGTCCGGTGATGCCCCAGCGTTCGGTTTCCGCGGTCGTTGGATACGCCCTTGTGTCCTCTGTATTCCTTCGGGGTTAACCTTGATTCGTCACGTGAACCTTTGGTGTATCGACATACAGTTTCGGGGTTCTGTTGATGTAGGGAACGCGAAATTTCCTGTGAGAGTTAGTGTGACCGTACGGTCAAGGATCTTGTGATCGTACGGTCACATGGGCTATCAGTGTTATCATTTATACAGCAGCCTCTTCCCCCCACATTCGCACCGACGATTTTTCTGGTTTCATTTCACTCCTCCAATAGCTTGAGTAATCGCATATCCTTCTTCCTCCATGCCGTTGACGGATATCAACATCAATGACTTCCCTTTGGCTGAGAGCATGGAGGAGCTTTTCCCCCGTGTGCGGAGTGCGGTCGAGCTCGGCCGAAGTAGATCGACTGCCTATGCCGGTTTGGAGTTCGGAGAGGCGCTTCCCTTTTTCTTTAATATGCACAAGCACCATTACGTGACTCAGGTACGCCCCCTTCTAAGCTTTTCCCATTCTTTTCCTTGAACCATTTCTGTTGTCGCGTCGGCCGGCGTCGGTGTTTCTTCATTCTTTTGCTGTCATGTTGTCTTTTGTGATGGTTTGGTGCCGTTTCTGTTGTGGGATAAATTGCTTTGCCTTTCGTTGCTTGTTTCTCATATGGTTGACATGGTTTTAGTTCTGGGTTAATGGTGACCGTATGGTTGCTGGTCAGGGACGGTACAGTCACTGATTCTGCGACCGTACGGTCAAAGTGTTTGTGACCGTACAGTCTTTGTGTGCTTCCCGTCAGCGACCCTTTAATCCTTGTTTCAGTATCCTGATGTTTCCCTTTCATTGCCGTCTTTTATGCAGGAGCCTCGTCTGAAAGGTCGAGGGAATGTGGGGGATGTGAAAACGTGGTATCTCGCGTTACCTCCTGCCGTTCGAGCTCGTGTTGATGGGACCCCCTTTCGCCCCTTCTTGAGACAGCTTTTACCGGGGACACCCCGCATATCCTGGCAGAATATGAGTGCCCTGATTGAACGTTGGTGTGACAATACTCATACTTTCCATTTTAGCTTTGGGGAGATGATTGTCACTCCCCTGGATATCGCGGCCATCACCGGCTTCGGTTCTGTAGGTGCCGTCCCACCATTTTCAAGATGTCTGTCTTCCCCTTTTGACCCTAGTGTCGTCACAGATTTGATTGGGTATCCGGTTTCCCCTGATAAGGAACGACACGTTCCTCTATCCAGTGTAGCTAACTCCCTTATTCGTCGAAGTACTTCCACCGATCCTACCATCGTGGACTGCCACGCCCGATGCTTCTTGTGGTATACTATATGCGTCGTGTTGCTACCCTCTACTGATGATAGCTGTGATCTGGTTGTTTTGGAGAGTTTGCGGGATCTTGATGGTCTAGGTTCTTATTGTTGGGGCAAAGTGGTTTTGGCTTCGTTGTACGGGGCTTTAGACGTGGTATGTCGTGGCGCGATTAATTTCCGTGGTCCTTCCTTGATACTCGAGGTATGACCTTTGTACTTTAGCATTTTACTTTCTAGGCATGTTGGTACTGGAACCGTGATTCTTCTATGCAGGCTTGGGCTTACGAATACGGTGTCCTACCTCGACCCAGATGCCCCAAGTGCAACCTAATGAGTTCCTCCGTTTTAGTCGCTGGATGGGTCCCCGAAAGAAAACCCCCTCTCCTCAACCAACTGGGAGAGACTTTGTCGAGGGGTTGGCTTGGAATCGGGTATGTTGTGAGCTTATTTCTTCCCGCTTTAGCATCTCGTTCATTATTTTTCTCTGTGCAGGTGACCACGCTACCTTGGCATGCTGGTGTGGCTGTAGGATGGTTGCTTGAGATGATTGAGGCCTTTGAGATCTCTTCCCGTCGGATCCTTTTGATGAACCCCTAATGTTTTGATTATGTCCAAACGTTTCAGAAGATGAAATTTAATTCTTACTTATATACTTTTCAATGTTGACTAACAATGTTTGTTAAGTATATGTATAAGTTTCTCAGGAGGTGCTGAATGAAAAGATTCTGGATTGCATTCAAGAATCAGAAGAGAAGAACTGCTGAAGACAAAAGTGTAAAGCTCAGAAGTTGGATACTCCGCTCTGAAGGTTTCACGAAGACTATTAAAACTCTCCTCAGAAGATTCTGAAGCAATCAGAAGAATATTTCTTACCAATTCGATCAGAAGCTTAGGCAAAAGGAATTAGCTCTCAGAAGTTGAGTCACTGGTTCTGTTAAGCATTTAATGCTCTGACAACTGCATTTAATGCAAGGCGCCAAAAAATCATAAGCTGTTTTTAAGGAGCGCGCATGTCTACTCAAAACAAAACCAGAATTTCCTTGTCTACCCGTTGTTGATCCAATTGAAGAAATTTTTCAGTCAACCTTATCTTCAACTTCAAATCTCTTACCGAATTAAGTTAAAGAACAAGGTTAAAAAAATTAAGTGTTTCAAGACCGTTTGAAGACATGACAGATTAACGGCTACAACAACTGATGTCATCAATTTGAAGATTCAAAGTTCACCAACGGTCATCTTCAAAGCACTATAAATAGTAGCCAAGCTCCATTGCATCACACACGCGATAATCGAGCAAAATCTCAACGCACTGTTTGAACAAGAAAAACAAAGCACCTTTTTCCATTCTTAATCTTTCTTAGCATAGCTTTAGTTAAAGAGAGAGAGTGAAGAAAAACAAGTTCATAATAGGAATCTTGTAAACTGATACTGTTTGTGATATTCAGTTAGATTTAGAGAGAAATCTAGTTGAGATTAGAGTTGGGTGAGAAATCCAGAAAACATGATTGTTGTTGTTCTGGTGGAAATCCTTTAACTCTCTTTAGACTAGTCAGAACTAAGTGAGAAATTAGCTTAAGTTCTGTTGATGTAAAGGAGCTTCTGAACTTTCCATAAAAGTTCTGAATAGTAGATTTAAAATCTCTGGCAGCTGCGTCCACAGGGGACAAGACGTAGTCACAGGACTTCTGTGGCAAACTTGGATAAATTGAACTGTTCATCAGGACCTCCTGAATCTCTTTCTCCCTTCCTTATACTTGTCAATTTGCTTATGTGTACTTGCTTATATTTAGTGCTGAAACAGATTTACTCTTTTTATCATTGTCTTTGTTCAGAAGGCTGTCCAGAAGTGCTCTAACTCAGAGCTTCTGTTGCTGAAAGCAGTTAAACTGTGTTAAGGCAGAATTTCCCTCAGAAGCTGTTTTACTAAACTAGCCTCTGACTCTGAGGAAATTTGATTCTGAAAAATTAATTTTCTTCAAAAACTTAAAATTATCAGTTTTCAACTTAGACACATATTCACCCCCCTCTAGGTGATTCTGTTCTTGTTGAGGGTGCTTGATTTTTCGGCGGGTCCTTCGGAGCGTCGCGTGCCTCTTGATCCCCCGGTCATGATGTTCTGGGGTGCGTCCGTAGCCCCTCCCGATCGTGAGATGTTCCTTCAAGATGTCCCAGCGCTGGGGAGTCCAGATGGGGTACATAGCGCTTTGGTACTGCCCCGGAATGAGAGCTATGAGCTTTTCCTTCATCGTTTGTTGCCCCCCAGGGATAGAACAGCTGGTGTTGTGTACAAATGAGTGGATGACACTAGCAAGTGCACTAGACAAGTAATAAATTAATAAGTTATCGTCTCCACAGGGATAAAACAGTTTCAAGCTAGTCTATTTACTGAAACAGAACAGTCGGGTGGTTGATCTTAATTTGATTGATTGATTTAAACTAACTATATCTATTATTAAACTAAGGTTGTCACTGAGCATGAAAATAAATTAAGTGAAATCAATAATAAAGAAGCAGGTGTAAAGCACATCCAAAACTGATGGCAAACAAGCACACATTCCCTTTATACAAATCCACCATGTTTATTATAAGTCTAAGGTATCTTCACTGTAATCACTCAAGTCAGATGGCCACATGTTCCCAAGATTCTTTGTACTTATGCAAAATTAGTTTCCATTAGATTACACAAGCACAAGCGTTAAGCACATGAAGCATCTTATAAATAAGAACCCTTAGCACACATTTTATCCTTATTGGTCCCAGTATCAAACATGTGTGTTCAAATAGTTTATCTATTGCTTGATCCGAGTTGGTCCCTACAACATCAAACAACTGAAAATACAAGTTAGCTAGACTTATATATGAATGAAGATTCTATTGAACAAGCAGAATAAACATGATTTCATTGAATAAAAGGAAAGTGACGCTTACAAACCACCAACCAGAAGGCTGGCTTTCCACCTTGAGTGACTACTCACTCATCATCATGTTTACAACATTTGAAGGAATGAAAAGACTAAGAACAGGTTCTGCTTGGCCTCGCATGAGACTTCCACAGAAAACTATTATAACTACTAAACTGAAAGTAAAACTAATGTCTAAAGTGAATGATAATATGAAGGATGAAAGACAATACTCTCGCAGGAGTATTTATACAAGAAATGAAAGGAAATAAACAAAGTGAAGATGCTCCTTGGAATCTGGCTGTTCTTGGGCAGGTTGTTCTCCAGCAGAAGAAGACAACTGCATAATAGGACAAGTCAACCTGCAGAAAGAGACAAATGCACAAGAAGACAACTTCACATCCCAATGCCTTCACAAACCTCCAAAACATTGCTTTTTCTCTTCCCCACATCACAAAACCGAGAACATGTGAGGAGAGGGTATCTTTGACCTGATTTTCTGCAGATTCAACCCTAAATTCAAGTTGTTCAGACTCAACTAAGCACAGGCAGACTAACTGGGAGCACATGCTAAACTTGTGCCTAAAAGAACAATCTCAGGCTGTTCGGAACACAGTTTTGGCACGAAAATACTATGGAAAACCCTTGATTTTATAGACACAAATCACACCCAACAAATACCCCCAAAATAGACTTTGCTTGTCCTCAAGCAAGAGAAAAGAAAAGAAAAGAAACGAAGAAACGAACTAAAAAGACAGAAGGACAGACTTGACTTGACTCAAAAGACTCGGACTGGACAGAAAAAGAGATAAGAACGAAGAAACGAAACAAAAGACACGAACAGACACGACTCTAAAGGTCAAATGCACCAATCTTTTCATTGTTTGGTTAGAGAACAGTCAAACTCAAAAGGTTGAACAGGTTTGGGGTAAAACAAGGTTGATTTTAGGTAAGGGTGAATTACCAATTTTGATAAGTAATGAGCTAGATTTCTTGATGAACAACCACAAAAAGTATAGAACAGTCAGTAATTTTATTTTTAACTTTATTCTTTTTTTTTTTGAATACTGGCTGGGCAGTTTGAACAGTGGTCTGATTGTTCTAGCTCAATTTTGGGGTTAATTTTTATTTGGCAGTTGGTTTAAAAGGGTAAAAAGAAAATTTGAACAGGGAAAAGTGGTGGTGAACAGGGTAGGCTATTTGGGTGGTAAACACATATATACATGCGAAGGTTGGTTGAAAGGGGTGTTTGGGTATGGAACAGGGAAACTTTTGGTAAAATGATCATCTATTAACTTTTAGGTGCTTGATTTTCTGGTGCATGCAAATTTACTTCAAATTTTTGACCTTATCTACACATATATACAATTTGGAAACAGAACAAGGACACTAACTAGACAAAATATCCTAGAGACTTAGGTTGTTTGGACAAACATTCAACAGATTAATTATTCCATATAAGCGCAGGGGGAATTCTATAAAGCACAACATGTAAGGGACCCCCAAAATAAGACTAAGGCATCCCACCCCCAACAAAGAATCTGGCATTGTCCTCAATGCACTTAAGCAAAAGCAACCTAAACTAAGATAATGGCTTGACACAGAACAAACACGAAACAAACAGACCTAAGAACAGCTTGAAATTTCAGGATTGGTTCAGATAATACCTCATCAGGCCAAAGCTGCGCTGGATCACTTCTTAGGTGTCTTAGCAGGGGTTTCAACCTTCTTCCCTGCTTCTGCATCTTCTTCCAGCTCCTCCTCAGTGTCTGGTGCCTGTTCCTCCTCTTGCTCCTCTTCAAGATCCTCTTCAGTGTTCTCCTCAGGCTGCTTAATATTCAGATCAGCCTGAAATACTTCCTCAGCTCGCTTCACTTATCCTTCAGCACACCTTAGTGCCTCCTCAATCTCCTCAGACAACTTCTCAGAATCAGACTTTGTTTTCTCAGGCTGCTCCTCAACCATTACCATTTTACCACTGTGCTTTTCCTTCCTTGGCTTAGACGAGGCACTTTTATAGGATGCCTCTCCACCAGCTTTCTCAGGACTCTTAGGACGAATCATGGAAATTGGTTGTACCATGCACAACCTCCTCAACAGACTAATTTCCATATCCTGCTGCTTGGTCTTCTCCTCCAGCTCCTTGTTCTTGTCAAATAAGTGAGCCAAATATCCCATCACTTGCCTCATTGTAACATCAGCGGCATCAGGGACAAAGTGAGCATCAGTGAACAAGTGGCGCTTGGGTGCAGGCACACTTGACTCAGGCAGAGCACTTTCATCTTGCTTTCTCTTGACAGTAGCTGCAGCTAATCGTGGCTCAAGTGCTTTCAAGGACCAAGTGTTCCCATTTTTGGAGCATATCCCCAACTTTCCCATAGCAGCACAGTCAAATTTCTCCATCTTGCATGCAAGGGTCAAAGTGTGGATCTGGGGATTGAAGATACCCATGGTCTTGGCCAACTTGGTGATAAAGGGTCCTGCACAAATATACTTTGAGGTTGTGCTCTCCTGGCTGTTCAAGTATGAAGCAAGCCAATGACCAACATTGATTGGCTTCTTATTCAGCATACACAACACCACAAACAGATCATTCTTTGGCATATTACTCTGGCTATACCTGGCGAACAGGCTGGAGGCAAGATACCTTTGGATGAATCTCATGGAATGGGTCTGGAGAAAAGTGGACTTGGAATCACTCGCATTGTACTCCTTCTGACCAGTCAGCTCGGTCCAAAATGACTTGGCTTTAAACTTGGGATCAAAATCTTTCAACCTGCTCTGAAACTCAGGTTTAGCAACATCTTTGGAACTGACAATGCCCAAGTACACATTCAGGCTGTTCAAGGAGATACTCATGTCAATCCCTATGAGCCTAAACTTATACTTCTTTGGATCGGCAGGATCCTTGATGGCAGCATCAATCTTGAAAGTGGACAGAAATTCCAGAGTACATTCACGAAAAGCTAACTTATTGATCTCAGAAAATTCTAGCAAACCAGCACCTTGTAGAAGTGTGCGAATTTCATCATCAAGACCTAGAATTTGCAGGTTGTTCCAGTCAATAAGTCTCACCGGAATGAAAGCAAGGCTTTTGAGTGCCTTGTATCTCATCTTGGTTTCAGCTTCGGTGAAGGTGGTTAGACGGTTTAGCAACTCATCGGACCTCTGAGTATCATCACTCAGTTTAATGTTCTCGATGGGAACAGGGGTTTGGTTTCTCTTGGGGCGCAGACGAGGTCCCATGGTGATTTTGGTTTTCTGAGATTGGAAAGGAGTAGGTTTGAGTTTGAAAAAGATGAAGTGATGGTGATGGTGTGGGTTCTGGTGATTGAATGGGATTGGAAGTGAGAATTTGAAGGGGTGGTGGAGAGAGAGCAGTTTGGGAAACGGTTATGGGGAAGTGTGAATGGGCAGGCGGTTTGGAGTGGTGGGCAGTTGGGTTTGGCTGGTGATTGGGCGTGTAGGTTACTTTTGCAGGTAGTGGGCTGATGTGGCTGTTTTGATTGGTGGTTTTTATTTTGTTTTGGGCTTGCACAAGGACAAAGCCCACTTGAGACAAAAACCTACAAAACAACAAAAGTTAGTCCACAAACAACAAATAACCGGCCAACTCATTTTTCCAAGGACAAAAGACTTTATTTTTATTTTTGTTTTTATTGTTTTTCTAGAACAGGTTGAGAGAACAGGTACATCTTGTTCCCTCAGGTTGCTCTGTTTTCTGTCTTGAGCTAGACTTTCTCCAACTAGCCTCAGGGTGGTTCATGGACACGGTAGTCCTCCACTTGGTTCTTCTCTCCAACTAGGTAGGGCTTGAGCCTTTGTCCATTGACTTTGAATGGCTCGCCTGTTCCATCGGATATTTCAACAACACCGTGTGGGAACACCTTGGTCACATTGAATGGTCCTGACCATCTTGACTTCAACTTTCCAGGGAACAGTCTGAGGCGTGAGTTGAACAACAACACCGTCTGCCCTGGGTAGAACTCCTTTATGTGGATGTGCTTGTCATGCCACTTCTTGGTTTTTTCCTTGTAGATTTGGGCATTCTCAAAAGAGAATCACCTAGAGGGGGGGGGGGGGGGGGGTGAAAAGGTGTCAAAGTTGAAAACTGAAAATTTCTAAGTTTTTCGAGAAACTTAATTTTCAGAGTCAAATTTCCTCAGAGTCAGAAGCGAGCTTACAGAAGTTGCTTCTGAGGGAAATTCTGCCTAAACACAGTTAGACTGTTTTCAGCAACAAAAGTTCTGATTTGACAACTTCTGGACAGTCTTCTGAACAAAGACAATGATACTTAGAGAAAATCTGTTTCAGCACTAAATATAAGCAAGTACACAGAAGCAAAAATAACAAGTATAAGAGGGAGAAAGAAGTTCAGGAGATCCTGATTGAACAATTCGATTTATCCAAGTTCGCCACAGAAGTCCTGTGACTACGTCTTGTCCCCTGAGGTCGCAGCCTTCAGGGATTTTATAAATCCACTATTCAGAACTTTTATGGCAAGTTCAGAAGCTCCTTTACATCAACAGAACTTAAGCTATTTTCTCACTTAGTTCTGACTAGCCTAAAAAGAGTTAAAGGATTTCCACCAGAACAACAATACTCTGTTTTCTGGATTTCTCACCCAACTCTAATCTCAACTAGATTTCTCTCAAAATCTAACTGAATATCACAACCGATATCAGTTTACAAGATTCCTATTATGAACTTGTTTTTCTTCACACTCTCACTTAAACTTAAGCTATGCTAAGAAAGATTGAGAATGGAAAAAGGTGCTCTATTTTTCTTGTAGAAACAGTGCGTTGAGATTTTGCTCGATTATCACGTGTGCATGATGCATTTGGAGCTTGGCTACTACTTATAGTGAGTGAGGATGACCGTTGGGAAATTTGAATCTTCACAGAGATGACATCAGTTGTTGTAGCCGTTAATTTGTCAAGTCTTCAAACGGTCTTCAAACACTTTGATTCTGTTATCCTTGTTCTTTAACCAAATCCGGTAAGTGATTTGAAATTGAAGATAAGGTTGACCGGAAACATTCCTCAATAAGATCAACCAAGGGTAGACAAGGAAATTCTGGTTTCACTTTGAGTAGACAAGCGCGCTTCATCAAAACAGCTTTTTGAACTTTTGGCGCCTTGCATTAAATGCACTTGTCAGAGCAATAAATGCTATCCAGAACCCGTGACTAAGCTTCTGATCAAATTGGTAGATGAACTTCTGATTGCAAAGGACCTCTGAGGAGAGCTTCAACAGACTTCAATAGCTTCAGTGCGGACCATCCAGCTTCTGAAATAATGAAACTCTGTCTTCAGCAATCGAGACTTCTGAGTACTTCAGGCAATCTAGAAATTCTTCATTCAGCACCTGCTGAGTAAGTTACACATAGACTAAGTAGAAAAATATTAGTCAACAAAGAAACTATATGTAAGGGAATGTTAAGTTTTCATCTTCTGAAACGTTTGGACATAATCAAAACACTTAGGGTTCATCATGCTACACATCTCCTTACAATCTGATCGGCGCACAGCTTGAACAAAAATGGTTCTTCCCATAGGTAATACTTGAGGTCTGCAAAGAATTTCTTCTTCTGGTTGTAAGGCAGGTGGTTAGGCACAACCTTACAAGCGAGATAGTTAGCTATGTCAGCAAACCATGGGACAGAATCACTTCACACAGCATAAAGTTGTTCATCTGGAAAGGTATCCAAGATGTCGGCTTGTGCTGCCCGCTTGTTCTCTTCCAACCTGGATAGGTGATCAGCTGCCACATTCTCTGCCCCCTTCTTGTCTTTGATTTCAAGATCAAATTCTTGGAGGAGCAAGATCCACCTGATCAGTCTAGGCTTGGCATCTTGCTTGGAGAGCAAATACTTCAAAGCTGCATGATCTGTAAACACAACCACTTTGGAAAGAACAAGGTAAGACCTGAATTTGTCAAAAGCATACACAACTGCAAGTAATTCTTTTTCATTTACGGTGTAGTTTTGTTGTGCATCATTTAGTGTTTTGCTTGCATAGTAGATTGGTTTGAAATGCTTATCAATTCTCTGGCCTAGAATAGCTCCTATACATGTGTCACTAGCATCACACATTATCTCAAAAGGTAATTCCCAGTTTGGTGATATAGGTATTGGTGCAATGACTAGTCTAGTCTTAAGTTGTTCAAAAGCATGAATACATTTTTCATCAAACCTGAATTCAACATCTTTGTGGAGTAAGTTGGATAATGGTATTGCAATCTTTGAAAAGTCCTTGATGAACCTTCTGTAGAAACCAGCATGCCCAAGGAAACTTCGAACATCCTTGACAGAAGAAGGAACAGGCAGTCCTTCAATGACTTCTACCTTGGCTCGGTCATGAAATGACATTTCTCCCAGTTGAGAACAAGATTGGTCTTTTCACACCTTTCTAGCACAGCTTCCAGATTCTTCAAACAGTCCGTGAATGATCTCCCACAGACAGAAAAGTCATCCATAAAGATTTCAATTGTTTTCTCAACCATGTCGTGAAAGATAGCCATCATACACCTTTGAAAAGTGGCTGGTGCATTGCAAAGACCAAAGGGCATTCTCCTATAGGCATAAGTACCATAGGGGCATGTAAAGGTTGTTTTCTCAATGTCATTTGGGTGTATTGGAATTTGATTGTACCCCGAATAACCATCAAGAAAACAATAGAAGACATAGCCTGCTAATCTCTCAAGCATTTGATGAATGAATGGAAGAGGGAAGTGATCCTTGCGTGTTGCATCATTCAATTTTCTGTAGTCTATGCAAACAGGCCAGCCTGTGACTGTTCTTGTAGGAATCAGCTCATTGTTCTCATTTTGGATCACGGTCATTCCTCCCTTCTTTGGTACTACTTGAACAGGACTGGTCCAAGCACTGTCTGAGATTGGAAATATGATGCCCGCATCGATCAGCTTGATGACCTCCTTGCGCACAACCTCCTTCATGTTTGGATTAAGCCTCCTTTGTGGCTGCACACTTGTTTTGTGATTTTCCTCCATCAAGATTCTATGCACACAGATCCCTGGGCTAATGCCTTTCATGTCAGAGATCTACCATGCCAGAGCATCCTTGTGTTTTTGGAGAACAAGCAGAAGTTGGGGTTTATGTTCAGGGGTCAAGTCTGATGAGATGATAACTGGTAATTTTTCAGGGGGTTGTAGGTAAGCATATTCTAAATGACTTGGCAAAGTTTTGAACTCTAGAACAGGTGGTTCTTCGAGTGAAGGTTTGAGAGGTGGCTTTGGTGGGTTGTTCAAAGGTTCAGCATGGGCCTGCTTATTCCCATAGACCACAAAACTGCTCTCATTGGCCTCTTTGTCATCATGGGCCTCCTTCTTAAAGTCAGGTTCAACCTGTTCCTGCAAATTATCATAATAGGTTGCATCAAAAGTTTCAAGAAAGTAACATGTATCATCACTGGTTGGTGGATGTCTCATTGCTTCATTCATCTTAAACACTACTTGTTGATTGTTTACTTTAAGCCTAAGTTCTCCAGCATAGACATCTATTATAGCTCTAGCAGTAGCTAAAAATGGTCTACCTAAGATGATTGGAACATGTGCATCTTCTTCTATGTCCATTATTACAAAGTCAGCTGGAACTATAAACTTATCCACCTTGACCAGAACATCCTCAACCATTCCCATAGGGTACTTGACTGAACGATCAGCCAATTGGATAGACATCCTTGTTGGTTGGGGTTCTCCTAGGCCAAGCTGTTTGTAAATTGAATAGGGCATGAGATACACTCTTCAGCCAATTGAATATTGAAGAACAAGTACGATTCAGCTGGACCATGGATACACTCTTCAGCTTTGTCTTGTTCTGCAGCAAGTCCTTTAGGAATTTTACATAGACTGGTGATGCTGACAAGGCATCCACAAATGGTATATTGATGTGGATCTTCCTGAGCATCTCTAAGAATCTTGTTTGCTGTTTTTCCAAGCTTGTTTGTTTGAGCTTGGTTGGGTACGGAACTCTTGGAACATAAGCAGGCTCGGCTTGCTTTGGTGGAACACCTTCTGATCCAGTTCCTGGTGGTATGTCAATGACATGATCTGTGGATCGAACAGGCGGAGCGTGTTCACTGGTCCCTGCCTGATCTATCCGAACTGACTTGTGCTTCTCTCCCACTGGTTGGTTTACTTCTTTTCCACTTCTGAGTGAGATGGCTTGCACAGTCTCCTTGGGGTTTACTTTCGTCTTGCTTGGAATAACCCCATTGTTCTTCGGCATCATAATGTTGGTGAGTTGGTGAAACTGTGTCTCAAGGTTTTTGATTGTGCTCTGTTGATGCTGCATCTGTTGCATCATTTGAGACAACATCTCCTCCACCTTGGAATTCTTTTCTTCTCCTCCCTGGTTGTGCTGCTGGTAATTTGAGGGGCCACCATGTTGATAGTTGTTCTGCCTGGTTTGGCTGTTCTGCTGGTAGTTGTTCTGAGGTCTCTGATATGGTGGATGAGAATTCTGGTTGGGCTGGGGAGTCCAACTAAGATTCGGATGATTCCTCCATCCATCATTATAATGATTTGAATATGGATCTGAGCGCGGCCTCTGGTTGTTTCCTGCATAGTCACAATGCTCAACTTGCTGGTTAGGCACTTGGTTTCCTGTGCAATCAACAGAACGATGATTTCCTTCACAAAAATCACATTGAACAACATGAACTTGGTTGGTTGGCTTGTTCAGTTTGACAATTTGCTTGCTCAACTGCTCAACTTGTGCAGTCAGTCTAGAAACTTCTTCAGCTATTGGAGAGTTTGATTCATTTCTGCCATCTTCCCTCATAGAGTGCCATTTATAACTGGTGTTGACCAGGCGCTCTATGAGTTCATACAATGCTTCAGGATCAAGTTCCTCTGGGTCTCCATTTGCTACGGACTCCAACTGAATTTTGTAAACATTCGTTAGGCCATTATAAAAGTTCTGAATATGCATCCACATGGGAATCTTGTGGTTGGGCACTCTCATCAAAAGATCTTTATATCTCTCCCATGCCTCGGAAAGAGACTCTTCGGGGTGTTGAGAGAAATAGGACACAACATTTCTGAGTTTGATTGCTTGTCTTGGTGGAAAGAACTTAGTAAGGAAAGCATTTTCCATGGCCTCCCATGTTGTGATTGAGCGAGGTTGTAAATTTTTCATCCAGGTTCTAGCTTTGTCCCTTAGTGAATATAGGAACAGCTTGAGCCTGATCACATCATCAGTGACTCCTCGGTTGGTCTTAAAAGTGTTACACATCGTGACAAAGTCTTGGATGTGAGCATTTGGGTCTTCACTGGGCAGTCCTCCAAATTGAACAACTGTTTGTAACATTTGGATCATGAATGCCTTGACCTCAAAATGGTTATCTCCTTCATCGGGGACCACAATGCAAGATGAGTGACCCTCGGTGGAAGGTTTTGAATATTCCTTCATTGGCAAGGGTGGAACGGCTCCGTCCTCCATGTTGTCTCCTTGCCCTTCCTCTGGTTGTTTTGGGTGTACTTGTTCTTGTTCAGGTTGTCTTTCCGGAACAACGTTGTGAACAGGCTGTTCCTGGTCACGAGTAGCCAGTCTTTCCCTTTGTCTGATTCTCCTAAGGGCGTTTCTCCTTCTCAAGGTTGCCTCAATCTCAGGATCAATTGGCTCTGGTGGAAGTCGGGTTCTTCGCATAAACAACCTAAAATCAAACTGCATACTGAAACAAACAGGTAAAATCCAACTGTTTTATCACAATAAAGGTAAAAATTATTTAACTTAAAATCTTCCTATCCCCGACAACGACGACAAAAACTTGTTGTGTACAAATGAGTGGATGACACTAGCAAGTGCACTAGACAAGTAATAAAGTGATAAGTTATCGTCTCCACAGGGATATAACAGTTTCAAGCTAGTCTCTTTACTGAAACAGAACAGTCGGGTGGTTGATCTTAATTTGATTGATTGATTTTAAACTAACTATATCTATTATTAAACTAAGGTTGTCACTGAGCATGAAAATAAATTAAGAGATATCAATAATAAAGAAGCAGGTGTAAAGCACAACCATAACTGATGGCAAACAAGCACACATTCCCTTTATACAAATCCACCATGTTTATTATAAGTCTAAGGTATCTTCACTGTAATCACTCAAGTCAGATGGTCACATGTTCCCAAGATTCTTTATACTTATGCAAAATTAGTTTCCATTAGATTACACAAGCACAAGCGTTAAGCACAGGAAGCATCTTATAAATAAGAACCCTTAGCACACATTTTATCCTTATTGGTCCCGGTATAAAACATGTGTGTTCAAATATTTTATCTATTGCTTGATCCGAGTTGGTCCCTACAACATCAAACAACTGAAAATACAAGTTAGCTAGACTTTTATATGAATGAAGATTCTATTGAACAAGCAGAATAAACATGATTTCATTGAATAAAAGGAAAGTGACGCTTACAAACCACCAGCCAGAAGGCTGGCTTTCCACCTTGAGTGACTACTCACTCATCATCATGTTTACAACGTTTGAAGGAATGAAAAGACTAAGAACAGGTTCTGCTTGGCCTCGAATGAGACTTCCACAGAAAACTGTTATAAC
Source organism: Euphorbia peplus (assembly GCA_028411795.1). Lineage (NCBI taxonomy): Eukaryota > Viridiplantae > Streptophyta > Magnoliopsida > Malpighiales > Euphorbiaceae > Euphorbia > Euphorbia peplus. The sequence continues at coordinate 20,780,193 of CP110840.1, forward strand.
TACTAAACTGAAAGTAAAACTAATGTCTAAAGTGAATGATAATATGAAGGATGAAACACAATACTCTCGTAGGAGTATTTATACAAGAAATGAAAGGAAATAAACAAAGTGAAGATGCTCATCGGAATCTGGCTGTTCTTGGGCAGGTTGTTCTCCAGCAGAAGAAGACAACTGCATAATAGGACAAGTCAACCTGCAGAAAGAGACAAATGCACAAGAAGACAACTTCACATCCCAATGCCTTCACAAACCTCCAAAACATTGTTTTTTCTCTTCCCCACATCACAAAACTGAGAACATGTGAGGAGAGGGTATCTTTGACCTGATTTTCTGCAGATTCAACCCTAAATTCAAGTTGTTTAGACTCAACTAAGCACATGCAGACTAACTGGGAGCACAGGCTGAACTTGTGCCTAAAAGAACAATCTCAGGCTGTTCGAAACACATTTTTGGCACGAAAATACTATGGAAAACCCTTGATTTTATAGACACAAATCACACCCAACAATTGGTCTCCTCACTCCTTTGGCATCTTTATTCGCTTTGGGTCGTACTGACATTCTTAATTTCTCACAGGATCTCCTTCGCGAGACGGGCACTCCTTGTTCAGAGGTTTTGGGGTCTGAACCTGTTTATACTTTTCCAGCCACTCATCCTCGAGAAGAAACGCCGTCGCTTACGTCCCAGTGGGTGGTTGGAGATTTTTCCCCATCTCAGCTAGAGATCTTAGGGGTACATGATTGGACCGGGTATCGGTAATTCCATGTTACACCTCCCTCCGATCATCTTCCTACTTTCAACCCTCTTGATACCACACACGTACGTGCTTCCTCTCCTTTCATTGGACATCCTTTATGTTTTGCCTGTTGACTTCCCTCTTTTGTAGGTTTCCCGCACTTCGGCCGTATATGTAGCGGGTTTTTGCCGCTCCACTCGGGCGGCGTTGATGTCCTATGCCCAGGAGGCACAGGTATCTTCCGTAGGATTCTTATGTTTATGAATGCTTTATGATATGTATGCATGAAGTGTGTGCGTGTTACAAATGCAGGATGTGATACGCGGGGAACGTGCTTCGACTCTGGCCGCCCGTACGCAGGTAGCAGACCTCACAGCTCGGTTGGAGGCTTTCCATGTGGACGAGGCGCAAAAGAGGAGACGGCGCGAGATGAGGGATGTTAGGGTGGACGATGGGGGTTCCGATGCCGGCGACTTTCCGTATTAGTTAGGATTTTTCTTCTTACTTTATGTGGAACCTTGTATTGAATATATATCCTTCTTATACTAATGATTTTTTTTCTTGCCTGATTTTAGTCCTTTGCGGTCGTTGACGTCATCCTTGTGGGGGGTCCTGAAACCGTACGGGGCTGCTGGGTTGCACTTTTATCGCAGCCAACCTCTGTACTCGGAGTTCCTCCGAGCAGCCATGGAGCTTTGGGATCCTCGAGATCACACCTTTCGTTTCATTGATGGGGATTTGTGTCCTCTGCCGGAGGAACTGTGTGCTATTTTAGGATTCTCTGTCGATTCAGACGCTCCTTTGGCCTTGCCACAATGTGTAACATCCTTAAACCCTAACTTATAGATTTTTTAGATATATATTTACACTTCTCCATAAGACTACATTCAGATTCATTTCAATTACAAACAAGTTTTACACACAAACGGCGATTAAGGTGCGATTAGTAGGCGATTAGCGATGTGTTAAGCCGTAATGGATGGTTAGTGAGAGTGTGTTGAATTAGTACACATATCAATTGAAGAAACCTGGACCTAATTGGTTGAATTAGAAGTATGGAGGATTGATTGTGAAGTTTGGAAGCAAGCACCTCACTTAACCACGAGGTGTCACCCTTTATAAGACAAATATAACCTCTTTCTTTTATATCCTTAACTCGTTTTCTTCAGCAACAAAGACACAACAAAAACCTCTCTTAACCTTCCATATTCAGACCCTAAGAACCCCAAACGAAATCTCATTCAATTCCAACCATTTCCAAGGCAAACAAGTGGAGATAGGTAGCATAGCAAAGGAAAGGCATCAAGTTAAGGTTTGTAAGTTGTTTTATCATAGTTTCCATGGATTTGAAGTTCTGAAAACCCTAAGTATAGTGATGGGATTGATTATAAATGAGTTATGGTGATGTTTGTGGTGGCTTGGTGTTGTTTGAATTGGTTATGTGTTGTTTTAGTGAAAGGTATGCATAAGGTGTCATAGGCTGAATTGTAGGCAGTTCTCTTCAGTCACCTTATTGCCTCGTTTTCATCATGATAGAGATCGAATTGGCAAAAACACAAAGAAGAAACCATTTAACCCTATATGTTGTCTAGATTCCTGTAAAATATGGGTCTCTAATGCATTGTGTGGAAGAAGTTAGCTTGGTGTGAACATGACTGCCTCGAAATGGAATTGTATGTGAGGCAGCAATCTTGTGATGCTCATTTGAGGCTCTTAAGCTCATATTTAGGGAATCCATATTCTTACAAAGTTGTTTATAACATGTGCAAGTATGTCCCTGTGAAAGTGCTTGTGTAGAAAATGTGTGGTTTGAGAGAACCATTGACATTACCATGTGTAATGGAAAGCTGACTAGTCTGTTTTCTTGCCAGAAATAGAACACAATCGTTTGGCTTGTCATTTATGATCCAGGGATGATATTAATGTGATTTTTGGATATGTTCAAGTTATATATATCTAGTTTCAGTAGCAACAAGAATCAGGGTATTTGTGTACGTATTGAGAGAGTTATGGCAGAATCTAGGCACATAGGTCATATGAACAACTAAGACCAAAGAATGAAGTTTAGTCTATAATGTGAAGCTAGTGACTTGTGAGAATCATATGTCATGCATAAGCATACATTTCCATATAGTTTAATTGAGTCTAATTGTATGATTTTATGTGATATTAGGAGGACAAGGTGCAAGTGAAAGAGCACCCGAGCGTGTTGAATAGATCTCGTCGAGTGAACGATAAGCATAGTGCTTATATGTGTGTATAAATGTGATGTGATTGGAACTTGTCGAGTATGGAACATGATTGATTCTGATGTGAATATGTGATATATGATATGTGTTGGTTTGTGAAATGTTGTGATGATTATGAAATGTTGTGATGGTTGTGAAATGTGGAGATGGAACTATTGGTGACATTGTGAGCTGTATGATTGATGTGTGGATGGGATAATGAGTAATGAGAAAGGATTGTGAGCATGCTTAAGTGAAATATGTTAAATGGTCCATGTTGTTGAGAGCGCTATCCGAAATTTGGAGCCGGAAGCACAGTGTTGAGATATATCCGTGGCGGACTGCGTGAGTTGAGTTTTACTCCTCCACAGGTGATTGTATTCCGATATGTGAGACGGAATACAGAGTGGGCCCACGGACCATTTTACATATGTCATTTAAGTATAGCAGGGCCCTAATTGATTAAATAATGATGAGCATAATAAATGAATCGTGCGTGTGACTGTGTAGTGAGATTTATATGCAATTAAATTGATATTGATGATATAACTCTACTTGTATTCTTTCATGTTATATTTGTATACATATATGGCTATATGTTTATTGAGTAGGCAGCTCACCCCTTGCCACCATTTTTCAGGATAGTGGAGTTCTTTTTGTTAGGATCGCACCGGCAGCGATAGTCCGTTCTCACCTATGCATTTTGGAGCATTTTGAGTGTATTTTGTTTTGTATATTTCATGTATAAACGAATGACTGAAATATGTATTGTAAATGACAAGTGATGTATATAGTTTGATATGTAAAGAATGATGTGTATTTATATGATATTAACTATCTACGTGATTTCTTTTATTAAATATAAGATTAAAATTAAGATTTCAATGGAAATTTGAGATCATTATTTTATATGAAAATGACTGAGACTTGAATGTATACGTGGAATTGTTGTTATGTGACACGTAATGTGATCCCAGTGAGGGGGTTACATTAAGGTGGTATCAGAGCGGGTCTAGTTTTCTAGGGATTAGACATTTGTGTGATCTTTGTTGCATTCCTAGGTCTAGACCATGTGATCATGTGTGTGTTATGAAACATTCTGACATTATCATGTTTAATGTAGGAACATGGAACATGGTGAGAATAGGCATGCCGGTAGAGTGTCTAGTGAGGAGTCAGTTGGTCAGCCATGTAGGGGTAGAGCCACAGAAGTTGATGCAGGTTCAGGACATGCCAATCCACCCCAGGGTTTTCCACAACTTGTAGAGATGATGGATATGTATTATGCACACCGTCAGGCTCAAGTTCAAGGTCCTGTTGTGCCACCTTTTGATAAAAATTATGATAATATTAGAAAGATGGGAGGCACTGATTTTGAGGGTACTACAGACCCTGAGGTAGCTGATCAGTGGTGGGATAAAATAGAAGAAGTGCTTGAAATAATGCAATGTCCTGAGGAATTAAAGGTTAGGTATGTGTCTAATCTTTTCACTGGAGATGCTCTTACATGGTGGAGATCTGTTAGACAAGCGAGGGCAGGCCAAGTTATCACGTGGGAAACGTTAGAAAAGCAGTTCAATGACATGTATATGCCACAAATTTATAGAGACAGGAAAGAAACTGAGTTTCTGAATTTGAAACAAGGTGATATGTCAGTGATTGAGTATCAGAACAGGTTTATTGCATTGGCAAAATATGCACCTATGGTTGTGGCTACATAAGCTAATAAATGTCGCAGATTCGAAAAAGGGTTACACCCAGATATCAGGGCAATGGTTCATAAGCAAGCTATAGAGTTCAGTGAGTTAGTAGAGTCTGCACTGAGAGCGGAAGAGATCGTACAAGAGAAGAAACAACTTTATGCAGCAAAACGAGCTAGGTTTGATACAGAGGGTCAATCTAGTAAATCAACGAAGAGAGGAGGATCTCAGTTTTCTAGAGGTAGTTTTCAGCAGTACAGAGGTAGTGGTAGTAGTTACCGTGGTGGAGGTAGATCACGAGGTGGATTTGGGGATGCTCAGAGTAGTGCACCATCTGTTGGTAGTAACAGATTTTCTAGTGGACGATCTGGTAGTGGGAATAGAGGAGCTAGGACAGGATCCGCTCCAGCTTGTCAGACTTGTGGACGGACACACCTAGGAGAGTGTTGGGGACCTGCACCTATTTGCGGTAGATGTGGTCGATCTCACTTGGGAGAGTGTTATGGTACATTCCAGAGGGGTACATGTTTTGAGTGTGGAGAGCCAGGACATTATCGTAATGAATGTCCCCGGTTAACTAATACAGGCGAGAGAGTTCCACTTCCAGCTATTAGACAGGGTAATACATCAGGAGATACGACTGGAGTAGATAGAGGCAGAGGTCGAGGACGAGGAGGAGGGAGAGGCTATAGACATGATGTTCCTATTGGTCAAGCCAGAGTTTACACTATGCCGAGGGAGGAGGCTCGGTCAGCACCAGAGGTTATTTCCGGTACAGTTTCTATCTTTGACACTTTAGCTTTTGTATTGATTGATCCGGGATCTACTCATTCATACATAACACCTGAGCTTTTGATGAAAATAAATGGGAAGATAGAGTCATTAGGATATGATATGAGAGTTATCTTACCAGTTGGTAATAATGTTATTGTAAATAAAGTTTTGAGAGAGTGTCTTATAAAAGTGAGGGGGAGTGAGTTTCCTGTAGATTTAGTAGTTCTGGAGTTTAGAGATTTTGACATCATTTTGGGAATGGATTGGTTGTGTAAATATGGGGCTTTAGTAGATTGTTGTGCAAAAGAAGTTGTACTCCGTTCAGATTCAAGCTCATTAGTGTTATTTGTGGGAGAGAGAGAGGTTGTGCCTTCTTGTTTGATATCTGCAGTTCGAGCACTCAAATTGATTCGAGGAGGGAGTGAGGCATATTTAGTTCATGTTGTTGACACCAGAGAAGAGGGGAACAAATTAGAGAATATTCCAGTAGTGAGAGATTTTCCAGATGTGTTCTTGGATGAATTGCCAGGATTACCACCACATAGAGAGATTGATTTTCCAATTGAGACTGTTCCAGGAGTATCTCCGATATCAATGGCTCCATACAGAATGGCTCCGGTAGAATTACAAGAATTGAAGAAACAAATAGAAGAGCTTCTAGAGAAAAGTTTCATACGTCCTAGTACTTCACCTTGGGGAGCACCTGTATTGTTTGTGAAGAAGAAAGATTGTAGTATGCGGTTATGTATCGATTACAGACAGCTGAACAGAGTGACAATAAAGAACAAGTACCCATTACCCCGAATTGATGATTTGTTAGATCAACTGAAAGGAGCACGTTATTTTTCAAAGATTGACTTGAGATCAGGCTATTGGCAATTGAGAGTGGCAGAAGCTGACATACCTAAAACTGCTTTTCGTACTAGGTATGGTCATTTTGAGTTTCTTGTGATGCCGTTTGGCTTGACTAATGCCCCTGCAGCTTTTATGGCACTAATGAACAAGATCTTTCAGCCGTATCTAGATATGTTTGTGGTAGTATTCATTGATGATATTTTGGTGTACTCGCGGACTGAGGGTGAGCATGAACAACATTTGAGAATTGTTTTGAAAATTTTGAAGGACAACCAGATGTATGCAAAACTGAGTAAATGTGAGTTCTGGATGGATAAAGTTGCATTCCTTGGTCATGTTGTGTCAGGAGAAGGAGTTCAACCCGACCCTTCTAAGATCAAAGCTATTGTTGAATGGGAGCCACCAAAGAATGTTTCTGAGCTTAGAAGTTTTCTTGGGCTTGCAGGATATTATAGGAGATTTGTTGAAGGTTTCTCTATAATTGCATCGCCTTTGACTAGATTGTTGAGGAAGGGAATTTTATTTCAGTGGGATGATAAATGTCAGCAAAGTTTTGATGAACTAAAGATGAGGTTGACTTCTACACCAGTGTTAGTGTTACCGTCTGATGGTGGTGGATTTGTTGTTTATACGGATGCCTCAAGACAAGGTTTAGGATGTGTTTTGATGCAGAATGGGAAAGTCATTGCATATGCTTCTAGACAGTTGAGACCTCATGAGATAAATTACCCCACACACGATTTGGAGTTGGCAGCAATAGTTCATGCACTCAAGATATGGAGACATTATCTATATGGGGAGACATTTCAGATTCTTATAGATCACAAAAGTTTGAAGTACATCCTCACACAGAAAGAATTGAACTTAAGGCAGAGAAGATGGATTGAACTATTGAAAGATTATGATTGCACGATTGATTACCATCCAGGAAAGGCCAATGTAGTAGCAGACGCTTTGAGTAGAAAGAGTGTAGATGTTATGGCTAGTATGCGGAGTTATAGTTTGAATTCACTTGTGGATATGCGAGCTATGGATGTGAAGTTAGAGATCGATGAAGTAACAGGACTTATGGCTACTTTGCGGGTAAAACCAGATTTGAAGGAAAGGATTCGGGAAGCGCAGTTACATGATTCCTATCTACAGAAAATCAAAGATCGTGTACAACATGGGAAAAGACCTGATATTTCCGAGGGTGATGATGGTACGATGATGATAGGTAGTCGAGTATGTGTTCCAGATGTAGCGGGGTTACAATCTGAAATCCTTGACGAAGCACACAATGCTCCTTATGCTATGCATCCAGGTATGACAAAGATGTATAGAAACTTGAGATCTCTTTACTGGTGGCCAACGATGAAGAAAGATGTAGCTGATTTTGTTTCCAAATGTTTAACTTGTCAACAAGTTAAAGCTGAACATCAAGCTCCTGTTGGGAAATTAAAACCTTTAGCTATTCCAGAGTGGAAATGGGAGCGGATCACGATGGATTTTGTGGTAGGGTTACCAAGAACAAGGCGTAGACATGACAGTATATGGGTGATAGTTGATAGACTTACCAAGTCTGCTCATTTTATTCCAGTGCAACAGACAGATACTATGGATAAATTGGCAAGACTTTATGTTTCGGAAATTGTGAAGTTACACGGAGTTCCATTCTCTATTGTTTCAGATCGAGATCCTAGGTTCACATCTAGATTTTGGGGAAGTTTACAACAAGCTTTGGGTACGAAATTGCATTTTAGTACAGCTTTTCATCCTCAGACAGATGGTCAGTCAGAAAGAACCATTCAAACCTTGGAAGATATGATGAGGGCATGTGTTCTTAATTTTCAAGGTGAGTGGGATGTACATTTGCCACTTATGGAGTTTGCTTATAATAACAGCTACCATTCTAGTATAGGCATGGCACCTTATGAGGCATTGTATGGTAGACCTTGTAGAAGTCCTATATGTTGGGATGTTGAAGGAATGAGACAATTAGAAGGGCCTGAGATTGTGCAGGAGACCGTTGAAAAGATCAGTGTAGTTAAGAAGTATTTGAAAGCTGCACAGGAACGTCAGAAAGCTTATGTGGATCAACACCGAAGGGAAAAGGAATATGAAGTAGGGGATAAAGTGTTTTTGAAGATTTCACCATGGAGAGGGATAGTTCGTTTTGGCAAAAGAGGTAAGTTGAATCCAAGATTCATCGGGCCGTATGAAATCATAGAGAGAGTTGGACCACTTGCTTACAGATTAGCCTTGCCACCAGAGTTGTCCTTAATTCATGATGTATTCCATGTATCAGTGTTGAGGAGATATAGATCAGATCCAAGTCATATGATTCCGGAACCTGAGATTGAGATAGTGAATAAAGAGTTGACAATCCGAGAGAAACCATTAGAGATTTTGGGAAGAGAAATGAAACGACTCAGGAACCGTGAAATACCAATGGTGAAAGTTAGATGGAGTCATAATCAAACACTTGATGAGGCTACTTGGGAAGTAGAGGAAAGGATGAGATCACAGTATCCATATCTATTTGATGATTCTGGTAAGTGAATTTCGGGGCCGAAATTTTTTTTAACGGGTGGAGAAATGTAACATCCTTAAACGCTAACTTATAGATTTTTTAGATATATATTTACACTTCTCCATAAGACTACATTCAGATTCATTTCAATTACAAACAAGTTTTACACACAAACGGCGATTAAGGTGCGATTAGTAGGCGATTAGCGATGTGTTAAGCCGTAATGAATGGTTAGTGAGAGTGTGTTGAATTAGTACACATATCAATTGAAGAAACCTGGACCTAATTGGTTGAATTAGAAGTATGGAGGATTGATTGTGAAGTTTGGAAGCAAGCACCTCACTTAACCACGAGGTGTCACCCTTTATAAGACAAATATAACCTCTTTCTTTTATATCTTTAACTCGTTTTCTTCAGCAACAAAGACACAAAAAAAACCTCTCTTAACCTTCCATATTCAGACCCTAAGAACCCCAAACGAAATCTCATTCAATTCCAACCATTTCCAAGGCAAACAAGTGGAGATAGGTAGCATAGCAAAGGAAAGGCATCAAGTTAAGGTTTGTAAGTTGTTTTATCATAGTTTCCATGGATTTGAAGTTCTGAAAACCCTAAGTATAGTGATGGGATTGATTATAAATGAGTTATGGTGATGTTTGTGGTGGCTTGGTGTTGTTTGAATTGGTTATGTGTTGTTTTAGTGAAAGGTATGCATAAGGTGTCATAGGCTGAATTGTAGGCAGTTCTCTTCAGTCACCTTATTGCCTCGTTTTCATCATGATAGAGATCGAATTGGCAAAAACACAAAGAAGAAACCATTTAACCCTATATGTTTTCTAGATTCCTGTAAAATATGGGTCTCTAATGCATTGTGTGGAAGAAGTTAGCTTGGTGTGAACATGACTGCCTCGAAATGGAATTGTATGTGAGGCAGAAATCTTGTGATGCTCATTTGAGGCTCTTAAGCTCATATTTAGGGAATCCATATTCTTACAAAGTTGTTTATAACATGTGCAAGTATGTCCCTGTGAAAGTGCTTGTGTAGAAAATGTGTGGTTTGAGAGAACCATTGACATTACCATGTGCAATGGAAAGCTGACTAGTCTGTTTTCTTGCCAGAAATAGAACACAATCGTTTGGCTTGTCATTTATGATCCAGGGATGATATTAATGTGATTTTTGGATATGTTCAAGTTATATATATCTAGTTTCAGTAGCAACAAGAATCAGGGTATTTGTGTACGTATTGAGAGAGTTATGGCAGAATCTAGGCACATAGGTCATATGAACAACTAAGACCAAAGAATGAAGTTTAGTCTATAATGTGAAGCTAGTGACTTGTGAGAATCATATGTCATGCATAAGCATACATTTCCATATAGTTTAATTGAGTCTAATTGTATGATTTTATGTGATATTAGGAGGACAAGGTGCAAGTGAAAGAGCACCCGAGCGTGTTGAATAGATCTCGTCGAGTGAACGGTAAGCATAGTGCTTATATGTGTGTATAAATGTGATGTGATTGGAACTTGTTGAGTATGGAACATGATTGATTCTGATGTGAATATGTGATATATGATATGTGTTGGTTTGTGAAATGTTGTGATGATTATGAAATGTTGTGATGGTTGTGAAATGTGGAGATGGAACTATTGGTGACATTGTGAGCTGTATGATTGATGTGTGGATGGGATAATGAGTAATGAGAAAGGATTGTGAGCATGCTTAAGTGAAATATGTTAAATGGTCCATGTTGTTGAGAGTGCTATCCGAAATTTGGAGCCGGAAGCACAGTGTTGAGATATATCCGTTGCGGACTGCGTGAGTTGAGTTTTACTCCTTCACAGGTGATTGTATTCCGATATGTGAGACGGAATACAGAGTGGGCCCACGGACCATTTTACATATGTCATTTAAGTATAGCAGGGCCCTAATTGATTAAATAATGATGAGCATAATAAATGAATCGTGCGTGTGACTGTGTAGTGAGATTTATATGCAATTAAATTGATATTGATGATATAACTCTACTTGTATTCTTTCATGTTATATTTGTATACATATATGGCTATATGTTTATTGAGTAGGCAGCTCACCCCTTGCCACCATTTTTCAGGATAGTGGAGTTCTTTTTGTTAGGATCGCACCGGCAGCGATAGTCCGTTCTCACCTATGCATTTTGGAGCATTTTGAGTGTATTTTGTTTTGTATATTTCATGTATAAACGAATGACTGAAATATGTATTGTAAATGACAAGTGATGTATATAGTTTGATATGTAAAGAATGATGTGTATTTATATGATATTAACTATCTACGTGATTTCTTTTATTAAATATAAGATTAAAATTAAGATTTCAATGGAAATTTGAGATCATTATTTTATATGAAAATGACTGAGACTTGAATGTATACGTGGAATTGTTGTTATGTGACACGTAATGTGATCCCAGTGAGGGGGTTACACAATGTGAGCTCTTGACTCTGCGACAATTATCAGTGTTCTTCCAAGTGTCTGGTAACTTCTTGTTAGTGCTTCTCGACACCGAGGGGCCTTTTTCTCACATACACACTTTGGTCGTGCGGAAGGTTCTTGAAGAGTCTGAGGTAGGCAGTCATCCCTGGGCTTTTTCCCTTTCCATTCTGATGTACATGCGTTTTCTGGTTGTCGGGGATCCAATCCAGTGTGATTGTCGTTTGATAACCGTCGTGCATGAGGGGTATCGCGGGGCGAATCCTGGGCCGTTCTTGCTGGCGGAGATGTTGCTTAGTTTTTCGTGTGACGTGACAGAAGGTTTCTTTCCACCACGGGGCAGCCCCTTATTGTTTCAGATTTGGTTAATGGAAAAGCTCGCAATCGTGGTTCCTCCCCTGGGTCTAAGGAGATATCTTCCCCGTCACTGGGGGAAAAGGCGACAAGTATTCTTCGGGGTGGCTTCAGCTCATAGTTCCGATTGGTGGTCGCGATGGTTATCCGAGCGTGAGTCTTGTAACATATGTTGGACTTGTCCTTGGTGGCGCATCTCCTCCTACACTGATACGCTAATGTCTGGGTGTGTTCCGGTATGTGGCCTTCGGGAGAGTTCCTTCTACGTGCCTTCTTTATCGCGGCGTCAAAAGGGCCTTCATCAGAGCATCCCTTCTGACTTTCTTCATTCCTTCCGTGGAGGCGTGTTCGACTCTAGGTTGTTGGGTCTCCTGAAACAGCTATGGCCTCGTAGGTTTTTCCAAGTTATCCCCAACATTGATGATCCTGCCAATTCTGCTTCAGATAACTACACTGAGTGGTTAAGTTCATTCCGTCGGGCTTGGTCGAGTAGAGAGATTGTGATGCTGACTCGGGATCTATGTCACCAAGCTGGGCCTTCCAAGCGGCGCCACGAGTGATTTTTCTATGTTGTTTCTTATTTTAGTTGTTTCATTTTATAACTCTCAAAACATTATTGTCAAACATTTTTTAGTTATCAACCAAAATGGAGGTACTGATGTGTCGGGCTCGTAGAAAACATTTGGTTAGTTTGTTGTGAATTTCGTTTCTTTGGGTAAAGCTCGTTTTTTTTTTACACGTTGGGCTCTTGGCAAGACTGTTTACGATGTATCGGAAACATTTGATCAGATTGTTGCGGATTTCCTTTCTAGGGATGAATTCTGTTTTTCGTTTGGGGTTGAATGTGGTTTAAACTTTTTTCAATTCTGAATGTGGTTGTCAGGGTAGGTATGTAGGTCTTTTGGGTTTTTTGTGATATTGATGGTAAGTTTTGGCCTTTCGGAATTTGGTGAGGAGGTATTTCTCTTTTTGTCTTATCTTAAGTTCCCGAAGTTTCTTTTCTTGTAGTGAGGGATTCTTTCACCGGCGGTGACTTTTCATGAACGATTTGTTTTTAGTTAATATTTTGCAAATTATAAACTGGAATAACTTTTTCATTCATTAATCATGTTTCATCGTACATTTTTTCCTATCACTCGCGACATGTCCCACTTTAGAACCTCGCATACTTCAGTGCTATGATCAAAATATTGGTGGTATTCACAGAAGTTTGACCATACTCGTCTTCCATATAGTAAGATCGGAGGAGGATCTTGGAGCCGTGACTCTCTAATAGGGCGCATCTTTCCGTCTTCCACCAACCTTGCAAACAAAGCGCCGATCCTTCCCCTAGGAGGTACAAAGCCAGTTGGAGAGAGGACATATCGACCATTCTCTGTCTGATGTTCCTAATTTCTTCCCTAATTTCGCGAATATCCCTGCGCACGTATTCAAACTCTTCTGCTGTGCTTGCCTGCCCCTGCTTCTCAATTTCTTGTACCATTTCAGACCTGGTATGTTCTTCTATTCTCCTAACCAAATTTCTGAGATCTAGGTATGAATCGAAGTCTTGGTATTGTGCTATTGTTCGTAGGTGAGGTAATAGGCTCCTTGTCAAGCAGGAAATTAAGACCTTCATGTTATGTCTTCGTGGTAGGTCGTCGGCAGCTTTGATCCATCGGAGCGAGAAATAGTCATCGAATGGTTCCCCTTCCCTTCGCTCTAGACTTTTCAGATTCCTCCATTCTATGGTTTCTCGGGGTTTGAAAGGCCCAGCGAGGTGTATCCAATTTTCGGACTCCATGTACTTTTGATCCTCTTCTGTGGGGTTGATCTAAGACTCCATTCGACTCACCAACTGACTCAACTCATCATAGCTCTGGAAATTATAGTGTTGTGCCACCTTTCGTATATGATGGTGAGTACTGCGCACGAGACATCTTATTTACTCTTTCCGCTCTGGCGTCTCGCGGGCCAAGCTTAACATGGGCAGCCATCTGTATTCTAGATAATCATGGAATTGTTCTCCTACTTGTTGTTGGAGTGAGACAAGGTCTTCCCAAGAGACTCTTCTATCCACACTGGTTACGAATTTCGTTAGGAAGGCCAAGATCAGTTTCCCCCAGTCTCGGCGGACAGTATGGGAGAGCCGGTTGTACCACTTCCTTGATTGGCCTTCTAAACCGAAGGGGAACTGAATGCAGTGATCTGCATCAGAGCTTGGGCCCGAATATTGCATCATCCTTATAAAGGTTCGTAAGTGTATTTGGGCATCTTGACTTCCATCAAAGATTAGGAACAAGGACCCCCCAGAATCTTCCTCAGGCTCACTGTCCGTAACATGGTTCTCTGAGGACTTGTCTTTGTGAGCAGAGTTCTCTCGGCTCGTATCGTCCATCATGTATGATGGCCTTTTTCCTTGGTTGCTCTCAATATATACCCCCATTTCAGACTTTTCTTCCTCCGCTTTCCTCTTAGAATGTCCTTCCATGGTATATATCCTCTTTCCATCCTGCTTACGAGTCCTAACGAACACTTCTCCTGAGCAGGCGGAAACTCCCATCCCAGACATGGTATTTATCTCTCGATTAATTCTTGTTGCGGTTGTTTCCATACGAGGGAAGTTTGTATAAGTTCCCCACCGCTCTTGGCTTGTGAGATGTATGTATGCATGGTTCTATGGGTCTTTCTCCCGCTTTGGTTTGTCAGACTTTGTTCGAGAATATTACCTTACGGATGTGCAATGACGAAGGTAATATCCCTAAACGGGGTCTCTGGCGAGAGATCGAATCACGAAATGTTTTTACTTTAGTTGTGGGTCGTTCTTTCGCTTCTCTTTTAGCCAATATTCTATTAGTCTAACCATTCCTTCGATTCAAATCGCACTCTGTTCCATACTTTGCGACCCTTTCCTTATTTGGAGTGGACATTTATGACAATGCTATTTGCTGGATTGCGACAGAGTGTTCTCTTGAATCGAAGAAACGTCTAGATGGCAGGGTTCAGTCCTTCTATATGCTCTTAAGTATGTATGATCAAGCAATCAAACAAGTTGTCAGCACACAAAGTCGTCACTCCCTTTCATTCTTCACGTGGTGCGTCTCTGTCCTAGGTGGGTTTCTTTTAACATCTTTCCTTTCGATGTAAAAACGCTCTCAACAAACGTGATTTACATGATGTTTGGGGGTGGTTCCTAGGGGAGATATCTAAGCTGACTATATGAGGCTTCGGTCTCGTTTGATAGTACAAAAGGGTTCCCACAACAAGATATACCTAGCGCCTCCCTATTTAAGGGGTTTGAGCAGCGTGTCGACAGTACAATGCTGTAGGTGGTGTTACATATCGACCTATGTGTCCCTTAAAGGAAACGACAATAAGCACAACCCATAACACACGTTGACCATTCGGGATTTTTGTTTTATACAGTATGAGAAAGCAGTAACTCTTTATATGGCCATAGACTGTCAGAATGCTTCAGTTGTATCCCATTTTTACTTTTTATAAAATAATTTAAGAAATAATTTTATAAAAGGTGAAAACCAAATTTACACTCTTCTATTAATGAATTAACTTCAAGAAAATCGTACGTTGAAGTCAACTTATAATAGTAGAACATATTTTTGGTCCCCAACAGAGTCACCACTGTGAGCGTAAGTGGTCGCTCATAGCGGCTTTAGCCTTCTTTGACTAGAGTCGCCACCCGGCTGACCGGGAAAATGTACGATCGGTGTTTGCACCGATTGTTTTGTAAACCAAAGATTCTATTTACGTTCGTGGATACAACTTATTAATTCCGACATTCCAGGGTCTAGAGGGTTTTTAATACAGCCTAACAGTTATTATCTTGACATTTATGATTATCACACAGAAATATTTAAGTACACAAACATTTGTACGGTAAACCGTCGGGTGACACGGTACAAAACCCTCAGAAGCTTACCCTCGTCGCGTGCCAGTGATCGCTCGCGGACTGATGCTCGTTGAAGAATGGAGATCTTTTTAGGGAGGAACCTTGGGGGCCGGAGTTGCGTAGGGTGTCCTCCGGAATAGTAGCTAGGAACAGGACTTAATCAGCTCTAGCGGGGCTGTGAGTGATGCCTAGGAATGGAACTTTTGAATAAAGGGGGAATATATTTTTGGTGGTCGTGAGGACAGTTTTTTGGGAATATTTCGGGAAAATACTCTCGAGCTCGGACTCTAGCAATTCTTTTCTTAATCAGAGGCAACCTTAGGCAACAACAGAGGCAACTTTATCAGAGGCAACTTTTATCGGGTCAAGAATTGCTTTAGAACGAGCTAGAGAGAGAGAGGAGAATGAGTGTTTGTTGGTGAATTGAATGAGAAATCCGGGGGGTATTTATAGGATATCTTGTGACCGTATGGTCACTTGTTTGCCAATCTTAGATCCAAATTTGGATCTGAGACGGGCCTTTCGCAAGGCCCGGCCAAAGTTGTTTGGAATTTTAGTACACGTGTCACGTGCTGATTGGATTGCCCGCCACGTGGCAGATAAGGATTGGATTGCTATCTGCCACGTGGCAGTGACTGTACGGTCAGAAGGATTGTGACCGTACGGTTACAACAAACAGTGTTGTGACCGTACGGTCCCTAGTGAATAGTGTTTTTGACCGTACATCATTTTGTGAAAAAGGATTTTCTCATAAGCATGAAGGTGCCACACTCATGGTCCCGAGATGCGGGTGGGAGAGGTTATGGCCCTAAAAAGGTGATCTGTTCTCCGACGAGTATCAGTACTTGAGCAGCTGGCGCGACGAGGAGCTCATAGATTGCTTTCATCATCGGGTTCGAAAACCAGTGCTCACAATGACTGTTATAAGTTCACGAAGAGGTGCCTTCAATGCTAATTTCATGCGGATCACGTTCACGTACCACCTACAGAGCTACATGTTGTGTACAAATTAGTGGGTTGACACTAGCAAGTGCACTAGACAAGTAATAAAGTGATAAGTTTATCGTCTCCACAGGGATAAAACAGTCTCAAGCTTGTCTCTTTTCAGAAATAGAACAGTCGGCTGGTTGTGCTTAATTGATTGATTGATTTTAAACTAATTAATTCTGCTTCTAAGCTAAAGTTGTCACTGAACATGCAATATTAATTTATGGGATAACAATAATGTAAAGAGTAGGTGTAAAGCACAGCCAGAACTGATGGTAAACAAGCCCACAATTCCTTCATACAAATCAACCATGTTTATTATAGATCTAAGGTATCTTCACAATATTCGCTCAAGTCAGATGGTCACATGTTCCCAAGATTCTTTATGCTTATTTAAAATTAGTTTCCATTAGATTGCACAAGCATAAGCATTAAGCACAAGAAGCATCTTATAAATAAGAACCCCTAGCATACATCTTATCCTTATTGGTCCCGGTATAAAATATATGTGTTCAATAGTTTATCTATCGCTTGATCTGAGGTTGTCCCTACAACATCAAACAACTGAGAATACAAGTTCGCGAGGCTTGCATATGAATGGAAATTCTATTGAACAATCAAAACAAACATGACTTCATTCATAATAGGGTAAAGATATGCTTACAACCACCAGCCGGAAGGCTGGCGTTCCACCTTGAGTGACTACTCACTCATAGTCATGCTTAAAATCAACAATAAGAAAAGTACAAACATGCTACTGTCTGGTCTCAGAGAGACCCTACACTACTACTACTAAAACTAAAACTAAAGTGAAAGGAAATGATTCTAAGGATGTGAATGTCTGAAAGCAATACCCATGCAAGGGTATTTATACAAGAAAAGAAAGCAATAAACAAATGAAGATGCTTCTTGGAATCTGGCTGTTCTTGGACATATTGCTCCAATAGAAGAAGACAATTGCATAGTAAGACAAACCAACATGCAGAAAAGACAAAAGCACAAGAGGACAAAACTCCATTCGTCAAGGTCTTCTCTAATAGCTCCAAAGTTCTCTTTTTCTCTTCCCCAAACCACCAAAACCGAGGCCATGTGATCACCAAAGCATATTTGACCAGATTTCTGAAGATTCCCTCCTTATTTCAAGCTGTTCTGACTCAACTGGGCACAAACAGACTATTCGGGCGCACAGGCTGAACTTGTGCACTAAAGAACAATCTCAGGTTGTTCGAAACACAATTTAAGCACAAAATCTCTATGGAAAACCCTTGATTTTATAGGCACAAATCACACTCAACACTACACAATCTGGCTACGCCGTGGCCGTTTGCCACATGGGGCATAGACATGATAGGGGAAATCAAACCACCTGAATCCAACAACCATCGTTTCATTGTAGTAGCCATAGATTATTTCTCAAAATGGATAGAAGCAGAGTCATTCGTCACGATCACTGCGTGTACCATGGCTAGATTCATAGAAAGGAACATCATTTGCCGGTACGGAGTCCCCCATCACGTGATCACGAATAATGGAGTACAATTTCAGGGAGCCACTCGAGAAATGCTCGCAAAGCACCAAATAGGACATCACCGTTCATTCTGTATCGACCACAGTCAAACGGGGCGGTTGAGGCCGCAAACAAGACAATCAAGCATACGTTTACGAAGATGTCCGACAGGAGCAGAGACTGGGCGGAAAAATTACCATTCGCAATCTGGGGATATCGAACGACTGTTCACACACCTACGAGAGCTACACCTTATTCCCTAGTCTACGGGATGGATGCAGTATTGCCGGTAGAAATAGAAATGCGATCTCTGCGAGTAGCTTTAGAAGAACATATCCCAGAAATAGAGTGGATAAGAGACAGAGTAGGCCAGTTGGATCTTTTAGACGAAAAGCATCTCCGGGCCTTAGACCAGTTACAGATGTATCAACGAAGACTAGCCAACACGTACAACAAGAAAGTGAGAGTTGTGTCCCGATCGTTGAAAGTAGGTGATCTAGTACTCAAACAACTACGCCTTTCGATCATCGATCCCCGGGGGAAGTTCCAACCAAAATGGGAAGGGCCATTCATCATCAAACGGATGTATTCACGCGGAGGAGTCAAACTGACAGACGTGGAAGGAAGAGAATTGACAGAACCTATCAACATAGACAAACTTCGATATTTCCATGTATGAGCAGAACTACACAAGTTCGGGCGAAAGTCAATGAATTATCTTGGGATTCAGTCTTGGTTCATTTTTTCTTTTTAGTTAAGACACGGTGTAAAGTGGATGTTATTTATGTTATTGCGTTAAGTGAAATGAAATAAAAAATGCATCGCGCCAACTTTTTACGGAAAACCTCTAAAAAATAAAAAGCTAAACGGGAATGTCAAAAAATAAATGCATCAAAATGTATCAATCATTGTACAAAAAACATCTCAAAAGTAAAAAAATGGGCTACTCTTGAGAACTTTTGGAACTCCCGGTCTCAGATCCTCTACCTCCCTCTCCCCGGGCCTACCGTTGAGTGCGCCTGGTCCGCTGATGATCCTCTTCAACCTCCAAGGCGGCTAGTCGACGAATCATGGATGCTATCTCAGCATCTCGAGACGTTATCTGAGCATCTCATGTCGCCATGTCCACCGCCATAACCACCATAGCCTCCTGCGTCCAGAATCCAACCATTTGAAAAACCACACATACATGCATAGATAGATAGATAGATAGATAGATAGATAGATACATACATACATACATACATACATACATACATACATACATACATACATACATACATACATACATACATACATACATGTGAAATGATCTACGTGCAAGAAAAGTCAGAGTACATACCATGCCAGATTGGGCGTGTATCGACCAAGTAGCGCGAGATGAGTGATAGAGACTCGCCATCCTCACCATAGAATCCCTCGGCCCCTGAAACGGCAGAAATCTCAGCTCCTCAACGTGCTGACGGACCAGGGTCGGGGTGGTGACACCCCCGAAGTGAGACCCGTACTAATGTCCGACTCGAGGAAAGCCGAGACGCGTCTCCCTCCCCGTCGAAGGCCTGGACAGAAGGAAGTGCTCGTAGGCCCAAACCTGCAAAACAAGATCAGTCAGAAAATAAAAGAGGCCAATAAAAATGAAAACACAAGGGATAAAAGAATACATCCACGACCATCGTAGGACCAACGGCCACCCTCTTCTTGAGGCACAACCCATCGAGGAGTCGATAGGCAGAGGCGAGGACCATCTTACCCCAGCAGTAATCCCCAAGACGGTCCAGATCCCGTAAGCCCGCCAGAAGAGCCAGATCGCAGCAGTCATTCGTCCTCTTGAATAAAGTAGAACACAACGCGAACCACAAGAAGTAATGAGCATGTTGGTCCATCTCATCTGCTGTAGCCGATGTTGGCCCTAACAAGAACAGAATCACCTAGAGGGGGGTGAATAGGTGTCTAAGTTGAAAACTGATAATTTTAAGTTTTTGAAGAAACTTAATTTTTCAGAGTCAAATTTCCTTCTGATTCAGAGGCAAGCTTACAGAAGAAGCCTCTGAGGCAAATTCTGCCTTAAGACAATTTCTGCCCTTTCAGCAACAAAAGCTCTGAGTTAGAGAACTTCTGGACAGTCTTCTGAACAAAGACAATGATAAAATGAGTAAATCTATTTCAGCACTAAATACAAGCAAGTACACAGAAGAAAATTAACAAGTATAAGGAAGGGAGAAAGAGATTCAGGAGGTCCTGATGAACAGTTCGATTTATCCAAGTTCGCCATAGAAGTCCTATGACTACGTCTTGTCCCCTGTGATCGCAGCCGCCATAGATTTTAAATCCACTATTCAGAACTTTTATGGCAAGTTCAGAAGCTCCTTTACATCAACAGAACTTAAGCTAATTTCTCACTTAGTTCTGACTAGTCTAAAAAGAGTTAAAGGATTTCCACCAGAACAACAACAATCCTGTTTTCTGAATTTCTCACCCAACTCTAATCTCAACTAGATTTCTCTCCAAATCTAACTGAATATCACAAACGATATCAGTTTACAAGATTCCTATTATGAACTTGTTTTTCTTCACTGTTTCACTTTTACTAAAGCTATGCTAAGAAACATTGAGAATGGAAAATGGTGCTCTATTTTTTCTTGTTCAAACAGTGCGTTGAGATTTTGCTCGATTATCGCGTGTGTGATGCAATGGAGCTTGGCTACTATTTATAGTGCTTTGAAGATGACCGTTGGTGAACTTTGAATCTTCAAATTGATGACATCAGTTGTTGTAGCCGTTAATCTGTCATGTCTTCAAACGGTCTTCAAACACTTTGATTCCGTTAACCTTGTTCTTTAACTTAATCCGGTAAGTGATTTGAAGTTGAAGATAAGGTTGACTGAAAAATTTCTTCAATTGGATCAACAAAGGGTAGACAAGGAAATTCTGGTTTTGTTTTGAGTAGGCATGCGCGCTCCTTCAAAACAGCTTTTTGAACTTTTGGCGCCTTGCTTAAATGCAGTTGACGGAGCATTAAATGCTTAACAGAAACCCGTGACTTAGCTTCTGAGAGCTAATTCCTTTTGTCTAAGTTTCTGATCGAATTGGTAAGGATTTTTCTTCTGATTGCTTCTGAAACCTCTAAGGAGAGCTTTAACAATCTTCGTGAAATCTTCAGAGTGGAGAGTCCTGCTTTTAAGTCTTCAGAATCTGTCTTCAACTTTACTTCTCTTTCGAGTTTTCAAGGCAATCCAGAGTTTCTTCATTCAGCACATGCTGAGAAAAAACTTATACAATACTTAACAAAAATTGTTAGTCAATATTGAAAAGTATGTAAGACAAGATTAAATTTCATCTTCTGAAACGTTTGGACATAATCAAAACACTAGGGGTTCATCAGCCGGGACAACGACCCTCTCGTAGGAGGAGTATACCTAGGTCGACTGCACATAGTGATACTCTGAGGGAATCAAATATCGCCCGACCAAGCCTCTATGTCCACTGGATCAGAAGGAAAATCAGAGAAGGGAGGCATCTCTGCCGTCGACAGCAGGCCGGTGATGGCTACAATGTCCAGGGGCGTAAGAGTCATCTCTCCAAATGGGAACTAGAAAGTGTGGGTGCAGTCTGACCACCTCTCGGCCAACACCCCTATGCCAACCAACGAAGCAGTAACATTCTCCATGAAGTACGAATCAAAGAAGGCTCGGAAAGGAGTCCGGCCTTGACAGCCGGTGGGAGGCGCCCGTACCACTCTGCCGCCTTCTACAACCTCCCTTGACTCCAGTACCTAAAAGATTATCCAAAGAGCTAAAAACTTTCAAAAATCAGAAAAAGAAAGGGGTGACCGTACGGTCAAGCAAGGGTGACAGTACGGTCAAGGGCAGGGTGAACATATGATAAGAACAGTGATTGTACGGTCACAGACCTGCTGGGTTCAAAAATCATGAAAAAAACTCGAATCAGCCGGCAAAATTCATAAAACCATCTACATACAACACCTAGCATGAATCCTAATCATGTTATGATACTCAAAACGTCACTAAGCGAGCAAAATCGGGCAAAACACAATATCACCAAAAATGGCCAAAATTGAATTTCAAGTCATCTATTGAGGAGAAACAGAGGCGTACCAGTGTTGTGAAGGTGTGTTGGAGAGGCATGTGCGTGAGAGGGATAAGATCTCCGAAGTTGAGCCCCCGATACGAGACGGATTTGTCGCGGGCGTGAACTGAGGCATACCGAACACCGGGGGGCAAAACAATATTCTCTAGGGCCAAATTATCATCTTCAAGCTCCATTAGTCAGTCAAAAACGATTTGGGATAGGAAATTTCGCATGTCCGGGGTCGAGAATTTGAGTCGGAGGCGTGAAATGGAGCCGGCGGCCGAGCATGACATATAAACTGCCTAGGATCTAAGGGTGACATTCGGTCATAAACTCAAAAACCCTTGACCGTACGATCACACATATCTTGACCGTACGGTCAAGTGTCGGGGGATAGTACGGTCACTCTACATCTAAAAAATTATCTTTTCCAAACTCATTAATAGGCCTAACGGGACCCCGAAAACCTTTGCCGATCAACTAAAAGTCCACAAACGAGTCAGAATCAAGCCCGACAGACCGCGAAAAGTGCAAAAACCCATCCAACCATCATGAACAAAGATATCCGACCCCCGCTTCACCAGATTAGCAGTACACTGGGGCATCGTCCAATCTTCAGAAGATGTTGCGCAAACTTCGAGGCATCACCAAATCCCCGGATTTCCCTACACGAAGAATGTAGATCACTGGGACATGGCCAGACTTCTAGACTATCAGAAGACCTAGGGCATTACCCGATCCCAAGATCGCTAAAACTTACGTCACTGGGTCCCTGGACCATCCGGACAACGAGGCACTATTGCTTCACCCAAGATATTGCTCACTGGGCCATTACCCGATTGCTGGAAGGTGTCACACGGATCCCAAGACAGGACCATCACTACTTAGATAAAACTGGTAGGACAAAGTGTCAGGCACTATCCAGAGTTGGCAGGCGAGAGACCAACGCACATGTAAGTCTCTAAACCCACTTTCAAAAGGCACGACTGCCCAATGGATCTTCCAAGTCGATGTAATCATCCTATGAACTCCCAAAGAAGCGAGGGGAAAACTGTAAGCACTGGTTTTCGAACCCAATGACGAAAACAATTTCCGAGCTCCTCGCTCCGCTAGTCACTCAAACGCCAATACTTGATAAAGAACGGATCGACTTCCCAAAGTCATAACTTACTCTAACCGCACCCCGAGAACACAAGATTGATACCCTCTAACTTGTGAGAAAGTCCTCTTTCATAAACATCTCATACGGTCAACCCCTTTTCCCTCATTGACTGTACGGTCACCTCAACAGTATGGTGACCATAAGGTCACACCATCCTTGACCGTACGGTCATGCCACGTGGCATACGGCCCCCCTATCTCATTATATGCCACGTGTGCGCTAAGAGATAAACAAAAGGCCCGGCCGGGACTTCACATAAAGCCCGTATGATATCTGATTTCAGATCTCAGACGAGACTTGTTCTAACCGTACGGTCACAACAAGTTTGACCGTACGGTCAAGACCTATGCCTATAAATAGAATCCAAAATCTCTCATTCATTCACCAACAATCTTTTACTCACCTCTCTCTACCTCGGTTTAAGCTATTCTCGACCCGATAAAAGTTTCCTCTGATAAAAGTTGCCTCTATTGTTGTTGGCCCTATCAAGAACAAAATCACCTGGAGGGGGGTGAATAGGTGTCAAAGTTGAAAACTGAAAATTTCTAAGTTTTTCGGGAAACTTAATTTTCAGAGTCAAATTCCTCAGAGTCAGAAGCAAGTTTATAGTAGTTTGCTTCTGAGTGAAATTCTGCCTAAACACAGTTAGACTGTTTTCAGCAACAGAAGTTCTGATTTGAGAACTTCTGGACAGTCTTCTGAACAAAGACAATGATACTTAGAGAAAATCTGTTTCAGCACTAAATATAAGCAAGTACACATAAGCAAAAATAATAAGTATAAGAGGGAGAAAGAAGTTCAGGAGATCCTGATTGAACAATTCGATTTATCCAAGTTCGCCACAGAAGTCCTGTGACTACGTCTTGTCCCCTGAGGTCGCAGCCTACAGAGATTTTATAAATCCACTATTCAGAACTTTTCTGCAAGTTCAGAAGCTCCTTTACATCAACAGAACTTAAGCTAATTTCTCACTTAGTTCTGACTAGCCTAAAAAGAGTTAAAGGATTTGCACCAGAACAACAACAACTCTGTTTTCTGGATTTCTCACCCAACTCTAATCTCAACTAGATTTCTCTCTTTAAATCTTACTGAATATCACACACGATATCAGTTTACAAGATTCCTATTATGAACTTGTTTTTCTTCACTCTCTCACTGTAACTAAGACTATGCTAAGAAAGATTGAGAATGGAAAAGGATGCTCTGTTTTTCTTGTTAAAACAGTGCGTTGAGATTTTGCTCGATGATCACACGTAGTTGATGCATTGGAGCTTAGCTACTATTTATAGTGAATGAGGATGACCGTTGGTGAATTTGAATCTTCACAGAGATGACATCAATTGTTGTAGCCGTTAATTTGTCAAGTCTTCAAACGGTCTTCAAACACTTTGATTCCGTTATCCTTGTTCTTTAACCAAATCCGGTAAGTGATTTGAAATTGAAGATAAGGTTGACTGGAAACATTCCTCAATAAGATCAACAAAGGGTAGACAGGGAAATTCTAGTTCCACTTTGAGTAGACACGCGCGCTCCATCAAAACAGCTTTTTGAACTTTTGGCGCCTTGCATTAAATGCACTTGTCAGAGGAATAAATGCTTATCCAGAACCCGTGACTAAGCTTCTGATCAAATTGGTAAAAAAGCTTCTGATTGCAAAGGACCTCTGAGGAGAGCTTTAACAGACTTTACTAGCTTCAGAGCGGACCATCCAGCTTCTGAAAATGAAACTCTGTCTTCAGCAATCAAGACTTCGAAGTTCTTTAGGCAATCAGGAAATTCTTCATTCAGCACCTGCTGAGTAACTTACACATAGACTAAGTAGAAAAATATTAGTCCTCAGTAAACTATATGTAAGAGAATGTTAAGTTTTCATCTTCTGAAATGTTTGGACATAATCAAAACACTTAGGGTTCATCAATTGTTGCCTAAGGTTGCCTCTGATACAGTAAAATTGCTTATTCCGAGGTTCCGAGAGCTATTTTCTCCATAAATTCCCCCATCCCCTAAAAGTCCTCACGACGACCAAATCACATCCCCAATAGCCAAAATATATCTCTAGTCACTAAAAATTCTGAATCCTAGCGTTACTCTCAGCCCCGCTAGAGTAAGAACACAATCCCTCTAGTCCGGAAGATTCCCCCGGAATCCTTCCCTTCTAGTCATTCGAAGTATGCCCTGCGCACCTCCGGCCCCAAGGTTCCTCCCTAAAAGCTCTGTTCTAAGGCGGGTATTGGCTTGCCAGCATCTCACTGGCACGCAACGAGGGTAAGCTTCTGAGGGTTTTGTACCGTGTCACCCAACGTTTTATTGTAAAGATATTTGTGTTTTAAATATTTTGTGTGATAACAATAATAATACAAGATAATAATAAGCTAGGTTACATTAAAGATCCTCTAGGGTTTAGAATGTCGGAATTAATAAGTTGTATCCACGAACGTAAATAAGAATCTCTGGTTTTCAAAACAATCGGTACACATGCCGGTTCGTACATTTTCCCGATCGGCCGGGTGGCGACTCTAGTCAAAGAAGGCTAAAGCCGCTATGAGCCCCCGTTTTCGTTGACAGTTCTCTTGCGGACTAGAGTAGGCTTATAAGGAGACTGAACCAGGATAAATGCTCTGAGTCTTATCTCTATCCCTACTCTCTTAAATTATTATTATTTAATCACTTGCACTGCCTATAAGGGGAAGTTATTCGAATACTTGGAATTTCGAGAGAGTAAATACTGGGAGAGGTATTTGTTGACAGGGTCTCGGATTGTGAGAACTGTCTCGGGCTTGATTTCTGCCCGTAAAGAAATCCTAAGTAGAAAATCTCAAGAGGTTCTTTCGGGGACTGTACTAGGCTCATAAGGAGACCGAACCAGGATAAATGTTCTGAGTCTTATCTCTATATCCATACTCTCTTAATTATTGCTATTTAATCACTTGCACTGCTTTTAATTATTTATTATTATTGCCTATAATTAACTATGCTTGAACTGCTTATACTTTTATTTTATATAAACAACTATATATTCCACAAAACTTTTTATACTATTGTTTATTTAATAGGCAAATATTTTAAAAGTACATCAAATTTTTTAAAAAGCAATAAATCTTATTCAACCCCCCCCCCCCCCCCTTCTAGTCCTTATATAGTCATATTTGGGCCAACAATTGGTATCAGACCCAATCTCTTTGCCTATAAAGTCTAACAACTTTAGAGAGATTCGTCATGACTAACAAGACTATTAATTTTCCAGGAAATATGTCTACACAGTTGATTCCTGAAGGACAGTTTATTGTCAGACAACTTTTATTTTTCGGGACTAACTATTCTTTCTAGAAAAATAGGATGATAAACTTTATTCAGTCAAATGATATTTTTGTACGGAAAAATAGCATAGATGGATCAGCTTGGTCTTGAACTTGAGAAGACTGAATCTGAATACACTGATGAGGACTGGAAACAGTTGCAGTTAAATGCTAAAGCTATTAATATCTTACATTGTGCTTTAGATACTAATGAATATCATCGTGTTTCAGGTTGTTCGAGTGCCAATGAGATATGGGACAAACTTGAGGTCACATATGAAGGAACTCAAAAGCAGAAGGATCTAAGGGTAAATTTGTAGGTGCACGAATATGAGTTATTTAAGATGGAGGTAAATGAAACCATTTCAGAAATGAATACGAGTTTTAGCACGATCATAAATAATCTAAAAACCCTTCGAAAAACCTTTCAAGATGAGGAGTTGATTAAAAAATTAATGAGAACAATGCCCTCAGTATGGGATCCTAAATTGACAGCTATTGATGAAGCTTATGATGAGTTTATTGAATCTCTACTTACTCACGAGATTAAAATGTCATCTGTCAATGATAAAGAGCCAGAGGCTAGAAAGCTTAAATCCACATGATTAAAAGCTAAGATTGTCAGTGAAAGTTTAGATGATGAATCTGAAGAGGAAATTGCTTTACTCACTCGAAAATTCAATAAATTCTTGAAAAAGAAGAACTTTCAAAAATTTCCTAAAAATAACTTTCACAAAGAGCTTAGAACTTTTGACAAGTTCAAAAAGGACTCTTCTCAAGATGTTGTCTGTTTTGACTGTGATAAGCCACGTCATATCAAACCGAACTGTCCTAACTTGAAGAATCAAAACAAGAAGAAGGAGAAGGGTAAAAAGGCTATGGTTGCAACTTGGAGTGATAGTGATGAAGAAGATGATGAAGTTGCACACATCTATTACATGGCAAAAGAAGAATTATCAGAAAATTCATCAGATGACTGTGAAGATGATTCCCCTGAGGTAACTTTCAGTCTTATGTCTAAGGATGAATTAATTTCTGTTTGCTGTGATTTATATGATACCTCCATTGAGACTCTATTGAAATTTAAGAAATACAAGAAAGAGAATAAGAGTCTTAAAAGAGAAAATTCAGAATTACTAGACAAAGTAAAATTTCAAGAAACGAGTAATTCTGAAATTCTCAGTGAGGTACTGTTGAGTTTGATTTGTGCCTATAAAATCAAGGGTTTTCCATAGAGTTTTTGTGCGTAAATTGTGTTTCGAACAGCCTGAGATTGTTCTTTAGTGCACAAGTTGAGCTTGTGCTCCCGAATAGTCTGCATGTGCCCAGTTGAGTCAGAACAGCTTGTAATAAGGGTTGAATCTGCAGAAATCAAGTCAAAGATGCCTTTACATCACATGTTCTCGGTTTTGTGATGTGGGGAAGTGAAAAAGTAGAGTTTTTGGAGGTTTGTGGAAGGCTTTGGGGTTTGGAGTTGTCTTCTTGTGCTTTTGTCTTTTCTGCAGGTTGATTTGTCTTACTATGCAGTTGTCCTTTTCTGTTGGAACAACCTGCCTAAGAACAACCAAATTCCAAGGAGCATCTTTATTTTTTTATTGCTTTCTTTTATTGTATAAATACCCTTGCATGGGTATTGCTTTCAGACATATTAACATCCTTAGAATTATTTCCTTTCAGTTTATTTTCAGTAGTAGTAGTAGTAGTAGTGTAAGGTCTCTCTGAGACCAGGCAGCAGCCTGTTCGTACTTTTCTTCTTTTTGGATTTTGATCATGACTATGAGTGAGTAGTCACTCAAGGTGGAAAGCCAGCCTTCCGGCTGGTGGTTGTAAGCATATCTTTTCCCTATTATGAATGAAGTCATGTTTGTTTTGATTGTTCAATAGAATTTCCATTCATATGCAAGCCTCGCGAACTTGTATTCTCAATTGTTTGATGTTGTAGGGACCAACTCGGATCAAGCGATAAATAAACTATTGAACACATATATTTTATACCGGGACCAATAAGGATAAGATGTATGCTAGGGGTTCTTATTTATAAGATGGTTCTTGTGCTTAATGCTTGTGCTTGTGTAATCTAATGGAAACTAATTTTACATAAGTATAAAGAATCTTGGGAACATGTGACCATCTGACTTGAGTAAATATAGTGAAGATACCCTAGATCTATAATAAACATGGTTGATTTGTATGAAGGAATTGTGTGCTTGTTTACCATCAGTTCTGGTTGTGCTTTACAACTGCTCGTTTTATATTGGTTAAATCCATTTAAGAATTGTATGATCAGTCTTGCCATTAGTTTATAGTAGTTTAGAAATTCTCAAATCAATTAAGCACAACCAGCCGACTGGTCTATATCTGAAAAGAGACCAGCGTGAGACTGTTCTGTCCCTGTGGAGACGATAAACTTATCACTTTATTACTTGTCTAGTGCACTTGCTACTGTCATCCCACTCATTTGTACACACCAAGTTATTGGCGCCGTTTTATTTTTTTACCTTTTCGTTATAAAACAGTTGGTTTTTACCTGTTTGTTTAAGTGTGCAGATTATTCCAGTTGGTTGTTCTTATTTTATGCGAACAAGCAGCCGAATGAGAAGAACGACCAAAACTGCCACAAGCACAAGCAGAGAATCAGCGAGGAAAATCTATGGAGGGTCAACTTGCCCGATCCCTGCCAATGAAAGAGTACTCAAAACCTTTCACCGATGGTTACTCATCATGCATAGTAATCCCTGATGCAGGAGACAACCACTTCGAGGTCAAGGCGTTCATGATCCAAATGTTGCAAGCGGGTGTGCAATTTGGAGGCCTACCTAATGAAGATCCAAACTCACACATTCAAGATTTTGTTACCATGTGTAGTACATTCAAAACAAATCGAGGAATGAGTGATGATGTTATTCGGCTCAAGCTGTTCCTGCTCTCATTAAGGGACAAAGCTAAGAGTTGGATAAAGAGTTTACGACCAAGATCCATAACAACTTGGGATGCTATGGCCAATGCCTTCCTTGCCAAATATTTTCCACCAAGAGAAGCCATAAAACTCAGAAATGCCATATCCCAATTCTCCCAACACCATGATGAAGCCCTTTCCGAAGCTTGGGAGAGATATAAAGATCTCTTGAGGAGAGTCCCAAACCATCAAATGCCCATGTGGATGCAAATGCAAACCTTCTATCATGGCCTCACAAATGTCTACAAAATCCAAATAGAATCGGTTGCAAATGGAGATCCGGAGGAACTAGCTCCCGAGGAACTCTATGAGCTTATTGAACGACTTGTTAACACGAGCTATAAGTGTTGGTGTGCCCTAGTTCTAGGCATAGTTATTTGTTGATGTATTGTACTTTTGTTGATTGTACTATACATTTGTTTTATGGAATAAAAGGCATTAATTCATTCAGTCAATATATCTTGTATTATATGTACTGTATGAAGTATCCATTGATTGTATATCATAAATAACCAGAAGCTAGTTCTATTCATGGGAATGAATAGAATGTAAAGCTTTTATGAACAGGATATGTACACGTGTACAAGATATGTTTGTAGGTACGTATGACCAATACGGGACTTGGTCGATCCGCTTTAGAATGCACATGCTGGGAGAGTCATTGCCCTTCTATAAATGTAGATCTCTTTTATCTGTCGACCTGATTTCATTATAGTACTGAATCAGGAATCTGATTAGATTTGACATACGCCTAACATGTCTGTAAAAGGATGCCAAATACGGGTATGATTGGTCTAGTTAGTGAACTGATTCATACTGATAGTTGAAGTGAAGGGATTACCACTCACTCCCAAGTGAGATGATATCATTAGGCCACTCGATGAGTTGAACTGAGAAATGTGTGGCCACACTCAGATAAGCTGGTTACTTATCTGTTCTTCAGTTAACTCTAGATCGAGAAATATCTCAAGCTTTAGAGGATGACGTCCACCATGCCTCATGCTTGATATATCGATATGCATGGTAAGAGATATTAAAGATTACTACAGGGTTTTCTATCTGAATGCGATGGACTAACACTGTAATCAATTGGTGACTGACATAGTATAGGCAACTCTCTATCAGTCGTTGAGCTAATTGATTGTGGCCCATAGGATCGTGCACACTAGACACTGAGACTTGTACTCGGAGAATTAATACATGTAGTGTATTTGTGATGAACATATTATTAGTTGTTAACTGATAATGTTAATTGATTAATTGTTCTGATTAGAACAAGTTAATTGATTGTTTGGAGGGATTAATTATTCAATCGGGTTAATTAATTAAGCGATTGATTAATTAGATTTTCTTTAGGGGTTAGTATGTGATTAATTATAACCTAATTGATGTTAATTGAATCTATTGTATTCTATTGTGGTAGAATCAGATTAATTAAATTAATGTAGGTACTAAAACTGTAATTAGTCGACATACTATAAATTAATCCTAATCGATTAAAACGGGGAGACTTTCTGACACAGAAAAATTGGAAACCCTAAATCCCTCCACCCCCTTGGCCGGCCGAACTCTCTAGAGTGATCCCGGAGCCTCCGTTCGTCGTTCTTCGTGCCTTTTGCGAGTACCTGTTCACTGTAGGTGTCATGCACGTGATTTTGGCGGAACCTCTGATCGTGCGGTTCGTCCATCTCTCTCAGAGGGATTCCATGTGAGTGACTAAAGTAGATTTAATCACGTTAATCAAATAAATAACATTGAGGCAATGATAAAGATCACATGTAATTTGATCAATGATGTTTAAATTCGTTTTTCTCGCTTCCGCTGCGCGACTCTATCGTTGATCAGATTCCAACAATAAGTGGCACTCAGTAAGAGAAGATGGAAGAAGAGACTCAAACTCACCGGTAGCTAAAGAGGTGTCAAGGCTGACTGCTCAAGTAGAACAACTGAGCAAGCTGTTCAAGTTGAACAACCAAGTCATCCAGGTGCACGCTGTTCAGTACGACTTTAACAAGGGTGATCATTGTTTTGCTGACTGCCAAGGGAACAATCAGACCTTAGTAGCTGTTCCAGAAGACTATGATTATCTAGTGAACAACCAGAGGCTGATCTCAGATCCGTATTCCAACACTCCTAATGATGGGTGGAGGAATCATTCTGACCCAAGTTGGACTTCCCAACCTAGTTCCAGCTCACACCGATCGTGTCAAGCATTACAAATAACTCATAGTCTCTCCTGAGTTGATTGACTTTAGATTGCTTCACTTTTCCAGTTCCTTCATAAGTGACTTCCAGCTTGTTCCAGATCTCCTGTGCTGTTTCACAAGAGGAAACTTTGTTATACTCAGTAGCAGAAAGTGCACAATGCAACATATTCATTGCTGAATCATTGGTTTGGAGTTTTTTAAGAATATCATCAGTGCATTCTCTCTTAGGAATTACAACATTCTCTAAACCAACTTCCATCCTTGTTGGGATGAAGTCACCATCAGTGATAACATTCCAGGCGCTCATATCCTGAGCTTGGATGAAACACATCATCCTCTTTTTCCAATAAGAGTAGTTATCACCATTGAATAGTGGAGGTCTAGTTGTGGAAGAGCCCTCGGGAATAATAAAGTATGAAGGGTTCTCAGGCTGGTGTCTACTAGCCATCTCTATTGATTCTGATAGGATTTTACACTTAGATTGTTAGATCTTTAGTAAATATACGAAGTGACCTTCGCTCTGATACCACTTGTTGGCCCTAACAAGAACAGAATCACCTAGAGGGGGGTGAATAGGTGTCTAAGTTGAAAACTGAAACTTTCTTAGTTTTTCAAGAAACTTAAATTTCAGAGCCAAATTTCCTCAGAGTCAGAGGCAAGCTTACAGAAGCAGCTTCTGAGGGAAATTCTGCCTAAACACAGTTAGACTGTTTTCAGCAACAGAAGTTCTGAGTTCAAGAACTTCTGGACAGTCTTCTGAACAAAGACAATGATATTAAGAGACAATCTGTTTCAGCACTAAATATAAGCAAGCACACAGAGGCAAAAGTAACAAGTATAAGAGGGAGAAAGAGGTATAGGAGATTCTGATGAACACGTCGATTTATACAAGTTCGCCACAGAAGTTCTGTGACTACGTCTTGTCCCCTGAGGTCGCAGCCAACAGAGATTTTAAATCTACTATTCAGAACTTTTATGGCAAGTTCAGAAGCTCCTTTACATCAACAGAACATAAGCTAATTTCTCACTTAGTTCTGACTAGCCTAAAAAGAGTTAAAGGATTTCCACCAGAACAACAACACTCTGTTTTCTGGATTTCTCACCCAACTCTAATCTCAACTAGATTTCTCTCTAAATCTAACTGAATATCACAAACGATATCATTTTACAAGATTCCTATTATGAACTTGTTTTTCTTCACTCTCTCACTTTAACTAAGACTAAGCTAAGAAAGATTGAGAATGGAAAATGTGCTCTGTTTTTCTTGTTCAAACAGTGCGTTAAGATTTTGCTCGATTATCACGCGTAGTTGATGTGGTGGAGCTTGGCTACTATTTATAGTGAATAAGGATGATTGTTGGTGAATTTGAATCTTCAAAGGAGATGACATCAGTTGTTGTAGGCGTTAATTTATCAAATCTTCAAACGGTCTTCAAACACTTTGATTCCGTTAACCTTGTTCTTTAACCAAATCCGATAAGTGATTTGAAGTTGAAGATAAGGTTGACTGGAAACATTCTTCAATTGGATCAACAAAGGGTAGACAAGGAAAATCTGGTTTCGCTTTGAGTAGACAAGCGCGCTCCTTCAAAACAGCTTTTTGAACTTTTGGCGCCTTGCATTAAATGCAAGTGTCAGAGCAATAAATGCTCAGCAGAACCCATGACTTAGCTTCTGAAAGCTAATTCCAATTGTCTAGACTTCTGATCGAATTGGTAGAAACTTCTGATTGCAAAGAACCTCTGAGAAGAGCTTTAACAGACTTCATAGCATCGGAGCGGAGTATCCATCTTCTGATCTGAAACATTGTCTTCAGCTTTCGGAACTTCTGAGTCTTCCAGGCAATCCAGAAGTATTTCATTCAGCACCTGCTGAGTAACTTACATACAATGCTTAAACAAAAATTGTTGGTCAACATTAAACCGTATGTAAGAGAATCTCATTTTTCATCTTCTGAAACGTTTGGACATAATCAAAACACTTAGGGTTCATCATAAAGAAAACCTAAGTCGAAAATCTCAAGAGGTTCTTTCGGGGACTGGACTAGGCTCATAAGGAGACCGAACCAGGATAAATGTTCTGAGTCTTATCTCTCTATCCATACTCTCTTAATTATTGCTATTTAATCACTTGCACTGCTTTTAATTATTTATTATATCTGCCGTGATTAACTGTTCTTAAACTGCTTATACTCTTATTTTATATAAACAACTATATCTCCCACAAAACTTTTTATACTATTGTTTATTTAATAGTCAAATATTTTAAGAGTATATCAATTGTTTTAAAAAGCAAAAAGTCATATTCACCCCTCTAGTCTTTATACAATCATATTTGGGCCAACATATATCATTCGTTTTAAAAAGCAATAAATCCTATTCACCCCCCTCTAGTCTTTATATAGTCATTTTTGGGCCAACAATACTGTACGGAAGTACGACTCGAACCCACAAGGACAAGGTTTACATAGATCTACTAAAGTCTCTAAATGTTTAGACACTCGAATAAGTGATGATAATTGTATCTGAAATAATTTAAACAGAAATAACAAAAAAACAATTCAACAACTTGGGGAAATATGGATAAGAGAACAATCTGGGACTTCGGATCCCTTGGTCTAGTTACATGCAATATTATCAATAGTCGGGTTTATATTCTTACTATGTCGTGACAGTAATCAATCTAATTAAGTTAATAAGCATGGCCTATACCTATAAACTCTATTTACGTGCACATTTAGACCTTTGTACTTGTCAATGAACATGTCTAAAACATCGTAAAGCATTACGTGGTATTCACTCCATCCTAGATCAACAACAATTAAACCCTAATATCTCTAATCATGCATATAACAGAACAACCAAGTTCACCTCCATCCCAGATCAGATGGAGGTTAGTTCATAGAAAAACTAACACAGACAATCATGGCACCCAAAAACAACATCTTATTAATAATAATCAAGAGAGAAGGGAAGAAATACTAGTTGTCACGGTTCTAGCAAATCGTCAATTGAATCCTGATTACAATCTCCAAGAAGTTCATGAAGAACAAGTTGAAGAACTCTAAACCCTAAACTAAACTAATATAAAGTCTCCATGAATCTGATAAAACTATAACTAAAGCAAACTGATGTAAACTGATAAAAGAACTGATAAAAACACATAATAGAAAATAACCATAGACTCTTATTTATATTGTTTAAGGAGAAGGGACATAAAATTAATAAATAAATAAGATAATAGGTGGGTCCCATGCCTTTTTAAGCGTCTAAGGAGGGGAAAAGTAACCCGTCTCGTCGAGACACCATGTGTTCTCACCAAGATGAGGTCTTCGAAACGTACGTCAGCTTCAAGCCTATTTGGACTGCCTTCCAGTCCAAATCTCGAGAAACTCAAAAAATGAAAGTTGTTCGCCTACGTCTTACCTTTCCAGTGCAATTTGAATCACATCAAAATGAGTCCGTATGCGAGAGCTATGTCTGTTTTATGGAAGGTCGTCAAAGCAGTCCCGCGAAACACGTCACGCCAAGACAAGGACGCTATCTCGACGAGACAGCGAAGGCATCTCGACGAGACAGCTTCCTGGTCTCACCGAGATGACTCTCAAAACCTCTATCCAAGCCGTGGTTCAACCGCTAACGCCTCGAATCGAACCGAAATCAAACTGGAATCACCTGAAATCATACAACACACCAAAACAAATAGGTATCATACACAAAGACAAAACAAATAGGTATCCGGAAAAACATAAAATAGAACAAAACACTAATAAATTATACACAAAGACACATGAAATAAACACGAAACTAAACTAAAATACTACTAAAAACCTATATAAATGGGACGTATCATGGATATTTGAACGACGTCATACTATTCATCATCTTTTTCAATTGCTAGCTTTGATACCAGATTGTTGGATCGACAATCGAAACCAAAAACAAATAGGTATAGAGGAAGATAGTAAATTTGTGGAAATCGCTTGATAATATTATTGATCTCTTAAACTCTTATTCTCTTAAATATTACAACTAACAAACTGAGTATAAATAGATACAAAAAACTCTAAACATTACAAAACATTAACTGAGCAATAAAGAAACAGAAAGAAACTTAAATGTAAATGTAAATGCAGATTGTTGTTACGACGATCAAACTTATAACATAAAAAGACGTCTAGTGACGCACGAAACTTCTGCTGACAATAAGTTTATTATTTCAACATATCTCTCTAACATTGCCACCCCTAATTCCTTTGGAGATGGTTGAATAGGAGGCTTTTGAGCATCTACTCTTTCCCCTTTTCTCTATAAGGTTTTGTCTATGGATGGGTGATGGAGTTTGCGTCATGTCTTCATTAAAATGAAATGATATTTATTTCCTTAAAAAAGAAGTATAAACTTTTAGAACACATTTTTGTTTATATTTAAAGCATGAAATGAATAAAACTGAGCTTGTATATTACCATGATGATATAGAACGAGTGTCCACAACAATAAAGTGAGGATGCCTGAACAGAAAAATTTCTCGTAACTGAGGAAAATAGACACATAGATAGATAGATAGATAAAAAGAAAAAAGGAAAAACATTTCTTGTATATAGTAGTAAGAAAATAGAAGTGGCAGACAAAGGATGTTGATAGGATCACAATGTCAACAGGATATTGAAGCTTATATAAGCTGACGTCATATTAAATTAAATAAAAAAATTACCTAAAATAATCCATATCAGCCGCTATTTAATCCCACAAAAAAAAATCTTATATACCAGCAAAAACAACACAAGAAAAATTCTACTTGTGTAGAGAGAGACCGACAAATTTTACCTAAGGAAAATAAATTCGCCTGCGAAGATGATAGCTTATCTTGAACCATATATTCAAAACGACACCGAATCAATACCGGACGACGTATCAACAATATGCCGGTCACTAGACCTTCAAGGAGCGATGGACTTTGTGGCCACCGGTTTAGCCGGTAAAGATTTCGGCGGCATGTATTCTTCTACTCCTTTAGCTATAATACGAGCGGGAGGCGCTGATGACGTGGCGAGGGCGGTGAAGGAAGCTCACCGGTCACCTAATCTGACGGTTGCTGCAAGAGGTAACGGACACTCCATAAACGGGCAAGCTATGGCTGATCGTGGTCTCGTTATCGACATGAGGTCCATGGAAAATAGTCACTTCAATATTGTGAGAATCAACGGTGAAAACTTACTCGATGTCTCCGGCGGGGCGTTATGGGAAGATGTGTTAAAACGATGCGTTTCAGTCTGTAAGTTATCTCCGAGGTCATGGACTGATTATCTTGGTTTAACGGTAGGAGGAACTTTATCTAATGCCGGTGTTAGTGGACAAGCGTTTCGTTACGGGCCTCAAACGTCAAACGTCACGGAGTTGGACGTCGTAACGGGAGAAGGTGATATAGTAACATGCTCCGAGACTGAAAATTCTCAACTGTTTTTCGGAGCCTTGGGAGGTCTCGGCCAGTTCGGAATTATTACCCGAGCTAGAGTCAAGTTGCAGCCAGCACCAGATATGGTACGTAGGTCTAATGCTCTGTTCTTTATACCTTATCAGTTATTTATTTCTATTCAGTCGTAAAGAACCTGACCTAATTGTGAATTAATTTTGTAAATTCTAGTCATTCATTTATATTTGGGAGTATGAGATGGAGTGTGTGTGATTGAATGATGTTTATTAATTCAAATAGTCTTGTTTGTGATTAGGTGAGATGGATAAGGATGGTATATATAGAGTTTGAAGATTTCAGCAGGGATGCAGAATGGTTAGTGAGTAGAAAAAACGGCATGTCGTTTGATTATGTTGAAGGTTTCGTCTTCATCAATAATAATGACCCTGTAAATGGGTGTCCTTCTGTGCCATTTGACCGGCACGGTGGTTTCGACTGCTCAGCCATTCCTACGACGGCCGGCGATGTTCTTTACTGCCTCGAAGTAGCTTTACACTACCAATACACTGACCATGTATCCACGGTTGAAGCGGTAACTTCTTTTTTTTCACTCCTCATCTCTTTCTTTCTTTTACCTCTGTGAATCCATGCACAACCATGGATTTAGCTTCCCATTTTCTTTTATGTGGATTTCATTAAAAATAAACTAATCTACCTAATTAAGGTTAAGGGTCCAGTTTATTAGGTCTATGGTCCTTCAACTCTACCTTTTCTTGCACTATGATCCCCTAATGTTCACACAAAACCTATGGTCCCTCAATTTTACACCTGTTTTTTACTAACTACCCCAAACCCCCTTTTTATTTTTATTTTTATTTTATCAACATTAACCATTAGAATAGCATGTAAGTTTTTCAATGTAAAGATTAATGAAAATAATATTATAATCAATGTTTAGTTAAAATAGAAAAATAGTTTAGGAAAAGAAAAATTGGAAAATTAGAGCGCCAATGTTTGTTAATTTAGTAAAATGCATGAAGTATATAGTTTTCAGTTCTGAAATTAAAGACGGTGAAATTAAGAATAATGTTAATTTTAGCTGCAATTATTGATGCAGGGATGAGTAAGTTATGACCTAGGAGGTTGCTAAGTGGGATCCATTAAGGGGATGTTGACTAAAAATTAGTATGCCGGACAGTGAAAAAGTCAAAAGACCTTAGGATAGTGAGCGATACAGGACGGCTTAATTAAACCCATACTATGGGTTAATTTGTATGGTACACTCATCAAGTCTAATACGTATTGGTGTAAAGAAATGTGTTAAAAAATAATATAAAAATGGCAGTTAATTTTAAATATTAAGTAAGATGGTAAAACAATTTGAGATTAATATAGAAATTATAGAAAAAGTTATCACAAAATAAAAATGAGAAGTTAATTTAGCCAGTGACCTATTACATTTTAAAACTGACTATACCATGTAATGTATTTCCCTTGGATTTTCTGACACTAGGCCACCATAGAAACTCCCGATCAATTACTCTAAATTAGGAAAATAACAATGTGATTTTGTTCATCTCTTCATATAATTATGGGTAAAACTGATAATACATACTATTATGCAAATTTTCATGACGTTTTCATATAGTCTCATAGATTTCACAAAATAGCCAAAAAAAAGCCATCATTTTGTTTATGGAATATCTAAATTTGTCTTTTTTAGTTTTTACTTAGACACGCTCATAATGACATAAATACCCCTAACCAGTTTCTACTTTGTGTTGTGTAGGCTGTTAACAGTTTACTTGGACGGCTAGGATTCATGGAAGATTTGAAGTTCCAAGTGGACGTTAGCTACGTGGAGTTTCTATTGCGTGTAAAACACGTGGAGGAACATGCGAGAGCGAATGGAATATGGGACGCTCCACACCCTTGGTTGAATATATTTGTATCGAAGAGAGACATAGCAGAGTTTGATCGGATGGTGTTTAAGGGCATGTTAAAGGAAGGAGTTGGCGGGCCCATGCTCGTTTACCCTTTATTGCGTAGCAAGTAAGTATTTCTTCTTACTCAAAGAGATTTTAATACATCTCAGAAGTAAACTAAAATGGTACTTTGAGTCAATTAATAAAGTATTATTATGAATCACATTAATTAATAAATTTTTTAATAAAATATATTTATTAATTATTTATATAAAATTGTAAACTAACCTAAACTTTAAATGATAAACTCTAAACAATTAACATATAGTACATGATATCAAATTATTCACCATCAATCCATATCATTCATATTGTAAGTGTATCCTAAAATTTCTACTCTCACATATTCTTTTGGGACCCCAGCATCATAAATTCAGTTTGTTACTATTGCCCCCGCATGAGATCCACGTGTAGCTTAACTAGAGCCTCTGGTTTGTGTGAGAGCCTTTGCTTTCGACACGTCTTATTAATTTTGGACCCACTACCACTTGTCAGCTGATATCTATTACCTTAACCTATCATAACTTGACACTTCAATAATTTGGAAAAAGAATAGGGATAATTAATTATTTCTTCCAACTACGTGTCAAATTTACATTGATGCATTTAGCTAGGCACAGTAAAAGTATACATCAGGTGTTTTCATAAATACAACTAAAACACATCAATAATCTAAAGCTGATGAATTATATGTGGTCTCTCCATCCCACGATACAAGACGCTTTAGAGTCTTTCAAGGAACACTTTTATTATATAGAAACTACTATTTTAACTTTTAACTTTATAAATAAATCTGTTATCTAAAAAAATAAAAATATGTTGAAAATCTAAACTTGCCATAAATGTGAGGTGTATTTTAACATTTATTACAATGACAATATAGAAAAAAGTTAACTAA
The DNA here is from genome assembly GCA_028411795.1 of Euphorbia peplus. Taxonomy (NCBI): domain Eukaryota; kingdom Viridiplantae; phylum Streptophyta; class Magnoliopsida; order Malpighiales; family Euphorbiaceae; genus Euphorbia; species Euphorbia peplus. The sequence continues at coordinate 20,820,213 of CP110840.1, forward strand.
CATATCTTTGAAATGTGAAAAAGATTTATATTTTGAAACTTTTTTCCTTAGATAAAAAGTTGTATAAAAAGAAGTGGAAGTAGTATGAAAAATCGGCTTGAGCTTCTAAATTTACGATAGTGTTGTCTAAAGTAGTTTATTGACTCTGTACGGTTTTTTTTACTTTCTAAATTTGTTTATAATGTGCATTGTATTTGCTTAAAGTAACAAACATTTCATTTATTTTGTAACGTGGTTTTAAAAAATTAATTATTTAATTTTAGTAAATCTATGAGACTAAACAAAAGAATGAATACTTTCAAAAATATAAAAAAGCAAAACAACGAATAAGTTTTTCTGGACCAAGTTCATGGTGGAAGAGCAATAAAATATTTGATATGTAACTTCTTTTCATTATTTTTTCTAGTTTTTTTGTTTGTAGATTAAAACTGAAAATTACCAACAAAGTAACATGGTCAGTAATGAACGAATTTGCTAAAGATTATTTTTCAAGGTTGAACTGGGTGAAAATTATATTGACTGTAAAATTGCATCCAGAAAACTATTAATATATAGTAATTAATAAAATGAAGGAGAGGTGGGCCCTAGGATGGTTGCAAATATGTGGGCGTAGGGCAGGTGATTATCCCTGTAGTAAAAGTATGTAATGGTATACACTAGTGTAATAAAATAGGTACAGATTCACCACTTATGTCATGGTAGGTGAACTTTAGCGTATAAGTGAAAAACCTAGTAAGATAGAAAATAACAAGTAAGATAACTTTTTTGTGGACAAAGATATGGTGGGTCCACACTAAACAGTTTTTTGGCTGAGGTAAAAAAATTAGAAAATAATTTAATAGTTTTTAAAGTTTTTCAAAATTCATTGTTTAATTCTAAAACTTATTACAAGTTCTCACTGTTTTATAATAATTAATCTTTTAATCATTTTTTGTCAGTTTGGTTCATTGAATTGAAAGGAATAGAATATAATTGAATGAAATAGTTATTTCGTAGAATAAAATAGGAATAGATAAAATAGATATTCGCTAAAAATATAAATATCTATGATTGAAATAACTATTTTTTCATTCAATTAAGAAATAATTATCCATCCACTTTTGGAATATAAAGTTATTCCGTCGAATAATTATTATGTGTTTGAAAAATTATACCAAACATAGGAATAAGAGGCAAGAAATAGTTATTTTATTCCTTGATATTCCGCGAACCAAACGACACCTTAGAGTTTAAACATATTAAACTTTCAAGACATCCATACAACAATACAAAATTACTTTGTGATTATGTCATGTCATGTCTGTAGTTTACACCAAAATATAACAATTAAAGATCTAAGATAATGAATTTAAAGACATAAAAATTAATTATAACAAAATACGATGAACTTATAATAAATTATGGGGAGAGAGGGTAACAAGGTAATCTAGAAATTAGTCTTTATTCTTTTCTAGTGGAAAATAAGAAATATGGAGTGATGTAACTTTCATGGCCAGTCTTGCCGTTGGAGAAAATGACAAAGGGATTTTATAGCCAACTCAACTAATAGTGACACCATAATTTGTCTTAGCCGAAGCAACGGATTTTTATTTCTAATGGACGAAATTACCCCCTCACAGTTGGCACATATTGACGTGGACATTGCTGTGTATAGGTCAGAAAAGGGTAATAAATCCTAAATTGAATCTCCCTAGAAATCTTTTTATTCTTTACTAGAAAATATGATTATGTAAAAAGGAACAAGAGCCCAACAGTTGTTAATGGGTGAGATTTAGTTTCTTTATCGAGAATGATTTCTGTTTTTGACTAAAGTGAAAGAGAAAAACAAAGTTTATGGTTCAACTTCAATTCAAAAAGACATGATTGAATGACATTATGCCCAAAACTTCCCACAATGTGATATTTGTAAATATTAGATTTATATATATATATATATATATATATGTATATATATATGTACGGTTTGAGACTTTTGAGTTCAATGGGCAAGTGAGGTACATAATGCCACCAATCAACCATGTCTTCTTTATCCCTTGGAATCCTATGTCTAATCCATTGATGATGGATTGTGAAGGAATTCTAAATAAAATCTCGGGTTTCTTTTCGGTAGAAAATTTCTATGACAATTTAGAATTAATTGGTTTCAATCAAGGTTAAATAGACTTCAAAAGCTTTGAATGTCAATTTACATTTCTAATGACCCGTTTTTGTGTGGAGACAAAAGGGTTAAGTCATCCTTTTTAGGGGGTGGTTTTTAAAAGCCAGAGTTTCCCTAAACACCCTTGGGCCACCTATGTCTTCGCCCTTGATTATAGTAAAATTACTTGTTCAATAGTCTTCTAAATGTATATACCTATTGATACCAAAAAAAATATTTATTTAATGTGGCCTTTTTTAATTAATCAGGTGGGACAGTCGCATGTCGACAGTAATACCGGAGAAAGGAGAAATCTTCTACATAGTTGCGTTGCTAAGGTTTACTCTTCCATATCCAAAAGGCGCATGTGTTGATAAAATGGTGACTCAAAACCAAGAGATAGTGAAATTGTGTGTGAACAAAGGTTTTGATTTCAAGTTGTATCTACCTCACTACCAATGCGAAGAGGATTGGCAACGACATTTTGGGAATCAATGGTCCACCTTTGTTTATAGGAAGCACACTTTTGATCCCAAGGCTATCTTAGCTCCGGGACAGAAAATTTTTACAAGGAGTTCTCAATCCTAGCTAGCTACTATTATACAAATTTTTGTACTCCATTATTGTGATTATTATATCCATTTTTAATTAATATTAGATTATCAATTGTAATTTTCATAGAATCTCTCTATCTTGTTGCTTTGCTAGTCAAAATAAGTGTATATATAATGGGTCCTATGTTATGTGGGATTCCAAATTGGATGAAAAAAAATTCCACAAAATCAATAATAACAACAACTAAAAGCCAAAAGAAATTGTAAAAAGACATGGGTTTGGGTTCTAAAAACTAGTGATAGGAATAATTGGAACAATTGAGTGAATTATAATGCGGCTATTATCATTATCATTGTGATCAAACAAACCATCATGTCCTACATTGAAAAGGCCACATATTTAGTTGGGTAACATTTGAGTTTTTGCTTCAAAATAAGCCATATGCACTAATTATTTAAAATCACACCCTCTCTCGTGCTCAAAATCTCTATTTTCATTCTTGCTTTTTGTCTTTTTGAAGAAAGAAGGGAAATTTGTCTTAATTCTTCTCCTTTCATCCAATTTTTTCTAGTTCCATGTAACTAAGTGTGATGTGATAAGTTTTGGACAAAATAATTTCGTCTGGATTTTTATTCCCAAATACACATATTTATACAAGAAATACAAAATAAACCTAGTCCAACAAGAAACTAATTTCGGCCTACACAAATAAATAGGAAAGACAATACAATTCCTAATTAACACTAACTAGGAATCTTAACACCCCCTCCCCTCTCTCTCTCTCTCTCTCTCTCTCAAGTTGGAGCATGCAAATCACAAATTTCCAATTTGTTCATTTAAAACGCAAAATGTGTTTTACCCAACGCCTTGGTAAATATATCTGCAAGCTGAACCTATGTAGGGACATACGAGGGAGAAGTCACTCCATCCTGAATAACATCACGAACAAAATGACAGTCAGCCTCAATATGCTTAGTATGCTCATGAAAAAAAGATTCTCAGCAATGTACAAAGCCGATTGACTATCACAAAGCAAGTGCATTCCACGCGGATGCTCAACACCTAACTCCTTTAATAACCGGCGTAACCATTTCAATTCACAAGTTATGGCCGCCATAGACCGATACTCTGCGTCAGCGGAAGAAAATGATACATTATGTTGTTTCTTTGTTTTCCAAGACACAAGTGAGTAGCCAAGTAACACCAACCAACCTGTCAAAGAACGTCTTGTAATTGGAGAACTCGCCCAATCTGAATCACACCAACCTATCAAACTCAATTCACTATCAGAATGAAGTAAAATACCATGTCCATGTTGTTCTTTAAGATAAAACACAACTCTAACCGCAGCCTCCCAATGCTCCACACGCGACTCGTGCATAAAATGTGATAGTATATGAACAACATACGCCAAATCTAGTCTAGTGACAGAAAGATAAATCAAACGCCCAACCAATCTCCGATATTGTGACACATCCTCCAACAATGCTCCGGTCACACCTCCCAAAGTGTGATTTTGCTCCATAGAATTGTTTGCAAGTTTAGCTCCAGGAAGACATGTCTCATAAATTATCTCCAGAGCATACTTTCGTTGACATAGAAAGATACCCTCATTATTGCGTGCAACTTCAAGACCTAGAAAGTACTTCAATGCACCCATATCTTTCATTCAAAAACATCTGCCTAAATATGCCTTAAAGGCATTCATGGCCGCATCAGAATTACTAGCAATCAATAAATCATCCACATAGATCAACACATTTATTTGGACCGTACTTTCGTTGACATAGAAAGATACCCTCATTATTGCGTGCAACTTCAAGACCTAGAAAGTACTTCAATGCACCCATATCTTTCATTCGAAAACATCTGCCTAAATATGCCTTAAAGGCATTCATGGCCGCATCAGAATTACTAGCAATCAATAAATCATCCACATAGATCAACACATTTATTTGGACCGTACCTCTAGTGGGAGTAAATAAAGAGTAATCTGAATACGACTATGTAAAACCAACGGCCTTGAGAGCCTTCACTAATTTACCAAACCAACAACATGGTGCTCGGCGCAGACCATACAAGGATTTCTTCAAACGACACACTTTTCCCTCATTTCCTCCAGCAAAATCAAGAGGAACACTCATATAAACCTCTTCATCGAGATCACCATTCAAAAAAGCATTATGCACATCCATTTGATGCATACACCATCCTTTAACCATCTTTGCAACATGAGAAAAAGTTTCATTACAATCAATCCCTTTAACCTGATGATTACCAAAACAAACCAGCCGCGCTTGGTAGCTCAATAACTTCCCATTCTCATCTCGTTTCTCAATAAAAACCCAACTGATACCGAGGGCTTTCTTTCTTGGGGGTAACTTCACAAGAAACCAGGTTTTCTGCTCTTCTAGAGCCTGAATTTTAGTAGCCATTGCATCACGCCATTCATTACTCTGCATTGCTTCCTTACAATTTCATGGGATTGCACTAGAATTAATAGATGCCAGAAAAGCACGGTGTTTGGCAGAAAATCTATCACAATACAAAATGAGTAATATGATAAGGCATACCTGAAGAAGGTGATGGATCCATTGAAACATCGGGTGGACTATTTTTCCGCATTGTATGAGTAAGAAAATCACGAAGTCGAGTGGATGGTACCTTAACACGTTGACCTCGTCCTAACTGTGAATCTTGATTACCATTTTCTTCTTCACAGGGAACAATTTGCTCACTGTGTTCATCATGTACGACGTCCTCCCCCGTTTCTGACTATGGGGAGAGGAATTCCTCCTCGTCTCGCTGAGACAATGTTGTGTCTCACCGAGACGAGGGGGTGTCTAGCCGAGACACCTCGTTGGTGTCTCGTCGATACTCTATTTGGCCTCGCCGAGACACCTCGGTGGTAACCATATCTCGGCCAATTTATGCTTCTACGTCTGAATCAACCAATTCTTCTTCAACCGAGAGTGATGTAAGCTCAGTGGTGGATTTCTCCGTGCGAAAAGGAAAGACATTCTCAAAGAACTGCACATCCGACTAACAAAAAGTTCCTTCGTCTCTAGGTCATATTCCACCCCTTTTTCCCAAAAGAATAACATACAAAAATACACTTCCGACTCCTCTTCTTAAACTCATCTCCCCTTACACGTTGATTGTGGGCATAACATAAACAACCAAAGACCTTTAACAATGTATAGTCAGCTTGTTTATGAAACAACACTTCATAAGGACTTGTACCTTATAGAACCATCAAAGGCATACGATTAATAAGGTGACAAGCTGTTAAAACACACTCTCCCCAAAAATAGATAGGTAAATTTCCCTCAAACTGTAGAGTACGTGCCACATTCAGAATGTGTCTATCTTTTCTCTTCACACGCCCGTTCTGATGGGGTGTTCCTACACACGAAGTCTCAAACAATATACCCTGACTAGTAAATAAGAACTGAGACTCTTGAATTCAGTCTCGTTATCACCACGCACCATCTTAATTTTCTTCTTAAATTGTCGATCAACCATAGCAATAAAATTAAGAAGACTATGTTCTACATCTAACTTACTTGACAATAGATATACCCAAACGACCCTAGAAAAATCATCAACAATAGTAAAAAAAAAAGGATGCATCACATGAGGAACGAGTACGATATGGTCTCCATAAATCACAATGAATTAACTCAAAAACATCACTAGTCTTATTCAAAGTTAAGGAAAAACTATTTCGATGTTGTTTCGAAATCAAAATAGACATCACAAGGTTTATGACTACTATTCCTACTGAAAATAGAAATATTTGGTAAATGTTTTATTACATCTTCTCCCGGATGACCAAGTTGCTTGTGCCACAAATCCACATAATCCCTTTTCGCAATTGTCAATACATGTTCCTTCGGTACCCCACGAAAAAATATAGTTTATCACTTTGTTCACCGAGCCTAATCACCTTTCTCGTCTTGCGGTCCTGTATTACACATAATTCTTTTGTTAATTGTACAAGACATTGTGAATCGTGTAGTAATTGACTGATAGAAATCAAATTACAATTCAATTTAGGCACAAATAAAACATTAGAGAGTGATAAACCCCCTAGTAATTTAACAGTTCATTTTTGACTTGCTTCAGCCACTTTTCCATCCGGTAACCCAATATTAAGCCTTGAATATACTATAATTATTCCGTTTCTTCATATATGAAACAAGTTGCAATAAATGAGTATCATAAAGTAGTTCAAAATAAGATTTGGTGAGGATTTCATGGCCCAACAAGGAGAGTCGTCATGGTACAAGGCCAAGATTTGATAGATTTCCCTTTCTCCCTTGTTAAAATAACTATATGTAAAAGGAGTATAGATGATAAAAACAAACCAAGTTTTAAAACATGCATAAATTTTGAATACTTTAAGGCATGTGAATCATCCATCCCTTTTATTAAAGACATATATTTTATTAAATGAACTAACTCCCTTCAAGAAAAAGCAGAAATCAGATTTTTCAAGAATCAACATTGGGTTCTAGGTTTACAAGTATTCATTTGTCATTTTCCTGAAACTCATTCTTCCAAAGTTTAATAAATTTTAATTTGAACCAAAAGCCAAAAGGAAAAACATCACTACTTAGTCCTCTATCCAATTCTAATTAAGGCAGCAATAGGAAGCTGGAGTAGCCACTAATTATTCTAATTAAAATAAAATGTCATCCTGTGAACTTTACAGTTGTAACCATGATTTCATCCAAAAGATATAATCTATCTAGTATAAATAAGCTTATAAACTATAAAGGTTTATAGGAAAGCTTCAATTTTGTTTGCTAAAGTGGTCCCGAAACAAGCTTATGTATTTGGATAAACAATATTGCCAAAGACAAATTTACTTAATATATTATATCACCGTAAAATAATTAACAATAACTACTATATTCTATTTCATTATCAGGGGCGGACCCAGAGGGGGCTCGGGTGGGCTCGAGCCCTCCCAGTTCCGGTACAACCCTTAGAAATGTAGTGACATATTCCGGCTAGCCCCCCAAAATAATGTATATTAATAGTAAAGATGATAAAATAGACAAAGTGAAAGGATGGGAGAGTTGGTAAGAAAGTTGTGTTTAGAGTCTAAAGATTGGGGTTCAAATCCCACCATCTACATTTTTTTTTCTTCCAACATTAATAATGTTTTTCATCAAAAAAAATTTCCCTAACATTAATAATGCTTTTCATCAATTTTTAATTTTTTTCTCCTAACATTAATAATGCTTTTCATCAATATTTTTCCCCTAACATTATTAATGTTTTTCATCAATTTTTAATTTTTTAATGTTATTTTGATCGAAAACTCTATTTTTTTGTTTTTCCCTTCTATTTTTAATAATTTTATCTAATAATTTTTTATTAGATCATTAATTTGTTTCTCCTAATTTTATCAACTCTACTTCATTTTTGTATACACGCATATATATAAAAAAATTACGTTAGAGCTAAAATTAGCCCCCCCGGTCTTGAAATCCTGGGTCCGCCCCTGATTTCATTATTATTTGTTAGAATTTACTTTCAAGATCTCTTTTTTTTTTTACCTCTTTTACATGTTTTAATCAGTTTGATATTATTTCAATTTTCGGACATTTTAATCTTTTAATGCACGTTGATTGGTTTAATGCATGATACAAAAAATGAGAATTATTAATAAAGAGACATAAAAACGTATTATAGTTACTCTAAAAAAAAGCCTATTATAGTTACTCTAAAAAAAAAACAACGTATTATAGTCTGTTCATTATAAAATTAATCCAAATAAGTTTTTTCTTTAGTATTTGTGAAGTGAAAATCTGTTGTCTCAATAGCCTGTCTCAAATTCCTGTACCACCATTCATTTTTTGCCACATGCAACTTTTACAATTTTTAAAGCAATTTTTTGCAAGTAGTCGAAATCAAATAAATTAAGGTCAGAATTGCCTCTATCCATATAAGCAATTTTTAAGGTAGAATTGCAAAAACTGCCATGTGACAAAAAATGAATGATGGTACAAGAATTTGGGACAACAGATTTTCACTCGTATTTGTGATTTTATCAAATGTGATAATAATTTTAAATTCGATGCAGTAATTGTCTCAATACTTACTTATTTTATTCATTTTAAAGTTAGGGGTGGAAAAAGAAAAACAAACTAAAAGCAAGTTATTTTGAAAATTTTGATATCACAAACATTGAGAAGAAAATTTGTTTGAAGGTCTACTAGAGGCTCCTTATACTCATGAAGACCAAAACAGTAGATTCAGAAGTCGAAAGAAGTCGAAAGGAAGGGCAATAACAATAATTGAAAAAAAAAAATATGAATATAAGAAGAGATGAGAAGAGGAGAGAGGAGATAATTTTTTTATTTTGTTTAGAACTGAGCTTTTACAAATTTGGGAGATTATGTTTGAGGTTTATTTATTATTATTTTATGAAAATTCAAGGATAATGAGGACAAATTTTGGAATAAAATAATTAAAGAGGGCTAAAAATGAAAATAAAAACTCATGCTACTAGTAGTTTTGAGCTCTAATTTCGGTGCTCTTGATAAGAGGGAAAACCAACATTTCTGTTCGGATTTAAATCCAACTAAATCTAAACAACCGTGTATGAAAGAAATTATATTGTGGTTTATTAGGTGAACATAACATAGGCAATTGAAAGTAACAACAATGAAGATGCTTCATTTGTAAGTTCCACTTTTGCACATCCCGCAACACATTTTTAAAATAATGTGTGGACTACTCTCATCGGCATCAGTTGTTAGTGTAGCAATCAAGTAATAAATGGTGCATTCTTATCAGTTGTTAGTTTCAAGTAGAATGTTGATACAAACTGAAGGAATTAGCCCGACATACTAATCCATATGAGATAACGGGTTCGGGCGTACCTGATATAGCATAACCAGCAAATCTCTCAGAGTAGCGGAAGCGGTAGCTGACGCGGATTTTAACACCACGATCTTGTATCACCGGATTGAGACGACCACACAGTGTTAACCGGAGAAGTCTTATTGATCCACAAACTAAGAGCGAAGAACGAGAGAGATGAGAAAGAGGAGGCTCGACCGAATAAGGAGGAAGAGGCAGAACTCGAACGTTTCTCTCTATTTCTTACTTGTGTATTTTGTGATTAGAGTTTAAGCCTATTTATAGGTGGAGAAACTTAATTTCTCCATCTAACCTAATGAGCTTTCTAATCACTTATTCCTTTCAGATGGGCTTGACCTGTTCCATTTCGGACGGATCGGTTAGCATAAACTATGAAAACATAATACAAGATACTTAAAGTAGAAAATAGACCAAACTTGCTATCTCTCCTCTGGTATTAATAGTTTAAAAACCATTTTTCTATTAGGTGACACACACATACGCGTATAAAGCTATGCATACGCATGACTATGCAATGCCGCCAAGGTAACACAAAATAGACAAAAATATTGCCCATAGAGGTTTTTTTTTTTTGTACTTGCATCTTGAATCCCATTTTTTCTTTAATCCATATGCAAAAGATACTTTAAAGGCGTAATGCATCCGTGGCTTCATGATTTCATAAATATTTTGGGCTTTTGGTTAGTATGAGAAATAAATCCAAATTAGCTAAGCCGAAACTTCTTTGTGTGTCTCTATCTAGGCCCGCCCATTCGACTAGGTTGTCTTTCAGAAACCACCCGCAAGGATAGATAATTAAGGACAAATCATGGGCAGAAGTTGACTTCCACATTGTAGAGAATGAGCTAAATATTCATGTCATTCTTCAAACTGGAAATAATTGGAGGTCACAACTCCATATCAACACCTAGAATTAGATAGAAAATTCAGAAAACTTACCATAAAGCTAGCTCTGTGAAGATATATAGTCACGGAGAACCAAAAATCTAAGGAAGAATACAGTATGTTCAGAAAAGGTAAGGCCTTAGAATTATACTTTGCAAGCTGAGTCCCATATTCAACCCCTGATTCACCTCAGTTTAGCCTCAGTAATCCATTGTTATCATATGTTTTCCTGCATACGAAATATGCACACCCCACCTCAAATAAACATCTTACTTACATAGATATTTTTTTGATCAATACTTACATAGGTATTTAGCACAATATTTCATTTATATTTTGAATGGGAAAATTGGAATTAGAAACTAATTCATCAAAATATAATGCTTAATAAACTAACTTGATCAATTTTGATCCATAAATATATAAATAATAAAGATTAAGACATAGGCTTGGACAGAGTTGTTTTTAACGAAACCTGTGAAACTACCATGTTTCACATTGGAGAAACTCTTTCAAACCAGTAGTTCATCTGGTTTCACCTTGATATTAAACTTAATAACATGACTTTATTTACATCTATGATGTAATGGTCTACATGTAACATTCAATAAGCTTCTACTTGTTTTTTTTAACAATCCTTTAATGCTTTTGTGGTTAAGAGAGCAAAATGTTTTCTTAAGAGTCGGAACAAAGCATCCAAACACTAATTGACTTAGCCCCCGTTTTTTTGGACTGAAAAAATCTGAACTGAACTGAACGCTGCTGAACTGAACTGAACTTAATGTTGCTAAACTGAACTGAACTGAACTGAATTTTGCTAAAACAGAAAAATAAATATTGAAACTGAATTGAATAAATAATAGTATTAATTTTTAATAATAACTATAGTTAAAAAATTAAAAATATAATAATAATAAATAATAACAAGATTGTGCATGCCTGAGATACCGATTATACATCATGGTCTGAATGTTAATGAAATGGTAGATTCAGATATGTTTAATACGAATCGTAAAAACGTCATGTTTGCAGTGCGGAATGCTATAGCACACCAAATTTGGGAATTGCAGGGAGAGGAGGATGATAATAATGATGATGAAACTGAACAAAATGATGAGATCATGGATCATATGGAAGAAGATGATTACAAAAATAAAATGAGATGATGCTATTTGTGAATTTTTGAATTTGCTTCTAATTTGCTAATTTTAATATCTTTTACGAGATTTTTGAATTTTTTTTAATTGGTGTTAATTTGCTCATAATATTATATATCTGACTATTATAAGATTTTTAAATTTCTTTAATTGATGTTAATTTGCTCCTAATATGACACATCACTGTTACAAGATTTTTGAATTTTTAATTACAATACATAAGAAAAATCGAAATTTTTTGTATATTAAATCCAAATTTATATAGTAGAAATTATTAAGTTGGTAGAACATGTAACGTATATTGGTAATAATATATACTTACATCCAAGAATTTTTGCAAACAAATTAGATCAACTAGTTAAAATTATAATAAATATTAACATATTATATTTAAATAAAATAAATATATTTGTAATTTATTAACGTGAACCGTTGCTGAATTGAACTGAATATTACTGAAATGAACTAAATTAAATGCTATTGAAAATTGAACTAAATGTTGTTGAACTGAACTGAATTGACCTGAATGTTGCTGAATTGAATTGAACTGAACTGAATGTTGCTGAACTGAACTGAACTGAACTGAATGTTGCTGAACTGAACTGAACTGAACTGAACTTAAAATAAGTTCTAATAAGTCCAAAAGAACAGGGGCTTAGATGATTTTACGTATTATTAAATTAAGCTCATGAATTTTCAATTTGACACATTAAGTTCTAGTTTGTTTATTAAGTTCTTTAACTAGTTGTGAACTGGTTAAATCACATTACTATCTCATGACTATTTTTACATGGCACCCTCCCCATTTAAAAAGATAAATATCAACTAAATGTGATAATATATGAAAACCTCTACAAATAACAGAGATAACCGTTGTAACAGTGAGTAACAAAACGACATCGTACAAGTAAAGAGACTAAAGATACTTAAGTCCAAACTAGACCTTTACATAAACAGGCCCAACTAAGAATGAACAATAAAAACTAATTCCTCAACACCCCCCCTCAAGATGAAAGTGTCAGCAATTTCATCTTGCTCATTGCATATTCCATCTGACCCCCTGTAAGAGGTTTGGTAAACATATCCGCCAATTCTTTATGAGAAGCCACATATGGAGTACACAGAAACCCCTGTTAGAGATGCTCTCGAACAATATGACAGTCGATCCCAACATGCTTCATTTTGTTGGGATTGGAGACTTATTCCTAGGTGGTTAGGGATTCCTTGGTGGTTTAGGATTCCTAGTTGTTTAGGATTTCAATTAGTATAATTATAGCTCTATTCCATGTAAATTGTATTCCATTCATTAAAGTACAAATCCTGGCTTGGTAGTGCCTCCAGACGTAGTCATTCATATTGAGTGGCGAACTGGGTAAACAACTCGTGTGTGTTTTCTGTTTGTTTTCATTATCGTAATTGCATTAGATCCTAACAATTGGTATCAGAGCTTTGGGTTAGCTAGATTTACGATGGGAGACGGAAAATCACCGGTGGAGAAGTTCGATGGCACAGATTTCGGTTTCTGGAGGATGCAGATCGAGGATTACCTGTATGGTAAAGAATTGCATGAACCTCTAGATGAGCAACCAAAGGAGATGTCTGATGAAGATTGGAAGCTGTTGGACAGAAAAGCGATGAGTGTGATCCGACTATCGCTGTCCAGAAACGTTGCGCATCACACAGTGAAGGCAAAGACCACGATTGAAATACTGGAGATTTTGAGTTCGTTATATGAGAAGCCCTCGGCGGCGAACAAGGTCCATCTGATGAGACGGCTGTTCAACTTTCAGATGACGGAGAATTCATCAGTTGCTGTACATCTGAATGAGTTTAATATGACAATTTCACAATTGAGTTCTGTGGGAATTGATTTCGAAGATGAGGTATTAGCCCTAATTTTGTTATCTTCTTTACCGGAGAGTTGGAGTGGTACTGTTACTGCTCTTAGTGCCTCAGCAGGCAAAGAGAAACTTAGGTTTGACGATGTTAGGAATTTGATAATGAGCAAGGAGATTCGCAGGAAGGAGTCGGGTTCAACATCAGGTTCAGCCTTGAGTACTGAAAATCGGGGTAGGTCAGATTCGAGGTCAAAACAGAATCGTGGTAGGTCTAAATCAAAGGGTAGAGGAGGAAACCCTAACAAGGACAGGAGTCATGTTAAGTGCTGGAACTGTAATGAAACCGGTCATTACATGAATCAATGTAAAGCACCTAAGAAGGACAAGTCCGTGAATTCAGCCAGCGAAGAGTATGCAGAGGCGTTGATTTTAAGCGTGAGAAGTCCTGTAGAGTCTTGGGTTCTAGATTCAGGAGCTTCGTTTCACTCTTGTAGCAGCGCAGATTTGATGGAGAACTATACCCCAGGCAAATTTGGAAAGGTTTATCTCGCTGATGATGAACCTTTGGAAATTGTGGGTAAGGGAGATGTTTCGATCAAAACCAAGAATGGTTATGTAGTTAAGCTGTCTGGTGTTAGGCATGTACCTGGCCTGAAGAGAAATCTATTGTCAGTTGGGTAATTAGATGATGAGGGATATTGTGTGGTGTTTGTAGGTGGAAATTGGAAGATTTCCAAGGGATCTATGGTGGTAGCTCGTGGTGAGAAGGTGGGATCTTTATATGTCACAGATAATGTTTGTAATAGCATTGATGTTGTGAGTGAGGTTGTGAATACTGATTTGTGGCACTGTCGTCTTGGTCACATGAGTGAAAAGGGGATTAAAGTGCTGTTTTCAAAGGGTCTATTACCAGGATTGAAGTCTGCTGATCTAGGGCTATGTGAGGATTGTATCTTCGGGAAGCAGAAAAGGGTCAGTTTCAATAAGGGTGGAAGGACTTTGAAGAAGGAAAAATTGGAGTCAGTTCACAGCGATTTATGGGGTCCAGCACCAGTGAAATCTCTAGGAGGAGCTTATTACTATATGACTCTTATTGATGACTGCACTAGGAAGTTATGGGTCTATTTTCTAAAGAAGAAATCAGAAGCATTCAATGTCTTTAGAAAGTGGAAGGCCCTAGTAGAGAATGAGACAGGTCTGAAAGTGAAGTGTTTGAGGTCTGACAATGGTGGGGAGTATGAGCTTAAGGAGTTCAAGGAATTTTGTGGAGAGAATGGGATTCGCATGGAAAAGACCTTGAAGGGAACTCCTCAGGAAAATGGTGTTGCTGAAAGAATGAATAGAACTTTGTGTGAACGTGCAAGAAGCATGAGACTGAAGTGTGGACTTCCAAAGATGTTCTGGGCAGAAGCAGTTAACACTGCTGCATTCTTAATCAATAGAGGGCCATCGTCTCCCTTGGAGAATGGCATTCCTGAAGAAGCTTGGAGCGGCAAGCAGGTAAATCTATCCTTTCTGAAAGTGTTTGGATGTGATTCCTATGTCCATATTGCTCCTGTTGAGAGAAGTAAGTTAGATTCTAAGTCTATCAAGTGCACGTTTATTGGATATGGTGGTGATGACTATGGATTTCGATTCTGGGATAGTCAGAATAAAAAGATTATTCGAAGCCGGGATGTTGTGTTCAATGAACAGATGATGTACAAGGATAGCCTTGGAGTATCTAATACTAGTGATTCAGAACCAGAAATTGTAGACCTAGACATCACGAATTCTGGTGGGAGTAAGAAGGTAGCTGTTGAGGAACCAGTTGAGGAGGAGCCTCAAGTTACAACAACTGATCCACCAGTTACTCTACGCAGATCTACGAGAGATAAGAAAGCTATTAACAGGTACTCACCTGGAGACTATGTGTTGTTAACAGATAGTGGTGAGCCAGAAAGCTTCCAAGAAGCATCTCGGGTTGTGGATGCTGAGAAGTGGAAGTTTGCTATGAATGATGAGATGGATTCTCTGTTAACTAATGGTACTTGGGAACTTGTTGAGCTTCCAGAGGGTGAGAAGGACCTTGAAAATAGATGGATTTTCAGAAAGAAAGTGGAGGCAGATGGTAGCATAAGGTACAAGGCCATATTAGTGGTGAAAGGGTTCCAACAGAGGTATGGTATAGATTACACAGATGTTTTTACTCCAGTAGTAAAATTGACTACTATTCGGTTAGTTTTGAGTATGGTGGCTACAGAAGATTTGGAGCTACAGCAGATGGATGTAAAAACTGCCTTTCTTCATGGAGATTTGGAGGAAGATATCTATATGAGGCAACCTCAGGGGTATGAATCTGATAATCCCAAACTTGTATGTAAATTGAATAAAAGCTTGTATGGCCTTAAACAAGCCCCTAGGCAGTGGTACAAGAAGTTTGATTCATTTATGCAAGAGATCAAGTTTTTGAGGAGTGAAGCTGATCACTGTTGTTACTTTAAGAGATTGGATCAGGGCTACATCATCTTACTGTTGTATGTTGATGACATGTTGATTGCGGGGTCTAGTGTTAGAGAGGTGAGAAAACTGAAGAATCAGTTATCCGAGAGATTTGCTATGAAAGATCTTGGAGATGCTAATCAGATTCTGGGCATGAGAATTGTTAGAAACAGAAAGGCTAGAAAGTTGTATCTATCGCAGGCTGAATATGTCAAGAAGGTCTTGAAGAGATACGGTATGCAAGATGCAAAGCCAACACAGGTTCCTTTGGGAAGCCATTTTAAGTTATCTAAAGAAGACTCACCCAAGAGTAGAGAAGAGCGTGCCAAGATGGAGAAAACTCCATATGCTTCTGCAATTGGCAGTTTGATGTATGCAATGGTGTGTACAAGGCCAGATATTGCACATGCAGTGGGAGTTGTTAGCCGCTTCATGGGAGACCCGGGTAAGAAGCATTAGGAAGCAGTTAAGTGGATCCTGAGATATTTAAAGGGAACAAGTGAGCAAGCTTTATGTTTTGGGGGCAAAGAAGTTGTGTTGACAGGATATGTGGATGCAGATTTAGCATCAAGTGACCTTGACAAGAGAAGGAGTACAACCGGTTATGTATTTACATTGGGAGGTACAACGATCTCTTGGGCTTCAAAGCTTCAGAAAGTGGTAGCATTGTCTACAGCGGAAGCAGAGTATATTGCAGTGACTGAGGCTAGTAAGGAGATGGTATGGTTGCAGAGTTTCTTGAAGGAATTGGGCAAAGAGCAGAAGTATCCCACTTTGTACAGTGATAGTCAAAGTGCAATTCACTTAGCTAAGAATGCTGTTTTTCATTCAAGGACAAAGCACATTGAGTTGAAGTATCACTACATACGGCATCTTTTAGAGAGAAAGACATTGCAGTTAGTGAAGATCAAAGGCACAAAGAATCCTGCAGACATGTTGACAAAGGTTGTAACCTTTGAGAAGCTGAAGTTTTGCATAGCTTCAGCTGGCCTTCGTAACTGAGTTAGAGGCCCGGCACTACCAGCAGATGAAGATGGATTTAGTCTCCAGGTGGGAGATTGTTGGGATTGGAGACTTATTCCTAGGTGGTTAGGGATTCCTTGGTGGTTTAGGATTCCTAGTTGTTTAGGATTTCAATTAGTATAAATATAGCTCTATTCCATGTAAATTGTATTCCATTCATTATAGTACAAATCCTGGCTTGGTAGTGCCTCCAGACGTAGTCATTCATATTGAGTGGCGAACTGGGTAAACAACTCGTGTGTGTATTCTGTTTGTTTTCATTATCGTAATTGCATTAGATCCTAACACATTTTCTCATGAAACACAAGATTGGCTGCTATGTGAATTGCTTCATGATTATCTCACCTAAGTGGAATGGGGAGCTGAGGCCGAATGTCAAACTCATTCATCAAATAAGATAACCATTTTAACTCACAAGATGTTGTAGCCATAGCTCTATACTCAGACTCTGTTGAACTCCTGCTACAAGTCCCCTGCTTCTTAGATTTCCAGGAAACTAACCATCCCCCTATCCGAGTCACTGAATCCCTCTACATATCTCAAGTCTCCATCAGCAGCATAAAACAAGCAAGTGGGCAGTGTACCCTTGAGATACTTCACCACATAAAATTTTACTAAGATCTAACAATCTAAGTGTAAGATCTCATCAGAATTCTAGAGATGGCTGGTAGACACCTTATGGGAACGATTTACACCAAATGGTTCCAGAAGGTTCTTCTACAACCATACCCCCATTAGTTTAATGGTGACAACTATTCATTCTAGAAAACTAGAATGATGAACTTTATCAAGGCTCTAAACATGAGTTTTTGGTTGCATGTTACCAGAGGAGAATTTATTCCCACCAACTTGGAAGAAGGTCTAGGGAGAGTTCTTATACCTCCTGAAAGATGGTCTCAAGATGATCTCAGGAAACTCCAAACTAATGCTTCAATAATTAACATGATGCATTGTGCTTTAACTACTACTGAGTATAACAAAGTTTCTGCTTGTGAAACAGCTAAAGAAGTGTGGGACAAGCTAGAGATTACATATGAAGGTATTGGCAAGGTCAAGCAGTTAAAGATCAATCAGCACATGAGGAACTATGAGCTATTTTAGATGAATGACAAAGAAAGTATTTCTGAGATGAATGCCAGATTTACAAACATTGTCAATGATTTGAAGAGGCTTGGAAAAGAACTTCCTGAAGAAGAACAAGTGACTAAGGTTCTCAGAAGCTTACCTAGATCTTGGCAAGCAAAGAAGTCAACTATTGAAGAAAATCAGGACATGAACTAATATACTTATGATGAGCTTATTGGTTCTTTGATTACTCATGAAATGTCTGTGAAGAATTTTGACTTAAGAGATAAGTCAGAAGGAAAAAGAGGAGTAATTCTGAAAGCTGAATCTTCAGACTCTGATTCATTAGAGGATGAAGAGCTTGCCATGCTGACAAGGAAGTTAAGAAAGCATTCCGGAAAGGAAGAGGTGCAAACTACAAAAAGCCGCTCATGAGCTTTGATAAAAAAAAGACTCCTGAATCAAGTGAGAAGTTCAAGAGAGATCCAAACAACCCATTGTTTGCTATGGATGTCAGCAGCCAGGACACATTAAGAAAGCCATGATGGCAGCTTGGTCTAATTCTGAAGGCACATCAGATGCTGAAGAAAAAGAGGAACAAGCACAAATATGTTTTAAAAGGAAACTTGTTAAAAGTGAGGCTGACAAATTTCATAAGTTTACACAAGTTTAATTAGACATGAAAATGTTGGAAGAAAAATTGTGTAAGCAGTTTAATACTCCTTTTGAAGGCCCTAAGGCAAAAGGTAAGAAAAAGTTGCCTCTGCGGTCTGATAAGCCTCAGAATAAGAAGAAATTTATCACTCCCTCTCTCCTGAAAGAGATTTCCTCTCCTCCTGAAGTAGGTACTTCTGAAAGCATGAACGCTTCTGAAGTAGTTAAACCTCTTCATCAGAAGAAGAAAGCTCCTAAGAAGATTATGGAAAGATCCAAGAACCCTCCCTTTTGGAAATTGTGGAATAGTGATAGCCATTGGTTAAAGTACTACAAGTACGACATTTGAAACCTCTTACAATGTGAACTATCAAAAAAACATGTTGTGACAAAGTCTAACAATGAGGGACCCAATAAGGATTAGGTACGTGTCACTAACTGATAGTTTTGCAGGTGGCTTTAAGTGCAACTTCAATATCAAAGCTGTGGTACATTGACAGTGGCTGATCAAGGCATATGTTAGGTGATGCAAAATCATTCATGACATTTGATCCTAAGAGAGGTGAACAAGTTAGCTTTGGAGATAATCAGAAGGGAAAGATTGTAAGTTCTGGCTCCATTGGAAACAATCTTCCAATGGAAGATGTCTCCCTAGTCAGAGGTCTGAAGTTCAACCTTTTGAGTGTTTCACAATTGTGTGATAAAGGAAGGGATGTGGTATTCCGCACCTCTGCATGTCAAATAGTGGATAGTAAGTCAAGGGAAGTTATACTAATTACTCATAGGATAGAAAATGTTTTCATGCTGAATCTTGAAAATATTTGCAAAAACATATGCTTAGTATCTAAAGAGGATACCTCATGGTTGTGGCATAGGAGACTTGCTCATGTTAGCATGGATCTTTTGACCAAACTAGTCAGACAACATTTGGTTGAGGGTCTGCTTGAAATTATTTTTAAAAATGATCATTTATGTACTTCATGTCAATCTTGAAAACAATCCAGAGGCTCTTTTAAAACTAAGAAAACCATTTCAACAAAAAGACCTTTAGAAATATTTCTTATGGATCTTTTTAGCGTTGTTCAACCAATGAGCATGGGTGCAAAGAAATATTCTTTTGTCATTATAAATGACTATTCCAGATTCACTTGGGTGATCATGCTTACTAGCAAGGATGAGTCATTTGAATGCGTCTCAGTTCTGTTTAAAAGACTAGAGAATGAAAGGAATGAAAAAGTAATCTATATCAAAAGTGATAATAGTGGAGAATTCAGAAACTATCAGTCTGAAGATTCTGTGAAACCAAGGGCATTGGTCATAACTTTTCTGCTTCCAAAACTCCTCAACAAAATGGGGTAGTTGAAAGGAAGAACATAACTCCTGTCGAAATTGCTAGAACCATGATCAATGACAGAAGGCTTCCAAAGTACTTATGGGGAGAAGCTGTTAACACAGCCTGTTATGTCTTGAATAGAGTGCTTATCAGACGTATCTTGAACAAGACTCTCTATGAACTCTAGAAAGGTAGAAATCCTAAGATAGGTTATTTCAAAACCTATGGTTGCAAATGTTTTATTTTGAATACTAAAGAATATCTTTCAAAGTTTGATTCAAAGGTAGATGAGGCCATTTTTCTTGGTTACTTAACACATAGTAAAGCATAGCGGGTTTTTGATGAACCCTAAGTATTTTGATTATGTCCAATCGTTTCAGAAGATGAAAACTTATTACTCTCTTACATATAGTTTATTGTTGACTAATATTTTTTTCTACTTAGTCTATGTGTAAGTTACTCAGCAGGTGCTGAATGAATCATTTCTGGATTACCTAAAGGACTCAGAAGATCCGTTTGCTGAAGTCAGAGTTTCAATAATTCAGAAGCTGGATGCTCCGCTCTGAAGCCGAAGTCTGCTAAAGCTCTCCTCAGATGTTCTTTGCAATCAGAAGTTCTTTTACCAATTTGATCAGAAGCTTAGTCACGGGTTCTGGATAGCATTTAATGCTCTGACAAGTGCATTTAATG
Organism: Euphorbia peplus; assembly: GCA_028411795.1. Lineage (NCBI taxonomy): Eukaryota > Viridiplantae > Streptophyta > Magnoliopsida > Malpighiales > Euphorbiaceae > Euphorbia > Euphorbia peplus. The sequence continues at coordinate 20,840,931 of CP110840.1, forward strand.
CAAGGCGCCAAAAGTTCAAAAAGCTGTTTTTATGGAGCGCGCCTGTCTGTTCAAAAGAAACCAGAATTTCCTTGTCTACCCTTTGTTGATCCAATTGAAGAATGATTCCAGTCAACCTCATCTTTGATTTCAAATCACTTACCGGATTTGGTTAAAGAACAAGGATAACGGAATCAAAGTGTTTGAAGACCGTTTGAAGACTTGACAAATTAACGGCTACAACAACTGATGTCATCTCTATTGAAGATTCAAATTCACCAACGGTCATCTTCATTCACTATAAATAGTAGCCAAGCTCCATTGCATCAACACACGCGTGATCATCGAGCAAAATCTCAACGCACTGTTTTAACAAGAAAAACAGAGCACCACTTCCCATTCTCAATCTTTCTTAGCATAGTCTTAGTTAAAGTGAGAGAGTGAAGAAAAACAAGTTCATAATAGGAATCTTGTAAACTGATATCGTTTGTGATATTCAGTTAGATTTAGAGAGAAATCTAGTTGAGATTAGAGTTGGGTGAGAAATCCAGAAAACAGAGTATTGTTTGTTATGGTGGAAATCCTTTAACTCTTTTTAGGCTAGTCAGAACTAAGTGAGAAATTAGCTTAAGTTCTGTTGATGTAAAGGAGCTTCTGAACTTGCCATAAAAGTTTTGAATAGTGGATTTATAAAATCTCTGTAGGCTGCGACCTCAGGGGACAAGACGTAGTCACAGGACTTCTGTGGCGAACTTGGATAAATCGAATTGTTCAATCAGGATCTCCTGAACTTCTTTCTCCCTCTTATACTTGTTATTTTTGCTTATGTGTACTTGCTTATATTTAGTGCTGAAACAGATTTTCTCTAAGTATCATTGTCTTTGTTCAGAAGACTGTCCAGAAGTTCTCAAATCAGAACTTCTGTTGCTGAAAACAGTCTAACTGTGTTTAGGCAGAATTTCCCTCAGAAGATACTTCTGTAAGCTTTGCTTCTGACTCTGAGGAAATTTGACTCTGAAAATTAAGTTTCCTGAAAACTTAGAAATTTTCAGTTTTCAACTTTGACACCTATTCACCCCCTCCCCCTCTAGGTGATTCTGTTCTTGATAGGGCCAACAAGTGGTATCAGAGCGAAGGTCACTTCGCATATTTACTAAAGATCTAACAATCTAAGTGTAAGATCGTATCAGAATCAATAGAGATGGCTAGTAGACACCAGCCTGAGAATTCTTCTCACTTCATAGTTCCAGAAGGTTCTTCCACTACTAGACCTCCATTATTCAATGGCAACAACTACTCATACTGGAAGAAAAGGATGATGTACTTCATCCAAGCTCAGAACATGAGTGCTTGGTATGTCATCACTAATGGTGACTTCATTCCTACCAGAATGGAACAAGGTTTAGGGAATGTTGTTATTCCTCAGAGAGAATACACAGATGACATTCTGAAAAAACTCCAAACTAATGCTTCAGCAATAAATATGTTGCATTGTGCACTTACAACTACTGAATATAACAAAGTCTCTTCTTGTGAAACTGCACAGGATATTTGGAACAAGCTGGAAGTCACATATGAAGGAACAGGAAAAGTGAAGCAATCTAAAGTCAACCAACTCATGAGAGAATATGAGTTATTTGAAATGCTTGATAAAGAATCTATTTCAGATATGAACTCTAGATTCACCAAGATAGTCAATGACTTGAAGAGTTTAGGAAAAGACATTGAAGAATCTGATCGAGTGAAGAAGATTGTCAGAAGCTTACCAAGGTCTTGGCAAGCCAAGAAGACTGCTATTGAAGAAGTTCAGGATTTGAGCTATTACTTGTATGATGAGCTCATTGGGTCCCTAATTACTCATGAGATGTCATTAAAGAATCATGACCTAAGAGAGAGGTCAGAAGGAAAAAGAGTAGTCCTGAAAGCAGAATCTTCTGAAGAATCCTCTGAAGATGAGGAACTGGCTATGCTGACCAGGAAGTTTAAGAAGGCCTTTAGAAAAGGCAGAGGCGGAAACTACAAGAAGCCTTTCAGGAGCTTTGACAAGAAAACTCCTGATTCTGGTGAAAAGTTCAAGAGAGATCCAAACAAGCCTATTGTGTGCTATGGATGTCAGCAACCGGGGCACATTAAGCCTAACTGCCCGGAGCTGAAGAAAGATAAGAAAAAGTTCAAGAAAGCTATGCTGGCTGCCTGGTCAGACTCTGAGACCAGCAGTGATCCTGAAGAAAAGGAAGAGCAAGCTCAGATTTGTTTTATGGCTATTGATGAGCCAACTTCTGAAGATGTCACAGGAGAAACTTCCGCACCTCTTGAAGCTACATATGATTCCGAGGTAAACATATCTTCTGAACAAAATATCTTTGATTCTCTTGAAGAACTCTATAGTATGTTCAAGTACCTGAAAAGGAAATTGGACAAGAGTGAGGCTGACAAGTTTCTTAGGTTTACTCAAGTTTATTCTGACATGAAAGTATTAGAAGAAAAACTGTGTAAACAGTTCAACACTCCTGCTAATGGCTCTAAAGCCAAAGGCAAAGAAAAGCTGCATCTGGGAAGTGATAAACCCCAGAAGAAGAAGAAACCTGTCACTCCCTCTCTTCTGAAAGAGATAGCTTCTCCTCCTGATGTTGGCACCTCTGAGAGTGCTGTTATAGCCTCTGAAGATGTTGGTCCTTCTCAGAAGAAGAAGAAATCTCCCAAGAAGCAAAGGGAAAGATCCAAGAACCCTCCCTTTTGCAAGCTTTGCAAGAGTGATGGTCATTGGTTGAAGGATTGCAAGTACCATATTAAAAACCTCTTGCAATCTAAGATATCATTAAAACCTGTTGAAGAGAAATCTAACTCTGAAGGACCCAATAAGGATTGGGTACCTGTCACTAATTGATTGTGTTGCAGGTGGCTCTGAGTGCTCCATCAATGTCAAAGCTGTGGTACATTGACAGTGGGTGCTCAAGGCATATGACAGGTGATGAAAAAGCATTCATCACATTTGATCCTAAAAGAGGTGGAAAAGTCAGCTTTGGAGATGCTCAGAAAGGAAGGATACTTGGTTCTGGATCCATAGGAATTAATCCTCCGATCGAAGATGTCTCCCTAGTCAGAGGCCTGAAGTTCAATCTCCTGAGTGTTGCACAACTGTGTGATAAAGGTAGAGATGTTGTCTTCAGCTCCTCTGGATGTAAAATCTTGGACAGTAAGTCAAGGGAAGTTATTCTAACTGCTCCTAGAGTTGAAAATGTTTTCATGCTGAACCTTGAGAATCTTTGCAAAAATATATGTTTGATGTCCAAAGAGGATACCTCCTGGCTCTGGCATAGAAGACTTGCTCATGTGAGCATGGACCTTCTGGCCAAAGTAGCTAGAAATCAATTGGTTGAGGGTCTGCCTGAAATTAGTTTTAAAAAGAATCATTTATGCAATGCTTGCCAATCTGGTAAACAATCCAGAAGCTCTTTTAAAACTAAGAAAGTCATTTCAACTAAAAGACCTTTGGAATTACTTCATATGGACCTTTTTGGCCCTGTTCAACCAATGAGCATGGGTGGAAAGAAGTATGCCTTTGTCATTATAGATGACTATTCAAGATTCACTTGGGTCATCTTGCTGTCTAGCAAAGATGAGTCACTTGAATGTTTCTCAGTTCTGATAAAGAAACTTGAGAATGAAAGGAATGAAAAGGTTGTTCATATCAGAAGTGATAATGGTGGAGAATTCAAAAACTTTAGGTTTGAAGAATTCTGTGAAACCAAGGGAATTTATCATAACTATTCTGCTCCCAGAACTCCTCAACAAAATGGGGTAGTTGAAAGGAAGAATATAACTCTGGTTGAGATTGCCAGAACTATGATCAATGAAAGAAGGCTTCCTAAGTACTTTTGGGGAGAAGCTGTTAACACAGCTTGCTATGTTCTGAATAGAGTGCTAATCAGAAGCATTCTGAACAAGACCCCTTATGAACTCTGGAAAGGTGGAAAGCCTAAAATAGGTTATTTCAGAACCTTTGGTTGTAAGTGCTATGTTTTGAATACAAAAGAATATCTTTCAAAGTTTGATTCAAAGGCAGATGAGGCCATTTTTCTTGGTTACTCAACACATAGTAAAGCATATAGGGTTTTTAATAAGAGGACTCAGACTTTAGATGAATCTATTCATGTACAGTTTGATGAGACTAACCCTGCAGATAGTAGAGCTCCTGATGAAGATGTAGTTCAAGCTCCTGAAGTTGCATCTCCTGATGTAGTAGAAGATGTTTCTCCCAGAGCTACTGAAGTAGTTCCTCCTGTTGCTGAACAAGCTCAAGAAGAGAATCCTACTCCAGAAGTCAACTTCCTTCCAGAAGATGCTCCTATATATGATTCAACAAATGATGAACAAGTTTCAGAAGATGCATTGGATGTACCAAGAGAAGTTAGAGCTCATAGGAATCATTCCTTAGAGAACATAATTGACTCTGTTCATAATCCTGTCATGACCAGAGCTCAGCTCAGAAGATACATGGGGAATGTGGCTTTTGTGTCACTTCTGGAACCCAAGGACTTCTATGAAGCTGCTGATGATGACTCCTGGTTAATGGCAATGCAAGAAGAACTTGACCAGTCCAAAAGGTCAGAAGTTTGGACTTTGGTTCCCAAACCTAACAACATAAAGGTTGTTGGAACTAGATGGATTCTGAAGAACAAACTTGATGAATTTGGAAATGTTGTGAGGAACTAGGCAAGACTTGTTGCTCAAGGTTACAGTCAGCAAGAAGGCATAGATTATGGTGAAACTTTTGCTCCTGTTGCAAGATTAGAAGCCATTAGAATCTTGTGTGCTTTTGCATCATACAAAGGTTTCAAGCTCTTTCAAATGGATGTGAAAAGTGCATTCTTGAATGGTTACATTGATGAGGAAGTCTATGTGTCTCAACCCCCTGGTTTTGAAGATCCTAAGTTTCCTGATCATGTGTACAAGCTAAAGAAAGCCTTGTATGGACTGAAACAAGCTCCCAGAGCTTGGTATGAGAGACTGACAAAGTTCCTGCTGTCTAAGGGATTTGTCAGAGGCTGTGTTGATACAACTCTGTTCACTTTGAAGAAGAACAAGGATATCCTTATAGCTCAGGTATATGTTGATGATATTATATTTGGTGCTACTAATGAATCTTTGTGCAGAGAGTTCAGTGACCACATGAAGGCTGAGTTTGAAATGTCTATGATGGGAGAATTAACCTTCTTCTTAGGACTTCAGATCAAGCAAAGTAATGATGGTGTGTTTATCAATCAAGCCAAGTACACTAGAGAAGTGCTGAAGACATTTGGCATGATGGACTCTAATGCTGTTGATATTCCAATGGATGTCAGCAAAGACATTGATGATGAAGAGAAAGCTGGTAAACCTGTAGATATAAAAACCTACAGAGGTATGATTGGTTCTCTTTTATACCTAACAGCCAGCAGGCCAGATATACATTTTGCTGTGTGTTTTTGTGCTAGATATCAATCAAAGCCAAGAGAAATTCATGATGTTGCTGTCAAAAGAATTCTCAGATATCTTAAAGGCACACCAGAAGCTGGTTTGTGGTATCCCTGTAGTTCTGATTTCACTCCTATAGGATACACAGACTCTGACTATGGTAGGGATAAATTGAAAAGGGTCAGCACTTCTGGTGGTTGTCATTTTCTGGGGGAGTGCCTAGTCTCCTGGCATAGTAAGAAGCAAACCTCTGTGGCTCTCTCAACTGCTGAAGCTGAGTATGTTGCTGCTGGAAGTTGTGTTTCTCAGATGCTCTGGATTAAGCAACAAATTGCTGACTATGGAATCATCCCTGGAACAATTACAATCTACTATGATAACAAGAGTGCTATTGATCTTTCAAAGAACCCTATTCAGCACAGCAGGATGAAGCATGTTCATATTAGGCATCACTTTCTGAGAGATCATGTTCTGAAGAAGGATATTATTATTACTCATGTTCCCTCTGAAGAGAATCTTGCTGACATGTTTACTAAGCCTCTGGCTGGTAATTCCTTCAGCAACTTACGAGAAGGCATTGGTATGACTTATCCACTTCAGTAACTTAGCTTAATTATTTCTGAGTGTCTTAAGTGATTAATCGTTTAAGATAATTAAGTGATAATCAATTCTAATCATGATTTGACATCTAAGCATGCGTTATCTACTGCATTTTACGGCGCTGTTCTGTGGTTAACGGTTATCTGTTCCCTTTTAAACGGTGTGTATTCACTTTTTGAATTGGAACGGTTTCCTTGTTTGGGTATAAATAGGGGTTTTCCATACTTAGAAGTTTTTACTCTCATTTTTCACTGCTATTATAATCTCCATAGATTTTCTGTGTTCTCTTCTCTCAAAATTCTTAACCTAATTTCTTATATCTTGTACAATGGCTCAAGAAATCACTGTTACTCACATCTTTACCACTGAATCTAAGAAGAAAGTTAGTGAATCTAGGGTATTCACTTCTAGGTTTCTAGATGATGAAGTTAAATCCACTGAACCTATCTCCAAATGGCTAAGTGCTCAAAACTGGAATTCTTTCGTTTCTCTCGATGAATTCATTTACTCTAAGTTAGTCATCGAATTCTATCAGAACCTCCATTTCTTTTCTAATGAGGAGGATGTTCTACACTCAGAAGTCAGAGAAGTTGAGATTGAGGTCAGCAGGGCTTCTATCTCTCAAGTGATCGGTATTGATGATGAAGGAATCATCATAGGTGATGATGGTTCAGCAGATGGTTTTACAGAAGCAAACTGGGCTAGACCAGATCTCAGTGCCAAAGAAACTTATGCCACTTGGCTCACTCAGCACCAGAGGTGGGCACACTATCTTACAACTAATGTGTTCCTTCCGAAGGCTGGAGGGGTTAATGGTGTTTCCAACAGGGAAAGAGTTTTTATGTGGCATCTGGTCAATCAGAAGAAGATCAATCTCCCTGCCATGCTGATAAGGCAGATGAAAAATGTGACTACCGTGAGTGCATTAGCTCATGGCTCACTCCTGACTAGGTTGTTTGAGGCAGCCTCTATTGTGGTTTCAGGAGAAGGTGTTACAAGTAGGAGTACGGTTCTGAAAATGCATACCTTCAGGAACCTTAACTTTGGTGTGACTCCGAAGAAGAATGAGAAGGGCTCCTCTGTGAGTATTGCTCAGAAGGAGATTGTGGTTGACACTGCTCAGAAAGGAAAGAAAGCTGCCAAGAAGGGCAAGGGAAAGAAATGATCAAGTAAGTTGGTCCTGACTGTTGAGAAAGTGGTTGTCTCAGAACCTCTTCCCACTATGGTTCAAACAACAATCAGTGTTGAACCTTCTGGCAAGATCGTTGCTGAGAAACCTAAGGATGTTTCTGAGAAGGAAGCTGAGGATGCTGAGGACGCACGCCTTGCTGAAAGAGAGAAGGCTGCTGAAGCTGAAAAAGTTGCAAGAGTTGTGGCTCTTGCTGATGAGAAAAGAAAGAAGAAGGAAGCTGAGAATAAGTTAGCAGCTGAAAGAGAAATTGCTGCAAAGGCTAAGGCCGATGCAAGACTTATAGCATGTGCTGCTGAACTTAAGGATGCGGAGTTCTCAATGGAAGTTGAGGCTTCAGAAGAAGGTGAGAAACTTGAGAATATCTCTCTGTCCACTCGGATACTTGAGAATATCTCTCTCTCCACCAGGATCGGAAAGAAGGCTGTTGCAAAACGAAGGTCTCTGAGGAAAAAGGACTTCGTTGTTGCCCCCAGTGTTGAATTAGAGGATCCTGTTGTTGAGGAACCGGAAGCTGCTGATGAGGACATGTTGGAGATGTCTGTTGAAGAGGATGTTGATGCTCCTCTGATTGAAGAGCTGTCAGAAGAGAGTGAACCAGAAGATGAAGAGGTTCTTCAGGGTGCAAAACAGTTTGTTGAGAATGTTGATGATGAAAATTTCATTGACAACATTCTTCTGAATCAAGGAAGAAACCCTGGTGATAGGGATGCCTCTGAAACGCTGATCAGAATGGCTCATATCTTTGCTGAGCCCATTTCTATGTTTGATCAAAACTCCTCTGAACAGGTTATCTCATCTCCCACTCACACTCTCTCACTTCCATTCCTCTTACAACTTCAACTTCTGAAGTTGTACCTCCTCCAATTATTCCTCCTTCTGGATCCTTTTCAGAAGTGAATCTAAACACTGCTCCCATTTTCACAGACTCCATAGCCACATCCACTACCTCCTCCATTCATACTTCCTCTGTAAGTCCATCAATTGGATTTATTGCTCCATCTTTCTCACTACCATCCACACTACCATCCATCTCAACTACCATTTCTTCCTCAACCATACATACAATCCCTTCCTCAACCACTCAAATCCCTCCACTCTCAACCTCTGGACATGCACCTCCTGTGTGTGATCCCTTAACTTCCTCCTCCACTACTTCCTGCTTTGCTGGGTTGTCATCCAATTATTACTTCCTACGCAAGCACATGAATCGAGATGATCTGGATAACAGATTCGGTAGTTTTGGTTTCATGGGCAGAGCTTCTGGTGTATCCGAAGCTGGTGGTGCTCCCAGTGTTGAGGAGTTGAGAAGAATGAGTCAGAGTGGCTCTGATGAATTGCTGAACAGATTTGCTGGTATGGGGCAAAGGACTTCTGCTGCTGACATGTATGCTCAGGGCATTGTGCTGCAAGAACTACAATCTTTGAAAGCTCAGAACCTGCAGCTCATGACTATGCTTCAAATGCAGGATCCTTCTGTCTACATACGCAATCTTTCTTGACTTCATCTAGCTACATATGATGAGCTGTACAAGTTAAGAGAATTAGCTCTGACTCTTCTTTCATTGGACAACATTGCTCTTGCTTCTTCTCTGAAGGTCAATGAGAATTTGGAGATATTGACAGAAGAAGTCAAGGAAGCAAACGAGCATTATGAGGCTCATGAGAATGTTAGGATCTAATGCAATTACGATAATGAAAACAAACAGAAAACACACACGAGTTGTTTACCCAGTTCGTCACTCAATATGAATGACTACGTCTGGAGGCACTACCAAGCCAGGATAATGTACTAGAATGAATGGAATACAATTTACATGGAATAGAGCTATATTTATACTAATTGAAATCCTAAACAACTAGGAATCCTAAACCACCAAGGAATCCCTAACCACCTAGGAATAAGTCTCCAATCCCAACAATTTCCCACCTGGTGACTAAATCCATCTTCATCTGCTGGTAGTGCCGGGCCTCTAACTCAGTTACGAAGGCCAGCTGAAGCTATGCAAAACTTCAGCTTCTCAAAGGTTACAACCTTTGTCAACATGTCTGCAGGATTCTTTGTGCCTTTGATCTTCACTAACTGCAATGTCTTTCTCTCTAAAAGATGCCGTATGTAGTGATTCTTCAACTCAATGTGCTTTGTCCTTGAATGAAAAACAGCATTCTTAGCTAAGTGAATTGCACTTTGACTATCACTGTACAAAGTGGGATACTTCTGCTCTTTGCCCAATTCCTTCAAGAAACTCTGCAACCATACCATCTCCTTACTAGCCTCAGTCACTGCAATATACTCTGCTTCCGCTGTAGACAATGCTACCACTTTCTGAAGCTTTGAAGCCCAAGAGATCGCTGTACCTCCCAATGTAAATACATAACCGTTTGTACTCCTTCTCTTGTCAAGGTCACTTGATGCTAAATCTGCATCCACATATCCTGTCAACACAACTTCTTTGCCCCTAAAACATAAAGCTTGCTCACTTGTTCCCTTTAAATATCTCAGGATCCACTTAACTGCTTCCCAATGCTTCTTACCCGGGTCTCCCATGAAGCGGCTAACAACTCCCACTGCATGTGCAATATCTAGCCTTGTACACACCATTGCATACATCAAACTGCCAATTGCAGAAGCATATGGAGTTTTCTCCATCTTGGCACGCTCTTCTCTACTCTTGGGTGAGTCTTCTTTAGATAACTTAAAATGGCTTCCCAAAGGAACCTGTGTTGGCTTTGCATCTTGCATACCGTATCTCTTCAAGACCTTCTTGACATATTCAGCTTGCGATAGATACAACTTTCTAGCCTTTCTATTTCTAAAAATTCTCATGCCCAGAATCTGATTAGCATCTCCAAGATCTTTCATAGCAAATCTCTCGGATAACTGATTCTTCAGTTTTCTCACCTCTCTAACACTAGACCCCGCAATCAACATGTCATCAACATACAACAGTAAGATGATGTAGCCCTGATCCAATCTCTTAAAGTAACAACAATGATCAGCTTCACTCCTCACAAACTTGATCTCTTGCATAAATGAATCAAACTTCTTGTACCACTGCCTAGGGGCTTGTTTCAGGCCATACAAGCTTTTATTCAATTTACATACAAGTTTAGGATTATCAGATTCATACCCCTGAGGTTGCCTCATATAGATTTCTTCCTCCAAATCTCCATGAAGAAAGGCAGTTTTTACATCCATCTGCTGTAGCTCCAAATCTTCTGTAGCCACCATACTCAAAACTAACCGAATAGTAGTCAATTTTACAACTGGAGTAAAAACATCTGTATAATCTATACCATACCTCCGTTGGAACCCTTTCACCACTAATCTGGCCTTGTACCTTATGCTACCATCTGCTTCCACTTTCTTTCTGAAAATCCATCTATTTTCAAGGTCCTTCTCACCCTCTGGAAGCTCAACAAGTTCCCAAGTACCATTAGTTAACAGAGAATCCATCTCATCATTCATAGCAAACTTCCACTTCTCAGCATCCACAACCCGAGATGCTTCTTGGAAGCTTTCTGGCTCACCACTATCCGTCAACAACACATAGTTTCCAGGTGAGTACCTGATAATAGCTTTCTTATCTCTCGTAGATCTGCGTAGAGTAGCTGGTGGATCAGCTGTTGTAACTTGAGGCACCTCCTCAACTGGTTCCTCAACAGCTACCTTCTTACTCCCACCAGAATTCGTGATGTCTAGGTCTACAGTTTCTGGTTCTGAATGACTAGTATTAGATACTCCAAGGCTATCCTTGTACATCATCTGTTCATTGAACACAACATCCCGGCTTCGAATAATCTTCTTATTCTGACTATCCCAAAATCGAAATCCATAGTCATCACCACCATATCCAATAAACGTGCACTTGATAGACTTAGCATCTAACTTACTTCTCTCAACAGGAGCAATATGGACATAGGAATCACATCCAAACACTTTCAGAAAGGATAGATTTACCTGCTTGCCGCTCCAAGCTTCTTCAGGAATGCCATTGTCTAAGGGAGACGATGGCCCTCTATTGATCAAGAATGCAGCAGTGTTAACTGCTTCTGCCCAGAACATCTTTGGAAGTCCACACTTCAGTCTCATGCTTCTTGCACGTTCACACAAAGTTCTGTTCATTCTTTCAGCAACACCATTTTCTTGAGGAGTTCCCTTCAAGGTCTTTTCCATGCGAATCCCATTCTCTCCACAAAATTCCTTGAACTCCTTAAGCTCATACTCCCCACCATTGTCAGACCTCAAACACTTCACTTTCAGACCTGTCTCATTCTCTACTAGGGCCTTCCACTTTCTAAAGACATCGAATGCTTCTGATTTCTTCTTTAGAAAATAGACCCATAACTTCCTAGTGCAGTCATCAATGAGAGTCATATAGTAATAAGCTCCTCCTAGAGATTTCACTGGTGCTGGACCCCATAAATCGCTGTGAACTAACTCCAATTTTTCCTTCTTCAAAGTCCTTCCACCCTTATTGAAACTGACCCTTTTCTGCTTTTCGAAGATACAATCCTCACATAGCCCTAGATCAGCAGACTTCAATCCTGGTAATAGACCCTTTGAAAACAGCACTTTAATCCCCTTTTCACTCATGTGATCAAGACGACAGTGCCACAAATCAGTATTCACAACCTCACTCACAACATCAATGCTATTACAAACATTATCTGTGACATATAAAGATCCCACCTTCTCACCACGAGCTACCACCATAGATCCCTTGGAAATCTTCCAATTTCCACCTACAAACACCACATAATATCCCTCATCATCTAATTGCCCAACTGACAATAGATTTCTCTTCAGGCCAGGTACATGCCTAACACCAGACAGCTTAATTACAGAACCATTCTTGGTTTTGATCGAAACATCTCCCTTACCCATAATTTCCAAAGGTTCATCATCAGCAAGATAAACCTTTCCAAATTTGCCTGAGGTATAGTTCTCCATCAAATCTGCGCTGCTACAAGAGTGAAACGAAGCTCCTGAATCTAGAACCCAAGACTCTACAGGACTTCTCACGCTTAAAATCAACGCCTCTGCATACTCTTCGCTAGCTGAATTCACGAACTTGTCCTTCTTAGGTGCTTTACACTGATTCATGTAATGACCGGTTTCATTACAGTTCCAGCACTTAACATGACTCCTGTCCTTGTTAGGGTTTCCTCCTCTACCCTTTGATTTAGACCTACCACGATTCTGTTTTGACCTCGAATCTGACCTACCCCGATTTTCAGTACTCAAGGCTGAACCTGATGTTGAACCCGACTCCTTCCTGCGAATCTCCTCGCTGATTATCAAATTTCTAACATCGTCAAACCTAAGTTTCTCTTTCCCTGCTGAGGCACTAAGAGCAGTAACAGTACCACTCCAACTCTCCGGTAAAGAAGATAACAAAATTAGGGCTAATACCTCATCTTCGAAATCAATTCCCACAGAACTCAATTGTGAAATCGTCATATTAAACTCATTCAGATGTACAGCAACTGATGAATTCTCCGTCATCTGAAAGTTGAACAGCCGTCTCATCAGATGAACCTTGTTCGCCGCCGAGGGCTTCTCATATAACGAACTCAAAATCTCCAGTATCTCAATCGTGGTCTTTGCCTTCACTGTGTGATGCGCAACGTTTCTGGACAACGATAGTCGGATCACACTCATCGCTTTCCTGTCCAACAGCTTCCAATCTTCATCAGACATCTCCTTTGGTTGCTCATCTAGAGGTTCATGCAATTCTTTACCATACAGGTAATCCTCGATCTGCATCCTCCAGAAACCGAAATCTGTGCCATCGAACTTCTCCACCGGTGATTTTCCGTCTCCCATCGTAAATCTAGCTAACCCAAAGCTCTGATACCAATTGTTAGGATCTAATGCAATTACGATAATGAAAACAAACAGAAAACACACACGAGTTGTTTACCCAGTTCGTCACTCAATATGAATGACTACGTCTGGAGGCACTACCAAGCCAGGATAATGTACTAGAATGAATGGAATACAATTTACATGGAATAGAGCTATATTTATACTAATTGAAATCCTAAACAACTAGGAATCCTAAACCACCAAGGAATCCCTAACCACCTAGGAATAAGTCTCCAATCCCAACAGAGAAGATGCTCCCAAGTAAGATTGATGACCTGCAAAGTACTGCCAATCATATTCTGAGAGAAGTGAAATCTTCTGCTCAAGGTTCATCATCTTCCGGGGCTGCTAAGATTGTATATGACATCACTCCTGATCTCAACAATCGACTCTCCAACATTGAGTCTGCTGTATCTGCTCAGAACGCACAGATAGCTGAGCTTACTGAACTTCTGAAAGTTATGCACACTCAAGCACTTGAACAAGAGAAGACTCTTCACAATTGCTATAGGTTTGTTCGAGGACAGACTTATATTCAGAATGAGCATCTCACTGTTGCTGTGTATGCTAACAATCGGTTGATCAAGCTCCTTCTGGAAGACGTTCAGAAACAGCGACCTATGTCTGGTCAGACTTTTGATCATATGAAGACCATTGATGCTGATTTCAGAAGAAGAAAGGATATGATCAACACTGTGAGGCCAACTCCTCAGCAATATTCTACTGCAATGAAAGTTCAGCAAAAATTGGACTCTCAAGGTGCTTTGGGTATTCCTGTTGGTTCTGGTCAAACGGGGGAGAAGTCTGGTCAGCAGAGTGGTCTCAATACTGGTGTTAAGAGACAGGGTGTTGCTGAAGGATCTAGTGGTGTTCCTCCTCCTCAGAAGAAACCTAGGAACTTGTAATCTCATTAGGACTTAAGCTTCTTAGCTAGGTTCTGGGTTGGGTAGCTTTTGTCTTAGGACTTTTTCTGCTCTTCTGATTATCTTGTTTCATATGTTCTCTTCTGATGATTTTATATACACTGAATCTTTCTTATACTTTCTTGTGTCTCGGACTTCTTACTTATTGCTTATGTTTCTTTGTGACTTAGTAAATTATACTTCACTAAATCTAACAACTTGATCCTAAGTCATTTCTAAGTTTATACAGATTGCTGAAGTTCACCATTTACACTAAAATGGGGGAGTTAATTTACTCAGAAGTTATGAAACATTTGTATCAGGAAGTCATTTTCTAAACCTCATGTTTTCTGTTACCTTCTGACCACGGTTTGTCCATAACCAAAATGGGGGAGAATGATGAACCCTAAGTATTTTGATTATGTCCAATCGTTTCAGAAGATGAAAACTTATTACTCTCTTACATATAGTTTATTGTTGACTAATATTTTTTTCTACTTAGTCTATGTATAAGTTACTCAGCAGGTGATGAATGAATCATTTCTGGATTGCCTAAAGGACTCAGAAGATCCGTTTGCTGAAGTCAGAGTTTCAATAATTCAGAAGCTGGATGCTCCGCTCTGAAGCCGAAGTCTGCTAAAGCTCTCCTCAGATGTTCTTTGCAATCAGAAGTTCTTTTACCAATTTGATCAGAAGCTTAGTCACGGGTTCTGGATAGCATTTAATGCTCTGACAAGTGCATTTAATGCAAGGAGCCAAAAGTTCAAAAAGCTGTTTTTATGGAGCGCGCCTGTCTGTTCAAAAGAAACCAGAATTTCCTTGTCTACCCTTTGTTGATCCAATTGAAGAATGATTCCAGTCAACCTCATCTTTGATTTCAAATCACTTACCGGATTTGGTTAAAGAACAAGGATAACGGAATCAAAGTGTTTGAAGACCGTTTGAAGACTTGACAAATTAACGGCTACAACAACTGATGTCATCTCTATTGAAGATTCAAATTCACCAACGGTCATCTTCATTCACTATAAATAGTAGCCAAGCTCCATTGCATCAACACATGCGTGATCATCGAGCAAAATCTTAATGCACTGTTTTAACAAGAAAAACAGAGCACCACTTCCCATTCTCAATCTTTCTTAGCATAGTCTTAGTTAAAGTGAGAGAGTGAAGAAAAACAAGTTCATAATAGGAATCTTGTAAACTGATATCGTTTGTGATATTCAGTTAGATTTAGAGAGAAATCTAGTTGAGATTAGAGTTGGGTGAGAAATCCAGAAAACAGAGTATTGTTTGTTCTGGTGGAAATCCTTTAACTCTTTTTAGGCTAGTCAGAACTAAGTGAGAAATTAGCTTAAGTTCTGTTGATGTAAAGGAGCTTCTGAACTTGCCATAAAAGTTCTGAATAGTGGATTTATAAAATCTCTGTAGGCTGCGACCTCAGGGGACAAGACGTAGTCACAGGACTTCTGTGGCGAACTTGGATAAATCGAATTGTTCAATCAGGATCTCCTGAACTTCTTTCTCCCTCTTATACTTGTTATTTTTGCTTATGTGTACTTGCTTATATTTAGTGCTGAAACAGATTTTCTTTTAGTATCATTGTCTTTGTTCAGAAGACTGTCCAGAAGTTCTCAAATCAGAACTTTTGTTGCTGAAAACAGTCTAACTGTGTTTAGGCAGAATTTCCCTCAGAAGCTACTTCTGTAAGCTTGCTTCTGACTCTGAGGAAATTTGACTCTGAAAATTAAGTTTCCTGAAAACTTAGAAATTTTCAGTTTTCAACTTTGACACCTATTCACCCCCCCCTCTAGGTGATTCTGTTCTTGATAGGGCCAACAGTTTTTAATAGAGGACTCAAACTTTAGATGAATCTATTCATGTTCAGTTTGATGAGACTAACCCTGCCAATAGTAGAGCTCCTGAAGATGATGAAGTTCCAGCTGCTGAAGTAGTTCCTCCAAGAGTTGCTGAAGTAATTACTCATGTTACTGCTGAAACAGTTCCAAAATTATCTTCATTCCAAAAGATGTTCCTATCTATCATACAAATGATGAACAAGTTTCAGAACACACATTAGATATACTAAAAGAGATTAGATCTCCTAGGTTCCACCCCTAGGAGAACATAATTGAGTTTGTTCATAATCCTGTCATGACTAGAGCTTAGCTTAGAAGATACATGAGGAGTGTGGCTTTTGTGTCACTTCTGGAGCCGAAGGACTTCTATGAAGCTGAAGATGATGAATTCTGGTTAATGGCAATGCAAGAAGAACTTGACCAGTTTAAAAGGTCAGAAGTTTGGACTCTGGTTCCAAGACCTAAAGGGCAGAAACTTGTAGGTACCAAGTGGGTTCTGAAGAACAAACTTGATGAATTGGGCAATCTTGTGAGAAACAAAGCCACACTTGTCGCTCAAGGTTACAGTCAACAAGAAGGCATAGACTATGGTGAAACTTTTGCTTATTGTGAGGACTGGTTTTCGAACCCGATGATGAAAGCAAACTATGAGCTCCTCGTCACGCCGGCTGCTCAAATACTGATGCTCGTCGTAGAACGAATCGCCTTTTCGGGACCATAACCTCTTCCGCCCACTCCTCGGGACCATGAGTGTGGCACTTTCATGCTTATGAGAAAATCCTTGATCACAAAAGAATATACGGTCACAAACACTATTCATCAAAGACCATACGGTCACAACACTATTGGTTGAGACCGTACGGTCACATACATCTGACCGTACGGTCACCGCCACGTGGCAGATAGCGACCCAATGCTTATCTGCCACGTGGCTGGGCGGTCCAATGAGAAAGTGACACGTGTACAAGCTTCCAAACGACATTGGCCGGGTGTCGGGTAACGTCCGGCTCAGATCCAAATTTAGATCTGAGACGGGCGAAGCCAGTGACCGTACGGTCACTAAAAAGTGACCATACGGTCACAACCTTGTGACCGTACGGTCACAAGGAAACCTATATAAACCCTCCGGATTTCTCATTCAATTCACCAACAAACACTCATTCTCTTCTCTCTCTAGCTCGTTCTAAAGCAATTCGTGACCTGATATAAGTTGCCTCTGATAAAGTTGCCTCCGAGTTGCCTAAAGTTTCCTCTGATACAGAAAAGAATTGCTAGAGTCCGGTTCCTCGAGGTTCCTCCCAGAAAAGGTCTCCGTTCTTCAACGAGCATCAGTCCGCAAGCAATCACTGGCACGCGACGATGGTAAGCTTCTGAGGGTTTAGTACCGTGTCACCCAGCGGTTTACCGCACAAATACTTGCGCATTTACTTATTCTTGTGTGAAAATCATAAATATGAAGACAATAAGCTGTTAGGTTGCATTACAAGATCCTCTGGGTTCTGGAATGTCGGAATTAATAAGTTGTATCCACAAACGTATATAGAATCTCTGGTTTTCAAAACAATCGGTACAAACACCGGTTCATACATTTTCCCGGTCGGCCGGGTGGCGACTCTAGTCAAAGAAGGCTAAAACCGCTATGAGCGACCACTTACGCTCACAGTGGCGACTCTGCTGGGGACCAAAAATATATTCTACTATTGTAAATTGACTTCAACATACGATTTTCTTGAAGTTAATCTATCAATAGGAGGATGTAAGTTTGGTTTTCACTATTTGTAAAATTATTTCTTAAAAGATTTTATAAAAGTGAAAATGGGATACAACTGAAACATTCTGACAGTCTAGTTCTGTACAACAGAGTTATTTCTTTCTCATACTGCATAAAAGAAAAATCCCGAATGGTCAACGTGTGTTATGGGTCGTGCTCACTGTCGTTTCGTTTAAGGGACGCATGGGTCGATCCGTAACACCACCCACAGCCTTGTACCGTCGACACGCTGCTCAAAACCCTTAAATGGGGAGGCGCTAGGTATATCTTGCTATGGGAACCCTTTTGTACTATCAAACGAGACCGCAGCCTCATATAGTCAGCCTAGATATCTCCACTAGGAACTACCCTCAAACATCTTTTAAAATTACGTCTGTTGAGAGCGTTTCGACATCGAAGGGAAAGATGTCGGAAAAACCCACCTAGGACAGAGACGCACCACGTGAAGATTGAGAGGGAGTGTCGTTTACGCATGAATGCCTACACTAACTGTTTGATTGCTTACTTGTACATGTGTTAGATGTAGCCGTAACCTAGGGAAAATCCGATTTCTATGACACTCCTTCGAAGCAAGGGGGCACCCTGTTACGCCAGACATTTTATCACACGAAACACGGCGTTATGTCGTCTGTTCCATTTCATAAAGGAACTCAATCTTGTGAGATGAAATCATGGCGTCACAAATATCGCCCCCTTAAGTCAAACGGGTGCCATACGAAGCCGGAGGTCCCAGATTACGAAAGACGCTTTAATGTAGGATAAGACCATACCGGTGTAACGGTTTAACCTGTTGAACCAAAGACACATTGTCTTGTGCTCCTCCCGAAAAGGAGTTTAGGGTTCCTCTTGAGTCTAAAGGCACACCGCCCCGTGAAGTCCACTCAAGTCAATATCGCATTGGACCAATAATAATACTTTGTCTTGTGCTCCTCCCAAAAAGGAGTCTTAGGGTTTGTCTTGAGTCTAAGGGCACACCGCCTCATCAGTCCACACAGGTCAATATCGTGTCGGACTTAAAAAAAAAAATAAAAAATAAAAAAAATAAAATAATTTTGCATAGACCATAATGACGAAACCCTCGACTAGGTTATAGTGTCACGTGTCAAAACACGTCAATTCATCATTCCATTTGTAGGGCTTAACGAATCGACCCTAAAAGTCGATTCCTTAAGTCAAATAAATATTTAGAAGATCTCTGCTAGGTTTAGGCGTGTCATGTCGTTTGTAGGGTCTAACGGACCTACCAACGATGTCGCTCACTTTGTCATGTGAAATACGTCATCACGACGTCTGTTTCAGTTCGAGAAGAAACTCATTCTATTTTCACATGACGAAGTTCTACGACCCCAAAGGTGGATTCCTTAAACCAAACAAATGCCATCTTGAACCGATGCTAAAACTTCATAAGACCTAAAAGGACATAACGTTATGATGCCTGTCCATATGCATGAAATACGGCGTTACGCCGTCCGTTCCACATCATAGGGAACACTTTAATTATTTCGTGCAAAATGGGGACCATACCATCACAACGATATGACCTGTTAGATCAAACATACACTGTCTTCTGCTCCTTCGAAAGGAGTTTTGAGTTTGTGAAGTGAAAGAGGATGTTGGAATGATTGTCTGAACCAAAGTAGGGGCACGATGTCCCGTGGGTCTACATGGTTCATTATCATGTCGAGTCTTCCAAACTAGTGTAAGATAGGGTTGTCACACATGCATCATCTATTCGGGAAATAAACGACGTGTCAATAATGTCCTTTAACATAGAGCCAAACCTTACTCATGTACCTAGTATACGTCCCCTCATCTCTATGTGAAAATCGGGTCTGGTTTGCCTTCATGTATGAATACACAAACAAACCAACACCGGGGCATTTAAAATATACACGTGTACGTTTGTCGTCTCTTATAGAGCCAAGAGGTCGTGATTATTGTCTATGGTTGTCAGTCTAGAGTCCAAAGTGTGATATTCATCCATTTCATGTGCATGTCAAGCATTTTAATGTACGTCGTCAAACCACACATAGGATACGCGCGATAGGCTAAAACAGGAACTATGACACCGCCGTCATTTTACCTAGAACGTGTCATACACATACGCACGATGTCCAAATGCATGTGTCCCCTTACCTGCTAGGTTTGTGTCTTTCGGGTGTGTCTACCCTTAGAGTGTCATACGTTAGGTCACTTGTTTCGAGCCATCCTACGTAATAGGGTCTTCGTGCATACACATTGCCGTGTGTCTTAGGCGTGCATACACATTGGTACTAGGACAGGAGAGATAGGGAAATGACAAACGAGGTACCATAATCCCATAAGTATAGTCTGTCTAGATGTCATAGGCGCACTTGGGTTAGGGCACACATACGCAAGTTGTCCAAATGTCAGAAACCCCACCTATATGTGAAAACTTCCCCCTTATCTGAAACCACAACACACCTGAACCCAAGCCAGCTTCTACTAGGGAGACCATCAGATCAACAAGGAGGAATCAGGGATAGGGACAAGCCCTTGAACGAAGAACGCAACGACCAAAGGGAGTTCTCCGTAATGTCCTCCCAAGTTAAAAATGACGCAAACCTTTACCCTTAACCTACCTCACAAACAAACCAACAGCCCAAAAGACATTACCCCAAACTCCACCAAACTACCCCGACATATACCATACCCCATCTCACTTCAGAGCAAACAAAAGACCTTATCTGAGCCCAAAATCAGTTAACACGTAGTAAATCGGATAGTTAAGGACACATCCCTAAGAGGATTCATGGAGAACTCTAGGTCACATCAAGGACATCCCGGCAGACGAAGAATGGAGCAACATCATCAGGCATCGACTAGGCTCTACCCCACTTATCCTATCCACATGTTTACAAACCCGTGCTTGGATAGAAAAAGCGTTTAGTTCACTCGTGTCTACATTCATTTGCATCCCTCAAATAGACGTTAGGGAGATATCGGCATAATTAGAGCATGTGTGTCTAGTACGAATGTGCCCTCGACTGTAAGAGAGAGCACCACAACCAGACAACTAGCCCCGACCATGACGAAGCAACTTGAGGAGGAGGAACTACCAGATCAATGTAAGAAGCACATCTTCTTCAAAGAGAAGAAACCTCGCTCTAAGAAATTAGGACATTGCACGGAAGCCAAAATGGAGCACCCGAGTACCCGTAGTGTCTCCACGAACCAAGGTCCATCAGCCTGCAGAATTAAACTCATGAAGTCCTCAGAATCCCCTTCCTACACTCGACAACGGACGTGCCCACGGATGAAAGGAGAAGCGAAAAGGAGAAGTGAAGCCCTCCTTCGGAGAAGCTTATAGCTCAAAAATGAATCCCATCCACAAAACCTCGAAGAGGGCGACGACATTCCCATATCAAGGCTTCATGCAAAAGACAGAGCGGATGGTATCCCAAAGGTAGGAAGACATCTTACAAAGACGTAATCCATGCAGAAGGTTGTGACAAGATCTACACCAAGGAGAACAATGGAGACACTAGGATTTCATCATGAGAATCACTTGCACGCTTCCGAAAACAAGATGGCGGCACTAGGATACCTGGCTCCATCCCCACGAAAAACGACGATCCCTCACCACAGAAGAATCCTCACCACAAGGGGCGAATCATCATCACAGGCAGAGCAAGGACGATTACTAGGACCAGTTGATAATGAGTGCACATTCATATTAGACATATATGAACCATTTATGCCTATGTTAACTAGTCTAGATGCTTATGTTAGTGAGTCTAAATGTATATTCCAAGAGTCTGTCAGCTACGGGTATTCTAGAATAGAGAAATCAAGAGCTTAGACAATAGGATATGTACACTCCATTCAAAACACTAGCCTACTCCTCTAGGGTTTGAGAAAACAAAAAAGGCCTGCTAGATCGAGAAGGCTCAAGATAGATCTAGGCAACAATCAAGGCCAAATGAAAGAAAGCCTGCTAGGTTGAAAACCTGAGAGGGCGACCTAGGCAACAATAAAGGCAGCTCGCTAAGTTGACAACCCGTAGAGTCATCTTAGGCAACAGTTAGAGCAATAAAACACCTCACCCTAGGGGCAACGACGAAAACATCATCGGTAGTTGCATTCGAACATCTTGATTCCAACCCTGACAACCTAGGAGCTACACAAACTCCTGATGGTCTCTCAAAAACCTATCCTCATCAAAGAACCCCCGTAACCCTCACTTCTACTATCTAACCCAAAATCCTTGCACCCTTCACAAAACCTACCCTACAACCTCAATAAACGTCGCCTCCGCCATCCAAGCCCAAACCCTTTCTCTCCTCATGAAAGCCTTTCCATGAACCCTCGAAACACCTACATAGAGCTCACCTCCTTCATCCAACTCAAAACCTTTGCTCACATTCCCCAAAAGAACAACCGTAAACCTAACCTCACATCTAGCCAACACCTTGGGGTCACCCACATGCTTAGTTGAGGACCAAGAGTCGTTTAGGTTCCCCAGTTACCTGTCCACACACTCACTCATACATACTATGTGTCCTAGGTCGTCCAACCAAGATCCACAAAATTAATACTACACAAGTCATAGGAGGAGATGGCCCCCTTAGTCTGCGCATAATCACATGTCCACAGGTCTAGTTGCACGCACACATTAAACACTTAGGTCATCTAGCTGAAATCCATAAAGAACATATCACATAGGTCAGACATCCCCTTGTGCACACACACATTGAGTCACACACACTTTGGGTCTTAGATCGTTATAGGTCGTCATAGTCAACCTAATAGGGTGTCCCCTCACTCACGCTAAAGACACACACATGCACATCATATGTCTAGGTGGCCTAGCTAGAGTTCACATCACATGAGTTCATATGGTGAAAACATCCCTTGTCACGACTAGCCGCATGTATTGCGTGTTAGCTAGTCTAAGTTGACAGGTGTGAACCTGCATGCATCCATAAAGTAGGGTATCTCCCTTGATCATTTGTAATCATGCAGCATGACCAGTCATCATGAAAATATTTATTTCCCATTGGCCATTTCACCCCGAGAAAGGATGCATGTCTTTGTCTTTGCAGGATCCCCATAGGAGTCATGAAAAGCGGCGATAGATAGTCTAGGCACAACACATATCAGACGGTGTTAACAATCTTTTAGAGCCAAGCCCGACAAACCATAGAAAGCGCAGAAACTCACCCAACTTCCGCGGCTGGAAGCGTCCGACTCCCGAAACACCCGACCTCATGAAGACTCCTGAAGCAGCTCCGGAGATCAATACTCACACTTAAAGAAGGCGTTTCAGAAGGCGTTCCAGAAGACGTTACGGAAGGTGTTACAGAAGGCGTTCCAGAAGGCGTTCCAGAAGAAGTTCCAGAAGAAGTTCCAGAAGAAGTTCCAGAAGGCGTTACAGAAGGCGTTACAAGAGGCGTTACAAAAAGGGCCTTACCGAAGATGTTGCTAACCCCAGAGGATTGCAAAGGACATAGAAGCATATCCGATGACCCTGGAAGCGGTACGCTGGGGCATTATCAGGTCATCGGCATACTGGGGCACCCCTGAACTCGTCAAAATTTAGGAACTAAGAACTCCACTGGGGCAATACCGGAATGGGGCACGACCCAGGTCAAGGAAGAATGCCGTCGGGGGCTCCCAGATCAGTCACAGATCAAGGGCGGAAGAGAAAAAGATACCGGGACACAGCTAATCGACCTTAGAATAAGGCCACCGGCATCTAGATAAGATAGGTAGGACAAAGTGTTCAAAGGAAGAGGGATTGACGAACAGAGCTACAAATCCTCGGGTCGTGCCCGAGGTACTATGAAGAAGAACTACAAAAGGATACCAAAATCCCCGGGTCACCCCCGAGGCGTCACGGCAGAACTACGAAAGCTGCCAAAAAGTCCTCAAGTCATGCTCGAGGCGCGATTAAAGGCTACAGAAAAATAGTTAGCCGGCCTTACTGAAAGATTATAGAAGATCCGATGCCGTAGGCCAGAACTACAGGTAAGTTCTCTAAACCCACTTTAAAAACACTAGCACACATGCAGTATGACTCGTTTCGCTTCATTGAGACTGTCCGACGGGTCTTACAAGACAATGTAACCACCTTAGGCACTCCCAAAGAAGCGAGGGGCAAACTGTGAGCACTGGTTTTCGAACCCGATGATGAAAGCAAACTATGAGCTCCTCGTCGCGCCGGCTGCTCAAATACTGATGCTCGTCGTAGAACGGATCGCCTTTTCGGGACCATAACCTCTTCCGCCCGCTCCTCGGGACCATGAGTGTGGCACTTTCATGCTTATGAGAAAATCCTTGATCACAAAAGAATATACGGTCACAAACACTATTCATCAAAGACCGTACGGTCACAACACTATTGGTTGAGACCGTACGATCACATACATCTGACCGTACGATCACCGCCACGTGGCAGATAGCGACCCAATCCTTATCTGCCACGTGGCTGGGCGGTCCAATGACACGTGTACAAGCTTCCAAACGACATTGGCCGGGTGTCGGGTAACGTCCGGCTCAGATCCAAATTTAGATCTGAGACGGGCGAAGCCAGTGACCGTACGGTCACTAAACAGTGACCATACGGTCACACTTTGTGACCGTACGGTCACAAGGAAACCTATATAAACCCTCCGGATTTCTCTTTCAATTCACCAACAAACACTCATTCTCTTCTTTCTCTAGCTCGTTCTAAAGCAATTCTTGACCCGGTATAAGTTGCCTCTGATAAAGTTGCCTCCGAGTTGCCTAAAGTTGCCTCTGATACAGAAAAGAATTGCTAGAGTCCGAGCTTGAGAGTACTTTCTTCAAATATTCTCAGAAAAGGTCTTCCTGACCACCAAAAACACTACCCCTATTATCAAGAGTTTCCAATCCAGGCATCACTCGCAGTCTCGATAGGGTCGACTAAGTCCTGTTTCCAGTTACCACACCGGAGAACGTACACGCAATTCCGGTTCCTCGAGGTTCCTCCCAGAAAAGGTCTCCGTTCTTCAACGAGCATCAGTTCGCGAGCAATCACTGGCACGCGACGAGGGTAAGCTTCTGAGGGTTTAGTACCGTGTCAACGGTTTACCGCACAAATACTTGCGCATTTACTTATTCTTGTGTGAAAATCATAATTATGAAGACAATAAGCTGTTAGGTTGCATTAAAAGATCCTCTGGGTTCTGGAATGTTGGAATTAATAAGTTGTATCCACGAACGTATATAGAATCTCTGGTTTTCAAAACAATCGGTACAAACATCGGTTCATACATTTTCCCGGTCGGCCGGGTGGCGACTCTAGTCAAAGAAGGCTAAAGACGCTATGAGCGACCACTTACGCTCACACGTATGTTGCAAGATTAGAAGCCATAAGGATTCTGTGTGCTTTTGCATCTTACAAAGGTTTTAAGCTGTTCCAGATGGATGTCAAGAGTGCATTCCTTAATGGATACATTGATGAGGAAGTTTATGTGACTCAACCACCAGGTTTTGAAGATCCAAAGTTTCCTGATCATGTGTACAAGCTGTAGAAAGCCTTATATGGATTGAAGCAAGCTCCCAGAGCTTGGTATGAGAGACTGATAAACTTCCTTGTATCTAAAGGATTTGTCAGAGACTGTGTTGATACAACCTTGTTCACTCTAAAGAGAGGAAAATATATCCTTTTATCTGAGATATATGTTAATGATATAATATTTGGTGCTACTAATGAATTTTTGTGCAGGGAATTTAGCAACTACATGAAAACTAAATTTGATATGTCAACGATGGGAGAATTAACATTCTTCTTAGGCCTTTAAATTAAGGAGAGTAATGGAATATTTATCAACCAAGCCAAATACACTAAGGAAGTGCTAAAGAAGTTCAGTGTGTCAGGATCCAATGCTATGGACATTCTTATGAATGTCAGCACGGATTTTGATGATGATGAAAAAGCTGGTAAACCTGTAGATATAAAAATCTACAGAGGAATGATTGGTTCTATTTTATGCCTAATAGCCAGTAGGCTAGATATACATTTCGTTGTGTGCTTTTGTGCTAGATATCAAGCTAATCCAAAGGAGGTTCATGAGATACCTTTGCAGTACATAGTTTACTCTTGTAGGATTCACAGAGTCATCTATCCAAAGTATGTGAACCAGGTCTATCAGAACTTGTTCTTTCGATCTGATGAAGATGATGTTGGTGACTCATGGGTGAATGGTCAAGATATTGAGGTTTCCAAAACCTCTATTGCTCAAATGATGGGTATTGAAGACTCATGAGTTATAATTGGGGAAGACGATTATGCTAAGGGTTTTGAAGATATAAGGTGGGCAAGACCTGATTTTGAGATAAAGGAGTTGATTGATACATGGATGACTCAGGAACAGAGGTGGGCACATTATCTTACTCCTAATTTTTTTTTACCTAAGGTTGGACAGTCAATTGTGTGTCCAACGGGGAAATACGTTTCATGTATCACTTAATGCATGGAAAGCAAATCAATCTAGCTGCCATGATCATTAGGCAGATAAAAAATGCCACCTTGAAAGGTGCATATGCTTTTGGAACAATCCTCACCAGAATATTTGAGGATGAGACATTAGATGCTCAGAAGTTCAGAAGTTCACCACTCTCAAGGGAAAACTTGGATAGATTGGCATTTGGTTAAGCTGATGTGCCTAAGCACAATTCTGAGATGCCTGCTAGTGTTAAGCAAGCACATAAAGAGATTGTTGCTGACACTAAGAAAATTACTAAGGCAACAAAGAGTAAGAAGCCTCAACCTAAGCTATCTTTTAAAGTAGAAACAGAAGTATCTAACCCAGAGGTACATGATCAACAACCTAATTTGGTTCAGACCTCTCTGAGGGTTGAGAAAAAGCAAGGAAAAGTTCAAGTAACTGTTGAGAAACCATCTTCTGGGAGTGGTACTAGAAATGCTATTTAGTTAGTTCTACATAAAAGAGGTGCTGAAATGAATGCTGAGATACTCAGGGCTAAGGAAAAAGCTGCTGAAAGTGGTGAAAAAAGATCAGATGGTGGTGACTCTGAGGATTAGCCTCTTAGACAAAGAAGACAGAAAAAGAATCCTAGTAGGAGAAAGTTTGTTAAGAAAGCCAAAACTCTTCAAGTTCAGACTAGTCCTGAATTGGAAGATACAGAGGGTGAGCATAATGAGTTAGATGAAAATCCAAGAATTGATGATGAAGTAGAACAACATACAGAAGATGCTGAAGAAGAAATTACTGCACAAACACTTGACAATCCTGTTAGGGACTCAGCACATGATGATACTGATGAGGCACCAGAAAATGCTGAGACAGCAAGGAAAGAAAAAGAAGATGACGAGACTATCAGGAAGACAAGTTGGTTTATTGATGAAGTCCTTATGGGTCATGGTAGAGAATCAGAAGAAGATGACACAGTTGCTTCTGATCACTCAGGTAATGTTGAGAAACTTACAGCTATGTTTGTCCCTCTTATCCAGACCTTGAGATCTCATCTCAATCCAATTCCTTCTCATATCTTTTCATCTCCCAAAACTTCATCTCCACTAATTTCTCTCCAAGAAGTTAATGCTCCTTCTAAGACTCCCTCTTCTGAAATTTCAGCTTTTGAGATTTCTGTTTATGTACCTTTCAATCCTCTTTCTGGACATATTCCATAAGTGAATTTGGCCTCTGGCCCAATCTTATCTGATTCCATTTCAACTTCTTCTTCCACCATATCCCAAACTTTCACTTCAAATTTTCCTACTATAGGATTCTCTGCTCCTATTTCACTTCCTTTTACCATTCCTTGCTTTTCTCAAACCAAAACTTCTTCCATTTTCACTTCTACTATTTATTATTCCACTAAAACTTCTGTTCCTTCTATCTTTTATGTCCCTCATGTCATTCCAACTTCTGAATAGACACCTTATGTGTCTGTATCTTTAACACTTCCAGCTTCCACTCAAGTCAACTCCTTTGCTGGACCAACTACAAATTATGACTATCTCAAGGAGATTCTCACTCAACACGAGAGAAGCAACTAATTTGGAGGACATGGGATTATTAGGGCAATGTTTGTGCCACCAAATGTTGGTACTGTTCTAGGTGTAGATGAGCTCAAAAAAATGGCTCAGGGTGGATCAGAGTATTTCTTGACTAGACTAACTGGTTTTGAAGCTAGACAAGCAACTCAGGATATGTTAGCTCAGAATGTTATTCTACAGGAGGTGGTTTATGTCTATATTGAAGCTACATGATGCCTCTATCTACATTCAGAACTTGGCCAATCTTCACTTGGTCTCTCAAGATGAGCTTTACAGGTTAAGGCAGCTGGCACTCACTTTGCTTTTATTGCCTATCATTGTTGTTGCTGCTTCTGACAAGGTGAATCCTACCTTAGAAAATTTAGCGATGGAAGTTATTAATGAAGCCAATGAATAGTTCAAGATTCAAAGAACTGACTTTCCAAAGAGGATTGATGAATTGGCTAATCTCACTAACCACGTTCTAAAAGAAGTAAAATCTTCTACTTCCTCTTCGTCTTCCCCTGCAATGATATCCTCTGGGATGCCTCATATTTTTGTCTCAGGGACTTGCTGCTATTGGGAACACTCAAGCTGTCTAAAGTGCAATTATTGAGGAGTTGTCAAGTCTGTTGAAAGATTTTCATGCCTCTGCCTATAAACAAGAAACCAATTCGGCAAACTGTGTCAAATTTATCATAGGGCAATGTCCTGAAGTTTGCATCTCAAAAGCTAGAAGCCCATATCTAGAGGTGTCTCTCAGAAGTTGTTCATGTTGGCCCTAACATGATCATAATTACCTAGAGGGAGGGGGGGGGTGAATAGGTTTCTTTCCAAAATCAAGTATATGAAAAACTTGGACAAAATCCAATTTCTCCTTTTCAGAAGTTAGCCTCTGAGAAGAGCTTTTGAGAGAAATTCTGCCTTAAGACAATTTTTGTCTTTTAGCAACAGAAGTTCTATTTGACAGATCTTTTGGATAGTTTGTCTTTGTTGGCACTAAGAAGATCAAAATCACCTAGAGGGAGGTGAATAGGTGTTCATGTCCAATTTCAAGTTTTTGAGAAACTTGGAACAAAATCCAGTCTTTTTAGATCCAGAGGCAAGCTTCTGGGAGAGACTCTGCTTTAAGATAAAATTTGTCTTTTCAGCAAAAGAAGTCCTGTACAACAAAGCTTCTGGATAGTCTTCTGAACAAAGACAAAAAAAATAAATGGCAGATTGTTTCAGCACTTGAATATAAAGCAGTTGTATATAAGGAAATATAACAAGTTAAATAGAGAAGGAGAAAAGGTTCAGAAGGTCCTGATGAACAATCGATTTATCCAGGTTTGCCACGGAAGTCCTGTGACTACGTCCAGTCCCCTGTGAGCGCAGTCAGCAGAGATTTAAATCCATTATTCATAACTTTTATGGTAAGTTCAGAAGCTCCTTTACATAAACAGAACTTTAGCTAATTTCTCACAAAGTTCTGATCAATTCTAGAATGAGTTAAAGGATTTCCACCATAACAAACAACAACTTTGTTTTTCTAGGTTTCTCACCCAACTCAAACCTCAAATGGTTTTTCTCTCAATCTAACTGAATACCACAAACGATATCAGTTTACAATTCTATTATGTACTTGTACTTTCTTCACACTCTCTCTCTTTTACAAAATCAAATAAGAAAAGGAAAAGAATGTGTTTACTCCATATTTTATTTTTGGCTTATTATTTACTGTTATAATTAAATGGTCTCATTTTTTGATTTCTATGGTGGACTCCATTGTGTCTTGAGGGAAACTTATACAAATTTGGTGCACCCATGAGTGAACCAAAAGGCCATTTATTATTTGACGCGTATGTTTTTGTTAAGCCAATCAATGACAGGAAAATCAAAGATAAGACTCAGTCAATTATCAAAGATCGTGATAGTGGAGAGCAGTTTCTCTGGAGGAAATCATGGAGAAGGTGGATCAAGTGGAAGAAGTCGTTACTTCAAGCGCCTATAAATACAAGAAATCACGATGGAAAAAAGCCCAACCAAATCGCCAATCAAACCAGAGCAATACTCTAGCAATTTATTTTTAGACTTCAGCAATTTCCAATTCTACACTTCAGTAGAATCTTTTTAGATTTCAAAGTTATCATCGTTCGTTACACTTTTGATTTCCTTAGTCGTAATCCTTTTCATCCAATTTCCATATAAGTTCAGGCAATTTATTTTCAATCTAGTACATCATTTATTTTTATATGTTTATCAATTCTCTTTGGATCGGTATCGTTTTGATTACCAGAACCCATAGGAATTTTAGGTCTCTTTATTCCTTACAATCATTTGATTTAGAAGTTAAGTAGCGCAATTCAATTTATAGTTTGAGAAACTATAAATCTCTTGCACGCCCGCACACCCCACTAAAAAGAGCCGAAACAAAAATTGGCACGCCCAGTGAGACCCAATCACAATGCCGCCGAAGAGAACAAATAAGATTATCAGAGATCCTGAGTCAAGTTCGGATGAGGAGGAGATCATCAAGACTGGAAATTTTCCAAAGATAGTGGGACGAATGGAAGGTGATAAGAATGCTAGCCCCAGAGGACTGTCATGGATTTCTACTGAAATTCGAAATTCACCTTTCCTGGAGAAGCGTTTCACTGCCGAACGTGGAGGCCCTTCGGAGTGACATAGATTTGAAGATGGAAAAGATACTCCAGAAGTTGTCAGAACCAGGATTTATCAAAGGTGGTTCCTCAGAGACCAATGAAGGACGTGATGCATCTGGAGAAAAATACTTAGTTCCCCCATTGAGAGAGAAGGGCGCCATGGGCTCTAAGGCCGCTTCTCCAGCAGGCCGAGAGAACACTGGTAAGTCACACATCCCTCAAATCCAGCCTCCAATGCTATTTCATATTATGAGGAGACAAGTGGTAACTTGATTAATACAGGGGATATTGGGGGCAACTTCAGAGGAAATGGAAGGAACACCGGATTTCAGCATATGCCATACATTCAGCATGACATTCCTCAACAAGTGCCTCAACAAGCGTCACAATTTAGCATGGAGGCGGTGAGAGAAGCTGTTCAAGAGCTTTATAGGCCTGGTCTTCGTCAAGTTCGCCGCCCTGAGTTCCACAAGCCATACCCTCATGCCATTGACATGTAGAATCCATATCCAAGAGGATACAGAGTACCTGACTTCACTTTGTTCTCTGGAGAAGATGGCTTGTCAACTTTGGAGTATGTAGCAAGATTCACGATCCAATGTGGGGAACTTGCTAACTATCCTAATTTCAACTTTCTCAAGTTGAGGCTTTTCCCAAACTCTTTGACGGGACCAACCTTTACTTGGTATGCTACTCTCCCCAAGAACTCAATTCATGGATGGCAAGATATGGAGAGGCAATTCCATACCCAGTTCTTTAGAGCACAACCAGAAGTTTGTGTTGCTGATCTTTCGAGACTGACCCATAAAGGAGGATAAATGGCTTATGAATTCATTGGTTGCTTCAAGAAGATGAGGAGTAGATGCAATGTTTATCTCCCAGAGATGGAGTATGTGAAGATGGCCCAAAGGTGACTTGACATCCAGCTGAGAAAGAAGTTCTAAGGGATGGAGTTCAAGGACTTTTATGAGTTAGCTGCAAAGGTGATGGAGTATGAAGATCTTTTGAGAGAGGAGAATCATAGAAAGAAGACCGCCATGGGATCTTACTGTCAAGAAGTATACCATGATGTGGCAGTGGCGGTCTCAAAAGTATAGGGACTCATATTTGCCCTTTGTTATACTGAGAACACAACACAATTCAGTTTTGATGTGTCCAAAACTGATGAACTTTTTGACTTCATTTTAAAGGAAAATTTTATCACTTTGCATGCAGGTCATAATTTACCAGTAAAGGAGGAAATGAGAGGGAAATCATACTGCAAATATCATGATTCGTGGAGTCATGCAACCAATGATTGCTTTGGTTTCAAGAAAGCTGTCCAGGAAAGAGTCAATAAGGGAGTCCTCAAATTCCTAGAGAAGAAAGAAGCAATGTTGGTCGATGAAGATCCATTTCCACCAGTGGTCACCATGAATATGGTAGCAGTAGATATGAGAGATATCATCAACAGCAAGAAAGAAGATCTCCGTGTGAGACTTAGAGATTCCAAGGAGATCAATAACATGAGTTACCACACCTGGATCCTCAAAGAGTACCTTAGATGTCCCAAGGAACCTGATTCTAGTAACAGACGGCAATGGGGGCATAGATCAACCATTCAGGTAGGAGTGAAGAACATCGGGAGTAATCTTTATGAAAGAAACGTTCAGGCAAAGAGAGATCCAAAAACTTCTAGAAGTGAAGTTCCAGCCAATCCAAAAACTCCCCCGAGGCCTCGTTTTGTGATGCCTCAGGTAAGAAACTCTGATGACAAGTGGCAGGTGGTGCGCCACAAAAAGTTTCCTAAAGTTCTTACTAGAACACAGAAGAGAAGGTTCCAACGCAAAAGAGCAATTGAGAGACATTTGGGTGAGAAAGAGGTGGAGGTGAAACCAGAGATGCAGGAAACTCATAAAGGACATCCAAAAGAGAAAGTAGCCCAGGAGAATCCAAAGGAGATCATTCAGAAGATCCGTATAGGTGACATGGTCATACCTATAAAATGTGCAACAGCTTCAGTGACATTGCCATCAGATTTTATGGGATCTTCAAGCAATGATACAGTTGAGAAGAAAAGGGATTCACCTATCCCTGAAGAGAGAAATACATGCAACAGTAGGGTCACAATTCAATCAAGTGGCCCAGGAGAACCAAAGAGAGTGGTTTTTGAGAAACCATCCATGAACATGACTAAACACATTAGGCCTTTGTACATCAAAGCACACTTAAATGGCAGACCTATATCGAAAGTGTTGATTGATAATGGTTCATTAGTGAATATCATGCCATTTAAGATGATGAAGGCTTTGGGAAAATGAATAGATAATTTGATTGAGACTGAGGTCATGGTGTCGGCTTTCACTGGAGAGACTACCAAAACTATATGAGTGTTGCCAATCGAGATCACAGTTGGAAGCAAAACAACTATGGCGGCATTCTTTGTAGTTGATTCAACAGCAAGTTATCAAATCTTGCTTGGGAGACATTGGATTCATGCCAACTGGTGTGTGCCGTCTTCATTTCATCAATTCTTTCTTTTTTGGAAGGGAGATGAAGTAGAAGTTGTGTGGGCTGATGGGAAACCATTCACAACTCAAGCTGATTCCGTTGAAGCAAGATATTATGATGGAGCTGTAGGTCCCATTTCCTTCAAAGGTGAAAGTAAGAGAGGAGGACCTAAAAGTATCAGTTGGAGGAAGAAATGCCAACATGAAGGGAAAGCCATTCTCCAACCATCAACAATCGTTCCATGCAAATCTTGGGGAACGATCGAGGAACCCATCATTGAGGAGATCAATGATTAGTGAACTCAAGAAAAGAGAAATGGCGGCGGCTGCTTCTGCCATCGAAAAATTCAAAGTGCAGCAGGTGTTAGATGAATTAAAGTCGGAAGATGAACTGGAGGCTCAAAGTGCAGAGGTGATATATGAAGAAGAGCCTCCGGAAGATGAAAATGAAGGCGTGATTCAGTTAGAGGAGCTGAAACCAGCGCCTTCACCATTGGAAGATGATAGATCATTGGCCAAGGATCCTTTAGAAGAAGTGAACTTAGGAACTCTTGAGAATCCAAGAGTCACTTACATCAGTGGTTTATTGGATCCACCTATCAAAGAGAGAATCATCGAGCTGTTGAAAGAGTTCAAAGACTGCTTTGCATGGGAGTATCATGAGATGCCTGGGCTTAGCAAAAAATTGGTGGAACATCGTCTACCAATCAAGCCAGAGTTTAAGCCTTATAAACAACCTCTCAGGAGAATGTCAAAAGAGGTTGAGCTGAAAGTGAAGGAAGAAATTGAGAAACTTTTGAAAGCCGGATTCATTAGACCCACCGGGTATACTCAATGGTTATCCAATGTAGTGCCGATGGTGAAGAAGAATAGGAAACTCCGAGTTTGTGTGGATTTCAGAGATCTCAATGCAGCTACTCCAAAAGACGTATATGCGATGCCCATGGCAGACATGTTGGTGGATGCCGTTGCAAATAATGAAATTGTATCGGCCATGGATTGTGTGGCCGGTTATAATCAAATTGGGATTGCAGAAGAAGACACTTCAAAGACCGCTTTCAGATGTCCAGGAGCTATTGGAACATTTGAAAGGCTGGTCATGCCTTTTGGCTTGAAGAACGCAGGTGCCACCTATCAGAGACCCATGAATGCCATCTTTCACGATATGATCAGAAAATCTCTGGAGGTATACATTGATGATATTATCATTAGGTCCAAAAGAAAAATGGATCATGTTGATCACTTGAGGCGCGGTTTTGAAAGGATGAGGGAACATCCATTAAAACTTAATCCCCTTAAGTGTGCTTTTGGAGTGAAAGCTGTGAATTTCCTTGGATTCCTAATTCACCAAAGAGGCATGGAAGTAGATCAGAATAAGGCAAAGGCGATCATGGAGGCCAAATCCCCTCAGAGAAAGAAGGAACTTCAACGTTTCTTGGGTCAAGTAAATTACCTCAGGAGATTCATATCCAACTTGGCTGGTAAATCTAAAGCATTTTCAAGTTTGCTTCGATTGAAGGAGGACGAGTTTAAATGGGAGGAACACCATCAAGAAGGTTTCCAAACCATAAAAGAGTACCTCAGTAAACCTTCAGTGTTGATGCCTCCAAAACTAGGGGTACCACTCAGACTTTATCTCTCTGCCGCTCATGATTCCATTGGATGTCTTCTAGCACAAAATAATTCCAAGGGATATGAGCAGGCAATTTATTATTTGAGTAGATTCTTAAATGTAACTGAGATAAAGTATTAACCTATAGAAAAACTTTGTCTTTCACTGTACTTTGCTTGTACCAAGTTGCGTCATTACATGCTCAGATCAAGGGTGTTAGTGGTGTCTCAAACGGACCTGATCAAATACATGTTGAATAAACCTGTCATAACTGGGAGGATTGGAAAGTGGTCCTTGGCTTTGGCGGAGTTCACATTGGTGTATTATCCTCAAAAGTCAGTGAAGGGACAAGCGCTTGCAGACTTTCTTGCAGGTCATCCATGCCTAGATGTGAGAGCAGATGGAGAGTTAGAGTTACCAATCTTCAGCATCGAAAGATCCCCTTGGATTTTTAAAGTTTGATGGATCAAGCACCGAGACATCTGCAGGAGCAGGAGTAGTTATCATTTCACCCACAAGAGCTAAGACAACAATGTCTTTCAACTTGGAGTTCAAATGTACAAACAACCAAGTTGAATATTAAGCTGCAGTGATTGGCTTGGAGATTCTCAGGGAGTTAGGAGCAAAAGAAGTCTTGATCCAAGGAGATTCCCAACTGGTGTTGAGGCAGCTATCAGGGGAATACAAATGCACCAGTTTCAGCTTGGCTCCATACTATATAGCCGATGTGCAACTGTTGCAGGAGTTTAACGAGTTTTCTTTTCTTCACGTTCCCAGGGAATTGAATTGAGAGGCTAATGAGTTAGCTCAGATAGCCTCTGGTTTGAAAGTGCCAGAGGAGCTCACCCACAGGTTGATAATGATCAAGAAGCTTAAACATCCTTCCATCATGGAGAGAGGAATTCAAGTGGAGACCTTCAACAATGATGTCAACTTGGTAGGTGACTGGAGAAATCCCATCAAAGAATATCTCGACAATCCAGGAGGAAGAGTCCCATATGCACTCAAAATAAGAGCTTTGAACTTCATATTGTTGGAGGGGGATTTATATCGTAAATGTGAAGATGGACTTCTACTCAAATGTTTGGGATTTCCAGAAAGCATGGAAGTCATGAAGCAAGTACATGAAGGAGTATGCGGAGCTCATCAGGCAGGCATCAAGATGAAGTGGCTCATACGAAGACATGGATACTTTTGGCCATCTATGTTGAAGGATTGCATATCTTATGCAAAAGGATGCCGCCAATGTCAAATTCATGGCCAGTTCAAAGAGATCCAGCAGATGAGATGTACACCATTACCAAACCTTGGCCTTTTAGAGAATGGGCGATTGATTTGATAGGGAAAATCTACCCTGCATCATCAAAAGGACACACCTTTATGATTGTGGCAACTGATTACTTCACAAAATGGGTAGAGGCACTGCCAATGAAAAAAGTGGAACAAAAAGATGTGATAAAGTTTATCAAAGAAAACATCATTCATAGATATGGAATCCCTCAATCGATTACTACCGATCAGGGAACCATGTTTACTGGAGATGAAATCAAGGATTTTATGGAAGTCAATTGCATCAAGTCATATCATTCCACTCCTTACCATCCACAAACTAATGGTCAAGCTGAAGCTTCCAACAAAGTCATCATCAATATCCTTGAAAGAATGATCGAAGACAACCCTAGAGAATGACACATATTGCTTTCAAAAACTTTGTGGGCGTATAGAACTTCAAAAAGGAGTGCCACAGGCGTCAGTCCCTTCTCACTAACATATGGACATGATGTCGTGCTTCCCATGGAGATTGTGCTGCCATCTTTGAGAGTTACTAGACAAAATGAACTCACCCCTGACGAATATACAGAAGCAATGATGATGGAACTTGAGGAATCTGTTGAGACTAGAATGCAAGCACTTGACCGGATGATTGCCCAGAAGAAGAAAGTTGCTAAAGCGTACAATAAAAGGGTGAAGAAGAGTTTTGAAGAAGGGGATCTCGTTTGGAAACTCATCTTGCCAATTGGAACTAAAGACAAAACATATGGAAAGTGGTCTCCAAATTAGGAAGGACCATTCAAAATCTTCAAAGTTCTTGAAGGAAACTCTTACTGGTTGTCCAGCTTGGAAGGGGAAGCGCATGAGAGATTCATCAATGGAAAATACCTCAAGAAATTCTACCCCACCTTATTGGAGTTGAGGGAGCATCAACAAGGATATAGAAATATAGCTTAAGTACTCATATTTTTATTTTGATGTAATGCAATGGAATTTCATTTTTGAAAGTTGTAAGGTTGGCTTATAGCCGCAAATCTTTATTGCAATGAAAAAAAAGTAGGCCTCAAGGCCGCAGTTCAAACATCAATTAATTGTCTACGAAGTTAAACTAAAAGCTATCTCTCTAGAAAAGAATCAAATGAAAATAAAAAGGAATCTAAATCTATGGTTTTCAGGCTCTCCCAAGAAGTTTGGTCAGTAGCGAGAAGGCTTTTCAATTCTTGGAGTCTAGTAGCACACTCTTTTCCTTTTTCACATTCGGACTTCAAAGAATCAACCATGACTTGTTCTTTCTCTCGCCCATTTTTATGAAGTTGGCGCAACTATTCTTCCTGAGAGATTGTTTCCTGCATCTCTTCTTCAGCTTCCTTTAACTTTTTTCTAGCTTCTTCCACCTTCATGTACCCACGGTCGATCAAGTTAATAGACTCCTTGACATCTTCACGAATGTCAGAATTTTGTTTGTGTAGCTCTTGATAGAGGTGACGTGCAGTTACACAATGTTGGCCCTAACAAGAACAGAATCACCTAGAGGGGGGTGAATAGGTGTCTAAGTCCTAAACTGAAATTTTCTAAATTTCCTCAGAGTCAGAGGCTAGCTTAAGGAAGCAGCTTCTGAGGGAAATTCTGCCTAAACACAGATAGACTGTTTTCAACAACAAAAGTTCAGAGTTAACAAACTTCTGGACAGTCTTTTGAACAAAGACAATGATATATAAAGAGTAAATTTGTTTCAGCACTAAATATAAGCAAGTACACAGAAGCAAGTAAACAAGTATAAGAGGGAGAAAGAAGTTCAGGAGATCCTGATGAACAATTTGATTTATCCAAGTTCGCCACAGAAGTCCTGTGACTACGTCTTGTCCCCTGAGATCGCAGCCACCAGAGATTTTAAATCTACTATTCAGAACTTTTATGGCAAGTTCAGAAGCTCCTTTACATCAATAGAACATAAGCTAATTTCTCACTTAGTTCTGACTAGCCTAAAAAGAGTTAAAGGATTTCCACCAGAACAACAACACTCTGTTTTCTGGATTTCTCACCCAACTCTAATCTCAACTAGATTTCTCTTTAAATCTAACTGAATATCACAAACGATATCAGTTTACAAGATTCCTATTATGAACTTGTTTTTCTTCACTCTCTCTCTTTAACTAACACTATGCTAAGAAAGATTGAGAATGGAAAAGGTGCTCTGTTTTCTTGAGTAGAACAGTGCGTTGAGATTTTGCTCGATTATCACGCGTAGATGATGCAGTGGAGCTTGGCTACTATTTATAGTGAATGAGGATGACCGTTGGTGAATTTGAATCTTCAAAGAAGTGACATCAGTTGTTGTAGCCGTTAATCTGTCAAGTCTTCAAACGGTCTTCAAACACTTTGATTCCATTAACCTTGTTCTTTAACTAAATCCGGTAAGTGATTTGAAGTTGAAGTAGAGGTTGACTGGAAACATTCTTCAATTGGATCAACAAGGGGTAGACAAGGAAATTCTGGTTTTGTTTTGAGTAGACAAGCGCGCTCCTTCAAAACAGCTTTTTGAACATTTGGCGCCTTGCATTAAATGCAATTGTCAGAGCAATAAATGCTAAACAGAACCCGTGACTTAGCTTCTGAAAGCTAATTCCTTTAGTCTAAACTTCTGATCGAATTGGGAGGAAATATCTTCTGATTGCAATGGACCTCTGAGGAGAGCTTTAACAGACTTTGATAACTTCAGAGCGGAGTATCTAGCTTCTGAACATTTAGGAAACTCTCTTCAGCTTTCTCGTTTCTTCTGAGTCTTCCAGGCAATCCAGAGATTCTTCATTCAGCACCTGCTCAGAAGCTTACATACAGACTTAAAAAAAATGTTGGTCAACATTAAAGCATATGTAAGGAATACTCAAATTTCATCTTCTGAAACGTTTGAACATAATCAAAACACTTAGGGTTCATCACACAAGACTCCAATTGATCATTTAGAGATTCTATCTGAGGCTTGAGTTCAGAATATCGAGAATGACAAGATTCAATCTGAGCCTTAAAATCAGTCAGACGTTCCTTCATTGCAGAGGAAGGGTAGCAGCCGATGAGATCATTAATACTGGAATAGAGAATCCCTAAATGTTGTTTGGAAACCGAGGGGAAATCAATGCCAAGTATGGTTCTGATAATGTTTTTGGAGGCAGAGATGAGATCTCCATCAGGGAGACCACTCGAAAAGTCTTCTTCAAGAAAGGAGAAATCAATACCAAGAAGAGGAGGAGCTCCACCGGGAAAAGTTTTCAACTCGACAATTTTATCCAGAAGAGTCTGCAACAAAAAAAAGAAAGATTAGATATTCAGTGAAAAATTAATCGTAAAGCGGAGATCTAGTTCCAGTACCTCAGGTTTTTGAGCAATGGCAGCAAAAGCATTCAAGGCGCCGCTCCTTGAAGAGAAATGAGTAGTTTCAGGAATTGTCTTGGGTGGAGAAATTCGCCGAAAAGGAGTCGAGGATGCCACCCCAGGTGTGCGACCTTGCGAACATATTCCAGAAGCGTTCTCCTTACTTGGGTTGATGACAATGATAGAGGGAAGTTGAACATGTTGAGGAGAAGGAAGTCTCAAATCTGGTTGTACTTCATCTACTCTGGCAAGATGGGAAGACACCGGAGAATTAGGAAACGAAATGATGTTGTTGACGGATGAAGCAAGTGGCTCCCCTAACGATGGTTGGCTAAATCCATTGTGCGTCTCTTGGACATTGCCACCAATTGCAGGTGATGTAGTGGTCTTGCGCCTCTTTGGTAGAGGATGATCATCTTCAAAAATTTCCTCATCCACTTCAAGGTCATCTACATTAACATGATCAAGAAAGGCAAATTCTTCTTCGGGTAAATTTTGGAGCTCTACACTTTCTTCAGAGGAAGAAATGTCAGCTTCATGAATTCCATTGGCTTCTGCTCTTTTAGCTAATGTTCCTGCACAAAGTTATGAGTTAATCGATTGATGGAGCATTGCAGATTGTAGTAAAAAGAAATAAAAATAATCATTACCAAGTGTTCTATTGCTTGTTGGAGATAAGGAAGACGTAGAGGCCACCATTTATCAAAATCAGCGGTAACATTAGATTCTCCTTTGCTTGCTTTTGCCAACTTGAATTGGAAGCTATCATTGAGGAGTTGGCGGACACGAGATTCATAAACTTTGTATCGTTCAAGAGAGGCAGAAACTAGGGGAGAAGCTGGAATGGTATGAATTAGGCCAAACTGACAAGCACATATGGATGGCCAATACAATTCTAAACATGCACTTGTCCCTGAATGAGTAGGCTTGAAAATGGCGCCAACATGGAGAAAGTGTTCTGACAAGAAGGATTTCCACAGATCCTTGGCGCCTTCAACTGAATTGACTAGAGAAGACTTCATCATTTTCCCATGATCTGTCAGCTTGTTGAAACAAGTAGTGAACCTTAATGGAGGACTATCTCGTGCATTGGAGAAAAAATTGAAGAACGAAATCATCTTTGTCATTGTAACACCTAGGCCCAATACCATGCAGATATTGTCCGCTCTGGCCCAAATCCGTCACCATTGGGCCGCACGGCTTTAAAATGCGTAATACATGTATTGGGTCCACATATCACTTGTAAGGCCCGTTTCACTCCTCTCTATTTCCGATGTGGGATTCGGTTCATTTTTGTCCCCATCGCCATGCCTTAGAGCCGCTCCTTGTACAAGCCTTCTCACCCTGGCACCACTCTCTCTGGATCGAGTCGTTACAGGCCCACAAGCTTCCGTCTGGTTCGTCCCCGAACCACACATCGTACGTAGAGAGTCGGCTCTAATACCACCTGTAACACCCAGGCCCAGAGAGAGTGGCATCGGGGTGAGAAGGCCTGTACAAGGAGCGGCTCTAAAAGATGGCGATGGGGACATGAATGAACCGAATCTCACATCGGAAATAGAGAGGAGTGAATCGGGGCTTATAAGTGATATGTGGACCCAATACATGTATGACGCGTTTTAAAGCAGTGCGGCCAATTGGTGACGAATTTGGGCCAGAGCAGACAAAATCTGCATGGTATTGGGCCTGGGTGTTACAGGTGGTATCAGAGCAGACTCTCTACGTACGATGTGTAGTTTGGGGACGAACCAGGCGGAAGCTGGTGGGCTTGTAACGACCCGATCCAGAGAGAGGGGCGCCGGGGTGAGAAGGCCTGTGCAAGGAGCGGCTCTCAGGGATGGCGATGGGAACAGGAATGAACCGAATCCCACATCAGAAATAAATCGGGGCTTATAAGTGATATGTGGACCCAATACATGTATGATGCGTTTTAAAGTCTTGTAACACCCAGGCCTAATACCATGCAGATATTGTCCGCTCTGGCCCAAATCCGTCACCATTGGCCCGCACGGCTTTAAAACGCATCATACATGTATTGGATCCACATATCACTTGTAAGGCCCGTTTCACTCCTCTCTATTTCCGATGTGGGATTCGGTTTATTTTTGTCCCCTTCGCCATCCCTTAGAACCGCTCCTTGTACAAGCCTTCTCACCCTGGCACCACTCTCTCTGGAGCGGGTCGTTACAGGCCCACAAGCTTCCGCCTGGTTTGTCCCCGAACCACACATCATACGTAGAGAATCGGCTCTGATACCACCTGTAACACCCAGGCCTAGAGAGAGTGGCGCCGGGGTGAGAAGGCCTGTACAAGGAGCGGCTCTAAGGGATGGCGATGGGGACATGAATGAACCGAATCCCACATCGGAAATAGAGAGGAGTGAATCGGGGCTTATAAGTGATATGTGGACCCAATACATGTATGACGCGTTTTAAAGCAGTGCGGTCCAATGGTGACGGATTTGGGCCAGAGCGGACAAAATCTGCATGGTATTGGGCCTGGGTGTTACAGGTGGTATCAGAGCCGACTCTCTACGTACGATGTGTAGTTTGGGGCCGAACCAGGCGGAAGCTGGTGGGATTGTAACGACCCGATCCAGAGAGAGTGGCGTCGGGGTGAGAAGGCATGTGCAAGGAGCGGCTCTAAGGGACGGCGATGGGGACATGAATGAAACAAATCCCACATCAGAAATAAACCGGGGCTTATAAGTGATATGTGGACCCAATACATGTATGATGCGTTTTAAAGTCCTATAACACCCAGGCCCAATACCATGCAGATATTGTTCGCTCTGGCCCAAATCCGTCACCATTGGGCCGCACGACTTTAAAACGCGTCATACATGTATTGGGTCCACATATCACTTATAAGCCCCGGTTCACTCCTCTCTATTTCCGATGCGGGATTCGGTTTATTCCTGTCCCCATCGCCATCCCTTAGAGTCGCTCCTTGTACATGCCTTCTCACCCCGGTGCCACTCTGTCTGGGCCTGGTGTTACAGTCATGGTCGTTGTGCAACTCATCAAGGCTCTACCAATAGTTGTAGACCGTATAGACTTCTCCATGGATGCATCTCGACTTCGCAACTCTGGAAAATATGCTAACAACCATAACTGAACAATCCAAAGACTTCAACCAAGCTTGGTGAAAGGTTCATAGGAGACAACATGGGCGATATGATGGTAGGTGGTGCCTAATAGCATGGTTCCCAAAGCAAGTTTTTTCCCAAGAGAAAGTTCATAGGCAATCTCTTTGTACTCCGCCGTTACTTTTCCCGATGCAGTACAAAAGATAAACCGGCAGACAAGGACCCATAGAAAGAGGACGTGAACCACTCGTTGGTCCTTCGGATGATGATCAGCCAATAAACTTGGAGGAATCCCAAGAATTTCGATCTTTGAACCATTGAGGAATGTCATGTTGGACTAAAGATGGAATCTCAGGGCCAACCACTGGCAATCCAGTCAAAGCAAGGACATCCCTTAGAGTAATTGTCATCGGCCCACCAAGGAAAAGAAAAGCATTGCAATTAGGCGACCTGACTCCCAAAGCTGCAAATAATAGATGTTTGTTTGCATTAATATCTATCTGTGTCCTCTTGATCAGCTCATGAAGGCCAAAGGAAGTCCATTTGATTTGATAATTGTTGGGTATTTTCCGCAAGTGTACGGAATCACTCAAGTAGTAATAATAATATCGAACTCACAGAGAGCGGTAAATGTACAAACTAGATATATCTTTATTAATACTTTGTTTGTTTTCTCTTGAAAAGTAGTAAATGCCATAATTGTGATTTGATTATTAACTAAGTACTTTTAAACATAAACTAAACTAATTCAAATCCTAATCCAACACTTTTACCAATGTTCTTTATCCACGCAAAGTCAACAATTCATTTAAGTGCGATGAACGTTTTAACAATTTTACTCATATAAATTCAATCAATTCTAGAACACAATTAAACACGATCTCTCGATACTTATGTTTAATTGTCCTTAAGTGAATTAACTTAACAAGATTACTGGACCTATCCTAGACAATCTTTATTAGAGTAATGAACATCACTTAATTTAGATTGATTACGACGTACTAACTGGACCTATCCTAGATTAAGTGATGAATATTCTATAGATTTTACTTGATAGAAACAAAGTAAATTTACCAAGCAATAAGATTTGAACATCCAAACACATGAACATATATGAAGATTACTTATATTATATAAGTTTTCCAATTGTCAAACATTCATAGAAATTACAACGGAAATTCAGAGAAATGTAAGAACTATAAACGATAAAGGGAAAGAGGGCTGTCAATCCTTTTTTACTCTTGATCATAAGGTTTGTGAATCCTTGGGGCGTTCTTGCTCATCTTCTCCTCAATGAATCGATGAAATAGTCTATCTCTCGATCAGAACTTCAATGCAATGGAAATCGGAACGAAGGACGTAAAG
This sequence comes from Euphorbia peplus, assembly GCA_028411795.1. Lineage (NCBI taxonomy): Eukaryota > Viridiplantae > Streptophyta > Magnoliopsida > Malpighiales > Euphorbiaceae > Euphorbia > Euphorbia peplus. Next base: position 20,884,391 of record CP110840.1, read on the forward strand.
TATGGATGTAGAACTTCGAACTTCTTCTAATAACTAAATGTGATTCTTTGTAGTAGATTATCCGTTGTTTCTTTCGCTGGAGAATGTCATATTTATAGCAAAAAACTCAAGGATTACATAGCTTGATGAAAGGATGAAGCTATTGGGTGATTCGGGACGTCATTTGGGCGATAAAATATGACTTTCGTACGAAGAGACAAGTTGGTCGGAACCCGTCTCGATCGAGACACATATGTCTCGATCCAGACACCCAAAGATGGAGAAACATAAGCCTTATCTCGATCGAGACACATTTGTCTCGATCGACACACCCAAAACCCATAAATCAGCCTTAGTGTCTCGGTCGAGACAGCCCCCATCTCGCCCGAAATTGTCTTCCAACTTTGAACTCTGTTTTGACCACTTTCTCCTCCGAATTTGGAAAAACTTAAAACATGAAAGTTGTTTGTCTATGTCTTAGATTTTCAACGCAACTTGACACGCCCAAACATACGTTCATACGAGGAAGTTATGGCCAAAATACTTCAAGGTGTCAAGGCTGCCTCGTTTGCTCGAGTAGAACCCGATTTTAGCACCAAATCAACTCGATTTCTTCAAACTTGATCCCTACACATGAAAATACAAATACAAAGGTAAAGTTTCCCCTAACCTATGTAAATCTAAGCTAAATGGATCAATTTCGTATGAATATATCGATTAAATGCCTTGAATTATAACTACATTTTGGACTTATCAATAATTTGGCCGCAAGCGATTCACCCAAGTGTTCCAAGCCTTGGAGGTGTTTGAATTAGTGAAGCGAGGCCAGTTTTTGCATTTAACTTGTGAACCGGTTTGAAGGTACGGTGCCGTCAAAAGAAGTTCTTTGTCATGGGTTAATGGGAAAGGTACCAACAGAGGATGGTCTCGTCCAGAAGGCACGAGAATGAAAAGCTTGTCATCGTCAGGGTGGATGTCATGCGGATTTCCTTAGTCAGAACTTCCAGAAGAAGTTGGGTGTGATTTCTTGGCTAGATGAGCACTTAGTTTCTTGACCGAAAGAGCGTCTGTCAAAATACATGTTAAGAGTCAACATTATGAACAAATTTTCATCAAAGATACAAAGGCAATTTCTATTGGTGAGCTTACCTTTTGAAGACTTGGAAGACGTTTTTGTTGTCGAAGAATGAGTCATTTGTACTTCTTGATCTCCAGCGGTTGGGCGTTTCGATCAACTTGGTAGCACCGTGATTAAAGGGAACCCGATTAAAGGACCTGCCCTTTAATACTAGATACTAACAATATTTTCCTTCACTCTAAAACTTCGACTTGATAGCACCGTGATTAAAGGGAACCCAATCAAAACACCTGCCCTTTACTGGATACTAGCAACTTTTCGTCAATAAAAGGATTGATGATGCTTTAATGATGATTTCTTCGCGAACAAAAATCTGCAAAGTCGACAAAAGTGAAGCCAAGTTTATTCAACGAGATTCTGAAACTAACAACAAATGTGAACTAGAGGCATGTCAATACTTACCCAGGCAACAAAGCGATGATGAACGAGCTCTCGAGAATCTTTATCAATCTTTTTGAGAAATGTTATGTTCATCAAATGTGAAGGACTTGACTTGTTGTCTTCCTTCCTAGAGACTGAAATTCCAAGCTGACCGGCCAATTGAAAATCCCAAATAGAAATCACAACAACAATTGAGCACACCGTCTTTGTCACTGATACTTGCGTAAAGTCCAGCAAATTATCGAATCCAAGAAGCAGTAGGTGCGCAATACAAAAGACGAGAGGTAAGATGTGTCAGGTTTTATACACAATGTTCAATAAATTGATTTTGAATAAGACTTTATTTGCTTTTATTTTATATTTTGAGTAGGACTCTGATTTTCTTTCCTCACAATTTGAGTTGTAGTCAAAACGTTTTTCTCTTTCAATTTCTTTTATTTTTATTTTTTATTATTCTATTTAATTTTTTCCAAATTCAAGTAAATTTAACTTTTTGGTGTTTGTTTTTTCCGGAATTACATTGAGGAATATTTATTTTAGTCTAGCTATTCATTTTTAGAGGTTTAATTTAACTAAAATGACTTACTAAATTTTTCGTATTTTAATTTAGCTCGCTTTCATTTAGTTTTTGTTATTTATTGTTTAGAGTCTAAATGATTTATGTTAGGGAGACTAAGTATCAATTTTCATACCTCAAACTCATGCTTATGGAGGGGCAATTGTTTACACCATATTTTAGTTTTGGCTTATTATTTATTGTTATAATTAAATGGTCTCATTTTTTAATTTCTATGGTGGACTCCATTGTGTTTTGGGGGAACGTATAAAAATTTGGTGCACCCAAGAGTGAACCAAAACACCATTTATTATTTGACATGTGTGTTTTTGTTAAGCCAGTCAATGACAGGAACATCAAAGATACGACTCAGTCAATTATCAAAGATCGTGATAGTGGAGCGCAGTTTCTCTGGAGGAAATCATGGAGAAGGGGGATCAAGTGGAGGAAGCCGTTACTTCAAGCGCCTATAAATACAAGAAATCACGATGGAAAAAAGCTCAACCAAATCGCCAATCAAACCAGAGCAAAACTCTAGCAATTTATTTTTGGACTTCAGCAATTTCCAATTCTAGACTTCAGTAGAATCTTTTTAGATTTCAAAGTTATCATCGTTCTTTACACTTTTGATTTCCTTAGTTGTAATCTTTTTCATCCAATTTCCATATAAGTTCAGACAATTTATTTTCAATCCAGTACATCATTTATTTTTATCTGTTCATCAATTCTCTTTGGATCGGTATCGTTTTGATTATCAGAACCCATAGGAATTTTAGGTCTCTTTATTCCATACAATCATTTGATTTAGAAGTTAAGTAGTGCAATTCAATTCATAGTTTGAGAAACTATAAATCTCTGGCACGCCCACACACCCCACTAAAAAGAGCCGAAATAAAATGGAATGCTCTTTTTTTGCTATAAAATCAGTGCGTTAAGAATGCTCAAAAATTTCGCGTGTGTGAGACACAGTTGAGCTTGGCTACTTATATAGTGCTTTGAGATGATCGTTGCTTGAATTTGGAGTTTGAATTTAAGCAGAGATAAAGTTGTAGCCGTTACACTTCAAATGGTCTTCAAGCAGCTTTCATTTAGCCTTGTCCTTTAATCCAAAACAGGTAAGTGATTTGAATTGCAAACAAAGCTGACTAGAAAAATTCTTCATTTAGATCAACCAAGGGTAGACAGGGAAGAAACTGAGTTTGTTTGTAGTGAATAGTGCAGGCGCCTTTTAATAGCTTTTTGAACTTTGGGCCCTAGCATTAAATGCAGTTGACATGTGCATTAAATGCTTAACTAAACATGTGATATGCCTTCTGAACACAACATTCCCTTTGTCTTTGCCTTCTGATCTTAACAGAAACCTTGCTTCTGGATGCTTGTCTGAGGAGAGCTTGATCAATCTTCTGAAAGTCTTCAAAGCAGAGCTTCCAGCTTCTGAGTTACATCTTTTGGATTGACTTATGCGTTCTATTCTGAGTCCAGTGGTGAAGCAAATTTTAATTCACTCAACACCTACTAACTAAGACTTACGCAATACTTAAGAGAAATTGTTAGTCAATATTCATAAGTATATAAGTCATATGTATTTTATATCTTCTGAAACACTTTGAACTAACCAAAACACATAGGGTTCATCAGTCTTCTAAACAAAGACAGAATAAAGAGACAATCTGTTTCAACACTGAAATGATGTTGCACAGTACAGAAGCAAATATAACAAGTAAATAGAATAAAGAGATGGAGTTCGCACCATATTGTAGAGGTGACCGTACGGTTAATGAGGGAAAAAGGGTTGACCGTATGACATTTTTGTAAAAGAGGATTTTGTCACAAGTTCGAGGGTGTTAATCTTGTGTTCCTGGGGTGCGGGTAGAGGAAGTTATGACTTCGGAAAGTCGATTCATTCTTTGACGAGTACCGGCGTTTGAGCGACTGGCAGAGCGAGGAGCTCGAAAATTGCTTTCGTCATTGGGTTCGAAAACCAGTGCTTACAATTATGACAGAGGTTCCTCAACCTGAAGTTCAGGACCAAGGCACTAAGTTGGTTCAGACTTCTCTAAGGACTTAGGAGACATGAAAAGTTACAGCATCAAAGCCTTCTTCTGTGAGTGGTACAAAGGAAGCCAAGGAAAAGTCTATTGTACAAAGGTTGGCTGCTAAAAAAAGTGTAGAAAAGAATGCTGAATTACTCATAGCCAAAGAAAAGGCTACTGAAGGTTGTGAAGGAAAGTCTGATGAGGATACAGAGGGTGTTCCTTTGGGCAGAGAAGAATGAAGAGAACTGCTTAGAGAAAGAGAGTTTTCAAGAAGAGAAATTTTGTCCAAGTTCAGTCTAATCCAGAACTTGAAGATGATGATGATGATGAGCAAGCTAAAATCGCTGCTGATGAAAGTATTTTGGATGATGACCATCATATAGAAGATGTTGAGGTATTTGTGAATGAGCAAACAATTGATAACACTATTGAGGACTCATTACTTGATGGTGCTGAAGAAACAGAAACTTCGGCTGAAAGAGCCAGAAAAGAAGAAGTGATTGCTGAAACCATTAGAGAATCACATTGTTTCCTTGATGAGGTTCTAATGGGTCAAGGTAGAGAATCAGAGGACGATGCTACAGCTTCTAAACCTTCAGGATATGTTGAAGTTTTGGATTCTATAAGTGTTAACCCCTTCCAAACTTCCATCCCTCCTTCTAATGACCAAGTTGTCACTCCCATCATCCCAACTCCAACTTCATCTCCTATTCATCCTTCCTCACTACCTTCTGTCACAAAAGCTGGTGCTCCTTCCACAATTTTCTCCACTAGAACTTCACCCCCTGAAGTTGAAGTGCCTTTAACCATTCCTCCTTTTAGATCCTTTTCAGAAGTGAATCTGACCTCAGGCCCTCTCTTTTCAGACTCTATCATTTGCTCCTCATCTATTTGACAATCCTTTTCTTCTGTACTTCCTACTTTAGGATTTATAGCTCCTTCTTTATCTATCCCATTCACTATTCCTTCTTTCACTTCATCTATTTCTTCTTCCATTTCCACTTCCTCTATCACATCTACCCCTGTCCCTTCATCCTCATATCCCCTCAACTTCTGATCATACATCTCCGGTTTGTGTTCCTTTAAGCTCCTCTGTCTCCACTCTAGTCTACTCCTTTATTGGACTTAACACAAAATATTGATGAACCCTACATGTTTTGATTATGTCCAAACGTTTCAGAAGATGAAATTCTATTTTACTTATATACTTTTCAATGTTGACTAACAATTTCTGTTAAGTATTGTATAAGTTTCTCAGCAGGTGCTGAATGAAGAAACTCTGGATTGCCTTGAAGACTCAGAAGAGAAGAATAGCTGAAGACAGAAGCTTAAAGATCAGAAGATGGATACTCCGCTCTGAAGATTTTTTGAAGACTGTTAAAGCTCTCCTCAGAGGATTAGAAGCAATCAGAAGACATTACATTTCGATCAGAGGACTAGACAAAAATTTAAAGAACTCAGAAGCGCTTGTCACGAGTCTTATCTAGCATTTAATGCTCTGACTTCTGCACTTAATGCAAGGCGCCAAAAGTTCAAAAAGCTGTTTTGATGGAGCGCGCATGTCTGCCTGAAGCAAAACAAGCATTTCCTTGTCTACCCTTTGTCGATCCAAATGAAGTAAAATTCCCGTCAACCTTATCCTTGATTTCAAATCTCTTACCGGATTTAGTTAAAGAACAAGGTTAACGGAATCAAAGTGTTTTGAAGACCGTTTGAAGAAGTGACAAATTAACGGCTACAACAACTGATGTCATCTATTGAAGATTCAAATTCAAACAACGGTCATCTACAAAGCACTATAAATAGTAGTCAAGCTCCATTGAATCACACACGCGATTAACGAGCAAAATCTTAACGCACTGTTTTAACGAGCAAAACAGAGCAATCTTTTCCATTCTTAATTTTTCTTAGTTTAGGCTTTGTAATAGTAAGAGAGTGAAGAAACACAAGTTCATAATAGGAATCTTGTAAACTGGTATCGTTTCTGATACTCAGTTAGATTGAGAGAATCTAGTTAAGGTTTGAGTTGGGTGAGAATTCCAGAAAACAGGATTGTTGTTGTTCTGGTGGAAATCCTTTAACTCATTCTAGGCTAGTCAGAACTAAGTGAGAAATTAGCTTAAGTTCTGTTGATGTAAAGGAGCTTCTGAACTTGCTATAAAAGTTCTGAATAGTGGATTTAAAATCTCTGGTGACTGCGATCACAGAGGACAGGACGTAGTCACAGGACTTCTGTGGTGAACCTGGATAAATCGAATTGTTCATCAGGACCTCCTGAATCTCTTTCTCCCTTCCTTATACTTGTTATCTTTGCTTCTGTGTACTTGCTTTTGTTGAGTGCTGAAACAAATTTACTCTTTATATCATTGTGTTTGTTCAGAAGACTATCCAGAAGTTCTCTAAATCAGAGCTTCTGTTGCTGAAAGCAGTTAAACTGTGTTAAGGCAGAATTTCCCTCAGAAGCTGTTTCATTAAACTAGCCTTTGACTCTGAGGAAATTTGACTCTGAGAAATTAAGTTTCTCTAAAAACTTAAAATTATAAGTTTTCCGCTTAGACACTTATTCACCCCCTCTAGGTGATTCTGATCTTGTTAGGGCCAACAAGTGGTATCAGAGCGAATGTCACTTCGTTTTATTTACTAAGATCTAACAATCTAAGTGTAAGATCGATCAAAATCAATAGAGATGGCCGGTAGAAATCTACCTGAGACTTCCTCTTACTATATGATTCCAGAGGGTGCTTCCACAACTAGACCTCCACTGCTTAATGGTGATAACTACTCTTACTGGAAGAAAAGGATGATGTATTTCATTCAAGCCCAGAATATATCACAGACGGTGACTATATTCCTGTTAGAATGGAAGTTGGTTTAGGGAATGTTGTAATACCTCACAAGGAATATACTGATGATATCCTTAAGAAACTCCAAACTAATGCTTCAGCAATAAACATGATGTATTGTGCACTTTCTGCTACTGAATATAACAAAGTTTCTTCTTGTGAAACAGCAAAAGACATATGGAACAAGCTTGAAGTAACTTATGAAGGAACATGCAAAGTGAAGTAATCCAAGATCAATCAACTCATGAGAAGCTATGAGCTATTTGAAATGTTTGAGAAAGAATCTATTTCAGACATGAACTCCAGATTCACCAAAATAGTCAATGATCTGAAAGGTTTGGGCAAGATATTGAAGAATCAGAAAGAGTGAAGAAGATTATCAAAAGCTTGCCAAGGTCTTGGCAAGCCAAGAAGACTGATATTGAAAAAGTTCAGGACTTAAGCTATTATATATATATGATGAGCTTATTGGTTCGCTAATCACCAATGAGATGTCTATGAAAAATCATGACTTGAGAGAAAAGTCAGAAGGAAATAGGGGATTAGTCCTGAAGGCAGAATCTTCTAATGAATCCTCTGAAGATGAGGAACTGGCAATGCTTACCAGGAAGTTCAAGAAAGCCTTTAGGAAAGGCAGAAGAGGAAACTACAAGAAGCCTTTCAGGAGCTTTGATAAGAAGACTCCTGATTCTGGTGAAAAATCTAAGAGAGATCCTAGCAAGCCTATTGTATGCTATGGATGTCAGCAACCCGGGCATATTAACCCTAACTGCCCAAAGCTGAAGAAAGATAAGAAAAAGTTCAAGAAAGCTACGTTGGCTGCATGGTCAGACTCTGAGACCAGCAGTGATCCTGAAGAGAAGGAAGAGCAAGCTCAGATTTGTTTCATGGCTATTGAAGAGCCAACTTCTGAAGATGTCACAGGAGAGACTTCTGCACCTCCTGAAGTAACATATGACTCTGAGGTAAACAATTCTCAAGAACTAGATATCTTTGATTCTCTTGAAGAACTATACAGTATGTTCAAGTACCTTAAGAGGAAATTGGACAAAAGTGAGGCTGACAAGTTTCTTAGGTTTACTCAAGTTTATTCTGATATGAAAATGTTAGAAGAGAAATTGTGTAAACAGTTCAGCACTCCTGATGATGGCCCCAAAGCCAAAGGCAAAGAAAAGCTGCCTATGGGAAGTGATAAATCCTAGAAGAAGAAGAAACATGTCACTCCCTCTCTTCTGAAGGAGATCTATTCTCTTCCTGATGTTGGTACCTCTGAGAGTGCTGCTATAGCTTCTGAAGATGTTACACCTTCTCAGAAGAAGAAGAAAGCTCCCAAGAAGCAAAGGGAAAGATCCAAGAACCCTCCCTTTTGCAAGCTTTGCAAGAGTGATGGTCACTGGTTAGGGCGAGTTCACCCAGGCGGGCGCCTAGGGCCTCCAAAATTATAGGGGCCTCATAAATCTAATTTGTTGTACTATTAACCTGTTATATATGTATTATTATTTTAAAAATATAAACTATACCTATCAATATGAAGTGTTGTATTATAATTTAACTAGAGCAAGTTGAGAGAAATGGAAGATGAGAGAATGAAACATGTTTGTGCTCTAGTTGAGATTTTTAAAAAATATGGAGACGATTCAAATATTGTAACTGCTGAGAAAATTATTACGAGATAACTTATCCAAATCAATTTAAGTGATAGAATACATCAAATGCTTGAGTTCCTTACATGTTCATATTGACTATACCGGATACAATAGTTAATGTCGAAAGAAGTTTCTTGAAGTTCAACTTAATAAGAATTATCTTCGTACAACTATGTCACAAGAGTATTGAACGGTTTGACCATATTGTCAGTTGAGAAACAAAGTTTAGTTAAACCGAATTATATTGAATTAAAGATTTTGCACATGCTAAAGTTAGAAGAGTAATAGTTCTTAGCTTTAGATTTTTTATTATTTGATTTTGTTTGTTATAAGAAGGGTTTTTTTATAGGATTTGTTACAAGAAAGTTAATATATGATTATGGCTTCTAATTAATATTATACCACTCGTTTTAAGATTTGGTATTTGTTATTTCTAAAAGTTTAATAAATTTTACATTTGTTAAAATAATACAAGACGAAAAATAACTAGCCTAGGGCCTCCAAAATACTGGAGCCGGCCCTGTCACTGGTTAATGTTGGCCCTATCAAGAACAGAATCACCTAGAGGGGGGTGAATAGGTGTCAAAGTTGAAAACTGAAATTTTCTAAGTTTTTCGGGAAACTTAATTTTCAGAGTCAAATTTCCTCAGAGTTAGAAGCGAGCTTACAGAAGTTGCTTCTGAGGGAAATTCTGCCTAAACACAGTTAGACTGTTTTCAGCAACAGAAGTTCTGATTGAAGAACTTCTGGACAGTCTTCTGAACAAAGACAATGATACTTAAGAGAAAATCTGTTTCAGCACTAAATATGAACAAGTACACAGAGACAAAAATAACAAGTATAAAAGGGAGAAAGAAGTTCAGGAGATCCTGATTGAACAAATCGATTTATCCAAGTTCGCCACAGAAGTCCTGTGACTACGTCTTGTCCCCTGAGGTCGCAGCCTACAGAGATTTTATAAATCCACTATTCAGAACTTTTATGGCAAGTTCAGAAGCTCCTTTACATCAACAGAACTTAAGCTAATTTCTCACTTAGTTCTGACTAGCCTAAAAAGAGTTAAAGGATTTCCACCAGAACAAAACAATACTCTGTTTTCTGGATTTCTCACCCAACTCTAATCTCAACTAGATTTCTCTCTTTAAATCTAACTGAAGATCACAAACGATCTCAGTTTACAAGATTCCTATTATGAACTTGTTTTTCTTCACTCTCTCACTTTACTAAGACTATGCTAAGAAAGATTGAGAATGGAAAAGATGCTCTGTTTTTCTTGTTAGAACAGTGCGTTGAGATTTTGCTCGATGATCATCCGTATTTTGATGCATTGGAGCTTGGCTACTATTTATAGTGAGTGAAGATGACCGTTGGTGAGTTTGAAACTTCAAAGGAGATGACATCAGTTGTTGTAGCCGTTAGTTTGTCAAATCTTCAAACGGTCTTCAAACACTTTGATTCCGTTATCCTTGTTCTTTAACTAAATCCGGTAAGTGATTTGAAATCAAGGATGAGGTTGACTGGAATCATTCTTCAATTGGATCAACAAAGGGTAGACATGGAAATTCTGGTTTCTTTTAAACAGACAGGCGCGCTCCATCAAAACAGCCTTTTTGAACTTTTGGCGCCTTGCATTAAATGCACTTGTCAGAGCATTAAATGCTATCCGGAACCCGTGACTTAGCTTTCAGAAGCTAATTTCCAGTTGACTAGACTTCTGATCACAATTGGCAAAACTTCTGATTGCAAAGAACTTCTGAGGAGAGCTTTAGCAGACTTCGGCTTCAGAGCGGAGGAATCCAGCTTCTGAATTGTTGAAACTCTGACTTCAGCAACTGATCTTCTGAGTTCTTTAGGCAATCCAGAAATGATTCATTCAGCACCTGCTGAGCAACTTACACATAGACTAAGTACACAAAAATTATTAGTCAATAGTAAACTATATGTAAGGAAATATTAAGTTTTCATCTTCTGAAACGTTTGGACATAATCAAAACACATAGGGTTCATCATTCTCCCCCATTTTGGTTATGGACAAACCGTGGTCAGAAGGAACAGAAAACATGAGGTTTAGAAAATGACTTCCTGATGCAAATGTTTCATAACTTCTGAGTAAATTAACTCCCCCATTTTAGTGTAAATGGTGAACTTCAGCAATCTGTATAAACTTAAAGACAGACTTAAGATCAAGTTGTTAGATTTAATGAAGTGCAATTTACTAAGTCAAAACAGAAACATAAGCAAAAAGTAAGAAGTCAGAGACACAAGAAAGTATAAGGAAGATTCAGTGTATATAATTTAATTCAGAAGACAACATAAGAAGAGCAGAAAAAGTCCTAAGACAAAGACTACCCAACCCAGAACCTAGCTAAGAAGCTTAAGTCCTAAAGGATTACAAATTCCTAGGTTTCTTCTGAGGAGGAGGAACAACACTGGAACCTTCAGCAGCACTTGATCTCTTCTGACCAGACTTCTCCCCCGTTTGACCAGAACCAAGAGCAACACCCAAAGCACCCTGAGATTTCAATTTTTGCTGAACATTCAGTGCAGTCTGATATTGCTGAGGGGTTGGTCTCACAGTATTGATCATATCCATTCGTCTTCTGAAGTCATCATCAATGGTCTTCATATGATCAAAGGTCTGACCAGACATAGGTCGTTGTCTCTGAACATCTTCCAGAATGAGCTTGATCAACCTATTGTTAGCATACACAGCAGCAGTAAGATGCTCATTCTGAATATAAGTCTGTCCTCGAACAAACCTATAACAATTGTGAAGAGTCTTCTCTTGTTCTCGTGCTTGAGTGTGCATAACCTTCAGAAGTTCAGTAAGCTCAGCAATCTGTGCGTTCTGAGCAGATACAGCAGACTCAATGTTGGAGAGTCGATTGTTGAGATCAGGAGTGATGTCATATACAATCTTAGCAGCTCCGGAAGATGAAGAACCTTGAGCAGAAGATTTCACTTCTCTCAGAATGTGATTTGCAGTACTTTGCAGGTCATCAATCTTACTTGGGAGCATCTTCTCATGAGCCTCATAATGCTCGTTTGCTTCCTTGACTTCTTCTGTCAATATCTCCAAATTCTCATTGACCTTCAGAGAAGAAGCAAGAGCAATGTTATCCAGAGAGGGAAGAGTCAGAGCTAATTCTCTCAATTTGTACAGCTCTTCATACGTAGCTAGATGAAGTGTAGAAAGATTGCGTATATAAACAGAAGGATCCTGCATTTGAAGCATAGTCATGAGCTGCAGGTTCTGAGCTTTCAAAGAATGTAATTCTTGCAGCACAATGCCCTGAGCATACATGTCAGCAGCAGAAGTCCTTTGCCCTATACCAGCAAATCTATTCAACAGTTCATCAGAGCCACTCTGACTCATGCGTCTCAACTCCTCAACACTAGGAGCACCACCAGCTTCGGATACACCAGAAGCTCTGCCCATGAAGCCAAAACTACCAAACCTGGTATCCAGATCATCCCGATTCATGTGTTTGCGCAGGAAGTCATAGTTGGATGACAACCCAGCAAAACAAGAGGTAGTGGAGGAGGTAGTTAAGGGATCACACACAGGAGGTGTATGTCCAGAGGTTGAGAGAGGAGGAATTTGAGTGTTTGAGGAAGGGATGGTATTGGTGGAAGAGGAAGAAATGGTAGGGGAAATGGAAGGTAAAGTAGATGGTAGTGAGAAGGATGGAGCAGTAAATCCAATTGATGGACTTACAGAGGAGGAGGGAATAGAAGAGGTAGTGGATGTGGATATAGAGTCTGTGAAAATGGGAGCAGTGTTTAAATTTACTTCTGAAAAAGATCCAGAAGGAGGAATGATTGAAGGAGGTACAACCTCAGAGGTTGAAGTTGTAAGAGGAATGGAAGTTTGGGATCCACTCACTTCTGTGACAGAAGGGAGTGAAGGAGATTGATGAGGAGTAAGAGTGGGAGAAGAGATGACCTGGTCAGAGTTTGGATCAAACATTGAGATGGGCTCAGCAAAGATGTGAGCCATCCTGATCAGTGTTTCAGAGGCGTCCCTTTCACCAGGGTTTCTTCCTTGATTCAGAAGAATGTTGTCAATGAAGTTTTCATCATCAACATTCTCAACAAATTGTTTTGCATTCTGAAGAACCTCTTCATCTTCTGGTTCACTCTCTTCAGACAGCTCTTCAATCAGAGGAGCATCAATATTCTCTTCATCAGACATCTCTGACAAGTCTTTATCAGCAGCTTCCGATTGCTCAACAGCCGGATCCTCCAAATCAGCATTAGGAGCAATAACGAAGTCCTTCTTCTTCAGAACCCTTCGTTTTGCTACAGCCTTCTTCCCAATCCTGGTAGAGAGAGAGATATTCTCAATTATCCGAGAGGACAGAGAGATATTCTCAAGATTCTCTTCTTCTTCGGAAGCCTCAACTTCCTTTGAGAACTCCGCATCCTGAAGTTCAGCAGCACATGCTATAAGTCTTGCATCGGCCTTAGCCTTTGCAGCAATTTCTCTTTCAGCAGCTAACTGATCCTCAGCTTCCTTCTTCTTTCTTTTCTCTTCAGCAAGAGCCACAACTCTTGCAACTTTTTCAGCTTCAGCAGCCTTCTCTTTCTCAGCAAGGCGTGCTTCCTCAGCATCCTGAGCATCCTTTTCAGGAACATCCTTTGGCTTCTCAGCAACAATCTTGCCAGAGGGTTCAACATTGATTGTTGTTTGAACCATCGTGGGAAGAGGTTCTGAGACAACCACCTTCTCAACAGTCAGGACCAACTTACTTGATCCCTTCTTTCCCTTGCCCTTCTTGGCAGCATTCTTTCCTTTCTGCATAGTAGCTTCCATAATTTCCTTCTGAGCAATACTCACAGAGGAGCCCTTCTCAATCTTCTTCGGAGTCACACCAAAACTTAGGTTCCTGAAGGTATGCATCTTCAGAACCGTACTCCTACTAGTAACACCTTCTCCTGAAACAACAACAGAGGCTGCCTCAAACAACCTCGTCAGGAGTGAGCCATATGCTAATGCACTCACGGTCGTTACATTCTTCATCTGCCTTATCAGCATGGCAGGTAAATTAATTTTCTTCTGGTTGACCAGATGCCACATGAAAACCCTTTCTCTGTTGGAAACCCCATTGACTCCTCCAGCCTTCGGAAGAAAGACATTTGTAGTCAGATAGTGTGCCCACCTCTGGTGCTGAGTGAACCAGGTGGCATACGTTTCCTTGGCATTCAGATCTGGCCTAGCCCAGTTGGCTTCAGTAAAACCATCTGCTGAACCATCATCACCAATGATGATTCCTTCATCATCAATCCCTATCACTTGAGAAATGGAAGCCCTGCTGACTTCGATCTCAACTTCCCCGACTTCAGAATGTAGAACATCCTCCTCATTAGAAAAGAAATGAAGGTTCTGATAGAATTCTGTAACTAACTTAGGATAAATGAATTCATCGAGAGAGACGAATGAATTCCAGTTTTGAGCGCTAAGCCAGTGAGAAATAGGTTCAGTTGATTTAACTTCATCATCTAGGAACGTAGAGGTGAATACCCTAGATTCGCTAACCTTCTTTTGTGATTCAGTGGAGAAGATGTGAGTGACAGTGATTTCTTGAGCCATTTTTTAAAATAAGAAATTAGGTTAAAAGATTTGAGAGGAAAGAACACAGAAATTTGATGGAGATTCTAATAGCAAAGAGAATGAAAGTGAAAATTTTCTAAGTATGGAAAACCCTTATTTATACCCAAACACAGAAACCGTTCCAATTCAAAAAGCAAATACACACCGTTTAAAAGGGAACAGATAACCGTTAACCACAGAACAGCGCCGAAATATGCAGTAGATAACGCATGCTTTCAAGTCAAATCATGATTAAAATTAATTATATCTTAATTATCTCAAACGATTAATCACTTAAGATACACAGAAATAATTAAACTAAGTTATTGAAGAGGATAAGTCATACCAATGCCTTCTCGTAAGTTGCTGAAAGACATACCAGCCAGAGGCTTAGTAAACATGTCAGCAAGATTCTCTTCAGAGGGAACATGAGTAATGATAATATCCTTCTTCAGAACATGATCTCTCAGAAAGTGATGCCTAATATGAACATGCTTCATCCTGCTGTACTGAATAGGATTCTTTGAAAGATCAATTGCACTCTTGTTATCACAGTAGATTGTAATTGTTCCAGGGATTAATCCATAGTCAGCAATTTGTTGCTTGATCCAGAGCATCTGAGAAACACAACTTCCAGCAGCAACATACTCAGCTTCAGCAGTTGAGAGAGCCACAGAGGTTTGCTTCTTACTATGCCAGGAGACTAGGCACTCCCCCAGAAAATGACAACCACCAGAAGTGCTGACCCTTTTCAATTTATCTCTACCATAGTCAGAGTCTGTGTATCCTATAGGAGTGAAATCAGAACTACAGGGATACCACAAACCAGCTTCTGGTGTGCCTTTAAGATATCTGAGAATTCTTTTGACAGCAACATCATGAATTTCTCTTGGCTTTGATTGATATCTAGCACAAAAACACACAGCAAAATGTATATCTGGCCTGCTGGCTGTTAGATATAAAAGAGAACCAATCATACCTCTGTAGGTTTTTATATCTACAGGTTTACCAGCTTTCTCTTCATCATCAATGTCTTTGCTGACATCCATTGGAATATCAACAGCATTAGAGTCCATCATGCCAAATTTCTTCAGCACTTCTCTAGTGTACTTGGCTTGATTGATAAACACACCATCATTACTTTGCTTGATCTGAAGTCCTAAGAAGAAGGTTAATTCTCCCATCATAGACATTTCAAACTCAGCCTTCATGTGGTCACTGAACTCTCTGCACAAAGATTCATTAGTAGCACCAAATATAATATCATCAACATATACCTGAGCTATAAGGATATCCTTGTTCTTCTTCAGAGTGAACAGAGTTGTATCAACACAGCCTCTGACAAATCCCTTAGACAGAAGGAACTTTGTCAGTCTCTCATACCAAGCTCTGGGAGCTTGTTTCAGTCCATACAATGCTTTCTTCAGCTTAAATACATGATTAGGAAACTTAGGATCTTCAAAACCAGGAGGTTGAGACACAGACTTCCTCATCAATGTAACCATTCAAGAATGCACTTTTCACATCCATTTGAAAGAGCTTAAAACCTTTGTATGATGCAAAAGCACATAAGATTCTAATGGCTTCTAATCTTGCAACAGGAGCAAAAGTTTCACCATAATCTATGCCTTCTTGCTGACTGTAACCTTGAGCAACAAGTCTTGCCTTGTTCCTCACAACATTTCCAAATTCATCAAGCTTGTTCTTCAGAACCCATCTAGTTCCAACAACCTTTATGTTGTTAGGTCTGGGAACCAAAGTCCAAACTTCTGACCTTTTGAACTGGTCAAGTTCTTCTTGCATTGCCATTAACCAGGAGTCATCATCAGCAGCTTCATAGAAGTCCTTGGGTTCCAGAAGTGACACAAAAGCCACATTCCCCATGTATCTTCTGAGCTGAGCTCTGGTCATGACAGGATTATGAACAGAGTCAATTATGTTCTCTAAGGAATGATTCCTATGAGCTCTAACTTCTCTTGGTACATCCAATGAGTCTTCTGAAACCTGTTCATCATTTGTTGAATCATAAATAGGAACATCTTCTGGAAGGAAGTTGACTTCTGGAGTAGGATTCTCATCTTGAGCTTGTTCAGCAACAGGAGGAACTACTTCAGCAGCTCTGGGAGAAACATCTTCTTCTTCAACAGGAGATGTAACTTCAGGAGCTTGAACTTCATCTTCATCAGGAGCTCTACTATATGCAGGGTTAGTCCCATCAAACTGTACATGAACAGACTCATCTAAAGTTTGAGTCCTCTTATTAAAAACCCTATATGCTTTACTATGTGTTGAGTAACCAAGAAAAATGGCCTCATCTGCCTTTGAATCAAACTTTGATAGAAATTCTTTTGTATTCAAAACATAACACTTACAACCAAAGGTTCTGAAATAACCTATTTTAGGCTTTCGACCTTTCTAGAGTTCATAAGGGGTCTTGTTCAGAATGCTTCTGATTAGCACTCTATTCAGAACATAGCAAGCTGTGTTCACAGCTTCTCCCCAAAAGTACTTAGGAAGCGTTCTTTCATTGATCATAGTTCTGGCTATCTCAACCAGAGTTCTATTCTTCCTTTCAACTACCCCATTTTGTTGAGGAGTTCTGGGAGCAAAAAAGTTATGATCAATTCCCTTGGTTTCACAGAATTCTTCAAACCTAAAGTTTTTGAATTCTCCACCATTATCACTTCTGATATGGACAACCTTTTCATTCCTTTCATTCTCAAGTTTCTTTATCAGAACTGAGAAACATCCAAGTGACTCATCTTTGCTAGACAGCAAGATGACCCAAGTGAATCTTGAATAGTCATCTACAATGACAAAGGCATACTTCTTTCCACCCATGCTCATTGGTTGAACAGGACCAAAAAGATCCATATGAAGTAATTCCAAAGGTGTTTTAGTTGAAATGACTTTCTTAGTTTTAAAAGAGCTTCTGGATTGTTTACCAGATTGGCAAGCATTGCACAAATGATTCTTTTTAAAACTAATTTCAGGCAGACCCTCAACCAATTGATTTCTAGCTACTTTGGCCAGAAGGTCCATGCTCACATGAGCAAGTCTCCTATGCCAGAGCCAGGAGGTATCCTCTTTGGACATCAAGCATATATTTTTGCAAAGATTCTCAAGATTCAGCATGAAAACATTTTCAACTCTAGGAGCAGTTAGAATAACTTCCCTTGACTTACTGTCCAAGATTTTACATCCAGAGGAGCTGAAGACAACATCTCTACCTTTATCACACAGTTGTGCAACACTCAGGAGATTGAACTTCAGGCCTCTGACTAGGGAGACATCTTCGATCGGAGGATTAGTTCCTATGGATCCAGAACCAAGTATCCTTCCTTTCTGAGCATCTCCAAAGCTGACTTTTCCACCTCTTTTAGGATCAAATGTGATGAATGCTTTTTCATCACCTGTCATATGCCTTGAGCACCCACTGTCAATGTACCACAGCTTTGACATTGATGGAGCACTCAGAGCCACCTGCAACACAATCAATTAGTGACAGGTACCCAATCCTTATTGGGTCCTTCAGAGTTAGATTTCTCTTCAGCAGGTTTTAATGATATCTCAGATTGCAAGAGGTTTTTAATATGGTACTTGCAATCCTTCAACCAGTGACCATCACTCTTGCAAAGTTTGAAAAAGGGAGGGTTCTTGGATCTTTCCCTTTGCTTCCTGGGAGATTTCTTCTTCTTCTGAGAAGGACCAACATCTTCAGAGGCTATAACAGCACTCTCAGAGGTACCAACATCAGGAGGAGAAGCTATCTCTTTCAGAAGAGAGGGAGTGACAGGTTTCTTCTTCTTCTGGGGTTTATCACTTCCCAGAGGTAGCTTTTCCTTGCTTTTGACTTTAGAGCCATCAACAGGGGTGCTGAATTGTTTACACAGTTTTTCTTCTAACATTTTCATGTCAGAATAAACTTGAGTAAACCTAAGAAACTTGTCAGCCTCACTCTTGTCCAATTTCCTTTTCAGGTACTTGAACATACTATAGAGTTCTTCAAGAGAATCAAAGATATTTTGTTCAGAAGATATGTTTACCTCGGAATCATATGTAGCTTCAGGAGGTGCGGAAGTTTCTCCTGTGACATCTTCAGAAGTTGGCTCATCAATAGCCATAAAACATATCTGAGCTTGCTCTTCCTTTTCTTCAGGATCACTGCTGGTCTCAGAGTCTGACCAAGCAGCCAGCATTGCTTTCTTGAACTTCTTCTTATCTTTCTTCAGCTCCGGACAGTTAGGCTTAATGTGCCCCGGTTGCTGACATCCATAGCACACAATAGGCTTATTTGGATCTCTCTTGAACTTTTCACCAGAATCAGGAGTTTTCTTGTCAAAGCTCCTGAAAGGCTTTTTGTAGTTTCCACCTCTGCCTTTTCTAAAGGCCTTCTTGAACTTCCTGGTCAGCATAGCCAGTTCCTCATCTTCAGAGGATTCTTCAGAAGATTCTGCTTTCAGGACTACTCTTTTTCCTTCTGACCTTTCTCTTAGGTCATGATTCTTTAATGACATCTCATGGGTAATTAGAGACCCAATGAGCTCATCATACAAGTAATAGCTCAAATCCTGAACTTCTTCAATAGCAGTCTTCTTGGCTTGCCACGACCTTGGTAAGCTTCTGACAATCTTCTTCACTCGATCAGATTCTTCAATATCCTTTCCTAAACTCTTCAAGTCATTGACTATCTTGGTGAATCTAGAGTTCATGTCTGAAATAGATTCTTTATCAAGCATTTCAAATAACTCATATTCTCTCATGAGTTGGTTGACTTTAGATTGCTTCACTTTTCCTGTTCCTTCATATGTGACTTCCAGCTTGTTCCAAATGTCCTGTGCAGTTTCACAAGAAGAAACTTTGTTATATTCAGTAGCTGTAAGTGCACAATGCAACATATTTATTGCTGAAGCATTAGTTTGGAGTTTTTTCAGAATGTCATCTGTGTATTCTCTCTGAGGAATAACAACATTCCCTAAACCTTGTTCCATTCTGGTAGGAATGAAATCACCATCAGTGATGACATACCAAGCACTCATGTTCTGAGCTTGGATGAAGTACATCATCCTTTTCTTCCAGTATGAGTAGTTGTTGCCATTAAATAATGGAGGTCTAGTAGTAGAAGAACCTTCTGGAACTATGAAGTGAGAAGAATTCTCAGGCTGGTGTCTACTAGCCATCTGTATTGATTCTGATAGGATCTCACACTTAGATTGTTAGATCTTTAGTAAATATACGAAGTGACCTTCGCTCTGATACCACTTGTTGGCCCTATCAAGAACAGAATCACCTAGAGGGGGGTGAATAGGTGTCAAAGTTGAAAACTGAAATTTTCTAAGTTTTTCGGGAAACTTAATTTTCAGAGTCAAATTTCCTCAGAGTCAGAAGCGAGCTTACAGAAGTTGCTTCTGAGGGAAATTCTGCCTAAACACAGTTAGACTGTTTTCAGCAACAGAAGTTCTGATTGAAGAACTTCTGGACAGTCTTCTGAACAAAGACAATGATACTTAAGAGAAAATTTGTTTCAGCACTAAATATGAATAAGTACACAGAGACAAAAATAACAAGTATAAAAGGGAGAAAGAAGTTCAGGAGATCCTGATTGAACAAATCGATTTATCCAAGTTCCCCACAGAAGTCATGTGACTACGTCTTGTCCCCTGAGGTCGCAGCCTACAGAGATTTTATAAATCCACTATTCAGAACTTTTATGGCAAGTTCAGAAGCTCCTTTACATCAACAGAACTTAAGCTAATTTCTCACTTAGTTCTGACTAGCCTAAAAAGAGTTAAAGGATTTCCACCAGAACAAAACAATACTCTGTTTTCTGGATTTCTCACCCAACTCTAATCTCAACTAGATTTCTCTCTTTAAATCTAACTGAAGATCACAAATGATCTCAGTTTACAAGATTCCTATTATGAACTTGTTTTTCTTCACTCTCTCACTTTACTAAGACTATGCTAAGAAAGATTGAGAATGGAAAAGATGCTCTGTTTTTCTTGTTAGAACAGTGCGTTGAGATTTTGCTCGATGATCATCCGTATTTTGACGCATTGGAGCTTGGCTACTATTTATAGTGAGTGAAGATGACCGTTGGTGAGTTTGAAACTTCAAAGGAGATGACATCAGTTGTTGTAGCCGTTAGTTTGTCAAATCTTCAAACGGTCTTCAAACACTTTGATTCCGTTATCCTTGTTCTTTAACTAAATCCGGTAAGTGATTTGAAATCAAGGATGAGGTTGACTGGAATCATTCTTCAATTGGATCAACAAAGGGTAGACATGGAAATTCTGGTTTCTTTTAAACAGACAGGCGCGCTCCATCAAAACACCCTTTTTGAACTTTTGGCGCCTTGCATTAAATGCACTTGTCAGAGCATTAAATGCTATCCGGAACCCGTGACTTAGCTTTCAGAAGCTAATTTCCAGTTGACTAGACTTCTGATCACAATTGGCAAAACTTCTGATTGCAAAGAACTTCTGAGGAGAGCTTTAGCAGACTTTGGCTTCAGAGCGGAGGAATCCAGCTTCTGAATTGTTGAAACTCTGACTTCAGCAACTGATCTTCTGAGTTCTTTAGGCAATCCAGAAATGATTCATTCAGCACCTGCTGAGCAACTTACACATAGACTAAGTACACAAAAATTATTAGTCAATAGTAAACTATATGTAAGGAAATATTAAGTTTTCATCTTCTGAAACGTTTGGACATAATCAAAACACATAGGGTTCATCAGTTAAAGGATTGCAAGTATCATATTAAAAACATCTTGCAATCTGAGATATCACTAAAACCTGCTGAAGATAAATCTAACGATGAAGGACCCAATAAGGATTGGGTACCTGTCACTAATTGCTCCTGTTACAAGATTGGAAGCCATTAGAATCTTATGTGCTTTTGCATCATACAAAGGTTTTAAGCTGTTTCAAATGGATGTGAAAAGTGCATTCCTGAATGGTTACATTGATGAGGAAGTCTATGTGTCTCAACTTCCTGGTTTTGAAGATCCTAAGTTTCCCGATCATGTGTACAAGCTGAAGAAAGCCTTGTATGGACTGAAACAAACTCCCAGAGCTTGGTATGAGAGACTGACAAAGTTCCTTCTGTCTAAGGGATTTGTCAGAGGCTGTGTTGATACAACTCTGTTCACTCTGAGAAAGAACAAAGATATCTTTTTAGCTCAGGTATATGTTGATGATATTATATTTGGTGCAACTAATGAATCTTTGTGCAGGGAGTTGAGTGACCACATGAAGGCTGAATTTGAAATGTCTATGATGGGAGAATTAACTTTTTTCTTAGGACTTTAGATCAAGCAAAGTAATGATGGCGTGTTTATCAATCAAGCCAAGTACACTAGAGAAGTGCTGAAGAAATTTGGCATGTCAGACTCTAATGTTGTTTACATTCCCATGGGTGTCAGCAAAGACTTTGATGATGAAGAAAAAGCTGGTAAACATGTAGACATAAAAACCTACAGAGGTATGATTGGTTCTCTTTTATATCTAACTGCCAGCAGGCCAGATATACATTTTGATGTGTGCTTCTGTGCTAGATATCAGGCTAAACCAAAGGAGATTCATGATGTTGCTGTCAAAAGAATTCTCAGATATCTTAAAGGCACACCATAAGCTGGTTTGTGGTATCCTTGTAGTACAGATTTTACTCCTGTAGGATACACAGACTCTGACTATGGTAGAGATAAATTGAAGAGAGTCAGCACTTCTGGTGGTTGTCATTTTCTGGGGGAGTGCCTAGTCTCCTGGCATAGTAAGAAACGAACCTCTGTGGCTCTCTCAACTGCTGAAGCAGAGTATGTTGCTGCTGGAAGTTGTGTTTCTCAGATGCTCTGGATAAAGCAACAAATTGCTGACTATAGAGTCACTCCTGGAACAATTACAATCAACTGTGATAACAAGAGTGCTATTGATCTTTCAAAGAATCTCATTCAACACAGCAGGATGAAGCATGTTCAAATCAGGCATCATTTTCTGAGAGCCCATGTTCTGAAGAAGGATATTATTCTTATTTATTTGCCCTCAGAAGACAACCTTGATGATATGTTTACTAAGCCTCTGGCTAGTACACCTTTCAGAAGTCTGCGTGAAGGCATAGGTATGACTAACTCTCTTCAGTAACTTATCTGTTAATTACTTGCTTTATTCTCTTAAATGCTAAATGTTTGAGATTCTTAAGCATGATTAAAGATAATTATGGTAATTAATTCTTAGTTTATGTGTGCGTGTAATTAATGCTTTTTACTGTGCTTTTTCTGGAGATAACGGTAACGTGTTCCCTTTTTAACGGTGTTCGTGCACTTTTTGAATTGGAACGGTTTGTTAATTTTTGGGTATAAATAAGAGGTTTCCATAACTTAGCAAATTATTTCACTAAAATTCTCTTTTGCATTAGAATCCCTAGATTTTGTCTGTTCTACATTCTCTAATTTCTTTCTCTCCTTTTCAAAAACCCAAATTCCCAAATGGCTCTAGAACAACTCACTGTCACTCGTCTCTTTGAATCCAAAGTTACACTTAACCCTTCCAAGGTTTTTCCCTCGAGAATCCTTGATGAACAATGCCTTACTACCTTTCCCATTTCCAAATGGCTTTCAACACAAAATTGGATTTCATTCACCTCGTTGGATGAAGTCATCTATCCAGTCCTTGTCACTGAGTTTTACAAGAACTACTTTCATCAATCTGATGAAGTTGATGTTCTGCATTCTGTGGTTCTTGGAGTAGATGTTGAAGTCTCAAGAGCCTCTTTGGATGCCATTCTTGGCACTTCTGATGAAGGGGTTATTATTGGGGAAGATGGATCTGCTGAAGGTTTTGATGATTCAACTTGGGGAAGGCCTGACCTGAGTGCTAAAGAGACTTATGCCACATGGCTGCCTCAGCATCAGAGGTGGGCACATTATCTCACCACTAATGTGTTCATGTCTAAGTCAGGAGGAGTTAATTGTGTCTCCAACAGGGAGAGGGTTTTTATGTCTGATGCATGAGAAGAAGATTAATCTCTGAGCAATGATACTGAGACAGATGAAGAGTTTGAAACCCAATGGAAGCTTGGCTTATGGTTCCCTGCTGACCAGAGTATTTGAGGTTGTTGGTGTTGTTATTCCAGCAGATGCCATCAGAAGTAGAAGTGTTCCTATTATGTTTGGTCCTCTGAGCAAGTTAGCTTTTGATCAGTTGCCACCACTGAAGGGTCCTACTTATGCTCCTCTGGTGATTAGAGAAGTTCGCAAGCATGTTGTGAAAGGTGATCAGAAGGGCTCCAAGAAGAACAAGGGTAAGAAGAAGGTCAGTAGTTCTACTGAACTTATTGTTGAGAAGAACCCTGTTGATGAAGTTGTACCTAACTTAGTGCAAACTAAGATTAGTGTTGCCCCTTTTGGGAAGGTAAGTGCTGAGATGCCTAGTGAGGCTGCTGAGAAGACAACACAAGAAATTGAAGAAGAGCTCATGGCTGTTAAACTCAATGCTGTCATTCAGCAAGTTGAGATGAATAAGAAAGCCGATGTTGACATGAATAAGAGAGCCGATGTTGACATGAACAAGAAGGCTGATGTCGATAATGAGCATTTCATGGATGATGTCCTTCTTGGACAGGGAAGAAGCATTGAAAGGAATAGGAATGCCTCTGAAGTGATTGACAGAATGGCTTATATCTTTACCAAACCTCTGGCTTCTTTTGATCCTAATGTTGCAGAGAATGTACAAGTCTCTGCTCCTGAAGATACTCTCCTTCCTGCTTCTGAACAGGTTATACCATCTCCTGAACATAACTCTCCTCCTCCACCACATACTTCTGCATCTCCTTCTGTTACAGAAGTTGATGCTTTTGAATCTATCATTCCTCCTACAACTTCAACCTCTGAAGTTGTACCTCCTAAATCTACTCCTTCTTATGGATCCTATTCAGAAGTTAATTTTTCCACATCTCATATTTTCTCAGACTCCACAACTACTTTCACTACTCCCTCTCTAAATACCTCTTCCACTTTTTCTTTTCCCTCTTCTACTCCATCATTTACCATACCCCCTACTCAAACAACTTCTGCTCCTTCCTCCACTACTTCTATACCTTCTCCTTCAACATCTGGATTTGCACCTCCTGTGTCTGATCCTTTAACCTCTTCTATTTTTACTTCTTCTTTTGCTGGTCGCTCATCTAACTATGACTCTCTCAGTTTTAAGATGAATCAGCATGAGAAAGAATCCTATTTTGGAGGAACAGGATTTATTGAGAGAGATCCTAATCTCTCAGGAGCTGCCACCCCAACTGTTGAAGAGTCGAGAAGAATGAGTCAGGGTGGCTCTGATGATATGTTTGGAAGATTTGCTTCTATGGGATAGAGATTTTCTGCTCCTGATATGGTTGCTCAAGTTGCTATGATGCAAGAGCTTCAGCAATTGAAGTCTCAAAACTTGCAACTCATGTCTATGCTGAGGATGCAAGATCCCTCTGTGTACATCATCAATCTCTCCACACTTCATCTTGATGCATATGATGAATTATTCAAGTTGAGACAGTTAGCTCTGACTTTGCCCACTCTGGAGAACATAGCTTTTGCTTCTGGCAAGAATATCAACGAGTCTCTAGAGATTCTGACACAAGAAGTTTGGGAAGCTAATGAGACTTTTGAGTCTCAGGGTAAAGTCATTCCTGCAAAGATGGATGATCTGCAAAGCACTGCCAATCATATTCTGAGAGAAGTGAAATCTTCTGCTCAAGGTTCATCATCTTCTGGAGCTGCTCGAATTGTCTATGACATCACTCATGATCTCAACAATAGACTTGAGAGCATTGAATCATCCGTTAAGGCACAGAACGCTCAGATTGCTGAAATAACTGAGTTTCTGAAGGTTTTGCATAATCAAGCTAAGGAACAAGAGAAAATTCTGCATAATGCCTATAGGTTTAATCGTTATCAGACCTATATTAAGAATGAAGAGTTCACCAAGGCTATGTATGCAAATCATCTTGCTATTAAGGTTCTGATTCAAGATGCAAACAAAGTGTGTCCCATGTCTGGTGATACTGTTGAACGTTTGGCTGCTGTCGACGCTGATTTCAGAAGCAGCATGGAATTAGTTCATTCTGTGCGACCAAGTCAGACTCAATTTTCTTCTGCTGTCAAGAATCAAGAAAATTTGAGGAGACAAGGTGCTCTGGGTGTTCGGTTAGGCCAAACGGGGGAGAAGACTGCACAGCAGGGTGGTCCTAGTTCTGGTGAAGAAGAGACAGAATGAAGGAGATGATTCTGGAAATACTCAGAAGAAACACAAACCAGTTGATCAAAATTCAAAGACAATAGGACTTAAGCTTCTGAGCTATAGGTTCTGGGTTGGGTAGCTTGTCTTAGGACCTTGTTGCTTCTCCTTGTTTTATGTTTTGATCTTATCCTGTACTTCTTCTGACTATTTTATATATTCATTGAATTATCCATCTCATTGTCTCTGAACCCTTTACTAACACTACTGTGTACTCTTATAATTATATTGTGTTTGTTTGTTACTCTGATTATATCCCACTAAATCTAACAACTTGATCTTAAGCCGTTTCTTTAGACAATACAGATTGTTGGAGTTCACCATTTACACTAAAATGGGGGAGAAATTTTCGTCAGAGTTCTTAAAAACAAAACAAACAAGAAGTTGCTTTCTAAACTCTATGTTTTAGTTAAGTAATTTTACCTTCTGGACCACGGTTTGTCCATAACCAAAATGGGGGAGAATGATGAACCCTACATGTTTTGATTATGTCAAAACGTTTTAGAAGATGAACTTGTACTCTTGCTTATATACTTTTCAATGTTGACTAACAATTTTTGTTAAGTACTGTGTAAGTTTCTCAGCAAGCGCTGAATGAAGTAATTCCGGATTACCTTGAAGACTCAGAAGAGAAGTTCTATTGAAATCAGAAGTGTAAAGCTCAGAAGATGGATACTCCGCTCTGAAGATTTTCTGAAGACTGTCAAAGCTCTCCTCAAAGGTTTAGAAGCAATCAGAAGATATTCCATTGCGATCAGAAGCTTAGACGCGCTAGTCACGAGACTTATCTAGCATTTAATGCTCTGACTTCTGCATGTAATGCAAGGCCCCAAAAGTTCAAAAAGTTGTTTTGATGGAGCGCGCATGTCTGCCTCAAGCAAAACAACCATTTCCTTGTCTACCCTTTGCCGATCTAAATGAAGTAAAATTCTAGTCAACCTTATCTTTGATTTCAAATCTCTTACCGGATTTAGTTAAAGAACAAGGTTAACGGAATCAAAGTGTTTCAAGACCGTTTGAAGAAGTGACAGAATAACGGCTACAACAACTGGCGTTTTTCATTGAAGATTCAAATTCAAACAACGGTCATCTCCAAAGCACTAAAAATAGTACCCAAGCTCCAGTACATCATACATGCGATTAACGAGCAAAATCTTAACGCACTGTTTTAAACGAGCAAAACAGAGCAAACTTTTCCATTCTCAAGCTTTCATAGTTTAGACTTTGTTAGAGTGAGAGAGTGAAGAAACACAAGTTCATAATAGGAATCTTGTAAAATGGTATCGTTTGTGATATTCAGTTAGATTTGAGAGAAATCTAGTTAAGGTTTGAGTTGGGTGAGAATTCCAGAAAACATGATTGTTGTTGTTCTGGTGCAAATCCTTTAACTCATTCTAGGCTAGTCAGAACCAAGTGAGAAATTAGCTTTGTGTTCTGTTGATGTAAAGGAGCTTCTGAACCTGCCATAAAAGTTATGAATAGTAGATTTAAAATCTCTGGTGACTGCGATCACAGAGGACAAGACGTAGTCACAGGACTTCTATGGTGAACTTGGATAAATCGAATTGTTCATCAGGATCTCCTGAATCTCTTTCTCCCTTCCTTATACTTGTTATTATTGCTTCTGTGTACTTGCTTCTGTTTAGTGCTGAAACAGATTTACTCTTTATATCTTTGTCTTTGTTCAGAAGACTGTCTAGAAGTTCTCTAACTCAGAGCTTCTGTTGCCGAAAGCAGTTAAACTGTGTTAAGGAAGAATTTCCCTCAGAAGCTGTTTCATTAAACTAGCCTCTGACTCTGAGGAAATTTGACTCTGAGCAATTAAGTTTCCTCAAAAACTTAAAATTATCAGTTTTCTGCTGAGACACCTATTCACCCCCCTCTAGGTGATTCTGATATCGTTCAAGTAATAAAGTGAGTATTAAGGACTCGGATTATCGTACCCAAGGGATCGGGCTAAGCTAAAGTTACTAACTTTCAGTCTCAAAAGTCTATAAAGTCACAAGAGTTGGTTTTTGTTGATTAAAACTATAGATCTAAAACAAGGTAATATAACAGCAATATTAAAAGGCACACAGGCTACAAGTGGTTGGATCTGGATCATAGGTTACTAGATCTGGGTTTCCATAAATGGCAAAGACTATTCTTACACAAAAGGTTCGGCCTTTTCCACTAATATCTCATCCTAGCTCGTTTCCAAGCCTAGGAGTTGATAACTTAGTAAATCTAGCAAAGTTATTTGACCTAGATCTACTAAGGAATGTGTTGTCTTAAGGTTTTACTAGAAAGTTTCCTTAAATAGTAAATGACCAACATACAAATATAGCAAGATTTCTCTAAACCACAAAGCATGCATCTGTAGATCTAATCCATACAATAAACCATAAGATAGCTTATTTAGGAGGTTTTTTTGCAACCAAACCTCACCTTAAGCATAAATCTAAGAAAACCGAAGTTAGAAATATTACCAAAAGTATAAACCTTTCCCCAAGCTACGATCCGTCACCTTTCACTCGCGGCCCATGCTAGAGAACTACTCACACATGCTAACTAAGCTACAACTCTCCATTGAAGTGTAAAGATTCAAGCTTGAATGCATGAGATTAAAGGAAGAAGAAGAAGATAAGAGATTCGGATCCCAATGTTGTGAAAAGTAATATTGAAGTGACTAAAAGAAATTACTATAAATGGAACTAAGTAAAAAGAAAGTTGTTGCAAACATAAGAGTATTCTAATGCATAAAAAGTTGGTAGAAAGCAAAAGAAAACATTGCCTTAAACATTCTAAGACAAGGGTGGCAACCCAAAAAAGGCAAAAGACAAAAATGACCTTAAAAGTTTAGGTCACAATACCCTTAAAAACTGAAACTAAAATATTCAAAGTGTTGATAAGATTAACAGAATTGCCACTAGGGCAAGGTGACATTCCACCCCTTCATAACTCTTTGCACAGCCTCCTCCGCTCCACAACCGCAGCCTGCATCTAACACATTCTGGATCACAGCCTTCGTGCTCCAGCAGTCTGAAAACAGTCTACACAGCTCCAAATCACCAACAAGGCATTTAATGCCTAAATTCACCTTTTATTTTCACAATAGAGCGAAATCTGCACCAAATCCTCATCAGAAAGACTTTAAAGAATATAAACATGCAAGAATAGAGGTTAAAAAGAGTTGAAAGCTACGTAAATATTAGGCCAATCACTTACCCTTGTTGTGTGCCAGTGAGATGCTTGCAAGCTAATACCCGCCTTCGAACGGAGCTTTTTAAGAGGAACTTTGGGGTCGGAGGTGTGTAGGGCGTTCTCCGATGGACTGGAAGGGAAGGATACCGGGGGAATCTTCCGGACTGTGAGAATTGTATTTTTTACTCTTAGCGGGGCCGAGAGTAATGCTTGGATTCGGACTTTTAGTGACTAGAGATGCGTATATTTTGGCTATTGGAGGAGCTATTTGACTGTCCTGAGGACTTTTAGGGGATATGGGAACTATGGGGGAAGTAGCTCTCGAGATCTCGGAATTAAGCAATTCTTTTATCAGAGGCGACTTAAGGCAACTTTTCAGAGGCAACTTTTATCGGGTCGAGAAATGCATAAAACCGAGCTAGAGAAGGAGAGAATAAAAGATTTGTTGATGTTGAAATGAGGATTTTCGGACTCCTTTTATAGGAAAAGGGAGAGACCGTACGGTCTCCATAGAAGCCCGTACGGTCTTTATTGTGAAGCCTATACGGTCTCAGACAGGCCTTTCACAAGGCCCGGCCGGGTCTTTAAAGACCCGTCCAAAGTCCACTGTCGTTTAGCGACACGTGACTGATAAGGATAGGGCCCATTTGGACATATGGGCAGCCCGTACAGTCCCAGAGGAGGAAACCGTACGATTCAAGACGTGGAAACCGTACGAGCTCTGTTGGAAAGGTAGAGACCGTTTGGTGTTGAGGAGCGAGAGGACTTTCTCACAAGTTCAAAGGTGTCAATCTTGTGTTCTCGGGATGCGGGTAGAGGGATTTATGACTTCGGGAAGTCGATCCGTTCTTTAGCGAGTACTGGCGCTTGTGCGACTGGCGTAACGAGGAGCTCGGAAATTGCTTTCGTCATTGGGTTCAAAAACCAGTGCTTACAGTTTTCCCCTCGCTTCTTCGGGAGTGCGTAGAACGATAACATCGACTTGTAAGATCCGTTAGGCAGTTCCGATGAAGCAAAACGAGTAATACTGCGTGTGTGCGCTCGTTTCTTTTCAAAGCGGGTTTAGGGACTTACCTGTGTGTTGGTCCTTCCGTCTACTTGCTTTAGATGATGTCTGGCACTTTGTCCTCCCAATCTTATCTGGGTGACGTGTCTGGGGTGCATTATAGAGAGTGTGGACCCGGAATTGGGTGGTCGTCTTTCGTGTGATCTGGAGATCTAGTAACACCTAAGGTAACTTTTTCCAAGTAGAGCGATCTGGAGATCTAGTAGCGCCTTCGAATAAGTGTAGCATCTTTAAGTGAGGTGATCCGGAGATCGAGTAATGCCTTGGATTTTGTGCGACTCGGGGGTCAGGTAACGTCTTGGAGTTTTGAGCTTCTGGTAGTCTAGAGATCGGGTGATGCCCCAGTGAGTAGTATCTTATATTGAGTAGTCTAGATGCTTCGTAATATTTCATTGTCCGAGTGATCCAGGAATTAGGTGACGCCTTGATGCGAGGGTGATTGAAAGGTCAAGTGATGCCTCAATGTACTGCCAGTCTGGTGAAAAGTTGTGTGATTGTACAAGATTTAGTGAGCCTTGGTCGGGTAACGCCCTCAACGGACGTGAGTATTGATTTTTGGAGCTGCTTCAAGGGTGCTAAGTCTTCGTGAGTGTTTCAGGACCCTTCTATCTGTGGAGGTCGGGTGAGTTTCTGCGCTTTTCGTGGTTCACTGGGCTTGGTTCTGACTTGTTTGTGGGATTTTTGTCGATCGTCATGGACTTTCGGGGTTCCATCAGGCCTATTTGATATTTTGGAAAAAAATAATCGGAGAGATGTGAGAAGACTGTATGGTCTCTCCTATCATGACCGTACGGTCAAGGTGTATGGGAACCGTACGGTCCCTAGCATTTCTTGGTTTCTCTTTTATAAGACAGCCCTTCATGTTTTCGTATTCCGCACCGACAACTCCACCGGCTTTTCCAATCTTCTTGATCGTCAAGCACCTTTCTCTTGCTTTCCTACTTCGCACACCGCTGATGGATATCTATATCAATGACATCCCTTGGGTTGAAGATGTGGAGGAGATCTTCCCGAGAGTTTGGTAAGAAGCCGAGTGCGGTCGGAGTAGATCTACTGCCTATGAAGGTTTGGAGTGTGGAACATCATTTCCGCTCTTCTTTAACATGCCTCGACATCGCTACATGACTCAGGTATGTTCTTTTCAAGTTGCTTTGTGCTCAAACTATTTATTCAATGAGCTTTAACTTAACCGCATCGGATCGGTGTTATACTTCGGCTTTTGCTTCTTAGCACTTTGTGGTAGAGCCTGTATTGCCCTTTTAGCGCAGAATATACTCATCTTTTCTCCAAACTGTTTATTTTCAGGTAGTAGGCATGAGTTCGACCTCTGTGTGAATGCGAACCGTACGGTCCTTGGTCGGGGACCGTACGGTTTCGGATGTGGGGACCGTACGATCTCTAATTTGGAGAACGTACGGTTTCCAGCACGGTGATCGTATGGTCCTTGTCTCGGTGGTTGGGCCGACCCGTCATTTTTGTTGATTGACATATCCTTCTGATTTAAATTGTTGTCTCTTTGTGTGCAGGAACCTCTTTTGCAGGGACGAGGAAATGTAGAGGAGACGGTAGCGTGGTATCGCGTGTTACCCCCTATTGTTCGCGATCGAGTTGATGGGACTCCTTTTCGCCCTTTTCTGAGACAACTCTTGGTTGGGACTGCTCGTGTATGCTGAAAGGGTGTAGGTGCTCTACTCGAGCGTTGGTGTGATGGAACCCACACTTTTCATTTTGGTTTCGGGGAAATGACCATCACTCCATTAGACATTGCAGGCATCACCGGTCTGGATTATGTAGGTGTCGTCCCACCATTCACACGGCACTTGTTTTTCCCTTTTGATTCAGATGAAGTTAGGGACTTGATAGAATTCCTCGTCATCCCCCATAAGGAGCGACACGTATCTTTGACTACTGTAGCTGGTTCTCTTATTCGTCGGAATACTTCGACAAATGCTGCTATTGTGGATCGTCACGCTCGTTGCTTTCTGTGGTATGCCATATGTGCCACGTTGTTACCCTCAACATTGGACAGTTGTGACTTGGTCGTTCTAGAGAGCTTACAGGATCTTGACCGCTTAGGCACCTACTGTTTGGGTAAAGTAGTTTTGGCTTTGCTGTATGAGGCCCTGGACGCTGTTTGCCGCAACGTTTTAACTTCCATGGTCCCTATTTGATAATTGAGGTATGTCCTTTTCGTATCTTAGTGTCGCTGTGTGGGTAAAGTAGTTTTGGCTTTGCTGTATGGGGCCATGGACGCTGTTTGCCGCAACGTTTTAACTTACATGGTCCCTATTTGATAATTGAGGTATGTCCTTTTCGCGGCTTAGTGTCGCTGTGTGCCTCTTATATGATGTTCTTTGAGTCATGAATTCTCTTTGCAGGCTTGGGCTTATGAATATGGTGTCTTGCCTCAACCAGAGATGTCTCGGGTATCCACTAACGTCTTTCCTCGTCTTAGTCGTTGGTCGGGGCCTCGGAAGAAAACAACTCGCTCCTTATTGCTGGGATGAGAGTTCGTAGAGGGGTTGATTTGGGATCAGGTATATTCTAGATTCTTTCCATTTTCTTTGACGCCTTTGGTTATCTTCTTTTCTTTTATGTAGGTGACTCCACTACCTTGGCATGCTGGTGCGGTCGGTGGGTGGTTGCCTGAGATAATAGTTGCCTTTGAGATTTCCTCTTGTTAGATTCTTTTAGAAAGTCATCTCGATTTTTACTTGTATTTGGGTGAAAGAGTATACGAGTTCTGGAGGGGTCCTTCTGGTCGTCGTGGGCCTCTGGATCCTCCGGTTATGATGTTCTGGGGTTCATCCATGACCTCCATAGCTCGAGAGATGTTCTTTCTCGGGGTTCCCGTGTTGGGAACTACGGATGGGGCGCATAGCGATCTAGTGTTGCCTCCAAACGAGAGTTATGAGTTCTTCATTCGTCGTTTTCTCCCTCCTAGGGACAAGTCTTGTGGATATTTAGTGGGTGCTGACTCTCCCGTGTTAGCCGTGGTACGTCTGTCTTCCATTCCCTTAGTTTTGCATACCTCTTTATTCTAATTTTCCTGATGCTCCTGTCTTTTGCAGGGTCCCGTTCATCAGAGACCTTTGAGTTCGAGTCTGCTAATACTACTTCGGTTATTCATGCCCAGGAGGAAACAACCCCATCCACGCCCCAGTGGGTATTCGGGGATTTTTCTCCGTCTCAACCAGAGATGATAGCGATGCAAGACTAGACTTGATATCAGGAAATTCACGTTTCGCCCTCTCCTGACCATCCTCCGACTTTTGGACCACCTGATACTCACGTACATACCTTCTTCCTTTCTCGTTGGGCTATTCATGTTTTTTCGTCTGTTGATCCTCTTTTTTGCAGATTTCTCGTGCTTCGACTGCGCATCAGGCGGGTCTCTATCGTTCAACCCGTGCAGCGTGGGCGACTTACGCACATGAGGCGCAGGTCTTTTTTTGTGGTATTTTGCACTTACGAATGTTTCATGATATGTCTGCATGAAGTGTGTGCGTGTTATAAATATAGGACGTGATACGCGAGGAGCGCGCCTTGACCTTGGCTGCTCGTAGAGAGTTATCAATTAGCATGGCGCAGGTAGTTGAGCTTACTCCCCGGTTGGAGGCATTCCATGTAGACGAGCCTCAGAGAAGGAGACGATGTGAAATGAGGGATGCAAGAGAGGAAGACGAGGGGCCCGATGCTGGCAGTTTTCCTTATTAGTTAGGAGCTTTCTTTCGTGTTTTCCAGGAATTTGTATTGGGTGTATGTTTATCGTGTACTAATGAGCTTTCTTTTTGTTTGGTTTTAGTCCTTTGCGATCATTGACATCATCTTTGTGGGGTGTTCTGAAACCATACGGGGTTGCTGGGTTGCAGTTTTATCGTAGTCAATCTGTGTATCCGAAGTTTCTTCAAACGGCTTTGGAGTTCTGGGATCCCCGAGACCATACTTTCCGTTTTGTTGACGATGACCTTTGTCCTTTGCCAGAGGAGCTATGCACCATTTTGGGACTTTCCGTTGATTCAGGTGTTCCTTTGGCTTTGCCGTATTGCGAACCTTTGACCCTCAATCAGTTATCAACGCTTTTTCAAGTGTCTGGCCATTTC
This sequence comes from Euphorbia peplus, assembly GCA_028411795.1. Classification (NCBI taxonomy): domain Eukaryota; kingdom Viridiplantae; phylum Streptophyta; class Magnoliopsida; order Malpighiales; family Euphorbiaceae; genus Euphorbia; species Euphorbia peplus. The sequence goes on from CP110840.1 coordinate 20,918,200, forward strand.
TTATTGGAGCTGCTTGACGCCGAGGGACCCTTTTCTCACATACCTATTTTGGTTATCCGGGAAATTCTTGAAGAATCTAAGGTTGGTAGTCACTCCTGGGCTTTCGCTCTTTCTCTTTTGATATACATGCGCTTTCTAGTCATTGGAGATTTGGCTTTATGTGATTGTCGCCTGGTTACCATTATGAACGAGGTGTATCGTGGGGCAAGTCCTGGTCCATTCTTGTTGGCCGAAATGCTACTTCGTTTCTCGTCCAACATGCCGGAAGGTTCTCTCCCATCGAAGGGCAGCCCCTTGTTGTTCCAAGTTTGGTTAATGGAGAAGCTCGGGGTTGTGGTTCCCCTATTGGGCTTAAGGAGATATCTTCCTCGTCATTGGGGACAACGGCGACAAGTGTTCTTTGGAGTAGCGTCTTCTCACAGTTTTGGCTGGTGGTTACGATGGTTATCTAGGCGTGATTCTAGCAACATACGTTGGACTTGCCCTTGGTGGCGCATCTCATCTTATACCGACACACTGATGTATGGGTGCGTTCCAATTTGCTGTCTGTTGGCCCTAACAAAATCAGAGTCACCTAGAGGGGGGGTGAATAGGTGTCTAATTCAAAAACTGAAAATCTCAAGTTTTTAGAGAAACTTAATTTTCAGAGTCAAATTTCCTCAGACTCAGAGGCAAGCTTAATTAAAGAGCCTCTGAGGGAAATTTTGCCTTTAAGCAATTTACTGCTTTTCAGTAACAGAAGACAGCGAAGTAAAGAGTAAAATTTGTTTCAGCACTAAATACACAGCAAAATACACAGAAGCAAAATAACAAGTTAAGGAAGGGAGAAAGAGATTCAGGAGGTCCTGATGAACAGATCGATTTATCCAGGTTCGCCACAGAAGTCCTGTGACTCCGTTCTGTCCCCTGTGAGCGCAGTCAGCAGAGATTTTAAATCCACTATTCTGAAATTTTATGGCAAGTTCAGAAGCTCCTTTACATCAACAGAACTTAAGCTAATTTCTCACTTGGTTCTAACTAGCCTAGAAAGAGTTAAAGGATTTCCACCAGAACAACAACAATCCTGTTTTCTGGAATTCTCACCCAACTTTAACCTTAACTAGATTTCTCTCAAAATCTAACTGAATATCACAACCGATATCAGTTTACAAGATTCCTATTGTGAACTTGTTTTCCTTCACTCTCTCACTATTACAAACTCTAAAACTAAGAAAGATTAAGAATGGAAAAGGGTTGCTCTGTTTTTCTTGTTAAAACAGTGCGTTGAGATTTTAGCTCGATAATCACGTGTATCGAACACAGTTGAGCTTGGCTACTATTTATAGTGCTTGGAGATGACCGTTGGTGAAGTTTGAATCTTCAATTGATGACATCAGTTTGTTGTAGCCGTTAATCTGTCATTTCTTCACACGGTCTTCAAAACACTTTAATTCCGTTAACCTTGTTCCTTAACTTAATCCGGTAAGTGATTTGAAATCAAAGAAAATGTTGACTGGAAATTTGCTTCATTTGGATCAACAAATGGTAGACAATGAAATGCTGGTTTTGTTTGAAGTGGACATGCGCGCTCCATCAAAACAGCTTTTTGAACTTTTGGCGCCTTGCATTAAATGTAATGACTTCTGGTTGCTTCTAAACTTCTTAGGCAAGCTTTAACAGACTTAAGAAAATCTTCAGAGCGGAGCATCCAGCTTCTGAGCTTTATCTTTTGTCTTCATCTATTCTTCTCTTCTGTGTCTTCTAGGCAATCCAGAGTTTCTTCTTTCACCACCTGCTGAGAAAACTTATACACAACTTAACAAAAATTGTTAGTCAACATTGATAAGTATATAAGCATAAAATAAACTTCATCTTCTGAAACGTTTGGACATAATCAAAACACTTAGGGTTCATCAGATTTTTTGACTCCTTTTATAGGAAAATGGAGAGACCGTACGCGGTCTCCATAGAAGCCCGTACGATCTTCATTATGGAGCCCGTATGGTCTCAATAATCCCCGTCTGAGATCTATTTTCAAATCTCAGACGGGCCTTTCACAAGGCCGGCCAGGTCTTTAAAGACCTGTCCAAAGTCCACTGTCATTTAGCGACACGTGACAAATAAGGATAGGGCCCATTTGGACATATGGGCAGCCCGTACGGTCCCAGAGGAGGAGACCGTACGGTTCAAGATGTGGAGACCGTACGGGCTATTTTGGAAAGGTGGAGACCGTTTGGTGTTAAAGAGGGAGAGGACTTTCTCACAAGTTTGAAGGTGTCAATCTTATGTTTCCGGGATGCGGGTAGAGGGAGTTATAACTTCGGGAAGTCGATCAGTTCTTTGGCGAGTACTGGCGTTTGTGCGACTGGCATAACGAGGAGCTCGAAAATTGCTTTTGTCATTGGGTTTGAAAACCAGTACTTACAACTGTTTTTATTGCATTCTTTTAATTTGATAAGTTGATGTGTTTATCTGTTTCGTGAGCAGGATATGGAGTTAAATGGTTTTTCATGGGGATATTCTTATCCTTATGAAAACATCATTTATAGGCCATTAATGGATGAAGCTAGCAGTTACAATCTTCAGTTGGCTGCTTTATCAGATAAAGTAGATCGGCTCGGGGCATGGCGTCGACAGCAGGATTCACAGCATAGTTCGAACTTGTGCATGCAAAACCCAACAGATGGACATGAGAGTATTGACGGCACTATAGCAGACCCATGGGATCCAACACTTATTAAGAGCAATGATAAGACTTTGGGAGAATGTACTCTTGAATATGTTCTTTCGGAAGAAACTGAATATGATTATTTATATTATAGACTCAGAGCTTTGTGCATTGAACATGGTCTCATTGTTGATACGATTGAAAACACATCAATTAAAGAGGTTGATTCATGTTTAATTGATGAAGTGTCTACCTCAGTCGACTCACCTTGTGGAACACTCGAACCTGTCTTTCTGGAATTTGATAAGAGTCCGATCAGAGTTGACGAATCATTAGCTTCTCAAGTAATTGACGTTAACGAGCCAGAATCCCTCCCTGATTTTCTCAACCTGTTTTCCCAAACATATTTTATGGAGGATGACGATACGGTGATCCAATTTGAAGAACTGTTATCTTCTCCATTAACTGAACCGACCAAGCCGGAGCTTCATGAGTTTGTGATTGAAGAATTTGAGAGGGCTCCTAGTGAATCGTTTTATGCAGTTTATGACCTGCCAAAGGAGTCCAAAAGAGAACAATCAAGAATTCAACATAAACTTATCAATTTTTGCTCACGGATTGTTTATGCTTGGAGCCATTTGAAGAATCCAATGTGCTTGCACGGAATATTTCTTAAGCAATTTGGATTCCTCATAAGGCTAAGTTCTTTTACATAACCTTCGGATTTGTAGTCGAGCTAAACGACTATAATCTTAGCGGTTGTTGGGAGGCAACCCAATTCTTTAAATTCTTGTTTGTAGATTTAACTTTTGTTTCCTTGTTTGTGTTGTTAATTTTGTGTATTTTTGTGCGTTTTAGAGCTTAATCGACTCGTTGGAAGTTTAATTAGTGAAGGGGATGGATCGAGCATGAAGGAAATCGATAAAATACATTGAAATTGACGATTTTGGGTCCATCCCGCCGAGACAGAGCTTGTCTCGCCGACATAGGGCGTTGAAATTTCTGGGCCTTACATTCTGCAACCAGTTGTAGTAATCGGCCTATAACTTCTTCGTTTCAACTCGAATTCTTGTGACTCAAAAGGAGTTGGAAAGCTAAGACATAACTTTACAACTTTCTAGAAGATATCCGAATCCGATTCAAAGAGGACAAGGGTAAAAATTTCAATCTAATTTAGTTGTTCTGTTCTTCACGTCATTGGGGGAGTTTTTCTTTCTCTTTTATTATACTTGTTGTCTTGATGCATTTTTGAAAATAAATGCATGATTAAAGTGAGGGGAAGGAGAATGAATACACTTTCTTTGTGTTTCCATTTATCCTTTAAGCTTTGTTAAAGTAGTTTTGTGTCGTGTCTTATTGAAAAAGAAAAAAAAAACGTAACCCCTTAGCGAAAAAAAAAAGTGACACTGTAGTAAAACTAAGAGGTTCAATCTTCGTCCCAAGCTTAAATTTACAAGTGTACTCGCTTGGAATCACAAAGTGTGATAGGGGAGGTTTAGTTTCAAAAACTCGGTTGTCTCGTGAAAAAGGAAAGAATGACATGATAGCAAACAACCCATGTGACTTTTGTGCTTAATTAATTGATGAATTGAAGTAAAATTTGATTTCTCCGTGTGTAAAGTTAGTAAACAGTATCCTAGGAAGTAATTGGGAGCCAAAAAGTTGTGAAACTGAGATGTAAATTTTTAATGTTCGATGAAACTGGGGCAAATGGGGTGCCAAAGCACAAGTTGTACATTATGGGAATGAACACTGTATATTATGGGCTTAATTTAAACTAGTTACTCCTCTGTCTTTATTCCGATATATGCGGAGTACAAGAGTAAGGGAATTGTACATTTTGGGCTTAATTTAGACTAGTTACTCCTCTGTCTTCATGCCGATATATGTGGAGTGTAAGAGTAAGAAAATTGTATATTACGAGTTTATTTTTATAAATATAATAGGTGTTCCTCTGCCTTCATGCCGATATATGCGGAGTGCAAGAGCACATGTACAATACTTTTGGTTTCAATTGGTTTAATTTGCAAAGAAACATCTTCGGCTAGTGATAATGAATTTTCCTTTGGCTTCCTAGGTCTATATACCAGCTTTAAATTAGGAGAATGGTTGTTCATAAGACATCTTTCACAAATCATGGATAAAATAAATAAGTTAGTAACGTGAGTTGTTCGCTATTATGTTGCTATTGGTAAAAATCTGAGTTCTTTGGGATTAGATTTTCTCTAGTTGTTTTTCTTCCTTGCTTGAGGACAAGCAAGATTCAAAGTGTGGGGAGGTCAAAAACTTGATGCTCGTAAAGTATATAGCAATTAATAGGTCAAGTGTAACCTATCGGAATCAAGTAATATAGTGCTTAAGCACAAGATCGAACCACAGAGAATGTGAATTGCAACCTAGCAATCTAACAAGTTATTGTGAATATCCGGTGAGTAACAAAAATATTTGTGATAAAGATTAATTAAATCTAGACTAAAAGTAAAGAAAAACCAGAATAATAAGAAAAAATTTGGTTTTGTGATTTATGGGGAAAGTCAATCTAGGATAGGGGTTCCCTAGGTGAATCCTATGCTCGATCTAGTAAACTTCCGGTTTACCTCCATGTTGATTGATAATGGTATTCATCCTGATAAATAACACAAGTGTGATCAAGACTTGTAGAAATCTACTTGCAAGCATTCGGTTAATAGCTTGATTAGGCAATATAACCTAGGTCATGCAAAGAATTATCGGTTTGTGATGAATAAGGCCTAAGCCGTAGCCCGGACACGAAGCCGCTCTCCTGATCTCTCACGTAATGTCTGATTATGCAATCTTGATATATATTATATCCTCTCGATCTCAAATCTATCTATGATCCTATCTCCTCTCGGTATCAAGGCATTAAGCGTACATAATCAAATTATCACACAACATGTAATATAAACTTTCAATTCAGCAACCAAACATATTCATACACCAAGTTCACCCTCATCCTAGATTGGATGGGGATTAGTGTTGGTGTGCCCTAGTTCTAGGCATAGTTATTTGTTATTGTATTGTACTTTTGTTGATTGTACTATACATTTATTTTATGGAATAAAAGGCATTAATTCATTCAGTTAATATGTCTTGTATTATATGAACAGTATGAAGTATCCATTGATTGCACATCATAAATAACCAGAAGCTAGTTCTACTCATGAGAATGAATAGAACGTAAAGCTTTTACGAACAGGATATGTTTGTAGGTACATATGACCAATACGGGACTTGGTCGATCCGCTTTAGAAGGCACATGGTGGGAGTGTCATTGCTCTTCTATAAATGTAGATCTCTTTTATCTGTCGACCTGATTTCAATATAGTATTAAATGAGGAATCTGATTAGATTTGATATACGCCTAACATGTCTATAAAAGGATGCCAAATACGGGTATGATTGGTCTAGTTAGTGAACTGATTCATACTGATAGTGGAAGTGAAGGAATTACCACTCACTCCATAAAGTGAGATGATATCATTAGGCCACTTGATGAGTTGAACTGAGAAATGTGTGGCCACACTCAGATAAGCTGGTTACTTATATGTTCTTCAGTTAACTCTAGATCGAGAAATATCTCAAGCTTTAGAGGATGACGTCCACCATGCCTCATGCTTGATATATCGATATGCTTGGTAAGAGATATATGAGAATTCTACAGGGTATCTATCTGTATGAGATGGACTAACACTGTAATCTATTGGTGACTGATATGGTCTAGGCAACTCTCTATCAGTCGTTAAGCTAATTGATTATGGCCCACAGGATCGTGCACACTAGACACTGAGACTTGTACTCAGAGAACTAATACATGTAGTGTATTTAAGATGAACTGATTATTAGTTGATAACTAATAATGTTAATTGATTAATTGTTCTGATTAAAACAAGTTAATTGATTGTTTGGAGAGATTAATTATTCAATTGGGTTAATTAATTAAGCGATTGATTAATTAGATTTTCTTTAGAGGTTAGTGTGTGATTAATGATGAACCCTAAGTGTTTTGATTATGTCCAAACGTTTCAGAAGATGAAAACTTAACATTCTCTTACATATAGTCTGTTGTTGACTAATATTTTTCTACTTAGTCTATGTGTAAGTTACTCAGCAGGTGCTGAATGAAGAATTTCTAGATTGCCTGAAGTACTCAGAAGTCTCGATTGCTGTAGACAGAGTTTCATTATATTCAGAAGTTGGATGCTCCGCTCTGAAGCTATTGAAGTCTGTTGAAACTCTCCTCAGAGGTCCATTGCAATCAGAAGTTCATCTACCAATTTGATCAGAAGCTTAGTCACGGGTTCTGGATAGCATTTATTGCTCTGACAAGTGCATTTAATGCAAGGCGCCCAAAGTTCAAAAAGCTGTTTTGATGGAGCGCGCTTGTCTACTCAAAGTGAAACCAGAATTTCCTTGTCTACCCTTTGTTGATCTTATTGAGGAATGTTTCCGGTCAACCTTATCTTCAATTTCAAATCACTTACCGGATTTGGTTAAAGAACAAGGATAACGGAATCAAAGTGTTTGAAGACCGTTTGAAGACTTGACAAATTAACGGCTACTACAACTGATGTCATCTCTGTTGAAGATTCAAATTTCCCAACGGTCATCCTCATTCACTATAAATAGTAGCCAAGCTCCAATGCATCATGTACGTGTGATAATCGAGCAAAAAATCTCAACGCACTGTTTGAAGCAAAAACAGAGCACACTTCCCATTCTCAATCTTTCTTAGCATAGCTTAAGTTTAAGTGAGAGAGTGAAGAAAAACAAGTTCATAATAGGAATCTTGTAAACTGATATCGTTTATGATATTCAGTTAGATTTTGAGAGAAATCTAGTTGAGATTAGAGTTGGGTGAGAAATCCAGAAAACAGAGTATTGTTGTTCTGGTGGAAATCCTTTAACTCTTTTTAGGCCAGTCAGAACTAAGTGAGAAATTAGCTTAAGTTCTGTTGATGTAAAGGAGCTTCTGAACTTGCCATAAAAGTTCTGAATAGTAGATTTATAAAATCTCTGTAGGCTGCGACCTCAGGGGACAAGACGTAGTCACAGGACTTCTGTGGCGAACTTGGATAAATCGAATTGTTCAATCAGGATCTCCTGAACTTCTTTCTCCCTCTTATACTTGTTATTTTTGCTTCTGTGTACTTGCTTATATTTAGTGCTGAAACAGATTTTCTCTAAGTATCATTGTCTTTGTTCAGAAGACTGTCCAGAAGTTCTCAAATCAGAACTTCTGTTGCTGAAAACAGTCTAACTGTGTTTAGGCAGAATTTCCCTCAGAAGCAACTTCTGTAAGCTTGCTTCTGACTCTGAGGAAATTTGACTCTGAAAATTAAGTTTCCCGAAAAACTTAGAAATTTTCAGTTATCAACTTTGACACCTATTCACCCCCCTCTAGGTGATTCTGTTCTTGATAGGGCCAACAAGTGGTATCAGAGCGAAGGTCTCTTCGCATATTTACTAAAGATCTAACAATCTAAGTGTAAGATCCTATCAGAATCAATAGAGATGGCTAGTAGACACCAGCCTGAGAACCCTTCTCACTTCATTGTTTCCGAGGGCTCTTCCACAACTAGACCTACCTCCACTATTAAATGGTGATAACTATTCTTATTGGAAAAAGAGGATGATGTGTTTCATCCAAGCTCAGAATATGAGTGCCTGGAATGTTATCACTGATGGTGACTTCATCCCAACAAGGATGGAAGCTGGGTTAGGGGAAGTTGTAATACCTCTAAGAATACACTGATGATATTCTTAAAAAACTCCAAACTAATGCTTCAGCAATGAATATGTTGCATTGTGCACTTTCTGCTAATGAGTATAACAAAGTGTCTTCTTGTGAAACAACAAAGGATATTTGCAACAAGCTAGAAGTCACTTACGAAGGAACAGGAAAAGTGAAGCAATCTAAAGTCAATCAGTTGATGAGAGACTATGAGTTATTTGAAATGCTTGACAAAGAATCTATCTCAAGTATGAATTCTAGATTCACCAAGATTGTCAATGACTTGAAAAGTTTGGGAAAGGATATTGAAGAATCTGAAAAAGTGAAGAATATCCTCAGAAGCTTACCGAGGTCTTGGCAAGCCAAGAAGACTGCTATTGAAGAAGTTCAGGACTTGAGCTATTATGAATATGATGAACTCATTGGCTCATTGATTACTCATGAGATGTCAATAAAGAATCATGACCTGAGAGAAAGGTCAGAAGGAAAAAGAGTTGTCCTGAAAGCAGAATCTTCTGAAGAATCCTTTGAAGATGAGGAACTGGCTATGCTGACCAGGAAGTTCAAGAAGGCCTTCAGAAAAGGCAGAGGTGGAAACTACAAGAAGCCGTTCAGAAGTTTTGACAAGAAAACTCCTGATTATGGTGAAAAGTTCAAGAGAGATCCAAACAAGCCTATTGTGTGCTATGGATGTCAGCAACCGGGGCACATTAAGCCTAACTGCCCGGAGCTGAAGAAAGATAAGGAAAAGTTCAAGAAAGCTATGCTGGCTGCTTGGTCAGACTCTGAGACCAGCAGTGATCTTGAAGAAAAGGAAGAGCAAGCTCAGATTTGTTTTATGGCTATTGATGAGCCAACTTCTGAAGATGTCACAGGAGAAACTTCCGCACCTCCTGAAGCTACATATGACTCTGAGGTAAACAATTCTCACGAACTAGATATCTTTCATTCTCTTGAAGAACTCTATAGTATGTTCAAGTACCTGAAAAGGAAATTGGACAAGAGTGAGGCTGACAAGTTTCTTAGGTTTACTCAAGTTTATTCTGACATGAAAGTGTTAGAAGAGAAGCTATGTAAATAGTTCAGCACTCCTACTGATGGCTCTAAAGCCAAAGGCAAGGAAAAGCTGCCTCTGGGAAGTGATAAACCCTAGAAGAAGAAACCTGTCACTCCCTCTCTTCTGAAAGAGATAGCTTCCCCTCCTGATGTTGGCACTTCTGAGAGTGCTGATGTAGCCTCTGAAGATGTTGCACCTTCTCAGAAGAAGAAGAAGTCTCCCAAGAAGCAAAGGGAAAGATCCAAGAACCCTCTCTTTTGCAAGCTTTACAAGAGTGATGGTCACTGGTTGAAGGATTGCAAGTATCATATTAAAAACCTCTTGCAATTTGAGATATCATTAAAACCTGCTGAAGAGAAATCTAACAATGAAGGACCCAATAAGGATTGGTTACCTGTCACTAATTGATTGTGTTGTAGGTGGCTCTGAGTGCTTCATCAATGTCAAAGCTGTGGTACATTGACAGTGGGTGCTCAAGGCATATGACAGGTGATGAAAAAGCATTCATCACATTTGATCCTAAAAGAGGTGGAAAAGTCAGCTTTGGAGATGCTCAGAAAGGAAGGATACTTGGTTCTGGATCCATAGGAACTAATCCTTCGATCGAAGATGTCTCCCTAGTTAGAGCCCTGAAGTTCAATCTCCTGAGTGTTGCACAACTGTGTAATAAAGGAAGAGATGTTGTCTTCAGCTCCTCTGGATGTAAAATCTTGGACAGTAAGTCAAGGGAAGTTATTCTAACTGCTCCTAGAGTTGAAAATGTTTTCATGCTGAACCTTGAGAATCTTTGCAAAAATATATGCTTGATGTCCAAAGAGGATACCTCCTGGCTCTGGCATAGAAGACTTGCTCATGTGAGCATGGATCTTCTGGCCAAAGTAGCTAGAAATCAATTGGTTGAGGGTCTGCCTGAAATTAGTTTTAAAAAGAATCATTTATGCAATGCTTGCCAATCTGGTAAACAATCCAGAAGCTCTTTTAAAACTAAGAAAGTCATTTCAACTAAAACACCTTTGGAATTACTTCACATGGATCTCTTTGGCCCTGTTCAACCAATGAGCATGGGTGGAAAGAAGTATGCCTTTGTCATAGTAGATGACTATTCAAGATTCACTTGGATCATCTTGCTGTCTAGCAAAGATGAGTCACTTTGATGTTTCTCAGTTCTGATAAAGAAACTTGAGAATGAAAAGAATAAAAAGTTTGTTCATATCAGAAGTGATAATGGTGGAGAATTCAAAAACTTTATGTTTGAAGAATTCTGTGAAACCAAGGGAATTGATCATAACTTTTCTGCTCCCAAAACTCCTCAACAAAATGGGGTAGTTGAAAGGAAGAATAGAACTCTGGTTGAGATTGCCAGAACTATGATCAATGAAAGAAGGCTTCCAAAGTATTTTTGGGGAGAAGCTGTGAACACAGCTTGCTTTGTTCTGAATAGAGTGCTAATCAGAAGCATTCTGAACAAGACCCCTTATGAACTCTGGAAAGGTCGAAAGCCTAAAATAGGTTATTTCAGAACCTTTGGTTGTAAGTGTTATGTTTTGAACACAAAAAAAATATCTTTCAAAATTTGATTCAAAGGCAGATGAGGCCATTTTTCTTGGTTACTCAACACATAGTAAAGCATATAGGGTTTTTAATAAGAGGACTCAAACTTTAGATGAATCTGTTCATGTACAGTTTGATGAGACTAACCCTGCAGATAGTAGAGCTCCTGATGAAGATGTAGTTCAAGCTCCTGAAGTTACATCTCCTGATGTAGTAGAAGATGTTTCTCCCAGAGCTGCTGAAGTAATTCCTCCTGTTGCTGAACAAGCGCAAGAAGAGAATCCTACTCCAGAAGTCAACTTCCTTCCAAAAGATGCTCCTATATATGATTCAACAAATGATGAACAAGTTTCAGAAGACGCATTGGATGTACCAAGAGAAGTTAGAGCTCATAGGAATCATTCCTTAGAGAACATAATTGACTCTGTTCATAATCCTGTCATGACCAGAGCTCAGCTCAGAAGATACATGGGGAATGTGGCTTTTGTGTCACTTCTGGAACCCAAGGACTTCTATGAAGCTGCAGATGATGACTCCTGGTTAATGGCAATGCAAGAAGAACTTGACCAGTTCAAAAGGTCAGAAGTTTGGATTTTGGTTCCCAGACCTAACAACATAAAGGTTGTTGGAACTAGATGGATTCTGAAAAACAAGCTTGATGAATTTGGAAATGTAGTGAGGAACAAGGCAAGACTTGTTGCTCAAGGTTACAGTCAGCAAGAAGGCATAGATTATGGTGAAACTTTTTCTCCTGGTGCAAGATTAGAAGCCATTAGAATCTTATGTGCTTTTGCATCGTACAAAGGTTTTAAGCTCTTTCAAATGGATGTGAAAAGTGCATTTTTGAATGGGTACATTGATGAGGAAGTTTATGTGTCTCAACCTCCTGGTTTTGAAGATCCTAAGTTTCCTGATCATGTGTACAAGCTGAAGAAAGCCTTGTATGGACTGAAACAAGCTCCCAGAGCCTGGTATGAGAGACTGACAAAGTTCCTTCTGTCTAAGGGATTTGTCAGAGGCTGTGTTGATACAACTCTGTTCACTCTGAAGAAGAACAAGGATATCCTTATAGCTCAGGTATATGTTGATGATATTATATTTGGTGCTACTAATGAATCTTTGTGCAGAGAGTTCAGTGATCACATGAAGGCTGAGTTTGAAATGTCTATGATGGGAGAATTAACCTTCTTCTTAGGACTTCAGATCAAGCAAAGTAATGATAGTGTGTTTATCAATCAAGCCAAGTACACTAGAGAAGTGCTGAAGAAATTTGGCATGATGGACTCTAATGCTGTTGATATCCCAATGGATGTCAGCAAAGACATTGATGATGAAGAGAAAGCTGGTAAACCTGTAGATATAAAAACCTACAGAGGTATGATTGGTTCTCTTTTATACCTAACAGCCAGCAGGCCAGATATACATTTTGCTGTGTGTTTTTGTGCTAGATATCAATCTAAACCTAGAGAGATTCATGATGTTGCTGTCAAAAGGATTCTCAGATATCTTAAAGGCACACCAGAAGCTGGTTTGTGGTATCCCTGTAGTTCTGATTTCACTCCTATAGGATACACAGACTCTGACTATGGTAGAGATAAATTGAAAAGGGTCGGCACTTCTGGTGGTTGTCATTTTCTGGGGGAGTGCCTAGTCTCCTGGCATAGCAAGAAGCAAACCTCTGTGGCTCTCTCAACTGCTGAAGCTGAGTATGTTGCTGCTGGAAGTTGTGTTTCTCAGATGCTCTGGATTAAGCAACAAATTGCTGACTATGGAGTCATCCCTGGAACAATTACAATCTACTGTGATAACAAGAGTGCAATTGATCTTTCAAAGAATCCTATTCAGCACAGCAGGATGAAGCATGTTCATATTAGGCATCACTTTCTGAGAGATCATGTTCTGAAGAAGGATATTATCATTACTCATGTTCCCTCTGAAGAGAATCTTGCTGACATGTTTCCTAAGCCTCTGGCTGGTAATCCTTTCAGCAGCTTGCGAGAAGGCATTGGTATGACTTATCCACTTCAGTAATTTAGTTTAATTATATCTGTTTATCTTAAATGATTAATCGTTTAAGATGATTAAAGTGTTAACTAAGTCTAATCATGATTTGACATTTAAGCATGCATTATCTACTGCATTTTTACGGCGTTGTTCTGTGGTTAACGGTTATCTGTTCCCTTTTAAACGGTGTGTATTTACTTTTTGAATTGGAACGGTTTACTCGTTTGGGTATAAATAGGGGTTTTCCATACTTAGAAGTTTTTTTTACTTTCATTTTCACTGCTATTAGAATTTCCATAGATTCTCTGTGTTTTCTCTCTCTCGAAATTCTTAACCTAATTTCCTATTTCTTACAATGGCTCAAGAAATCAATGTCACTCACATCTTTACCACTGAAACTAAAAAGAAAGTTAGCGAATCTAGGGTATTCACTTCTAGGTTCCTAGATGACGAAGTAAAATCCACTGAACCTATCTCCAATTGGCTAAGTGCTCAAAACTGGAATTCATTCGTTTCTCTTGATGAATTTATCTACCCTAAGTTAGTCACCGAATTCTATAAGAACCTCCATTTTTATTCTAATGAGGAGGATGTTCTTCACTCGGTTATTGGAGATGTTGAGATTGAGGTCAGCAGGGCTTCTATTTCTCAAGCAATTGGTATTGATGATGAAGGAATCATCATTGGTGATGATGGTTCAGCTGATGGTTTTTCAGAAGCAAATTGGGCCAGACCAGATCTTAGTCCCAAGGAAACTTATGCCACTTGGCTCACTCAGCACCAGAGGTGGGCACATTACCTAACAACCAATGTGTTTCTTCCGAAGGCTGGAGGAGTTAATAGTGTTTCCAATCGGGAAAGGGTGTTTATGTGGCACCTGGTCAATCAGAAGAAAATCAATCTCCCTGCCATGCTGATAAGGCAGATGAAGAATGTCACTACTGTAAGTTCCCTGGCTTATGGTTCCCTCCTGACGAGGCTGTTTGAAGCTGCCTCTGTGGTTATCTCAGGAGATGGAGTAACAAGCAGGAGTACGGTTCTGAAGATGCATACCTTCAGGAACCTTAACTTTGGTGTGACTCCAAAGAAGAATGAGAAGGGCTCCTCTGTGAGTATTGCTCAGAAGGAGATTGTGGATGATTCAATACAGAAAGGTAAGAAAGCTGCCAGAAAGGGCAAAGGAAAGAAAGGATCCAGCAAAGTGGTCCTTCAAGTAGAGAAGGTGGTTGTCTCAGAACCTCTTCCCACTATGGTTCAAACAACAATTAGTGTTGAACCTTCTGGCAAGATTGTTGCTGAGAAACCAAAGGATGCTGCTGAGGTAGCAGATCAGGATGCTGAGGACGCACGCCTTGATGAAAGAGAAAAGGCTGCTGAAGCTGAAAAGGTTTCAAGAGTTGTGGCTCTTGCTGAAGAGAAAAGGCTGAGAAAAGAAGCAGAAGATAAGTTAGCAGCTGAAAGAGAAATTGCTGCAAAGGCTAAGGCCGATGCTAGAATTATTGCATGTGCTGCTGAACTTGAAAATGTGGAGTTCTCAAAGGATGTTGAGGCTTCAGAAGAAGGAGAGGACCTTGAGAATATCTCTCTCTCCACTCGAATCAGGACGAAGGCTGTAGCAAATAGAAGGTCTCTGAAGAAAAAGGACTTCTATATTGCTTCTAGTACTGAGTTAGAGGATTCTGTTACTGAGGAACAGGAAGTTGTTGATGACGAAGACATGTTGGAGATGTCTGCTGAAGAGGATATTGATGCTCCTCTTGTTGAAGAGCTATCAGAGGAGAGTGAACCAGATGTTGATGAGGTTCTTCAGGGTGCACAACAGTTTGTGGAGAATGTTGATAATGACAACTTTATTGACAACATTCTTCTAGGCCAAGGAAGAAACCCTGGTGATAGGGATGCCTCTGAAACACTGATCAGAATGGCTCATGTGTTTGCTGAGCCCATTTCTATGTTTGATCCTAACTCTTCTAACCAGGTTATCTCATCTCCCACTCATACTCCTCATCCATCTCCCTCACTACCTTCTGTCACAGAAGTGAGTGAATCTCATACTTCCATTCCCCTTACAACTTCAACCTCTGAGGTTGTACCTCCTCCATCTACTCTTCCTTCTGGATCCTATTCAGAAGTGAATTTGTCCTCTGGACCCATTTTCACAGACTCCATTTCTACTTCTACTTCTTCCTCACTATCATCTTCCTCTGTAATTCCATCAATTGGATTTACTGCTCCCTCCTTTTCAATACCATCCACTTTACCATCCATTTCTCCTACTCTCTCTTCCTCTTCCACACATACAATCCCTTCCACAAACACATCTATCCCTCCTCCTTCAACCTCTGGACATGCACCTCCTGTGTGTGATCACTTAACTACCTCCTCCACCACTTCCTGTTTTGTTGGGTTGTCATCCAACTATGACTTCCTACGCAACTTCCAGGAACGAGATAACTTGGAGAGAAATTTTGGTCCTTTTGGTTTCATAGGCAGAGCTTCTGCTGTTTCAGAAGCTGGTAGTGCTCCTTCTGTTGAGGAGTTGAGAAGAATGAGTCAGAGTGGCTCTGATGAATTGCTGAATAGATTTGCTGGTGTGGGGCAAAGGCCTTTTGCTGCTGACATGTTTGCTCAGGGCATTGTGCTGCAAGAAATTCAATCTTTGAAAGCTCAGAACCTGTAGCTCATGACTATGCTTCAAATGCAGGATCCTTCTGTCTACACACGCAATCTTTCTACACTTCATCTGGCTACATATGATGAGCTGTATAAATTGAGAGAATTAGCTCTGACTCTTCCCACCTTGGACAATATTGCTCTGGCTTCTTCTCTGAAAGTCAATGAGAATTTGGGGATTTTGACAGAAGAAGTCAAGGAAGCAAACGAGCATTATGAAGCTCATGAGAAGATGCTCCCAAGTAAGATTGATGACCTACAAAGTACTGCCAACCATATTCTGAGAGAAGTGAAATCTTCTGCTCAAGGTTCATCATCTTCAGGGGCTGCAAACATTGTATATGACATCACTCCTGATCTCAACAATCGTCTTTCTAGCATTGAGTCTGCTGTGACTGCTCAGAGCGCCCAGATTGCTGAGCTTACGGAACTTCTGAAGGTTATGCGCACTCAAGCACGTGAACAAGACAAGGTTCTTCACAATTGCTATAGGTTTGTTCGAGGACAGACTTATATTCAGAATGAGCATCTCACTGCTGTTGGGTATGCTAACAATCGGTTAATCAAGCTCCTTCTGGAAGATGTTCACATGCAACGACCTTTGTCTGGACAGACTTATGACCACTTGCGCACCATTGATGCTGATTTCAGGAAGCGTATGGATTTGGTCAACTTTGTAAGACCTACTACTCAGCAATATCAAACTTCACTGAAAGTTCAGCAAAAATTGGACTCTCAAGGTGCTTTGGGCATTGCTGTTGGTTCTGGTCAAATGGGGGAGAAGTCTGCTCAGCAGAGTGGTCAGACTGGTCTCAAGTCTGATGGGATGAAGAGACCGAGTGCTGCTGAAGGATCTAGTGTTGTTCCTCCTCCTCAGAAGAAACCTAGGAACTTGTAATCTCATTAGGACTTAAGCTTTTTAGCTAGGTTCTGGGTTGGGTAGTTTTTGTCTTAGGACTTTATCTGCTCTTCTGATTATCTTGTTTTGAATGTTCTCTTCTGACGTTTTTATACACTGAATCTTTCTTATACACTCTTGTGTCTCTGATTACTTACTTTACTTATGTTTCTTTTTGACTTAGTAAATTATACTTCACTAAAATCTAACAACTTGATCTTAAGCCATTTTTTTAAGTTTAAACAGATTGCTGAAGTTCACCATTTACACTAAAATGGGGGAGTTAAGTTACTCAGAAGTTATGAAACATATGTATCAGGAAGTTATTTTCTAAAACTTATATTTTCTTTTACCTTCTGACCACGGTTTGTCCATAACCAAAATGGGGGCGAATGATGAACCCTAAGTGTTTTGATTATGTCCAAACGTTTCAGAAGATGAAAACTTAACATTCTCTTGATGAACCCTATGTGTTTTGATTATGTCCAAACGTTTCAGAAGATGAAAAGCTAATACTCCCTTACATATAGTTTATTGCTGACTAATATTTTTCTTTACTTAGTCTATGTGTAAGTTACTCAGCAGGTGCTGAATGAATCACTTTTTGATTGCCTAATGGACTCAGAAGATCTGTTTGCTGAAGTTAGAGTTTCAATAATTCAGAAGCTGGATGCTCCGCTCTGAAGCCGAAGTCTGCTAAAGCTCTCCTCAGAAGTTCCTTGCAATCAGAAGGTTTGCCAATTTGATCAGAAGTTCCTTGCATATAGACAACTGGAAATTAGCTTCTGAAAGCTTTGTCACGGGTTCTGTTTGAGCATTTAATGCTCTGACACTTGCATTCAATGCAAGGCGCCAAAAGTTCAAAAAGCTGTTTTGATGGAGCGCGCATGTCTGTTCAAAAGAAACCAGAACTTCCTTGTCTACCCTTTGTTGATCCAATTGAAGAAAGATTCCAGTCAACCTTTCTTTGATTTCAAATCACTTACTGGATTGAGTTAAAGAACAAGGATAACGGAATCAAAGTGTTTGAAGACCGTTTGAAGATTTGACAAATTAACGGCTACAACAACTGATGTCATCTCCTTTGAAGATTCAAACTCACCAACGGTCATCTTCATACACTATAAATAGTAGCCAAGCTCCAAAGCATCAACATACGTGTGATCATCGAGCAAAAATCTCAACGCACTGTTTTAACAAGAAAAACAGAGCAACTCTTTCCATTCTCAATCTTTCTTAGCATAGTCTTAGTAAAGTGAGAGAGTGAAGAAAAACAAGTTCATAATAGGAATCTTGTAAACTGAGATCGTTTGTGATCTTCAGTTAGATTTAAAGAGAGAAATCTAGTTGAGATTAGAGTTGGGTGAGAAATCCAGAAAACAGAGTGTTGTTTGTTCTGGTGGAAATCCTTTAACTCTTTTTAGGCTAGTCAGAACTAAGTGAGAAATTAGCTTAAGTTCTGTTGATGTAAAGGAGCTTCTGAACTTGCCATAAAAGTTCTGAATAGTGGATTTATAAAATCTCTGTAGGCTGCGACCTCAGGGGACAAGACGTAGTCACAGGACTTCTGTGGTGAACTTGGATAAATTGACTTGTTCAATCAGGACCTCTTGAACTTCTTTCTCCCTCTTATACTTGTTATTTTTGCTTCTGTATACTTGCTTATATTTAGTGCTGAAACAGATTTTCTCTAAAGTATCATTGTCTTTGTTCAGAAGACTGTCCAGAAGTTCTTAAAACATAACCTCTGTTGCTGAAAACAGTCTAACTGTGTTTAGGCAGAATTTCCCTCAGAAGCAACTTCATTAAGCTAGCTTCTGACTCTGAGGAAATTTGACTCTGAAATATAAGTTTCTTTAAAAACTTAGAAAAATTCAGTTTTCAACTTTGACACCTAATCACCCCCCCCCCCCCCTCTATGTGATTCTGTTCTTGATAGGGCCAACAAGTACATATAGTCTGTTGTTGACTAATATTTTTCTACTTAGTCTATGTGTAAGTTACTCAGCAGGTGCTGAATGAAGAATTTCTAGATTGCCTGAAGTACTCAGAAGTCTCGATTGCTGTAGACAGAGTTTCATTATATTCAGAAGTTGGATGCTCCGCTCTGAAGCTATTGAAGTCTGTTGAAACTCTCCTCTGAGGTCCATTGCAATCAGAAGTTCATCTACCAATTTGATCAGAAGCTTAGTCACGGGTTCTGGATAGAATTTATTGCTCTAACAAGTGCATTTAATGCAAGGCGCCAAAAGTTCAAAAAGCTGTTTTGATGGAGCGCGCTTGTCTACTCAAAGTGAAACCAGAATTTCCTTGTCTACTCTTTGTTGATCTTATTGAGGAATGTTTCCGGTCAACCTTATCTTCAATTTCAAATCACTTACCGGAGTTGGTTAAAGAACAAGGATAACGGAATCAAAGTGTTTGAAGACCGTTTGAAGACTTGACAAATTAACGGCTACTACAACTGATGTCATCTCTATTGAAGATTCAAATTTCCCAACGGTCATCCTCAATCACTATAAATAGTAGCCAAGCTCCAATGCATCATGTACGCGTGATAATCGAGCAAAAAATCTCAACGCACTGTTTGAAGCAAAAACAGAGCACACTTCCCATTCTCAATATTTCTTAGCATAGCTTAAGTTTAAGTGAGAGAGTGAAGAAAAACAAGTTCATAATAGGAATCTTATAAACTGATATCGTTTGTGATATTCAGTTAGATTTTGAGAGAAATCTAGTTGAGATTAGAGTTGGGTGATAAATCCAGAAAACAGAGTATTGTTGTTCTGGTGGAAATCCTTTAACTCTTTTTAGGCTAGTCAGAACTAAGTGAGAAATTAGCTTAAGTTCTGTTGATGTAAAGGAGCTTCTGAACTTGCCATAAAAGTTCTGAATAGTAGATTTATAAAATCTCTGTAGGCTGCGACCTCAGGGGACAAGACGTAGTCACAGGACTTCTGTGGCGAACTTGGATAAATCGAATTGTTCAATCAGGATCTCCTGAACTTCTTTCTCCCTCTTATACTTGTTATTTTTGCTTCTGTGTACTTGCTTATATTTAGTGCTGAAACAGATTTTCTCTAAGTATCATTGTCTTTGTTCAGAAGACTGTCCAAAAGTTCTCAAATCAGAACTTCTGTTGCTGAAAACAGTCTAACTGTGTTTAGGCAGAATTTCCCTCAGAAGCAACTTCTGTAAGCTTGCTTCTGACTCTAAGGAAATTTGACTCTGAAAATTAAGTTTCCCGAAAAACTTAGAAATTTTCAGTTATCAACTTTGACACCTATTCACCCCCCTCTAGGTGATTCTGTTCTTGATAGGGCCAACAATTAATTATAACCTAATTGATGTTAATTGAATCTACTGTATTCTATTGTGGGACAATCAGATTAATTAAATTAATACAGGTACTGAAACTATAATTAATCGACACACTATAAATTAATCCTAATCGATTGAAACCCTAGACTTTCTGACACAGAAAATTGAAAACCCTAATTCCCTCTACACTGGAGATTCGGCCGAACCCCCTAGGAGGAATCCGAAGCTCGTTGTTCATCGTTCTTCGTGCCTTTTCGAGTACCCGTCGTCTGGAGGTGTCGTGCACGTGAACTTGGAGGAATCACCGATCGTGCGGTTCGTCCATCTCTCTCAGAGGGATTCCATGTGAGTGACTAAAGTAGTTTATCACTTAATAACCTAAATAACATTGAGGTAACGATAAAGATCAAAAGCTGTCTGTTCGATGATGTTTAAAATCGTTTTTCTCGCTTCCGCTGCGCGACTCTGATCGTTGATCAGACTCCAACAATTAGTTCATAGACAAACTAACTATAGCAAGAAAAAAGATGGAAGATAAGAAACACAACATCTTATTGAAAATCATAATGAAAAGATAAAAAGGTAAAGAAGAATCCTGAACCAAAGTCGATTCAATAACAATCCAGTGAAGACGGAATGCGAACGATCAAACCAAACTTGAACTTGTTCTTCGATAAAGATAAAGCAATACTAAAGCTAAGACTAAAAACTATGTAAGAATAATAATAGATGAATATATGATAACTAACTAACTATCTAGAAAAATACATCCTAAGCTCCTTATTTATAGTATTCAGGAGGTTTTCAGCCCTAATCAGGTGGTTCCAACCCTAATCAGCCGAAATTAACCAAAATAGGCCAGCCCAACATGGTCTCGACGAGTTTCGGCCCACGACTCAACTTCGAACCAGATTTAGAACGCATTCTAGTCCGAATCTCGAGAAACTCAAAACATAAACGTTGTCACACGTCCTCTCAGCTTTCCGGAGCCACTTGAATCACCATAATCGGAGTCCGTATGAGAAAGTTATGCCCGAAATATCGAAGGTCGTCCAAGTGTCTCGGCGAGACAGGGCGCTGATGTCACCCAAATCCTCTGATTTTTGCTCCGAATCTTCAATTAAACTCCTCGGGTCTGAACCTCCAATCCAATTAGCTCCAACACTCCTAGAAAACTCCTGAAAACATTAGTCATGCCATAAGAAAACGGTAAAACCAAAATAAAGCAGCAAAACACATGAAAATAAGAGAAAACTCTACTAAAGTCGGGATTATCTTAAAAACAACAAATAATTGAAGAATTAATATAAAACCCGACTTCACACAACCAATACAGTGAGAAAATAGTACTAAATACACCGTAAAAACACACAATATCACTCAACATGAGAGAAGTGCCTGGTTTGAAGGACATGGGTATATTGGAGAAATGTCAGCACCTACTAATGCTGGCACGGTCCCAAATGTTGAGGACTTCAGAAGAATAGCTCAGGGGAGCTCAGTTGACTTTCTGTCAAGGTTGTCAGCAGTGGTGAAGACCCGCAAAAATCCTCATGTTGAAGGGAACCCCCAGACATTCCGCCAGAAACTTGTCTAATGTGATATCCGCCCAACCATTAGGATGTAACTGACCCTGTCCTATTTGATGAACCCTATGTGTTTTGGTTAGTCCAAACTGTTTCAGAAGATATTAAAATACATATGACTTACTTACTTACTTATGAATATTGACTATTAATTTTTCTTCATTATTGTATAAGTCTTTCTCAGCAGGTGCTGAAAGAATCAATTTTTGCTTCATCTTGGACTCAGAAGAAAATGCTAAAGATAATCCAGAAGATGGAATTCAGAAGCTGGAAGCTCCGCTCTAAAGTATTTCAGAAGATTGATCAAACTCTCCTCAAAATTTAAAGCATCTAGAAGCAATGTTTCTGTTAAAAATCAAAAGACCAAGATAAATGGAATTTTGTTGCTAGCAGTTTAGAAGACAGATCACATGTTTTGTTAAGCATTTAATGCACCTGTCAACTGCATTTAATGTTAAGCGCCAAAGTTCAAAACGCTATTAAAGGGCGCCTGCAATGTTCACTACAAACAAACTCGTTTTCTTCCATGTCTACCATTGGTTGATCTTAATGAAGAAAAGTTTCAGTCAACCTTCGTTTGCAATTCAAATCAATTACCAGTTTTGGATTAAAGGACAAGGTTAACGGAACTAAAGCTCCTTGAAGACCGTTTGAAGAACAAGACAGAGTAACGGCTACAACTCTATCCCCTCTCAAATTCAAACTCCAAATTGAAGCAATGGTCATCTCCAAGCTTTATATAAGTAGCCAAGCTCAACTGTGTCTCACACATGCGAAATTTTTGAGCATTCTTAACGCACTGATGTTATTGCAAAAATAGAGCATCCCATTCTTTCTCTTTTCTTATTCAATTTTGTAAAAGTGAGAGAGTGAAGAAAATACAAGTTCATAGTAGAATTGTAAACTGATATCGTTTGTGATATTCAATTAGATTAAGAGAAAAAGAAACCATTTGAGGTTTGAGTTGGGGGAGAATATCCAGAAAAATAGGGTTGTTGTTTATACTAGTGAAAATCTTTTAACTCATTCTAGATTTGTCAGAACTTAGTGAGAAATTAGCTAAAGTTTTGTTAATGTAAATGAGCTTCTAAACTTGGCATAAAAGTTCTAAATAGTGGATTTATATCTCTGCTGACTGCGCTCATATGGGACACGACGGAGTCACATGTTTTCTGTGGCGAACCTGGATAAATCGATTGTTCACAGGACCTTCTGAACCCTTTTCTCCCTTCTATTTACTTGTTATATTTGCTTCTGTACAGTGCATCATATTCAAGTGCTGAAACAGTCTGCCTATTATTTTCTATCTTTGTTCGGAAGACAATTATCCAGAAGATCTGTCCTACAGAACTTTTGTTTCTGAAAGACAAAATCTGTCTTAAAGCAATGTTTCTCACATAAGCGCTTCTCAAAAGCTTTTTCTTGGTTCTGAAGAAACTAGATTTTGTCCCAAGTTTATCAATAACTTGAATTTTGACATAAACACCTATTCACCCCCCTCTAGGTGATTCTGATCTTGTTAGGGCCAACACTATTTGGTATAGGTTTAGGATGTTGGCGACATCATCATCAAGCGGAAGTGCGAATCCGCAAAGTATTAGGGCGACAAAAATGGGGAAAAAATTCTTTGGTAACATCCCCAGGACCATTTTCTTCTCCAGGAATCCTAACACTCTCATCGTGCAACCATGGGAAATGCTTGCACAGCTCAATTATGGTTTCCGTAGAAACTAGGGTTCCCTTTTTCTTTTTCCCAAGCAACGGAATAGAAGGAAAAGGGGGTGGAATCAGTTTGCTTAGATCAAAACAAGGGCTTGGATCCGCAATACCCCTAAGATTGGTAAATTCAGAGGCGGAGAAGAGTTATCTAATTGGGGCGACGAATTCCTAGAATCATTATCGTCGATTAACCTATTTACCTCGTCCGAGATCTGACGATTATACCCACTATCAGATAAAGTTCTACCACTAGTAGAAGGACTTCACATGGAGAATGGCCTGAAAATATCAAAAGATGAATATGGTTAAGAGAAAAAGAACGCAAACTTACATGGAATGGAAGATTCTGAGAAAGTAAACTGAACGGATATGAAGAAATAGAAGAATCTCGAAATGCAGAAACTATAGAGTTCGAGGAAATGAAAAGACACAACGTTTTGAATTCTGAAGAAGTGTGAACTAAGAAGCGTGAAACCAAACCCTTTAAAAAGGCTTCTATGGGCCTTAAGGGGAGACATCTGATAACTTATCGAAAAGTTATTAGACTGGGCCTGAATATAATTGCAAAAGAAGACCCAATGAGCCTATTAAACAAATCCAATAAGCTTAAATACCACCTCAAATAAACGAGATATACGCTCTAGCTACAAAGCAGTTATCCACCACCACACGAAAAGCTTCCCACGATCTCCATGAACTGACTTACTGCTAACGGTTAGAGGGAGAATCACAGCTGTAAAACGAGGAGAAAAGGAAGATAAAAGGTTAAACACTTAAAATATATGAAAAAACTTTTCTTCTTTATATCCGTACTGACTTAATCGTCGAAATTTTACCTAAAAATTTCATCTCCAATATTATTTTACAGATCATTTATAATTTAAGGACGCTTAAAGATCAAATTCAAAGAAATATTATTCCGAAGAATATCGGAGAAAGTAGTATTGGAGGTGGAAAAGACGAAGAAGAGGCGTTGATGAGTGAAGCCTCGAGATGCGCAACGAACGAGACACAAAATTAAATGTCGGAGACAAGAGGGAAAGTTAGTGTACTGATATTCACGTGCACCTCTTTTTTGTTTTTATATAATTCCAAAAAGGATGTCTCTTTCACACGTGTCTTCCCTGTTTCCCTCCATTCTTCTTCACCCCACACCTACTCTCTATCTTATTTTTCATCTTCTCTTTGTTTTTTCAATTTCTTTCCTCGTTTATACAATTTCAAATTTTTCTCAAAATACTAGTCACATCATCAAATAAGTAAATCTTTCAGCTACTAATTTCGTGATCTCTAATGCATTCAAGTATTATTTTACCACTCGTAAAATATCATAACTATATAATTTAAAAATGGAGAAATGATTTTATTTCGTATTTTGAAAAATTTATTACAAAATTCTTATATTTCGTTATAATTTACTATTTGATCATTCTGCCCACTTTTTTAGATCCGTAATTTTTATATTTCGGAATACACAAATAGACATGACATAAAACATCACAAGATCATTTTGTATTGTAGTATGAAGTCTTGAATTTTCAAATATATTGAGTTTAAAATCTAAAAAATAGACAAAAATGACTAAACAGATAATTGCGACAAAAGATGGAGATCTTGTAGTGAGTTGTTCAAAATATAAAAACCAAACAGTGAGTTTTGACAAAACTTAAAAAATAATAAATTATTTTCCTTTCAAAAATACTTCCTCCGTTTTTTAATAGTTGGGACATATTTTTTTTTGAGCCGTTTTCAATTAGTTGGGACATTTCCTTTTTTGACAAAACTTTTTTTGAGTAAATGACACTTCTATCCTTAATTAACTCAATCCATCTACCTAAAATTATTTCTCTTTCTTACTTTTTAACTAATCACATACCCATTATTTTTTTCTTCTTAAAAAATGTGTCATTTAGAAATGTCCCAACTATTAAAAAATGGAGGAGTATAAGTTTTCAATTTTATAATTCGATTATATTTATATTTAATTGATGACATGGTGAATAATTTTAGTTAAAATTCAGTTAACACTTTATAAAAAAATTAAAAAGTACAAAAATTCTCAATTTTAATATTTTTGTTGATAATTTTTGTTTTGAGAGATGTTGATAAGTTAGGTAAGGGTAAGTCTGACTAATTCCAAGATCATCGTAAATCACATAATTAATTAGCATTTATAATGAGTTTTACAAAATATCTATCAATAAGAGTTAAAGTCTCACAAAATGCGACTTGAACCTTAAAGCATTTCAAGCAAAAAATAAATGTCTCGGAGCATCTCCAATATAAAACCCCAAAATACTCATCTTTATATCTATTTCTCTATCTGATTTCTCGATTTTTTTTCTCCAACCCACAATAGTTTACCAAAAAAATATTAGAGAAATTATTTACTAGTCTCTGACTTTTGTCAAAACTGACTATTTAGTCTTTATATTTTGAAAACTCACTACAAGGTCTTCATATTTCGTTATAATTAACTCTTTGATCCTTCTGTCCATTCTTTTTTTAGATCTATAATTTTTATATTTCGGCATAGACAGACAGATATGACGTAGCATAATCACAAGGTCATTTTGTATTGCAGTATGGATGTCTTGAAAATTAAAATATATTTTGTTTAAAATTTTAAAAATGGACAAAAATGACTAAAAGTTAATTATGACAAAAGATGAGGACCTTGTAGTGAGTGTTTTAAAATATAAAGACCAAACTGAGAGTTTTAACAAAAGTCAGGGATTAATAAATCATTTGTCCAAAAATATTATATACTTTATTTTTATTAATATAATAATCAGTTTACATAATCCATTACCTTACCTTAAATTTATTTTGTATAAAAACATTAATTAGCTAGTGGTCACAAACAATATTAGTCCCTCTATTCTGAAATAATATTTTTTTAGACAATGAGTGAAATTTTGAATTAAAAGTTGATTTAGGTATTTTTCCTCTTTTTTCCCTCTTCTAACCTTACATAATATGGTAAATATATTTTGTAATGAGCAATAATTGAAAGAATGGTATACAATAAATATTAAATGAGTAATTAATAAGGGTGCAAGACTTTTAAGCCTTTCTTATTTCAAATTTTTTGGTATAATGAGACATTTTGTTTGAGAAATATTTTACATTGAATAGTAAGTTTCAAATTTGGACATATCTCTATTCAAATCTGTGAATGTAGACATAATTTGACATCCATGAAAAAAAGATAGAAATTTTGTGTTATATATTTAACAAACACGGATACCAAGAAAAAAAAATTATACTCACTCTGTTTCATAATATTTGTCGTTTAAAGTTTCTACAGATATATTAAAAAACTCATTAATTAGTATTAACAAAATGTTGATATTACCATAATACCTTCTAATAGTTAATGCTCAAAATGACTCCACAAATTTTTAGCCAATTATCGTAAGAGTATAGTTAAAGAAAGATCATTTAATGTTTTTTAAAAAGTGTAAAACGTCATTCTTTAAAATATTACGAGACCACGGAATGAGTATAATAGTAGATGAAAAACCATGTAATGTATTAATTAATCGGGAAGCAAGTGGCATTTGGTGAATAAAACAGAAAAGGTACAAATTTAAATTATTACTTAAATGGTATTGAAATCAAGAAATATTGGGGGCCATGCATTGGATTCATGGAGAGTTTCCAATGACATGAAAATAATAAACAAATAATTGAAGTGAACATATGATATTTATTTGTTAAGCTGCAATTTTATTTGTTGGGATTGTAAGAAAAATGCATCATAGTTATGAGCAATACCAAATCTTTCAAAATGAGGATCCCTCTTCACTTTTTCCCATTTCAAATCCATTTCCTCCTCATCCATTGTTTCAACCGCAGCAACAAGTAATGCTTCCTTCTTGGCCACATCCACATCAACATTCTACCTCCATCAAACAACCCCCCTTCTGGTATTTACTTATTTGACTTTAACCCCTAATCATTTCAGTATCATTTGGTTCGCAAAATAGCCAAGGAATAATAAGGAATACATAGTTATTCATTGCTTATTCATATTGCTAGTTTTGATTGGATTTTTCAAACATGTAATAGTTATTACACGGAATAGCTGTTTCAAAAGTGGAGGAATAATTATTCCTTAATTGAAACAAGGAATAGTTATAAATATATTGTTTTAATTTGATCCCATCCCATCCTATTTTATACTATTTGCTTCATAACTCTATGTATTTATGGATGGAAAGCAAAATTTTCAAATTGGGAAACAGACTATAGTAGATGTAACTTAATCAAAATTAGTTTTTTGAATTTGATTGCAGGAAACAGCTGAGTGATGAGCAGCATTGCGAGCAACATTCTCAGGTAAACAAAAGCAATTTACAACGACTTGGTGAGGATCAGGAGATTAAAAACAGACGAATTTTCGGTGAGCTTGAAGCCATTTACAGCCTTCCAAAAGGATCTGATCATCAAAACGATATTCAAACGGGTTCTGACTCCAGCGAACACTCACCGAAAAATGCAGATCAGAGCCAGAACCAAAAAAGGAGGAGGAAGATGAAGAAGAAGAGAAAGTTGGAGCCAAATATAAGTGCAACAGTTGGATTTGTAGAAAGTTTGGTAAAGCAAGTGATGGATCATCAAGAAATGTTGCATACCAACTACTTACAAGTTATAGAGAGAATGGACAAAGAGAGGACACAAAGAGAAGAAGAAAGGAGACACCATCAAAGTGAAAACTACAGTAGAGAAGCTATAACTAGAGCACATGAGAAGTCACTTGCTTTAACTAGAGAAGCTCAAATTGTTTCTTACTTGGAACAAATTACAGGCCAAACCATCATTTTTCCTCTCTCTCAAATTTAAAATTTCCATCCTCTTTACTCCACTTCTTCCATGCATTCTGAGCTTTTACAAACTTCTATTTTCAATTCAAGTGATCCATCTTGTAGGAACAAGATTTTTCATATGTTGGTGGTGCATACAAGTTTGGACAATCTAGGATTCACCCATAAGGTGGGCTTCTAATCATGCATACATTTATATTTTTCAGGTGTTATGAATTAAAAGTTCTAACTCCAATTTCCTTGAATTTTCAGTGGATGCAAGTTCCAAATTTGATAGCATTATCAATAATGATAAAGTAGTGACTATTAAACTCTAGATTGTTTCTCTTAGACTAATTTCGTATTATATAGTAGCTGTTTCTTTCCAGAAAAATTGAAATGAGTTTGGAGGCAAATGGATACTCATATATGTTTTGCTATTCATTTAATTTCTAATATGTTAGTTTTTTCGATGAAATGACTGATTATTTTCTCAAGAGTAGAGCTAGTATATAATGTTGGTTTTGAGTTGGAAACTTGTCGAGCTAAAAAGAAACAGGTAACTTTCCACTAAAAATAAGAAGAAATAAGTTTCTAACAGTTATTTTCTGCGATAGAAAGAAAATTAAACTTTGGCTCAAAATAATTTTTCCAGCAATAGAAAGATGTTTTTAGCATCTAGGAAAGTAATGTCAAACATGACTTACATCCTTTTGTTTTTGAAACACATTACCAATAGAATCCTAATTAGATGGATTACTGACCTTATTGATTCCTATTCAGGATATACCCCTGCGGATGAGCATCCGCTCTCTCGGGTAGCTCCCGACATACGGGTGATGTTTCTTCAGCGGATAACGACGAGAGTCCTCTTGGATTCCATTTGGGCTAGACAGTACTTGGGCCCTACATAGGACCACTCAGACCCTTGTTCTAATCCCATTGTTATCAAAGTTCAAAAGATAATACACTTGTAAAATATTGCAAACCAACGGCATGCATTCGTTGATTTAAGAAAACAAACAAAATCTCATATACCAGGAAAAAATGCTCCTATTAGAATTGATATTTCTATATGACAATCTAATATTGCAAATAATAGCAATCCACGCCTGAAACGTGATAGATCGGTTAGTTCCAAAGATAATCCTCAAAAAAAATAAAAGGATTAAATAATCAAGATGGTCATCTTATTGATTTGGAGACTCATGACGTAACTAAAAATAAAGGCTTAAACCTTTTATTAACCCCCAAAGTTGGTTTTTTTTTCAATTTAACCCCTCATGTTCAGCGCTTCGCACTTTAACCACTTAACTCGAAAAACAAGTCAGTTTAACCATTTTCAGGTGATGATCAGTCTCAGTTAAGGTGAGTGTAATACACTCGCCCTTAAATATCAATTTTGATTCTTATTTTATTTTATTTTCGACTTTCTTTCGTTCCTTCTTTTCTTCTTTTCTTTCTTTCTTCTTTCCTTTTTTTTTCCTTGAAATTCCACCAAATTCCAGATTTCTGGAATTAAATATGGAAATTTCTAAGAAAAAATATGAAAAATTCCAGGAAAAAATATGGAAATATGGAAATTTCCAAAAATCTGGAATCTAGAAAATTCCAAAAATCTGAAAATTTCTAGATTTTTCATGAAAAAATTTAAATTTCTGAAATTCTCGAATTTTCGAAAAAAAAGAAAGAAGAAAAAAATAAAAGAAGAAGAAGAAGAAAGAAAAAAAAAAGAAAGGAAGAAGAAGAAGAAGAAGACGAAAAAGGAGAAAAATAATGATTTAGGAGTTATTTTGCAAATTGCAAAAATGAAAAAATTTCAAATTTTTCCATCCACTCTCTTGATTTTGCCACGTAGGCGCCACATAGGACTGAGGGGTCAAAATGACATGTTCTTTTAAGTTCAGGAGTTAAAGTGAAAAGCGGAACATGTGGGGTTAAAATGAAAAAAAAGTGCCAAGTTTAGGGGTTTGTAGAGGGGTTAAGCCAAAAATTAAACTCCAGAAGAGATTCAAGTACTTTAAAATAAAGAAGAGATCTTAATTATTTATGTCAACATGAAAAAAATGGAACAAAAAAAATATAGTTGTCGACAACGTTTTTGCATATAATATTGCTATTGATATTTTAAATCAAAATGAGGATCTTGAGGCAACATTTGTTGAAGTATGTAGACATATATATGATTGGCCAAAATACAAAGACTCAATTTAAGAAAAACTAGATTCACTTTCAGAACGTGCAGTATTTGAACCTATAATCTGAAGACCCAAAGGCGGAACTCTAGTGTGGTACGAATGAGTATTTGTACGAAAACGAAATAAAAAAAATGAAATCATGACGTACAAGGCACGATTAGTTGCATAAGGATTTTCGCAAAGACCTTATATTGATTATCAAGAAACATACTCACTAGTCTTGGAGGTAGTAACTTTTAGATATCTGATTAGTTTTGCTGTTTGTGAAAAGCTTGAGATGCTTGTAATGCGTGTTGTTACAACATATTTATATAGGTCACTTGATAGTGATATTCAAATGAAATTCCCTAAAAGATTTAAGATGCCTGAAGCACGTAAAATTTCTCGAGAAATTTGTTCATTACAAAAATCATTATATGGATTCAAGCAATTAGGATGAATGTGATACAATCGTCTTAGTAAATATTTATTAAGTAAAGAATAAAGTGATCCCATTTGTCCATGTGTGTTTATAAGAAGATCTGGATCAGAATTTTTATAATTGCTGAATATGTTGATGATTTGAACATCGTTGGAACTTCTATAGAGCTTACAAAAGTTGTAGATTACTTAAAGAAGGAATTTGAAATTAAAGATATTGAAAGAACAAATTTTTGTCTTGGTGTACAAATCAAACAGTTAAAATATGGAATTATTTATTCATCAATCGAGTTATATGGATCAAGAGAACATATTGAAGCGATTTTATATGGATCAAGCACGTCCGTTGAGTACCCCAATGGTTGTGAGATCACTCGATGTTAGTCTTGAAGTACTTCTTGGTCCTGAAGTATTGATAGTCCGAAAATGTACTTATATTTGCATACATTTAGATGTATTAGGTCACAGTTAATGTGTGATTTTAGTATTTAGACTTAGGTTAGGGGGATCGTATATTGATATTCATGTTTTTGGAGGTGGAACTAAATATTTAGGTAAAAGCTATTTTGGAGGAATTAAGGCCGAAAAACATGCAAAAACCAATCGAAAATCATAATTTCGGAGAAGTGTATACGAGCTGAG
Organism: Euphorbia peplus; assembly: GCA_028411795.1. Lineage (NCBI taxonomy): Eukaryota > Viridiplantae > Streptophyta > Magnoliopsida > Malpighiales > Euphorbiaceae > Euphorbia > Euphorbia peplus. Next base: position 20,949,476 of record CP110840.1, read on the forward strand.
GAGAATGTATAAGAATCAAAGGGAGAAGCCCTGAAATCCTCTCGAGTTGCGCCAACGATACTACGTCATGTGCGTGACTCATCTTCTAGGAATTTCTCTCAATTCTTGAAAATGTGTTGTACATGTGCGACTGAGAATCATAGACGCAAAACGACAATTTCAATCCAGATCTTATCCACCTTTTCCCCATTCAATGGATCCTTTAACCTAAACGTTAACTATTTTCATCAAGTGACTTGACCCTTACCAAATGCATATATAAACACATATTCTATTCCATTTATATATATCATTTTTTCATTACCATAGACAAAATTTTGTACAAATATCTTTAGATTTTATGTTATACTTTTAACTCATTTTATGCATCAAGTCTAATCGAGAGATAAACTTTGTGAAGATTCATCAAGCAAGAACGCTCCGAGGCGTGACAATCCTTACAAGGAAGAATACAAGGATTCAGGACCCTCTTTATCTTCTAAGTCATAATTTATTGTTCTCGTATGTGCATTTTTATGGTTAAAGAATCTAGGAGAGATTCAATTATCAAACTATAATCTATTTCAGCTTATCAGATTAATTGGCATGAAACATGATTCTTATGAGAGATGGAGTAATCTATTGTGTTTATGAATCTTGTATGTATAACTTAATTTAAGATTTGAGAGACCGAATTAAGTTATGTTATGAAATTTGTTAAACTTAAATTGAGTAAATCGTTAGTTTAGTAAGAATAGATATGAAATATATCTTTGACTTTGCATGAATTTGTAGGAAAAGTAAGTGTATGAGTATAGATTAGATTAGTATAAGTATTTTAATTAACCAATATCAAATTTGTTGGCCCTAACAATATCAGAATCACCTAGAGGGGTTGAATAGGTGTTTATGTTCAAATTCAAGTTTATGAAAAACTTCAGACAGAATTCAGTTTCTTCTGAACCAGAAGTTAGCCTATGAGAGCGCTTCTGTAAGAAACTCTACTTTAAGACAGATTTTGTCTTTCAGCAACAAAAGTTCTGTAGGACATAGCTTCTGAATAGTTGTCTTCTTAACAAAGACAGAAATAATAAGACAATATGTTTCAACACTTTGGATATGTTGCAATGCACAGATTCAAATATAACAATTAGGTTCAATTAATATTACAATTTAACCCATAAACAATTAATCATTTAATTAAATTAACCCGATTAATTATTTTGCCTTTTCCAAATTAATTAATTTGTTACATAACAATTAATTAACATGTTCTTTAAATGATCAATTCATCAACTGATTATTTAATCTTAGAATTAATTAATACAATTCATGTATCAATTAATTTATCTCGATTATCATGTTGCACGATCCTTAGGGTCTGAAATCAATAAGTTGTGAATTATCAATTCACTAATAGATAGAGGGTCCTAGTAAACCATATCATTTACTTATTGTTTACAGATGAATGATATCCTTAGTAGATAGAAAACCCTGTATGATACTCTGCTTATCTCTTACCAATAGCATATCGATTAATCAAGTTGGAGACATGGTGTAGTCATCCTCTATTGCCAGATTAATTTCTTGATATGTGAGTATAACTGACAAACAAACAAGTAGCCTGCTTGTTTCAGTGTGGCTGTACATTTCTCAAATAATACTCATCAAGTAGCTAGCCTGTGATATCAACTCACTTAAACAGTGAGTGGTATTTCCATGACTTCAACTATCCCCAGCAATAAGTTCAGAGAGTGAAGCATTGTACCCATATTTGGCATCCTATTGCAGACATGTTAGGAATACACCAAATTCAATCTGATTCCTTATTGACTGTTGTACTGAAATCAGGTCAGGAGATAAAGAGAGATATACATTGTTAGAAATCTTAATGACACTACTACCATGTGCTTTCTGTCGCACCCCCAAAAACGGTCGGGGAGCGAGGCGTGCTCGCCTTTCGTGTTTTAAGGGGTTAATGCGTGAAAAGGACTATTTTGGATAAGTCCCGTCCACAATTAGTCGAGCCGCCACCAATCATCTTAGGTTGGTGTGATTGGATTACCGTTTTAAAGTTTGACTCTATTTTATCATGTTTTGGGCAATTTAATAGTCTCCGAGATTCTTCGATCCTAGGGTATTTACTTCTTTTGCTTATTTAGTTAAGATTATAACATAACCTTTTTATGTTTCGATTAGAGTGTTAAATGGTAATGTGTAATCATCACATGACTTCACGTGTTAAAAACTTGATGTTTTGAAATAGTATTTTCGTAATATATATTTATAGTTATGACATAACCATTTTTAAAGTTTTGATTAACGTGCAATTATCACATAATTATGATGAACTCTAAGTGTTTTGATTATGTCCAAACGTTTCAGAAGATGAAATTTAAAATTTACTTACATACTTTTCAATGTTGACTAACAATTTTTGTTAAGTATTTGTATAAGTTTCTCAGCAGGTGCTGAATGAATATATTCTTGATTGCCTTGAAGACTCAGAAGAGAAGAATCACTGAAGACAGTAGTGTAAAGCTTAGAAGCTGGATACTCCGCTCTGAAGATATTCTGAAGTCTGTTAAAGCTCTCCTCAGAAGTCTAGAAGCAATCAGAAGGAATTCCATTTGGATCAGAAGCTTAGACAAAAGGAAAAATGAACTCAGAAGCGCTAGTCACGAGTCTTATCTAGCATTTAATGCTCTGACTTCTGCATTTAATGCAAGGCGCCAAAAGTTCTAAAAGCTGTTTTGATGGAGCGCGCATGTCTGCCTCAAGCAAAAAAAGTTTTTCCTTGCCTACCCTTTGTCGATCTAAATGAAGTAAAATTCCAGTCAACCTTATCCTTGATTTCAATCACTTACCGGATTAAGTTAAAGAACAAGGTTAACGGAATCAAAGTGTTTGAAGACCGTTTGAAGAAGTGACAGATTAACGGCTACAACAACTAATGTTACCTATTGAAGATTCAAATTCAAGCAACGGTCATCTCCAAAGCACTATAAATAGCAGCCAAGCTCCATTGCATCACACACGCGATTAACGAGCAAAATCTTAACGCACTGTTTTAACAAGTAAAACAGAGCATCTTTTTCCATTCTCAAGCTTTCATAGTTTAGACTTTGTAATAGTGAGAGAGTGAAGAAACACAAGTTCATAATAGGAATCTTGTAAACTGGTATCGTTTGTGATACTCAGTTAGATTTGAGAGAAATCTAGTTAAGGTTTGAGTTGGGTGAGAATTTCAGAAAACTCATTCTAGGCTAGTCAGAACCAAGTGAGAAATTAGCTTTGTGTTCTGTTGATGTAAAGGAGCTTCTGAACTTGCCATAAAAGTTCTGAATAGTAGATTTAAAATCTCTGGCGGCTGCGACCACATGGGACAAGACGTAGTCACAGGACTTCTGTGGCGAACTTGGATAAATCGACGTGTTCATCAGGATCGCCTGAACCTCTTTCTCCCTTCCTTATACTTGTTATTATTGCTTTTGTTTAGTGCTGAAATAGATTTAGTCTTATCTCATTGTCTTTGTTCAGAAGACTGTCCAGAAGTTCTCTAACTCAGAGCTTCTGTTGCTGAAAGCAGTTAATATGTGTTAAGGCAGAATTTCCCTCAGAAGCTGTTTCATTAAACTAGCCTCTGACTCTGAGGAAATTTGACTCTGAGAAATTAAGTTTCTTCAAAAACATGAAAATATCAGTTTTCCGCTTAGACACCTATTCACCCCCCTCTAGGTGATTCTGATTTTGTTAGGGCCAACAAGTGGTATCAGAGCGAAGGTCACTTCGTTTTATTCACTGAGATCTAACAATCTAAGTGTAAGATCCATCAGAATCAATAGAGATGGCCAATAGGAATCTACCTGAAACTTCCTCTTACTATATGGTTCCAGAGGGTGCTTCCACAACTAGACCTCCACTATTTAATGGTGATAACTGTTATTTCACTCTAAATTGATTTTGATTACTTGATTAATATATATGGTTTTTATATCATGCACTTTATATATATATATATATATATTTAATTATATATACTTGTGACAAAATAACCTTGTTATATACTTTATGTGCCAAAAGAGAATTTAACTCTAGAAATGTTAAATGAAGGTTATCATCTTAACTAGAGTTACTTTAATAAAGTATATGATTAAAGTATGTATGTATGCATGATCAAATCCATAGGTTTAAATATCTTATGCTCTCTTGAATATACATGCTTAAGAAAAGATATTTATGCCACGAGCTAAAATAATATGCCATGATCAAATACGTCTCTTTATCCTATGGATTATGGTTTTATATGTGATCACATGACATCTTGCCATGCTATCTTCTTGAAATATTATGATATGAACTCAACATGTTTTATATATATATCATAAGCTATGCCATGGTTTAAGATGTCGTAATACATACAAACTATGTTATGTCATCATCTATTGATTTCATCATCGATCATACTTATGTGTTGCCATGTTTATGATGATGAATGCATGTGTATGAATGTAGTATACACGTATATGACATACATGCTTAGATGATGTTAATAGCATAAGTTTAATGGTGTTTAAAGGAAAGATCAAATGAAGGGCTAGGATTCAATCACACTTTATGTCATCTCATCATCCAACGGCCAAGATCGTTTCTTCATCACCAAGACAAGTGTCTTATCAAAGACAACTCATCAAATCCTCCACCACCACATGATTTCGGATTCAAGATATGGAAGTGATGGGTTTGATGTACTTTGATATGATTCCTTACACAAATCTTATCATCTTACACAAATCTTATCTTATCCTAAAAACTACTAAGTAAAGAAATCTTATCTTGGATTTGATGGGACACATTTTGGCTCCTCCTTCCATCTCTCTTCAAGATTTCGGCTATAAAAGGAGAAGAGGAGCAAAGGTTGAAGCAAGGAAAATCAAACCGATATTCAAAGCTTTTCACACGAGATATTCAAGCGAGCTTTGATTACATTTTTCCTTCAACTTTACAACGAGAGTTTGAGTGTTATTCTTTCATTCAAATCATTGTAAAAGATTAAACGGTGGGGTTTAATCTTGGGTTTTACACTAGATCCCTATAAAAGTGTAAGAGAGGTTTTTGCTTAGCCTTGAAAAGCAAATAGGTTCTTAAGCACCCGCAAGCTTAGGAGGTTATCACTTAGCCTGTAAAAGTGCCATAAGTTTCTTAGTTGATCTTGAGAAAAACTAAGGGAGAGTTGCTCAAACACTTGGAAGTTTGAGGAAGTGAATACTGGGAGAGGTGTTCAGCTCTAGTAGTGTCTCGGATTGTGAGAACTACTCTACCGGCTTGATTTCTGCCCTTAAAGAAATCATTAGTGGAAAATCTCGAGAGGTGCTCTCGGGGACAGGACTAAGCTCACAAGGAGACCGAACCTGGATAAATGCTCTGTGTCTAATCCTTCTATCCCTACTCTCTTTACTTATTGCTTTTAATCACTTGCTTTGCTTTAAGCTTTTATCTTTAATTGCTTGTGATTATTCGTGCTAAAACTTGGTTATTTTCTCTCATCTTTTAATCAACTTAATATTCCGCAAAATCTTTTATAGTTGATTAATTAATAGGAAAAACTTTTTAAAGAGAAAATAATTGTTTCTAAAAGGCAATAAATCCTATTCACCCCCCCTCTAGTCTTTATATAGTCATAATTTGGGCCAACAAACTACTCGTACTGGAAGAAAAGAATGATGTATTTCATTCAAGCCCAGAACATGAGTGCTTGGAATGTTATCACAGATGGTGACTATATTCCAGTCAGAATGGAAGAAGGTCTGGGGAATGTTGTAATACCTCACAGAGAATACACTGATGATATCCTAAAGAAACTCCAAACTAATGCTTCAGCAATAAACATGCTGCATTGTGCACTTTCTGCTACTGAGTATAACAAAGTTTCTTCTTGTGAAACAACAAAAGACATATGGAACAAACTTGAAGTAACTTATGAAGGAACAGGCAAAGTCAAGCAATCCAAGATCAATCAACGCATGAGAAGTTATGAGTTATTTGAAATGTTTGAGAAAGAATTGATTTCAGATATGAATTCCAGATTCACCAAAATAGTCAATGATCTGAAAGGTTTGGGTAAGGATATTGAAGAACCAGAAAGAGTGAAGAAGATTATCAGAAGCTTACCAAGGTCTTAGCAAGCCAAGAAGACTGCTATCAAAGAAGTTCAGGACTTAAGCTACTATCTTTATGATGAGCTTATTGGTTCACTAATCACCCATGAAATGTCTTTGAAGAATCATGACTTGAGAGAAAAGTCAGAAGGAAAGAGGGGATTAATCTTGAAGGCAGAATCTTCTGATGAGTCCTCTGAAGATGAGGAACTGGCTATGCTGACAAGGAATTTCAAGAAAGCCTTTAGAAAAGGTAGAGGTGGAAACTACAAGAAGCCTTTCAGGAGCTTTGACACGAAGACTCTTGATTCTGGTGAAAAATCCAAGAGAGATCGTAGCAAGCCTATTGTGTGCTATGGATGTCAGCAACCAGGGCACATTAAGCCTAACTGCCCAGAGCTGAAGAAATATAAGAGAAAGTTCAAGAAAGCTATGCTGGTTGCGTGGTCAGACTCTGAGACCAGCAGTGATCCTGACGAGAAGGAAGAGCAAGCTCAGATTTGTTTCATGGCTATTGAAGAGCCAACTTCTGATGATGTCACAGGAGAGACTTCCGCACCTCCTGAAGTAACATATGACTCTGAGGTAAACAATTCTCACGAACTAGATATCTTTGATTCTCTTGAAGAACTCTACGGTATGTTCAAGTACCTTAAGAGGAAATTGGACAAGAGTGAGGCTGTCAAGTTTCTTAGGTTTACTCAAATCTATTCTGACATGAAAGTGTTAGAAGAAAAGTTGTGTAAACAGTTCAGCACTCCTGCTGATGGCCCCAAAGCCAAAGGCAAAGAAAAGCTGCCTCTGGGAAGTGATAAACCCCAGAAGAAGAAGAAACATGTCACTCCCTCTCTTCTGAAGGAGATCTCTTCTCCTCCTGATGTTGGTACCTCTGAGAGTGCTGCTATAGCCTTTGAAGATGTTGCACCTTCTCAGAAGAAGAAGAAAGCTCCCAAGAAGCAAAGGGAAAGATCCAAGAACCCTCCCTTTTGTAAACTTTGCAAGAGTGATGGTCATTGGTTGAAGGATTGCAAGTATCACATTAAAAACCTCTTGCAATCAGAACTATTAGAAAAGCCTGCTGAAGATAAATCTAACAATGAAGGACCCAATAAGGATTGGGTACATGTCACTAATTGATTGTGTTGCATGTGGCTCTGAATGCTCCATCAATGTCAAAGCTGTGGTACATTGACAGTGGGTGCTCAAAGCATATGACAGGTGATGAGAAGTCATTCATCACATTTGTACCTAAAAGAGGTGGTAAAGTCAGCGTTGGAGATGCTCAGAAAGGAAGGATACTTGGTTCTGGATCCATTGGAACTAATCCTCCGATCGAAGATGTCTCCCTAGTCAGAGGCCTGAAGTTCAACCTCCTGAGTGTTGCACAACTGTGTGACAAAGGTAGAGATGTTGTATTCAGCTCCTCTGGATGTAAAATCCTGAACAGTAAGTCAAGGGAAGTGATTCTAACTGCTCCCATAGTAGAAAATGTTTTCATGCTGAACCTTGAGAATCTCTGTAAAAATATATGCTTGATGTCCAAAGAGGATACCTCTTGGCTCTGGCATAGAAGACTTGCTCATGTGAGCATAGACCTTCTGGCCAAAGTAGCTAGATATCAATTGGTTGAGGGTCTGCCTGAAATTAGTTTTAAAAAGAACCATTTGTGCACTGCTTGTCAATCTGGTAAACAATCCAGAAGCTCCTTTAAAACTAAAAAGATCATTTCGACTAAAAGACCTTTGGAATTACTTCATATGGACCTTTTTGGCCCTGTTCAACCAATGAGCATGGGTGGAAAGAAGTATGCCTTTGTCATAGTAGATGACTATTCAAGATTCACTTGGGTTATCTTGCTGTCTAGCAAAGATGAGTCACTTGGATGTTTCTCAATTTTGATAAAGAAGCTTGAGAATGAAACGAATGAAAAGGTTGTACATATCAGAAGTGATAATGGTGGAGAATTCAAGAACTTTATGTTTGAAGAATTCTGTGAAACCAAAGGAATTGATCATAATTTTTCTGCTCCTAGAACTCATCAACAAAATGGGGTTGTTGAAAGGAAGAACAGAACCTTGGTTGAAATAGCCAGAACTATGATCAATGACAGAAGGCTTCCAAAGTACTTTTGGGGAGAAGATGTTAACACAGCTTGTTATGTTCTGAATAGAGTGCTGGTCAGAAGCATCCTGAAAAAGACTCCCTATGAACTCTGGAAAGGTCGAAAGCCTAAAATAGGTTATTTCAGAACCTTTGGTTGTAAGTGTTACGTTTTGAATACAAAAGAATATCTTTCAAAGTTTAATTCAAAGGCATATGAGGCCATTTTTCTTGGTTACTCAACACATAGTAAAGCATATAGGGTTTTTAATAAGAGAACTCAAACTTTAGATGAATCTGTTCATGTACAGTTTGATGAGACTAACCCTGCAGATAGTAGAGCTCCTGATGAAGATGTAGTTCAAGCTCCTGAAGTAACATCTCCTGCAGAAAAAGAAAGAAGTTTCTCCCCGAGCTGCTGATGTGGTTCCTCCTGTTGCTGAACAAGTTCCAGAAGAGAATCCAACTCCAGATGTCAACTTCCTTCCAGAAGATACTCCTATGTATGATTCAACAAATGATGAACAAGTTTCAGAAGATACATTGGATTTACTACGAGAAGTTAGAGCTCCTAGGAATTACCCATTGGAGAATATTATTGACTCTATTCACAATCATGTCATGACCAGAGCTCAGCTCATAAGGTACATGGGTAATGTGGCTTTTGTGTCACTTTTGGAACCCAATGACTACTATGAAGCTGAAGATGATGATTGCTGGTTAATGGCAATGCAAGAAGAACTTGACCAGTTTAAAAGGTCAGAAGTTTGGATTTTGGTTCCCAGACCTAACAACAAGAAAGTTGTTGGTACCAAATGGGTTTTGAAAAACAAGCTTGATGAGTTTGGAAATTTTGTGAGAAACAAGGAAAGACTTGTTGCTCAAGGTTACAGTCAGCAAGAAGGCATAGATTATGGTGAAACTTTTGCTCCTGTTGCAAGGTTGGAAGCCATTAGAATCTTATGTGCTTTTGCATCATACAAAGGTTTTAAGCTCTTTCAAATGGATGTGAAAAGTGCATTCTTGAATGGTTACATTGATGAGGAAGTCTATGTGTCTCAACCTCCTGGTTTTGAAGATCCTAAGTTTCCTGATCATGTGTACAGGCTGAAGAAAGCTTTGTATGGACTGAGACAAGCTCCCAGAGCTTGGTATTAGAGACTGATAAAGTTCCTTCTGTCTAAGGGATTTGTCAGAGGCTGTGTTGATACAACTCTGTTCACTCTGAAAAAGAACAAAGATATCCTTTTAGCTCATGTATATGTTGATGATATTATATTTGGTGCTACTAATGAATCTTTGTGCAGGGAGTTCAGTGACCACATGAAGGCTGAGTTTGAAATGTCAATGATGGGAGAATTAACATTCTTCTTAGGACTTCAGATCAAGCAAATTAATGATGGTGTGTTTATCAATCAAGCCAAATATACTAGAGAAGTGCTGAAGAAATTTGGCATGTCAGACTCTAATGCAATTGACATTCCCATGGATGTTAACAAAGACTTTGATGATGAAGAGAAAGCTGGTAAACCTGTAGACATAAAAACCTACAGAGGTATGATTGGTTCCCTTTTATATCTAACTGCCAGCATGCCAGATATACATTTTGCTGTGTACTTCTGTGCTAGATATCAGGCTAAACCAAAGGAGATTCATGATGTTGCGGTCAAAAGAATTCTCAGATATCTTAAAGGCACACCAGAAGCTAGTTTGTGGTATCCTTGTAGTACAGACTTTACTCCTGTAGGATACACAGACTCTGACTATGGTAGAGATAAATTGAAGAGAGTCAGCACTTCTGGTGGTTGTCATTTTCTGGGGGAGTGCCTAGTCTCCTGGCATAGTAAGAAACAAACCTTTGTGGCTCTCTCAACTGCTGAAGCTGAGTATGTTGCTGCTGGAAGTTGTGTTTCTCAGATGCTCTGGATAAAGCAACAAATTGCTGACTATGGAATCACTCCTGGAACAATTATAATCAACTGTGATAACAAGAGTGCTATTGATCTTTCAAAGAATCCCATTCAACATAGCAGGATGAAGCATGTTCACATTAGGCATCATTTTCTGAGAGACCATGTTCTCAAGAAGGATATTATTCTTATTTACTTGCCCTCAGAAGACAACCTTGCTGATATGTTTACTAAGCCTTTGGCTAGTACACCCTTCAGAGGTCTGCGTGAAGGCATAAGTATGACTAACCCTCTTTAGTAACTTATCTGTTAATTACTTGCTTTATTCTCTTAAATGATAGTCGTTTGAGATTCTTGAGCATGATTAAAAGATAATTATGGTAATTAACTCTTAGTTTATGCGTGCGTGTAATTAATGTTTTTACTGCGCCTTTTCTGGAGATAACGGTAACGTGTTCCCTTTTTAACGGTGTTCGTGCACTTTTTGAATTGGAACGGTTTGTTGTTATTTTTTTTTGGGTATAAATAAGGGTTTCTCACACTTAGCAATTTTTCACTCGAAATCGTTTTGCATTTTAGAACTCACATAGTCTACTTCTCTGCAAATTTCTTTCTCTCAAAAACTTGACCTAATTTTCAAAATTCTCTCAAATGGCTCAAGAACAACCTATTGCACCTCCACTTTCAGTCTAACGAGGAGGATGTTGTTCGCTCTTCTATTGGGGAAGTTGATTTTGAGGTCAGCATGACTTCTATTGCTCAGGCTATCAGCATTGATGATGAGGGAATCATCATTGGAGATGATGGTTTTGCTGAAGGATATACAAAAGAGAATTGGGCCAGACCTGATTTGAGTGCCAAGGAAACCTATGCTACTTGGCTCACTCAGCATCAGAGGTGGGCACATTATCTGACTACAAATGTGTTCCTACCTAAGGCTGGTGGTGCCAATGGTGTTTCCAACAGGGAAAGGGTTTTCATGTACCATTTCATGAATCAGAAGAAGATCAACCTTCATGCCATGATTATAAGGCAGATGAAGAATGTCAAGGTGGCCAACACTCTTGCATATGGATCTCTCCTGACGAGGTTGTTTGAATCTGCCTCTATCAATATTCCAGGAGATGGAGTTACAAGCAGGAGTACTCCCATTAAGATGCTTACTCTGAGTAACTTGGTTTTGGTGTGGTACCAAAGAAGACTGAGAATCCTCCTTCACCAACTGTTGTCAATGCTCAGAAGGAAATTGCGAAGAACACTAAGCAGAAGGGTAAGAAAGTTGCTCAGAAGGTCAAGAGCAAGAAATGACCAAGTAAGTTGGTTCTGACTGTAGAAAAGGTGGCTGTTTCAGAACCTCTTCCAGCTCTGGTTCAAACAACTATCAATGTTGAACCTTCTGGTAAGATTGTTGCTGAGAAGCCAGGTGAAGCTGTTGAGAAGGCAGCTAAGGAAGCTGAGGAAAGCAGACTTGCTGAACTAGCAAAGGCTGCTGAGGCTGAGAAAGTTGCAAGAGTTGTTGCTCTTGCTGAAAGGACAAGGAAAGAAAGAGAAGCTGCTGAGTTAGCTGATAAACTAGCAGCAAGGCGTGAAATGTTGGCAAAGGCTAAGGTTGATGCTAGACTTGCTGAATGTGCTGCTCAAATTGAGAGCGAGGTGGCCTCTGGAAATGTTGAGGCTACTGGAAGAAGGTTGTTGCAAATAGAAGGTCCATGAACAAGAAGGACTTCTATATTGCTCCAAGAGCTGAATTAGAAGATACTGTTGATGATGAAGACATGATGGATATGTCTGTTGAAGGGAATCTTGATGTTCCTGTTTTTGAGGAACTCTCCGAGGATAGTGAACCAGAAGCTGAAAATCTTGAAGTTGTTATTCAGAATGCACAGAGGTTCGCTGAGAATGTTGATAACAAATATTTTATAGACAACATTCTTCTGGGTCAAGGTAGAAGCCCTGGTGATAGGGATGCTTATGAAACTCTTAACAGAATGGCTCATGTCTTTGCTGAGCCCCTTGCCACTCATGATCCCAATGCGTCTGTCCAAACTGACTCTGAACAGGTTATTTCGTCTCCCACTCATATTCATCATCCATCTCCTCCTCATACTTCTCATCCATCTCCTACTCTTCCCATTCCCCCTATTGAATCCTATTCAGAAGTGAATTTGGCCTCTGGTCATATTTTCACAGACTCCACAACAATCTCAACCACTCTCTCTCTAAACACTTCCTGCGTAATTCCTTCCATAGGTTTTACAGCTCCATCTTTCTTGTTATTCTTGATTTTGATTAACTTGATTAAACTAATTGATTTTTATTATACTCTAGTTAAAGTGACAAAAGTGAGATTATATACATGCTAAATCTTTGATTAATTAAAGTATTTTTAAGCATGTCATATATTCATGGTTTATTATCAACATTGATATCCATGAACATTCACTTATGCAAAATGTCCTTATCATGGTATGTATATATGTCATGAATAGATTTAAGATCAAAACAAATGTTTCAATATATGACATAATATTTTAACCATGGTGATTAACATGTTATATATGATGATATTCATGCATACATATCTCAAAACCATACGAATATGGAACATCTATGTCTTACATATTTTAAGTTGATGTGAGTACATAAAAGAACATGTTATGCATATGTTAAAGCATGGTTACAAAGTTAAAGTATGCATGTCATGAATCTTTACTTTTCTGGAAAATAAAAGGCAATGCATATAATCACATAATGCATGAATGGTTTGATCAAATCTTGAAAGTTGATCATACGGTTATGGTGAAATTCCTTGTGCCCAAGTTTGATATCTTATCATTACATCTCACCATATCTTTATGCAAGATTTAAAAGTACAAAAGATAAACCTATTTTTGCTAACTAAAGATTTATCTTTGTCATAGGTTTACTAATACAAGATATGAAATATCTAGCTATGGATTTAATCCTGCAAAATGTGATCCTACTTCTCCATAGCTTACTAATGCAAGACTACATGAATCCTAGCTTTACAAATACAAGATTATGAGAATCCTAGCTTTACTAATGCAAGATACCATGAAGATTTTTAAAAGATGTCTAAGCCGTATGTATTAGAACTTGTTGAAGAAGCTTATGCAAGTTGGCAAGATATCTTACATCAAATCTTGTCAAGATTATCAAAATTACCAAAGCAAGATTTTGTGTACTTTATACAAAGATCATCTCTGCAACAAATCTTCACCAACGGACATCTTCCCTCCAAGTTCAAATTTTGAACTCTCAACAGCAAACTTGGAGACTATAAAAGGAAGAGAAGGTTGAAGGAAAAGCTTAAGGAAAATACACACCGAGTACTAAAGCCATCACATTGAGATCATCTGCAAAAGAGCTTTAGTTAATCATTTTCCTTCAACATAATTTCGAGAGTTTGAGTGTTTCTATTAATCATTCAAAATATTCTGTAATAAGTTTAAGCAGTGGGGCTTAAACTGGGTTTATCACTAGATCCCGAGAAAAGTGTAAGAGAGGTTCTAGCTTAGCCTTGAAAAGTTAGAGAGGTTCTTAAGCACCATTGAAGCTTAGGAGAGGTTAACACTTAGCCTTGGAAAGTGTCAGTAGTTTCTCAGTTGTGCTTGTGAAAAACTGAGGGGGAGTTGCTCAAACACTTGGAAGTTTGAGGGAGTGAATACTGGGAGAGGTGTTCAGCTCTAGTAGTTTCTCGGATTGTGAGAACTACTCTACAGGCTTGATTTCTGCCATTAAAGAAATCACATAGTTGAAAATCTCGAGAGGTTCTCTCGGGGACAGGACTAGGCTCACAAGGAGACCGAACCTGGATAAATGATCTGCGTCTAATCCTTCTATCCCTACTCTCTTTACTTACTGTTATTTAATCACTTGCCTTGCTTTTACTTGCTTACCATATTTGCTTGTGATTAAACTGTGATATAACTGTTTATGCTCTTACTTTACTTAAATAACTTGTTCTTCCGCAAATCTTTTAAACAGTTATTTAAGTCAATAGGCAAATCGAATTAAGAGTATACTTAAGTTTTTAAAGAGAACTAATCCTATTCACCCCCCTCTAGTTTTAGTATTAGTCATATTTGGGCCAACAATTGGTATCAGAGCCAATCTCTTTGCCTATAGAGTCTAACAACTTTAGAGAGATTCGTTATGACTAGCAAGACTATAAATTTCCCAGGAAATATGTGTAGGAATCTGATCAACGATCAGAGTCGCGCAGCGGAAGCGAGAAAAACGATATTTAAAATCATTGATCAGATTATACTTGATCTTTATCATTGCCTCAATGTTATTTATGTAATTAACGTGATTAAATCTACATTAGTCACTCACATGGAATCCCTCTGAGAGAGATGGACGAACCGCACGATCGGAGGTTCCGCCAAGTTCACGTGCACAACACTTCAGACGACTAGTGCTCGAAAAAGGCACGAAGAACGATGAACAAAACTCCAGACACCACCAGCAGAGGTTCGGCCGAATGGGGGCTGAGAGGGATTAGGGTTTTCTGATTTTCTGTGTCAGAAAGTCTAGGGTTTCAATCGATTAGGATTAATTTATAGTGTGTCGACTAATTACAGTTTTAGTACCTGCATTAATTTAATTAATCTGATTGTACCACAATAGAATACAATAGATTCAATTAACATCAATTAGGTTATAATTAATCACACACTAACCCCTAAAGAAAATCTAATTAATCAATCGCTTAATTAATTAACCCGATTGAATAATTAATCCCTCCAAACAATTAATTAACTTGTTCCATTCAGAACAATTAATCAATTAACATTATCAGTTAACAACTAATAATAAGTTCATCACAAATACACTACATGTATTAGTTCTCCGAGTACAAGTCTCAGTGTCTAGTGTGCACGATCCTGTGGGCCATAATCAATTAGCTCAACGACTGATAGAGAGTTGCCTAGACCATATTAGTCACCAATTGATTACAGTGTTAGTCCATCTCATACAGATAGATACCCTGTAGTATTCTCTAATATCTCTTACCAAGCATATCGATATATCAAGTATGAGGCATGGTGGACGTCATCCTCTACAACTTGAGATATTTCTCGATCTAGAGTTAACTGAAGAACAGATAAGTAACCAGCTTATCTGAGTGTGGCCACACATTTCTCAGTTCAACTCAACGAGTGGCCTAATGATATCATCTCACTTACGGAGTGAGTGGTAATCCCTTCACTTCAACTATCAGCATGAATGAGTTCACTGACTGGACCAATCATACCCGTATTTGGCATCCTTTTACAGACATGTTAGGCGTATGTCAAATCTAATCAGATTCCTCATTCAATACTATATTGAAATCAGGTCGACAGATAAAATAGATCTACATTTATAGAAGGGCAATGACTCTTCCACCATGTGCCTTCTAAAGCGGATCGACCAAGTCCCGTATTGGTCATACGTACCTACAAACATATCCTGTACACGTGTACATATCCTGTTCGTAAAAGCTTTACATTCTATTCATTCCCATGAGTAGAACTAGCTTCTGGTTATTTATGATATACAATCAATGGATACTTCATACAGTGCATATAATACAAGATATATTAACTGAATGAATTAATGCCTTTTATTCCATAAAACAATTGTATAGTACAATCAACAAAAGTACAATACAATAACAAAATAACTATGCCTAGAACTAGGGCACACCAACAATATGTCTACTCAAATGATTCCCGAAGGACAGTCTAGTGTTAGACCACCCTTATTTTATGGAATAAACTATTCTTACTGGAAAAATAGGATGAGAAACTTTATTCAGTCTACTGACATTTTTGTTTGGAAAGTTATAAAAGAGGGATCATCTATTCCCACAAAAATAGTTGATAAAGGCAAAATTAAAAAGACTGAATCTGAGTACAACGACGATGATTGGAAACAACTACAGTTAAATGCTAAAGCTATCAATATCTTACACTGTGCTTTAGATATTAATGAATATCATCGTATTTCAGGATGTACAAGTGCCAATGAGATATGGGACAAGCTTGAAGTCATATATGAAGGAACTCAAAAGCAGAAAGATCTAAGGGTAAATTTGTATATGCGCGAATATGAGTTATTTAAGATGGAGGTAAACGAAACCATTTCAGAAATGAATACAAGGTTTACCGCCATCATAAATAATCTAAAGACCATTGGAAAATCCTTTCAAGATGAGGAGCTAATTAAAAAATTAATGAGAACAATGCCCTCAGCCTGGGATCCTAAATTGACAGTCATTGATGAAGCTAGAGATCTATCCAATTATTCTTATGATGAATTTATCGGATCTCTGCTTACTCATGAAATTAAAATGACATCTGTCAATGATAAAGAGCCCGAGGCAAGAAAGCTTAAATCCACAAGATTAAAAGCTAAGATAATCAGTGAAAGTTCAGATGAAGAATCTGAAGAGGAAATTGCTTTACTCACACGAAAGTTTAACAAGTTTTTGAAAAAGAAAAACTTTCGAAAATTTCCTAAAAAGAACTTTCACAAAGAGCCTAGAACTTCTGATAAGTTCAAGAAAGACTCTTCTCAAGAAATTGTTTGTTTTGAGTGTGATAAGCCAGGACATATTAAACCAAATTGTCCAAATCTTAAGAATCAAAACAAGAAGAAGGGTAAACAGGCTATGGTAGCAACTTGGAGTGATTGTGATGAATCTTCGTCAAGTGATGAGGAAAGTGATGAAGTTGCTAACATATGTTTCATGGCAAAAGAGGAAACATCAGAGAACTTTTATGGCAAGTTCAGAAGCTCCTTTACATCAATAGAACATAAGCTAATTTCTCACTAAGTTCTGACTAGTCTAACAAGAGTTAAAGGATTTCCACCAGAACAACAACAACTCTGTTTTCTGGATTTCTCACCCAACTCTAATCTCAACTAGATTTCTCTCTAAATCTAACTGAATATCACAAACGATATCAGTTTACAAGATTCCTATTATGAACTTGTTTTTCTTCACTCTCTCACTTAAACTTAAGCTATGCTAAGAAAGATTGAGAATGGAAAATGGTGCTCTGTTTTCTTGATTAGAACAGTGCGTTGAGATTTTGCTCGATTATCACGCGTATGGATGCAATGGAGCTTGGCTACTATTTATAGTGGATGAGGATGACCGTTGGTGAATTTGAATCTTAAATTGAGATGACATCAGTTGTTGTAGCCGTTAATCTGTCAAGTCTTCAAACGGTCTTCAAACACTTTGATTCCGTTAACCTTGTTCTTTAACTAAATCTTGAAGAGATTTGAAGATGAAGATAAGGTTGACTGAAATCTTTCTTCAATTGGATCAACAAAGGGTAGACAAGGAAGTTCTAGTTTTGTTTTGAGTAAGAAAACTTTAAATTTCATCTTCTGAAACGTTTGGACATAATCAAAACACTAGGGGTTCATCATTCTCCCCCATTTTGGTTATGGACAAACCATGGTCCAGAAGGTAAAATTACTTAGATAAACACAAAGTTTAGAAAGTAACTTCTTGATTGTTATGATTTTTACAACTTCTGAGTAACTTAACTCCCCCATTTTAGTATAAATTGTGAACTCCAGCAATCTGTATTAACTTAAAATAGGCTTAAGATCAAGTTGTTAGATTTTAGCGAAGTGTAAGTTACTAAGGTAAAACAAAACATAAACAATATATAATAACATTCAGAGACAATAAAGAATGTAAAAGTTCAGTGTATATATGATCAGAAGAAAAGAAACAATGATAAACATATGGATAACAAAAAGTCCTAAGACAATAGCTACCCAACCCAAAACCTAGCTAAGAAGCTTAAGTCCCTAAAAGATTATCAGTTTCTAGGTTTCTTCTGAAGAGGAGGCACATCACTAGAACCAGCATCAACATTCTGTCTCTTCAAACCAGATCCAGGACCACTCTGCTGAGCAGACTTCTCCCCCGTTTGGTCAGAAACAACAGGAATACCCAGAGCTCCTTGAGAGGACAGCCGATGCTGAACATGAAGAACAGTTTGGTATTGCTGATTGGTAGGCCTTACATAGTTGATCATATCCATTCTTCGTCTGAAGTCAGCATCAATGGTTCTCATATGATCAAAAGTCTGTCCAGAAAAAGGTCGCTGTCTTTGAACATCCTCCAGAAGCAGCTTGATAGAACGATTATTTGCATACACAGCAGCAGTGAGATGCTCATTCTGAATATAAGTCTGTCCTCGAACAAACCTATAGCAATTATGAAGAACCTTCTCTTGTTCTTTTGCTTGAGTGTGCATAATCTTCAGAAGTTCTGTAAGCTCTGCAATCTGGGCGCTCTGAGCAGTCACAGCAGACTCTATGCTCTGTAAGCGGTTGTTGAGATCAGGAGTGATGTCATACATAATTCTGGCAGCCCCAGAAGATGATGATCCTTGAGCTGAAGATTTCACTTCTCTCATAATATGATTAGCAGTACTTTGTAGATCATCAAGCTTACTTGGGAGAACCTTCTCATGAGCCTCATAATGCTCGTTAGCTTCCTTAACCTCTTTTTGCAGCATTTCCAGATTCTCATTGATATTACTAACAGAGGCAAGAGCTATGTTGTCTAGAGTGGGAAGGGTTAATGCCATCTATCTCATTTTGTATAACTCATCATAGGTAGCTAGATGAAGTGTTGAAAGATTACGAATGTAGACAGAAGGGTCCTGCAATTGAAGCATAGACATGAGCTGCAGGTTCTGAGCTTTCAAGGATTGAAGTTCTTGCAGCACAATGCCCTGAGCATACATGTCAGAAGCAGAAGACCTTTGCCCTAATCCAGCAAATCTATTCAGCAGTTCATCAGAGCCACTTTGACTCATTCTTCTCAACTCCTCAACAGAAGGAGCACCACCAGCTTCTGATACACCAGGAGCTCTCCCCATGAAACCAAAACTACCAAAACGTTTCTCCAACTCATCCCGATGCATAAAGTTATGCAAAAAGTCAAAGTTTGAGGACAAACCAGCAAAGAAGGATGTGGTAGAGGAAGTAGTTAAGGGATCACAAATAGAAGGTGTGTGTCCAGAGGTTGAAGGAGGAGGGAAATTTGAAGTGGAGGAAGGAGCAGATTGTGTGGTAGAGGGTGAAAAAGTAGAAGTAGTGAATGGTAGTGTAGATGGAGGAGTAAAGGATGGAGCTGAAAAACCTAATGAAGGAATTCCAGAGGAAGTATTTAAGGAGGAAGTGGTGGAGGTAGATATGGAATCTGTGAAAATAGGACCAGAGGTCAAATTTTCTTCTGTATAGGGTGCAGAGGTTGGAATGGTTGGGGGAATAGGAAGTGTGGGAGATGGATGAGAAGTATGAGATGGAGATGGATGAGAAGTATGAGATGGAGATGGATGAGGAGTACGAGAAGGAGATGGATGATGAATATGAGAGGGAGATAAAGCAAGTTGTTCAGAGACAATGGGGTCCTTTGAAGCATTAGGATCAAAGGAGGAGATAGGCTCTGTAAAGACATAAGCCATTTTGTTGATAGTTTCAGAAGCATCCCTATCACAAGGGTTCCTACCTTGACCCAGAAGAACGTTGTCCATAAAATCTTCGTTATCAACATTCTCAGCAAATCTCCGTGCATCCTGAATAATAAGATCAGGAGTATCAGCTTTTGATGCACTATCCTCTGAAAGTTCCTCAATAACAGGAGCATCAACATTTCCTTCAGCAGACATGTCCATCATGTCTTCATCAACAACTTCCTCTTCTTCAGGAATTGTTTCTTCCAAATCAGCACAAGGAGCAATATAGAGGGCCTTTTTCTTAGAGACCTTCTATTTGCAACAACCTTCTTCCTACTATTTCTGGAGAGAGGAATTTCTTCAGCATCCTTTCCTTCTTCAGTAGCCTCAACATTTCCAGAGACCACCTCGCTCTCAACTTGAGCAGCGCATTCAGCAAGTCTAGCATTAGCCTTAGCTTTTGCCAACAATTCACGCTCTGATGCCAGTTTATCAGCTAACTCAGCAGCTGCTCTCTTTTTCCTTGTTTCCTCAGCAAGAGCAACAACTCTTGCAACTTTCTCAGCCTCAGCAGCCTTTGCTAATTCAGCAAGTCTGCTATCCTCAGCTTCCTTTGCTGCCTTCTCAGCAGCCTCACATGGTTTCTCAGCAACAATCTTACCAGAGGGTTCAACACTGATAGTTGTTTGAACCAAAGCTGGAAGAGGTTCTGAGACAACCACCTTCTCTACATTCAGGACCAACGAACTTGATCCCTTCTTACTTTTGCTCTTCTTAGCAGCTTTCTTACCCTTTTGCTCAGTATCCTTCATTATTTCCTTCTGAGCATCACTTGCTGAGGGAGCATTCTCAGTCTTCTTTGGTAACACTCCAAACGCAAGATGCCTCAGAGTATGCATCTTCAGGATAGTACTTCTGCTTGTAACACCATCTCCTGGAATAACAACAGAGGCAGCCTCAAATAGCCTCGTCAGGAGAGAACCATAAGCAAGAGTACTCACAACCTTAACATTCTTCATCTGCCTTATAATCATGGCAGGTAGATTGATCTTCTTCTGATTCATAAGATGGAACATGAAAACCCTTTCCCTGTTGGAAACACCATTAACTCCACCAGCCTTCGGAAGGAACACATTTGTAGTCAAATAATGTGCCCACCTCTGGTGCTGAGTGAGCCAAGTAGCATAGGTTTCCTTAGCACTCAAATCAGGTCTAGCCCAATTCACTTCTGTGTACCCTTCAGCAGAACCATCATCTCCAATGATGATCCCTTCATCACTAATTCCAATCGCCTGAGGAATAGAAGTCCTGCTGACCTCAAACTCAACACCTCCAACAGTAGAGTGAAAGACATCCTCCTCATTAGACTGATAAAATATATTTTTATAGAACTCGGTGACCAACTTAGGATAAATAAATTCATCTAAGGAGATAAAGGAGTTCCAGTTTTGAGCACTTAGCCATTTTGAGATGGGGTCAGTGGATTTAACTTCATCCTCTAGGAACCTAGACGTGAAAACCCTAGATTCACTAATTTGTTCCTTTTGTTTAGCAGTGAACATGGGAGTGACAATGACTCAGGGTTCAACAACTTGTTCATGAGCCATTGAGAGAATTTTGAGAAAATAGGTTAAGTTTTGGGAGAAAAAGATTTGCAGAGAAGAAATCTTTTGGAATTCTAATATTCAAAGATGTTTTGAGTGAAAAGTTGCTAAGTGTAGAAACCCCATATTTATACCGAAACGAAAAACGGTTCCAATTCAAAAAGTAACTAAACACCGTTAAAAAGGGAACCAGTTACCGTTAACACCAGTAACATCGTAGTAATAGCATTAAATGTATGCATGCTTAATTAAAAGTAAGAATTAGCCTTAATCACACTTAATTATCTTAAACGGCTAGCAATTAAGATAAATAAAAACATGATTAAAAAAAATTACTGAAGTGGATAAGTCATACCAATGCCTTCTCGCAAGCTGCTGAAAGGAGTACCAGCCAGAGGCTTAGTAAACATGTCAGCAAGATTGTCTTCAGAGGGAACATGAGTAATAATGATATCCTTCTTCAAAACATGATCTCTCAGAAAGTGATGCCTAATATGAACATGCTTCATCCTGCTGTGTTGAATGGGATTCTTTGAAAGATCAATTGCACTTTTGTTATCACAGAAGATTGTAATTGTTCCAGGGATGACTCCATAGTCAGCAATTTGTTGCTTGATCCAAAGCATCTGAGAAACACAACTTCCAGCAGCAACATACTCAGCTTCAGCAGTTGACAGAGCCACAAAGGTTTGTTTCTTGCTATGCCAGGAGACTAGGCACTCCCCCAGAAAATGACAACCACCAGAAGTGCTGACCCTTTTCAATTTATCTCAACCATAGTCAGAGTCTGTGTATCCTACAGGAGTAAAATCTGTACTACAAGGATACCACAAACCAGCTTCTGAAGTGCCTTTAAGATATCTGAGAATTCTTTTGACAGCAATGTCATGAATTTCCCTTGGTTTAGACTGATACCTAGCACAGAAACACACAGCAAAATGTATATCTGGCCTGCTGGCAGTTAGATATAAAATAGAACTAATCATACCTCTGTAGGTTTTTATATCTACAGGTTTACCAGCTTTCTCTTCATCATCAATATCCTTGCTGACATCCATGGGGATATCAATAGCATTAGATTCCATCATGCCAAATTTCTTTAGCACTTCTCTAGTATACTTGGTTTGATTGATAAACACACCATCATTACTTTGCTTGATCTGAAGTCCTAAGAAGAAAGTTAATTCTCCCATCATAGACATTTCAAACTCAGCTTTCATGTGGTCACTGAACTCCCTGCACCAAGATTCATTAGTAGCACCAAATATAATATCATCAACATATACCTGAGCTAAAAGGATATCTTAATTCTTCTTCAGAGTGAACAGAGTCGTATCAACACAGCCTCTGATAAATCCCTTAGACAGAAGGAAGTTTGTCAGTCTCTCATACCAAGCTCTGGGAGCTTGTTTCAGTCCATACAAGGCTTTCTTCAGCTTGTACACATGATCAGGAAACTTAGGATCTTCAAAACCAGGAGGTTGAGATACATAGACTTCCTCATCAATGTAACCATTCAAGAATGCACTTTTCACATCCATCTGAAAGAGCTTAAAACCTTTGTATGATGCAAAAGAACATAAGATTCTAATAGCTTCCAACCTTGCAACAGGAGCAAAGGTTTCACCATAATCTATGCCTTCTTGCTGATTGTAACCGTGAGCAACAAGTCTTGCCTTGTTCCTCACAACATTTCCAAACTCATCAAGTTTGTTCTTCAGAACCCATCTAGTACCAACAACCTTCTTGTCGTTAGGTCTGGGAACCAAAATCCAAACTTCTGACCTTTTGAATTGATCGAGTTCTTCTTGCATTACCATTAACCAACAATCATCATCTGCAGCTTCATAGAAGTCCTTGGGTTCCAGAAGTGACACAAAAGCCACATTCCCCATATATCTTCTGAGCTGAGCTATGATCATGACAGGATTGTGAACAGAGTCAATTACATTCTCCAAGGGGTGATTCCTAGGAGCTCTAACTTCTCTTGGTACATCCAATGTATCTTCTGAAACTTGTTCATCATTTGTTGAATCATATATAGGAGCATCTTCTGGAAGCAAGTTGACTTCTGGAGTAGGATTCTCTTCTTAAGCTTGTTCAGCAACAGGAGGAACCACTTCAACAGCTTTGGGAGAAACATCTTCTTCTACAACAGGAGATGGTTCTTCAGGAGCTTGAACTACATCTTCATCAGGAGCTCTACTATCTGCAGGGTTAGTCTCATCAAACTGTACATGAACAGATTCATCTAAAGTTTGAGTCCTCTTATTAAAAACCCTATATGTTTTACTATGTGTTGAGTAACCAAGAAAAATGGCCTCATCTGCCTTTGAATCAAACTTTGAAAGATATTCTTTTGTATTCAAAACATAGCACTTACAACCAAAGGTTCTGAAATAACCTATTTTAGGCTTTCGACCTTTCCAGAGTTCATAAGGAGTCTTGTTCAAAATGCTTCTGATTAGCACTCTATTCAGAACATAACAAGCTGTGTTAACAACTTCTCCCCAAAAGTACTTTGGAAGCCTTCTGTCATTGATCATGGTTCTGGCGATCTCAACCAGAGTCCTGTTCTTCCTTTCAGCTACCCCATTTTGTTGAGGAGTCATAGGAGCAGAAAAGTTATGATCAATGCCCTTGGTTTCACAGAATTCTTCAAACAGAAAGTTCTTGAATTCTCCACCGTTATCACTTCTGATATGAACAACTTTTTCATTCCTTTCATTCTCAAGCTTCTTTATCAGAACTGAGAAACATCCAAGTGACTCATCTTTGCTAGACAGCAAGATAACCCAAGTGAATCTTGAATAGTCATCTACTATGACAAAGGCATACTTCTTTCCACCCATGCTCATTGGTTGAACAGGGCCAAAAAGGTCCATATGAAGTAATTTCAAAGGTCTTTTAGTTGAAATGATTTTCTTAGTTTAAAAGAGCTTCTGGATTGTTTACCATATTGACAAGCAGTGCACAAATGGTTCTTTTTAAAACTAATTTCAGGCAGACCCTCAACCAATTGATATCTAGCTACTTTGGCCAGAAGGTCCATGCTCACATGAGCAAGTCTTCTATGCCAGAGCCAGGAGGTATCCTCTTTGGACATCAAGCATATATTATTGCACAGATTCTCAAGGTTCAGCATGAAAACATTTTCTACTCTAGGAGCAATTAGAATAACTTCCCTTGACTTACTGTCCAAGATTTTACATCCAGAGGAGCTGAAGACTACATCTCTACCTCTGTCACACAGCTGTGCAACACTCAGGAGATTGAACTTCAGGCCTCTGACTAGGGAGACATCTTCGATCGGAGGATTAGTTCCAATGGATCCAGAACCGAGAATCCTTCCTTTCTGAGCATCTCCAAAGCTGACTTTACCACCTCTTTTAGGATCAAATGTGATGAATGCTTTTTCATCACCTGTCATATGCCTTGAGCACCCGCTGTCAATGTACCACAGCTTTGACATTGATGGAGCACTCAGAGCCACCTGCAACACAATCAATTAGTGACAGGTACCCAATCCTTATTGGGTCCTTCATTGTTAGATTTATCTTCAGCAGGTGTAAATGATATCTCAGACTGCAAGAGATTTTTAATGTGATACTTGCAATCCTTCAACCAGTGACCATCACTCTTGCAAAACTTGCAAAAGGGAGGGTTCTTGGATCTTTCCCTTTGCTTCTTGGGAGCTTTCTTCTTCTTCTGGGAAGGTACTACTTCTTCAGAGGCAGAAGCACTCTTAGAGGTTCCCTTTTTAGGAGGAGAAGAGATCTCTTTCAGAAGAGAGAGAGTGACAAATTTCTTCTTCTGAGGTTTATCATTCCTCAGAGGCAGTTTTTCCTTACCTTTGGCTTTTGGGCCATCAGAAGGAGAACTGAATTGTTTACTTAGTTTATCTTCTAATATTTTCATATCAGCATAAACTTGAGTAAACCTAAGAAATTTGTCAGCCTCGCTTTTGTCCAACTTCCTCTTAAGGTACTTGAACATACTGTAGAGTTCTTCAAGAGAATCAAAGATATCTAGTTCGTGAGAATTGTTTACCTCAGAGTCATATGTTGCTTCAGGAGGTGCGGAAGTTTCTCCTGTGACATCCTCAGAAATTGGCTCTTCAATAGCCATGAAACAAATCTGAGCTTGCTCTTCCTTTTCTTCAAGATCAGTACTGGTCTCAGAGTCTGACCAAGCAACCAGCATAGCTTTCTTGAACTTCTTCTTATCCTTTTTCTTGAACTTCTTCTTATCCTTGTTGTTGACATCCATAGCACACAATAGGCTTGTTTGGATCTCTCTTGAATTTTTCACCAGAATCAGGAGTTTTCTTATCAAAGCTCCTGAAAGGATTTTTGTAGTTTCCACCTCTGCCTTTTCTAAAGGCCTTCTTAAACTTCCTGGTCAGCATAGCCAGTTCCTCATCTTCAGAGGATTCTTCAGAAGATTCTGCTCTCAGGACTACTCCTCTTTTTCCTTCTGACCTTTCTCTCAGGTCATGGTTCTTCATTGACATCTCATGAGTAATTAGTGAACCAATGAGTTCATCATACTGATAATAGCTCAAGTCCTGAACTTCTTCAATGGCAGTCTTCTTGGCTTGCCAAGACCTTGGTAAGCTTCTGAGAATCTTTGTCACTTTCTCTGTTTCTTCAATATCCTTTCCCAAACTCTTCAAGTCATTGACAATCTTGGTGAACCTAGAATTCATGTTTGAAATAGATTCTTTGTCAAGAATTTCAAATAACTCATAGTCTCTCATGAGTTTATTGACTTTAGACTGCTTCACTTTTCCAGTTCCTTCATAAGTGACTTCCAGCTTGTTCCAGATGTCCTGTGCTATTTCACAAGAAGAAATCTTATTATATTCTGTAGCAGAAAGTGCACAGTGCAGCATATTTATTGCTGAAGCATTAGTTTGGAGTTTCTTAAGAATATCATCAGTGTATTCTCCTTGAGGAATAATAACATGTCCTAAACCAGCTTCCATCCTTGTTGGGATGAAGTCACCATTAGTGATAACAATCCAGGCACTCATATTCTGAGCTTAGATGAAGCACATCATCCTCTTCTTCCAGTGGGAATAGTTATCACCATTAAATAGTGGAGGTCTAGTTGTAGAACAGCCCCCAGGGATAGTAAAGTGAGAAGAGTTCTCAGACTGGTGTCTACTAGCCATCTCTATTGATTCTGATAGGATCTTACACTTAGATTGTTAGATCTTTAGTAAATATACGAAGTGACCTTCACTCTGATACCACTTGTTGGCCCTAACAAGAACATAATCACCTAGAGGGGGGTGAATAGGCCCTAACCAGTTTTTGAAGAAACTTAATTTTTCAGAGTCAAATTTCCTCAGAGTCAGAGGCTAATTAGAGAAACAGCTGCTGATGAAAATTCTGCCTTAACACAGTTTAACTGGTTTCAGCAACAGAAGCTCTGAGTTAGAAAGCTTCTGGACAGTCTTCTGAACAAAGACAATGATATAAGGAGGAAATCTGTTTCAGCACTAAATATAAACAAGTATAAGGAAAGGAGAAAGAAGTTCAGGAGATCCTGAGAACAAGTTGATTTATCCAAGTTCGCCACAGAAGTCCTGTGACTACGCTTGTCCCCTGTGGTCGCAGCCGCCAAAGATTTTAAATCTACTATTCAGAACTTTTATGGCAAGTTCAGAAGCTCCTTTACATCAACAGAACATAAGCTAATTTCTCACTTAGTTCTGACTAGTCTAACAAGAGTTAAAGGATTTCCACCAGAACAACAACAACTCTGTTTTCTGGATTTTCTCACCCAACTCTAATCTCAACTAGATTTCTCTCTAAATCTAACTGAATATCACAAACGATATCAGTTTACAAGATTCCTATTATGAACTTGTTTTTCTTCACTCTCTCACTTAAACTTAAGTTATGCTAAGAAAGATTGAGAATGGAAAATGGTGCTCTGTTTTCTTGATTAGAACAGTGCGTTGAGATTTTGCTCGATTATCACGCGTATGGATGCAATGGAGCTTGGCTACTATTTATAGTGGATGAGGATGACCGTTGGTGAATTTGAATCTTCAATTGAGATGACATCAGTTGTTGTAGCCGTTAATCTGTCAAGTCTTCAAACGGTCTTCAAACACTTTGATTCCGTTAACCTTGTTCTTTCACTAAATCTGTAAGAGATTTGAAGATGAAGATAAGGTTGACTGAAATCTTTCTTCAATTGGATCAACAAAGGGTAGATAAGGAAGTTCTGGTTTTGTTTTGAGTAGACAAGCACGCTCCTTCAAAACAGCTTTTTGAACTTTTGGCGCCTTGCATTAATTGCGTCTATCAGAGCATTGAATGCTAAACAAGACTCGTGACTTAGCTTCTGGTGGCTAATTCCTTTTGTCTAAGCCTCTGATCAAATTGGTAAAGGTTTCTCTTCTGATTGCTTCTTAGACCTCTGAGGCGAGCTTTAACAATTTTCAACAGGACTTCAGAGCGGAGCATCCAGCTTCTGAACCTTTATCTACTATCTTCAGCTTCTCAATTATTCTGAGTCTTTAAGACAATCCAGAGAATCTTCATTCAGCACCTGCTGAGAAACTTATACAATACTTAACAAAAATTGTTAGTCAACATTGAAAAGTAAGTAAGAAAACTTTAAATTTCATCTTCTGAAACGTTTGGACATAATCAAAACACTAGGGGTTCATCAAAACAAAAAACTAAAAGATGATAAAACTATAAGTGGTTTTTCAAAAGGAAAGGAAATTCTTCATGATATTCTTAACTCCCAAAGACACTGTGATGACAAGTCTGGAATTGGTTGTTCAAGTATATATCATGAAAAATTTACTCAAGATAAACAAAAGAAAAAGATGTATTATAATAATAAACTGTTAAAATCTCCAAAAGTCAAGAACTGTTATTATTGTAATCATAATGACCATACAATCAAAAATTGTAAATTTAAGAATGGTCGATATAAAGGAAAGTTTATCTGGATTGAAAAAGTGTCGAGATTGTCTACTGCTAACTCCTCAGGACCCAAGATTCGTTGGGTACCTAAATCTAATTGATTAAATGCAGGGATATTTGAGAAGCACACCAAGGTCAAAAAATTGGTATATTGATAGTGCTTGCTCAAGACACATGACTGGTGATAAAAATGCGTTCACTTCTATTAAATCTTTTAGTGGAGGAAGTGTCAGTTTTGGAGACAAACGAAAAGGACAAGTGATCGGAAAAGGTCAAGTAGGTGTACAACCATCCATTGAAGATGTATCTTTGGTCGACGGGCTAAAATACAATCTTCTGAGTGTAAGTCATCTATGTGATAAAGGTATGAAGGTAGTTTTTAACTCCAAAAGCTGTGAAGTTTTTGATGCAAAATCCGACAAGGTTTTATTCACAGTTCCAAGAGTTGAAAATGTTTATATGCTTAATCTTGAGAAAATATCTTACGATAAATGCCTTGTTTCACATAATGATGAGAGTTGGTTATGGCACAAAAGGTTAGGACATGCTAGTATGTTTTTAATCTCGAAATTATCTAAGAAAGAGCTTGTAAGAGGTCTTCCTAAGATAAATTTTAATAAGGATCACATTTGTATCAACTAGTAGACCACTAGAATTACTTCACCTAGATTTATTTGGACCAATTCAGCCATCTAGTCTAGGAGGAAAGAAGTATGCTTTGGTAATTGTTGATGACTACTCTAGGTTTACATGGACCTTATTCTTAGCATCTAAGAATGAGACCTTTGACCAATTTGTCCATCTTGTCAAGAAACTCCAAAATGACAAAAATGTCAAGTTGACCTCTATTAGAAGTGATAATGGTGGTGAATTTAAAAATCAGTTTTTTGAATTGTTTTGTAATGAGTCTGGTATTAACCATATGTTTTCTGCCCCCAGAACTCCGCAACAAAATGGAGTTGTAGAACGTAAAAATAGAACGTTGGAAGAAATGGCTATAACTATGATAAGTGAAAGTAATCTTCCTAAATATTTTTGGGCTGAACCTACTAACACAGATTGCTATATTTTAAATAGAGCTTTGATCAGGCCCATATTGGAAAAGACTCCTTATGAGTTATGGAAAGGAAGAAAACCAAACATTAGTTACTTTCACATGTTTGGTTCTAAATGTTTTGTTCACAACAATAATAAAGACCAACTAGGAAAGTTCGATGAAAAGTCTGACGAAGGAATCTTTTTAGGATATTCCTTATCTAGCAAAGCCTATCGAGTTTTCAATAAAAGAAACCTAGTTGTAGAAGAGTCTGTTCATGTGGTTTTTGATGAAAATAACTTAACTGTGGAAAAGATAAATGATGATCTATTATCAATTGAAAGTCCTCAGTTAAATGTCTCTACATCAGAACAGTCTGTACCTAGGGAAGAAAATAATGACCTTCCAAAGGAAATTAGAGTTCCGAGACATCATTCTCAGGAAGACATTATTGATGACCCATCTGAAAAGGTCATGACTAGAGCACAGTTCAGAAAGTACTTTGGTAATATTGCCTTTGTATCTGAACTTGAACCAAAAAGCTTCAAAGAAGCTGAAGATGATGAAAACTGGATTCTTGCCATGCAAGAAGAACTAGATCAGTTCAAAAGAAACAATGTGTGGAAATTAGTTCCAAGACCAATAGGAAAGACTATCATCGGAACTAAATGGGTCTTTAGAAATAAGTTAGATGATTCCGGATGTGTTACCAGAAATAAAGCTAGATTAGTTGCACAAGGTTACAACCAACAGGAAGGTATTGATTTTGATGAAACTTATGCTCCTGTTGCAAGATTAGAATCTATTTGTATGCTATGTGCTTATGCTTGTTACAAAGACTTTAAACTTTATCAAATGGAAGTTAAAAGTGCTTTCTTGAATGGTTTTATTTCTGAAGAAGTCTATGTTAAACAACCTCCTGGTTTTGAGGATTCTGAA
The DNA here is from genome assembly GCA_028411795.1 of Euphorbia peplus. Lineage (NCBI taxonomy): Eukaryota > Viridiplantae > Streptophyta > Magnoliopsida > Malpighiales > Euphorbiaceae > Euphorbia > Euphorbia peplus. The sequence continues at coordinate 20,979,658 of CP110840.1, forward strand.
TTTCCGGATCATGTTTTCAAACTTTCAAAAGCATTATATGGTTTGAAACAAGCTCCCAGAGCTTGGTATGATAGATTAAGTTCTTTCTTGATTAAAAATAATTTTCAAAGAGGAAAAGTTGATATTACCTTGTTTATAAAATATGAGAAAACTCATCTATTGATTGTGCAAATATATGTCGACGATATTATTTTTGGTTCAACTAATGAATCTTTAAGTGAATCCTTTGCAAAAGAAATGAGTAATGAATTTGAAATGTCTATGATGGGCGAGCTAAATTTCTTTTTAGGATTGCAGATTAAACAAGGAAAAAGAGGTATATTTATTAATCAAGGAAAGTATGTTAGAGAACTTTTGAGAAAGTTTGATATGGATAACTGCAATGAGGAAGATACTCCTATGAGTACTGCTGTGAAAACTAAAAAGGATGAGAATGGAAAAAGTGTAGATATACGAAAATACAGGGGAATCATTGGGTCTCTACTGTATCTCACTGCTAGTAGACCTGACATTCAATTCAGTGTATGTCTATGTGCCAGGTATCAGTCTGATCCTAAGGAATCTCATTATGCAGTTGTCAAAAGAATTTTTAGGTATCTGAGAGGAACTCAGAATGTTGGTTTATGGTATCCTAAATGTAAGGATATAAATCTTGTTGGATATAGTGACGCTAACTATGCAGGGTGCAGGTTAGAAAGAAAGAGTACTTCAGGTACGTGTCACTTTCTTGGAAATGCTTTAGTCTCATGGTCAAGCAAAATTCAGTTGCACTATCTACCACTGAGGCAGAATATATTTATGTGGGTAACTGTGTAACTCAAATTTTGTGGATGAGACAACATTTAAGAGATTATGGTCTCACTTTCGAACATGTTCCCGTTAAATGTGATAATACAAGTGCTATAAATTTGGGTAAAAACCCTAGTCAGCATTCAAAGGCTAAGCACATTGATATTAAACACCATTTTATACAAGATTATATTCAAAAGGGAGATATTAATCTAGAATATGTTCCTACAGAAGATCAAATCGCAGACATTTTTACTAAACCATTAAGTTCTGAGCGATTTGCTATTCTACGAAACGAATTGGGAATGACAAATCCTATAATTGATTAAAACAAATATTGTTGAATTAAAAGTTAATAAAAATGATTTTATTAATCTTTTTATTAAAATTTAGTTTATCATAAGGTTTTAATAATATTATTTGTCATAAAATAGATTTGATGTGACCATACTTAGATTATCTAAATTATGTGTTTGGGTCACTATCAAATTTGCTTTCTTAAGTAACCGGCCCATTAACTTTATCTGATTAATTCTTAAGGCATGTTAATTAAGCTAATGGAAAGTTTATAGGGTAGTATTTGTAAACGTGTGAGTTAAACAAGGACTTGTTTGGATATTTCTTTTCCCTCCTAAACCTGAGACATACGAAGAGTCTCCCTTACCTGAACATGTACCTTCTAGGGAAACTGAAATATCTCCTGAAAAATAATCTTTCTTTGACTCACCTATCTTTCAACCTACTCTACGCCGTCTACTATGGCAATCATCTTTCCACCCTTTCATTTCCTTACCAAAAAGAAAGCTCTCCTCCTGTCTCTCAAAATAAACAGCATGAGATCCCAACCTTCAAAGAAACCCAAAACTCCGGCGATCAGAAACCGCACTGCTAGTTTAAGAATAAGAGAGAAATCGGTGTCTGAGATCTGATGAACCCTAAGAGTTTTGATTATGTCCAAACGTTTCAGAAGATGAAAAATTAAATTTATCCTATATACTTTGCATATTGACTAACAATTTTGTTAAGTGTTGGATAAGTTTTTCTCAGCAGGTGCTGAATCAAATATCCCTGGTCACTTGCTTTACTCAGAAGATATCAGAAGCTGAAGACAGAAGATGTTGATCGGAAGCTGGTACAACCGCTATGAAGCTCTTGTAGTCGGTTTCTACTCTCTCAGAAGTTTGCTCAAGCAACCAGAAGATAAATTTGATAAAGATCAGAAGCGCTAATAGAAGTACGTTATCACGGGTTTTGTTTAGCATTTAATGCTGTGTCAGTTGCATTTAATGCTAGGCGCCAAAAGTTCAAAAAGCTGTTTGAAGGGCGCGCTCGGTTCACTAAAGAACAAAACCTGTCTCCTAACAGCGCCGATCGAAATCAAATAAGTCCAAGTCAACTCCATCCTTTTCTTCATCTCGTTCAAGATTAAGCAAAAGTACAGTTGACAGGATAAAGTGTTAGTGACCGTTTGAAGAAGATGACAAGAATAACGGCTTCTCTCCTCCATGTCATCTGTGAAGATTCAAATCCTCACAACGGTCATTTCCAAGACACTATATAAAGAAGCCAAGCTCCACTGTATCAACTACGCATGATTCAAAAGAGCTGAAATCTCAACGCACTGTTAATATCAAGAAAACAGAGCACTATTCCCATTCTCAATCTCTACTTAGCTTAGCTATTGTTTTAGTGAGAGAGTGAAGAAAAACAAGTTCATAATAGGAATCTTGTAAACTGGTATCGTTTGTGATACTCAGTTAGATTAAAGAGAGAAATCTAGTTGAGATTAAAATTGGGTGAGAAATCCAGAAAACATAGTGTTTGTTGTTCTGGTGGAAATCCTTTAACTCTTTTTAGGCTAGTCAGAACTAAGTGAGAAATTAGCTTAAGTTCTATTGATGTAAAGGAGCTTCTGAACTTGCCATAAAAGTTCTGAATAGTGGATTTATAAAATCTCTGGAGGCTGCGACCTCAGAGGACAAGACGTAGTCACAGGACTTCTGTGGCGAACTTGGATAAATTGAACTGTTCATCATGACCTCCTGAATCTCTTTCTCCCTTCCTTATACTTGTTAAATTACTTCTGTGTACTTGTTATATATTTACTGCTGAAACAGATTTACTCTTTAAAATCACAAGTCTTTGTTCAGAAGATTGTCCAGAAGCTCTCATATCAGAACTTCTGTTGCTGAAAAGACAGAAACTGTCTTAAAGCAGAATATCCCTCAGAGGCTACTTCAATAAGCTTGCCTCTGACTCTGAGGATCTTTGACTCTGAAAATTTGAGTTTCCTCAAAAACTCAAAAATATCAGTTTTCTGTTTGAAACACCTATTCACCCCCCTCTAGGTGATTCTGTTCTTGTTAGGGCCAACAAGATCATGTCTCGAAATGAAAGAATGAAAGATGTGATTCAAAACTCCTTGAATCCAAAATCCGGTGAAGAGGTAAATCTTTCACCTTCTGTGTCTAGAGTCAATCCTTTGCACTGTGATATACACAATAGGAAGATGTTATCCCCTCTGTTTTTGGATCTAGATTTCTTAGAAACCCTAAACTTACCACTTTTACGTTGGTTCAAGAGTCAAGGGTGGATATCTTTTCTAAATCTGCAAGAAAAAGTGTATCCAGAACTTGTTTATGAATTTTATGGAGCTTTATCCAAAATCAGTGAAAACACTTTTTTGTCTAAAGTAAAAGGGAAAACTTTTGTCTTTGATGATGTAATCCTAGGAAAGATTCTGAATGTTCCTTATTCTGGAAAGAAAATCACTAAAAAGGACCACTCTTTTGAAATAGAAAGCTATGACTTTTACTCTTTTGTCAGAAGGATATTCAAAATTGACTCAAAAGATCCTATTCCTTTTGTTCTTAGGAGAAGCAGTCTGGACACAGGTCTAGAAACTTTACATTATTTCATAACTAGGATTTTTACTCCTGTTCGAAGTAATCTAGGAAACATGAGTACTTTTGACATTTACTTCATATGGAATATCATACACTATATAAATGTCAACTTACCATACATAATTTTAGAACACATGTCAAACCTAAGAATGCATGATGAACTGCCTTATGCAATTTTATTGACTGCCTTGTTCAGATACTTTGATATTAAATTGGATGACCAGAATCACCTTGAGTCTAGGAGTATCTCTAAACCTGAGCTTTATAAGATGTTTCTGAGAAATAAACCAAAGGATGAGAGAAAACAAATAATTAGAAACCTTCTTCATCCTCCTACTCAGACTTTGAGCTTGCTTGAAATCCATTCCACAAGCAGTCATGATGAGATGAGTGATATATGTAAAGGATGGTCATTCTCTAGAGAGTCATCTCCCACTTTGAGCATAAATTCATTATATGTTAATGAGCTGAAATTGCAGAAATTGAAGGGTCCTATGACTGACATGGAGACAAAACCTGAACATCAAGAAATGAGCTCAGAAAAATTGAACTTGGTCCAAAAATTGACTGAGGGATTCCAACAGCCTCCCCAATCTGGAAACTCTTCAGAGTTCACTATTCCTGCTTACATTGATGCTGATACTTATCAAACTAATGTTCAAGACTCTACTCCTTTGTTTTTGTCTCACTTTAATCTTCAGTCAGCTCTTTTAGAAGGTCTTGAAGCCAATCCTCATATAACCTATATGGGGACACCAGTTTCTGAGCAGCTTGTTCAACTCATGGCCAGCATGAAACAGATGTTTGGAGAAGTTCATGCCACTACTGCCTCTTTGGACTCACAGTCTCGATTCCTTGCCAACACTATGATGCAAGCTGACTTAATGTCACAAAGACTTGGAAAGCAGACCACTGACATATTTTAAGTTGATGTGAGTACATAAAAGAACATGTTATGCATATGTTAAAGTATGGTTACAAAGTTAAAGTATGCATGTCATGAATCTTTACTTTTTTGGAAAATAAAAGGCAATGCATATGATCACATAATGCATGAATGGTTTGATCAAATCTTGAAAGTTGATCATACGGTTATGGTGAAATTCCTTGTGCCCAAGTTTGATATCTTATCATTACATCTCACCATATCTTTATGCAAGATTTAAAAGTACAAAAGATAAACCTATTTTTGCTAACTAAAGATTTATCTTTGTCATAGGTTTACTAATACAAGATATGAAATATCTAGCTATGGATTTAATCCTGCAAAATGTGATCCTACTTCTCCATAGCTTACTAATGCAAGACTACATGAATCCTAGCTTTACAAATACAAGATTATGAGAATCCTAGCTTTACTAATGCAAGATACCATGAAGATTTTTAAAAGATGTCTAAGCCGTATGTATTAGAACTTGTTGAAGAAGCTTATGCAAGTTGGCAAGATATCTTACATCAAATCTTGTCAAGATTATCAAAATTACCAAAGCAAGATTTTGTGTACTTTATACAAAGATCATCTCTGCAACAAATCTTCACCAACGAACATCTTCCCTCCAAGTTCAAATTTTGAACTCTCAACAGCAAACTTGGAGACTATAAAAGGAAGAGAAGGTTGAAGGAAAAGCTTAAGGAAAATACACACTGAGTACTAAATCCATCACATTGAGATCATCTACAAAAGAGCTTTAGTTAATCATTTTCCTTCAACAGAATTTCGAGAGTTTGAGTGTTTTTATTAATCATTCAAAATATTTTGTAATAAGTTTAAGCAGTGGGGCTTAAACTGGGTTTATCACTAGATCCCGAGAAAAGTGTAAGAGAGGTTCTAGCTTCGCCTTGAAAAGTTAGAGAGGTTCTTAAGCACCATTGAAGCTTAGGAGAGGTTAACACTTAGCCTTGGAAAGTGTCAGAAGTTTCTCAGTTGTGCTTGTGAAAAACTGAGGGGGAGTTGCTCAAACACTTGGAAGTTTGAGGGAGTGAATACTGGGAGCGGTGTTCAGCTCTAGTAGTTTCTCGGATTGTGAGAACTACTCTACAGGCTTGATTTCTGCCCTTAAAGAAATCACATAGTTGAAAATCTCGAGAGGTTCTCTCGGGGACAGGACTAGGCTCACAAGGAGACCGAACCTGGATAAATGATCTGCGTCTAATCCTTCTATCCCTACTCTCTTTACTTACTGTTATTTAATCACTTGCCTTGCTTTTACTTGCTTACCATATTTGCTTGTGATTAAACTGTGATATAACTGTTTATGCTCTTACTTTACTTAAATAACTTGTTCTTCCGCAAATCTTTTAAACAGTTATTTAAGTCAATAGACAAATCGAATTAAGAGTATACTTAAGTTTTTAAAGAGAACTAATCCTATTCACCCCCCCCTCTAGTCTTAGTATTAATCATATTTGGGCCAACATTTCTCACTTCCATCTACACTACCATCCACCACTTCTACTATTCCTTCCTCTACCACACAATCTGCTCCCTCTTCCACTTCCAATATTCCTTCTCCTTCAACCTCTGGACATACACCTCCTGTGTGTGATCCCTTAACTACTTCCTCCACTACATCCTTTTTCGCTGGTTTGTCCTCAAACTACGATTTTCTACACAATGTGATGCATCGGGATGAGTTGGAAAAACAGTTTGGTAGTTTTGGTTTCATTGGCAGAGCTTCTGCTGTTTCAGAAGCTGGTGGTGCTCCTTTTGTTGAGGAGTTGAGAAGAATGAGTCAGAGTGGCTCTGATGAACTACTGAATAGATTTGATGGCGTAGGGCAAAGGATTTCTACTGCTGATATGTATGCTCAAGGCATTGTGCAGCAAGAATTGCATTCTCTGAAAGCTTAGAACCTGCAGCTCATAACTATGCTCCAATTGCAGGATCCTTCTGTCTATATTCGCAATCTTTCAACACTTCATCTGGCTGTTTATGATGAATTTTACAAGCTGAGACAACTGGCATTAACCTTTTCTACTCTTGAAAGTATAGCTCTTGCCTCTACCAGTAATATTAATAAAAATCTGCAGATCTTGCAACAAGAGGTTAAAGAAGCTAATGAGCATTATGAGGCTCATGAGAAGGTTCTCCCAAGTAAGCTTGATGATCTGCAAAGTACTGCTAATCATATTCTGAGAGAAGTGAAATCTTCTGCTCAAGGATCATCATCTTCTGGGGCTGCCAGAATTATGTATGACATCACTCCTGATCTCAACAATCATCTTCAGAGCATTGAATCTGCTGTGACTGCTCAGAGCGCCCAGATTGCGGAGCTTACAGAACTTTTGAAGATTATGCACACTCAAGCAAAAGAACAAGAGAAGACTCTTCATAATTGCTATAGGTTTGTTCGAGGGCAGACTTATATTCAGAATGAGCATCTCACTGCTGCTATGTATGCGAATAATCTTTCTATCAAGCTGCTTCTGGAGGATGTTCAAAGACAGCGTCCTTTTTCTGGACAGACTTTTGATCATAAGAAAACCATTGATGCAGATTTTTGTCGTCGAATGGATCTGATCAACTCTGTAAGGCCTACACCTCAGCAATATCAGACTGCTCTTAATGTTCAACAGAAGTTGGATTCTCAAGGAGCTCTGGGTGTTCCTGTTGTTTCTGGCCAAACGGGGGAGAAGTCTGCTCGGCAGAGTGGTCCTGGCTCTGGGATGAAGAGACAGAATGTGGATGTTGGTTCAAGTGGTGCAATTCTTCCTCAAAAGAAATCTAGATCTTATAGTCAATCACATAGGACTTAAGCTTCTTAGCTAGGTTCTGGGTTGGGTAGCTTTTGTCTTAGGACTCTATGTTATCTTTCCAGTTGTTTTGATTATGTCTTTGATTCTTCTGATTATCTATCCACTGAACCTTTACATACTTTTAATTGTCTCTGAATACTATTTATATTGTTTATGCTTTTTGAACTTAGTAACTTACACTTCACTAAAATCTAACAACTTGATCTTAAGCCTATTTTTAAGTTAATACAGATTGCTGAAGTTCACCATTTATACTAAAATGGGGGAGTTAAGTTACTCAGAAGTTATAAAAATCATAACAATCAGGAAGTTACTTTCTAAACTTTATGTTTATCTAAGTAATTTTTACCTTCTGGACCACGGTTTGTCCATAACCAAAATGGGGGAGAATGATGAACCCTAAGTGTTTTGATTATGTCCAAACGTTTCAGAAGATGAAATTTAAAATTTACTTACATACTTTTCAATGTTGACTAACAATTTTTGTTAAGTATTTGTATAAGTTTCTCAGCAGGTGCTGAATGAATATATTCTTGATTGCCTTGAAGACTTAGAAGAGAAGAATCACTGAAGACAGTAGTGTAAAGCTCAAAAGCTGGATACTCCGCTCTGAAGATCTTCCGAAGTCTGTTAAAGCTCTCCTCAGAAGTCTAGAAGCAATCAGAAGGAATTCCATTTGGATCAGAAGCTTAGACAAAAGGAATAATGAATTCAGAGGCGCTAGTCACGAGTCTTATCTAGCATTTAATGCTCTGACTTCTGCATTTAATGCAAGGCGCCAAAAGTTCTAAAAGCTGTTTTGATGGAGTGCGCATGTCTGCCTCAAGCAAAACAAGTTTTTCCTTGCCTACCCTTTGTCGATCTAAATGAAGTAAAATTCCAGTCAACCTTATCATTGATTTTAATCACTTACCGGATTAAGTTAAAGAACAAGGTTAACGGAATCAAAGTGTTTGAAGACCGTTTGAAGAAGTGACAGATTAACGGCTACAACAACTAATGTCACCTATTGAAGATTCAAATTCAAGCAACGGTCATCTCCAAAGCACTATAAATAGTAGCCAAGCTCCATTGCATCACACACGCGATTAACGAGCAAAATCTTAACGCACTGTTTTAACAAGCAAAACAGAGCATCTTTTTCCATTCTCAAGCTTTCATAGTTTAGACTTTGTAATAGTGAGAGAGTGAAGAAACACAAGTTCATAATAGGAATCTTGTAAACTGGTATCGTTTGTGATACTCAGTTAGATTTGAGAGAAATCTAGTTAAGGTTTGAGTTGGGTGAGAATTCCAGAAAACAGGATTGTTGTTGTTCTGGTGGAAATCTTTTAACTCATTCTAGGCAAGTCAGAACCAAGTGAGAAATTAGCTTTGTGTTCTGTTGATGTAAATGAGCTTTTGAAATTTCCATAAAAGTTCTGAATAGTAGATTTAAAATCTCTGGCGGCTGCGACCACAAGGGACAAGACGTAGTCACAGGACTTCTGTGGCGAACTTGGATAAATCGACTTGTTCATCCGGATCTCCTGAACCTCTTTCTCCCTTCCTTATACTTGTTATTATTGCTCCTGTGTACTTGCTTTTGTTTAGTGCTGAAATAGATTTACTCTTATCTCATTGTCTTTGTTCAGAAGACTGTCCAGAAGTTCTCTAACTCAGAGCTTTTGTTGCTGAAAGCAGTTAATCTGTGTTAAGGCAGAATTTCCCTCAGAAGCTGTTTCATTAAACTAGCATCTGACTCTGAGGAAATTTGACTCTGAGAAATTAAGTTTCTTCAAAAACTTGAAAATATCAGTTTTCCGCTTAGACACTTATTCACCCCTCTAGGTGATTCTGATCTTGTTAGGGCCAACAAATTACACGTATTAAAGAAATCGCGTTGTTTTTGAAATACTGCTTTTATAGTTATCACATAACTATTCACGTAATCGAAGTTAATATTTTATATACGAGATCACATCTCGGATAGATTTGTCTTAATTTGAATCGTATATATCACATATACCGAGGTTATTTAGTTTATCGGTCTTTGTCAAAGTTAGATTGTTACTCTACATTTATAACATAAGCGTGAGTGGAAAAACGAATTTTAAATTAGTTTGATTAGCGTATATAACATGTATGTTAAAGGAAAATAGAATCTATTAATATATATTTTGGATTATGTATATTATATAAAGATATGTAGCTTTATACATTTTAAGAATTTAAATATTTTTTACGTGTATCACATATACGTAAATACGCCGTTTTTAATTTTAGAAAAGCATTTTAAAACGGGACTTGAGCTCACGAGTATAACATAAACGTGATGTTTAAAGTGTTTGAGTTTTGTTTAAATGAGTAATGAGCAACAATAAATAATAACAAATATAATAATGAATAATATATAATGATAAATAAATACAATTATATAAATAATAATGAAAAATACTAATAATAAAAAATAATTAACGATAATAATAATAATAATAAATAATATGATAAATTATCTTAATAAAATTTGATCCATAATTAAAAGCAATTAGAAATGTTTTTACGAAAGTCATCTAATCAAACATAAGATGTTCAAGTAATTAATTTACAAATTTTAAAGAATAAGATATTTGCCAAGATAATCATATTAGCACTTCTAAACTAATTAGACCAAAATACACATATCATCTAAATTCAGAATATATGCAATCATACACGAACTAAATTTACATCTGTGAGCACGGATTTTTCTGATCTCGATGATGAAAGTGTTGTTTACCTCGTGATTATACATTTGGAGAAGTCATTTATTGACCTATTATGCGTTAAAAAGTCCCGGGGAGCCTCGGAAGTGACAAACGGAGCCGAAACGATCTTTTTTCCACCATTAGGGGACTAAACTCGGCCGAGTTTAGTCAAACTCGGTCGAGTTTTATTGCATTATTTCTGCAAGTGCACAGTTTCGCATATAGTAATAAAAGATCGTACCCACAGAGATGAAACAATACACTTAAACTTTCTCTTATTCGCGTTCATTTTCTTTTCACAAATAGTTAAAACGATAATCCTTATTGATGTGATTGAATAAAACACAACTTACTGTACCATTCATATATAACATATACTTCAATTCACCAAACACACATGTTTGGATTTCTATTCATTGTAAATGCAAAGACAACAATTCATTTAAGCACGTAAACACAATATTAAGTAATCTCAATATGATCAATCTAGTCTCGATATAACTCATTCTGATCTCTCGATACATGCAAATAAGTTAACCATATATGAACATCAATTATAACACTAATCGAACCTATTCGTATTAATCTTTTAATCAACTACAATCATACAAGTAAAACTAGATTTAAACCTAAGCAACCGAACCTATTCGTATCACTAAAATCATAAGTTAATGATAAACACAAATTCATATACTTAGTAACTATTTTGATGTAAATATCTTACTTAGCATGCAAACTTATTAATTCAAGAACATAATCATATGAAGAACATTAATCTTTTAATAAACTCAATATCGTATTCATACAAGATGTAAACATAAAATCAAAGTTAAACAGAACATAAAAAAGTATAGAAATCAGGAGCGTCAATCCTTTTTACTCTACTCAGAAGGCGTGTCAAGCCTCGGGGAATTCTTGCTCGGATTTCCCTCGACGAACGGATGAACAAAGTCGATCTCTCGATCTAAACTACAATGCCTTATGAAAGGAACGAAATCTTACTGTGTTTCTCATCTGAATACACGGCTGGAACTATGTATGTTGGGTGAATTTACGGGTAAAGGTTTACGGGAAATATCCGAATTTCAGACATGAATGATGTATTTATAGGCATCAAGAGGTGTGTTTCAAAGGGTTACAACCTTCAGGGAGTGGTCGTGTTCGTTGGGAAGATACACGACTTTTCGGAAGAGTTGTACGGATAAGAACGAAGAAATAAGCTTCTTGGAGAAGTTGTGTCTCGGCGACCCAGAGACAAGAAGTGGCGCACCAGAGACAAGCCATATTCCTCTTTGCGCACCAAAGACAAAAGTTGTCTCTGGCGTGTGAGCTGTAGGAATGGAATTTCGACCTTTTTCTTCGATTTTCCAACTTAAGCTTACACACGTAACTTCCTTGCACGACCTTACATGAACTCGTACGACTTCTTTTACTCGTTTTCAGCTCGAACTAACATCAAATTGCTATGCTTTCACTAGATTAAGCTCTGAAAATCAAAACAAACACAAAGTAGTGAATTTGCCCTTATCCTAGATATTTCTAAGCTAAATGAGCTAAAACTATATGAAATATTATAAAATTATACATGAAATACATAGCTAAATTAAGTACATTTTGGACTTAACAAGTTTGTTCCTCCCAAGAAAAAACTCGACCGAGTTTGTATGAAAACGGGCCCGAAAATGACGTTTTTTCACTATTTCGGGTGACGTACGCATTTTCGGACCTTTCTTATGAGTATAACATATGAATAAGACATTATCCCTTCATAATAAACACTCATAAACATCCGTAAATCTCTTAAAAACACCCATTTCACAAGATAAAAGCTCAAAGAATAAGAAAATTCTTCTTCGCAAACAAGGAAGAAACGACTTCGAAATGAGCTCTGATTCTCGTTTCCGGATTGTTTTCTTGTTGATTCTTGATTTAAATACTTCAATTCTTATCTTATAATCACTAGAGAAGTTGTTAGTTGACTTAGTATATAGTAGGGAGCTTCCTGGAGCCTCAAAGGTGCCGAACGGGGTTGAAACGGCCAAAAAATCCACCATCGAGGGGACCAAGCTCGGCCAAGCTTGCATAAGCTCAGCCGAGCTTACCTGGAGTAGGGTCCCGGAAATAGTTTTTTCACTATTCCGGGACACTATTCCATTTTGGATGCTTTAGGGAGACTTTTCCTATAAATAAGACCCTCCCCCCCCCCTTCAGAAATACATCAACTAAACACCCCAAAACCTCCCAAACACTTCATTTTGCAAGATCAAACACCCAAAAATCCATGAAAAGTGAGTTAGTAAAAAGTGAAAATTTTGAATAACGCACTCAAAAAAGGGCTTCAATCTTCATTTCTGGAGTGTTTTCAAATTGTTTCTTGTTACAAACACATCAAATATCATCCCATTAACACTTCTATTCAATCATTTCAACCATTTTAGTGCTCAAAATCAAGCCTTGAGTCGGGTTTTGTCACTTATCCAAGTTGCTCGGGTTGTTACTTCTGGGGGTCTGTTTGGAGTTTCTTTTGCATAAAAAGATAAGTAATCTCTCTTTTCTGTCACTATGATGCTCTAGTATCATGAAGTAACAGTAACACGCTGAGAGGTAAAAAAATCACGTGTAGATTAGTTGAAAATCCGAGTCGATTTAAGATGAATTCATAACAAAAAAAAGAAAAGGAGAAGAGTTTCATAAGTTCATCCATGGAGTTTTATTATCTTAACAATTATATTTCTTAAAATGCATTGATTTGTTTTATTCAAACATTATGTCTTTTAAGTGTAAATCATGTTTTTGTTTTATTCCAATATTACATTTATTACGTGTTAACATCATTAATCTTAAGGTGATTAGTTTTGTATTTTGTTTATTCAAAAGTGACGTTTGAAAACGACACACCGACTTATTATCGATTATTACTAACGTGGATTTACCGCTCTCTAAGGAGGATTACCGTCTGGGTACGTTCGGTCCATTATTTTACTTTATGCTCACTTATAGTGGGTTTATGGCTCTCTAAGGAGGATTACCGTGTGGGGATGCTCGATCCATACGTTATGTAACTTTTTATTACTTTTTACTTTACTTTTACTGTCATTTACTTTTTTACCGTGGAGTCGAGTATTTTATTGTGATGACGCTTAGTCACCCCATGATACCAGACACGCAAGTTATATTTTACTGTACATATTTTACTGCACTTTTACTATTTACTTTCTTTTACCGTGGAGTCGGGTATTTTATTGTGGTGACACTTAGTCACCTGATGATACCAGACACACGAGTTATATTCTACTGTACATATGTTACTGCACTTTTATTATTTCTTTTTTTTTACCGTGAAGTCGGGTATTTTACTGTGGTGACGCTTAGTCGCCCGATGATACCAGACACACGAGTTATATTCTATTGTACATATTTTATTGTACTTTTACTATTCACTTTTTTTATCGTGGAGTCAGGTATTTTACTGTACATATTTTACCGTATTTTCACTATTTGCTTTTTCCCGTGGGGCCGAATATTTACTGTGGCGACGCCTAGTCGCCCGATAATACTGAGCACACGAATTATAAATTTAGCCTTTTTACCGCTTTACTTTTTTATCGCGGACATGGTAATGCCGGATACGTGATTTACTTTTACCATGCGTAAATATTCAAATATATCTTTTATCTTTATTTCATTATTCTATTAAGAAAATGACTGGTACACGTTTTCAAAGGAGCCTATGCCTTCTAAAAAATGCTAAACACGTGTGAAATATTACATATAAATAATAAAAATATAAAAAACAATAAAAATATCATTTATATTATATTTGTAAACTTAATGGACATTTACTCTCATTTTGCAGGTTAATAAGTCATGTCATGCTCTAAATTAATTCTTTGTGTGAAAATAATAAAATAAGAGTCTGTAAAAATAAAACAAGTACAAAATAAAGCAAGTTTAAGTATTAGAGATAAGTAAGTATTGTTCACGAACTTGTCTCTGAAGGATATAATGGGGTTGAGCGCTCTACTCATTATACCAAATTTTCTCAGTCTTTAGATTGGGTGACGACTCTTTAAAATTAGAAAATCAAACTTTCAGCAGCTGAGATTTTTATGCCCTTTGCGGGCACAATATTATTAAAATTGCAAAACATGATAAACCCGTGAATTAATAAATAAACAAATTCGGTACCGCGCGCTCACAACATCTAAATACGATTTTACAGACTAAAATTTACATCTAAATAGATTAAATAATAAACATATTCAAATGTAAGAACACATTAGTAAATTAACACAAATTGGGCCGAAAGACTTAAATGGGCCGAGAAGTGAACAAACTTGGTTGACCAGACAGGTCAGACTGGAAACGGGTGGAGAAGGTCCGTGGTTTAGGCACGCGGTTTGTGTTATGTGGGTTGGTTGGATCCGTTTTTGCAAATGGGTTGCGACTGGGTATAAAGGATCACAAACCCTAATTTCATTCTCTTCTAATTGCTCGATCTAATTTGCAGATCAAGTCGTGTTTAACGATGGTCAATGGAGGTCGTGGATGATGATGACCGGAGATGAACCAGCAGCGGCCGACGGTTATGACGGCGGGCAGCAGAACGGTGGTGGTTTCCGTGGGCTGTAGCAGTAGAGGTTTGGACGGCGGTTAGTGACAGTGACTGTTTTGGTCGGCTGTTCACGGATCGATGGTAATCCAGTCATCTTTTCTGAATTGGTAAAAGAATAGAAACTAGAAGCAGAATATACATACAATAGAGCTTAGTTTGAATTAATTAGTTATAAACTGAATGACTTGCTAATGATACTTGGTTTTTACAGTTCTTTATCCAATTCTTATTAATAGTATGACTAGTATCAGTTTGCATAAATTGGTACAGATTATGAATAAATGATATAAGATAGATCATGTTCTCTTTCCAATTTATTTGGGCGAAAAAAGAGATCCTTGAGTCTTAGCTAGGCTATCATTTCTTGAAAAGAGGATCTATTTATACAACTCATTCCGAAGTCCTGTGATAACACGTGAAGCGAGATCAACCCTTTCGGCATATTGTAAGTTACAGTAAAACCTCTATAAATTAATAATCTCTATAAATTAATAATGTCGGGACCGGGATATTTCATTAATTTAGCGAGATATTATTATATCGATAAATTAATAATTTATTAATTTAAAGAGGTTTTACGTATGACTTTTAAATTTTCAAGTCCAATATACTAGTTACAATGCATATTAGTTAGAGATGAAAAACCAAAGTACATTATATATTAGTTAGACGAATTTACATTCACAAATTAATTGAATTTGTCAAGTTCATTGTAAGCGGCAACAACTCTTCACAACTTTTTGTTGCTACATGAGAAAACAATGTCTCAACTCTTAAGTACAATGAGGAGATTTAAAGATGAAATTAATATAGATTTGAAGTTCAAGAAGAAACGAATGAATATTGATTCATTTTTAACTAGACAATCTTAGAATTTTGAAGTATATCACACATATATATAGAAGTTTTTATAGTGATTATTAATTTATAGTTTCGTTGGGACCAATATATATACACTGGGGTTTCAAAAAAGTTATTATCTTATTATTTTATCGATTGATGTCGAATTTTACACTGGTCCCAAGTTGGGACTGGACAAATTATTAATTTTATCGAATTATTAATTTATTGAGTATTAATTTATAGAGGTTTTACTGTATTACCTATCTTCATAGAGTTGTGTGGTTTTTATGCTATTCGGACAAACATTGATCTTAGGCTTAATACCTACTTAACCCCTTAACTTGCACATTTTAGTCATTTTACCCCCTCAACTCAAGGGAGCTCCCGTTTACCTCATCAACTCAGAAAAAGTGTGATTTTCTACCCTTATAAGCTGACATGGCAATGACTTTTGTGATGTTGGGGATTCAATTTAGGAGGGCGCGTGAGTGTGATGGGGAATAACTTTTAACAATAAAAAAAGTGAACTACTATACATCGACCCTCTATATTACTAAACATCGACCCCGGCCCACGTATGGCCCACTTTTTACAAAAATATTTCCTATTATACCCTTATACCCTTCTTATACATTTCTTCATTTCAATAATTATATTTAACATTTGTTTATATAAAATAATAATCATAATGAATATTGTTTTAAAATAATATTAATTTTATTTTTTTAAGAATATTAAAATTAGTCCTTTTTAAAAACTCACTAAAGTAGTCCGTTTATTAATACTCTCTAAAATAGTCCGTATTTTTAATACTCTATAAAATAGTCCGTTATTTCAATAATCTTTAAAATAGTCCGTTTTGTAAAACACTCTAAAATATTCGGTTTTTATGAATTAAAGATTAAAATGACTTCGATTTTTTAAATCTCAAAAAAAGTCCGTTTTTCCATAATCTCAAAAATAGTCCGTAGACGCTCTAAAATATTCGGTTTTTAAGAATTAAAGATTAAAAGGACTCGTATTTTTTAAACCTCATAAAAACTCCGTTTTTTCATAATTTCAAAAATAGTCCGTAGATTATATATTAAAACCTACTAGTAAATATTTTAAAAAACAAATTTATTTTTTTTCATTATTATTTAAAAAAAAATTGAAAAAAGGTCGGCGACGTTCACTCAAATCGTCGCCACAATGACCGTCGCCCCAAAAATTAAAATTTTTTTATTTAAAAAAAATTATTTTCTTAACAAAATAAAGAATATTAACAAAATAAAGAATATTAATTGGTTTTTGAAGGTTTCTTTTAAAAATTAGTCCGTTTTTTCGAATTTACTAAATTACTCCGTTTTTTTTTCTAAATATTCATTTATTTCAATATTTTCTAAATAGTCCGTTTTTGCAATATTCTCAAAACTACTATTAAATATTATAACAATACAATTTGTTGATTTTTTGATTTTTGTAAGAAAAAAATTGTAAAAAAAAATTAAAATAGGCGGCGACGGTCACTGTGACCGTCGCCGCCTATTTTAATTTTTTTTAAATTTCTTTTTTTATAATATTTAAAAACAATTTATTTATATTGAAAATTAACTAAATAATCTAATAAATATTGAAATACAAAATAAAAAAATATTCAAAATTCATATCTCACATTATATCACTTACAACTACCTATTTTTTATACAATAAATACAACATTTTAAATTCAAATTATACCTTTACCTTTATCATATCCAACTCATATCTCCACTACTCATTTGAAATTCAAATTCATATCTCCTATCTCTCTAACTTCTCTCTCTAAGTTTATCATTTTGAGCAAGGTTATGGAAACCACGGGTTCATCGTCGAACATCGATAAAATTGTAAGTTTTCTTGTTATATCGAGAAATTTTGACTTATTTACGTTTACTTAAATGTTAATATGTATTAATTAAGTTATTTCACGATTTAAATGTAGCGTTACACTAATGTTAGTAGACGGTTGAATATGGTGAATGTGATAATTAGTGATGGTGAGAGAAAAGTTAAAAATCGAGGTATTAATGCATCTGGTCGTATGGATCGGGCGAAGAGGGTTCGGGTTGATGTGAATGTAGAGGTAGGTGATGATTTAGACGTAGACAAGGTCGGAGGCGATGACGATCTACACGATCCGGCTTATAATGCTTTAGATGAAGAGGTTGAGGCCGAGGATGAGGCGGATGGTGATTTTGAGGATGATGACTTTGTACCGATTGAAACATTTAAGGACAAACGTGGTCGATTTGCTAGGTGAAAAGGAAGTAACGTTTCGAAAGGCAAAAGAGCCGAGGATGACCGGAGTTGGGTGGTTACCGGACCCGTCGTCGGTGGTCCTAGAGATGGTTTGGTTATTCCGAGTTTTTTAGGGCACGTGGCATCAAAGATGTGGCATGGGGAGATTCGAGGCATATTAAGGATGGAAAATCGAGTAGCAATAAATCAAAAATTACAAAATATGTACGGAGATGTCGGTCCCGAGGTTAGTAGTTTAATTTAATGAATACTAATTAGGTAAGTAATTATGAACGTGTTAGAAATATTATTTGCGTTATTTTAATTATTATTATTATCGTTGTTCTAATTGTTATTTTGATTATTATTATCGTTATTGTTATTATTAGTGTAGTGAACAAACAATGATTGAGAACAAGTCTTATTTGGTATTATAGTTGATGCATCGGTATATTATTATCGTTATTCTAATTATTATTATTATTAGTATAGTTTTTGTTATTATTAGTATAGTGAACAAACAATTATCGAGAACAGCGGCATTTTCGTATTATAGTCGATAGATTATTAATATGTATCGGTATTTTATGATTAGCTAAATTAAGTATATTTTTGTATGGGTTTAGGTGCAGTCAAGGATCAACGATACTGGGCTATATCATTTGCCTACTATTATGTTTGATTTCCTTGACATTCCCTTGATATCTGCCTTCGTTGAGCGGTGGCAACCAGATACGAATTCATTTCATATGCCGTTCGGAGAGATGACCATCATGTTGCATGATGTGTGGGAGATTCTTCGCATCCCCGTGGCCGGAGCACCTGTCATAGCTTCAAGTGGCTTGGAGGATATTTACAGTTTATATCAAGATTTATTTGGATGTGATCGAGAAACTGTGTTAGCAAAGCATTGGAAGAGTGGTGGCATTAGGTTTAAGTCATTAGAGGCGCGTTTTCACGAGACTAGCGATGCGGATACGAAGGCAAAGTCATGGCTTCTTATGATGTTAGGATCGACGTTGTTTGTGGATACGAGTGGATGTGCCGTTCGCGCCTCATTCATCCAAGAATTGTCAAATGGGTTTAACGGGGTTGCGACATTTTCGTGGGCATAGGCCACCTTAGCAACCCTATATAACCATTTGGGACGGGCGAGTAGAGGTGATTGTAAAAGGATCGCGGGGTGTTTGGTCTTTATCCAAACATGGATCTATGAGCATCTTGTTGGCCCTATCAAGAACAGAATCACCTAGAGGGGGGTGAATAGGTGTCAAAGTTGAAAACTGAAAATTTCTAAGTTTTTCGGGAAACTTAATTTTCAGAGTCAAATTTCCTCAGAGTCAGAAGCAAGCTTACAGAAGTTGCTTCTGAGGGAAATTCTGCCTAAACACAGTTAGACTGTTTTCAGCAACAGAAGTTTTGATTTGAGAACTTCTGGACAGTCTTCTGAACAAAGACAATGATACTTAGAGAAAATCTGTTTCATCACTAAATATAAGCAAGTACACAGAAGAAAAAATAACAAGTATAAGAGGGAGAAAGAGGTTCAGGAGATCCTGATTGAACAAATCGATTTATCCAAGTTCGCCACAGAAGTCATGTGACTACGTCTTGTCCCCTGAGGTCGCAGCCTACAGAGATTTATAAATCCACTATTCAGAACTTTCCTGGCAAGTTCAGAAGCTCCTTTACATCAACAGAACTTAAGCTAATTTCTCACTTAGTTCTGACTAGCCTAAAAAGAGTTAAAGGATTTCCACCAGAACAACAACAACTGTGTTTTCTAGATTTCTCACCCAACTCTAATCTCAACTAGATTTCTCTCAAAATCTAACTGAATATCACAAACGATATCAGTTTACAAGATTCCTATTATGAACTTGTTTTTCTTCACTCTCTCACTTAAACTTAAGCTATGCTAAGAAAGATTGAGAATGGAAAAAGGATGCTCTGTTCTTCTTGTTGAAACAGTGCGTTGAGATTTTGCTCGATTATCACGCGTGGTTGATGCTTGGAGCTTGGCTACTATTTATAGTGAATGAGGATGACCGTTGGGAAAATTTGAATCTTCACAGAGATGACATCAGTTGTTGTAGCCGTTAGTTTGTCAAGTCTTCAAACGGTCTTCAAACACTTTGATTCCGTTATCCTTGTTCTTTAACCAAATCCGGTAAGTGATTTGAAATTGAAGATAAGGTTGACCGGAAACATTCCTCAATAAGATCAACAAAGGGTAGACAAGGAAATTCTGGTTTCACTTTGAGTAGACAACCACGCTCCATCAAAATAGCTTTTTGAACTTTTGGCGCCTTGCATTAAATGCACTTGTCAGAGCAATAAATGCTATCCAGAACCCGTGACTAAGCTTCTGATCGAATTGGTAGATGAACTTCTGATTGCAATGGACCTCTGATGAGAGCTTCAACAGACTTCAATAGCTTCAGAACGGAGCATCCAGCTTCTGAAATAATGAAACTCTATCTTCAGCAATCGAGACTTCTGAGAACTTCAGGCAATCTAGAAATTCTTCATTCAGCACCTGCTGAGTAACTTACACATAGACTAAGTAGAAAAATATTAGTCAACAAAGAAACTATATGTAAGGGAATGTTAAGTTTTCATCTTCTGAAACGTTTGGACATAATCAAAACACTTAGGGTTCATCATTCTCCCCCATTTTGGTTATGGACAAACCGTGGTCAGAAGGTAAAAGGGAATAAGTTTTTAGAAAATAACTTCCTGATACATATGTTTCATAACTTCTGAGTAAATTAACTCCCCCATTTTGGTGTAAATGGTGAATTTCATCAATCTGTTTAAACTTAAAAATGGCTTAAGATCAAGTTGTTAGATTTTAGTGAAGTGTAATTTACTAAGTCAAAAAGAAACATAAGTAAAGTAAGTAATCAGAGACATAAGAGAGTATAAGAAAGTTTCAGTGTATAAAGTCGTCAGAAGAAACAATAAACAAGATAATCAGAAGAGCAGAAAAAGTCCTAAGACAAAAACTACCCAACCCAGAACCTATAGCTAAGAAGCTTAAGTCCTAATGAGATTACAAGTTCCTAGGTTTCTTCTGAGGAGGAACACCACTAGATCCTTTAGCAGCACTCGGCCTCTTCAATGTCTGACCACTCTGCTGAGTAGACTTCTCCCCCGTTTGACCAGAACCAACAGGAATACCCAAAGTACCTTGAGAGTCCAATTTTTGCTGAACTTTCAGTGCAGTTTGATATTGCTGAGTAGTAGGTCTTACAGAGTTGACCAAATCCATACGCTTCCTGAAATCAGCATCAATGGTGCGCAAGTGGTCATAAGTCTGTCCAGACAAAGGTCGTTGCCTGTGAACATCTTCCAGAAGGAGCTTGATTAATCTGTTGTTAGCATACACAGCAGCAGTGAGATGCTCATTCTGAATATAAGTCTGTCCTCGAACAAACCTATAGCAATTGTGAAGAGCCTTGTCTTGTTCACGTGCTTGAGTGTGCATAACCTTCAGAAGTTCAGTAAGCTCAGCAATCTGGGCGCTCTGAGCAGTCACAGCAGACTCAATGCTTGAGAGACGATTGTTGAGATCAGGAGTGATGTCATATACAATCTTAGCAGCCCCTGAAGATGATGAACCTTGAGCAGAAGATTTCACTTCTCTTAGAATATGGTTGGCAGTACTTTGCAGGTCATCAATCTTACTTGGGAGCATCTTCTCATGAGCCTCATAATGCTCGTTTGCTTCCTTGACTTCTTCTGTCAAAATTCCCAAATTCTCATTGACCTTCAGAGAAGAAGCAAGAGCAATATTGTCCAAGGTAGGAAGAGTCAGAGCTAATTCTCTCAATTTATACAGCTCATCATATGTAGCCAGATGAAGTGTAGAAAGATTGCGTGTGTAGACAGAAGGATCCTGCAGGTCATCAATCTTACTTGGGAGCATCTTCTCATGAGCCTCATAATGCTCGTTTGCTTCCTTGACTTCTTCTGTCAAAATTCCCAAATTCTCATTGACCTTCAGAGAAGAAGCAAGAGCAATATTGTCCAAGGTAGGAAGAGTCAGAGCTAATTCTCTCAATTTATACAGCTCATCATATGTAGCCAGATGAAGTGTAGAAAGATTGCGTGTGTAGACAGAAGGATCCTGCATTTGAAGCATAGTCATGAGCTGCAGGTTCTGAGCTTTCAAAGATTGAATTTCTTGCAGCACAATGCCCTGAGCAAACATGTCAGCAGCAAAAGGCCTTTGCCCCACACCAGCAAATCTATTCAGTAATTCATCAGAGCCACTCTGACTCATTCTTCTCAACTCCTCAACACTGGGAACACCACCAGCTTCGGATACACCAGAAGCTCTGCCCATGAAACCAAAAGGACCAAAATTTCTCTCCAAGTTATCTCGTTCCTGGAAATTGCGTAGGAAGTCATAATTGGATGACAACCCAGCAAAACAGGAAGTGGTGGAGGAGGTAGTTAAGGGATCACACACAGGAGGTGCATGTCCAGAGGTTGAAGGAGGAGGGATATATGTGTTTGTGGAAGGGATTGTATGTGTGGACGAGGAAGGTATAGTAGGAGAAATAGATGGTAAAGTGGATGGTAGTGAAAAGGAGGGAGCAGTAAATCCAATTGATGGAATTACAGAGGAAGATGAAAGTGAGGAAGAAGTAGAAGTAGAAATGGAATCTGTGAAAATGGGTCCAGAGGATAGATTCACTTCTGAATAGGATCCAGAAGGAAGAGTAGATGGAGGAGGTACAACCTTAGAGGTTGAAGTTGTAAGGGGAATGGAAGTATGAGATTCACTCACTTCTGTGACAGAAGGTAGTGAGGGAGATGGATGAGGAGTATGAGTAGGAGATGAGATAACCTGGTCAGAAGAGTTAGGATCAGACATAGAAATGGGCTCAGCAAACACATGAGCCATTCTGATCAGCGTTTCAGAGGCATCCCTATCACCAGGGTTTCTTCCTTGGCCTAGAAGAATGTTGTCAATAAAGTTCTCATTATCAACATTCTCCACAAACGGTTGTGCATCCTGAAGAACCTCATCAGCATCTGGTTCACTCTCCTCTGATAGCTCTTCAACAAGAGGAGCATCAACATCTTCTTCAGCAGACATCTCCATCATGTCTTCATCATCACCAACTTCCTGTTCCTCAGCAACAGGATCTTCTAACTCAGCACTAGAAGCAACATAGAAGTCCTTTTTCTTCAGAGACCTTCTTTTTGCTACAGCCTTCGTCCTGATCCGAGTGGAGAGAGAGATATTCTCAAGTTCCTCTCCTTCTTCTGAAGCCTCAACATCCTTTGAGAACTCCACATTTTCAAGTTCAGCAGCACATGCAATAATTCTTGCATCGGCCTTAGCCTTTGCAGCAATTTCTCTCTCAGCTGCTAACTTATCTTCTGCTTCCTTCTTCTTTCTTTTCTCATAAGCAAGAGCCACAACTCTTGCAACCTTTTCAGCTTCAGCAGCCTTCTCTCTTTCAGCAAGGCGTGCGTCCTCAGTATCCTGAGCTTCCTTCTCAGAAGCATCCTTAGGTTTCTCAGCAACGATCTTGCCAGAAGGTTCAACACTGATTGTTGTTTGAACCATAGTGGGAAGAGGTTCTGAGACAACCACCTTCTCAACAGTCAGGACCAACTTACTTGATCATTTCTTTCCTTTGCCCTTTCTGGTAGCTTTCTTACCTTTCTGAACTGTATCATCCACAATCTCCTTCTGAGCAATACTCACAGAGGAGCCCTTCTCATTCTTCTTTGGAGTCACACCAAAGTTAAGGTTCCTGAAGGTATGCATCTTCAGAACCGTACTCCTGCTTGTTACACCAACTCCTGACACAACTACAGAGGCAGCTTCAAACAGCCTCGTCAGAAGGGAACCATAAGCCAGGGCACTTACAGTAGTGACATTCTTCATCTGCCTTATCAGCATGGCAGGGAGATTGATTTTCTTCTGATTGACCAGATGCCACATAAACACTCTTTCCCGATTTGAAACACCATTAACTCCTCCAGCCTTCGGAAGGAACACATTTGTAGTTAGATAATGTGCCCACCTCTGGTGCTGAGTGAGCCAAGTGGCATAAGTTTCCTTGGCACTAAGATCTGGTCTGGCCCAATTTGCTTCTGAAAACCCATCAGCTGAACCATCATCACCAATGATGATTCCTTCATCATCAATACCGATTGCTTGAGAAATAGAAGCCCTGCTGACTTCAATCTCAACTTCTCCGACTTCCGAGTGAATAACATCCTCCTCATTAGAAAAGAAATGGAGGTTCTGATAGAATTCGGTGACTAACTTAGGGTAGATAAATTTATCGAGAGAAACGAATGAATTCCAGTTTTGAGCACTTAGCCAATTGGATAGGTTCAGTGGATTTTACTTCGTCATCTAGGAACCTAGAAGTGAATACCCTAGATTCGCTAACTTTCTTCTTAGATTCAGTGGTAAAGATGTGAGTGACAGTGATTTCTTGAGCCATTGTAAGAAATAGGAAATTAGGTTAAGAAATTTTGAGAGAAGGAAAATACAGAGAATCTATGGAAATTCTAATAGCAGTGAAAAAAATGAAAGTAAAAACTTCTAAGTATGGAAAACCCCTATTTATACCCAAACGAATAAACCGTTCCAATTCAAAAAGTAAATACACACCGTTTAAAAGGGAACAGATAACCGTTAACCACAGAACAGCGCCGTAAAATGCAGTAGATAATGCATGCTTAAATGTCAAATCATGATTAGATTTAATTAACACTTTAATCATCTTAAACGAAAAATCACTTAAGATAAACATATATAATTAAACTAAATTACTGAAGTGGATAAGTCATACCAATGCCTTCTCGTAAGCTGCTGAAAGAATTACCAGCTAGAGGCTTAGTAAACATGTCAGCAAGATTCTCTTCAGAGGGAACATGAGTGATGATAATATCCTTCTTCAGAACATGATCTCTCAAAAAGTGATGCCTAATATGAACATGCTTCATCCTGCTGTGCTGAATAGGATTGTTTGAAAGATCAATTGCACTCTTGTTATCACAGTAGATTGTAATTGTTCCAGGGATGACTCCATAGTCAGCAATTTGTTGCTTAATCCAGAGCATCTGAGAAACACAACTTCCAGCAGCAACATACTCAGCTTCAGCAGTTGAGAGAGCCACAGAGGTTTGCTTCTTGCTATGCCAGGAGACTAGGCACTCCCCCAGAAAATGACAACCACTAGAAGTGCTGACCCTTTTCAATTTATCTCTACCATAGTCAGAGTCTGTGAATCCTACAGGAGTGAAATCAGAACTACAAGGATACCACAAACCAGCTTCTGGTATGCCTTTAAGATATCTGAGAATTCTTTTGACAGCAACATCATGAATCTCTCTAGGTTTAGACTGATATCTAGCACAAAAACACACAGCAAAATGTATATCTGGCCTGCTGGCGGTTAGGTATAAAAGAGAACCAATCATACCTCTGTAGGTTTTTATATCTACAGGTTTACCAGCTTTCTCTTCATCATCAATGTCTTTGCTGACATCCATTGGGATATCAACAGCATTAGAGTCCATCATGCCAAATTTCTTCAGCACTTCTCTAGTGTACTTGGCTTGATTGATAAACACACCATCATTACTTTGCTTGATCTGAAGTCCTAAGAAGAAGGTTAATTCTCCCATCATAGACATTTCAAACTCAGCCTTCATGTGGTCACTGAACTCTCTGCACAAAGATTCATTAGTAGCACCAAATATAATATCATCAACATATACCTGAGCTATAAGGATATCCTTGTTCTTCTTCAGAGTGAACAGAGTTGTATCAACACAGCCTCTGACAAATCCCTTAGACAGAAGGAACTTTATCAGTCTCTCATACCAAGCTCTGGGAGCTTGTTTCAGTCCATACAAGGCTTTCTTCAGCTTGTACACATGATCAGGAAACTTAGGATCTTCAAAACCAGGAGGTTGAGATACATACACTTCCTCATCAATGTACCCATTCAAGAATGCAATTTTCACATCCATTTGAAAGAGCTTAAAACCTTTGTATGATGCAAAAGCACATAAGATTCTAATGGCTTCTAATCTTGCAACATGAGCAAAAGTTTCACCATAATCTATGCCTTCTTGCTGACTGTAACCTTGAGCAACAAGTCTTGCCTTGTTCCTCACAACATTTCCAAATTCATCAAGCTTGTTTTTCAGAACCCATCTAGTTCCAACAACCTTTATGTTGTTAGGTCTGGGAACCAAAGTCCAAACTTCTGACCTTTTGAACTGGTCAAGTTCTTCTTGCATTGCCATTAACCAGGAGTCATCATCTGCAGCTTCATAGAAGTCCTTGGGTTCCAGAAGTGACACAAAAGCCACATTCCCCATGTATCTTCTGAGCTGAGCTCTGGTCATGACAGGATTATGAACAGAGTCAATTATGTTCTCTAAGGAATGATTCCTATGAGCTCTAACTTCTCTTGGTACATCCAATGAGTCTTCTGAAACTTGTTCATCATTTGTTGAATCATATATAAGAGCATCTTCTGGAAGGAAGTTGACTTCTGGAGTAGGATTCTCTTCTTGAGCTTGTTCAGCAACAGGAGGAACCACTTCAGCAGCTCTGGGAGAAACATCTTCTACTGCATCAGGAAATGTAACTTCAGGAGCTTGAAGTGCATCTTCATCAGGAGCTCTACTATCTGCAGGGTTAGTCTCATCAAACTGTACATGAACAGATTCATCTAAAGTTTGAGTCCTCTTATTAAAAACCCTATATGTGTTGAGTAACCAAGAAAAATGGCCTCATCTGCCTTTGAATCAAATTTTGAAAGATATTCTTTTGTGTTCAAAACATAACACTTACAACCAAAGGTTCTGAAATAACCTATTTTAGGCTTTCGACCTTTCCAGAGTTCATAAGGGGTCTTGTTTAGAATGCTTCTGATTAGCACTCTATTCAGAACATAGCAAGCTATGTTGACAGCTTCTCCCCAAAAATACTTTGGAAGCCTTCTTTCATTGATCATAGTTCTGGCAATCTCAACCAGAGTTCTATTCTTCCTTTCAACTACCCCATTTTGTTGAGGAGTTCTGGGAGCAGAAAAATTATGATCAATTCCCTTGGTTTCACAGAATTCTTCAAATATAAAGTTTTTGAATTCTCCACCATTATCACTTCTGATATGAACAACCTTTTCATTCCTTTCATTCTCAAGTTTCTTTATCAGAACTGAGAAGCATCCAAGTGACTCATCTTTGCTAGACAGCAAGATGACCCAAGTGAATCTTGAATAGTCATCTACTATGACAAAGGCATACTTCTTTCCACCCATGCTCATTGGTTGAACAGGGCCAAAAAGATCCATATGAAGTAATTCCAAAGGTCTTTTAGTTGAAATGACTTTCTTAGTTTTAAAAGAGCTTCTGGATTGTTTACCAGATTGGCAAGCAGTGCATAAATGGTTCTTTTTAAAGGAAATTTCAAGCAGACCCTCAACCAATTGATTTCTAGCTACTTTGGCCAGAAGATCCATGCTCACATGAGCAAGTCTTCTATGCCAAAGCCAGGAGGTATCCTCTTTGGACATCAAGCATATATTTTTGCAAAGATTCTCAAGGTTCAGCATGAAAACATTTTCAACTCTAGGAGCAGTTAGAATAACTTCCCTTGACTTACTGTCCAAGATTTTACATCCAGAGGAGCTGAAGACAACATCTCTACCTTTATCACACAGTTGTGCAACACTCAGGAGATTGAACTTCAGGCCTCTGACTAGGGAGACATCTTCGATCGGAGGATTAGTTCCTATGGATCCAGAACCAAGTATCCTTCCTTTCTGAGCGTCTCCAAAGCTGACTTTTCCACCTCTTTTAGGATCAAATGTGATGAATGCTTTTTCATCGCCTGTCATATGCCTTGAGCACCCACTATCAATGTACCACAGCTTTGACATTGATGGAGCACTCAGAGCCACCTGCAACACAATCAATTAGTGACAGGTACCCAATCCTTATTGGGTCCTTCATTGTTAGATTTCTCTTCAGCAGGTTTTAAAGATATCTCAGATTGCAAGAGGTTTTTAATATGATATTTGCAATCCTTCAACCAATGACCATCACTCTTGCAAAGCTTGCAAAAGGGAGGGTTCTTGGATCTTTCCCTTTGCTTCTTGGGAGATTTCTTCTTCTTCTGAGAAGGTTCAACATCTTCAGAGACTACAACAGCACTCTCAGAGGTGCCAACATCAGGAGGAGAAGCTATCTCTTTCAGAAGAGAGGGAGTGACAGGTTTCTTCTGCTGGGGTTTATCACTTCCCAGAGACAGCTTTTCCTTGCCTTTGGCTTTAGAGCCATCAGCAGGAGTGCTGAACTGTTTACACAGCTTCTCTTCTAACACTTTCATGTCAGAATAAACTTGAGTAAACTTAAGAAACTTGTCAGCCTCACTCTTGTCCAATTTCCTTTTCAGGTACTTGAACATACTATAGAGTTCTTCAAGAGAATCAAAGATATCTAGTTCATGAGAATTGTTTACCTCAGAGTCATATGTAGCTTCAGGAGGTGCGGAAGTTTCTCCTGTGACATCTTCAGAAGTTGGCTCATCAATAGCCATAAAACAAATCTGAGCTTGCTCTTCCTTTTCTTCAGGGTCACTGCTGGTCTCAGAGTCTGACCAAGCAGCCAGCATAGCTTTCTTGAACTTTTTCTTATCTTTCTTCAGCTCCGGGCAGTTAGGCTTAATGTGCCCCGGTTGCTGACATCCATAGCACACAATAGGCTTGTTTGGATCTCTCTTGAACATTTCACCAGAATCAGGAGTTTTCTTGTCAAAGCTCCTGAAAGGCTTCTTGTAGTTTCCACCTCTGCCTTTTCTGAAGGCTTTCTTGAACTTCCTGGTCAGCATAGCCAGTTCCTCATCTTCAGAGGATTCTTCAGAAGATTCTGCTTTCAGGACTACTCTTTTTCCTTTTGACCTTTCTCTTAGGTCATGATTCTTTAATGACATCTCATGAGTAATTAGAGACCCAATGAGCTCATCATACAAGTAATAGCTCAAATCCTGAACTTCTTCAATAGCAGTCTGTTGGCCCTAACAAGAACAGAATCACCTAGAGGGGGGTGAATAGGTGTCAAAGTTGAAAACTGAAAAATTCTAAGTTTTTCGAGAAACTTATTTTTCAGAGTCAAATTTCCTCAGAGTCAGAATCTAGCTTACAGAAGTTGCTTCTGAGGGAAATTCTGCCTAAACACAGTTAGACTGTTTTCAGCAACAGAAGTTCTGATTTGAGAACTTCTGGACAGTCTTCTGAACAAACACAATGATACTTTAGAGAAAATCTGTTTCAGCACTAAATATAAACAAGTACACAGAGGCTCAAATAACAAGCATAAGAGGGAGAAAGAAGTTCAGGAGATCCTGATTGAACAATTCGATTTATCCAAGTTCGCCACAGAAGTCCTGTGACTACGTCTTGTCCCTTGAGGTCGCAGCCTACAGAGATTTTATAAATCCACTATTCAGAACTTTTATGGCAAGTTCAGAAGCTCCTTTACATCAACAGAACTTAAGCTAATTTCTCACTTAGTTCTGACTAGCCTAAAAAGAGTTAAAGGATTTCCACCAGAACAAACAATACTCTGTTTGCTGGATTTCTCACCCAACTCTAATCTCAACTAGATTTCTCTCTTAAATCTAACTGAAGATCACAAACGATCTCAGTTTACAAGATTCCTATTATGAACTTGTTTTTCTTCACTCTCTCACTTTAACTAAGACTATGCTAAGAAAGATTGAGAATGGAAAATGATGCTCTGTTTTTCTTGTTAAAACAGTGCGTTGAGATTTTGCTCGATGATCACACGTATGTTGATGCTTTGGAGCTTGGCTACTATTTATAGTGAATGAAGATGACCGTTGGTGAGTTTGAATCTTCGAAGGAGATGACATCAGTTGTTGTAGCCGTTAATTTGTCAAGTCTTCAAACGGTCTTCAATCACTTTGATTCCGTTATCCTTGTTCTTTAACTCAATCCGGTAAGTGATTTGAAATCAAGGATGAGGTTGACTGGAATCATTCTTCAATTGGATCAACAAAGGGTAGACAAGGAAATTCTGGTTTCTTTTGAACAGACAGGCGCGCTCCATCAAAACAGCTTTTTGAACTTTTGGCGCCTTGCATTAAATGTACGTGTCAGAGCATTAAATGCTATCCAGAACCCGTGACTAAGCTTCTGATCGAATTGGTAAAAGATCTTCTGATTGAAAAGAACTTCTGAGAAGAGCTTTAGCAGACTTCGGTTTCAGAGCGGAGTATCCAGCTTCTGAATTATTGAAACTCTGACTTTAGCAAACAGATCTTCTGAGTCCTTTAGGCAATCCAGAAATGATTCATTCAGCACCTGCTGAGTAACTTACACATAGACTAAGTAAACAAAAATATTAGTCAACAATAAACTATATGTAAGAGAGTATTAAGTTTTCATCTTCTGAAACGTTTGGACATAATCAAAACACATAGGGTTCATCATTCTCCCCCATTTTGGTTATGGACAAACCGTGGTCAGAAGGTAACAGAAAACATGAGGTTTAGAAAATGACTTCCTGATACATATGTTTCATAACTTCTGAGTAAATTAACTCCCCCATTTTAGTGTAAATGGTGAACTTCAGCAATCTGTATAAACTTAGAAATGACTTAAGATCAAGTTGTTAGATTTAATGAAGTATAATTTACTAAGTCACAAAGAAACATAAGCAAAAGTAAGAAGTCAGAGATACAAGAATGTATAAGAAAGATTCAGTGTATATAAGATCATCAGAAGACAACATATGAAACAAAATAATCAGAAGAGCAGAAAAAGTCCTAAGACAAAGACTACCCAACCCAGAACCTACCTAAGAAGCTTAAGTCCTAAAAGATTACAAGTTCCTAGGTTTCTTCTGAGGAGGAGGAACACCACTAGAACCTTCAGCAGCACTTGATCTCTTCTGACCAGTATTAAGACCACTCTTCTGACCAGACTTCTCCCCCGTTTGACCAGAACCAAGAGCAACACCCAGAGCACCCTGAGATTTCAATTTTTGCTGAACATTCAGTGCAGTCTGATATTGCTGAGGAGTTGGTCTCACAGTGTTGATCATATCCATTCTTCTTCTGAAGTCATCATCAATGGTCTTCATATGATCAAAGGTCTGACCAGACATAGGTCGCTGTTTCTGAACGTCTTCCACGAGGAGCTTGATCAACCGATTGTTAGCATACACAGCAGCAGTGAGATGCTCATTCTGAATATAAGTCTGTCCTCGAACAAACCTATAGCAATTGTGAAGAGTCTTCTCTTGTTCACGTGCTTGAGTGTGCATAACCTTCAGAAGTTCAGTAAGCTCAGCAATCTGTGCGTTCTGAGCAGATACAGCAGACTCAATGTTGGAGAGTCGATTGTTGAGATCAGGAGTGATGTCATATACAATCTTAGCAGCCCCGGAAGATGATGAACCTTGAGCAGAAGATTTCACTTCTCTCAGAATGTGATTGGCAGTACTTTGCAGGTCATCAATCTTGCTTGGGAGCATCTTCTCATGAGCCTCATAATGCTCGTTTGCTTCCTTGACTTCTTCTGTCAATATCTCCAAATTCTCATTGACCTTCAGAGAAGAAGCAAGAGCAATGTTGTCCAATGAAGGAAGAGTCAGAGCTAATTCTCTTAACTTGTACAGCTCTTCATAGGTAGCTAGATGAAGTGTAGAAAGATTGCGTATGTATACAGAAGGATCCTGCATTTGAAGCATAGTCATGAGCTGCAGGTTCTGAGCTTTCAAGGAATGTAATTCTTGCAGCACAATGCCCTGAGCATACATGTCAGCAGCAGAAGTCCTTTGCCCCATACCGGCAAATCTATTCAGCAGTTCATCAGAGCCACTCTGACTCATTCTTCTCAACTCCTCAACACTAGGAGCACCACCAGCTTCGGATACCCCAGAAGCTCTGCCCATGAAACCAAAACTACCAAACCTGGTATCCAAATCATCTCGATTCATGTGTTTGTGTAGGAAGTCATAATTGGATGACAGCCCAGCAAAACAAGAAGTAGTGGAGGAGGTAGTTAAGGGATCACACACAGGAGGTGCATGTCCAGAGGTTGAGAGTGGAGGGATGGAAGTGGTTGAGGAAGGGATTGTATGTGAGATTGAGATGGAAGTTAGTGTGGATGGTAGTGAGAAAGATGGAGCAGTAAATCCAATTGATGGACTTACAGAGGAAGTATGCATGGAGGAAGTAGTGGATGTGGCTATGGAATCTGTGAAAATTGGAGCAGTGTTTAGATTCACTTCTGAAAAGGATCCAGAAGGAGGAATAATTGGTGGGGGTACAACCTCAGAAGTTGAAGTTGTAGGAGGAATGGAAGTGTGAGAATCACCAACTTCTGTGACAGAAGGTAGTGAAGGAGATGGATGAGAAGTATGAAGTGGAGATGGAATAACCTGATCAGAGAGGTTTGGATCAAATGTGGAGATTGGTTCAGCAAACACATGAGCCATTCTGAACAGCGTTTCAGAGGCATCTCTTTCACCAGGATTTCTCCCTTGACCCAGAAGAACATTATCTAGAAAATCATCAGTGTCGATGTTTTCAGCAAAATTCATAGCATTCTGAATGATAGTATCAGGCTCTTGATCACTATCTTCAGTCAGTTCTTCAATAATAGGAGCATCAGCATCCTTTCCAGCAGACATATCCATCATGTCTTCGTCATCAACCAAGTCCTCTCTTTCAGGAATTGATTCTTCCAGTTCAGTACTCGAAGCAATATAGAAGTCCTTTTTGATCAGAGACCTTCTCTTTGCTGACATCTTCTTCTTGGGGATTCTTCTGGAGAGAGGAATATCTTCAGAGTCCTCATCCTCTTCAGTAGCCTTTGTACTAATCCGAGTAGAGAGAGAGATATTCTCAAGTTCTTCTCCTTCTTCTGAAGCCTCAACATTCTTTGAGAACTCCACATCCTCAAGTTCAGCAGCACATGCAATGATTCTTGCATCGGCCTTAGCCTTTGCAACAATTTCTCTTTCAGCTGCTAACTTGTCTTCTGCTTCCTTCTGCTTTCTTTTCTTATCAGCAAGAGCCACAACCCTTGCAACCTTCTCAGCTTCAGCAGCCTTCTCTCTTTCAGCAAGGCGTGCGTCCTCAGCATCCTGAGCTTCCTTCTCATGAACATCCTTTGGCTTCTCAGCAATGATCTTGCCAGATGGTTCAACACTGATTGTTGTTTGAACCATAGTGGGAAGAGGTTCTGAGACAACCACCTTCTCAACAGTCAGGACCAACTTACTTGATCCCTTCTTTCCCTTGCCCTTCTTGGCAGCATTCTTTCCTTTCTGTACAATAGCCTCAACACTTTCCTTCTGAGCAATACTCACAGAGGCGCCCTTCTCATTCTTCTTCGGAGTCACACCAAAGCTAAGTTTCCTGAAGGTATGCATCTTCAGAACCGTACTCCTACTTGTAACACCTTCTTCTGGTTGACCAGATGCCACATAAACACTCTTTCCCTGTTGGAAACACCATTAACCCCTCCAGCCTTCGGAAGGAAAACATTAGTTGTCAAATAGTGTGCCCACCTCTGGTGCTGAGTGAGCCAGGTGGCATAAGTTTCCTTGGCACTTAGATCTGGTCTAGCCCAATTAGCTTCTGTAAAGCCATCTGCTGAACCATCATCACCTATGATGATTCATTCATCATCTATACCGATCACTTGAGAAATAGAAGCCCTGCTGACCTCAATCTCAATTTCTCCGACTTATGAGTGTAGAACATCCTCCTCATTAGAAAAGAAATGGAGGTTCTGATAGAATTCGGTGACTAACTTAGGATAAATGAATTCATCGAGAGAAACGAAAGAATTCCAGTTTTGAGCGCTAAGCCATTTGGAGATAGGTTCAGTGGATTTAACTTCATCGTCTAGAAACCTAGAGGTGAATACCCTAGATTTGCTAACTTTCTTCTTCGATTCAGTGGTAAAGATGTGAGTGACAGTGATTTCTTGTGCCATTGTTGAATATATAAGAAATTAGGTTAAGAATCTAGAGAGAAGAGAACACAGAAAATCTATGGAAATTCTAATAGCAAAGAAAATGAGAGTAAAAAACTTCTAAGTATGGAAAACTCCTATTTATACCCAAACAGGAAACCGTTCCAATTCAAAAAGTAAATACACACCGTTTAAAAGGGAACAGATAACCGTTAACCACAGAACAGCGCCGTAAAATGCAGTAGATAACGCATGCTTAGATGTCAAATCATGATTAGAATCAATTATCACTTAATTATCTTAAACGATTAATCACTTAAGATACACAGAAATAATTAAACTAAGTTATTGAAGTGGATAAGTCATACCAATGCCTTCTCGTAAGTTGCTGAAAGAATTACCAGCCAGAGGCTTAGTAAACATGTCAGTAAGATTCTCTTCAGAGGGAACATGAGTAATGATAATATCCTTCTTCATAACATGATCTCTCAGAAAGTGATGCCTAATATGAACATGTTTCATCCTGCTGTGCTGAATAGGATTCTTTGAAAGATCAATTGCACTCTTGTTATCACAGTAGATTGTAATTGTTCCAGGGATGACTCCATAGTCAGCAATTTGTTGCTTGATCCAGAGCATCTGAGAAACACAACTTCCAGCAGCAACATACTCAGCTTCAGCAGTTGAGAGAGCCACAGAGGTTTGCTTCTTACTATGCCAGGAGACTAGGTACTCCCCCAGAAAATGACAACCACCAGAAGTGCTGACCCTTTTCAATTTATCTCTACCATAGTCAGAGTCTGTGTATCCTATAGGAGTGAAATCAGAACTACAGGGATACCACAAACCGGCTTCTGGTGTGCCTTTAAGATATCTGAGAATTCTTTTGACAGCAACATCATGAATTTCTCTTGGCTTTGATTGATATCTAGCACAAAAACACCCAGCAAAATGTATATCTGGCCTGCTGGCTGTTAGGTATAAAAGAGAACCAATCATACCTCTGTAGGTTTTTATATCTACAGGTTTACCAGCTTTCTCTTCATCATCAATGTCTTTGCTGACATCCATTGGGATATCAACAGTATTAGAGTCCATCATGCCAAATTTCTTCAGCACTTCTCTAGTGTACTTGGCTTGATTGATAAACACGCCATCATTACTTTGCTTGATCTGAAGTCCTAAGAAGAAGGTTAATTCTCCCATCATAGACATTTCAAACTCAGCCTTCATGTGGTCACTGAACTCTCTGCACAAAGATTCATTAGTAGCACCAAATATAATATCATCAACATATACCTGAGCTATAAGGATATCCTTGTTCTTCTTCAGAGTGAACAGAGTTGTATCAACACAGCCTCTGACAAATCCCTTAGACAGAAGGAACGTTGTCAGTCTCTCATACCAAGCTCTGGGAGCTTGTTTCAGTCCATACAAAGCTTTCTTCAGCTTGTACACATGATCAGGAAACTTAGGATCTTCAAAACCAGGAGGTTGAGACACATAGACTTCCTCATCAATGTAACCATTCAAGAATGCACTTTTCACATCCATTTGAAAGAGCTTAAAACCTTTGTATGATGCCAAAGCACATAAGATTCTAATGGCTTCTAATCTTGCAACAGGAGCAAAAGTTTCACCATAATCTATGCCTTCTTGCTGACTGTAACCTTGAGCAACAAGTCTTGCCTTGTTCCTCACAACATTTCCAAATTCATCAAGCTTGTTCTTCAGAACCCATCTAGTTCCAACAACTTTTATGTTGTTAGGTCTGGGAACCAAAGTCCAAACTTTCTGACCTTTTGAACTGGTCAAGTTCTTCTTGCATTGCCATTAACCAGGAGTCATCATCAGCAGCTTCATAGAAGTCCTTGGGTTCCAGAAGTGACACAAAAGCCACATTCCCCATGTATCTTCTGAGCTGAGCTCTGGTCATGACAGGATTATGAACAGAGTCAATTATGTTCTCTAAGGAATGATTCCTATGAGTTCTAACTTCTCTTGGTACATCCAATGAATCTTCTGAAACCTGTTCATCATTAGTTGAATCATAAATAGGAGCATCTTCTGGAATGAAGTTGACTTCTGGAGTAGGATTCACTTCTTGAGCTTGTTCAGCAACAGGAGGAACCACTTCAGCAGCTCTGGGAGAAACATCTTCTTCTACATCAGGAGATGTAACTTCAGGAGCTTGAACTACATCTTCATCAGGAGCTCTACTATCTGCAGGGTTAGTCTCATCAAACTGTACATGAACAGATTCATCTAAAGTTTGAGTCCTCTTATTAAAAACCCTATATGCTTTACTATGTGTTGAGTAACCAAGAAAAATGGCCTCATCTGCCTTTGAATCAAACTTTGAAAGATATTCTTTTGTATTCAAAACATAACACTTACAACCAAAGGTTCTGAAATAACCTATTTTAGGCTTTCGACCTTTCCAGAGTTCATAAGGGGTCTTGTTCAGAATGCTTCTGATTAGCACTCTATTCAGAACATAGCAAGCTATGTTCACAGCTTCTCCCCAAAAGTACTTAGGAAGCCTTCTTTCATTGATCATAGTTCTGGCTATCTCAACCAGAGTTCTATTCTTCCTTTCAACTACCCCATTTTGTTGAGGAGTTCTGGGAGCAGAAAAGTTATGATCAATTGCCTTGGTTTCACAGAATTCTTCAAACCTAAAGTTTTTGAATTCTCAACCATTATCACTTCTGATATGAACAACCTTTTCATTCCTTTCATTCTCAAGTTTCTTTATCAGAACTGAGAAACATCCAAGTGACTCATCTTTGCTAGACAGCAAGATGACCCAAGTGAATCTTGAATAGTCATCTACAATGACAAAGGCATACTTCTTTCCACCCATGCTCATTGGTTGAACAGGGCCAAAAAGATCCATATGAAGTAATTCCAAAGGTCTTTTAGTTGAAATGACTTTCTTAGTTTTAAAAGAGCTTCTGGATTGTTTACCAGATTGACAAGCATTGCATAAATGATTCTTTTTAAAACTAATTTCAGGCAGACCCTCAACCAATTGATTTCTAGCTACTTTGGCCAGAAGGTCCATGCTCACATGAGCAAGTCTTCTATGCCAGAGCCAGGAGGTATCCTCTTTGGACATCAAGCATATATTTTTGCAAAGATTCTCAAGATTCAGCACGAAAACATTTTCAATTCTAGGAGCAGTTAGAATAACTTCCCTTGACTTACTGTCCAGAATTTTACATCCAGAGGAGCTGAAGACAACATCTCTACCTTTATCACACAGTTGTGCAACACTCAGGAGATTGAACTTCAGGCCTCTGACTAGGGAGACATCTTCGATCGGAGGATTAGTTCCTATAGATCCAGAACCAAGTATCCTTCCTTTCTGAGCATCTCCAAAGCTGACTTTTCCACCTCTTTTAGGATCAAATGTGATGAATGCTTTTTCATCACCTGTCATATGCCTTGAGCACCCACTGTCAATGTACCACAGCTTTGACATTGATGGAGCACTCAGAGCCACCTGCAACACAATCAATTAGTGACAGGTACCCAATCCTTATTGGGTCCTTCAGAGTTAGATTTCTCTTCAGCAGGTTTTAATGATATCTCAGATTGCAAGAGGTTTTTAATATGGTACTTGCAATCCTTCAGCCAGTGACCATCACTCTTGCAAAGCTTGTAAAAGGGAGGATTCTTGGATCTTTCCCTTTGCTTCTTGGGAGATTTCTTCTTCTTCTGAGAAGGACCAACATCTTCAGAGGCTATAACAGCACTCTCAGAGGTACCAACTTCAGGAGGAGAAGCTATCTCTTTCAGATGAGAGGGAGTGACAGGTTTCTTCTTCTTCTGGGGTTTATCACTTCCCAGAGGCAGCTTTTCCTTGCCTTTGGCTTTAGAGCCATCAACAGGAGTGCTGAACTGTTTACACAGTTTTTCTTCTAACACTTTCATGTCAGAATAAACTTGAGTAAACCTAAGAAACTTGTCAGCCTCACTCTTGTCCAATTTCCTTTTCAGGTACTTGAACATACTATAGAGTTCTTCAAGAGAATCAAAGATATTTTGTTCAGAAGATATGTTTACCTTGTTGGAATCTGATCAACGATCAGAGTCGCGCAGCGGAAGCGAGAGAAACGATTTTAAAATCATTGATCAGATTACACTTGATCTTTATCATTGCTTCAATGTTATTTACTAGATTAATGTGATTAAATCTACATTAGTCACTCACATGGAATCCCTCTGAGAGAGATGGACGAACCGCACGATCGGTGATTCCTCCAAATTCACGTGCACGACACCTCCAGTGATCAGGTACTCGCAAGAGGCATGAAGAACGATGAACGATAACTCCGGGATCACCCTAGGGAGGGTTCGGCCGAATCGGGTAGAGGGAATTAGGGTTTCTCTGATTTCTGTGTCAGAAAGTCTAGGGTTTCAATCGATTAGGATTAATTTATAGTGTGTCGACTAATTACAGTTTTAGTACCTGTATTAATTTAATTAATCTGATTGTACCACAATAGAATACAATAGATTCAATTAACATCAATTAGGTTATAATTAATCACACACTAACCCCTAAAGAAAATCTAATTAATCAATCGCTTAATTAATTAACCCGATTGAATAATTAATCCCTCCATACAATCAATTAACTTGTTCCAATTAGAACAATTAATCAATTAACATTATTAGTTAACAACTAATAATAAGTTCATCCCAAATACACTACATGTATTAGTTCTCCGAGTACAAGTCTCAGTGTCTAGTGTGCACGATCCTGTGGGCCATAATCAATTAGCTCAACGACTGATAGAGAGTTGCCTAGACCATATCAGTCACCAATTGATTACAGTGTTAGTCCATCTCATATATATAGATACCCTGTAGTATTCTCTAATATCTCTTACCATGCATATCGATATATCAAGCATGAGGCATGGTGGACGTCATCCTCTAAAGCTTGAGATATTTCTCGATCTAGAGTTAACTGAAGAACAGATAAGTAACCAGCTTATCTGAGTGTGGCCACACATTTCTCAGTTCAACTCATCGAGTGGCCTAATGATATCATCTCACTTGGGAGTGAGTGGTAATCCCTTCACTTCAACTATCTGTATGAATCAGTTCACTGACTAGACCAATCATACCCGTATTTGGCATCCTTTTACAGACCTGTTAGGCGTATGTCAAATCTAATCAGATTCCTCATTCAATACTATATTGAAATCAGGTCGACAGATAAAAGAGATCTACATTTATAGAAGGGCAATGACACTCCCACCATGTGCCTTCTAAAGCGGATCGACCAAGTCCCGTATTGGTCATACATACCTACAAACATATCCTGTACACGTGTACATATCCTGTTCGTAAAAGCTTTACGTTCTATTCATTCCCATGAGTAGAACTAGCTTCTGGTAATTTATGATATACAATCAATGGATACTTCATACAGTTCATATAATACAAGATATATTGACTGAATGAATTAATGCCTTTTATTCCATAAAACAAATGTATAGTACAATCAACAAAAGTACAATACATCAACAAATAACTATGCCTAGAACTAGGGCACACCAACATACCTCTGAATCATATGTAGCTTCAGGAGGTGCGGAAGTTTCTCCTGTGACATCTTCAGAAGTTGGCTCATCAATAGCCATAAAACAAATCTGAGCTTGCTCTTCCTTCTCTTCAGGATCACTGTTGGTCTCAGAGTCTGACCAAGCAGCCAGCATAGCTTTCTTGAACTTTTTCTTATCTTTCTTCAGCTCCGGGCAGTTAGGCTTAATGTGTCCCGGTTGCTGACATCCATAGCACACAATAGGCTTATTTGGATCTCTCTTGAACTTTTCACCAGAATCAGGAGTTTTCTTGTCAAAGCTCCTAAAAGGCTTCTTGTAGTTTCCACCTCTGCCTTTTCTAAAGGCCTTCTTGAACTTCCTGGTCAGCATAGCCAGTTCCTCATCTTCTGAGGATTCTTCAGAAGATTCTGCTTTCAGGACTACTCTTTTTCCTTCTGACCTTTCTCTTAGGTCATGATTCTTTAATGACATCTCATGGGTAATTAGAGACCCAATGAGCTCATTATACAAGTAATAGCTCAAATCCTGAACTTCTTCAATAGCAGTCTTCTTGGCTTGCCAAGACCTTGGTAGGCTTCTGACAATCTACTTCACTCGATCAGATTCTTCAATGTCTTTTCCTAAACTCTTCAAGTCATTGACTATCTTGGTGAATCTAGAATTCATATCTGAAATAGATTCTTTATCAAGCATTTCAAATAACTCATATTCTCTCATGAGTTTGTTGACTTTAGATTGCTTCACTTTTCCTGTTCCTTCATATGTGACTTCTAGCTTGTTCCAAATATCCTGTGCAGTTTCACAAGAGGAAACTTTGTTATATTCAGTAGCTGTAAGTGCACAATGCAACATATTTATTGCTGAAGCATTAGTTTGGAGTTTTTTTAGAATGTCATCTGTGAATTCTCTCTGAGGAATAACAACATTCCCTAAACCTTGTTCCATTCTGGTAGGAATGAAATCACCATCAGTGATGACATACCAAGCACTCATGTTTTGAGCTTGGATGAAGTACATCATCCTTTTCTTCCAGTATGAGTAGTTGTTGCCATTAAATAATGGAGGTCTAGTAGTAGAAGAACCTTCTGGAACTATGAAGTGAGAAGAATTCTCAGGCTGGTGTCTACTAGCCATCTCTATTGATTCTGATAGGATCTTACACTTAGATTGTTAGATCTTTAGTAAATATGCGAAGTGACCTCCGCTCTGATACCACTTGTTGGCCCTAACAAGAACAGAATCACCTAGAGGGGGGTGAATAGGTGTCAAAGTTGAAAACTGAAAAATTCTAAGTTTTTCGAGAAACTTATTTTTCAGAGTCAAATTTCCTCAGAGTGAGAAGCTAGCTTACAGAAGTTGCTTCTGAGGGAAATTCTGCCTAAACACAGTTAGACTGTTTTCAGCAACAGAAGTTCTGATTTGAGAACTTCTGGACAGTCTTCTGAACAAAGACAATGATACTTTAGAGAAAATCTGTTTCAGCACTAAATATAAACAAGTACACAGAGGCTCAAATAACAAGTATAAGAGGGAGAAAGAAGTTCAGGAGATCCTGATTGAACAATTCGATTTATCCAAGTTCGCCACAGAAGTCCTGTGACTACGTCTTGTCCCCTGAGGTCGCAGCCTACAGAGATTTTATAAATCCACTATTCAGAACTTTTATGGCAAGTTCAGAAGCTCCTTTACATCAACAGAACTTAAGCTAATTTCTCACTTAGTTCTGACTAGCCTAAAAAGAGTTAAAGGATTTCCACCAGAACAAACAATACTCTGTTTGCTGGATTTCTCACTCAACTCTAATCTCAACTAGATTTCTCTCGTAAATCTAACTGAAGATCACAAACGATCTCAGTTTACAAGATTCCTATTATGAACTTGTTTTTCTTTACTCTCTCACTTTAACTAAGACTATGCTAAGAAAGATTGAGAATGGAAAATGATGCTCTGTTTTTCTTGTTAAAACAGTGCGTTGAGATTTTGCTCGATGATCACACGTATGTTGATGCTTTGGAGCTTGGCTACTATTTATAGTGAATGAAGATGACCGTTGGTGAGTTTGAATCTTCGAAGGAGATGACATCAGTTGTTGTAGCCGTTAATTTGTCAAGTCTTCAAACGGTCTTCAATCACTTTGATTCCGTTATCCTTGTTCTTTAACTCAATCCGGTAAGTGATTTGAAATCAAGGATGAGGTTGACTGGAATCATTCTTCAATTGGATCAACAAAGGGTAGACAAGGAAATTCTGGTTTCTTTTGAACAGACAGGCGCGCTCCATCAAAACAGCTTTTTGAACTTTTGGCGCCTTGCATTAAATGTACGTGTCAGAGCATTAAATGCTATCCAGAACCCGTGACTAAGCTTCTGATCGAATTGGTAAAAGATCTTCTGATTGAAAAGAACTTCTGAGAAGAGCTTTAGCAGACTTCGGTTTCAGAGCAGAGTATCCAGCTTCTGAATTATTGAAACTCTGACTTTAGCAAACAGATCTTCTGAGTCCTTTAGGCAATCCAGAAATGATTCATTCAGCACCTGCTGAGTAACTTACACATAGACTAAGTAAACAAAAATATTAGTCAACAATAAACTATATGTAAGAGAGTATTAAGTTTTCATCTTCTGAAACGTTTGGACATAATCAAAACACATAGGGTTCATCACAGTCTTCTTGGCTTGCCAAGACCTTGGTAAGCTTCTGACAATCTTCTTCACTCGATCAGATTCTTCAATGTCTTTTCCTAAACTCTTTAAGTCATTGACTATCTTGGTGAATCTAGAGTTCATATCTGAAATAGATTCTTTATCAAGCATTTCAAATAACTCATATTCTCTCATGAGTTGGTTGACTTTTGATTGCTTCACCTTTCCAGTACCTTCATATGTGACTTCCAGCTTGTTCCAAATGTCCTGTGCAGTTTCACAAAAAGAAACTTTGTTATATTCAGTAGCTGTAAGTGCACAATGCAACATATTTATTGCTGAAGCATTAGTTTGAAGTTTTTTCAGAATGTCATCTGTGTATTCTCTCGGAGGAATAACAACATTCCCTAAACCTGGTTCCATTCTGGTAGGAATGAAATCACCATCAGTGATGACATACCAAGCACTCATGTTCTGAGCTTGGATGAAGTACATCATCATTTTCTTCCAGTATGAGTAGTTGTTGCCATTAAATAATGGAGGTCTAGTAGTGGAAGAACCTTCTGGAACTATGAAGTGAGAAGAATTCTCAGGCTGGTATCTACTAGCCATCTCTATTGATTCTGATAGGATCTTACACTTAGATTGTTAGATCTTTAGTAAATATGCGAAGTGACCTTCGCTCTGATACCACTTGTTGGCCCTATCAAGAACAGAATCACCTAGAGGGGGGTGAATAGGTGTCAAAGTTGAAAACTGAAAATTTCTAAGTTTTTCGGGAAACTTAATTTTCAGAGTCAAATTTCCTCGGAGTCAGAAGCAAGCTTACAGAAGTTGCTTCTGAGGGAAATTCTGCCTAAACACAGTTAGACTGTTTTCAGCAACAGAAGTTCTGATTTGAGAACTTCTGGACAGTCTTCTGAACAAAGACAATGATACTTAGAGAAAATCTGTTTCAGCACTAAATATAAGCAAGTACACAGAAGCAAAAATAACAAGTATAAGAGGGAGAAAGAGGTTCAGGAGATCCTGATTGAACAAATCGATTTATCCAAGTTCACCACAGAAGTCCTGTGACTACGTCTTGTCCCCTGAGGTTGCAGCCTATAGAGATTTTATAAATCCACTATTCAGAACTTTTCTGGCAAGTTCAGAAGCTCCTTTACATCAACAGAACTTAAGCTAATTTCTCACTTAGTTCTGACTAGCCGAAAAAGAGTTAAAGGATTTCCACCAGAACAACAACAACTGTGTTTTCTGGATTTCTCACCCAACTCTAATCTCAACTAGATTTCTCTCAAAATATAACTGAATATCACAAACGATATCAGTTTACAAGATTCCTATTATGAATTTGTTTTTCTTCACTCTCTCACTTAAACTTAAGCTATGCTAAGAAAGATTGAGAATGGAAAAAGGATGCTCTATTCTTCTTGTTGAAACAGTGCGTTGAGATTTTGCTCGATTATCACGCGTGGTTGATGCTTGGAGCTTGGCTACTATTTATAGTGAATGAGGATGACCGTTGGGAAAATTTGAATCTTCACAGAGATGACATCAGTTGTTGTAGCCGTTAGTTTGTCAAGTCTTCAAACGGTCTTCAAACACTTTGATTCCGTTATCCTTGTTCTTTAACCAAATCCGGTAAGTGATTTGAAATTGAAGATAAGGTTGACCGGAAACATTCCTCAATAAGATCAACAAAGGGTAGACAAGGAAATTCTGGTTTCACTTTGAGTAGACAACCGCGCTCCATCAAAACAGCTTTTTGAACTTTTGGCGCCTTGCATTAAATGCACTTGTCAGAGCAATAAATGCTATCCAGAACCCGTGACTAAGCTTCTGATCGAATTGGTAGATGAACTTCTGATTGCAATGGACCTCTGATGAGAGCT
This sequence comes from Euphorbia peplus, assembly GCA_028411795.1. Classification (NCBI taxonomy): domain Eukaryota; kingdom Viridiplantae; phylum Streptophyta; class Magnoliopsida; order Malpighiales; family Euphorbiaceae; genus Euphorbia; species Euphorbia peplus. The sequence goes on from CP110840.1 coordinate 21,023,681, forward strand.
TCAACAGACTTCAATAGCTTCAGAACGGAGCATCCAGCTTCTGAAATAATGAAACTCTGTCTTCAGCAATCGAGACTTCTGAGAACTTCAGGCAATCTAGAAATTCTTCATTCAGCACCTGCTGAGTAACTTACACATAGACTGAGTAGAAAAATATTAGTCAACAAAGAAACTATATGTAAGGGAATGTTAAGTTTTCATCTTCTGAAACGTTTGGACATAATCAAAACACTTAGGGTTCATCACATTTTCCTGATTTTAGGACACAAGTTGATGCGATGGAGACGGATGGTGCGCCTCGAGCATCTTTGTGGCACCCTGGCCAACCCGGTAGATCAAACAAGCGTCTAGCTCTTTTTCGCAAGCGTATTGATAGTCTACAGGCGCACGAGGTAACTACATTCCCCATTCTAAGTTATGTTTTTTTAAAAAAATTGTTGATATGTGTGAACGATTGGAATAACAATTGTTATCATTTGATATATAGGTAACGTGGATGCCTTATGGTGGCGGTCCTATTGAGGAGTTCTTAAGGCCGACCTATAGCGGTTGGGTTCAATGTCGTCATATCATCGAGCCTTATTTGCCCGGAAGATGTACTCGTCAAATTGGATACATCCAGAAGATACCGGGGCGCATTCCTAGACCAGTTCGTGCTATTAGGTCATTGAATGCTCTTGCCTATATGGTCCAGTTTGAGCCGGGAGCTGCTTTATATGCTTGGGAGTCGTACCCTAAAGCTTCGGCCCTACTTCTTAAGAGGGCGGACAAATTACGTGATAGGGGATATGATTGTGCTCCGGACTACATGGATTGGTACACCCAGGTTTCTAGACCTCGACTTTTAGCAATTGAAAATACAAATAACTTTGAATGCAATCCTCCACCTCGTTCTTCTGAGACCGATTATGTGAGTATTTGCTATTTATTAAACATTAAAACAATTTACTTAAACTTATAATATTTTGTGTATTTATTTTTATTATTTTTAATGTAGTGGGTCGATCAAGTAGTTGATATGTGGCGTGATACGTTACATTTGGTTGAGCCCGACAAATCGCAACCGATGCTCGAGAAATTCAATGAATTTCAAACCATGTGGCGTGGAAAGAGGCCAAGCGAGTGAAAATGTTTGAATTTCATTAGATAAGTTATTGTTGTAAAACCGACTAATCTTATTTATTGTTTAATCGACAATGTTAGTTTATTCGAAAAATTTGGAATTTTATTCATGTTTTTCACTTTATTATTAAGAATAATATTTAACGTGTTGGTTTGGACCCGACTATAATACTTAACTCGTTTCGTCTCTAGATAAATGAACAAATTTCTCGATAATTGTGTCAATATATAGTCTCATGAAACTTGAACTTAATTTGATTGATGGAAAAATACTTTATATTAATTTTATACTTGATATATTTGATTAAAAATCACTTTATATTAATTCTGTCAATATATACTCTCACTAAACTATATATTAACTTTATACTTTATATTAGGCATTTAAATATATCACTTTATTTTATAAAAATTGTAAAAACAAATTATTAGTATTGTATTTTAGCTATTTAATTTACAGTTTTTTTTTGTAATATTTTTAAATTTCAGTCGGAAAATCCGTCGGAAAAGCCTCGTCGGCAAATACCGACGAAATTTCCTACGGAAGTCCAGGACTTCCGTAGGAAATTGTCGCCAGCCAATGTGTTCAGGGTTAGCGACTGGACGCGTCGTTAGACGCTTCCACCGCCCGACACGTCGTGTCGGGCGGTGCACGCGTCTAACGACGCGTCCAGAGGCCGGCCACCTCTTGGGGGTTCCCGGCCGATGCGTCGAGCCGTTCTCGGCGACGCGTCGTGTGTGGCCGGAAACGGCTCCGACGCGACGCGTCGGCCAGGCGACTCGACGGCGTCGGCCATGAGGGGACCAACGCGTCGAGCCGTTTCCGGCGACGCATCGCGTCTGGCCGGAAATCGCTCCGACACGACGCGTCGGCCCCCCGACTCGCCGGCGTCGGTCCCCTAAAATCCAAAATAACGGCTACTTTCTTAAAAAAGTAGCCGTTTTTTTTGTCCTACTCTCAAATCTTCCCTATAAAACCCCTCCCAAACCACATACAATACATCTCAAAATCAAATTTCTTTCATCTTTGTTTCAAAAAACTCCTAAAATATCAAAGTTATTTCATATTTTTGTGCATAAATTATGGGCAAAAAGAGATCAAGTAATGAAAATGGGGAATCATCATCTCGCCAAGGGAAAATGACGAAAAGAGAGGAGAAAGAAAATGCACGGCTTCTTGTAAATCTTCCCCAACCATTGCGCAAAACCCACCATTCCGACGTGTACAAGGTGGACTACGCTATACAACCCGGAGTCCAATTGAAAAGGTTCATTAAGGTACATGAACTATGGGTTAACTTCTTTTTCGTTTTTGATTGGGGGTGGATGAAAGATAATGATTTGGATAAGATGCTTAAAGAATTACTAGAGGGAGCGGGACTATACGAGTTACACGAGTCTTCGTATTCGGTATGTGATGATTTAGTTATAGAATTTATCACAACTTTGTACATTGACGAACTCAACAAAACTCTAAGTTTCACACTTCTAAGTTACCCTTTTGTCATATCATACCGTTGGTTGGTCGAGAAATTTTGTCCATCTCTCGACTTAGACACGTACGAGAGAAATGATGGTTTTGTGGCGGAGGAATATTGGAAAGAAATGAGCAACGATCCACATTTCGACGCTAGCAATTTGAAAGCTTCGTACATCAAAGACCAATACGTCATGCTTTTGCACAAATTTATTGCATACAAACTTTCGGGAAAGGGCGAGTCGAGCAAAGTAAGTGTTAGAGAATTGCATTTACTGTTTCGAATATCTAATGGTTTACAATTGGATTTTGCATAATATATATGGAAGTCTTTGGATGAGATCATCAAGCGTCCAAGAGGTTCCATCGATCTTGGCTATCTAGTCACTATGTTCGCAAGGGAGGTGATTCCATTCACTATGTTGACCGAACTTACTTGGAAAGAGCCGAAGTTAATGGGGAAAGTCTTCTTTGCACGAGTAGGGAAAGGAGCACCCCCACCGATGTCGTATGAGCCACGAGTAGGGAGATCACAAAGTAGGTTTCATGACGAACATGGTGGGTCAAGTTTGCCAAATGAAGAAGGTCCCCGACCTTTTGATCAAACGGAGTTGTTGTACTCCATAAACAACACGGTCCTACGACAAGATTCTCGGATGGCGGACATGCAAACACAAATGGCTAATTGGCATATCCAAGCCGAGAACCACTTTAATGAGGTGGATCAACGATTTACTAATTTTCAACGTGAAACAAATGACCGTATCGACCACAAGGATAGTCGAGTTACTACCTTTCATCGTGAAACGGATGAGAGTTTCGACCACATTGATAGTCGCTTTGACAATCTAGACTACTTTGCAAATTTGTATTGCACCCACAACAATCTGCCTTATCCTCCCCCTCCACCCGATAATTGAGGCGTTCAAGTTAGTCTTTACTTTATGTCGTGTGTTTAAATTATGCATTGTATTGTAGTTTATTTAAAACTTGTATTCAAATTATCCATGTAAGGTTGAATGAGTAATCGAAATAAAAAGTTTAATTGTTTCAGAAATGTTAAATGAATGAAATGATATACATATAAGCTAATCAAACACTTGCATAAACACGATCGATTTATTACAAAAAGATTGTTGAATACAAAATTGAACTCATTTACAAACATACTCGGGTGTACAAGCAAATAAGATTCAAGTTTAGTCGACCCTTCCTCTTAAGGTTTGCCATTGTTCAATCCTACTTTGATATGGACGATCCCAATTATCGACACTTGCATCATGGTACCTCGCCCACCAATAGTGTATTCCCGGAATTGGGCAATTCGGACTCAAATGCATTCGAATGAAATGTTCTCCAGATTGAATATATGTTAAGCATACTTCGCCCATCGGTTCGGTAGTGACGCCAACATGAGTTAGGGGTGACCTTAATGGTAATATTGTGGTACAATAAGTGTATGACTTTTGTATGAATATAATCGTTGTATTAAACGCGTTTGCCACAGCCCAAAGGTCGCAAACGACTTGCATCCAATGAGACCTCCCACACGGCCCCTCGTACCAAGCAATACGGGAGATTGCGCTTGCCACCCGATCATAATAATACCTTCCGTAATAGGGAATGTCGCGACTTATCTCATCTACAACAATTCTCCTCACTTGTGGCCACAACTCTTCCGACTTTCCGGCGTAATCTGCGATCACCCGAAATCCACAATTTCCATCGCCAATAACATCCAAATAGCCCATCACATATGGTCGAATGAGTTCGGGGATGTCATCCAAACAACCAAAATCAAAGATGTTAACGGATGTTAAAACTGCAAAATACATACAAAATAATCATAAAAAGCTTGATTAAGGGAAAAATAAAGAATGTTAAACTTCATATTAATAACATTTGCAAAAACATTAATAGTGAGATTACCGTTATGGAACGTGTTAGTAGTCGGGTGAGATGACGATGCATTAGCCGAAGGCGATGCATTATCGATCGTAGATGAATCGCCCAAATGTGACTCGTTTTCGTTTTGTTCCGTATCTCCAATGGGTGATCCACGACCCAATGGTGATTGAGGGGTTTTACCTCTACGAGGCGTTATCGGAACTTTACATTTACGAGGCGTTATCGGAACTTTACATTTACGAGGCGTTATCGGAACTTTACATTTACGAGGCGTTTGAGGAGCGTTGCTTGTACTCGGCTTTGGAGGAGGTTTGCCTCTTCCGCTTCCATTCCCACGACTATTACCAATCCCTTGACTTAGTCCGTCGCCTATGTCTTTTCCGACCTTCTTGGTTTTATCCCACCAAGATTTCAAACGGGCGGTTGACGATGATCCCCGAGGGCGACCCTTACTCGTGTCTTTTACTTCCGGTTCGCCTAGGTTTGCCTTTTCTGGATACATCGTCCCGTGCATTTTCCAAGCCACTTCGGCGGCAACTTGTGGAGGCATATTCCCAAGATCATCAACAAGCGAATTCACATAACGATGATCATCAGACACGTAATCCGATTGTGGATTGACTTGTTGATCATCGTCATCGCCCTCAATAACGTGGGTCTTCCAAAAGACATGAACGGACTCAACCCGTATTGGAGTTTTCGAACGGAAAGCTTGATACATCTCACATGCGCATGGCAACCCGTGCGTTGTCCGCAACACATGATCACAAAGATCATTTGACTCCCTTCCCATTTTCTTCATCAATTTTAGCTCGTCACCTAGTAAGCCAATGCAATAATGGGTAACTTGACCGTTGAGATATGTCAATGGAGCGTCTAGTTCGTCAATTGGTCGAAACCGTCTCACCTCTTCCAAGGTCCTCCTAATCATTTTGGATTATATATAGTTAGAATATATATTAACAACAATCAAAAATTACAAAATATAAATGAGTTAGTTTAGTAAATTTTTACCGTATTTGAGTGTGTTCGGCACCGAGTTTTTTGTGAACCTTGCTCCATAGAGAATCAAGAGCGCCGGTGGAAGTGTATAGCCAATCTTTCAATTATGCATGCGCCGCTTCGACTCTACAAGTGGTTTTGTTACCAAAATGCAACAAATTGTTTGTCCATGCATCAACGAATTTCTCCTTGTGCACTAACCACGTCGTCTCGAGGTATCGAACAATGTGAGAAAGATTTTTGGCATACACTTCCTTCATGCATTGAACCTCGTAGTAGTAGGCTTCGATAGATGGCGCGTGAATGATTTTACTCCACCGACCCAATTTGAAACTTTGGGCAAAATTGTCCGTTTGCTTACATTTTTTAACGACATGGGCTACCACATCCCGGTTAATATGCCATGTACAAAGCATATGTTGACTTTCCGGAAAAACCTCTTCCAACGGTCTAAGTAACCCTAACTCCCGATCACTTGTAATGGCCGTCGGAAATTTATCTTTCCGGAAGAGTCCCCTCAATGTTTCAAGCGCCCATCTATAGCTTTCAGATGATTCATTTTGTAAAAAAACATATGCAACAAGGAAATTTTTTTGGCATGGCGTCGTTCCAATGATCTCTAACAACGGCATGTTATATTTATTTGCTTTGTACATTGAATCAATGCCAATCCACCAATAATAAATTCGTAGTAGCTTCACCGCTACAGGATGTGCCATAAAAATATGAGTTAGGACGTTACCTTCATCAACTTGGTACGAGTAAGTATAGTTGTTCTTCTTCGCAAGATAGAACATTTGTGAAGGTACATCCCGGCCCTCCATCGCTTTACGCCTCAAATCCTCTCTTTCGTTGTATATGTGCGTAATATGTGCATTATCGTAAGGACATGCCTTATGCACCGCGGCTAATATCGGTCCTGGCTTGGCTTGAGCATCTGTCATATCCCGCACAATAGCTTTTGAAGAAGGGCTCAACCCGCTCATTTGTCGGTATCCCTCCGCATATACCGCCAAAGGGTGGTTATGCATACTTTCGGCCTCAGAACAAGTGTGTATGCTCCAGAAGCTCCCATCTGGATATCTCCTAAGTTTCAACCGAAGTTTAACTGGACATCCACATTTGTTCGTTCGGCGTTGCCTTTGGCGTGTCGATGGATCCGCTAAGGGTTTGTACCTTAAACCCCGAGAACACCTCATTGTACATTGTCTTCCGTTCTTATGGTTTGATGCTATAACCATCTCAAAATGTTGAAGTATTGCAATCGACTTAACGTGTTCGACTGCTTCATCCCTAGTTCAAACTTTTCGTCAGTTATAAAACTCGGACCATAATCAAACCCATCTCCGACTAACACCTCGTCCGGGGTTGCATAACCTCCGTCCGGGGATGCATACCATCCGTCCGACATCTCGATATGAACTAAGAAAAATAAGGAAGATGAAATTTTTGTTGGAAAAATAAGACTGATTTGGAGAAAATATTATGGATTGAGATTTGTAGAATGAAAATATGTATGAGAGAATGAGAGTAAGTAATATTGTGAAAATTTGTATTTTTTTTTATAATGTAATTTTTAATATATATTAATTTAAAAAAAAAATTAAAAATTCCGGCGACGGTCAAAGTGACCGTCGCCGCCACGGTGACGACGGTCACTTTGACCATCGCCGGAATATTTTTTATTTTTTAAAAAAAAAAAAATGAAAAAAAATAATTCTTTTTAATAAAAAAAAAACTTTTTTTCAATCAATCAATTAAAGAAAGAGAAAAAGTTTGATGAGACTATATATTGACACGATTTAACCACACATTGACATGAATATCGAGAAATTTGTCCATTTACATCGGGACTAAACGACAGTTTCCGTCCGATACAACACGTTCAAACGGACGGTTTTTATAAAATGGATTTTAAACGGACAGTTTTTATAAAACGGACAGTTTTTATAAAACGGATTGTTTTTATATAAACGGGATGTTTTTATATAACGAACTAATTTTGAGAATTTATGTATTTCGTATGAACGTGCTGTATCGGACCAAGGCGGCGATAGTCACTGTGACCGTCGCCGGAAAAAACATTTTTTTTTAAATTGAAAAAAATAATTCTTATAAATAAAATACTTTTTTTCAATCAATCAATTAAAGAAAAATAAAAAGTTTGATGAGATCATACATCGACACGATTTAACCACACATTGACACGAATATCGATAAATATGTCCATTTACCTCGGGACGAAACGACAGTTTCAGTCCGATACAGCACGTTCAAACAGACAGTTTTTATAAATTGGATTTTAAACGGACAGTTTTTATAAAACGGATTGTCTTTATATAAACGGGATGTTTTTATATAACGAACTAGTTTTGATAATTACAAACTCTTTTTTGACTTAATAGAATAATTATAAGAGTTGGATTACAAGTTATTTATAAAAAAAAATTAATATCTTAAATTTAATAGAATAATCTAGTTACGATTTTTTTTCTATTGTTCACACCGAGTTCGAAATTTCAATTTTTTAATGCTCCGTATTACCCGACTGTATAATTGTAGTCAATTTTTTCTTTTCATAGTCAAATTCGTGTCAATGTGTTGTCTACTCAATGACATTATATTGTCTACGCAATGTCATTGTATTGTCAAATAAAGTTGTAAATGTGTTGTCCACTCAATTTGAAAAAATTAATTTTTTTTTTTTAAAGCTATGTTAAACTCTTCCAAAAAATTCTATAAATATGATACAAGTCATTAAATTTTTCTACAAATACTAAAAGTACACAAATCTATTAAACATTTATCTCATCTATGGCATCTTCATCCTCAAATAGCCAAAATTTCCCACCGGAAAAACCAATTGTCCAAACTCTTTCTCCAGATGATTCAATTTCGAATATGGTGGAATGTCAAGGAAGAGCAATCCGAGTATTCGGAGATACCTTTGTTCGTCCTAAATTGTTTCACCCCCATATTCCGTTCATGTCTTGTTTTAAGATCCCGATTTCGGGCGAGTTCCCAACTACAACACTCCATATGTTGTGGTGGCTATGCTATTTGCATTGCATGCCATTCGAATTTTCGGTTCAAGAATGGTGCAACGGTTTGAGTCAAGGCAATATTCCGAACAACATTCTAACGTTTTTGGAATGGTTTATGCCCATAAATAATTGGCTACAATTGTTCAACAGTCAATTATTAAACAACAACAACAACGTAAACAACATTCTCAACTCAACCATTTTCTTAAAATGGTCAGAATCAACTCCGACTATCAAAGTTTTTCACACATACCCATTTTCTATCGTTGAAGAGTGGGATTAACGTCAACAAATGGTGAGTTCATTAAGAAATGTAAGTGCGGCGAAAAACAATTATGGCAATTATAATAGGGATTGAAATAGTGCCAATGATGCTCATTGGAATACAATCCCGACTTCTTATATCGATTTTATTTCCGAGCAAACACGGATTTACGAAGTTATCCAGTCGTCTCAGCCTCCAAATTTCAAACAATTCGTGAAAAACATACAAGATGATGATTGGATCCTTGATGATCCGCCTAATGCGGCCAACTAGTAGATTCAGATTCAAGTCGATAATTTTTCATCAAGGTGTTTAAGTTAATTTGTTTAATTATGCTTTTTAAGATTGTGTGTTTAATTATCGTGTAATTTATGTTTTTATTTATTATGAAATATAATTATCTACTTTTTTGTCTTATTTCTTAAGTTTTATTTAATAAATAACTACTTTTAATATTATTTAAGAAAACCGCTTAAACTTGTTCCGAACAAACCGACTAATTTAAAATTTAAAAAATAATATCACACAATATATATCTAATATTATTATTTTGAATTTAATTAATTAATTATATTCTTTTTTATTTAGAAAAAATATATTCCGCCGACGATCACTCCGACCTCGCCGCCACTTTTTTTTTAATTTTAAAAATTATTCAATATAAATATAAATTAATATTTTAACAAAATAAAAATATATAAATTTATTAACTATTAACAAGTATAATTAAAATAATTGATAACACAATATATATCTAATATTATTATTTTGAATTTAATTAATTAATTATCTTATTTTTTATTTAAAAAAAAATTAAAAAAAAAAAGAAAAAATAATACCGGCGACGGTCGGAGAGTGGCGACGGTCACCCCAACCGTCGCCGTTAGTTTTTTTTTAATACTAAAAAATTACTAATTATAAATATAAATTAATATTTAACAAAACAGAAATATATAAATTTATTAACTATTTAACAAGTATAATTAAAGTAATTGATAACATAATATTAAATACTAATTAAATGAATAATATATAATTTATAATAACTCATAATATAAAATAAAACTTAAATTATTAAACTAGAAAAAAGTATAATATATAAATACAAAAATAAAAATTAACCAAAAGTAGGTATAAGGATATTTAGGACTTTTTTTAAATGAAAAGTGGGTCGGGGTCGATGTTTAGTAATTTAGGGGGTCGATGTATAGTAACTCCCTAAAAAAATGAATTCTTCATAAAATCCTCCAATTAGAAATCCCTAAATTGTCAACATGTGTTACTTCTTCTTTATAAGTATCATCTTCTTCCTCATAAATCAGAATCATGGTCATCTCCATCAATCTACTACCTCTCAATGTTCATATGAACTCTGCAATTCCCTTCTCTGTCTACAATGATATTATCAAATGAAGGAGAAAAAGAGAGCAAAAAGAAAGAAAGGAAAATGCAATTGAATGGACACCCTAATATATTGAATCCAGATTCAATAAGATGCAAATTTCATAGCAAAAGCACATGTTGCACATAAAAATTACTAGACCATCCAATAGAAAGTAAAATCTGGTATAAGATTGGTTGAATTTCAACATGCAAATTCCGAACGAAATAGAGAAAGCTTTGAACAACAAACTCACATCACTGTTACCCATTGCTGGAACAATGAAATTGGTGAAATTGGAAGCAAGAAGATGCAATTAGTGAAATAAATGTTCTTGTTCTTAAAGTTCTTATTATCGCAGAGGAAATAAACTAACATAGCCAACAAAACCTTTCAGGTTTGCTAATAAAAATTCGCAATTCTTCTATGATTCTTCACTAATTATATCTGAATCAAGATATTTATTAATAGTAGAGACAATTGTAAATTGAGATTTTGGCTTTAAGGCTGAGATTTCGGCTCCAGTACTTCGCCGACGTCTTTCTGGAAAGTGAAGAATTTCTGCTTGATTCCTTTACGCTCTTTGTCGAAAACAAAGCTAGTATAGATTTGCTCAAGGAGAAAACAGGTTTGCCGAGATTTATGTATAATTTTGGATTGATAAAAAAAATCTATAAAGATAGAAAATAAATTGAATTTTCCTCACTCCATGGGTTTTACAGAGGAGAGAGAGTAAAGGTGGAGAAGAAGTCCTATAAAAGAAAAAGGTGGAGAAGAAGACAGTGAAATATTAATTCTTAAAAGATAGTTTTTTTTGTTAAAATGTGACGTGTCAGACCATAAATAAATGAAAAAACTGATATGTCACTTCAAGTTTTCAACCATGCAAACAGTCAAATGCGTGTGTTTCACACGGTCAGAGTAGAATCTCAGAATGGATCAAAAAGGGGTAAATTGGTGCATTTTTAACATGTTCGAGGGGTAAAGGGGATGTCCCTTAGGTTGAGGGGGTAAAATGACTAAAATGTACAAGTTAAGGGGGTTAGGTAGGTATTAAGCCTTGATCTTAATTCTGCCCCATACGTTGGCACAAGTAAACACGACCCTTATATTGTAGAGGAGATCCAAAACCTTCCAATGCACGATAACAAGTACGTTTACAGTTTTATGATACTTATTGAATATTTTACTAAGTTCTAATACTTTTAAACATGTATTTGCATAATTAAGTTACATTTATTTTCATTCATGTAAAAATTATACAGAGATAGCGGGATATTAATGTATGTATTTGTGGAGCATTTCATAGAAAACAACCCGATCCCTAGCCACATTTCAGTTGATTTCCATCGTTTGAGGTATACGATTTTGTTGTATCAACATGGAATGAAGAAGGCGGACAAGTTCATTCACAGTGATATGGAAGTTAATACTTCAGTCATATTGCATATTTGATGGTTATGGTAGTGGATATAGAGTGTCACATATGTATATATGCAGTTGTCAGCTTATAGTCTAAATTTCATAGTGTTTAGTCTTTCAAGAATTGGTGTAAACTGATATGCTTAAACGAATTTATTTTGTTGTTTGCTTTATTAACAAATGTCAAATGGAGTATTTTTGTACTATATTATATCTGTTTGTAAAATTTCCTCTACCAAATATCACTAGAGTTTTTTAAATTAATGTCAACTCATTTTAACTTTATTTCACATTAATTTATAATTGAATTTCCTATTTTTATAAATTTTAAATTTTTCACAATAATTTCTCTTTACTCATTCTAATATTGGCAAAACAAAAAGTAACAATCATAACTCGTTGCATCAAAACGAAAAAAAGTTCTTATAAAAAAAACCCCTAAAAATAAGAGTAGTAGTTAGGATCTGTTCTTTATGACTGAACTAAATCGAATTGAACTGAATTGAACAAAATATTACTGAACTGAATTGGAGTGCATTTACTAATGAGAAATTACTGAGCTGAACTAAATACTACTGAACTGAACTATAATAAATTACCGATAAGGCAACAAGACCTTAACATGTCTTTCGAAATGATCCTAAATTAATTTTTTAAAATTTTATTTTTTATCTAAATTTATATAGGATGTATAATAACATTTTAGTTGACCACAATAAACAAATATCATTTTCCCCACTACGACTATGTTCTTTTTGAGTTAATTTTGGAAAAATTAAGTTCAGTTTTATTCAATTTAGACAAATTCACTTCAGCAAATTTCAGTTCAGTTTAGTTCAGTTTTATTCAATTCAATTCAATTTAGTTCCGTTTTATTCAGTTCAGGCAAATTCACTTCAGCAAATTTCAGTTCAGTTTAGTTCGGTTTTATTCAATTCAGTTCAGTTTAGACAAATTCACTTCAGCAAATTTCAGCAAAATTCATCCAGTTTAGCAAATTCAATTCAATTCAATTCAACCTCATTCAGTTCAGTTCAGTTCAGTTCAACCAAAAAGAGCGGTGCCTATGTCTAATTTTGTTCCATACATTTTAACCGTTTTAGAAAATGCAGGTCGTCTATCCTTTTGGCTCCACCTTTGTGCTCAAAATAGATTATCTGACTTGGACTAGCTACGCCATTTAGATCCGTCTATGCGCTCACGACTAGTCTCGAAAAGAACATATCAATTAGATTAAATTCGCACAAGTAAACTCAAAGACTTCCAACTTTTGATAATAATATTCCTCCACTCAATCAGACGTACTACAAATAGGATCCCCATCACAGGGATGCATTGGTCATAAGAACAACAAGCTAACTAAAGATGAATTCTGCAGACCAAACTCCAAAACACTTTGAACATCAACTTTAACCACAAACTTAATAATATCATATAATAAACTGATTTTTCCCTTTGTACATATATATGAAACCTAAGCACATCATTTCAACAAGCCACCATAAAAGCTGCAGAAAGAGTGAGAAACAGTTCTCATACGATAGATAGCATTCAAATTTTACTACACTAATTTTAACATTTTAATATAAATGGTAAAGTTTACAACAATAACAAAAATGCGTTTTAGATAATTCTATCCCTTAATATCACATTATAGTAAATAAAAAAAGTATGCACTCAAACCAGCTAATACAAAAAGAAGTAATTAAAAGCAATACAACTATTCTGATTCAAACAACAGATGAGACATCTAAATTACAACAAGTTGAGTCTTCAAAATCCTAAACTCATAAATTAAATAAAGGTAATTCACATAATACTGCTACTACTAGCACCATTCTTACAAGTCTTCCTATTGTGCCCTTTTTTGCCACAACTTGCACACCTATTTTGTGCCTTATATTCCCATGCTGACCGAAATCTTCTTTTCTTTGGACGTCCGGCTTTGGTTCTACCAATCGGAGGGAGCACAATAATATCCTTCACACTCACAGGTATATCCCATGTATCTTGCTTTGGTATTGGCATAATGTTGAATTCATATGTTGCTAACATTCCAATGTTTTTTGGATCCTTGCGAAATTTGGACTTCAAGTTACCCTTCAAATGATATATGCAAACATAATAATCTACTGCTGGATATATTTTTCTCAATCCTTTTGTGATACTCTCATGTCGATCTGATACAAAAGACATCCCAGACTTTGTGCCAAATGTTTCTCTGAATCTATCGAAAAACCATTCCCAAAATGCATCATTTTCCGAATCCACAACGCAAAATGCCAGCGGAAAAATCGCCCCTAAAAGATTAATTACAGGTTAGTACTATTTCACAATTTTAATCTTATAACTACAGCTTTTTTAAAATCATACAAAATTCTTAGGAAAGTAATAATTTGTCAAACTTCTGTTTCTCATATTTATCTTCTGTTTTTTGATATTATAACATATCAAAACTACATATGCATATAAAATACATCTAAATTAAGATATTTAATTATGGCTAGTGACAAGTAAAACTCACATAGTTGTCAGAATCTAAAGCAATATATAACTCTATAATGTTTAAGTTAACGAGAAAGTCATATATTGTAGGTACAATATTGTGATTAATGCATGTATACTTAATTCATATACATAAGAAAGTAAAGTAATACTGAGGCATCTTGAGTACAAGCGGTTATTAATGTGCCACCATGAACTGCTTTTAAGAAAGTTCCATCGACTACTATTGTCGGCCAACAATACTGTCATCCCTTAATTGATGCATCAAAAGTAACAAACACATATAAGAATGAGTTTGTTGCTTCTCTTTTCAATTCAATGACTGTTTCAGGGTTAGTCTGTTGCAACATGTGTAGATAGCTTGGTAATAATTTGTGTGAATCTCTCGACTTCCCACATATCAGTTCAAGTGCCTTTTCTTTTGAATTCCAAGCCTTCTGATAGCTCATACTAACCCCATACCGAAGTCTCATATCCTCAATTATATCTCCAGGGGTGTAGTGACACTTCGGTTTAACATACTTCATCTTTATTTCTTCACCAATCAATTTTCTAGTAGCTTGCCTCTTCCCTGAAAATCTTGTTTGCACTTCACATGAATGGCAATTCAGAAATTTTCTAATCTTAAATGCATTTGACTTACAACACCTACTAGCTCGAAAATTCCAACAACAGCTAGTGTCAATACATTTTAGATAAAAATGTTGTGGACTTGATCTTTCTGTTCTAAATTGAAAGTGTTCTTCAATTGCATAAAAGCTCAATGCATTTTGAAGTGTTCCTTTATCAACAAAAATCTGCACTTCCTGGAAATTTTTAAACCTTTTGTCTGTAATAAGTAATGAATCATCTTCTTTTGTTACCTCATCTTCATTTCCATTTGACTTATCTAAGTCTTTCATTATTTGCTGCGTTAATTGATGCACATAATCTATCATATCCAAATGTGTTTCTTGACTTGGTTCAGTATGATGTTCAAATTCTACAACATTCTCAATGGGCAAATAATCATGTGTTCTTAATCCAAAGTTCACCTTTTCCTCCTTACTAATACATAAAGGAAAATTCATCACATTATTCACATTCCTTAATTGCAAATAAAATGACAAATTCATGTCATTGGTGATATTCATTGGAGCCAGTCCTTCTTGTAACTGTAATAATGAAAAACTGGTATAAATTTCTAGAATTAGCAAAATACCTTCTTTCAATGCATACAACTTTTCATGTTCTAGCTTCTAATTGCACAAAGTATATAACAACAATTTACAGAACTATATATTTAACGAAATACCTGAAATTGTATCTTTAATGAAGTTTTCTCCTTGTCAATCTTCAATTGATTCGATAAAATACTATACAACATATCAAAAGAAGTTTGTTCCTGCATAACAACTCATTCAGTTTCATAGTTTTGAAATTTGTTATCACTCCAAATTCCATTAAAATTGATCAATATAGGACATGCTACCATGATTGCACCTTGCAAAACACATTGTCTATCAGATAATTTTCCATAATAGTATATAAAATAAAACAAGAAACTTTTCAGGTGTTTGCTTAGATTATTGTAAAATGAAACAAACCATTATTCATGATTAAATTAGCTGCAAAAACATTGCAATTTCTACAAAACAGAAATACTTCTCTTTTTATATAAAGAATAACATGAGAAGATCATAGAATAGAAGTAAGATAATACGAAGTGAATCATACCTTTTATGTGCAAACACCTTCTTTGTGAGAGATTTCTCCGAAATTTGAACTGCAACTTTGATACTTCGACTTTTACTGATGCGTGTTCATGATGAATTTCTTATTTCGTTTTGCAGCTTCTATCAATTGCTACTCTTTGCTTAATAGAAACAATCAAAAACTCTTTATATGCTAAAGAAGAATAGAATATAGCGATTGAATAAGACTTAAGGAAATTTCTTTTACTGAATTCAGTATTATACATGAATCTGTTCAACAGTATGGGTGTTTCAGTTTCTGTACGTGAAAGTAGAAGTTGTATTGGAGAAAATAACTACTATTTTCACAATTTTTAATTTAAAAATATTAAATTAACCCCCTTTTCGAGGGATGTATTCGTTCATGTCAAATTTGTTGGAGAATTAATATCACTTGACATAATTAGAATATTACTGGGTTAGTTGGGTCAATTGTAAATAACTACCCTAATCCTAATATAACAGTAATCAACCCTTCCCTTTACTTGAGCTTCCTTCAATCCAAGTAGGCTGAATCTTAACGGGCCAACTAAAATCATAAATGGGCCTATTGAATGTGAGATAGCCTTTGACTCGAGTTGAAATAGAGTTGACCCGAGCTGGATTTGAGCTGAGCTTCAATTCAGATGTGAATGCGACCCGCATCTTGATATGGTCTCGGCTTGCTTGGGCTTGATCATTGAACTTGAATTTGGACGTTGATTCGATCGTGGACTGTGAGTGGATGCTCTGTTCGCCTTTGACTTAACTTTCAGCCCGCCAAAATAGGTAGTTGTACCTGTAAAAAAATATGAATCGATATGTAAAATTGGATAAAATAAATAGAGTTTACTAGAAGTAAATGATATATAAAGTTGATTAATAAATTACAGTTTATAGTTAAACTTAACTAAATTTATCCTGAATAATAGAAATATCTCTCGATAAAAAATTGTTATAAATTTAAATTATGTATTAACTTCAGTAAATTATATTTGATTTCAATTCGATATGTATACCGACACGATAATTTGAAATTAAAACATCATTTTTACTTAACTCGAGATAAAATCTTTTATTCTAAATAAATTGAGAATCCTTTAGATAATAAGTGTAATTTATTAAAACTGGGCAAAAATAAAGTGTATTTGTAGCATGTATATATTTTTAGGGCGAATAAATTTATTTTTACATAAAAACATGTTTTTTAAGCCAGTAAAAAATGGGTGCTAACACTTTCTAATGCATATCGACCAAGTCTCGTGTAACGCACACGCAACTATATCCATATTCACATACACTAAACAACCTACATAGTGTCATATGGATATAAAAGTTTATGCCATAATAATTTCCATGATTATGACTGAGTTCTGGTATACTTTATGATATACAATCAATGGATACTTCAAATAGTTACTATAGTACAAGATATATAACTGAAATGAATTAATGTCTTTAATTCATAAAACACCAATGACATAATATGTAAACATAATCAAATACAATGTTATAAAATAATGCCTGGGAACTAGGCACACCAACACATGATCCATTCTTCCTTAGGTTATGGTGGTGAAGTTTCTTCATCCCATGTGAATTCATTGAAAAAATCTGCCAATACTTGACTTTTCAATGCTGGTCGTCCCTCATATCGTATGTCAAATTCACCCAGATGAATAGACCATTCCATTAACCGCCCTGACGCATCTGGTTTTTGCAAGACTTTTCGCATTGGTATTCATGTTCTAATCACAATCATGTGCGCCTAAAAGTAAGGTTTCAGGCGTGCAGCAGTTGTAACTACAGCTAATACCATTTTATCCAAATTTGAATAGTGGTTTTCTTCATCCTTCAAAACTTTACTCACATAGTAGACTGGATATTGTTGGTCATCCTCTTCTCTTACCATGACAGTGCAAACCGCGGTATCTGTTACCGATTCATATAAATATAGATCTTCTCCTTCTTTTGGTCTGCTCATAAATGGCGAATAACACAACAACTGTTTGATTCCTTCAAATTCTTCTTGACAATCTGGTGTCCATTCGAAGTTCTTAGATTTTTTTAATGGCATTATAGAAAGGTAAACACCTTCTCGTTGAGCATGATATGAACTGTCCCAACGCTATCAATCGCCCATTGAGTCTTTCCACTTCTCGCACATTTCTGGGAGTTTTCATCTCCATTACTGCTTTGAATTTGTTAGGATTAACTTCTACTCCTTTCCCACTCACCATAAATCCTAGAAATTTTCCTGCTTTGGCTCCAAATGTGCACTTCCCTGGATTTAACTTTAAGCTATATTTCATTAATACTTCTAACACTTCTTTGATATCCTGTGGGTGATCTTCCATCTTTTTGCTTTTTATTATCATGTCATCCACATAAATGGAGAAATTTTCTCTCGCCTTGTCTGAAAAGATCTTGTTCATCATTCGCTGATAAGTTGCACCCGCATTTTTCAGTCCAAAAGGCATCACTTTAAAGCAGTAAGTTTCCTGATGCGTTATGAAAGATGTTTTGATTTCATCCACTTTCTCCATTGGGATTTGATGATAACTAGATTTCACGTCTCTGAATGATAAGGCCACATATCCTACGGTTATGTCCACCAGGATGTCGATGTTTGATAGCGAATACATATCTTTAGGACAAGCTTTGTTGAGATCGTTGAAATCTACACACATTAGATAGCTTCCATTTGGTTTTTTCACCAGCACCACATTGGCCAACCATTCAGGGTATGTAACTTCCCGAATTACATCTGATTTCAATAATTCTGCCACAGCTTCTTCAATGGCTCTCTGTCGTTCAGGCGCGTGCCCCCTTTTCTTTTGTTGCTTTGGAGTGGCATTTTTATCCACATTGAGCTTGTGTGTTGATACATCTAGACTTATCCCTTTTAGAATCTCATGTGGACCTCCAAAAACTGACTCGCATTTAATCAATACTTCTGTAATTGCATTATGTATTTCTCCTGTAAGGGTGACTGTGATCTTGACATTTTTTTCATCTGTAATGGCGGAAAGCTCTGATTCTTCTAGGGCCTCTGCTGGCAGTTTATCTTCTTCGTTTTCCTCTTCCTATTCAGGCCGCATCTCTAAAGACAATGTGTAAGCCTTTTGAGATATTAATTGATCACCTTCCACAGTGACTCGCCCTTGATGTGTGGGCAAGTGTAGGGCCAACTGTTTTATGGATATGAGTGACTCCGTTTCGGAAAGAAATGGCCTGCCGAGAATAATGTTATATGCTAACAGAATGTCAACAATAGCAAATTCTAGGTCTCCTCTCCATCGCAAGTCTTTATCGCTCATCTCCGTTTCCAAAGTAACTTGACCATTTGTCTGAGATGGGTGTCCGTTGCATCCTAAAACATCCATATATGTATGCTCCTGTTTGCTCATCATGAATTCCCAAATTATTGAAGCCCGATTGTGTTTTGATGTTGCAAGAACTTCCTGTATCGACAAGGACCCGGTTTATATCACATCCTTCGACAGATAATGTGAAGACTAGTGCCTCTGCATGCGGTTATGTCAATCGTGCGAATGGGTAATTCATGGCATCTCCCCTCTTGTTATTGCTTCTCCGTTGTTCACGGCGTGGCTTCTTTGTCGATGGTTCATATATTCCACTCGTGATCATGTTTATCACCCCTTTCTTCTGTTTCTTTTCTAGACGAGTCTCATTCTCCTGTGAAACCATCATTAGCTTGTTCGCCTGATTATCCTTCTTTATAAACTGGCTCAGCTTTCCCCTCTCTATTAATTTCTCAATCTCCCTCTTCAATTCACAGCAATCATTCATGTTGTGTCCATTTAACTTATGAAATCTGCAATATCTGTCGGTATGTCTTCCTAGACTGCTTCTACCGCGAACATCTAGAAATTATATCTCTTTCTTGAGGGGATTCTTCTTTGTCCAAATTAGCACTTCATGATGAGTTGTATTTAATGTCGTTTGGGTTCCTCTTTCCTAAAATGTTCTATCATTTCTCCTTGTCGACATATTTCTGGGATGTGGTGGATACTTCTCAAATCTAAGTTTGTTTTCACCACTTCTCTATCTCTCATGTTCTGTGCTAGACCTTCTCAGTTAACATCATCTACTTCCATAAACTCTTTTGCAATACTCATCAACTCAGTTACAGAACGTGGCTTGTTTCGGATGATTTCTTCTCTCATGCTCCAGTCGGTTGTTCCATCCGCCATCATATTTTGAATGCTAACAATGTCTGGATTATGGAGTCGCACTAGGAAATCATTGAAAGCCACAATGAATTCACGTAAAGATGAATAATTTCTTTGCTTAATTTCCTTCAACTGTCGTTCTGTAATATCCGCTGGTTTGCATCCAACAAATTTGGCACACAAGTCCTTACTATATTGATCCCAACTCCTTATGGACTCAGATGGTAATGACCGAAACCAATCTGAAGCAGCTCTTGCCAAAGTGGTTGAAAAGAGTCTACATATAATACTTTTGCTCGCCCCATTTACATCCATCAATTCATTGTAATTTCGCACAAGTGCTTCTAGGTCCGAATTTGGATCTCCATGGTATTTTGGTATGGCTGGTGCTTTAATTCTATGATCTGGAACAAACTCTCTTATGCCTGCAGCGAATGGCGAGTTGCTTCGTGTTGTCTCTCTTCCCCGCTAAGTATATCCAATCCGCTCTAACATTTGTTGCAATTGTCTTTCCATGTCATTTGATGGTTCTTCCCATCCTCCAATGATTCTTCGTTCTGTCTCTCTTGAAGGTATCCCTTCAATACACATTCTCCGAGGCGACATTGGTTCCAACCGTTGTCATGTGAATGGATCAAATGGCCATGGTTGGGGTGTGCCCATTATACTTGATGAATGCTTAATAATTCTCGGAGCTTTTTGATGTATTCGCTCCTAATTCCTGGGAGGAAAATATCCTTGATCCTGCATTTGTTGAGTTTGACCTCTATCAAACTGAGATAAATAATGCCCCAGATGACTATGCTGCGATATGCGACTCGTCTGCCCCAACTCCTGACTTCTTAGAATTGGTTGGCTGATAGGCACGATTGTAATTTCTTGTGGGTTACTCGAAGACATACCCATATCTTGACTTGGGACCGATGTCATGTCATTAGAATGTGACGTGATGGGTTGAGTTCGATTTGCCAAACCTGTAAGGATATTTATCATGCGATCACCTGCTAATTGACTCATATTTCGAGCCAACACTTGTTCGGCCATATGTAAAAAATCCTCTTCCGGGATCTCCATTTCTTTATGATTTGAACTTCCAATAAAGGTTCAACTTCTCGCGAACCTATTGTGGGATTCACTGCATTTCTTGTTGTGATTGGTTGGGATGTTGTTGGTAATGTTTGCTTGGTTTCCACATGAGTTGATTTGGTGGATACCCCTGTGGTTCGTTATGGTTCTGCCATGTTCTTGATGAAACCTTAAACCATATCTAGCTTTAATGAATGCTACAAGTTTTTAGGTTCCACGATCACCGCACCAACGATATTCTCGTATTTGAAATCCTTTCTTGAACGCCAATTGATTTGCAAAACAATGTCGGAGATGGGATCTCCGGGTAAATCTCCGACGATCAAGTTAGTATTTTTGAATCAGAGAATAAGATATTTGTATAGTTTTTTTTGTGTCTAACCTCATTTACTTCTCTTTCTTCTCATTTTATACATATCTTCCCCTGTGAATCTCCCATGACTGTCGATTAATTGTTATTTAGTGGAGATCATGAGAGCTTTATTAGCTTGTAGTGTTTTGTAACCATTCTGTACGGTTATACCAACTATTTGAGCCGAATTCTTTAAATTGTTTGGGATTGTCTGGCGGGCTTAATGGGCCTTTATTTGTATTATAATCAAGCTCAACTTGATAATTATTTTGAGAGTTAAGCAATTGTGGCATACCTTTGTTTTCCAAGTGCTATATTATTGGTCAATCGATCATTGTTGATGGAGGATTTAGCATCAATGCTTGTTGAGTAACTAAAACTTCCTAGAACCGAGTTTGATTTAAGCTCGAATCGAAGAGCTCGAGTCAAGCTTCGTTAATTTTGTTTTTGAGTCGAGTGGAGCAATTTTAGCTTAATACTTTTTATCACATTTTGAAAAATATAAGCATTAATTTTCAATATTTTACAAAAAATTAGAAGCATATACAAAGTAAATTGAAAATATATAAAAATTTAAGAATACAATTTATGTTTTAGTATTGAGTATCTAGAGTCAAGTTCAAATGAGACAAGGGTTTAGGATGAGACTAGTTTTTATGATGAGACAAGGGGTATTTTTGTAATTCAATAGGGGAAGGTGGCAAACTTGTAATTAAATGAACACCCCTCATGCGTGAATTGAAGGGAAGGAAGAGGAGGTGATGTTATCGCTGATGTCAGCGCTGATGTCACCTCTGGAGAGAGAAAGAGTTTTAATTATTTTATTTAAAATGCATTTTCCCGCTCTTTCCAAACTCATTTTTCAAAAAAAATTATACCAGTGAACTCGTATTAATTATGCGGTCATTTTGAGATCCATTTTTGTTATTTATAGACGATTTTTTTTATTTTTTTTTGCTCCAACAGAATACTATAGTTGTTCCACCGGACTACTCCAATTGTTCCACCAGAATACTACATTTTTTTACACTCCTAGAGTGCATTTTAAAAAAAATAATGAAAATATTCTACTGGAACAAATGTAGTAGTCTG
Organism: Euphorbia peplus; assembly: GCA_028411795.1. Taxonomy (NCBI): domain Eukaryota; kingdom Viridiplantae; phylum Streptophyta; class Magnoliopsida; order Malpighiales; family Euphorbiaceae; genus Euphorbia; species Euphorbia peplus. Next base: position 21,046,245 of record CP110840.1, read on the forward strand.
GTGGAACAAATGGAGTATTCTGTTGGAACAACCGAGTATCCAACTTGGAACAAAAATAAAAAAAATAAAAATCGTCTATAAATAACAACAATAGATCTCAAATGACCGCCTAATTAATACGAGTTCAGTGGTATAATTTTTTTTGAAAAATGAGTTCGGAAAGAGCGGGAAAATGCATTTTAAATAAAATAATAAATTTTTTTTCTCTTTCCAGATATGACATCACATCACCTCCTCTTCCCTTCAATAATGCCCCTCCATGTTTTTAAAATTTCAAAAATGCCATCACTTTTTAATTGTCTCACACTAAAAAACGTCTCTCCACAATGATATTGTCTCACCTGATCCTATCTTTGAGTATCTAACACTAATCTTCTTTTTAAAATTTGAAGCAATCTAACCCTGAAAAGGTAAAATATAAGGCGGTCTACGGAAAGGTTAAAAAGACAGACAAGGTATGCTAATCCAACGGCTTCGCAAAGCATAAAAAGACCCAAAAACAAAGTGTTCTAATCCAACGGCCCACCAACATCATTATTTCAAAACTGAGTTCACCCTTTATAAATAGACCTAGTTTCAAATTATTTTTTTAAGACAACTTTCAACTTGTCTTTGTGAGAGATGCTGGTGATTTTAGGGTTACAAAATTCAATCTTCTGCTCTATAATTTTGTTAGGGTAACAGAACTCAGTCTTCTGCGTCTGTAATTTTGTGGGCGATTTCATGGGATGAAGATTACTGGCCATAGATGAAATCGTGCTTGTTATGATGGTGCGTATTAATTTACTGAGCATTTTTTCTGTTATGTTATTTGTTATCGCTATTTAGGGTTTTCGTATCGAATGAGTTCAAGATTTCTGTTCCAGATGATTCTAGGGTTTGGATAAATAAATGTCGGGTTTGGGATATTTAGTTTGCGAAATTATTGTCGGTCGGAAAATTTGCCTACGGTTCCTAATAACATAGGACCTAAATCTTGGGATTAATTTGTTGAGATTCATCTCTGAATCTGTTTCATGTTGGAATATCCTGTGGTTCTAATTTACTTGATGAACAATTAGGATTACTTCGGTTGCCTAACACACAAAATGTGATAAATTGTATTGTCGGTCTCTGAATATATGTTTCATGTTGAGCTGTCCCGTTTCTCCAATTTCCTTGATGAAAAATGGGGATAAGTTCAGCTGAAACTTGAAAAGTGTCCCTGTCCCTTCTGTCCTAACAGAGTAGATATGAACATTATACAGCCCGACTCTGAATATCTACAGGTTGACTCTGAATATCCGTTCTATGTAAATGAGAATCACAGGATAGTTCGATATAATACAGCCCGACTCTGAATTTACGAACATTATACAGCCCGACTCTGAATATCTACAGCCCGACTCTGAATATCCGTTTTATGTAAATTAGAATCACTGGATAGCTCAACATTATACAGCCTGACTCTGAATATACGAACATTGTACAGCCCGACTCTGAATATCTACAGCCCGACTCTGAATATCCATTTTATGTTGAACTATCTTGTGATTCTAATTTACTTGATGGAAGATGATGAAAGTTCAACATTATACAGCCCGACTCTGAATATCCGTTTTATGTAAATTAGAATCACAGGATAGTTCAACATTATATAGCCCGACTCTGAATATCTAAAGCCGGACTCTGAATATCCGTTTTATGTTGAACTATCCTGTGATTCTAATTTACTTGATGGAAGATGATGATACTTCAACATTATACAGCCCGACTCTGAATATCCGTTTTATGTAAATTAGAATCACAGGATAGTTCAACATTATATAGCCCGACTCTGAATATCCGTTTTATGTAAATTAGAATCACAGGATAGTTCAACATTATATAGCCCGACTCTGAATATCCGTTTTATGTAAATTAGAATCACAGGATAGTTCAACATTATATAGCCCGAATCTGAATATATGAACATTATACAGCCCGACTCTGAATATCCGTTTTATGTTGAACTATCCTGTGATTCTAATTTACTTGATGGAAGATGATGAAAGTTCAACGTTATACAGCCCGACTCTGAATATCCGTTTTATGTAAATTAGAATCACAGGATAGTTCAACATTATATAGCCCGACTCTGAATCTGAATATCTACTGCCCAACTCTGAATATCCGTTTTATGCTGAACTATCCTGTGATTCTAATTTACTTGATGGAAGATGATGAAAGTTCAACATTATACAGCCCGACTCTAAATATCCGTTTTATGTAAATTAGAATCACATGATAGTTCAACATTATACAGCCCGACTCTGAATATCCGTTTATGTAAATTAGAATCACAGGATAGTTCAACATTATACAGCCCGACTCTGAATATCTACAGCCTGACTCTGAATATCTAGAGCTCTTTAATGAAGTTTTTCTATTGTTTAGCTCGGTGATTATTAACCATTCGTTGATACGAAACTTGCAAAGAACATAGGATTCCTCGAAGCTGTGCGTACTGGGTAAAATGCTAATCTCTTGAGTGACGTTTTTCTGTTGTTTAGCTCGGTGATTATTAACCATTCGTTGATACGAAACTTACAAAGAACGTAGGATTCCTCGAAGCTGTGCATACTGGGTAAAATGCTAATATGTATACTTTGTAAAAAAAGGTTTTCACTTGAAGAATTTTGCTTCTCAGGCTCTTACTTCTTTGTATTTATGGAGCCATAGGCAGTGGTTTCCTTGAATTTAAGTTCTATCCACTAATTTGCTCATTTAGTTGTGACCAAGCACGAGATTCCAGAATGCTAGTTTTTCTAGCTTTTATGCATTGGGTTATGCACCATTTGAAACCTATTGCATGTGAAACTGAGGTTGCTAAAAAGAAATTTTGGATGCCTTCTGGCATGGGACTAGTTCTCTGAAACAGATTTATCCGTTAAGAGTTTCACTTTTCTAAACAGATGGAATGGAGATTGGATTGCATTGATAAACTTTTATCGTGCTTCCAAGTTCTGAGATAATAATATTGTTGAAAACCAAAACAATTTTAAATCACAACTGCAGTTGCTTATAACTGAGGCTGAAAAGCACTCAAGGGAAGGAAAAAAGTGGCAAAGGAGAAAATAGAAAGGGTGCTGGTCCTCCAAAGGAACATAAAATGGAAAATTCGTCAGATTCTCATGTTGAATTAGATTCAAGACTTCTATCAGCTCTTTTAACTGTAAGCATAAAGTACTCTCTTTTTTATTTGAAAGATGTTGTACATTGAGAGGTTGGAATTAATTAATTTATTTGACTGATTTTCACATCATTGGAGCTCCGGCTAATGTTTTTAAGACTACACTTTAGAACTCATGAGTTATTTTGTGGCCATGTTTAGGGAGTTAACAGAGAATTTCTATTGGATTATTGTTTAAGAAATGTCAACTACTGGATTAGAAATACTTTTTTGTAGATTGTATCTTATATATCCGTTTCTTTTATCTATATCCTGATGCAAAATGAATTTGTTGTTAAAATGGTAACATCAAAAGTAGGAAAACGCCATCCTTTAAGCGGATTTGAAGCACTTGAAGAACTTTTTATTTCAAGGTTGTCATTTGTTAACCGTTATACTTGCTGTTTCGATCAATTTCATATGCTTATTGTGTCTCTTGTTTTTTTGGATGTTCAAAGCTATTACTGCATAGGTTTTTCAATGGCATATGTTCATATAAATAGTTTCATATTATTCATATCTTCTGCCTAATATTTCTGGGTACTTTCTTATTTTGCTATTTTATGCTCTATTAGTAAGTTTTCCCTCTCTTTGTTAATGGCCACGCTTAGAGCATAGGTGAACCTTCTAGTTTGATATCATGATATGTGCATCTCAGACAATTGCAAATCATAATAAGAGAGCCTTTCATTCTTATTTGCTTCATATTCTATATTTCTTCTGATGAAATACTATTTGTGTTGTATATAACCAGTATGCTGCCTGATCGGCGAAGCTGAAGACTCTTTTGCAACGGCCTGTAGATGCTCTTCCCGAAACAAAAGATGGCTATTCTCTTCTACTCTTCTGGTATTTGGAGGATTGCTTGAAGAAAATGAGGCTTTTTCAACTGTCAATTAATCACTATTGGTATCCTTCTTTTTAACTGTCAATTACTATTCGCATTACCTGATGAAGTCATTTGGCCATCCACACTGCACATTCCCTTTGGTTAGTTTATCCTACATCATATATATATATATGAATCATCGATAGTGTCTATTTATGTACCATCCATAAGTGGGCTCTCAAAAGTTGCAACCATAACTTATTTAGGATCACATGATACTTAATACACATGCATATTTTGGTAATCCAAATTTATTTTTTTTTATGTATTTCTTGATGGTTGACTTTTGTAAGCTAATAAATAAAATTTGAAACAAGTGCAAGTTTTGCTTTGTATGCTGTATGGTCATAATTCATAAATGAATCTTATTACTGCAGTAATTGGACGTACTAAAAAAAACGAAGCAAAGAGGGTGCTTATTGCACTACATGGATGATTTATACCATTTCCTAAGAAATATATTGTGTTGTATCTATGAAAAGATATCTCGCTTCTAGGTTGAATTGTTAAAGACATTGTTTTGAGATCGAAGAACTTGATTTATGTGGAACATTTGGGCGTAGAACTGAAATTTTGAGTAGAACATTTGGCCATTTCTTTGGACAGGCTCTGGTGATTGATGAAGTGGAACTTTCCTTTTTCGACCTCATTTGACAAGACTAAGAAAGAAGATCGAGTTGGAATGTTTTCACTCTTACGGAGGCTAAGTTGCAGACTAATTGCCTATAAAAGAAATCTACATTTTTGTTGAAAATTAACCGTCTCGCCAGCTGTTTGAATCATTGCTTCAAATGAATTCATTCAGACAACGGGGAAGAGGAATACAGGTAACTATCATGGTGCACAATATATTGAATTGGCCATGGACATAATGCACGAGGGTGAGAGTATATATCTTCAACATAATTTTGAAGAAATGATTAAACGAAGTTGTTTATTGATTGCAAATGTTATGTTTAATGGGACAGTAGTGTTTTTATTATGCATCTGAAATTGAAAATTAGCTTATCAGTGTTACGGTACAGAAGGGTTAAAAAGTTTGTAGGGTAGAAGAAAATAAAAGTTGGACGAATGATCTTTGCATAATGAAAATCTGCTTCCAAAGTCTGCAGCATACATGTGTCTTGTGTTGTGCAGAACTCATGAATAATTTTCTGAGCAACCGTAGCATCCAGGATTGCTGGAATTTTAAATTCTTGTGGCATCCTGAGCATATTTTTTCGGGAAGAATTTGAAATGTTTGTTTCGTCTTGAAATAGCATGTCATTTTAATTTTCTTTCTGAAAGATGAGGATTTTTGGATTGAAACATAACCATTCCCCAACACTTTATAGTATGCGGGGATTCTAGTTTTCTTGATGTATTATTAGGATATCTTTGATTAAAGCATGAACTAGCTATTTATATAGCCCATATTTGAAAGATTTGGTTGATTTGGAAGTGTCTCATAGTTCTAATTTCCTTGATATAAGAAAGGATAATTTCAATTGGAAACTAAATATTTCCTACCACAGTATAATACATATGTAACTGGTTGATGTATGATGCATTTAGAAAAATGCATGTTTGAAATTCTTGCTGCAAAAGATATCAGTTTGTAAACCAGGTATTAAGTAAGAACTTGTAGGATAATTCCCTCTGGAGGGCTTGAAAAAAATGGCCATAATACATTTGGAAGACACCATGATGATAACCAAGTTTCTTATTATAGATATTCACTGACATCTTTTTATCTTTTTCTCTATTCAGTATTGTTTAAGCGCACTCTTGTCCAAGTTTACCTTGAGAGATTTTTGTTTATGGTGGATCGAATTAGCTCTGATTTTTGTTTCTTGTTAATAATCTTTCCGGTTTCATTTGTGGGAGCAGGGCTGAAACTGCAGAGATATGAAAACGATGAATGGAAGTGAAGTTAGAGCTTGAACCTGTGATGATCCTTACAATTACCTAAGCGGGAATGGAATCCATGCTCTACTGATACTGAAACGCAGCAGAAATGTAAGCATTGCTATTCCTAATGACTCTTTTCTGAGAAAACTATAGGGAGAACCAGGTTTCCGAGGCTAAACTAATTAATACAATAACGCAAATCTGGCTAACTAGATAACTTTATGATAATTCTATTTTTTAACATAACAAAAACAATTGATTTGCTGCTAATTCATTCGAAATACTAGATCCTCTCATGAATCTATAAAAATTACTAGTCTCTAAATTAGATTTTGTGACTGTTAAACTGCTAGTCCGGTATACAAACAACGTAATGAGTTTAACATTTCCAAAAGTCACCACAAAAATGAAAAACCGAAACACCAATTCTCCTCCTATCCACAACAAAATATACAAAAGAATGTTTACAATCCAAATTCAAAGAAGCAATGGCTTAAAACATGGAATTAAAGCAGCAGCTTTAGCATCATCATCTATCCATGTAACAGCAATCCACCAATCTTCTTCCCCTTCAATTATCACTTCATTTTTCTTAGCCCTTTTTGAATCTAATGGCAGCTTGTTAAGTAGAGAACACTCTATTATTCCCATTCTCGCAAAGATGAGTTGAATCTCATCACTCGATCACTTCCATGTCTCCGCGTACTGTCTCGTGCCAATAACATCTATTATTATGTCCAACTTTGTGCTCGAAGAATCCTGAGATTTGGGATTGTACTAACCCATGTCACTTGTTAGTTATTCCTTGTAGTCTCTCGAGATTTGTCCCCTTTAGCAACCCATGAGTTCTTAAAAATCCATCATTTTGTTAAAGAGTGAGAAATGGGGTCCTCAATTCGCAAAATGAAGAAATCACCGACATTTCCATTTATCTGGAAATTAGTCAACGCAGAATAGTTTCAATTTATTTATTTTTTTTTTTACATCAATCATATATGTGGATTGCTATTTACAGCCAAGTTTTTTCGAATTACAACCCACTTTTCCAATTTTGCCCTTGTCACTTATACTTTCTCTAAAATCCATTTTTTTTTCTAAATTCTCTCAATCCTCTTTCTCGCCCAATTAACAAACACGAAAAAATAAAAAAAAAGAATGAGATTCGAAAACAAAGACATGAAAAAGTACTACATTCAATCGAAAAAAAAGACACGAAATCACCTAATTAACTCTTAAATTTATATAAATATTTTTTATTTTTAAAAAAATATACCTAAAGTCAAAAAAAAAATTAAAAAAAGAAGCCCAAACGGGGGCCTCTTGGGCCGTTGTCCTTATGGACAAACAGCCAAGGAGGCCATTTGGCCATATGGGCAAACGCGGAGGCCATTTGGTCATATGGGCAAACGCCCTAGGTTAGGCGTTTGCCCATATGGCCAAATGGCCTGCTTGGCCGTTTGGGCCTATTGTTTGTGACCTAGGGCGTTTGCCCATATGGCCAAATGGCCTGCTTGGCCGTTTGTCCATAAGGACAAACGGCCAGTAAGCCGTTTGGGCCTATTGTTTGTGTTTTTTATCTTTTTAAATTTTTTTTTTAACAAAAATAAATTTTTTATTAGTGTATGTTTAATACTAAATGTTTGAACAATGACTTAATTGTTGGCCCTATCAAGAACAGAATCACCTAGAGGGGGTGAATAGGTGTCAAAGTTGAAAACTGAAAAATTCTAAGTTTTTCGGGAAACTAATTTTTCAGAGTCAAATTTCCTCAGAGTCAGAAGCAAGCTTACAGAAGTAGCTTCTGAGGGAAATTCTGCCTAAACACAGTTAGACTGTTTTCAGCAACAGAAGTTCTGATTTGAGAACTTCTGGACAGTCTTCTGAACAAAGACAACGATACTTTAGAGAAAATCTGTTTCAGCACTAAATATAAGCAAGTACACAGAAGCAAAAATAACAAGTATAAGAGGGAGGAAGAAGTTCAGGAGATCCTGATTGAACAATTCGATTTATCCAAGTTCGCCACAGAAGTCATGTGACTACGTCTTGTCCTCTGAGGTCGCAGCCTACAGAGATTTTATAAATCCACTATTCAGAACTTTTATGGCAAGTTCAGAAGCTCCTTTACATCAACAGAACTTAAGCTAATTTCTCACTTAGTTCTGACTAGTCTAAAAAGAGTTAAAGGATTTCCACCAGAACAAACAATACTCTGTTTTCTGGATTTCTCACCCAACTCTAATCTCAACTAGATTTCTCTCTTTAAATCTAACTGAATATCACAAACGATATCAGTTTACAAGATTCCTATTATGAACTTGTTTTTCTTCACTCTCTCACTTTAACTAAGACTATGCTAAGAAAGATTGAGAATGGGAAGTGGTGCTCTGTTTTTCTTGTTAAAATAGTGCGTTGAGATTTTGCTCGATGATTACGCGTGGTTGATGCTTTGGAGCTTGGCTACTATTTATAGTGAGTGAAGATGACCGTTGGTGAGTTTGAATCTTCAATCGAGATGACATCAGTTGTTGTAGCCGTTAATTTGTCAAGTCTTCAAACGGTCTTCAAACACTTTGATTCTGTTATCCTTGTTCTTTAACTCAATCCGGTAAGAGATTTGAAATCAAAGATGAGGTTGACTGGAATCAATCTTCAATTGGATCAACAAAGGGTAGACAAGGAAATTCTGGTTTCTTTTGAACAGACAAGCGCGCTCCATCAAAACAGCTTTTTGAACTTTTGGCGCCTTGCATTAAATGCAAGTGTTAGAGCATTAAATGCTCAAACAGAACCCGTGACTAAGCTTTCAGAAGCTAATTTCCAGTTGTCTAGACTTCTGATCAAATTGGCAAATCTTCTGATTGCAAGGAACCTCTGAGGAGAGCTTAAGCAGACTTCGGCTTCAGAGCGGAGCATCCAGCTTCTGAATTATTGGAACTCTGATTTCAGCAAACGGATCTTCTGAGTCCTTTTAGGCAATTAAGAAATGATTCATTCAGCACCTGCTGAGTAACTTACACATAGACTAAGTAAACAAAAATATTAGTCAACAGTAAACTATATGTAAGAGAGTATTGAGTTTTCATCTTCTGAAACGTTTGGACATAATCAAAACACATAGGGTTCATCATTAATTAGTTATATATAATTAGTTTACGTTCCGAAAAAAATCACTTGACGTGAAATTAATACTAAATGTTCAATCAATGAATTAATTAGTTACACGTAATTGTTGTTTTTTTTATACGTTAGTTTAAATTTTGTGTTGGGAGAATAAGAAAATTTTAGTTTAAGATTAGAAAAAATGAAAGTGCAAAAATGTCCAAAGTGGGTTGTAGTTCGGAAAAACTGAGCTGTAAATAATGATACCCATTATATATTTCTCTATTTTTATATTTTATTGATGGAGATCCATTGTATTTGATTTTAGGGTTAATTTCAAATAAGTGCTCCGTGGTTTCACGTTTTTGCAAATAAATGACTGAGGTTTGCCTTTGAGCAAATAAAGGAATGTGTTCTGCATAGGTTACAGAATTAAGGAAATAGTCGATTTTGTTGACGTAAATGAATACTTTTTTTTTATCTAGAAAATTTTTATAACCTGTTGAGCTGGACTCTTACATACCCAGTCGAAGGTTTGAAAAAATATTCGCTGAAAAAATGTCTTCATTTGCGTTAATTAAATCGATTATTTCCTTAATTCTGCAAACAAAACGAACCACAAAACTGTCCTTTATTTGCAAAAACATAAAACCACAATACACCCTTGATTCTATTGGTCCACGGTAGAAGTTATCATTGTGCATTGTTGATTTAAATTAAACCAGCGGTATCCAAACTATACCCACTGTTGAGCTTGACTCTTACATACCCAGTCGAAGGTTTGAAAAAATATTTGGTGAAAAAATGTCTTCATTTACGTTAATTAAATCGATTATTTTTTTAATTCTGCAAACAAACGAACCACGAACCTGTCCTTTATTTGCAAAAACTTAAAACCACAAGAAACTTATTTGAAATTAATCCTTAATTCTATTGGTCCATTGTTGATTTAAATTAAACTAGCACTACCCAAATATACCCACTTTGCTAAAATGGTATCTAAATTTTTTTTTGTCTCAAAATCATATCCAAATTATTTGTGACATTCCATTAAGTTCAAATTAGCTTTTATGACCGGTCAACACATGGTTGACGCCAACACTAGTTAACTCAAGTTTGACTTTTATTGACCTTATTGACCAAGACAAATATACCCTTATCTGTCATTAATTTTCTTAGTCTCTTTTTTCAATTTTTAAACAAAGAATTATATAATTTCCAAAAAGCACTAATAAATGAAAAGATACGGTCTTAAGGGCTGCATATAAGTAATGATACATATAAGCTAAAGCATTAAATATAAGTGAATTTATTTTTGTATTTAATGGTTTTACATTTATTAAACTATTATTTTCAAATCTATTTATGGTAAGAATATTATAAAAATTTAATATATATAAATTGTCATGACAAAAAATAAAAGTATCCATTATTTTAAAGCTAGATTCTAATTTTTAAATTATAGACCTTAAATTATGAACCCTATACTCTAAACCTACAAACTCTAAACCTAAACCCGAAATTGGTGAACCCGAAACACTAAATTGTTGGACTGAATATTGAACCTAAACTATATACTATAAACTCGAAATTGGTGAATCTGAAACTCTAATTACTGAATTACATACATTGAACCGTAAACCCTAATTCCTAATTATTAGAGTCCCTAATTAAATCCTAATTCTTAATTATTGAACTCTAACTCCTAATTTTTGAACCCTAAATCCTAATACATATGTTAATTTTGGTCATTTAGATTGTATTAGATTTTTGTAGATTTACATTATTTTGTTAACATGAATAAATTTGAAACAAATAGTTCAATAAATATACAAGCATTAATTCGTATTAAACTATTTATAATCTTAAAATACGAATTGATAATTCCATAGAAATGAACCTTAACCAAAAGAAAAAATAATTAATTTTATAATTTCAATACCTTAACAAATTAATTGTTGTTCGAAATTTCTTTCAAAATAAAAAACTTTCATAAAAATTAACCTCCATGACAATTAATTTTATAATTACAACTATGGTTATCAAATCCGGCCCAACCGGTCGAACCGGGTTGATCTGGACTCGAAAAGTAAACCGAGCCAGAAGTAGGGTAAATTAAATTCCTTTGAAACCCGCTCAAAACCCAGTGACCCGGACGGTTGAACCGGTGATCCGAAAACCCGACCACGGGTTAGCGGGTTTCAAAGGGTCAACTTTTCTATTTTTTTAAATTTTTTTAGTGGATTAAATGCATTTAAATGCATTTAATATGTGATTAGGAAAGAATTTAATTTGTTTTGGTAAGTGTATAAAATTCAATTAATTCTTTTAATTGTTGTAGAAGAAAATTAATGCTTTGAATTTGAAAATACTTGCTTAATTATAGAGTTTTAATGGTAGAATATTAAATAATATTTATTATTTTTATTCAATTTTCTTTTCAATTTTTAGTTGTTAAATAAAATGTTAAATTGACACCTTTTAATTAATATATTAAATATAAAAACACAAATTTTATTTTATTTTGATAGAAGAGTTATCATATCATTGAATAATATAAAAAATTACAGCACGATGATAATCAAAGAAAAATGAGGAACTAAACCTCACAAAGATACAGGCAAAAGCCAGTATAAACCGCATATAGGGCAAAGAAACGCTACAAAGAGCCTAATACACCATAAAGGTACTAAAAAAACGACATAATACATCATATATTTCTTGAGATTCCGGATCTGCAGAAAAGCAATCAAAAACCATTCTTCAACACCTATGCTTCGCCAGAAAATCGGATCTATGTCCTTCCTAAAATTGCACTCCCGTAGATCTACAGATCTATGGATTAAGTCAACCTTTTCCGCCCGTGCTAAATCTGAACGAGCTATAAATGAAGAAAATATAACTATCGGATGCAGATCTGATGACCAAAGAATATTGTTGAGATATATGATGCTAAACAAAAAGAGCGATGAGAAGAAGGAGAAAACTAAATCAGATTCGGGGTTGGGAGGAGGAAGAAAAAAGCAAAACTTCCTTCTTCCTCCTCAATTTCAAGCTCAAAACGAGAGGTTTTAGAATTAGGGTTTTGAGAGAGAATGGAGGCTATTCCAAGATGTTCATAATATAAAAACATCCATTATATGGTTTAAGATTGAAGCGCATAATTGGTTGAAGATCACAAGGCGTTTCGAATAAGATAAGAGCGCTCTCTTTTAGTCTTTTTTTAGCATTTGGTATAGTTTTTTATTTCTTGCTTATGCTTGGCATATATAGGTTTAATAGTGAGATTAGCTTCTGAACTTGGATCAAATTGACAAGTGACACTCCAAACTTTCAATTGTAAATGAAATCTCCTTGAACTTGTAAAATCGTATGAATTAACTCCAAATTGTTGACATGGCAGAGAAAGTGATTCAAACTTTATTGGGCGCGTGAAATGGTTGAAAAACGAAAAAAAATTCATTTAAAAGTTAGAAAAAATATTAAAAGTTAAAATAAAAATTAATTCATCATTTTCTCTCTCTTGTTCTTCATTTTCATTCTTTCTTTTTTCTTTTTTCTTTATTCTTACTTTTTCTTGTTCTTTTTCTTTTTTTTTTGGCTTAATAAGGTATTACCCCCCAAACTTGTCTCCAATTAACAAGTGACACCCCGAACTTTGAAACGTTACAAAAATCCCCTCTAACTTGCTTAATTGTATGAACTAACCCCGTGAAAACTCTCAATTGTAACAATTAACCCCCATATCCGGCAAGGTCCAATTGCACTTAGAGAGTGGACTACACTCGCGACATGTGGCAGCAGATCATTGGTTGTCAAATGCCACATGTATAAAAAAAAATAAAAAAAAAAAAAATTAAACAAAAATAAATATTTCTTCTTCTTGTTCTTCATTTTCATATTTTTTTTCTTCATTTTGATTCTTTCTTTTTCTATATCCATTAAAATTGTTTTGCTTTACTTTTTTTTTTTTTCTTCTTCTTCTTTTTCTTTCCTTTTTCTTTTATTCGGAAATGTAGAAACATTTCAGATTCGGAAATCTGGAAACATTTCAGATTTCCGACGGAATATGGAAAATTCCAGATTTCAGTCGGAAATTCCGTCAGTAATCTGGAATTTCTGGGAATTTCCAGAAGTTCCAGATTCCGTCGGAAATCTGGAAATTTTCCAGATTTCCGAATCTAGAAACAAAGAAAAAGGAAAAGAAAAGAAAAAGAAGAAGAAGAAGAAGGAGGAGGAGGAAAAGAAAAAGAAAAAGAAGAAAAATAAAAGAAAAAGAAAAAGAAAGAATGAATAACATGAAGAACAATGAAGAACAATGAAGAGAAATGAAGAATTTGTTTTTTTTAAATTTTTTATACTTTTTCTAATTATTTTAATTAATTTTTTTTCATTTTTCAACCCTTTCACGCGCCCCAACGCGTTTGAATCTCACTCTCTCTGCCATGTCAGCAATTTGGGGTTAGTTCATACAACTAAGCAAGTTTAGGGGGATTTTTGTAACGTTTCAAAGTTGGGGGTGTCACTTGTTAATTGGAGACAAGTTCGGGAGGGTAATAACCTATTAAGCCTTTTATTTCTTCTTCTTCTTCTTTTCTTTTTCTTTTTATACGGATTTCAGAAATTTCTGGACTTTTCCTACGAAATCCAGAAAATTTCCTAGATTTTCAATGAAATCGTGAAAGATTTTTGTATGAAAAGAAAAAAAAAGAAGAAAAGAAGAAGAAGAAGAAGAAGAAGAAAAAAGAAGAAAAAAAGAAGAAAAAGAAAAAGAAAAAGAAAGAAATCATGTTTGGGCTAGAATTGGCTTGGAATGGAAATTGCTACTCTGTGGTCCTTGAATCTGATAATTTGCTGCAGGTGAGTTTGAATGTATTTGTTTGGCAACTCGGTAAATTGAATTTGACAAATTTTCTTTTTGTTGAGTTTGAATGTATTTGTTTGATCATAAAAAAAAATGAATTATTAAGTTTTGTTTAATTTCTTTTATTTATTTTTTAAATTTTATTAAATTTGTTTATATATGTGGCATTTGATTTTTTAACAACCTATGACATGCTGCTACGTGTCGCGCGTGTAGTCCACTTTTTGGCTGCAATTAGACCGTGCCAAATATGGGGGTTAATTGTTACAATTGAGAGTTTTTACGAGGTTAGTTCATACGATTTTGCAAGTTCAAGGGAATTTTTGTTACAATTGGAAATTGAATGTTTGGAGTGTCACTTGTCAATTTGGTCCAAGTTCAAAGGGTTATCTCACTATTAAGCCATATTTCTATCTATTTTATATACTAATAAGTGTTGGTCTAAGAGGTAAGACACTTCATCTTCTACTTGAAAGGTTTGAGGTTCGAGTCTCCACTTCGTCAAAATTTAGCTCTTATTGATAGGCAATCTGTAAAATTCACTGTAAACCCTCATCGAAATCTGTGATTTGCCCTGACTTTGCATGTAGGTGGACCTGCCTTTAGCTAAACTTTTTGTTACCAAAAAGATCTGTTTTATATAAAAATATATGAAATATATATAAAAAATTATATTCAGTAAAATCGAAATATATTCGAATATATAATAATATTTAATATATTTAGAAAATAGATTATTTCGACTCCAATAAATATTAAATATAGAAAGAATTTAACAATATAATAATATATTCTATAAATATATATAAATCACAAAAAATTAATTATGAAAACTTTATTAATAAATTTAACTGAAGGAACAGACTCTTATCATTATCAAAGGGAGTTTCTAAAATCCCATCTTCCTAATCCAGGGCTTAGATAAAATATTATAAGATATTGGATTTGCAAAAATCATCCATTTTTGTCTAAAAGACACGGGTCTCCATAACTTTTCTATATCAAATACGATTTGAGGGTGGAAAATGTCATTGAAAGCTATGTCTTATTGATATGTAAATGTAATTTTTTATAAAAGATTACGAAATGTATTCCGTTGTCATTAAAACGTAAAATTGTTATTTACGATATCTTATTTTGCAAAAAAGTTGTACCACATACCTCTATTTGCCAACTGTAAAACTACAGAAGAATTATACCACATACATCTATTTGCAAACTGTTAAACTCACTACAAGAAAAAAGATTTTTAGTGGCGAATGTTTAGTGGGGAAAGATGAGTCGCCACTAGTGTTAATATATTAGTGTAGAACCTAAAATTCGCCCCAAATAATAGTTTAATAGTGGCGAACCAACAATTCGCCACTATAGAATGCACATTAGTGGTGAAAACAATTGATTGCCACAATATGTTGTAGATTAGTGGCAAAATTCATTTTCGCCATTACAAAACAGTTTATTTGTGGGGAATTCACAATTTTGCCTCTAAATTTTGAGTTGTAATTATTTATCTATTATGTGTTTATATTTTTTTCAAATGTTTAATAAATCTGTTCCAAATTCAAAACATAGGCACAACAAAACTTAAAATTAGATATTTTATTTCAACAAAAAAAAAAAAGAAAAAAAGAAAAAACCTATACCTAAAGGCCCAAGAAATTGTTGGCCCGCAAAATCTCACAAAACCCAAAAATATCAACGCTAAGTCTGAGCGTCATTTTGGTGTAGAAAGTCAAAAAAATTCATAAATTAATAAATGAAAACTAAAATTAAAAATTCATAAACCTTAACATGTTTTTCATAAATTCATAAATCTCAAAACCCTATTCCAATCTCAAACCATCAGTGCTAAGAAATTTTAACGAGGAAGAGGAAGCTCTCATCAGAATTTTGATCATCGCCGATCATCTTCGCCGATCTCTCTAGAGATTATCTCCGACGTTATATCCGCCGTATTGCTCCGTCGTGGAGGTATCGATTTTTAAGAAATTTTAACGAGGAAGAGGAAGCTCTCATCAGAATTTTGATCATCTTCGCCGTTATATCCGTCGTATTGCTCCGTCGTGGAGGCATCGGTTTTGTCGTCGAGGTATCTAATTCAGCCTATTTCGTTGAATTCTAGAAGTTGTGGATAGATGAACTGTGCGTTATTATTAGTGTTTGAGCTTTAATTTGTTGCGAGGGTTAGATGATAAGATTCGGTGCTAGAAATTGTAAATGAATCAATTATCTGATGAAAATATTGCTTGGCTCGAAATGATGATGGACTGTTGTGACTGTGTGATGTGATTTGGTTAAATGATGTCTGAGCTCAAACATTTAATGTGATTGGGTTTTGTTGTGATTTGTTTGCTAGAAATTGTAGAGGAATCATACGAGAAAAAGGCTGCATAAAGATATTAGATATGTTGGATCCCATTCCATATTAATTAATTGATTGCATGGAGTCGGTTTCAATGAGGTCTATCATGTGAGAAAATAGGATTTTGAACGCTTAAGCGGATTTAGACGGTCCGATTGGTCTATATCGGCTTCTTGATTTTGAGAGCCTAAGCGGGTTTAAACGGTCCAACTGGCACAATATATAGTGTGTGTATATGTATATATTCAGTTTGGGAGTCTCTATGGTTTGAGGATATTAATCCCTTACCCGAATATTTTGGGAATTTTCTTTAAATGCTTTTAGTTTATACAGCTAACTCTGGAAAACATTTTATTTTGCAGACTAGAAGTCAAGAGATTGCTAAGCAACATCGATTGGCTGTCAAAGATTGCTTAGAGGTGAGACATTTCCTTAGTAATTCTTTTGATTTTACTTATTTCTTTTTATTTTTATGGAGCAACTAAATTTGTGAATTAGTTAATTGGCCTATCTTCAACTATTTAGTATTTTGTCCTATTTTGTTTGCATATATACGGTTTTTTTTCTTAATTAGCTTTCTGAACCAGTTAACTTCATCAACTCTGTTTCAATTTTCTTATAACAACAATAATAAAACATACAAACCACATATTGAGTCCAAATCAGAAACTTAGATTTTTCATATTCTTATGTGCTTTTCTTGATTAAAGTCTCTCGTTTTTGTTAATAAGATCGTGCGATGGATGATAAGCAATGGATGAATTACATCTCCATTAAAGACAGAACAAAACCTGAATATCATAATGGGGTTGTCAAATTTTTGGATTTCGCATTTGATAAAGTAGGATGCGGAGTTACAAAAAGGTGCCCGTGCAACTTATGTAGAGAGCACAACCACCTCCTGATGATGAAATTGATCCAGAACCAGAATATCTCAAACTTTTTATCAAACAGCGACAACATAAAGATGGAACATGGATTAATGCAAAAGCAGAGAAAGACTACAACAATCTATTGAGTTTACATGAAGAACAAATTGAGAGTTTTGGTGTTGATAATCTTAGCACTGCAGAGGCATACACAAAGGTTTTGGGACACAAATCAGGATACTTAAGAGGTATGGGTGCAGGGCCGCCTCCACTGAAACGTGTTAACAACAATGGGGAATATAGTTCTCAATCCATTATGACTGAATCTGAATTTCAAGATAGACTGAAGGTCGAGTTGGAAGTGTATACCAAACAAAAAGATGCTGAATTTCAACAAACTGTTATTGCTTTAAAGAACCAGTTTAAGAATGATATGAATGATGAAATACGCAAGCTAAAGGAAGAGTTGACCTCTTCAATTCCTCAAAAAATGTGTTCCAATACAACTTCAGTAGCTCATCAGAATGATGCAAACAAGGTATGACACATTCTCATTTAGAACATATGATTACATAGTTCTCTTCTCAGCTCTTGTGGGGACAATTTGCTCATGTTTGCTTATATTTGGTTATCTTTCAGGCACAAAATCTTTACTGTTGTTTTAGGGATTGATGTAGCATAAAATGTTTGATTGTTTTTACATTAAAATTTTCTGTTTGATATATATTGTCATTGTTGTAGCATGAAATTGCAAGTGACATTGTGCTTACACAAGGTCAGAAACATGACAGTGTACTTGCACAAGGTGAGAAACAAGATAGCCTAGCTGAGAAGATTCCAGACATGAAAAAATGCACCCCAAAACTATGCACCCAAAGAGTGACATAGTTTTGGGGTGCATTTTTTTCATCAAAGGTATCATAATTTCTAAGATCATATTGTGGGCAAACTTTTATAACTCGATTTACTCTTTAAAAGTTTAACTTTCAATTTCACAGCATATAAATGCATCTTCAATTTGTCAAAGTAAGTCTGGCAAAGTAGGTTCAATAGCACAAACAAAAAAAACTGTTGGTGGAAAGGCTGTAAACCGTGTACCAAAATCTCACAAAGATGTAAATGACAAGTGTACATCAAAACAAAATGATGAAGTAAGGCACTTCTATACCCTGTTATTTATTGGATCTAGTTTTGTTATTTCATCTTACTTGAATTATTTGATTCTTTTTTTAGGCAACTGGGAAGGTTTGTATTGTTTGTCAACTGACTTTGGCAAATATGGATGCATATTTGAATCACTTGAATGGCATCAAACGTATGTAGTCTTAAAGCTTCTACCAAATTGAACGTTTTTCAATTACGAATTATTTCAACTAATTATCTTATATTTACAATAGACATGGGAAGATAAAAAGAAAAAGTGAACACTGGACAACTTGTTGGTGGAAAAAACAAGCTAATTGATCAAGGTAACATCTTGTATATAAAGTTATCTATTTGTAAATTTATTGAAAATCTCAGTATTGTGTTAGTTAGTATTCTTATTCTTCACTTTTTAACTATTGCATTATTTCCACAGGTTATCTAAAAGACAATTTTTGAAGAAATTGAATTTTGCAAATAATGATCAAGTAAATGTATGAACTTGACATATATTACTTTGTCCATTTTGGTTAATATCTTAACATTTTGTATGGCATAATTTCCCTTATTTTGCTTTTAATTGATAAAACATATGATGTTATAATCTTATCTTTTCATATTTTTATATTTTATTCTTATGAAACATTTATTATATATGCTGATTTAACTTTCCACTTATCGATTGTGGTAAAAACATTACTCTAAAACATTTTATGAAAATTTAATAATGACAATTAGTAATTTGTTACAAATGTTAATAATGGAAAAATATCGTCACATTCCCCACTCAAATTTGGTGAACGAATTTGCCACAAAATCCATGTATAGAACATTATATTTTGCCACTATACATTTACATTTGTGGAAAAATTACCGCCACAGAAAGCACACAATTGTTGCGACAATATTAGCCATAATACATCGACATTTGTGGCGAGACTTTTGCCACAAAATAACGTTTTTAGTGGCAATTAGAATTGACATAATAGATTAGCATTTGTGGCAGACAAGTCGCCATAATAGATATATTTTCTGTGGGGAAATTTTTGCCACAATGTATATGTTCAGTCTTGTTTATGGTTGCCATAATACACTACAATTTATGGCAAAGTCTTGTTTCCCACTGAATAACACCCTTTTATGGCGATAGTCATCTTTCGCCACTAAAAGCTTTTGTGTCGCACTATTAGAGTCTAATCTTTTTTTTCGCCACAAAAGGCTATAGTGGCAAAAATTGGGCATTTTGTGGCAAAATATTTCCCCACAAAAAACTGTTTTTCTTGTAGTGACTACAGACCTTTATTTACAAATTGAGTAAACTACAAGCATTATTTTTGAATTTATCCTTTAGATAAACAAATAAGAGAAAATAAACTAATTAATAAAGGAACATGAGAGAAAAATGGTGTGAGAGAAGAGAGAAGGGAAAATAATTTAGGGTTAATTTGGTCATTTTATATAGGTGGTCAACTTGGTCAATTGAAAATTAGTTTGATTAACATTGACGTCACCGGTGTATACCAAATTGGGAGTTTATTAATATTTTTGGCACTCATTTGGAACAAAATTTTGTTGAGGTACTAGTTTGGGAAAATATATATAATTTGGATCACTTGTTTAATTTACCTTACATTGTTGCAAATCTATTTTCAATGTGCTGACAAATAGAGATAGTAAGGCCATTGATATTTGAGTAGTCATATGGACACAATTTTTGTTTATATGCGACGTTTGCGTTCGTGCTCTTACTCTTTGCTAATATGTTAAGGATTGTGGTGCCTTCTTGGTCTTACTCTTCGCTGATGGTGTTTACCAGCTGGTCCGGAACCCAATCTAGAATTTTTCATTACAATACCTCTTTATTCCTCTGTTTTGGTGAGTTCTTTTAGTAGAACATTTTTGTAAAAATAAAATTAATATGAAAGTACCTTGAAAAAATATGAGGAAAAAAAGTATTGAATCCTAAATATGGTTGTTGGTAGGTCAAGAATTTTATTGATCAAAATAAAATAATATTTTATCTGGTAGACATGCAATATGGTACAATGAGATAGGATCAGGTGAGACAAGGTCATTATGGAGAGACTTTTTTTAATGTGAGACAATCAAAAAGTGGTGGCATTTTTGAAATTTTAAAAACATAGAGGGACATTATTGAAGGGAAGAGGAGGTGATGTCAGCGCTAATGTCAGATCTGGAGAGAGAAAATTTTTTTATTATTTTATTTAAAATGCATTTTCCCGCTCTTTTCGAACTCATTTTTCAAAAAAAATTATACCACTGAACTCGTATTAATTAGGCGGTCATTTTGAGATCCATTGTTGTTATTTATAGACGATTTTTATTTTTTTTTATTTTTGTTCCAAGTTGGATACTCGGTTGTTCCAACAGAATACTCCAATTGTTCCACCAAACTACTACATTTGTTCCAGCAGAATATTTTCATTATTTTTTTAAATGCACTCTGAGAGTGTAAAAAAATGTAGTATTCTGGTGGAACAATTGGAGTAATCCGGTGGAACAACTATAGTATTCTGTTGGAACAAAAAAAATAAAAAAAAATCGTCTATAAATAACAAAAATGGATCTCAAAATGACCGCATAATTAATACAAGTTCACTGGTATAATTTTTTTTGAAAAATGAGTTTGGAAAGAGCGGGAAAATGCATTTTAAAGAAAATAATTAAAACTCTTTCTCTCTTCAGAGGTGACATCAGCGCTGACATCACCTCCTCTTCCTTCCCTTCAATTCATGCATGAGACATGTTCATTTAATTACAAGTTTGCCACCTTCCCCTATTGAATTACAAAAATACCCCTTGTCTCATTATAAAAATTAGTCTCATCCTAAACCCTTGTCTCATTTGAACTTGACTCATGGTACAATATACTTATATCTATATTTCAAAATTTATCTTTCACTCTCTAATTATTTTTTGGTTAAATAAATTTATATTATCTAAAACACTGTACACATTTCTTGCATTGCCACGTGTCAAATTCTAGTTTGATACTAAAATGAATTAAAATCTAACATAATAAACCAGAGAGATTTTAGTATACTTCTGAAGCACGATGACGTGGTACTCCAAACCAATAAATAGTTGGCATATATTACATCAACCAATAAGATTTTGACGTGTAATTAATTAAAAATCTATTGTTTAGTCAATAATTTATTTAAAATTAAGGCTTAATACACAAAAAACCCCTTAAACTTGGTCAAATATTGCAATTGTCCCCATGAACTTTCAATTGTAACAAATTACCCTCTGAACTTGGCAAAATCGTAACAAATTACCCCCTGAACTTGGCAAATTATAACAAATTACCCCTAATAATGTATAAATTTTTAAACACCCTATAAGATCATTCCATGTGACATTTTGACTTTTCAAACACCCTATAGAATCATGACACGTGACACTTTGACTTTTCAAATAACGAATAAGGGCGTGACACATGGCATTTGACTTTTCAAACTCAAAATATGGGGTTATTTGTTACAATTTGCCAAGTTTGAGGGGTAATTTGTTACAATTAAAAGTTCGGGGGGACAATTGCAACATTTGACTAAGTTTAGGGGTTTTTTTTATGTATTAAGCCTTTAAAATTCTAGACCCTAAAATAAAAATCCTAGACTCTAAAAACTAAACCATAGATCCTAAATCATCGACTCTAAATACTGACATACGTGACATGTCATCGAATTATTAGTTCGGAGTACCACGTCATCCGTACTCCAGGAGCATTTTAAAAATTCTCAATAAACCATATGAGGGGTGATTTTAGCCTCATACCACTTCCTAAGTCCAAACCTTTAGTTTATAAACGCATTAGATATACAAAATTCATATCCAAAATTACAAAACAAACATATCATATCCCACCCATATGAAATAGGGCCTAGGGTTGCAACTTGGACGGAGATTCTCCAAATCCATAGGGGATCCGCCCCAATGGAGACGGAGAATCCCCATTAATTTTCTCCATGGGTGGGGTGGGGAGAAAAAAAATCTCCAAAGGCAGGGATGGAGCGGGGATGCAGACTTTTCTCCCCACTTCATGGAATCCCCATCCCCGCCCCTAACGGAGATTGTACATAGAAATTATATAAAAAAGTTATATTTTATATGTATATATATTGGGATATAATAATATTGTTAAATATGTAATTTATTTATTTTGCAGATTATAAGTAAAAACTCTTAATTTTAAGAAATAATTATTGAGAGAAAATAAAAGATATAATAATTATTGTATTTTTCTAATGATATTATTCGTTAAAGTTCTAAATTATGTGAAGAAAAAAATCTTTAAAAAGTTAATAACAGGAATGGAGATATCAACAGGGAACCTAATACCCATGGAGACGGGGATGGGGACGATTTTTTCTCCATATTTTTCACAGGGATGGGGAAGGGAGGGGCAGTTCCCATCCCCACCCCGCCTCATTCGCAATCCTAATAGGGCCGCATATTTTTTTTCTTAAATTTACCTACTTTTCGTTAATCAAGGTATCAAATTTAAAGAATAGAATATTAAATAACAAAATTGAAAACATAATATATTTGTTTGCACTTTCTTAAAATATATAAAACAAAATTCATTAGTACAATGTTTAATCAATAAATGTTAGTAGGTCTATAATTCTGCTAAAAAAAGTAGGACTATATTACATGAAAAATTCATTAGCAAAGGAGTTAACAAAATAGTAAATAAACGTAAACTAGCTCAGAAATAGCTATACATAATATTATTATTATAAAACATTTGGTAAATATGGACATGTTCTTTTGTTAAACAAGAAGAAGTGATGAAATAGTTGGGAGGTGATTTAAGGATGAAGTACAAAGAGCTTATAGGTTAAGGGCAATGGATAAAACGAAAGAGAAGACTATCCATACCAAGAAAAAGTATCCCACCAATCTTGTTGGACCTACGTTCTCCACATCCTGCCATCAACACTTTATCATCAATCATTATTCATAACCATTACGTATTATTACTAAAAAGTAAGTCGCTTAAACTTGGCAAATTTGTACAATTAGCTCTCAGTTTTCAAATGTAACAAGTCACTTTCAAAATAGGATAATTTCAACACATAATTTCAAATTTTAAAAGGTTATCATTTGAAATAGTAGGTAAAATACAATCGCAGACACGTGACATTTTGTTGAAAAAAATTAAATACTCTTCTCTAAATCGAAATAATTTGTTCTTCCATTCATAAAATTGAAGAACGAAGTGATCAATCAAAATCAAAATAGAAAAAAATTGGATATTCTAAGGAGTTGATCGACAACTTCCAATGATGTTAATGTATGGCATTTTGTTGAAAAAAATTAATTACTCTTCTCTAAATCGAAATAATTGGTTCTTCCATTCATAAAATTGAAGAATGAAGTGATAAATCTAAATTGAAATAGAAAGAAATTGGATATTCGAATGAGTTGATCGACAACTTTCAATGATGTTAATGTAGATATTGCAGCTCAGATTCAACATGTATTGTAACTAGCCTACTTGAAGGGTTATGTGTTGCAATTAGCCTACTTTAGGGGGTAATTTCTTACATTTCAAAGTTGAGGGGACTAGTTGCACAAGTTTGCCAAGTTTAGGGCAATTAAGCCAAAAGTAAATCTACCAATATGATTATACAAAAATAAGTTTTACAATCCTACTGCTGCCTACTATCCCCCCCTAGAGAAGTTTCTTCCTCCATTCAAGAAAATAAAAAGATTTTGAAAGTAAACTCCACCCTTAAATTTTGAAAACGTGTTGATTAGTTTGAGAACTTACTTAAAACAACCTATTGAATCCTTAAACATTCTTAAAGTGACTAAATGCTTCCTTAAACTTGAAAGTAGATGTTGTTAGACACTTAAACTCTGTTAAAGAATGAATGTATTAAACATTCCAGTGTTTTTTACACATGAATGGAATATGCCAAAAAGTTTGACATATTTAATGTGCATATATAGGATGACAAGTGTGGCTTATGGTTTGGGAGTAGGTTGTTCTGAAATATTTTCACTATCAAAAAGGTATTTCAAAGATGGGAAGCGCATCACACATATAAGGAGTTCTTTAACTGATTGTAAAGTCATTCACTTTGTTTTTATAAACTAAGGCAACGCACTCAAAATCGAGAATTTAGACGCTTAAAATCCGACTTTTCCAAAAAGTGTAAGACTAATGTCTTGCAACATTGGTAGTTAGAGAGGGTATTATTTGAAAAATAAATGACCTGAAAAGGAGGAATTTCGGAATCTGGAGTGCGCTTTAATATATCAGATTGATATGGCCAACCATATCTATCTGGCTTCTCACTTCTCCCTAAGCTCCAATCATACATTCTCCTCTCTTCTGGTGATGACAATATTGCGTATGATTCCTGAAATAAATATGTATAGTATAGTATCATTGAACACATTTCTGTAGTTTACTCTGCCCTTGCGAGTGGATATGTCTATCCTTAGCTAAACTTGTTGTAACCGAAAAAAATTAAACACATTCCTAATCGCTCTTCAAATAAAATAAAGAAGAGAAACTAACTTTTAGGAATCCCATTTTCTCCCTAACTTGATCTTCATCTAACCCTTCTTGATTCAACAATTCTTCAACCTTGTTTCTATAAGCAACTGTAACCTGCTCATATGAACATCCTCTTTGAATCCCAAGTCTCCCGTAATGATCTATATCTGTAATAGCTGCAATTCTAAACCAAGGTTAACGTATACTTGAATTTATTTCTTGAAATAGGGTAAAAGTAAGAAAGAGATACACGTACGAATGCCACGAAGAGCACGTTCAACATTTAGAGCAGAAATGAGAGAGGAAGTTCCTGCAGGGGCTTCAATGTATGTCTGTGATTCTTCTTCTTGAGCTGCTGTTGTATCCGGTGATACGTCACTTGAGCTTTTTAGAGGAAGAAATATGAGTGCTCTACTTTTTGGTGCAAAAGTGTTGGAATGGAAGTTGTTGCAGCCTCCAACACACAATTGTTGTTGCCAAATAGATAATGTTGGTCCTCTAAATGAGATACCAGTAGCCATTAGATAGGAGGAGCTTCTAATCTCTATCAGGGGAAGAAGAAGAAGATATTAAAGCAATATCTTAGCTTCTTCAACTTTAACCACTCCAACTCTATCCTATTAATTATTATATAAATATCATATTATATATAAATAGTTTTGGTTTCCGAAACAACACAACGAAGTCGTTGTAGTATAGTGGTAAGTATTCCCGCCTGTCACGCGGGTGACCCGGGTTCGATCCCCGGCAACGGCGCTTTTTTTATGGTTTCGCAATTTAACTTTTTTAAGCCCCCAATGGACCCAATTTCTTTGCATAGTTAAGGCCCAATATGTGGCAGTCCATATTATAATTGATCAAATATTAGTTGAAAAACAAAAAAAAAACTACACGAATTTTTTATTTTTATTTGGGTTAATATGAAATAAGTAATGGTGATTTTGCAAATAAAGGATTGTGGTTGCCTTTGAGTAAATAAATGACTGTGATTTGCATTGTTTGTAGAATTAAGAAAATTGTCGATTTCGTAAACGATGACAGTTTTTGTTCGAAATTTTTTTTTGACTTTTGAGCTTAACTCTAACTCGACTTGTCAAAGGTCACAAAAACATTTCGGGCCAAAAATGTCCTCGTTTACGTTAACAAAAATCGACCACTTTCCCGGAAGAAAATCTGCTGTCCCGAACTTTCTATTCCATTTTTCTGTCCCCTGAATTAACCTGTCGTAGAATTTTTTTACACATGTCAGAAATTTATAGAGGAACATGAAAATGGAATAGAAAGTCCGGAACAACAAATTATTTTCCCATTAAAGAATGCTAATTGACCTATATAGTAGTATATGTTAACAATCTTATTATTTTTCAATTAATGCCCTTGTTCATCATACTATTATGGCTACTTTTTCTGTAGTAAAATTTTGAAATAAATTTTCTTATTATTATTATTATTATCAATTTATTATTATATTTCATCTAATTTTTAAGTGCACATCTAGATCTATTTTCAAACAACTAAATATGGTCTTGTTGATATCTCTTTGTTGCATTTATTTGTTTCTCATCAATTTTGCCTATTAAATGAGGCTTAAGATGAACGAAATGAAGAAGAGAAAAGGCACTAGAATTTCAGAGCATAGAGTGAGAGCCACGAAAACATTTTTGCTCAAATCTACTTCGACTTATTTTTTCTTAGTCCTTGCTTTGAGTTCTGGTGATAAAGTTTCTACACACGATAGAGTTCGATTACGTTTGTTGTTGTATCCTGGGAGACGATTGTTCCATAGCGGGAAAATTCAGTCTTAAGGAAACTGTCAAGTGCATGCCTCAACGTTTCCACAGTTTAATTTAATTCAACAAAATGTTTCAAGTAACTTTGTAATTTTCATTAATCTCATTGGTTATTTTACAATTTCAATTATCAATAATAATATTATGCCCGTTTAATCCTTTTTGGAACTGATATTATCTAACAATCTTAAGACATAATTTTTTATCTTTTCCATAAAAGGAGGACAAGTTTATCTTACCGTTGAAATACTTGGACTACGGACTTTAAGGACAATACCTTAATTACGGATTATTTGGACAATTACTAAGGACTTAAATTAATGAGTTTGGGATGAACTCTAATTAATTAAAAAAAAAAGAACTAATCCTTTCTTTTCCTGTACGATTCCAGTTTATTTATTTGTTGATTTTATTGTTGGTTATTTAATATTATTTGTTCTAATTTCAGATCAGAAATGGTCGGAGTCGTCAGTGCGGTTGCACTTGGTCCCCCAAAGGAACCGACGGTTAATCGTGAGACTCCACGTATGCTCTACCGGTGGCAACGTCAATTATCCACAACGAAAAGCCTGAGAAATTTACTGGTGTAAATTTCAAGACATGGCAACAAAAAATGTATTAGAGGTTGACAAAGTCTCCAAAAGAAGCAAACAACCTCAACATGGGTCCAAACTAGGTCCTAAGGGTGGCATTTCAAAGAAGCCAAAGTTCAATGGAAAATGCTACAACTGCAACAAAATGGATCATAAAGTCGTCCGATTGTCGGCTACCGAAAAGGAACAAGCCAAATGAAGAAAATACATT
This sequence comes from Euphorbia peplus, assembly GCA_028411795.1. Classification (NCBI taxonomy): domain Eukaryota; kingdom Viridiplantae; phylum Streptophyta; class Magnoliopsida; order Malpighiales; family Euphorbiaceae; genus Euphorbia; species Euphorbia peplus. The sequence continues at coordinate 21,073,686 of CP110840.1, forward strand.
GGAAGCCATTACACAAGATGTTTGTGACATTGATTTATGTGATGTGGTTACAGAAGTCAACATGGTTGGACACTGGTGCCATACGTCACATTTGTTGTGATAAGGAGTCTTTTGCTCAACTGACTCCAACAACTGGAGAGAAGCTTTTTATGGGAAATTCTTCTACCTCAAAGATCAAGGGAAATGGAACTGTTATTTAAAAGATGACTTCTGGAAAAGAAGTTAAGCTGCAAAATGTTCTATATGTGTCTGACATTCGCAAGAACCTGGTTTCTGGAAGCCTTCTTAGTGCTCACGGCTTTAAGGTGGTTTTTAAATCGGACAAGTTTGTTATGTCAAAAAATGGAATGTATGTAGGAAAAGGATACGTGTTTAATGAGATGTTTAAAATTAATGCAATATCTTGTACGTCCAAAACAATGATATCAATTAGAATAATGTTTCTTCTGCTTATATCATTGAGTCACTTAATTTATAGCATGGTAGACTTGTACATACTAATTATGATGCATTACGAAGATTAATTAATTTAAAACATATCCCTTTATTCCAAATTGACTATAAACATAAATGTGAAACTTGTGTTGAGACAAAATTAACCAGATCTTCATTTCATATGGTGGAAAGAAATACAGAACCACTTGATCTTATACATAGTGATATTTATGACTTAAAGTTTATACAAACAAGAGGAGGTAATAAATGTTTTATTACTTTCATTGATGATAGCACAAAATATTGCTATGTATATTTGCTTAAAAGCAAAGATGAGGCTGTAGAGAAATTTATTCTTTATAAGCAAGAAGTAGAGAATCAACTTAATAAAAAGATTAAAGTTGTTAGAAGTGATCGTGGCGGTGAATATGTTGAACCATTTGGCGAGTTCTGCTCTCAACATGGAATTACTCACGAGGTAACACCACCTTATTCTCCTCAATCAAATGGAGTAGCAGAAAGTAAGAATCGGACCTTAAAAGAAATGATGAACGCTATGCTTAATAGTTCAGGGTTGCCACAAAACATGTGGGGGGAGGCTGTTTTATCAGCTAATCATCTTTTGAAAAAAGTGCCTCGTAAGAAATCAGACAAGACACCATATGAATTATGGAAAGGTAGAAAACCTTCCTATAATTACTTGAAAGTGTGGGGGTGTCTTGCTAAGGTAATGGCTCCACTTCCAAAGAAAATAAAAATAGGTCCTAAGACGATGGATTGTATTTTCATAGGCTATGCGCTTCATAGTAATGCATAGCGGTTTCTTGCTTTTGAATCCAAAAATCCAGAGATTCATAAGAACACTATCATGGAATTAAAAAATGAAACATTTTTTGAAAACGTATTTCCATGTAAAGAAAAAGATGGTGGATCAAGACCTAAACGGACTATAGAATCTGTTGATGAAAGTAGTCAAGACCTTCAAGTTGAGACTAACAAAGAGGTTGAGCCTAGGAGAAGTAAAAGAACAAGGATAGAAAAATATTTTGGACCAGATTTTCTAACTTATATGGTAGAGGGTGAACCTCAGACATAGAAAGAAGTTGTAACTTCAATAGATTCCATTTTGCATAACTGTGAGCGTAAGTGGTTGCTCATAGCGGTTTTAGCCTTCTTTGACTAGAGTCGCCACCCGGCCGACCGGGAAAATGTACGAACCGGTGTTTGTACCGATTGTTTTTGTAAACAAGAGATTCTATTTACGTTCGTGGATACAACTTATTAATTCCGACATTCCAGAACCTAGAGGATCTTTAATGCAGCCTAACAGTTTATTATCTTGACATTTAAGATTATCACACATAAATATATAAATACACAAACATTTGTACGGTAAACCGCCGGGTGACACGGTAGAAACCCCTCAGAAGCTTACCCTCGGCGCGTGACAGTGATCGCTCGCGGACTGATGCTCGTTGAAGAAAGGAGACCTTTTCAGGGAGGAACCTTGGGGGCTAGAGTTGCGTAGGGCGTCCTCCGAACAGTAGCTAGGAACATGACTTAATAAGCTCTAGCGGGGCTGCGAGTGATGCCTAGGTTTTGGAACTTTAGATAAAGGGGAAATATATTTTTGTTGGTCATGAGGACCTTTTCTGGGGATATTTCTAAAGGGGAACTCTCAAGCTCAGACTCTAACGATTCCTTTTCTTGTATCAGAGGCAACTTTAGGCAACAACAGAGGCAACTTTATCAGAGGCAACTTATATTGGGTCAAGAATCGCTTTAGAACGAGTTAGAGCGAGAGAGGACAATGAGTGTTTGTTGGTGAATTGAATGAGAAATCCGGGGGGTATTTATAGGGTAGCTTGTGACAGTACGGTCACAAGCTTGTGACCGTATGGTCTCATTTTAGTGACTGTACGGTCACTTGTTTGCCCGTCTCAGATCCAAATTTGGATCTGAGCCGGGCTTCCCACAAGGCCCGGCCGGACCTTACAAGGCCCACCCAATGTTGTTTGGATTTTAGTACACGTGTCAAGCTCTGATTGGACCGCCCGCCACGTGTCAGAAGAGATGTGACCGTACGGTCACAACAAACAGTGTTGTGACCGTACGGTCCCCATTGAATAGTGTTTTTGACCGTACATCATTTTGTGGAAAAGGATTTTCTCATAAGCATGAAAGTGCCACACTCATGGTCCCGAGGAGCGGGTGGAAGAGGTTATATCCCTGAAAACGTGATCTATTCTCCAATAAGCATTAGTATTTGAGCAGCTGGCGCGACGAGGAGCTCATAGATTGCTTTCATCATCGGGTTCGAAAACCAGTGCTTACAGTTTTCCCCTCGCTTCTTTGGGAGTGCCTAAGGTGATTACGTTATCTTGTAAGACCCATTGAACAGTCTCAATGAAGCGAAACAAGACATACTGCGTGTGTGCTCGTGTTTTTCGAAAGTGAGTTTAGAGAACTTACCTGCAGTTTTGGCCTCCGGCGTCGTGTCTTCTATAATCTTACTGTAAGGCCGACCAACTATTTTCCATGAGTAACTCTCGCAGTCTGGGCCTCTAGCGTCGTGTTTTCTATAATCTTACTGTAAGGCCGCTCAACTGCTTCTATAGTACCTCGAGTTTGATCCGAGGATTTTTTCGTAACTTTTGATGGTGCCTCGAGTTTGATCCGAGGACTTTTGGTAACTTCTGATGGCGCCTCGAGTTTGATCCGAGGACTTTTGGTAACTTCTGATGGCGCCTCGAGTTTGATCCGAGGACTTTTGGTAACTTCTGATGGCGCCTCGAGTTTGATCCGAGGACTTTTGGTAACTTCTGATGACGCCTCGAGTTTGATCCCAGGACTTTTGGTAACTTCCGATGGTGCCTCGAGTTTGATCCGAGGACTTTTGGTAACTTCCGTAACTCCTCGAGTTTGATCCGAGGATTTAGTAACCTCCGTAGCTCTTGGTAACCTTTCATAGCACCTCGAGCGTGATCCGAGGATTTAGTGACCTCTTCCGTTCAACTCCCTTTCTTCGGATGGTGTTGGACACTTTGTCCTACCAGTCTTATCTGAGTGCTGGTGGCTTTTCCCCCGGGTTGATCAACTGTGCCCCAATATTTTTCCCCTCTCGCTCCTGATATCTAGTTGATCCGGGGTTCTTGGCGGCATTCTTCCTTGACCGAGTTATGCCCCATTTTGGTACTGCCCCGGTGAAGTTCTTTAGTTCTTAACATTCTTGATAAGTTCGAGGTGCCCCAGTGTGCAAATGGTCCGATGTTGCCCCAGCGTACTACTTCTGTGGTCATCGGATATGCCTCTATGTCTTTTGTAATCCTCCGGGGTTAATCTCGATTTGTCTCGTGAACCTTTGGCGTAGCGATATATAGCCTCGGGGTCCCGTTGGTCTCGGGAAGGCAAAATTTTTCATGAGGAGATAGTGTGACCGTACGGTCACGGAATGTGTGACCGTACGGTCAAGGACCTTGTGACCGTACGGTCAAGGGTTCGTGGCGTGTGACCGTACGGTCATATATCGTACAGAGGCAATTTTCAAATACCCTTTGGCCGCCGGTTCTCCTCTTCACTTTCCGACTTCCGTTTTCCTCTCCCAACTTCGCGAAATCTTCTCTTCCAGCGTTCTTCGACTAACATCATGGCGTATGAAGGTGATAATCTTGCTTTGGTGAACGTTGCTCCTCCTCCCGGCGTCCGGTACTCCTCGGTTCACGCCCACCACGAATCCACCCCGTATCGTGGCTTGGATTTTGGAGATGGCATCCCGCTTACTCACGACCTCGCTCACCACACCTACACGACCTTCGTACGTTTCCTTTCCACTGATCAATTGCTTTGGAATCCTTATTTTGAACGCTTTCCGTCACCTTACCTTTTTGCCTTATTTTGCTTGATTCCGCTCAATTTATGGTGTTTCGATGCTTGCCATATGTCTATAATGCATGCTAGGTAGTGTAGGTAGGTAGTTTTGTGGATTTCGCTGGTGTTTTTACGTTTTCGTGCTTGTTCTGATGCCCAACCGGTCTGTGACCGTATGGTCTGAACGGGGACCGTACGGTCGCTGTTCTTGGTATACGGTCACAGGTCGTTCGAACGTACGGTCACAGGTAACTGACCGTACGGTCACAGGTAACTGACCGTACAGTCACCTCTTATTTTTCCGAGTTTTGATGGTTTCTTGTTCCTCCATGCAGTCGGCCAGGCTTTGGAGTCACGGGAGTGCGCAGAACGCGGCAGCTTGGTACATGCGTCTTCCCGATGATGTTAAGGCCCGTGTACGGGGTACCCCTTTCCGTGCTTTCTTCCATTCGTTCCTTGTGCATAAGGCCACTAGTTCTTTAGTTGGGATTAGTGTATTGGCCGAGCGATGGTCAGACTATACTCACACTTTTCAGTTCCCGTTCAGGGAGATGACTCTCACTCCTCTGGACATCGCGGCGATCACAGGCCTACAGTCGACGGGGAGCATGCCTCTTTTCCCCGACTTTCCTTCCGACCCAGCAGATATAGAGGCCTTAGTTGGGCAGCCCTTGGTTTCTTCTGAGTTCCGCCGGGTGCGGTCGACTCAGATCTTCGAGTCATATGAGGGGGTTGGTGCCCCGGCTACAGCTGTAGAGCGGGATCAGCACGCTCAATGTTTTCTATGGTTCGCCCTCTACTCCACCCTTTTCTAGGAGACGAACGATTGCTGCGACTTGGCTCTCCTGACGGGCTTGCGGGATTTGGACCGTTTGGGGGACTACTGTTGGGGCAAGGTTGTCCTTGCTTCTGCTTACCGGCTCCTCAATGGACTGAGTCGTCAGAGGGCAGTGGCCGTCGGTCCTACGATGGTCGTTGAGGTACTATTTTCTTTGTTTTTGCCTTTTTCGCCTTTTGTGAGCTTCTTCTGATCTTTTACTTCGTAGGTTTGGGCTTGCGAGCACTTTCTTCTGCCCTGGCCTTCAACGGGGAGGGAGACAAACCTTGATTTCCCTCGAGTCGGTCACTAGTTTGGCTCTCGTTCCGGGGCGTCAAGAACCCGACTGTTGTCTGCCAGTACGTCGAGGGGTTGACTTGGGACGTGGTATGTTTTCTCTGGCTGTACCTCTTTTATTATCTTACTACGGCTTTACTGACGTTTGATCTATTATCTATTTTCAGTTGCAGGATCGCATCCGTCCTTGGCACATTCCGGCGGCCCTTCCTGGCTGGTCCCGTGCGATGGCGTCTGCCGCTGAGCTGGTGCCTATGAGGATCCTGTTGGAGGATCACCTGGATTTCTCCTGGTACCTCGGGGAGCGCGTTTACCAATATGAGATGGATCCTGCTGGTCGTAGGGTACCCGTGAATCCCCCTATGACCATGTTATGGGCTCGGGCCCTTACTGCTGCTCAGCGGGACGTTGCGGCTGCGGGTGTCTCCATTTTTGGTGACGGCGGATAGTCTTCCCTGCTTCTTCCTCCCACCGTGAACGGTTACGCGGCCATCCTCTCTCAGCTGCTCCCGCATCGGGAGATTGGGCCTTCCTCAGGAACGGGGGAAGGAGGAGATGACGACGGGGGTGATGATACGGGCTCTACTGCTCCAAGCGCCACCGCCGAGGTACGTACCTTGCCTTGTTACAACTTTACTTATTTTATCCTTGTGTCAATTCTTGACTTGTCGTTTATCTTTTGCCAGCCTTCCTCGTCCCGTGTCCGCAGGACCCATCGTCGGACTGACGGCGGTGTTGACGACGCACACCATCGAGGGAGCCATCCGCAGGAGGGCACTAGCCAGGCTCACCCCGACTGGGTTGCCGGGGACTTGAGACGTACTTTCCCCTCTTCCATTTCATTCTTGGACTGGACGGGTTACCGCGAGTACGCCCTTCCTGACAGCGAGCCCATGGAGTTCATGCCTCCTGACACTACTCAGGTATGTGTAGTCCATTCTCTCCTTCATATCTCTTAGTCCTTTTCCTTGACATTTCCTTCTTTCTTAGGTACCGAGGGACTCGATGGCGAGGATGGCGAGTCGTTATCACTCTGCCCGTGCTACCTGGACTATGCACACGCAATCCGGCAGGGTATGTATTCTGAACTTCTCCGCATGAGACTTATCTCACCTGTTTATGTATGTATGTATGTATGTATGTATGTATGTATGCATGTATGTATGTGTGTGTATGTGTGCGTGCGTGCGTGCCTTCTTTTTATGGTTGGACTTCTCTGGGTGCAGGATGCTATGGCGGCCATGGCAGCAGACGTAGCCGCGCGGGATGCCCAGATAGCGGACATGACTGGTCGGCTGGCTGCTTTGGAGGTGGAGGAAGGTCGTGGACAAGCTCGGCGGTCCCGCAGACTAGCCCGAGGAGAAGGAGGTCGGGGGTCAGATACTGGGAGCTCCCTAGATTAGCGTACTTTTAGTGGCATTGTATTTTATTTTTTGATTTCTTAGTTTAATTTTCTGATACTCATCGCAACACATTTTTATTGTATTTCCTTTATCTCATTTAACATACGTAATATCCATTCACACCTTTTTTTTTTTTTTAGGAAATGAACCAAGAGCACCCTACGAGATGATTACCCACCTTTCGCCTTGACCTCTAGACTTCGCGTGTGCCGCCTTGTAGATTTGTACTTCTGTTAACTTTGTCCTTGTGTTTATTCCGAGCGCGCCTTGTTTATGATAGGCCTCCTTCTTTTCGAATCCGAACTTTCGGCGGTCCTTTGAACATCATATTGCATATTTCTTTTGATCGGGGTCTGCCCAGTTACGCATGTCTTTTAATGCTCTGACGGTCGATCTGGGGGCTCAGGGCTTCTCTTGAGAGCTTGGTCCTTTTGTCTTATCTTTCTTCGAAGCTCCTCCTTCTATTTATGCGCATGGATTGCATTTGCTAGCGTCGCCGTGTTATTATGACATCTTGGTGTTTTCCTGGGTATTTTTGGGGATTTGTGTCTTGGTTTAGCCTGGATCATGCGTTTGAAGGCTACTTGGGTTAATGTCGAGGTTTGTCCTTTCGTGTCCCGTCTCTGGGGTAATGCGTTCCTTGCTCTAATTGTTGCCTAAGATGATTCTAAGGTTTGTCATCTTAGCGAGCCGCCTTTATTGTTGTCTAGGTTGCTCTTTCGAGTTTTCAACCTAGCAGGCCTCTGTCTTTTATGTTTACTTAAGGTCTTCTTTTTCGTACAGATCTCTTGGTCCAGCCTTCAGTTTTGGGCTCTTCTTTCGCCTGCTTGAGCGAGATTCCTATGTACTCTTTTTCAAGAGGTATGTTGGGTGGGATCAAAGCGTGTTCTTAGTTTATTTCCAGTGTTAAGATTTTGAGGTGTAATGTGATATTATGTATGCCAAACATGATAGGTGAAACGGAATGATGATCATGTGATATATTTTTTAATGACTTCCATTGGTAAACAAATAAAAAATGCATTACATTTGAAATCCGGTACACTTTTATTTCAACTAAGGCGATTCTAAGTGGGCCTTTCGAGCTTTCTCCCTTTTCATTCTCCATGATTCTTCCTCAATCTTTAGCTTTTCCAGATGTTCCACTAGGACTTCAATCCATCGGTTCGGGATAGGCAGTGGGTTATTCCTATGGGTTGGAGGAGATCCTCGCCATGTCACCGCGTCGTATTCTCGAGCTAAGTTTTCCTCCTCTGGCCAGGGAATTGGTTCCCAACTCCCTTCTGATGCCTTTCCTTCTTCAGAGTCTGGGCCTAAGTTCAACTTTTGTGTTTGATCGGTCTTGATAGCGAGACTCGTTGATGCCTTTGTTTGTCCTTTTATTAGTCTATCGTCGGGCGAGTCTGTATGCCAGCCGAACTTGTCGGTTTCCTCCTCTGGGCCCGTCTTAATTTGGGTAAGCTTTGGATGTATCATTTTTGCTAGTCCGTGTGAGGAGAAGGGATTTGTTAGGACGGGTGCCTTGATTTCTCCATCAATGCGTTTCAAGACTTCTTCTTATGTGAGCCTTGAGCTGATCACCATGACTTGTGGAGGAAGGGTTTCATGATAGCCAATCGAAGAGTCCTTCTTAGTGCTTGCGTCTTTAGGGCCTTCTATCTCTTTATTTTTAATCATATCCTCGATTTTCCTCCGTAATGCGTCGCATTCAGTGGTAGGATGTGAGAACACTTGATGGTAGTCGCAGAATCTTTCCATATTGTCCGTTGTCTTGAGGACCACTGGTGGCCGGATGGGGTGCATTTTCCCTTCTCGGTGTAGACGATCAAACTCTTCTTTGAGATTCATGTTTAAGGATACTCTTTTGTCTTCCGGAGGGGGTCTCTGACGTTCGACCAACTGCGTTCTCCGTATCTTGGTGATCAATCGAGATTCGTATCCTTGTGCTGCGCCTATCTTTCTTTGAGGGGTCGTGGAGGTCTGATTGATAATCTCTTCTCCTATGCTTTGGACGACTTGGGAAAGATTCTTGAACAATTCGAAGTTTTGATATCGTACCATGTTCTCATTTTGAGGTGGTATTCCTTCGGTTCTTGGATGAGATAGTGGAGTTGATCCCATATTCATAGGTATTTCCTCCTTTCAGGAATATTCATGATACTGGCTCCTAGTTGACAATTCTCGAACCCTTTTCTGGTCTAATCCTTCCGCCGATGTGTGGTAGTTTCGCTTTTCTTTACCGGGATGGTGCATAGGGTAATCCGTTTTTCTGTTTAGGATATTTGAACCATATGTCTCATTTGAGATGCGGGGTTTCTCGGGCATAGGTTTGTTTCTTTCTAGCTGGCCCGTTAGAATTCTCTTGCACCCTTCTTCGATGGCCTCACACATCATTTTCTGATATTCCGGAGTCTGCATCATGGACGTTAGTGCCCTGGTGATTTCGATGACCACATTTGAGGCATCATCAGGGATACCATTTGATTCTGCCATCTTGCTTTTGACCAACTCTCGATTCGTCTTTGTCCTTGGTTGTTTTGTGTCCACGGCTGCGCTATGTGAGGAAGAATCGTGTGAGTCTTCCACCCCTCTTGATTCGTGTAGTGTATGTATGCATGGTCTTACGAGTCTTCCCCCGCTTTTGGCTTGTCAGACTCCGTTCAAGGGTATTACCTTATGAACGCATAATGATGAAGGTAATATCCCTAGACGGGATCTTCGGCTTGTGTAGACACGAGAGATCGAATCACGACATGTTTTTATTTCAGCCGTGGGTCGTTCTTTCGCTTCTCCTTTTTAGCTGATCTTTCATTGGTCTTGGATGTTCCTTCGATTCAAATCGCACTTTGTCACATTCTTTGCAACCCTTTCCTCGTTTGGAGTGGACATTCATGACAATGCTATTTGCGGGATTGCGACAGAGTGTTCTTTTGAATCGAAGAGACGTCTAGACGGCGGGGTTCCGACCTTCTATATGCTCTTAAGTATGTATGATCGAGCAATCAAACAAGTCGTCAACACATAATATCGGCACTCCCTCTCATTCTTCGTGTGGTGCGTCTCTGTCCTAGCTGGGTTTCTTCTAACATCTTTCCTTTCGATGTCAAAAAACGCTCTCAACAGACGAAGTTTACATGATGTTTGAGGGTAGTTCCTAGTGGGGATATCTAGGCTGACTATATGAGGCTTCGGTCTCGTTTGATAGTACAAAAGAGTTCCCACAGCAAGATATACCTAACACCTCCCTATTTAAGGGTTTTGAGCAGCGTGTCGACGGTACAAGGCTGTAGGTGGTGTTACAGATTGACCTATGCGTCTCTTAAAGGAAACAACAGTAAGCGCGACCCGTAACACACGTTGACCATTTGGGATTTTTGTTTATGCAGTATGAGAAAGCAGTAACTCTGTATATAGCCCTAGACTGTCAGAATGCTTCAGTTGTATCCCATTTTTTACTCTTTAAAAATAATTTAAGAAACAATTTTTACAAAAAGTGAAAACCAAACCTACATCCTCCCATTAATAAATCAACTTCAAGAAATCATACGTTGCAGTCAACTTATAATAGTAGAATATATTTTTGGTCCCCAGCAGAGTCGCCACTGTGAGCGTAAGTGGTCGCTGATAGCGGCTTTAGCCTTCTGTGACTAGAGTCGCCACCCGGCTGACCGGGTAAATGTACGAACCGGTGTTTGTACCCATTGTTTTTGTAAACCAGAGATTCCATTTAAGTTCGTAGATACAACTTATTAATTCCGACATTCCAGAACCCAGAGGATCTTTAATGCAGCTTAACAGTTTATTATCTTGACATTTAAGATTATCACCCAGAAATATATAAATACACAAACATTTGTACGGGAAACCGCCGGGTGACACGGTACAAAACCCTCAGAAGCTTACCCTCGTCTCGTACCAGTGATCGCTCGCGGACTGATGCTCGTTGAAGAACGGAGACCTTTTCAGGGAGGAACCTTGGGAGCCGGAGTTGTGTAGGGCGTCCTCCGATCAGTAGCTAGGAACAGGACTTAATCAGCTCTAGCGGGGCTGCGAGTGATGCCTAGGTTTTGGAACTTTAGATAAAGGGGAAATATATTTTTGGTGGTCGTGAGGACCTTTTCTGGGGATATTTCTAAAGCAGATCAGGTCAAAATTTCTCGAAGTGGTTGACTACGCAGAATGGGTAGCAAATGTAGTTCCCGTAGGGAAAAAGAATGGAAAAGTGCGGGTGTGTGTGGATTATCGAGATCTCAACCGAGCATGTCCAAAGGATAATTTTCCACTACCACACATAGATGTGCTCGTAGACAGTGCCGCATCGGTCGTGATGTACTCTCTCATGGACGGCTTCTCAGGGTACAATCAAATCCTCATGAAGATAGCCGATAAGGTCAAAACCTCATTCATCACGGAGTGGGGAACATACTGTTACAAGGTAATGCCTTTCGGGTTGAAGAATGCGGGGGCAACTTATCAAAGGGCCGCAACGACATTACTGCATGACATGATCCATAAAGAGGTGGAAGTTTATGTGGACGATATGCTGGTAAAGTCAGACACGAGAGAGGGGCACCCCGCAGCATTGGAAAAGTTCTTAACACGGATAGAGAAGTACAACTTAAGGCTCAACCCGAAGAAATGCGTGTTTGGGGTAACCTCCGGAAAATTGCTAGGACACATCGTCAGTGACAAGGGCATCGAGATCGACCTTGAGAAAGTTAAGGCCATCACTGAAATGCCACCCCCAAAAACAGAGAAAGAGGTCCGGGCATTCCTCGGAAGTATCCAATATGTTAGTCGCTTTATAGCCAAACTCACAACGGTATGCGAACCTATCTTCAAGTTGCTCAGAAAGGACGAGACGAACCAATGGAACGATAATTGCCAACTCGCATTTGATAAAATCAAGAAAAGCCTAGCGAGTGCGCCCGTATTGAAGCCACCTCGACCTGGGAGCCCCCTCACACTGTATCTGGCAATGGAAGATCCGTCGGTAGGGGCAATGTTAGTCCAGACCCAAGAGGACGGGGTAGAACATCCTATCTATTATCTGAGCGAGAAATTGCTCCAGTATGAATGTAAATACGACTTGCTAGAACGAACTTGTGTTGCTATGATCTGGATCACTCGAAAACTGCGGCACTACTTTCAATCCTACGAAGTTCTAGTCGTCTCGAAGGTAGATCCTATGAAACACCTCGCCACGGCACCTACGCTAGTAGGTAAACTTGCTCGGTGGGCGTTATTGTTATCTGAATTCGACATCAAGTTTGTAAACTCAAAAGTGGTCAAAGGGAAGGCCGTCGCTGAATTTCTAGCCCGACAACCATTACCCGAAACCGAAGATGAACCGTGGCAATTCGAGTTCCCGGATGAGAACTTGGGGGTGATTACTATTCAAGGGTGGAGGATGCACTTCGACGGAGCCCAGAATAGGAACGGGGCTGGAGTAGGAGTGGTGTTAGTTTCGCCAACAGGATTGACTATACCACTAGCAAAGAGGTTACAATTCAAAGCCACAAACAACGCAGTGGAGTATGAGGCCTGTCTCTTCGAAATAGAGGCGTTAATAAGCCTGGGGGCACGTGAAGTAGAAATCACTGGTGATTCGCTGCTAGTGCTATGTCACGCGACTGGAGAGTGGGGGGTACGAGAAGAACGCTTGCGACCTTATGTCAAAAAGCTACGCGCAATGATTCGAAATTTCGAAACGTGTACGTTCCACCATATACCACGAGAAGAAAATCAAATGGCTGATGCGTTAGCCACACTAGCATCAAATTGGGAAGGAATGCAAGCGGGCCCATAAAGCCACTGGTTATGACATCGTCTCACTTCCCGATCATCTAGAAGAGTATGTGCTTCATACCTACGACACGGAACCATGGTACGTGGACATCCAGCGATTTATAGCAAGTGGCACATACCCATTAGAGGCGACAAAAAGCGACAAGCTGGCCATCAGGAGACTAGCATCTAAATGTCGAGAAGTAGGAGGAATATTGTACCGGCGATCCGCTAGTGGTATATTACTAAAATGCCTATCTGAGGACGAAGCAAGGAAAACCATGGAAGAAATACACCAAGGAGTCTATGGACCGCACATGAACGTAGATTCCATGGCCAAGAAGATCACGAGACAGGGATTTTGGTGGCCTACCATGAGGGATGACTGTTATAAATTCACGAAAAGGTGTCTTCAATGTCAATTCCACGCGGATCATGTTCATGTACCGCCCACAGAATTACATAATCTAGCCACGCCATGGTCGTTCGCCGCATGGGGCATAGACATGATAGGTGGAAAAAGACCCCCCGCGTCCAACGGCCATCGCTTCATCGTGGTAGCCATAGATTACTTCTCGAAGTGTGTGGAAGCTGAGTCCTTCACGACAGTCACATCGCGTACCATGGCGAGATTCATAGATAGGAACATCATATGTTGATACGGAATACCCCATCATGTGATCACTGACAACGGAGTACAATTCCAAGGAGCTACCCGGGAAATGCTGGCGAGGCACCGAATAGAACATCATCGTTCATCCTCATACCGACCTCAGTCAAACGGGGCGGTCGAGGCCGCTAACAAGACAATTAAGCAGATGCTCACGAAGATGTCACATAGGAGTAGAGATTGGGCGGAGAAATTACCCTTTGCGATCTGGGGATATCGAACGACTGTCCGCACGCCGACGGGAGCGACACCATATTCTTTGGTTTACGGAATGGACGCAGTACTACCGGTAGAGATAGAGATGCGATCTTTGCGAGTGGTCCTAGAGGAACATATCCCGAGACAGAGTGGATAAGGGACAGGGTCGGCCAGTTAGATCTGTTGGACGAAAAGCGGCTTCGGGCCCTGGACCAGCTACAGATGTACCAGCAGAGGTTAGCAAACACGTACAACAAAAAGGTAAGAACTGTGTCCCGACCCATAAAGGTAGGTGATCTAGTACTCAAGCAATTGCGTCACTCGATCGTCGATCCCCGGGGAAAATTCCAACCAAAATGGGAAGGGCCATTCGTCGTCAAACGAATGTACTCGCGTGGGGGATTCAAGCTAACGGACATGGAAGGAATAGAATTAGCAGAACCAATCAACATAGATAGGCTTCGATATTTCCATGTGTGACTAGGAGAATACAAGCCCGAGAATTTGTTCCTAGGGTAAGGTCTTGGTTCATCCTCGGTTAGGACATGTTGTAAGACGAATGTCGTTTATGTTATTGCTTTAGTAAAATGAAACAAGAATGCATCGTGCCATCCCTCATAAGAAACATTTGAAAAGCAAGAGCCAAAAAAAAAAAAAAATAAAATAAAATGCATTAATCATCATAACATGAATCATGAAAAGAAACCTTGGCTTCCTCGTCCCTCTAAGGCACGCAAGGCCCACTGGTAATATTTCCTTATCCTAAAATAGCCGACAAGCTGGTAGCTACTTCAAAACATCGAGATGTCGCTTGGATGTTTCCGCGCTGTAAACAGTATGACACCCTACGCATGAAGAAACACAAAACGAAATGCAAGCATGTATACACACACACACGTGCACATGTACATGCATACATGCATACATGCATATACACATACACGCATATGTTTAGGTAAAGTGATCCACGAGACGAATCGAAGTTGACCCCGGAAGAATTACAAAGGACATAGATGTTTCCACGGTCTAATTTAATTCAACAAAAGCTTTCAAGTAACTTTGTAATTTTTATTAATCTCATTGGTTATTTTACAATTTCAATTATTAATAATAATATTATGACCGTTTAATCTTTTCTGAGACTGATATCATCTAACACTTTCTGGAAAGTTTGATAATAGCTACTTCTCTTCATGTTTACTTTACAAGTTTCTTTCCTCCAATTTTATCCTTATTTTTACTATTGCTGCAAGTGTCCCTCCTGTAAATATTTTATTCATTTTCTGAAAACGAGCTATCACGTAACTTTAAGATTATATATCTTTCTTGCATTCATGTGCTACCTCTAGCTCGTGAGTTTCTGCAATTGGTTCTCCGCTCTAATCTCATGTTTTTCTACTTTCAAGCTGATTCAAGGGTTAAATTATAATTTTAATGAAACTTCTAAGTACTAATTAAATGAATACAATCTCACAATATAAAATCTGCAAGCCTTTATTACCATATATCAAAACATGCATCTGGTATTCGTTATGTTTTTATTGGAAAGCCATCAAATCAAAGGCCTAGGGACCGATCTCTCTTAAGCTCCAAACTGTGCATGAATTGGTCTGATCTTTTTAGTGGATATCAGTTTTCAAATTCTTTCTGGTTTCACTTTTAAATTTGAATGTCTAGAACTTTTGAATTGACTTTTGATACAATCACATCAAGGAGACCGTACTTGAGTGGAGACCATACAGTTCCTCTTATAGAGACCGTACGGTCTCCATAAGTCCCGTTCGAGATCTATTTTTGGATCTCAAACGACCGTACAGCCACGTGTGGAGACTGTATGGTTCAGGTGATTGAGATCGTACGGTCCCTGTTACAGTAGAGGAGACCGTACGGTTCAGGTAATTGAGACCGTACTGTCCCTGTTACAGTAGAGGAGACCGTACGATTTCTGGTAAGGAAAGTGGAGACCGTATGGAGTGAATGTGAAAGAGGACTTCGTCACAAGCTTGAGGGTGTCAATCTTGTGTTCCCAGGGTGCGGGTATAGGGAGTCATGATTCCGAAGAGTCGGTTTGTTCTTTAACGAGTACTAGCGGTTGCGCGACTGGCCGAACGAGGAGCTCGAAAATTTCTTTCGTCATTGGATTCGAAAACAAGTGCTTACACTTTGCCCCTCGCTTCTTTGGAAGTGAATAGGATTATTACATTGACTGGTAAGATCCATTGTCAATTCCAATGAAGCGGAACGAGTAAGACTGCGTGTGTGCGTATGAGTGTTTTGAAAACGGGTTTATAGACTTACCTGTGTGTCGGTCCTCCATTTACTTGCTTTGGGTGATGCTAGTACTTTGTCCTACCAGTCTTATCTAAATCGCGTGTCTCAGAGTCGTCGTAAAGGGGTGCGGTCCTGAAACTGAGTGGTCGTCTTTTGTGTTAGGTGATTCGGAGATCTAGTAATGCCTTGGAGGTCTAACCCTAACCCTAACAAGCTTAACCTTTCAACAGCTAGCTCTCGATGATTAGTGGGAAATGCAAAAATTCTTCATGCCGCCTCACATGGTGAAATGTATCTGCAATCATAATATATCTTCACTTTATCCTCAATATCACTATTATTGCTATTTCCCTTGGAATGGTAAAAAGCTGCAGTGATTCTATCATTCCCTTTGTTTATGTATTTGAACAAATATTTGATCGCTCTTTGTTGATTTCACCACTCCACATTAATATGTGCATCATACTTCAATAATAACTGACAATTGTATGGTGTTGAGTCCATATTTGACTATATTTTCCTTTGCATTTTCATAAGTATTTCGGGCTAAATCAAGTAATTTTGCATAATAATGTGCTAACATTGATCAAAGTGTAGCAAATATCATGTTTATGGGTAACAACAAGAATCCTGGACAGAAACAGCCTTTTACAGCTAAAAGACAAGAGTAGATTGGCTGGATATGCTTGAAAGATTGGCTGGATATGCATTCTACTAGTGTGAAAGATGTTAGAAGCTTTTTGGGCCATGCAGGATTCTACAGGAGGTTCATTAAGGACTTCTCAAAGATTGCCTTGCCCTTATCTGCTTTACTTCACAAAGATGCAGAGTTCAAGTTTGAAACAGCCTGTTTGACAGCTTTTGAGACATTGAAGGAGAAGCTCATCAATCCGCCCATCCTAGTTGCACCTGACTGGGAGAAACCATTTGAGCTTATGTGTGATGCAAGTGATGCATGTGTTGGAGCTGTGCTAGGACAAAGGAGAGAAAAGAAGTTTCAACCAATCTATTATGCCAGCAAAACAATGAATGATGCTCAAAGGAACTACACAACAACAGAGAAGGAGTTGCTAGCAGTAGTGTACGCGTTTGACAAGTTCAGATCCTACTTAGTCCTTTCCAAAGTGACTGTTTACACTGACCATGCAGCTCTGAAGTACCTATTTGCCAAGAAGGATGCCAAACCAAGATTGATCAGATGGTTATTATTGCTGCAGGAGTTTGATATTGAGATACTTGATAAGAAAGGAGTTGAGAATGTTGCAGCAGATCACTTGTCTCGAATCCCAGGAAGTACCAAACAGCGTGAGATTTGTGAGAATTTTCCTGATGAGAACTTATATGCTGTGCAATCTAGCCCATGGTTTGCTGATATTGCTAATTATCTTGTTTCTTCTATAAAACCACCGGGTTTATCCACTAACCAAAGAAGGAAGTTCTTTGCTGAACTCAAATACTATTTTTGGGAGGAACCTTTTCTTTTCAGGTTATGTGCAGATCAAGTCATTCGAAGGTGTGTAACACAGGAGGAAGGAGAGCAGATCATGAACCATTGCCACAATCAAGAAGCTGGAGGCCATCATGGAGCAAACAGGACGGCTGCAAAAGTCCTGCAAGCTGGTTTCTATTGGCCAACCATTTTCAAAGATGCACAGAGGTTTGTAAATAGATGTGAGGAATGTCAAAGGACAGGTAATATCTCAGCCAGAAATGCTATGCCCTTGAACAACATAATTGTGTGTGAAATCTTTGATATTTGGGGCATAGATTTCATGGGTCCTTTTCCCTCTTCGAATGGTAATAAATACATACTTGTTGCTGTTGATTATGTTAGTAAATGGGTAGAAGCAATTGCTAGCCCTACCAATGATGCAAAAGTTGTAGTTAAGTTTCTGAAGAAGCTGTTTGCTCGTTTTGGTGTGC
Organism: Euphorbia peplus; assembly: GCA_028411795.1. NCBI lineage: Eukaryota > Viridiplantae > Streptophyta > Magnoliopsida > Malpighiales > Euphorbiaceae > Euphorbia > Euphorbia peplus. Next base: position 21,091,354 of record CP110840.1, read on the forward strand.
CTAGAGCCATCATTAGCGACCAAGGTACTCATTTTAGAAATGCCCAGTTTGAAAAACTGCTTAGTAGGTTTGGAGTCACTCATAGAATTGCTACACCTTACCACCCCCAGTCAAATGGGCAAGCTGAAATCTCAAACAGGGAGATTAAGCGAATTCTTGAAAAGACTGTGAGCAATTCTAGGAAGGACTGGTCAAACAAGCTAGATTATGCACTGTGGGCATACAGAACAGCTTATAAGACACCAATTGGCATGTCCCCATTTAGACTATTATTTGGAAAAGCTTGTCACTTGCCTGTAGAGTTAGAACATAAAGCATATTGGGCTTTAACCTTTCTGAATTTTGATGAAAAAGCCACAGGTGAGCAAAGGAAGCTTCAATTGAGTGAAATGGAGGAGTTTAGGCTGTTTGCCTATGAGAATGCTATGCATTACAAAGAAAAGACCAAGAAGTGGTATGATAGAAAGATTCAGTCCAAGGAGTTTTATGAAGGACAACAAGTCTTGTTGTATAATTCTAGACTGAGACTTTTTCCAGGAAAGCTTCGAACAAGATGGTCAGGTCCATTCACAGTGACTAGACTGTTTGCTCATGGAGCAGTTGAGATAACCAAGCCAGGAGGTGAACCATTCAAAGTAAATGGCCAGAGGCTTAAGCCATACTTAGCCAAGGATTCCATAGCAATGACTCAGGTCATTCACCTCTTTGAGCCACCATAAGTTGAACCGAACAAGGTGTTCGCTGCAAACACCAATTGCAGCAAAAGTCTTGGAAATCCCAAGCATTCTATCCCTTAGTTAGATTTTCATTTTGTTTTAGTGTGTTTTCATTTTTAGTTTCAGTGTGTTAGTTTTTACTCTCTAATTTTTGTCGTGCAAAGAATCAAAACTCTACATTTCTTTTCCAAAGGACTTGAGTTTTGAAATTTTGCTAAGTAAAATGAGAGTGTGTTTTTGTCTAAGTGTTCAATAAATCTTCAAGCTGAGTCAAGAGGAGTTAATGGGCCACGAAATTGAACTTAATTTTTGCAAATCAAAATTTAAACAAGGATAAATCATGCTTAAGAGAGAGGTAACGGTAAGAAGTTGATTAGTTTGGGAAGAAAACCGCCTGCCATGTGGCAAAATAAGGCAGTTTTCTCCACTTGCTTTTTGGCTTCCCAAAACCGTTCCCCACTTCTCTCACCCACGCCTTGTTTAACCGCCCAATAACCTCTCTTTCTTTTTCTTTTTAATTCCAACTCAAACTCTTTTCAGTTCATGCTTTAATCCAACCCTAACTTTTACTTGCAAGATTTTTCTAAATTCCAATTTGCAGAATGAGAACCAGAGCCAAGATGGTCAAAATTGAGGCCAAGGAGTCTGGAAAGAAGAAAACCAAGACGGTTGTCCCAGCCACTGATCCTAAATTGGTGAAAAAGCTATCAACTTTCGCCAATCCTGAGCACCAAAGGAATTTCGATGAGTATTCAAAGATGCACTTTGGAGCCATGAGGACAATGTGTTGGAATGCATTGAAGACATTGCAAATTGGAGCAGGAGCAAGGAAGTATATGGAGAATGGAGGCTTAGCAAGGTTAGTTGAGATCGAGGAACCAGCCTACAGAGAACTCACTCTTGAGTTTTTGGCGACTTTTTCACACAACAAGAAGGTCGTGGATCCTAACAAAGAAGGAAAGTACAGTTTCAGACTAATGGGTCACTTTCAAACCCCATCTCTGAACAATCTGAACCAACTTCTAGGGTTCATTGATGATGAAGACATCAATTCTGAAGAATACAAGTCCCAATTCACGGAGGTCCCTAAAGATTTCGATATGCAAGAATTCTGGCATTGAATTACTGGAGAAGATAATTATGATGGCAGTTCATCAAAGTCCTCTGCCATTGCTGATTATTCTTTGAGGTATATGCACAAGATCATAGCAAACACCCTGTTTGCCAGAGCCAACCAAGCTACGTTCCACAAGCAGATTTGACAGCCCTATGGAGCATGACTACTGGAAGAAGGATGAATTTAGGTTACTGGTTTGGAGAATATATGACAGCTTTCAAGGACAAGCACATGATTGGTATCTTTTGTGGATCCCTTATCACAAGGATAGCCGAAGCAATTGGACTTTTTCGTCCAACTGAGCACAAATTGACCCTGGAGAACTATCCTGAGAAGCTAGACCTTCAAGCTCTGCAGTACATGCAAATTTGCAAGAAGACCGGAGGAAAATGGTACTTGTTTCATGAAGCACAGAAGATTGAGGAGAGCAAGCACAAGAAGAGAAAGACAGAACCCACTTTGACTGTTTCTTCAGAGGAGAATTCTGACTCTGATGGTCCTAAAACTGCCGAGTTCTACAAGAAGTGTGCTGAACTTACCCCTGAGGAGACTATGCTGCGCTTTAAGGAAGTGTTTCACAAGTGCAATTCCAATTAAAGAGCCATCAAGCAGTTGAAGAAGGAGAATGAGATGATGCAGACCGAGATAGCCTTGATGAAGAGCATGCTCGAAGCTGCTGGTCACCTTATTCCACCAGTGGGGGAGATTCAAAAGACCCCACCTCGTGCCAATGTCTCTGGAATCAAGATTTCTGAGTGTTCTACCAAAGATCCAATGTCAACCTCGGAGAAGGATGCCATCACTACTCCTGCCAAAGAACCAATGGAGGAGGAGGGAGAATCCTCTGCCACCCCTTCTATTTGATGAAGAAAACAGCTCTCTCTCTTCACCTCAGTAAGCCCTTGCCATTCTTGTTGTTTAATGCTCTTGTTGTCTTTCCTATTGTTTTGCCTTATGCTCTTGTACATTGAGGGCAATGCACATTCCAAGTTGGGGGTGCAAGGTAGGAAGACAACCAGTATAAACTTGATATTTTTGATGTGCACATACAATTGAATTATGCATGATTAGCCCAAATATTTATTTTTGTGTATTGAGTCAAATCAGTTAGTTAGAATCTTTAGTGTATAGCAGCAATTAGAACTTAAATTGTTTTTGTTTTGCAAATGTGTGTTGAATCTAGTTTTTCCTAGAAGATTAGAAGTTCTTGATTTAAAGTTCAACAATAAACTGCAAATAACCCATGTGAGATTTTGAGCCTAAATTAGCATGAAAATGCAAACTTTTCTTCTGAGTGGGCTTATGCATCAGAACACTTAGGTAGAGTTTGCCATGGTTGCCTATTTTTAGAGAGAATTCAGGAACTTAAACTATCTGAACAGCCTATTTATTGCCCAAATTGTTCTCAAACATCCTGTTTACCTCAAATTGCCAAAAGAAGCAGGCATCTCAAAAAGCCTGATGAAAAAAATGAATGAAAAATGAAAAGAAAGAAAGAAATAGGATGTCAAGCTTAAAAAGTTCTATTAAATTGGGTCGCATCAAGGGAACAAGCTGTTCAGTAGTAAATGTCAAGTTCAAACAATCTGCTCTCTCTTAAGATGGACCGATTAGCAAACTCAACACCTCGTGTTTCTATGTATTCAAGCTGAAGAGTGTAAATTCTTTCCCTTAAGGCACACTTGCCACTGAGTGTTAGAGTGAACATTATTCCCTTGTGAGGCAGTTTATAAGAAAATCAAATTGTTGAATTTTGAACTTAAAGTCATATGCTTTGAAGAACTTCTGCTTTAATGATGGAATCTAGCCTACTCACATTTTGCACCTTCTCTAATAGTTGCTGCTGTAGTTGTTAGCTTAAGTGTTTTTCTTTTTCTTTGAGTCTTAACTTGGGTAATTTTCTTTGTCTTTGAGTCTTTGCTTGGGGACAAGCAAATGTCTAAGTTGGGGGTAATATGTTGAGTCCATATTTGACTATATTTTCCTTTGCATTTTCATAAGTATTTCGGGCTAAATCAAGTAATTTTGCATAATAATGTGCTAACATTGATCAAAGTGTAGCAAATATCATGTTTATGGGTAACAACAAGAATCCTGGACAGAAACAGCCTTTTACAGCTAAAAGACAAGAGTAGAATGAGACAAAACGTGTTGAAAAGTGCTTTTGGACTGTAGTGTCACGGATGCAAGCTTGGGAGATGAGAGTGGAGCGTGTTTTAAGGGAAGAATCAGCTGAAGACTTAGTTTAATGTGTAGTTAATCTCGTTTATTGTATTTCTGCAGTTTGTTTGCTAGCTAAACTTAACTTTTCTTTGATTTCTAGCCTATATAATGGCTGTAGGTTTCGTTGTTGAAGTATCCCTTTTCATATCTATCAGTTCTTAGTCATAGTTTGTTTATGTAATTCTGTTAAGAGATTTACTCTCTTCTTTAATGAAGTTTTCAGTTTCCTTTAGACTGTTTGCTTACATTATGAGTGAGTAGTCACCTTTCAAGTTTAACCAGCCTAAGCTGGTGGTCATTAGTACTTTTCTCTTTATTAGTAGTGTATGTTTTCAATCTTTCATCGTGTATAATGGAATGCCTATGGTTGGAGTAATTAATACTTCGTATCTTAGTGCATTTGGATGTTGGGAAGCTAATTTCCATTGCATGTAACTACCATTACACCTATATTATCTTCTAAGGATACTTGTCTGATTTTATACCAAGGGTTCTCATATCTTTGGGATGCTACTCAGCTTAATGCAAGAATCATTACACTTAGGTGCATCTTTGTGCAATAAATTCTTAGGATCTTAAGAACATGTGAAAACTGACTTTAAGTGAATATGGAGTAGAGACCTTGGCATGAAGATTGAATAACATGCATTAATAATAAGAGAAATAGTACGTAGATCACTAGCAAACAGGTTGGTTGGGCTTGTACTTTTCCATAATTGTTTTTAATCATATTTCAATACTGCTTTGTTCTCATTAAACACAATCAACCTCAAACAACTTCAAATATTTGCTACTTGATACATCAAACAGACTGGTTGGTAACAACTTTCAATAAAACCTTGCTCCAATCCTCGTGGGAATGACACTTGGACTTCACCATTACTACATGCAGACCTAGTATACTTGCTAGTGTACTCCAGAAGTCAACATATGGCACAACAGATCTGTTATCTAGAAGTGTGTTGTTTTTCTCTATTGTTAGGCCTTCTTCTCATATAGACTGGATATCAAAACTTATCAACACTTGTCTCATTATTGAAATTCTTTAGAAAAAACTTTGAACATTTCCTATCAAAAATATCTGAAAATAGTGTTATGTAAGTTGTTAGGTATGGTTAATTTTCAGGACTCAAAAGTTGGTATAAGCTGGTTAATATAGTGAATTATTATACACCGACTTTCTTTTTTATTTAACACCGACCCAACCCACATTTTAATTAGTAAATGACTTTAATACCTCCCAACCTAAAAGTAATATATTTAATTATATTTTTTTTATTATTTTATGTTTTATTAATATATTACATAAAAGTTATATATTTATTTATTGTTTTATATTTTATTTATATATTATATATAAGTATATATTTATTTATTATTTTATGTTTTATTTATATGTTATGTTTTTTTTATATATATACATATATAAGTTTTAATTACTTTAATAATTAATATACTTTTAATTATTTGAAAATGAATATGTTTATTATTAATAATTTTTTAAAAAAAATTTAAAAAAAATAAAAAGGTGGTCGACGATCATCCTGATCGTCGGCACCATGGTTCCGACGGTCACCTTTTTTTAAACTTTTTAATGGAAATTAATTAATTAATTAAATTAAAAAATAATTATAATTATATATTACTTATTTAGTGTTTTAAAATTTTAAAATTAGTTCGTTTGTTCGAAGTCTCAAAATTATCACGTTTTTCAAAATATTAAAATTAGTATGTTTTTTTAAATAATTTCAAAATTAGTCCGTTTTGTTATATAACACTTAAATGAGACAAAAATGTAGATAATTATATGTAATAATAATTAAACACATAGATTACACGATCAAATACACGATAATTAAACATAATTAAACACACAATCACAAAAAGCATAATTAAAACAAATTAACTTAAGCACGTTGATTACAAAACATCGACTTTATTCCGAATCTACCAATCACTCGCATTAGTTGGGTCATCAACGATCCAATCATTATCTTGTAAGTTTTTTACGAATTGTTTGAAATTTGGAGGCTTAGACGACTGGATAACTTCGTAAATCCGTGTTTGCTCGGAAATAAAATCGATATAAGAAGTCGGGATTGTTTTCCAAGGAGCATTGACATTGTTTCTATGCATAATATATTCACCATAATTGTTCTTCCTCGCACTTACATTTCTCAATGAACCCACCAGTTTTTCACGTTGATCCCACTCTTGAACGATAGAAAATGGGTATATATGAAAAACGTCGAAGGTCGGATTTGATTCTGACCATTTTAAGAAAATGGTTGAGTTGAGAATGTTGTCCCTGGTGTTGTTTAATAATAAGCTGCTGAACAATTGTAGCAAATTATTTCTGGGCATAAACCATTCCAAAAAACGTTAGAATGTTGTTGGGAATATTGCCTTGATTAAAACTGTTGCACCATTCTTAAACAGAAAATTCGAATGGCATGCAATGCATATAACATAACCACGACAACATATGAAGTGTTGAAGTTGAGAACTCGCATGAAATCGGAAGCTTAAAACAAGACATGAATGAGATATGGGGGTGAAACAATTTAGGATGAAAAAAGGTTTCTCCGAAGACTCGGATTGCTCTTCCTTGACATTCCACCATATTCAAAGTGCAATGATCTCTAGAAAGAGTTTGGACAATTTGTTTTTCCGGTGGGAAATTTTGAATATTTGAGGATGAAGATGCCATAAATGAGATAAATGTTTAGTAGATTTGCAGAAAAACTCAATGACCTGTACCCTATTTATACAATTTCTTGCAAGAGTTAATAATTACACGTGTTTGAGTTGTCTAATTTGTACAGTTGTATTCAGTATGAAAAATGTCTCGTGATTGATTAGTTGCATCAGTAATAGTTTAACATAGTTTTTATTAAAATTAAATTAAAAAAAATTGAGCTCTTAAATATAGCCCCCCACTTTATTAAACATAGCCCCTGTTTCACTTTTTCTATCACCTTTTTCACTTTTTGTATTGCTAGTTACTAAAATACCCTATAAGGAATAAAGTGTATAGTTAATGTTTTTTTAATAAAAATTTAAATTATAATAAGTTTTAATTTAATTTAGATTTATAATATTTTAATTATTAATATTTTAATCAAATAAAATGTGAAAACATTACGTAACATTAAAATAAAACTTAAACAACATAAAGTAACATTAAAATTTGTCAAAACAAAACGTAAAAAACATTACGTAACATTAAAATAAAACGTAAACAACAAACGTAACATTAAAATTAAGTTATTACATCAGTCTGACCTTCCTCTTAAGTTAATCCATTGTTGAATCATATTTTCATATATTGTATCCCAATTGGCAATGGACGAGTGACGATATCTTCCCCAAAAATGGAGTATTGGTGGTAAGGGGCCATTGGGTGGAAAATACAGACGGAAAAAATGTCGGTAAATAGTTGAATGGAAATAAACGAGCTCACCCGCTAGCATTGTAACAACTTCTGTATCAGTGATGCATGCACGTAATGGAAGTACAGTACAACAATAGTTTATTATAGGATGCATGTAGATAAGTGTTATGTTGAGAAATGTGGTAATAGGAAAAAAGTTGTCTATAACTTGCATCCAATATGACTCAGGGCACCCACCAGAAAACCAACTGAGACGGTTGATGAGAATTTGCAATATATCCCCATGGTAAACACGGGTGTACAAATCAACGTCGGATGAAATTTCAGTAATGACCTCAGCTCTTGCTTGAGGCCAAAATGTTGGCCCTAACAAGAACAGAATCACCTAGAGGGGGGTGAATAGGTGTCAAAGTTGAAAACTGAAATTTTCTAAGTTTTTCGGGAAACTTATATTTCAGAGTCAAATTTCCTCAGAATCAGAGGCTGGCTTACAGAAGCAGCTTCTGAGGGAAATTTTGCCTAAACACAGTTAGACTGTTTTCAGCAACAGAAGTTCTGATTTGAGAACTTCTGGACAGTCTTCTGAACAAAGACAATGATACTTAGAGAAAATCTGTTTCAGCACTAAATATAAACAAGTACACAGAAGCAAAAATAACAAGTATAAGAGGGAGAAAGAAGTTCAGGAGATCCTGATTGAACAATTCGATTTATCCAAGTTCGCCACAGAAGTCCTGTGACTACGTCTTGTCCCCTGAGGTCGCAGCCTACAGAGATTTTATAAATCCACTATTCAGAACTTTTTTGGCAAGTTCAAAAGCTCCTTTACATCAACAGAACTTAAGCTAATTTCTCACTTAGTTTTGACTAGCCTAAAAAGAGTTAAAGGATTTCCACCAGAACAAACAATACTCTGTTTTCTGGATTTCTCACCCAACTCTAATCTCAACTAGATTTCTCTCTTTAAATCTAACTGAATATCACAGACGATATCAGTTTACAAGATTTCTATTATGAACTTGTTTTTCTTCACTCTCTCACTTAAAAACTTAAAACTTAAACAAAGCTAAGTAAGATTGAGAATGGAAAGGAATGCTCTGTTTTTCTTGTTAAAACAGTGCGTTGAGATTTTGCTCGATGATCACGCGTTGTTGATGCGTTGGAGCTTGGCTACTATTTATAGTGGATGAGGATGACCGTTGGTGAATTTGAATCTTCAATAGAGATGACATCAGTTGTTGTAGCCGTTAGTTTGTCAAGTCTTCAAACGGTCTTCAAACACTTTGATTCCGTTATCCTTGTTCTTTAACTAAATCCGGTAAGTGATTTGAAATCAAAGATGAGGTTGACTGGAATCATTCTTCAATTGGATCAACAAAGGGTAGACAAGGAAATTCTGGTTTCTCTTGAACAGACAGGCACGCTCCATCAAAACAGCTTTTTGAACTTTTGGCGCCTTGCATTAAATACACTTGTCAGAGCATTAAATGCTATCCAGAACCCGTGACTAAGCTTTCAGAAGCTAATTTCCAGTTGTCTAGACTTCTGATCAAATTGGCAAAACTTCTGATTGCAAAGAACCTCTGAGGAGAGCTTTAGCAGACTTCGGCTTCAGAGCGGAGAATCCAGCTTCTGATCATGAGATTATGTCTTCAGCAGTCAAGACTTTGAAGTTCTTTGGGCAATCAAGAAAATCTTCATTCAGCACCTGCTGAGTAACTTACACATAGACTAAGTAGAAAAATATTAGTCAACAATAAACTATATGTAAGAGAACATTAAGTTTTCATCTTCTGAAACGTTTGGACATAATCAAAATACTTAGGGTTCATCATTCTCCCCCATTTTGGTTATGGACAAACCGTGGTCAGAAGGTAAAAGATAGTATGAGTTTGAGAAAGTAACTTCCTGATGCATATGTTTCATAACTTATGAGTAAATTAACTCCCCCATTTTAGTGTAAATGGTGAACTTCAGCAATCTGTATAAACTTAGAAATGACTTAAGATCAAGTTGTTAGATTTTAGTGAAGTGAAATTTACTAAGTTAAAAAGAAACATAAGTAACATAAGAGTAATCAGAGACACAAGAATGTATAAGAAAGATTCAGTGTATATAAAATCATCAGAAGAGAACATATGAAACAAGATAATTAGAAGAGCAGAAAAAGTCCTAAGACAAAAACTACCCAACCCAGAACCTAGCTAAGAAGCTTAAGTCCTAATGAGATTACAAGTTCCTAGGTTTCTGCTGAGGAGGAGGAACACCACTGGATCCTTCAGCAGCACTTGATCTCTTCAACGTCTGACCACTCTGCTGAGCAGACTTCTCCCCCGTTTGACCAAAATAAAGAGCAACACCCAGAGCACCTTGAGAGTTCAATTTTTGCTGAACATTCAGTGCAGTAGAATATTGTTGAGGAGTTGACCTCACAGTGTTTATCATATCCATTCTTCTTCTGAAATCAGCATCAATGGTCTTCATATGATCAAAAGTCTGACCAGACATAGGTCGCTGTCTCTGAACGTCTTCCAGAAGGAGCTTAATCAAGCGATTGTTAGCATACACAGCAGCAGTGAAATGCTCATTCTGAATGTAAGTTTGTCCTCGAACAAACCGATAGCAATTATGAAGAGTCTTCTCTTGTTCACGTGCTTGAGTGTGCATAACTTTCAGAAGCTCAGTAAGCTTAGCAATCTGTGCGCTCTGAGCAGATACAGCAGACTCAATGCTTGAGAGACGATTGTAGAGATCAGGAGTGATGTCATATACAATCCTGGCAGCCCCGGAAGATGATGAACCTTGAGCAGAAGATTTCACTTCTCTCAGAATGTGGTTGGCAGTACTTTGCAGGTCATCAATCTTACTTGGGAGCATCTTCTCATGAGCCTCATAATGCTCGTTTGCTTCCTTGACTTCTTCTGTCAATATCTCCAAATTCTCATTGACCTTCAGAGAAGAAGCAAGAGCAATATTGTCCAATGAAGGAAGAGTCAGAGCTAATTCTCTTAACTTGTACAGCTCATCATAGGTAGCTAGATGAAGTGAAGAAAGATTGCGTATGTAGACAGAAGGATCCTGCATTTGAAGCATAGTCATGAGCTGCAGGTTCTGAGCTTTCAAGGATTGTATTTCTTGCAGCACAATGCCCTGAGCATACATGTCAGCAGCAGAGGTCCTTTGCCCCATACCAGCAAATCTATTCAGCAATTCATCAGAGCCACTCTGACTCATTCTTCTCAGCTCTTCAACACTGGGAACACCACCAGCTTCGGATACACCAGAAGCTCTGCCCATGAAACCAAAACTACCAAATCTGTTTTCCAGATCATCTCGATTCATGTACTTGCGTAGGAAGTCATAATTGGATGACAACCTAGAAAAAAGAAAGTAGTGGAGGAGGTGGTTAAGGGATCACACACAGGAGGTGTATGTCCAGAGGTTGAAGGAGGAGGGATAGATGTGTTTGTGGAAAGGATTGAATGTGTGTATGAGGAAGATAGAGTAGGAGAAATGGTTGGTAAAGTGGATGGTAGTGAAAAGGAGGGAGCAGTAAATCCAATTGATGGAAGTACAGAAGAAGATGAAAGTGAGGAAGAAGTAGAAATGGAATCTGTGAAAATGGGTCCAGAGGACAAATTCACTTCTGAATAGGATCCAGAAGGAAGAGTAGTTGGAGGAGGTACAACTTCAGAAGTTGAAGTTGTAAGGGGAATGGAAGTATGAGATTCACTCACTTCTGTGACAGAAGGTAGTGAGGGAGATGGATGAGGAGTATGAGTAGGAGATGAGATAACCTGGTCAGAGGAGTTCGGATCAAACATAGAGATGGGCTCAGCAAAGACATGAGCCATTCTGATCAGTGTTTCAGAGGCATCCCTATCACCAGGGTTTTTTCCTTGACCCAGAAGAATATTGTCAATAAAGTTCTCATTATCAACATTCTCCACAAACTGTTGTGCATCCTGAAGAACCTCATCAGCATCTTGTTCACTCTCCTCTGACAGCTCTTCAATAATAGGAGCATCAACATCCTCTTCAGCAGACATCTCCATCATGTCTTCGTCATCAGCAACTTCCAGTTCCTCAACAACAGGATCCTCTAACTCAGCACTAGGAGCAACAACGAAGTCCTTTTTCCTCAGAGACCTCCGTTTTGCTACAGCCTTCTTTCCGATTCTGGTGGAGAGAGAGATATTCTCAAGTATCCGAGTGGAAAGAGAGATATTCTCAAGTTTCTCTCCTTCTTCTGAAGCCTCAACATCCTTTGAGAACTCCACATTCTCAAGTTCAGCAGCACATGCAATGATTCTTGCATCGGCCTTAGCCTTTGCAGCAATTTTTCTCTCAGCTGCTAACTTATCTTCAGCTTCCTTCTTCTTTCTTTTCTCTTCAGCAAGAGCCACAACTCTTGCAACCTTTTCAGCTTCAGCAGCCTTCTCTTTTTCAGCAAGGCGTGCGTCCTCAGCATCCTGAGCTTCCTTCTCAGAAACATCCTTAGGTTTCTCAGCAACGATCTTGCCAGAAGGTTCAACACTGATTGTTGTTTGAACCATAGTGGGAAGAGGTTCTGAGGCAACCACCTTCTCAACAGTCAGGACCAACTTACTTGATCCTTTCTTTCCCTTGCCCTTTATGGCAGCTTTCTTACCTTTCTGAACAGTATCATCCACAATCTCCTTCTGAGCAATACTCACAGAGGAGCCCTTCTCATTCTTCTTTGGAGTCACACCAAAGTTAAGGTTCCTGAAGGTATGCATCTTCAGAACCGTACTCCTGCTTGTTACACCAGCTCCTGACACATCTATAGAGGCAGCTTCAAACAACCTCGTCAGAAGGGAACCATAAGCAAGGGCACTAACAGTGGTGACATTCTTCATCTGCCTTATCGGCATGGCAAGGAGATTGATTTTCTTCTGATTGACCAGATGCCACATAAAAACTCTTTCCCTGTTGGAAACACCATTAACCCCTCCAGCATTCGGAAGGAACACGTTAGTTGTAAGATAGTGTGCCCACCTCTGGTGCTGAGTGAGCCAAGTGGCATAAGTTTCCTTGGCACTAAGATCTGGTCTGGCCCAATTTGCTTCTGAAAAGCCATCTGCTGAACCATCATCACCAATGATGATTCCTTCATCATCAATACCGATCGCTTGAGAGATAGAAGCCCTGCTGACCTCAATCTCAATCTCTCCGACTTCTGAGTGTATAACATCCTCCTCATTAGAAAAGAAATGGAGGTTCTGATAGAATTCGGTGACTAACTTAGGGTAGATGAATTCATCGAGAGAAACGAATGAATTCCAGTTTTGTGCGCTAAGCCATTTTGAGATAGGTTCAGTGGATTTAACTTCATCATCTAGAAACCTAGAGGTAAATACCCTAGATTCGCTAACTTTCTTCTTAGATTCAGTGGTAAAGATGTGAGTAACAGTGATTTCTTGAGCCATTGTAGGAAATATAAGAAATTAGGTTAAGAGTTTTGAGAGGAAGAGAACACAGAAAATCTATGGAGATTCTAATAGCAGTGAAAAATGAGAGTAAAAACTTCTAAGTATGGAAAACCCCTATTTATACCCAAACAAGGAAACCGTTCCAATTCAAAAAGTAAATACACACCGTTTAAAAGGGAACAGATAACCGTTAACCACAGAACAGCGCCGTAAAATGCAGTAGATAACGCATGCTTAAAAGTCAAATCATGATTAGATTTAATTAACACTTTAATTATCTTAAACGATAAATCACTTAAGATAAACAGATATAATTAAGCTAAATTACTGAAGTGGATAAGTCATACCAATGCCTTCTCGTAAGTTGCTGAAGGAATTACCAGCCAGAGGCTTAGTAAACATATCAGCAAGATTCTCTTCAGAGGGAACATGAGTAATGATAATATCCTTCTTCAAAATATGATCTCTCAGAAAGTGATGCCTAATATGAACATGCTTCATCCTGTTGTGCTGAATAGGATTCTTTGAAAGATCAATTGCACTCTTGTTATCACAGTAGATTGTAATTGTTCCAGGGATGACTCCATAGTCAGCAATTTGTTGCTTGATCCAGAGCATCTGAGAAACACAACTTCCAGCAACAACATACTCAGCTTCAGCAGTTGAGAGAGCCACAGAGGTTTGCTTCTTACTATGCCAGGAGACTAGGCACTCCCCCAGAAAATGACAACCACCAGAAGTGTTGACCCTTTTCAATTTATCTTTACCATAGTCCGAGTTTGTGTATCCTATAGGAGTGAAATCAGAACTACATGGATACCACAAACCAGCTTCTGGTGTGCCTTTAAGATATCTGAGAATTCTTTTGACAGCAACATCATGAATTTCTCTTGGCTTTGATTGATATCTAGCACAAAAACACACAGCAAAATGTATATCTGGCCTGCTGGCTGTTAGGTATAAAAGAGAACCAATCATACCTCTGTAGGTTTTTATATCTACAGGTTTACCAGCTTTCTCTTCATCATCAATGTCTTTGCTGACATCCATTGGAATATCAACAGCATTAGAGTCCATCATGCCAAATTTCTTCAGCACTTCTCTAGTGTACTTGGCTTGATTGATAAACACACCATCATTACTTTGCTTGATCGGAAGTCCTAAGAAGAAGGTTAATTCTCCCATTATAGACATTTCAAACTCAGCCTTCATGTGGTCACTGAACTCTCTGCACAAAGATTCATTAGTAGCTCCAAATATAATATCATCAACATATACCTGAGCTATAAGGATATCCTTGTTCTTCTTCAGAGTGAACAGAGTTGTATCAACACAGCCTCTGACAAATCCCTTAGACAGCAGGAACTTTGTCAGTCTCTCATACCAAGCTCTGGGAGCTTGTTTCAGTCCATACAAGGCTTTCTTCAGCTTGTACACATGATCAGGAAACTTAGGATCTTCAAAACCAGGGGGTTGAGACATATAGACTTCCTCATCAATGTAACCATTCAAGAATGCACTTTTCACATCCATTTGAAAAAGCTTAAAACCTTTGTATGATGCAAAAGCACATAAGATTCTAATGGCTTCTAATCTTGCAACAGGAGCAAAAGTTTCACCATAATCTATGCCTTCTTGCTGACTGTAACCTTGAGCAACAAGTCTTGCCTTGTTTCTCACAACATTTCCAAATTCATCAAGTTTGTTTTTCAGAACCCATCTAGTTCCAACAACCTTTATGTTGTTAGGTCTGGGAACCAAAGTCCAAACTTCTGACCTTTTGAACTGGTCAAGTTCTTCTTGCATTGCCATTAACCAGGAGTCATCATCAGCAGCTTCATAGAAGTCCTTGGGTTCCAGAAGTGACACAAAAGCCACATTCCCCATGTATCTTCTGAGCTGTGCTCTGGTCATGACAGGATTATGAACAGAGTCAATTATGTTCTCTAAGGAATGATTCCTATGAGCTCTAACTTCTCTTGGTACATCCAATGAGTCTTATGAAACCTGTTCATCATTTGTTGAATCATATATAGGAGCATCTTCTGGAAGGAATTTGACTTCTGGAGTAGGATTCTCTTCTTGAGCTTGTTCAGCAACAGGAGGATCTACTTCAACAGCTCTGGGGGAAACATCTTGTTTTTCAACAGGAGATGTAACTTCAGGAGCTTGAACTTCATCTTCATCAGAAGCTCTACTATCTGCAGGGTTAGTCTCATCAAACTGTACATGAACAGATTCATCCAAAGTTTGAGTCCTCTTATTAAAAACCCTATATGCTTTACTATGTGTTGAGTAACCAAGAAAAATGGCTTCATCTGCCTTTGAATCAAACTTTGAAAGATATTCTTTTGTATTCAAAACATAACACTTACAACCAAAGGTTCTGAAATAGCCTATTTTAGGCTTTCGACCTTTCCAGAATTCATAAGGGGTCTTGTTCAGAATGCTTCTGATTAGCACTCTATTCAGAACATAGCAAGCTGTGTTAACAACTTCTCCCCAAAAGTACTTAGGAAGTCTTCTTTCATTGATCATAGTTCTGGCAATCTCAACCAGAGTTCTATTCTTCCTTTCAACTACCCCATTTTGTTGAGGAGTTCTAGGAGCAGAAAAGTTATGATCAATTCCCTTGGTTTCACAGAACTCTTCAAACATAAAGTTTTTGAATTCTCTACCATTATCACTTCTGATATGAACAACCTTTTCATTCCTTTCATTCTCAAGTTTCTTTATCAGAACTGAGAAGCATCCAAGTGACTCATCTTTGCTAGACAGCAAGATGACCCAAGTGAATCTTGAATAGTCATCTACAATGACAAAGGCATACTTCTTTCCACCCATGCTCATTGGTTGAACAGGGCCAAAAAGATCCATATGAAGTAATTCCAAAGGTCTTTTAGTTGAAATGACTTTCTTAGTTTTAAAAGAGCTTCTGGATTGTTTACCAGATTGGCAAGCATTGCATAAATGGTTCTTTTTAAAACTAATTTCAGGCAGACCCTCAACCAATTGATTTCTAGCTACTTTGGCCAGAAGGTCCATGTTCACATGAGCAAGTCTTCTATGCCAGAGCCAGGAGGTATCCTCTTTAGACATCAAGCATATATTTTTGCAAAGATTCTCAAGGTTCAGCATGAAAACATTTTCAACTCTAGGAGCAGTTAGAATAACTTCCCTTGACTTATTGTCCAAGATTTTACATCCAGAGGAGCTGAAGATGTTGGCCCCAACAAGAACAGAATCACCTAGAGGGGGGTGAATAGGTGTCTAAGTTGAAAACTGAAAATATCTAAGTTTTTAAAGAAACTTAAATTTCAGAGTCAAACTTTCCAGAGTCAGAAGCAAGTTTATAGAATTTGCTTCTGAGGAAAATTCTGCCTATACACAGTTAGCCTGCTTTCAGCAACAGAAGTTCGGTAAGAGAACTTCTGGACAGTCTTCTGAACAAAGACAATGATACTTACAGAAAATCTGTTTCAGCACTAAATATAAGCAAGTACACAGAAGCAATAATAACAAGTATAAGAGGGAGAAAGAAGTTCAGGAGGTCCTGATTGAACAATTCGATTTATCCAAGTTCGCCACAGAAGTCCTGTGACTACGTCTTGTCCCCTGAGGTCGCAGCCTTCAGAGATTTTATAAATCCACTATTCAGAACTTTTATGGCAAGTTCAGAAGCTCCTTTACATCAACAGAACTTAAGCTAATTTCTCACTTAGTTCTGACTAGTCTAAAAAGAGTTAAAGGATTTCCACCAGAACAAAACAATACTCTGTTTTCTGGATTTCTCACCCAACTCTAATCTCAACTAGATTTCTCTCTTTAAATCTAACTGAAGATCACAACCGATCTCAGTTTACAAGATTCCTATTATGAACTTGTTTTTCTTCACTCTCTCACTTTACTAAGACTATGCTAAGAAAGATTGAGAATGGAAAAGTTGCTCTGTTTTCTTGTTTAAAACAGTACGTTAAGATTTTGCTCGATGATCATGCGTATGTTGATGCATTGGAGCTTGGCTACTATTTATAGTGATTGAAGATGACCGTTGTGGAGTT
Source organism: Euphorbia peplus (assembly GCA_028411795.1). Classification (NCBI taxonomy): domain Eukaryota; kingdom Viridiplantae; phylum Streptophyta; class Magnoliopsida; order Malpighiales; family Euphorbiaceae; genus Euphorbia; species Euphorbia peplus. The sequence continues at coordinate 21,108,318 of CP110840.1, forward strand.
TGAAACTTCAAAGGAGATGACATCAGTTGTTGTAGCCGTTAATTTGTCAAGTCTTCAAACGGTCTTCAAACACTTTGATTCCGTTATCCTTGTTCTTTAACTAAATCCGGTAAGTGATTTGAAATCAAGGATGAGGATGACAGAATCATTCTTCAATTAGATCAACAAAGGGTAGACAAGGAAATTCCGGTTTCTCTTGAACAGACAAGCGCGCTCCATCAAAACAGCTTTTTGAACTTTTGGCGCCTTGCATTGAATGCAAGTGTCAGAGCATTAAATGCTCAAACAAATCCGTGACTAAGCTTTCAGAAGCTTATTTCCAGTTGTCTAGACTTCTGATCAAATTGGCATAACTTCTGATTGCAAGGAACTTCTGAGGAGAGCTTTAGCAGACTTAGGCTTCAGAGCGGAGGAGTTCCAGCTTCTGAATCGTTGAAACTCTAACTTCAGCAAACAAAACTCCTGAGTCCTTTAGGCAATCCGAAAATGATTCATTCAGCACCTGCTGAGTAACTTACACATAGACTAAAACAAAAATATTAGTCAACAATAATCTATATGTGAGATAGAATTAAGTTTTCATCTTCTGAAACGTTTGGACATAATCAAAACACTTAGGGTTCATCAGAAGACAACATCTCTGCCTTTACCACACAGTTGTGCAACACTCAGGAGATTGAACTTCAGGCCTCTGACTAGGGAGACATCTTCGATCGGAGGATTAGTTCCTGTGGATCCAGAACCAAGTATCCTTCCTTTCTGAGCATCTCCAAAGCTGACTTTTCCACCTCTTTTAGGATCAAATGTGATGAATGCTTTTTCATCACCTGTCATATGCCTTGAGCACCCACTGTCAATGTACCACAGCTTTGACATTGATGGAGCACTCAGAGCCACCTGCAACACAATCAATTAGTGACAGGTACCCAATCCTTATATGGTACTTGCAATCCTTCAACCAATGACCATCACTCTTGCAAAGCTTGCAAAAGGGAGGGTTCTTGGATCTTTCCCTTTGCTTCTTGGGAGATTTCTTCATCTTCTGAGAAGGACCAACATCTTCAGAGGCTACAGCAGCACTCTCAGAGGTTCCAACATCAGGAGGAGAAGCTATCTCTTTCAGAAGAGAGGGAGTGACTGGTTTCTTCTTCTTCTGGGGTTTATCACTTCCCAGAGGCAGCTTTTCCTTGCCTTTGGGTTTAGAGCCATCAGCAGAGGTGCTGAACTGTTTACACAGTTTTTCTTCTAACATTTTCATGTCAGAGTAAACTTGAGTAAACCTATGAAACTTGTCAGCCTCACTCTTGTCCATTTTCCTTTTCAGGTACTTGTACATACTATAGAGTTCTTCAAGAGAATCAAAGATATTTTGTTCAGAAGATATGTTTACCTCGGAATCATATGTAGCTTCAGGAGGTGCGGAAGTTTCTCCTGTGACATCTTCAGAAGTTGGCTCATCAATAGCCATGAAACAAATCTGAGCTTGCTCTTCCTTTTCTTCAGGATCACTGCTGGTCTCAGAGTCTGACCAGGCAGCCAGCATAGCTTTCTTGAACTTTTTCTTATCTTTCTTCAGCTCCGGGCAGTTAGGCTTAATGTGCCCTGGTTGCTGACATCCATAGCACACAATAGGCTTGTTTGGATCTCTCTTGAACTTTTCACCAGAATCAGGAGTTTTCTTGTCAAAGCTCCTGAACGGCTTCTTGTAGTTTCCACCTCTGCCTTTTCTGAAGGCTTTCTTGAACTTCCTGGTCAGCATAGCCAGTTCCTCATCTTCAGAGGATTCTTCAGAAGATTCTGCTTTCAGGACTACTCTTTTTCCTTCTGACCTTTCTCTTAGGTCATGATTCTTTAATGACATCTCATGAGTAATCAGAAACCCAATGAGCTCATCATACAAGTAATAGCTCAAATCCTGAACTTCTTCAATAGCAGTCTTCTTGGCTTGCCAAGACCTTGGTAAGCTTCTGACAATCTTCTTCACTCGATCAAATTCTTCAATGTCTTTTCCTAAACTCTTCAAGTCATTGACTATCTTGGTGAATCTAGAGTTCATGTCAGAAAATCTTCATTCAGCACCTGCTGAGTAACTTACACATAGACTAAGTAGAAAAATATTAGTCAACAATAAACTATATGTAAGAGAACATTAAGTTTTCATCTTCTGAAACGTTTGGACATAATCAAAATACTTAGGGTTCATCACAAAATTCTTGGGAGCGTCACTTATAATCTGCCACAACCCGAAAGCCACAATTCCCATCACATATTACATCGAGATAACTCGTAATGAGGTCTCTAACCATTTCAGGAATTTCAAGCAAATAAGGATAGTCGTATATATTATACGAGGTATGATCTGCAATATAATAAGAATAATAATAAGGATAATAATAATCATAACAGGAATAATCATAACAAGAAGGACATTAGGCGAAGCACGACGGGAGTAAGAAGGACGAACCTTCTGAGGAGCATTTGTCGGAGCATTTTGAGCAACATCTTTAGGAGCATTTTTAGGTCCTTTTTGAGGGGCATTTTTAGGAGTACTTTTTGGAGCCTTTTTATCAGGTTTCGCACCATCTCTCGACTCCCACCAACTTTTGTCACGGGCGGTAGACTTCGATCCCCTCGGTCAGCTTTTGGTTGTATCCTTCACTTGTGGCTCAAAATAACTTGCTTGATCTGGATACATTGTTTCATTCATCCTCCGAGTTGTTTGATCCACAACTCTAGGATCCATACCCTCGAGGTCATCAACAAGCTCATGCAAATAACAATGTTCCTCTAAACGGGCACCAAAATTGACATCCTTTTGTTCACCCTCTGCAACATCAAAAAGAAATATGCTCCAGAATTTGTTGATGTCAGCCATACGTATTTGAATTTCAGCAATGAGTGCCTTATACAGCTCACAAGCACAAGGCAAACCATAACAAGTTCGCATTATGTGGTGGCACCACTCATCAGATTCAGCGCCAAATTTTTCATATTTTTCATCTTACTTGACAGTAGAGTGATACAGTGGTGTGAAACATGTCGCTCTACATACGTCAATGGTTGTCCCAATCGAATGACCGGATTACGCGCTATTGACGCTTCATTTGTGCTCCTAATAAAAATAAACTAAATTGTATTAATATTAAATTAAAATTGTAAAATCATATTGTATTATTATGATACTTATATAGTACTTTAAGAAAACATATGAAAATTACCTGATCGTGGTATGCTCACTTTCCATTTTCTTATGAAGTTTCGCCACATAGAATGAAGCCCACCGGTGGATGTGGGCAACCATTTTTTTAAGCATGTGTGTTGAGCCTCCACTCTACATGTCGTTACGTTGCTAAAGTGCAACACTTCGTTGGTCCACGCTTCAATAAATTTCTCTTTATACACCAACCACCTTCCCGACAAATACTTAATAAGTTTTTTAATACCTATCCTAATAAGCCATGTTGCGACTTATTTCATTAACAACAATTCTCCTCGCTGATGGCCACAACTCTTCCGTCTTACCCGCGTAATCGGCGACCACCCTAAATCCACAATTCCCATCACCGATAACATCCAAATACCCCAGAACATATGGTCGAATAAGTTCTAAGATCTCATCCAAATTACGATAATCAAAGATGTTAACAGAAGTTAAAGCTGCAAAGTAAATACAAAACAAGCATAAGAAAACATGATTAGAGAAAATACAAAGAATTTTAAATTTCATATTATGAACATTTGCACAAAGCATGAAATTACCGTTATTCCACATGTTAGTAGTCGGGTGACATGACGAAGCATTAGCTGAAGTGGAGGCATGATCGATCATAGAGGTATCGCCCAAATGTGACTCGTGTAAGTTTTGATTTGTATCTCCAACGGGTGATCCACGACCCAACGATGATGGAGGAGCTTTACCTCTACGAGGCTTTATCGAGCTTTACATCTACGCGGCGTTATTAAAGCTTAACCTCTACGTGGCGTTGGAAGAGCTTTACCTCTACCTCTTCCATTCCCACGACCATTACCAAGCCCCTTACTTATTCCGTCGCCTATGCCTTTTCAGACCTTTTTGGTTTTATCCCACCAAGATTTCAAACGGACGGTTAACGATTATCCGCGCGGGCGACCCTTACTTGTGTCTTCTACCACCGGTTCACCTAGGTTTGCCTTTTCTGAATACATCATTCCGTGCATTTTCCAAGCCACTTCGGTGGCAACTTGTGGAGGCATATTGCTAAGATCACCAACAAGTGATTTCACATTACGATGATCCTCGGAGTCGTAATCTGATTCTTCATTAACTTGTTGGTCATCGTCATCACCCTCAATAACGTGGGTCTTTCAAAAGACATGAACACACTCCAAACGTATTGGAGTTTTCGAACGGAAAGATTCATACATCTCACATGCGCACGGCAACTCATGAGTCGTTCGCAATACACGAGCACAACGATCACACGACTCTCTCCCCATTTTTTTCATCAATCTTAGCTCGTCTCTTAGTAATCCAATACAATAATCGATTACATGACCGTTGAGATATGTTAATGGAGTGCCTAATTCATCAATTGGCCGGTATCGTCTCGCCTCATTAGGGTCCTCCTAATCATTTGGAATACCATATAGTTAGAATATAAACAACAATCAAAAGTTAGAAATAGAAATGAGTTAGTTTAGTACTATGTTACCTAATCTCAGTGTGTTCGGCATCGAGTTTTTTGTGAACTTTACTCCAAAGTGAATCAAGAGCTCCGGTGGATGTGTAGAGCCAAACTTTCAATAAGGCATGCGCCGCTTCGACTCTAGAAGTGGTTATGTTACCAAAATGCAACAAATTATTTGTCCATGCATCAACGAAATTCTCATTATACACTAACCATGTCATGTTCAGGTATCGAACAATGTGTGAAAGATTTTTGGCATACACTTCTTTCATACTCTGAACCTCGTAGTTGTAAGCTTTGATAGTCGGCGCATGAATAATTTTTCTCCACCGACCCAATTTAAATGTTGCGGCAAAAAATTTCGATTGCTTACATCGTTTAATGACTTGAGCTACCACATCTCGGTTGATGTGCCATGTACAAAGCAAATGTTGACTCTCCGGAAAGACCTCTTGCAACGGTCGAAGTAACCCTAATTCCCGATCACTTGTAATGGCCACCGGAAATTTATCTTTCGGGAACATCCCCCTCAAGGTTTCAAGCGCCCATCTATAGCTTTCCACCGACTCATTTTGCAAAAATACATATGCAACAAGAAAATTCTTTTGACACGGCATCGTTCCAACTATTTCTAACAACGACATGTTGTATTTGTTGGTCTTGTACGTTGAATCGACTCTAATCCACCAATAGCACGTGTGTAGGAGTTTCACCACCACAAGATAGGCCATAAAAATATGTGTTAGGGTGTTACCTTCATCAACTTGGTTCGAGTATGTGTAGTTGTTCTTCTTAGCAAGGTAAAACAACTGTGAAGGAACATCCCTGCCTTCCCTTGCTCGTTGCCGCAATCCCTCTCTCTCGTGTATACATGTTGAATATGAGCATTATGGTAAGGACATGCTTTTTGTATCCCTCTGGATATACGGCTAAAGGGTGATTATGCATACTTTCTTCTAGTGCACAAGTATGTATACACCAAAAGTCGTCGTTCGGATATCTCCTGAGTTTCAATTTTAGTTTAACAGGACACCCAAATTTGTTCGTTCGACGTTGACGTTGGCGTGTTGACGGATCCTTTAACGGTTTGTATCTTGTACCACGAGAACATCTCATTGTACACCGTCTCTCATCCTTATGGTTTGATGATATCACCATCTCTAAATGTTGAATAATGTCAATCGACTTCACATTTTCGACGGCTTCATCCCGAGTCTCAAATTTTTCGTCAGTTCGAAAGCTCGGTCCATAATCAACCCCATCTCCGCCCAAAACCTCGTTTGGTGTTGCATAACCTCCGTCCGACATAGCGATATCGAGCTAAAACGACCTCCCCGATGGAAATTTTTATGAAAATGAAGGTTGATAGATTTTGTTTGAAAATAAAAGTTGAGAGAATTTTTGTTGAAAATGAAATAGAGTATGTTGATGAAAATGAAGTGAAAGTGTAATATAGTTAAATTTTAATTTTTATAATTTTAATTTTTATAAAAATAATTAAAAAAAATTAATTTTTTAATTTTTTTTTAAATTTCAATTAAAAAGTAAAAAACACAATTATTGAAAAAAAAAATACTATTCTTGATTTGACAATACACCGAAACCGATTTAACGATTCATTAACACGTCTTTTGAGATTTTTGTCTGTTTTAATCGAGACAAAAAGAATTTGCACGGATATCCAAGTTCGGAAACACGTTAAATATACTGAGGTTCGGAAACACGTTACAGTTTATAGTTGGAAACACGTTAAATATTTTTTTCGGAAACACGATAAAATATATAGTCGGAAACACGTTAAATATTTTAAACGGAAACATTAATGATTAAAATCACTAAATAGTCAATTACAACTTAATCGAGCCACTACATTAAAATAATAAATAGTTTTTTATTCACTTGGCCGCTTGCCCCGCCACATAGTTTGAAAATCACTAAATTCGGAAATTGGTTGAATATTTAACAATTAGGAAATGACTTACATAGTTGGTCTCGAAAGAACGAGGCGGAGGACAATTCTCAAAGTTATTGGTAGTTTCAACTAGTAACAGTCGGGGTCTCGAAACCTGTTTACCAATCCATGTAGTCGGGTGCACAAGCATAACTCATATCATACACCTTATCCGCCCTTTTCAGAAGTAGGCCCGACGCTTCGGGGTACGACTCCCAAGCGTATAATGCAGCTGTCGGCTCAAAATGCACATTATAGCCAATATCATTACAAGCTCTTGTTGGCCCTAACAAGATCAGAATCACCTAGAGGGGGTGAATAGGTGTCAAATTCGGAAACTGAAAAAACTTAAGAGTTTTTAGAGAAACTCAGTTTTCAGAGTCAAATTTCCTCAGAGTCAGAAGCAAGCTTAATGAAGCAGCCTCTGAGGGAAATTCTGCCTTCTAGCAATTAATTGCTTTTTAGCAACAGAAGTTCTGAGTTAGAGAACTTCTGGACAGTCTTCTGAACAAAGACAAGTTGATAAAGAGTAAAATTTGTTTCAGCACTATATACACAACAAGTACACAGAAGCAATAATAACAAGTTAAGGAAGGGAGAAAGAGATTCAGGAGGTCCTGATGAACAGTTCGATTTATCCAGGTTCGCCACAGAAGTCCTGTGACTACGTCCTGTCCCCTATGATCGTAGTCAGCAGAGATTTTAAATCCACTATTCAGAACTTTTATGGCAAGTTCAGAAGCTCCTTTACATCAACAGAACTTAAGCTAATTTCTCACTTAGTTCTGACTAGCCTAGAGAGAGTTAAAGGATTTCCACCAGAACAACAACAATCCTGTTTTCTGGAATTCTCACCCAACTCTAACCTTAACTAGATTTCTCTCAAAATCTAACTGAATATCACAAACGATATCAGTTTACAAGATTCCTATTATGAACTTGTGTTTCTTCACTCTCTCACTTTTACAAAGACTAAACTAAGAAAGATTGAGAATGGAAAATGATGCTCTGTTTTGCTTGTTAAAACAGTGCGTTGAGATTTTAGCTCGATAATCGCGTGTATGAGCACAAAAGAGCTTGGCTACTATTTATAGTGTCTTGAGATGATCGGTGCTTGAATTTGAATCTTCAATTTGATGATGACATATGTTGTAGCCGTTAATCTGTCATTTGTTCAAACGGTCTTCAAACACTTTGATTCCGTTAACCTTGTTCTTTAACTTAATCCGGTAAGTGATTTGAAATCAAAGAAAAGGTTGACTGGAAATTTGCTTCATTTAGATCAACAAAGGGTAGACAAGGAAAATTTGGTTTTGTTTGTAGTAGACATGCGCGCTCCTTCAAAACAGCTTTTTGAACTTTTGGCGCCTTGCATTAAATGCAGATGTCAGAGCATTAAATGTTTAACAAAACCCGTGACTAGAGCTTCTGAGGTCTTTATTCCTTTTGTCTAAGCTTAGGATCAAATGGAATGAGTTCTTCTGTTTGCTTCTATACTTCTGAGGAGAGCTTTAACATTCTTCAAAATTTCTTCAGAGCGGAGGATCCAACTTCTGAGCTTTAACTTCTGTCTTCAGCTATTCTTCTCTTCTGAGTCTTTAAGCAGTCCAGAGTTTCTTCTTTCAGCACCTGGTAAGAAAACTTATACAAAAACTTAGCAAAAATTGTTATGTTGGCCCTATCAAGAACAGAATCACCTAGAGGGGGGTGAATAGGTGTCAAAGTTGAAAACTGAAAATTTTTAAGTTTTTCGGAAAACTTAATTTTCAGAGTCAAATTTCCTCAGAGTCAGAAGCTAGCTTACAGAAGTTGCTTCTGAGGGAAATTCTGCCTAAACACAGTTAGACTGTTTTCAGCAACAGAAGTTCTGATTGAAGAACTTCTGGACAGTCTTCTGAACAAAGACAATGATACTTTAGAGAAAATCTGTTTCAGCACTAAATATATTAGCAAGTACACAGAAGCAAAAATAACAAGTATAAGAGGGAGAAAGAAGTTCAGGAGATCCTGATTGAACAATTCGATTTATCCAAGTTCGCCACAGAAGTCCTGTGACTACGTCTTGTCCCCTGAGGTCGCAGCCTACAGAGATTTTATAAATCCACTATTCAGAACTTTTATGGCAAGTTCAGAAGCTCCTTTACATTAACAGAACTTAAGCTAATTTCTCACTTAGTTCTGACTAGCCTAAAAAGAGTTAAAGGATTTCCACCAGAACAAACAACAACTCTGTTTTCTGGATTTCTCACCCAACTCTAATCTCAACTAGATTTCTCTCTTAAATCTAACTGAAGATCACAAACGATCTCAGTTTACAAGATTCCTATTATGAACTTGTTTTTCTTCACTCTCTCACTTTAACTAAGACTATGCTAAGAAAGATTGAGAATGGGAAGTGATGCTCTGTTTTTCTAGTTAGAACAGTGCGTTGAGATTTTGCTCGATGATCATGCGTGTATTGATGCATTGGAGCTTGCCTACTATTTATAGTGAGTGAAGATCACCGTTGGTGAGTTTGAAACTTCAAAGGAGATGACATCAAATGTTGTAGCCGTTAATTTGTCAAATCTTCAAACGGTCTTCAAACACTTTGATTCCGTTATCCTTGTTCTTTAACTAAATCTGGTAAGTGATTTGAAATCAAAGACGAGGTTAACTGGAATCATTCTTCAATTGGATCAACAAAGGGTAGACATGGAAATACTGGTTTCTTTTAAACGGACAGGCGCGCTCCACCAAACCAGCTTTTTGAACTTTTGGCGCCTTGCATTAAATGCACTTGTCAGAGCATTAAATGCTATCCAGAACCCGTGACTTTAGCTTTCAGAAGCTAATTTCCAGTTGACTAGACTTCTGATCACAATTGGCAAAACTTCTGATTGCAAGGAACTTCTGAGGAGAGCTGTAGCAGACTTCGGCTTCAGAGCGGAGGAATCCAGCTTCTGAATTGTTGAAACTCTGACTTCAGCAACTGATCTTCTGAGTTCTTTAGGCAATCTAGAAACGATTCATTCAGTAACTGCTGAGAAACTTACACATAGACTAAAGCAAAAGTATTAGTCAACAATAAACTATATGTAAGATGGTATTAGGTTATCATCTTCTGAAACGTTTGGACATAATCAAAACACTTAGGGTTCATCATTCTCCCCCATTTTGGTTATGGACAAACCGTGGTCAGAAGGTAACAGAAAACATGAGGTTTAGAAAGTAACTTCCTGATGCAAATGTTTCATAACTTCTGAGTAAATTAACTCCCCCATTTTAGTGTAAATGGTGAACTTCAGCAATCTGTATAAACTTAAGGAAAGACTTAAGATCAAGTTGTTAGATTTGATGAAGTCAAAAAGAAACATAAGCAAAAAGTAAGAAGTCAGATACGCAAGAGAGTATAAGAGAGATTCAGTGTATATAAATTCATTCAGAAGACAGCATAAGAAACAAAGTAATCAGAAGAGCATAAAAAGTCCTAAGACAAAAACTACCCAACCCAGAACCTAGCTAAGAAGCTTAAGTCCTAAAAGATTACAAGTTCCTAGGTTTCTTCTGAGGAGGAGGAACAACACTAGAACCTTCGGCAGCACTTGATCTCTTCTGACCAGACTTCTCCCCCGTTTGACCAGAACCAGGAGCAACACCCAGAGCACCTTGAGATTTCAATTTTTGTTGAACATTCAGTGCAGTCTGATATTGTTGAGGAGTTGGTCTCACAGTATTGATCAGATCCATTCGTCTTCTGAAGTCATCATCAATGGTCTTCATATGATCAAAGGTCTGACCAGACATAGGTCGCTGTCTCTGAACATCTTCCAGAAGGAGCTTGATCAACCTATTGTTAGCATACACAGCAGCAGTAAGATGCTCATTCTGAATATAAGACTGTCCTCGAACAAACCTATAACAATTATGAAGAGTCTTCTCTTCTTCTCGTGCTTGAGTGTGCATAACCTTCAGAAGTTCAGTAAGCTCAGCAATCTGTGCGTTCTGAGCAGATACAGCAGACTTTATGTTGGAGAGTCGATTGTTGAGATCAGGAGTGATGTCATATACAATCTTAGCAACCCCAGAAGATGATGAACCTTGAGCAGAAGATTTCACTTCTCTCAGAATGTGATTGGCAGTACTTTGCAGGTCATCAATCTTACTTAGGAGCATCTTCTCATGAGCCTCATAATGCTCGTTTGCTTCCTTGACTTCTTCTGTCAATATCTCCAAATTCTCATTGACCTTCTGAGAAGAAGCAAGAGCAATATTATCCAGAGAAGGAAGAGTCAGAGCTAATTCTCTTAATTTGTACAGCTCTTCATACGTAGCTAGATGAAGTGTAGAAAGATTGCGTATGTAAACAGAAGGATCCTGCATTTGAAGCATAGTCATGAGCTGCAGGTTCTGAGCTTTCAAAGAATGCAATTCTTGCAGCACAATGCCCTGAGCATACATGTCAGCAGCAGAAGTCCTTTGCCCCATACCAGCAAATCTATTTAGCAGTTCATCAGAGCCACTCTGACTCATTCTTCTCAACTCTTCAACACTGGGGGCACCTCCAGCTTCGAAAATACCAGAAGCTCTGCCCATGAAACCAAAACTACCAAACCTGGTATCCAGATCATCCCGATTCATGTGTTTGCGCAGGAAGTCATAGTTGGATGACAACCCAGCAAAACAAGAAGTAGTGGAGGAGGTAGTTAAAGGATCACACACAGGAGGTGTATGTCCAGAAGTTGAGAGAGGAGGAATTTGAGTGTTTGAGGAAGGGATGGCATTGGTGGTAGAGGAAGAAATGGTAGGGGAAATAGAAGGTAAAGTAGATGGTAGTGAGAAAGATGGAGCAGTAAATCCAATTGATGGACTTACAAAGGAGGAAGGAATAGAAGAGGTAGTGGATGTGGATATAGAGTCTGTGAAAATGGGAGTAGTGTTTAAATTCACTTCTGAAAAGGATCCAGAAGGAGGAATGATTGAGGGAGGTACAACCTCAGAGATTGAAGTTGTAGGAGGAATGGAAGTTTGGGAACCACTCACTTCTGTGACAGAAGGGAGTGAAGGAGATTGATGAGGAGTAAGAGTGGGAGAGGAGATGACCTGGTCAGAGTTTGGATCAAACATTGAGATGGGCTCAGCAAAGATGTGAGCCATCCTAATCAGTGTTTCAGAGGCGTCCCTTTCACCAGGGTTTCTTCCTTGATTCAGAAGAATGTTGTCAATGAAGTTTTCATCATCAACATTCTCAACAAATTGTTTTGCATTCTGAAGAACCTCTTCATCTTCTGGTTCACTCTCTTCTGACAGCTCTTCTATCAGAGGAGCATCAACATTCTCTTCATCAGACATCTCTGACAAGTCTTTATCAGCATCTTCCGGTTCCTGAGTAACATGATCTTCTAATTCAGCACTGGAGGCAACAATGAAGTCCTTTTTCCTCAGCAACCTTCGTTTTGCAACAGCCTTCTTCCCAATCCTGGTAGAGAGAGAGATATTCTTAAGTATCCGAGAGGACAGAGAGATATTCTCAAGATTCTCTCCTTCTTCTGAAGCCTCAACTTCCTTTGAGAACTCCGCATCCTGAAGTTCAGCAGCACATGCTATAAGTCTTGCATCGGCCTTAGCCTTTGCAGCAATTTCTCTCTCAGCAGCTAACTGATCCTCCGCTTCCTTCTTCTTTCTTTTCTCTTCAGCAAGAGCCACAACTCTTGCAACTTTTTCAGCTTCAGCAGCCTTCTCTTTCTCAGCAAGGCATGCTTCCTCAGCATTCTGAACTTCCTTCTCAGGAACATCCTTTGGCTTCTCAGCAACAATCTTGCCAGAGGGTTCAACATTGATTGTTGTTTGAACCATCGTGGGAAGAGGTTCTGAGACAACCACCTTCTCAACGGTCAGGACCAACTTGCTTGATCCTTTCTTTCCCTTGCCCTTCTTGGCAGCATTCTTTCCTTTCTGCACAGTAGCTTCCATAATTTCCTTCTGAGCAATACTCACAGAGGAGCCCTTCTCAATCTTCTTCGGAGTCACACCAAAACTCAGGTTCCTGAAGGTATGCATCTTCAGAACCGTACTCCTACTAGTAACACCTTCTCCTGAAACAACAACAGAGGCTGCCTCAAACAACCTCGTCAGGAGTGAGCCATATGCTAATGCACTCACGGTCGTTACATTCTTCATCTGCCTTATCAGCATGGCAGGTAAATTAATTTTCTTCTGGTTGACCAGATGCCACATGAAAACCCTTTCCCTGTTGGAAACCCCATTGACTCCTCCAGCCTTCGGAAGAAAGACATTTGTAGTCAAATAGTGTGCCCACCTCTGGTGCTGAGTCAACCAGGTGGCATACGTTTCCTTGGCATTCAGATCTGGCCTAGCCCAGTTGGCTTCAGTAAAACCTTCTGCTGAACCATCATCACCAATGATGATTCCTTCATCATCAATCCCTATCACTTGAGAAATGGAAGCCCTGCTGACTTCAATCTCAACATCCCCGACTACAGAATGTAGAACATCCTCCTCATTAGAAAAGAAATGGAGGTTCTGATAGAATTCTGTGACTAACTTAGGATAAATGAATTCATCGAGAGAAACGAATGAATTCCAGTTTTGAGCGCTAAGCCAGTGGGAAATAGGTTCAGTCGATTTAACTTCATCATCTAGGAACCTAGAGGTGAATACCCTAGATTCGCTAACCTTCTTTTGTGATTCAGTGGAGAAGATGTGAGTGACAGTGATTTCTTGAGCCATTTTTGAAGATATAAGAAATTAGGTTAAGATTTGAGAGAGAAGAGAACACAGAAAAATCTATGGAAATTCTAATGGTCAAAGAAAATGAGACTAAAAACTTCTAAGTATGGAAAACCCTTATTTATACCCAAACACAGAAACCGTTCCAATTCAAAAAGCAAATACACACCGTTTAAGAGGGAACAGATAACCGTTAACCACAGAACAGCGCCGTAATATGCAGTAGATAACGCATGCTTTCAAGTCAAATCATGATTAAAATTAATTATAACTTAATTATCTTAAACGATTAATCACTTAAGACATACAGAAAAAAATTAATCTAAGTTATTGAAGTGGATAAGTCATACCAATGCCTTCTCGTAAGTTGCTGAAAGAATTACCAGCCAGAGGCTTAGTAAACATGTCAGCAAGATTCTCTTCAGAGGGAACATGAGTTATGATAATATCCTTCTTCAGAACATGATCTCTCAGAAAGTGATGCCTAATATGAACATGCTTCATCCTGCTGTGCTGAATAGGATTCTTTGAAAGATCAATTGCACTCTTGTTATCACAGTAGATTGTAATTGTTCCAGGGATGATACCATAGTCAGCAATTTGTTGCTTGATCCAGAGCATCTGAGAAACACAACTTCCAGCAGCAACATACTCAGCTTCAGCAGTTGAGAGAGCCACAGAGGTTTGCTTCTTGCTATGCCAGGAGACTACGCACTCCCCCAGAAAATGACAACCACCAGAAGTGCTGACCCTTTTCAAGTTATCTCTACCATAGTCAGAGTCTGTGTATCCTATAGGAGTGAAATCAGAACTACAGGGATACCACAAACCAGCTTCTGGTGTGCCTTTAAGATATCTGAGAATTCTTTTGACAGCAACATCATGAATTTCTCTTGGCTTTGATTGATATCTAGCACAAAAACACACAGCAAAATGTATATCTGGCCTGCTGGCGGTTAGGTATAAAAGAGAACCAATCATACCTCTGTAGGTTTTTATATCTACAGGTTTACCAGCTTTCTCTTCATCATCAATGTCTTTGCTGACATCCATTGGAATATCAACAGCATTAGAGTCCATCATGCCAAATTTCTTCAGCACTTCTCTAGCGTACTTGGCTTGATTGATAAACACACCATCATTGCTTTGCTTGATCTGAAGTCCTAAGAAGAAGGTTAATTCTCCCATCATAGACATTTCAAACTCAGCCTTCATGTGGTCACTGAACTCTCTGCACAAAGATTCATTAGTAGCACCAAATATAATATCATCAACATATACCTGAGCTATAAGGATATCCTTGTTCTTCTTCAGAGTGAACAGAGTTGTATCAACACAGCCTCTGACAAATCCCTTAGACAGAAGGAACTTTGTCAGTCTCTCATACCAAGCTCTGGGAGCTTGTTTCAGTCCATACAATGCTTTCTTCAGCTTAAATACATGATCAGGAAACTTAGGATCTTCAAAACCAGGAGGTTGAGACACATAGACTTCCTCATCAATGTAACCATTCAAGAATGCACTTTTCACATCCATTTGAAAGAGCTTAAAACCTTTGTATGAAGCAAAAGCACATAAGATTCTAATGGCTTCTAATCTTGCAACAGGAGCAAAAGTTTCACCATAATCTATGCCTTCTTGCTGACTGTAACCTTGAGCAACAAGTCTTGCCTTGTTCCTCACAACATTTCCAAATTCATCAAGCTTGTTCTTCAGAACCCATCTAGTTCCAACAACCTTTATGTTGTTAGGTCTGGGAACCAAAGTCCAAACTTCTGACCTTTTGAACTGGTCAAGTTCTTCTTGCATTGCCATTAACCAGGAGTCATCATCAGCAGCTTCATAGAAGTCCTTGGGTTCCAGAAGTGACACAAAAGCCACATTCCCCATGTATCTTCTGAGCTGAGCTCTGGTCATGACAGGATTATGAACAGAGTCAATAATGTTCTCTAAGGAATGATTCCTATGAGTTCTAACTTCTCTTGGTACATCCAATGAGTCTTCTGAAACATGTTCATCATTTGTTGAATCATATATAGGAGCATCTTCTGGAAGGAAGTTGACTTCTGGAGTAGGATTCTCATTTTGAGGTTGTTCAGCAACAGGAGGAACCACTTCAGCAGCTCTGGGAGAAACATCTTCTTCTTCAACAGGAGATGTAACTTCAGGAGCTTGAACTACATCTTCATCAGGAGCTCTACTATCTGCAGGGTTAGTCTCATCAAACTGTACATGAACAGATTCATCTAAAGTTTGAGTCCTCTTATTAAAAACCCTATATGCTTTACTATGTGTTGAGTAACCAAGAAAAATGGCCTCATCTGCCTTTGAATCAAACTTTGATAGATATTCTTTTGTATTCAAAACATAACACTTACAACCAAAGGTTCTGAAATAACCTATTTTAGGCTTTCGACCTTTCCAGAGTTCATAAGGGGTCTTGTTCAGAATGCTTCTGATTAGCACTCTATTCAGAACAGAGCAAGCTGTGTTCACAGCTTCTCCCCAAAAGTACTTAGGAAGCCTTCTTTCATTGATCATAGTTCTGGCTATCTCAACCAGAGTTCTATTCTTCCTTTCAACTACCCCATTTTGTTGAGGAGTTCTGGGAGCAGAAAAGTTATGATCAATTCCCTTGGTTTCACAGAATTCTTCAAACCTAAAGTTTTTGAATTCTCCACCATTATCACTTCTGATATGGACAACCTTTTCATTCCTTTCATTCTCAAGTTTCTTTATCAGAACTGAGAAACATCTAAGTGCCTCATCTTTGCTAGACAGCAAGATGACCCAAGTGAATCTTGAATAGTCATCTATAATGACAAAGGCATACTTCTTTCCACCCATGCTCATTGGTTGAACAGGGCCAAAAAGATCCATATGAAGCAGTTCCAAAGGTCTTTTAGTTGAAATGACTTTCTTAGTTTTAAAAGAGCTTCTGGATTGTTTACCAGATTGGCAAGCATTGCATAAATGGTTCCTTTTAAAACTAATTTCAGGCAGACCCTCAACCAATTGATTTCTAGCTACTTTGGCCAGAAGATCCATACTCACATGAGCAAGTCTTCTATGCCAGAGCCAGGAGGTATCCTCTTTGGACATCAAGCATATATTTTTGCAAAGATTCTCAAGATTCAGCATGAAAACATTTTCAACTCTAGGAGCAGTTAGAATAACTTCCCTTGACTTACTGTCCAAGATTTTACATCCAGAGGAGCTGAAGACAACATCTCTACCTTTATCACACAGTTGTGCAACACTCAGGAGATTGAACTTCAGGCCTCTGACTAGGGAGACATCTTCGATCGGAGGATTAGTTCCTATGGATCCAGAACCAAGTATCCTTCCTTTCTGAGCATCTCCAAAGCTGACTTTTCCACCTTTTTTAGGATCAAATGTGATGAATGCTTTTTCATCACCTGTCATGTGCCTTGAGCACCCACTGTCAATGTACCACAGCTTTGACATTGATGGAGCACTCAGAGCCACCTGCAACACAATCAATTAGTGACAGGTACCCAATCCTTATTGGGTCCTTCAGAGTTAGATTTCTCTTCAGCAGGTTTTAATGATATCTCAGATTGCAAGAGGTTTTTAATATGGTACTTGCAATCCTTCAACCAGTGACCATCACTCTTGCAAAGTTTGCAAAAGGGAGGGTTCTTGGATCTTTCCCTTTGCTTCCTGGGAGATTTCTTCTTCTTCTGAGAAGGACCAATATCTTCAGAGGCTATACCAGCACTCTCAGAGGTACCAACATTAGGAGGAGAAGCTATCTCTTTCAGAAGAGAAGGAGTGACAGGTTTCTTCTTCTTCTGAGGTTTATCACTTCCCAGAGGCAGCTTTTCTTTGCCTTTGACTTTAGAGCCATCAGCAGAAGTGCTGAACTGTTTACACAGTTTTTCTTCTAACACTTTCATGTCAGAATAAACTGGAGTAAACCTAAGAAACTTGTCAGCCTCACTCTTGTCCAATTTCCTTTTCAGGTACTTGAACATACTATAGAGTTCTTCAAGAGAATCAAAGATATTTTGTTCAGAAGATATGTTTACCTCAGAATCATAAGTAGCTTCAGGAGGTGCGGAAGTTTCTCCTGTGACATCTTCAGAGGTTGGCTCATCAATAGCCATAAAACAAATCTGAGCTTGCTCTTCCTTTTCTTCAGAATCACTGCTGGTCTCAGAGTCTGACCAGGCAGCCAGCATAGCTTTCTTGAACTTTTTCTTATCTTTCTTCAGCTCCGGGCAGTTAGGCTTAATGTGCCCCGGTTGCTGACATCCATAGCACACAATTGGCTTGTTTGGATCTCTCTTGAACTTTTCACCAGAATCAGGAGTTTTCTTATCAAAGCTCCTGAAAGGCTTCTTGTAGTTTCCACCTCTGCCTTTCCTAAAGGCCTTCTTGAACTTCCTGGTCAGCATAGCCAGTTCCTCATCTTCAGAGGATTCTTCAGAAGATTCTGCTTTCAGGACTACTCTTTTTCCTTCTGACCTTTCTCTTAGGTCATGATTCTTTAATGACATCTCATGGGTAATTAGAGACCCAATGAGCTCATCATACAGGTAATAGCTCAAATCCTGAACTTCTTCAATAGCAGTCTTCTTGGCTTGCCAAGACCTTGGTAAGCTTCTGACAATCTTCTTCACACGATCAGATTCTTCAATATCCTTTCCTAAACTCTTCAAGTCATTGACTATCTTGGTGAATCTAGAGTTCATATCTGAAATAGATTCTTTATCAAGCATTTCAAATAACTCATATTCCATCATGAGTTGATTGACTTTAGATTGCTTCACTTTTCCAGTTCCTTCATATGTGACTTCTAGCTTGTTCCAAATATCATGTGCTGTTTCACAAGAAGAAACTTTGTTATATTCAGTAGCTGTAAGTGCACAATGCAACATATTTATTGCTGAAGCATTAGTTTGGAGTTTTTTCAGAATGTCATCTGTGTATTCTCTCTGAGGAATAACAACATTCCCTAAACCTTGTTCCATTCTGGTAGGAATGAAATCACCATTAGTGATGACATACCAAGCACTCATGTTCTGAGCTTGGATGAAGTACATCATCCTTTTCTTCCAGTATGAGTAGTTGTTGCCATTAAATAATGGAGGTCTAGTAGTAGAAGAACCTTCTGGAACTATGAAGTGAGAAGAATTCTCAGGCTGGTGTCTACTAGCCATCTCTATTGATTCTGATAGGATCTTACACTTAGATTGTTAGATCTTTAGTAAATATGCGAAGTAACCTGGCTCTGATACCACTTGTTGGCCCTATCAAGAACAGAATCACCTAGAGGGGGGTGAATAGGTGTCAAAGTTGAAAACTGAAAATTTTTAAGTTTTTCGGAAAACTTAATTTTCAGAGTCAAATTTCCTCAGAGTCAGAAGCTAGCTTACAGAAGTTGCTTCTGAGGGAAATTCTGCCTAAACACAGTTAGACTGTTTTCAGCAACAGAAGTTCTGATTGAAGAACTTCTGGACAGTCTTCTGAACAAAGACAATGATACTTTAGAGAAAATCTGTTTCAGCACTAAATATATTAGCAAGTACACAGAAGCAAAAATAACAAGTATAAGAGGGAGAAAGAAGTTCAGGAGATCCTGATTGAACAATTCGATTTATCCAAGTTCGCCACAGAAGTCCTGTGACTACGTCTTGTCCCCTGAGGTCGCAGCCTACAGAGATTTTATAAATCCACTATTCAGAACTTTTATGGCAAGTTCAGAAGCTCCTTTACATTAACAGAACTTAAGCTAATTTCTCACTTAGTTCTGACTAGCCTAAAAAGAGTTAAAGGATTTCCACCAGAACAAACAACAACTCTGTTTTCTGGATTTCTCACCCAACTCTAATCTCAACTAGATTTCTCTCTTAAATCTAACTGAAGATCACAAACGATCTCAGTTTACAAGATTCCTATTATGAACTTGTTTTTCTTCACTCTCTCACTTTAACTAAGACTATGCTAAGAAAGATTGAGAATGGGAAGTGATGCTCTGTTTTTCTAGTTAGAACAGTGCGTTGAGATTTTGCTCGATGATCATTCGTGTATTGATGCATTGGAGCTTGCCTACTATTTATAGTGAGTGAAGATCACCGTTGGTGAGTTTGAAACTTCAAAGGAGATGACATCAAATGTTGTAGCCGTTAATTTGTCAAATCTTCAAACGGTCTTCAAACACTTTGATTCCGTTATCCTTGTTCTTTAACTAAATCTGGTAAGTGATTTGAAATCAAAGACGAGGTTGACTGGAATCATTCTTCAATTGGATCAACAAAGGGTAGACATGGAAATACTGGTTTCTTTTAAACGGACAGGCGCGCTCCACCAAACCAGCTTTTTGAACTTTTGGCGCCTTGCATTAAATGCACTTGTCAGAGCATTAAATGCTATCCAGAACCCGTGACTTTAGCTTTCAGAAGCTAATTTCCAGTTGACTAGACTTCTGATCACAATTGGCAAAACTTCTGATTGCAAGGAACTTCTGAGGAGAGCTGTAGCAGACTTCGGCTTCAGAGCGGAGGAATCCAGCTTCTGAATTGTTGAAACTCTGACTTCAGCAACTGATCTTCTGAGTTCTTTAGGCAATCTAGAAACGATTCATTCAGTAACTGCTGAGAAACTTACACATAGACTAAAGCAAAAGTATTAGTCAACAATAAACTATATGTAAGATGGTATTAGGTTATCATCTTCTGAAACGTTTGGACATAATCAAAACACTTAGGGTTCATCATGTTAGTCAACATTGATAAGCATATAAGCATAAAATAAATTTCATCTTCTGAAATGTTTGGACATAATCAAAACACTTAGGGTTCATCAGCCCTAACAACACGAAGTGGTCTAGGAATGCAGCCCGGTATCTTCTGGATGTACCCAATCTGACGAGTACATCTTCTAGGAAAATATGGCTCGATAATGTTACGACATTGAACCCAACCGCTATAGATAGGTCGTAACAACTCCTCAATTGGACCGCCACCATACGACATCCATGAGACCTAAATACCGAATGACAATTTATTTTATCACAACCATTAACATATATCTAGAAAAAAATTTTAAAAAATAACTTAGAATATATAGGGTATTTACCTCTGTGCCTCTAGCCAATCAGTACGTTCCCGAAACGACGCTAGGCGCTTGTTTGTTCTACCGGGTTGGCCAGGGTACCATAAAGATGCCCGAGGCGCGAAATCTGTACCCATCGGCTCACCTTATGTCCTAAAAACTAGAAAATGCTCATAAATCCATGTTTGGAGAAGGACCAAACACCCCGCAAGCCGTTTACAATCGCCTCTACTGGCCCATCCCAACTGGTGATATAGGGTTGCTAAAGTGGCCGACGCCCACGAAAAATTCGCAACCCCGGAAAAACCACCCATCAATTCTTGGATGAATGAGGCGCGAACGGTGCACCCACTCTTGTCCACAAACAACGTGGATCCTAACATCATGAGAATTTACACATTCACCTTAGTATCGGCATCACTGGTCTTGTGAAAACGCGCCTCCAAGGACTTAAATTTAATATCATTGGTCTTCCAATGCATTTCCTTCACCGTTTCTTGGTCGCATCCAAATAAATCTTGATATAAACTATAAAGATCTTCTTTGCTACCGGAAGCGACGACAGGTAGTCCGTCCACGGGAATGCATAAAATCTTCCACACATCATGCAACATGATGGTCATCTCCCCAAACGGCATATGAAATGAGTTTGTATCTGGTTGCCACCTCTCAACAAAGACACATATCAAGGGCATGTCAAGAAAATCAACATGATCGAAGGAAAATGAAATAGGTCGGTATCGTTGATCCTTGACTGCACCTACACCCGCACAAAAATATACTTAAGTAACCTAATAATAATACACCGATACATATTAATATTTAATCAACTATAATACCAAATAACATTTTTTTCAAAATGATTGTTCGATTTGCTCTACTAGTAATAATGTTGGCCCTAACAAGAACAGAATCACCTAGAGGGGGGTGAATAGGTGTCTAAGTTGAAAACTGAAAATTTCTGAGTTTTTAAAGAGACTTAATTTTCAGAGTCAAATTTCCTCAGAATCAGAGGCTGGCTTACAGAAGCAGCTTCTGAGGGAAATTCTGCCTAAACACAGTTAGACTGTTTTCAGCAACAGAAGTTCAGAGTCTGAGAACTTCTGGACAGCCTTCTGAACAAAGACAATGATATTAGGAGTAAATCCGTTTTAGCACGAAATATGAGCAAGCACACAGAAGCAAAAATAGCAAGCATAAGAGGGAGAAAGAAGTTCAGGAGATCCTGATGAACAAGTCGATTTATCCAAGTTCGCCACAGAAGTCCTGTGACTACGTCTTGTCCCCTGAGGTCGCAGCCACCAGAGATTTTAAATCTACTATTCAGAACTTTTATGGAAAGTTCAGAAGCTCCTTTACATCAACAGAACATAAGCTAATTTCTCACTTAGTTCTGACTAGTCCAAAAAGAGTTAAAGGATTTCCACCAGAACAACAACAACTCTGTTTTCTGGAATTCTCACCCAACTCAAATCTCAACTAGATTTCTCTCTAAATCTAACTGAATATCACAAACGATATCAGTTTACAAGATTCCTATTATGAACTTGTTTTTCTTCACTCTCTCACTTTAACTAAGGCTATGCTAAGAAAGATTGAGAATGGAAAATGTGCTCTGTTTTTCTTGTTAAAACAGTGCGTTGAGATTTTGGTCGATAATCACGCGTAGATGATGCAGTGGAGCTTGGCTACTATTTATAGTGAATGAGGATGACCGTTGGTGAATTTGAATCTTCAAAGGAGATGACATCAGTTGTTGTAGCCGTTAATTTGTCAAATCTTCAAACGGTCTTCAAACACTTTGATTCCGTTAACCTTGTTCTTTAACTTAATCCGGTAAGTGATTTGAAGTTGAAGATAAGGTTGACTGGAAACATTCTTCAATTGGATCAACAAAAGGTAGACAAGGAAATTCTGGTTTTGCTTTGAGTAGACAAACGCGCTCCTTCAAAACAGCTTTTTGAACTTTTGGTGCCTTGCATTAAATGCAATTGTCAGAGCAATAAATGCTTAACGGAACCCGTGACTTAGCTTCTGATAGCTAACTTTCATTTGTCTAAGCTTCTGATCAAATTGGTAGAGTTTAACTTCTGATTGCAATGGACCTCTGAGGAGAGCTTTAACAGACTTCATAACTTCAGACCGGAGCATCCAGCTTCTGAAGGAGGGAACACTGTCTTCAGCTTTCGTTTCTTCTAAGTCCTTAAGCAATCCAAAAATTTGTCATTCAGCACCTGCTGAGTAACTTACATACAAACTTAACGAGAAAATGTTAGTCGATATTAAACCGTATGTAAGAAAATTTTAATTTTCATCTTCTGAAACGTTTGGACATAATCAAAACAATTAGGGTTCATCATTCTCCCCCATTTTGGTTATGGACAAACCGTGGTCAGAAGGTAAAAAGTTTCTTGAGAAAACAGAGGGATTAGAGATTAACTTCCTGATACAAATGTTTGTTTTAAAACTTCTGAGTAACTTAACTCCCCCATTTTAGTGTAAATGGTGAACTTCATCAATCTGTATAAACTTAAGATAGGCTTGAGATCAAGTTGTTAGATTTTTAATGAAGATAAAGTTACTAAGTTAAAAAGAAACATAAACAGTAAGAGATTAATCAGAGACAATTATTATGTATAAGAGAGCTTCAGTGTATAAAATAGTCAGAAGAAACAACAAACGAAATAATCATCAGAAGGGAACATCATAAAGTCCTAAGGCAAGACTACCCAACCCAGAACCTAGCTAAGAAGCTTAAGTCCTAAAATGATTATAAGTTTCTAGATCTCTTCTGAGGAGGAGGTACACCACTAGAGCCTTTACCAACATTCTGTCTCTTCATCCCAGCAGACTTGAGACCACCCTGTTGAGCAGACTTCTCCCCCGTTTGGCCAAAACCAACAGGAACACCCAGAGCACCTTGAGAGTCCAAATTCTGCTGAACATTCAAAGCAGTCTGATATTGCTGAGGTGTAGGGCTTACAGTGTTGATCATGTCCATTCTTCGCCTGAAGTCAACATCAATGGTTTTCATATGATCAAAAGTCTGTCCAGACAAAGGTCGCTGTCTCTGAACATCTTCCAGAAGGAGCTTGATCAACCGATTGTTAGCATACACAGCAGCAGTGAGATGCTCATTCTGAATATAAGTCTGTCCGCGAACAAACCTATAGCAATTATGAAGAACCTTCTCTTGTTCTCGTGCTTGAGTGTGCATAACTTTCAGAAGTTCATTAAGCTCAGCAATCTGGGCGCTCTGAGCAGTCACAGCGGACTCAATGCTCTGAAGACGATTGTTGAGATCAGGAGTGATGTCATATACAATCTTAGCAGCCCCTGAAGATGATGATCCTTGAGCAGAAGATTTCACTTCTCTCAGAATATGATTAGCAGTACTTTGCAGATCATCAATCTTACCTGGAAGAATCTTCTCATGAGCCTCATAATGCTCATTTGCTTCCTTGACTTCTTCTGACAAAATCTCCAGATTTTCATTAACTTTCAGAAAAGAAGCAAGAGCAATATTTTCGAGAGTTGGAAGAGTCAGAGCCAATTCTCTCAACTTGTAAATTTCATCATAAGTAGCTAGATGAAGTGTAGAAAGATTGCGAGTGTAGACAGTAGGGTTCTGCACTTGAAGCATAGTCATGAGCTGCAGGTTCTGAGCTTTCAAGGATTGAATTTCTTGCAGCACAATGCCCTGAGCATACATGTCAGCAGCAGAAGACCGTTGCCCTAAACCAACAAATCTATTCAGCAATTCATCAGAGCCACTCTGACTCATTCTTCTCAACTCTTCAACAGATGGAGCACCACCAGCTTCGGATACACCAGAAGCTCTGCCCATGAAACCAAAACCACCAAATCTTCTCTCTAGATCATCTCGATTCATTGTATTGCGTAGGAAGTCATAGTTGGATGACAACCCAGCAAAGAAAGAGGTAGAGGAAGAAGTAGTTAAGGGATCACACACAGGAGGTGCATGTCCAGAAGTTGAAGGAGAAGGGATATGTGTGTTTGTGGAAGGAATGGTATGTGTGGATGGTAGTGAGAAAGATGGAGCAGTAAATCTAATTGATGGAATTACATAGGAAGTAGATAGAGAGGAAGTAGTGGAGGTTGATATGGAATCTGTGAAAATGGGTCCAGAAGATAAATTCACTTCTGAATAGGATCCAGAAGGAGGAGCAGTTTTAGGAGGTACAACTTCAGAGGTTGAAGTTGTAGGAGGAATGGAAGTTTGAGAATCACTAACTTCTGTGACAGAATGTAGTGAAGGAGATGGATGGGGAGTACGAGGAGAGGATGGATGAGAAGTATGAAGGGGAGATGGATGATGAGTATGAGAGGGAGATGAGATAACCTGTTCAGAGGAGTTTGGATCAAACATTGAAATTGGTTCAGCAAACACATGAGCCATTCTGAACAGCGTTTCAGAGGCATCTCTATCACCAGGGTTTCTGCCTTGACCCAGAAGAACATTATCGAGAAAATCATAAGTGTTGATGTTTTCAGCAAACCTCATTGCGTCCTTAATGATAGTGTCAGGCTCTTGACCACTATCTTCTGACAGTTCTTCAATGATAGGAGCATCAACATCCGGTTCAGCAGACATTTCCATCATGTCTTCATCATCAACCAAGTCCTCTTTTTCAGGAGTTGATTCATCCAGTTCAGTACTCGGAGCAATATAGAAGTCCTTTTTGTTCAGAGACCTTCTATTTGCATCAACCTTCTTCCTTGGGAGTCTGGAGAGAGGAATATCTTCAGAGTCCTCATCTTCTCCAGTAGCCTCAACATTTCCTGAGAACTCCACGTTCCCAACTTCAGCAGCGCATTCAGCAATTCTAGCATCAGCCTTAGCTTTTGCTGCAATTTCTCGCTCAGCTGCTAACTTATCTTCAGCTTCCTTCTTCTTCCTTTTCACATCAGCAAGAGCTACAACTCTTGCAATTTTCTCAGCTTCAGCAGCCTTTTCCCTTTCATCAAGACGTGCATCCTCAGCTTCCTGAGCTACTTTCTCAGCAGCATCATTTGGCTTCTCAGCAACAATCTTGCCAGAAGGTTCAACACTAATAGTTGTTTGAACCAGAGCTGTAAGAGGTTCTGAGACAACCACCTTCTCTACTTGAAGGACCACCTTACTTGATCCTTTCTTTCCTTTGCCCTTCTTGGCAGCTTTCTTTCCTTTCTGCACAGTGGCTTCAACAATCTCCTTCTGAGCAATGCTTACAGAGGAAGCATTCTCCTTCTTCTTCGGTATCATTCCAAAGGAAAGGTTCCTAAGGGTATGCATCTTAAGAACAGTACTCCTGCTTGTTTCACCTTCTCCCGAAACGACCACAGAGGCCGCTTCAAACAGCCTCGTCAGAAGAGAACCATATGCAAGTGCACTGACAACAGACACATTTTTCATCTGCTGTATCAGCATGGCAGGGAGATTGATCTTCTTCTGGTTTACCAGATGCCACATGAAAACCCGTTACCGATTGGAAACACCATTAACTCCTCCAGCCTTCGGAAGGAACACATTTGTGGTCAAGTAGTGTGCCCACCTCTGGTGCTGAGTGAGCCAGGTGGCATAGGTTTCCTTGGCACTCAGATCTGGCCTCGCCCAGTTTGCTTCATTAAACCCTTCAGCAGAACCATCATCTCCAATGATGATTCCCTCGTCATCAATCCCGATAACCTGAGAAATGGAAGCCCTGCTGACCTCAATCTCAACTTCTCCAACCACCGAGTGAACAACATCCTCCTCATTAGATAGGTAGTGGAGGTTCTGATAGAATTCAGTGACTAATTTCGGATAGATGAACTCATCCAACTAGACGAATGAATTCCAATTTTGAGCACTTAGCCATTTAGAGATGGGTTCAGTGGATTTGACTTCATCGTCTAGGAACCTAGAAGTGCAAACCCTAGATTCGCTAACTTTCTTCTTGGTCTCAGAGTTAAAGATGTGAGTGACACAGTGAGTTCAATGGGATGATCTTGAGCCATTGAAAGATTTTCAAAGAAATTAGGTTAAGAGTTTGAGAGAAAGAAAAACACAGAGAGATGTCTATTGGAAAATCTAATTTGCAGAGAAAATGAGAGTGAAAAACTTATAAGTATGGAATTCCCTTATTTATACCCAAACTAGAAACTGTTCCAATTCAAAAAGTAACTAACTACCGTTAAAAAATGGAACAGATAACCGTTAAACACCAGTAACAGCGCCGTAATAGCAATAAATGTACGCATGCTTAATTCAAAATCATGATTAGTTTTTATCACACTTGATCATCTTAAGTTATTAACATTTAAGATAGAAAAAGATATAATTAAACTAAGTTACTGAAGTGGATAAGTCATACCAATGCCTTCTCGTAAGCTGCTGAAAGGTGTACCAGCCAGAGGCTTAGTAAACATGTCAGCAAGATTTTCTTCAGAGGGAACATGGGTGATGATGGTATCCTTCTTCAGAACATGATCTCTCAGAAAGTGATGCCTAATATGAACATGCTTCATCCTGCTGTGCTGAATAGGATTCTTTGAAAGATCAATTGCACTCTTGTTATCACAGTAGATTGTAATTGTTCCAGGGATGACTCCATAGTCAGCAATTTGTTTCTTAATCCAGAGCATTTGAGAAACACAACTTCCAGCAGCAACATACTCAGCTTCAGCAGTTGAGAGAGCCACAGAGGTTTGTTTCTTGCTATGCCAGGACACTAGGCACTCCCCCAGAAAATGACAACCACCAGAAGTACTGACCCTCTTCAATTTATCCCTACCATAGTCAGAGTTTGTGTATCCTATAGGAGTAAAATCAGAACTACAAGGATACCACAAACCAGCTTCTGGTGTGCCTTTAAGATATCTGAGAATTCTCTTGACGGCAACATCATGAATCTCTCTTGGTTTAGACTGATATCTAGCACAAAAACACACAACAAAATGTATATATGGCCTGGTGGCGGTTAGGTATAAAAGAGAACCAATCATACCTCTGTAGGTTTTTATATCTACAGGTTTACCAGCTTTCTCTTAATCATCAATGTCTTTGCTGACATCCATTGGAATATCAACAGCATTAGAGTCCATCATGCCAAATTTCTTCAGCACTTCTCTAGTGTACTTGGCTTGATTGATAAACACACCATCATTACTTTGCTTGATCTGAAGTCCTAAGAACAAGGTCAATTCTCCCATCATAGACATTTCAAATTCAGCCTTCATGTGATCACTGAACTCTCTGCACAAAGATTCATTAGTAGCACCAAATATAATATCATCAACATATACCTGTGCTAAAAGGATATCCTTGTTCTTCTTCAGAGTGAACAGAGTTGTATCAACACAGCCTATGACAAATCCCTTAGACATAAGGAACTTTGTCAGTCTCTCATACCAAGCTCTGGGAGCTTGTTTCAGTCCATACAAGGCTTTCTTCAGCTTGTACACATGATCAGGAAACTTAGGATCTTCAAAACCAGGAGGTTGAGATACATAGACTTCCTCATCAATGTAACCGTTCAAGAATGCACTTTTCACATCCATTTGAAAGAGCTTAGAACCTTTGTATGATGCAAAAGCACATAAGATTCTAATGGCTTCTAATCTTGCAACAGGAGCAAAAGTTTCACCATAATCTATGCCTTCTTGCTGACTGTAACCTTGAGCAACAAGTCTTGCCTTGTTCCTCACAACATTTCCGAATTCATCAAGCTTGTTTTTCAGAACTCATCTAGTGCCAACAACCTTTATGTTGTTAGGTCTGGGAACCAAAATCAAAACTTCTGACCTTTTAAAATGGTCAAGTTCTTCTTGCATTGCCATTAACCAGGAATCATCATCTGCAGCTTCATAGAAGTCCTTGGGTTCCAGAAGTGACACAAAAGCCACATTCCCCATATATCTTCTGAGCTGAGCTCTGGTCATGACAGGATTGTGAACAGAGTCAATTATGTTCTCTAAGGAATGATTCCTATGAGTTCTAACTTCTCTTGGTACATCCAATGTATCTTCTGAAACTTGTTCATCATTTGTTGAATCATATATAGGAGCATCTTCTAGAAGGAAGTTGACTTCTGGAGTAGAATTCTCTTCTGGAACTTGTTCAGCAACAGAAGTAACCACTTCAGCAGCTCTGGGAGAAACATCTTCTTCTACAACAGGAGACGATTCTTCAGAAGCTTGAACTACATCTTCTTCAGGAGCTCTACTATCTGCAGGGTTAGTCTCATCAAACTGTACATGAACATATTCATCTAAAGTTTGAGTCCTTTTATTAAAAACCCTATATGCTTTACTATGTGTTGAGTAACCAAGAAAATTGGCCTCATCTGCCTTTAAATCAAACTTTGAAAGATATTCTTTTGTATTCAAAACATAACACTTACAACCAAAGGTTCTGAAATAACCTATTTTAGGCTTTCGACCTTTCCAAAGTTCATAAGGGGTTTTGTTCAGAATGCTTCTGATTAGCACTCTATTCAGAACATAACAAGCTGTGTTAACAGCTTCTCCCCAAAAGTACTTAGGAAGCCTTCTCTCATTGATCATAGTTCTGGCGATCTCAACCAGAGTTCTATTCTTCCTTTCAACTACCCCATTTTGTTGAGGAGTTTTGGGAGCAGAAAAGTTATGATCAATGCCCTTGGTTTCACAGAATTCTTCAAACATAAAGTTTTTGAACTCTCCACCATTATCACTTCTGATATGAACAACCTTTTCATTCCTTTCATTCTCAAGTTTCTTTATCAGAACTGAGAAACATCCAAGTGACTCATCTTTGCTAGACAGCAAGATGACCCAAGTGAATCTTGAATAGTCATCTACTATGACAAATGCATACTTCTTTCCACCCATGCTCATTGGTTGAACAGGGCCAAAAAGGTCCATATGAAGTAATTCCAAAGGTCTTTTAGTTGAAATGATCTTTTTAGTTTTAAAAGAGCTTCTGGATTGTTTACCATATTGACAAGCAGTGCATAAATGATTCTTTTTAAAACTAATTTCAGGCAGACCCTCAACCAATTGATATCTAGCTACTTTGGCCAGAAGGTCCATGCTCACATGAGCAAGTCTTCAATGCCAGAGCCACGAGGTATCCTCTTTGGACATCAAGCATATATTTTTGCAAAGATTCTCAAGGTTCAGCATGAAAACATTTTCAACTCTAGGAGCAGTTAGAATAACTTCCCTTGACTTACTATCCAAGATTTTACATCCAGAGGAGCTGAAGACAACATCTCTACCTTTATCACACAGTTGTGCAACACTCAGGAGATTGAACTTCAGGCCTCTGACTAGGGAGACATCTTTGATCGGAGGATTAGTTCCTATGGATCCAGAACCAAGTATCCTTCCTTTCTGAGCATCTCCAAAGCTGACTTTTCCACCTTTTTTAGGATCAAATGTGATGAATGCTTTTTCATCACCTGTCATATGCCTTGAGCACCCACTGTCAATGTACCACAGCTTTGACATTGATGTTAGAATTGTTTACCTCAGAATTGTTTACCTCAGAATCATATGTAACTTCAGGAGGTGCGGAAGTTTCTCCTGTGACATCTTCAGAAGTTGGCTCTTCAATAGCCATGAAATAAATCTGAGCTTGTTCTTCCTTTTCTTCAGGATCACTGCTGGTCTCAGAGTCTGACCAAGCAGCCAGCATAGCTTTCTTGAACTTTTTCTTATCTTTCTTCAGCTCCGGGCAGTTAGGCTTAATGTGCCCCGGTTGCTGACATCCATAGCACACAATAGGCTTGTTTGGATCTCTCTTGAACTTTTCACCAGAGTCAGGAGTTTTCTTGTCAAAGCTCCTGAAAGGTTTCTTGTAGTTTCCACCTCTGCCTTTTCTAAAAGCCTTCTTGAACTTCCTGGTCAGCATAGCCAGTTCCCCATCTTCAGAGGATTCTTCAGAAGATTCTGCTTTCAGGACTACTCCTCTTTTTCCTTCTGACCTTTCTCTTAGGTCATGATTTTTCATGGACATCTCATGAGTAATTAGAGAGCCAATGAGTTCATCATACTCATAATAGCTCAAGTCCTGAACTTCTTCAATAACAGTCTTCTTAGCTTGCCAAGACCTTGGTAGGCTTCTGAGAATCATCTTCACTTTCTCGGATTCTTCAATATCCTTTCCCAAACTCTTCAAGTCATTGACAATCTTGGTGAATCTAGAATTCATACTTGAAATAGATTCTTTGTCAAGCATTTCAAATAACTCATAGTCTCTCATGAGTTGATTGACTTTAGATTGCTTCACTTTTTCAGTTCCTTCATAAGTGACTTCCAGCTTGTTCCAAATTTCCTGTGCTGTTTCACAAGAGGAAACTTTGTTATACTCAGTAGCAGAAAGTGCACAATGCAACATATTCATTGTTGAAGCATTGGTTTGGAGTTTTTTAAGAATATCATCAGTATATTCTCTCTGAGGAATTACAACATTCCCTAAACCAACTTCCATCCTTGTTGGGACGAAGTCACCATCAGTGATAACATTCCAGGCGCTCATATTCTGAGCTTGGATGAAACACATCATCCTCTTTTTCCAATAAGAGTAGTTATCACCATTGAATAGTGGAGGTCTAGTTGTGGAAGAGCCCTCGGGGATAATAAAGTGAGAAGGGTTCTCAGGCTGGTGTCTACTAGCCATCTCTATTGATTCTGATAGGATCTTACACTTAGATTGTTAGATCTTTAGTAAATATACGAAGTGACCTTCGTTCTGATACCACTTGTTGGCCCTAACAAGAACAGAATCACCTAGATGGGGGTGAATAGGTGTCTAAGTTGAAAACAGAAAATTTCTGAGTTTTTAAAGACACTTAATTTTCAGAGTCAAATTTCCTCAGAATCAGAGGCTGGCTTACAGAAGCAGCTTCTGAGGGAAATTCTGCCTAAACACAGTTAGACTGTTTTCAGCAACAGAAGTTCAGAGTCTGAGAACTTCTGGACAGTCTTCTGAAAAAAAGACAATGATATTAGGAGTAAATCTGTTTCAGCACTAAATATGAGCAAGCACACAGAAGCAAAAATAGCAAGCATAAGAGGGACAAAGAAGTTCAGGAGATCCTGATGAACAAGTCGATTTATCCAAGTTCGCCACAGAAGTCCTGTGACTACGTCTTGTCCCCTGAGGTCGCAGCCACCAGAGATTTTAAATCTACTATTCAGAACTTTTATGGCAAGTTCAGAAGCTCCTTTACATCAACAGAACATAAGCTAATTTCTCACTTAGTTCTTACTAGTCTAAAAAGAGTTAAAGGATTTCCACCAGAACAACAACAACTCTGTTTTCTGGAATTCTCACCCAACTCAAATCTCAACTAGATTTCTCTCTAAATCTAACTGAATATCACAAACGATATCAGTTTACAAGATTCCTATTATGAACTTGTTTTTCTTCACTCTCTCACTTTAACTAAGGCTATGCTAAGAAAGATTGAGAATGGAAAATGTGCTCTGTTTTTCTTGTTCAAACAGTGCGTTGAGATTTTGCTCGATAATCACGTGTAGATGATGCAGTGGAGCTTGGCTACTATTTATAGTGAATGAGGATGACCGTTGGTGAATTTGAATCTTCAAAGGAGATGACATCAGTTGTTGTAGCCGTTAATTTGTCAAATCTTCAAACGGTCTTCAAACACTTTGATTCCGTTAACCTTGTTCTTTAACTTAATCCGGTAAGTGATTTGAAGTTGAAGATAAGGTTGACTGGAAACATTCTTCAACTGGATCAACAAAGGGTAGACAAGGAAATTCTGGTTTCGCTTTGAGTAGACAAGCGCGCTCCTTCAAAACAGCTTTTTGAACTTTTGGCGCCTTGCATTAAATGCAATTGTCAAAGCAATAAATACTTAACGGAACCCGTGACTTATCTTCTGATAGCTAACTTTCATTTGTCTAAGCTTCTGATCAAATTGGTAGAGTTTAACTTCTGATTGCAATGGACCTCTGAGGAGAGCTTTAACAGACTTCATAACTTCAGACCGGAGCATCCAGCTTCTGAAGGAGGGAACACTGTCTTCAGCTTTCGTTTCTTCTGAGTCCTTAAGCAATCCAAAAATTGTTCATTCAGCACCTGCTGAGTAACTTACATACAAACTTAATGAGAAAATGTTAGTCGATATTAAACCGTATGTAAGAAAATTTTAATTTTCATCTTCTGAAACGTTTGGACATAATCAAAACAATTAGGGTTCATCAAATAAGAATAACCATAATATTAATTCTAACGAGTTAAGAATTACATAACTAATATTAATGACATTAAATTACAGTACTAACCTCGGGCCCGACATTTCCGTACGTTAAATGCAATTTATGATTTATTGATACTCGATTTTCCATCCTTAGTAATCCTCAAATTTTCCCAAGTCACATATTTGAGGCGACATGCCCATAGAAACTCGGAATTACCGAACCATCTCTAGGACCACCCACAACTGGCCCGGTTACCAACCAACTCCCGTTATCCTCGAGCTTAACACCTTTTTGGGCAACTACAATACCATTAATAAATATAACACATATATTTTGTAACACTTTCATCACTAAATATTTCAACATAATCTTGCATATACTTAATTATTCATCACGATAATATAAACATAAATAAGTTTTATCAAAAAATATAAACATTACCTCCTTTTCCCTTAGCAAATCGACCACTTTTGTCCTTAAATGCTACGGCCGTTACAAAATTCTCATCATCAAAATCATCATCGGCCTCATCCACGACCTCAACCTCATCCTCATCCTCAAGCTCTCCATTACAAACATTGTAAGGCGGATCGTGTACATCGAAATCGCCTCTAACATCCTTTACCTCTAAATCTTCACCTTCATCTACATCTATGCTCGTCCAAACCCTCTTCGCCCGAGTCCCCTTATGATCTGATGCATTAATATTCCGATGTTTAACATTTCTCGCACCACCACCAATTATCACACTCGTCATATTCAACCGTATACTAAATTAAGAGTAAGGCTACATTTAAATCGTATCATAAATTAATTAATACATATTAACGTTTAACTACGAACGTAACGAAGTGAAATTACTCGATATAACAAGAAAACTTACCATTTTAACCTTTTTCGACGATGAACTCTCGGATGCCATGACTTTGCTCAACAAATGATAATTTGATATGTCAGAATCAATTTTTGGTGAGAACCAAACGTAAAACGGGTCAACATTTTTTCAATCCCTGCTCGCCTCTTCTTTTTCTTCGATTTGAACGAAACAAAGAATCCATTATAGCCCAGGAGAATCAGTCCGTCCGTCGCGGATGACGGCGCGCCACCTCTCTCCCTCTGACGCGCCACCGGCACTCTTATTATCTCCGGTGGAATTTGAAAGTATTAAATTGGATTGTGCCTTATTTTTATATAAGATGTTGTAGTTTGCCTCATGTTCAGAACTGAATTCTGAAGATTGCTTGTGGATCTAGTTGGTTGGTCTGATTTTTTGAATAATATTTCTACATGTGCAGGATATTAGAATTCATGTTTAGAATGTTTTGCCTCATGTTCAGAATTCAATTCTGAAGATTGCTTGTGGATCTAGTTGGTTTGTCTGATTTTTTGAATGTTATTTATACATGTTCAGGATATTAGAATTCATGTTTAAAATGTTTTGCCACATATTCAGTATTGAATTCTGAAGATTGCTTGTGGATCTAATTGGTTTGTCTAATTTTTTGAATGGTATTTATACATGTTCAGGATATTAGAATTCATGTTTAGAATGTTTTACCTCATGTTCAGAATTGACTTCTGAAGATTGCTTATAAATAATTAAATCCCACCAGTTGCAGTTTAATCTTTTTTTTTATAAAGAATTAATAAACAAATTAAGGTTTATATAGTTGTGCGTTATTATAAAATCAATTGAAGTAGAGCAGCGTGGTGGTAAGGCAAGGCGTCTAGATGCTGCTGCACGCGGGTTCGAGTCCCCTCAGCGACAGTTTTATATTTTAGCTCATTTTCCTTTGTTAAAACTATCAAAACGACGCCATTTTAAGTGGTTCTCACCAAAAATTGGTTCTGACATATGACATTGGTTCTCACCTGATCCCTTCCCTATATATATATAATATATATAAGGGGGATCGGGTGAGAACACCTCCTTAAATTGAGAACACTCCTTAAAGTTAGAACACATCAAAACTACGTAGTTTCATTAAAGGGGAGGGACTAAAAGGGAATTTACCCATTCATTCATCTTATGTGTGTATGTAGTCAGGAGAGAGAAAAGTGGGTTGATGACTCATCATTTGTTTACTTTTTATTCAAAAACGCTTTCCCGGCTATCCCGAACTCCGATTTCGAATTTTTTTATACTGTTGGACTGGTATTGTCAATGCGCTCATTTTAAGATCTATCATGCCCCTGTAAAAACGAAGTTTTTAGAATTTGGAACATACCGCTTTCGAGTTTGGAATGTATGTTGATTTTAGTTTTTTTTTGTATGATAATGTTATATACATTCTGAGTTTTGTATTCTCTGTTCTAAATGGTAAGAATATTGTTATAAAAAAATGAGTCGAAAAAACAAAGCGAAAAAAAATTTTAATGGTTAAAAATCGGAAAAATAGATCTAATTATCAAGAAGAAATGGACTTGTAGTGTACTTTAATTTTATTGTTGGTTTCAAAATTACTAGTTTATTTTGGTTTTATATAAAAAAATTTATTTCTATTATTGATATTTTTATATAGTGATAAGTTATTTAATACATATATATATTATATTTTTTACGTAAATATTTCCTCGTGGATTGTGGATTTGCTAATCGCCGTCAATTTTTAGCTCCATTACGTGGTGTGCGATATCATCTAAAAGATTTTGGAGGTCATGGTCGTCACCCAAGAAATGCAAGTGAGTTATTCAATCTTTGTCATGCATAATTGAGAAATGTGATTAAGAGGATTTTTGGTATCTTTAAATCACAATTCACAATTTTCAAAACCGCACCTCCTTTTCCATTTCAAACACAAGCAAAGTTAGTATTAGCTTGTGCTGGATTACACAACTTTCTTCGCAAAGAATGTCATTCGGATGAATTCCCTATTGAATATGAAGAAGATCAAGCTTCGTCACACTTTGACATGGAAGATGAATATCATGAATTGCTTTCTCAAAGCCAACTGCAACAAAGAACGAAAGTTACTGCATGTTGAGCGAGTGTTGCTAATACTATGTGGAAAACGAGGCCAAGGTATAACGGTGATAATAATGAAGAGGGTGGCAATGAAAATCACAATAATGATGGTGAAACTAATAAGGAACACATGGATAATGAGAATCAATGAATATGCTACATTTTAGTAATGTATTTCTTTAATTATATTTACATTTTTTGTATACATTGTGTTTTACATTTTATATTGTTATTTTAGAAACGATAAATGCTTTTGGCTAGATTCTAGTCGGATAGAAATGGGTTTTGGCAATTATAATTACCAATATACCCTTGTGTATAATCAATTGCAGTTAATATTATTCGGTAAAAGGTAGTAATGGTAATCATTGGGCAACTAAAAATTAATGAGACTTACATATAAATTCATCTAATTAAATTCCACAACATACAATTACCATTAAATTGAATTCCCCAACTTTTATTTCTTTAAGTAAAATTGAATTAATTTTCCATTTTAGCACATTAATGATAATTCATTAAAATTTGTCATTTGATATCCGAACTACATTGAGCCGACTAATCCAAATACATGGCGGATCCAAGGATTACGGTATTTAAATCTCCCCAAACCGTTGTGGAGGATCGATCTGCAGACCTCCTTACCAAGCACAGCTAGGGCTGCGCGCGGGTCATGAAAAAATCGAACCAGATCGAATATCCGAAGAAAAATCTCCAAAACCAAACAGGACCGTTGACTTTTTAAAGAACTGAACCAAACTGAACCGTTGACTTTAGAATTTGTTTTTTATTAGATATAGAATAGAATTTGATTATTATTTTATACCTTAGGACTAACTTTTATAAATACATCTCCGAGTAACCTTGAATAAAATGGAACCGAAATCTCCGGATCTCCGAACTCAACCGGACCGAAATTTTTAGACAATTTGGTTCTGGAGATTCATCTTTATTTTAGTGTTTTTGTGTGTCAAAATGTTTGGACTGTACCATTTTTTTGATGAAGTACAAGAAAAGAAAAGAAACAAAAACTAAACAGGAACTGATCTAGCAAAAATAGCACCTAAGTCACAAAAAATTTCGGACTGTACTTTAATACTCTTTTTTTTCTCAACACTTGTTTGTGTATTTTACTATTTTTTGTTCTTAAAAAAAATATTAAGACACTATATTTTTATAACTTGTTCCTCTATTAATCTTACATGTAATCAACATATTTTTTTAAGTAAAATTAACACATAATAATTGTTCTCTCAAAAAAAGAAACACATAATAATTTTGAATTGAAATAGAATTGACCTAACATATGTTTTTAATACATCATGGAGACTTATATTGTAAAAA
Organism: Euphorbia peplus; assembly: GCA_028411795.1. Lineage (NCBI taxonomy): Eukaryota > Viridiplantae > Streptophyta > Magnoliopsida > Malpighiales > Euphorbiaceae > Euphorbia > Euphorbia peplus. Next base: position 21,145,249 of record CP110840.1, read on the forward strand.
TTATTTTAGACCTTACAATAAACTCTACAATTCACACTAATTTTAACCTTTAACCCTAACCTAGTAAAAACATAAATTACTCAAATAGAAAAAAAATTTATAAAATTTCAATTTCTTTAATAAATCGGACCTATAGTTTAATATATAATTCGATCATTTATTGACTTTTCTTTAAAAGATTTTGTTAAAATTTAATGAAATTTGTTATTGTAGTATATATTGGTGAATTGTACCATACATCTAATAGATCAAAGGATTGGTTAACACTTAAATTTTATTCGAATTAAAAATACTTAGTTTTATGTTATAAAAAAAGTAAGGAAAATAAATAACTGACACACACATATAATAACTGAATATTTATTTAAATATAATATTAATAAGTCAAATTTTTCATTGACATAACATGATTTTGATTCAGCTCATACAAAACTACTTCTTTTCCTTAAATGGCGGCGTTTGATGCTGAGGTCGAACTGTCAATCACAATTACCGACGGCTTAACTTGTTTTGCTTCCTTCACCTCCTTTTGTACTTCCGGAAATAAACCATAAAATTCAATCAGAGAGAAATCATTCAACATCATGTTGTGCATCCAATCCATATCAAGATTTGCCATAATCATTCTTTTGTTGAATTCTTTCACTTCATCCCTTAGTTTCTTGACCTCTTTTTTCAAACTTCTAGATTTCTCCATGGTGTCAACATACATATGCTTCAGACTGTCGGGAGTGGATGAATGATCCCATATAGGATATGAAAGTCGATTCCTTTTCGGAGTTTTTGGAGAAGCCATTTTGCTCAATAAATTAGAATAATGAAAATACGTACTAACCAAATTTGTATCTAACAAATTTATAGATCAATTTTATGCCTTTTAAACTTCTTTCATTAATAATATTGTGATGCATGTTTTATGATGAATTTGAAAATTATCTTTCAAATTGCTGTTTAAATTTTCTCTATTTCAATGTTTAGATACATCCTCTATTTCAATGGTGGCATTTGGAATTCCTTGATTAAAAAAATTCCAGATTCAATTAATTCTTTTCGGCCAAATCTATTTTTCTCGAGTTCTTATTTTTTTTTTTACTTATTATATGTTTATATGCATAAATGTGTGATTTTTTTTGCTTTATTATTTGTATGCATATAAGAATAACCAACTTAAGAAAAAGCCTTAATGCTTCCTTTACCCCCTGAACTTCAATTAAATCGCCGCTTTGCCCCCTGGTCTATATATTGGCCCGAAGTGACCCCAATTAAAGTGGAACTATGCCACCCCTCCACGCTGATGTGCCACTCTCAACGGGAGAAATGAGTTACACGTGCCTGACAAAGATGACAGGTCATTGCCACGTCGGAATTTCATTGAAGTCTTATAATTTAACTTTTTTATTACTTCAGTTAAAAAAATAAAATTCTAATATCATCGGGATTAAAACCCAACGCTTCCTTCTCTAAAAAAAACCCAACGCTTCACTTACTCCTCTTTCATCATCGAACAAAAATTCTTCAATTTCCTCAAACAAATGGATCTGTGTGGGTCATCGTCAAAAATATATAGGGGTCAGGAAAATGGAATAGGAAATCCGGTACAACAGATTTTCTTCACCACACTCTTCCAATTCCGAAAATCATGCTACACTACCCCATTTTTTGAGCTCCAAATCACCCCATGTTCTTAGTTTTTGGTAAGTGAAGGTAGTGGGCATGGTGCTTGCTAGTTTTAGGGAAGTTATGGGTGTTTAGTTAATCAAAAACACTATAAATAAGAGCTCAAACCTTCATTGCAAATTCGACTCAACAACAACAAACAAACCAATTCTAAATCATATCAACTCAATTTCAGTCCACATTTGATCGTTACTATGTCTATAATCATCAAAAATTTAGTTGTTTAGCATAGCCAAATCGTTCTTAGAAGTTCTCATTCCCAGAATCCTCATTTTTAGTTCTCGTTAAAGCTCACTTTTTCGGTTCATTTCAGGTTACAAGTGATGAACCCTAAGTGTTTTGGATTATGTCCAAACGTTTCAGAAGATGAAAACTTAACATTCCCTTACATATAGGTTCTTTGTTGACTAATATTTTTTCTGCTTAGTCTATGTGTAAGTTACTCAGCAGGTGCTGAATGAAGAATTTCTGGATTGACTGAAGAACTCAGAAGTTTTGATTGATGAAGACAGAGTTTCATTATTTCAGAAGCTGGATGGTCCGCTCTGAAGCTGGATGGTCCGCTCTGAAGCTAATGAAGTCTGTTGAAGCTCTCCTCAGAGGTCCTTTGCAATCAGAAGTTTATCTAACAATTTGATCAGAAGCTTAGTCACGGGTTCTGGATAGCATTTATTGCTCTGACAAGTGCATTTAATGCAAGGCGCCAAAAGTTCAAAAAGCTGTTTTGATGGAGCGCGTTTGTCTTCTCAAAGTGAAACCAGAATTTCCTTGTCTACCCTTTGTTGATCTTATTGAGGAATGTTTCCCGTCAACCTTATCTTCAATTTCAAATCACTTACCGGATTTGGTTAAAGAACAAGGATAACGGAATCAAAGTGTTTGAAGACCGTTTGAAGACTTGACAAATTAACGGCTACAACAACTGATGTCATCTCTATTGAAGATTCAAATTCACCAACGGTCATCCTCATTCACTATAAATAGTAGCCAAGCTCCACTACATCATCCACGCGTGATAATTGAGCAAAATCTCAACGCACTGTTTCAACAAGAAAAACAGAGCATCCTTTTCCATTCTCAATCTTTCTTAGCATAGCTTATGTTTAAGTGAGAGAGTGAAGAAAAACAAGTTCATAATAGGAATCTTGTAAACTGATATCGTCTGTGATATTCAGTTAGATTTTGAGAGAAATCTAGTTGAGATTAGAGTTGGGTGAGAAATCCAGAAAACAGAGTGTTGTTATTCTGGTGGAAATCCTTTAACTCTTTTTAGGCTAGTCAGAACTAAGTGAGAAATTAGCTTAAGTTCTGTAGACGTAAAGGAGCTTCTGAACTTGCCAGAAAAGTTCTGAATAGTGGATTTATAAAATCTCTGTAGGCTGCGACCTCAGGGGACAAGACGTAGTCACAGGACTTCTGTGGCGAACTTGGATAAATCGAATTGTTCAATCAGGATCTCCTGAACTTCTTTCTCCCTCTTATACTTGTTATTTTTGCCTCTGTGTACTTGCTCATATTTAGTGCTGAAACAGATTTTCTCTAAGTATCATTGTCTTTGTTCAGAAGACTGTCCAGAAGTTCTCAAATCAGAACTTCTGTTGTTGAAAACAGTCTAACTGTGTTTAGGCAGAATTTCCCTCAGAAGCAACTTCTGTAAGCTCGCTTCTGACTCTGAGGAAATTTGACTCTGAAAATTAAGTTTCTCGAAAAACTTAGAAATTTTCAGTTTTCAACTTTGACACCTATTCACCCCCCTCTAGGTGATTCTGTTCTTGATAGGGCCAACAACAAGTTCTCCCAATATACTCAATCTTTTACATTCCCGTCTTTTGCAAGCTCTTAGTTTAGTCATATAAAATATTTCTCAAGCACCATTTAGACTAATCTCTAGCTATTTGCAAAATTGCCATTAACGTTTGTTCTTCGAGCTCTTGAACCTTTTTTCGGTAAATTGAAAGTACACAAGAGCATAACCTCGTGGTTCTTTTGGGTTTACATTTCAATCATAATCATTTCTTACGTCAGTAATCGTAGTCCTCTTCATTAGTTCAATCCGGGAACAAAATTTTGGATTTTCCATGAAACAACTTTTTCGACAAATTTAAGCTTTTTTCCAAACTTTCCAATCATTTTCCCGTCTTTATAGTACGTATCTTCGGTCCAAATACGATTTATTTTGTTTACTGCCATATGATCTTCGTATTCTAAGTCTTGTTTTGTTAAAATTCATTCCCAATCGTTATAGAAAAAATCTCAAAGTTGCCTTCGTGAAACAGAAACAAGCTTTCAATTTTGTCAAAAATTGTCAAACAACTCTTCTGTCCAACTTTAAATTTTTCTCTAGCCCGTTCTGTTCACTTTCAGTCCCCGAAAACAATTTCATTGAGTTCATTGATATCGAGACTATATATGTAGAGTACTCATTCATCCAAAACGATCCACAAACACTCTCGTAATTAGCTTCAAAAGTGCCCCGACCACCATCTTTTATTTATTCCCAGCAGCCCCAAAAGTTATATTCACCTGGCAAATATTTGCTTCAGTCCTTGAAATTATTAATTCGCACCAGTTACATCCAGAAGTGCAAGGACGCGACAACGATCCTCAATCCAGCGTATAAAGGCTCCATCATTACCGAGTTTGTTCATTTTGGTTTATGTTTGATTTTTGTAATTAATTCTTGTACATATTGGTGTTTATTTTGTTTGCTTGTTGGAAGTTTGTTTAGTTTTGTTTGCTCGTTGACATTTAAGTCACAATTTCATACTTTGCTCTCACTTTTTCAATGTTTGTAACCCGAAAATTTTACGAAAAGATTAATAAAAAATATAAAATAAAAAGAATTTAAAAATTTATATCTTGTGTCTCTTTTACTTTCGGTACCTTATTATAAGAAAAACTTTTTTTTCCAACCGACCTGTCAAGCAAAGTCGGGACCTAAAACCGTTATTTTTCTCAATCCTTGTGACGGTTGCCAATCGTTTTAGTATAGAAATCAAGTTATTTAAGCGCATTTTTACTATTGTTTATTTTATTCAAATTGAGAATTAGTTTCTCTGGCAAGCCACACACTTTTATTTTCATTAATTTAAATCCATGTAAGCGCATCAAAGTTGAAATTGGGATATTAAAAAATATCGCCAACAATTTTTGGCACGCACAGTGGGACCAAAAACAATTTTTTTAGGTACTGAAATTCTTTACAAAAAATATTTTCCATTTCCCATTTTGTTGGTTTAAGCTGAAATCGTTTTAATTTTTTTTATTTTTAGCTAGTTTGCCTCCTGGTAGTTTGCTTGTGTGTGCTTTTTATTTTCTTGTTATATTTGTTTTTCTCATTTGCATTATTTTGGCTGGTTAATTTAATTTAACAAGTTTATTAAAGATGTGACTACGAGAACAGGTAAGGAATCGACCGCTCCAAAGTCTGATGAAAATCGTAATACTAACCAAGAGACTAACATTGATACAAGCACTCATGAGGGTTATGTGGCTGACATTGTGAATCGATTAAATGCTCTCGAACAGATAGCTACCCAAGCCATGACTAAGGAAGATTTTGAGACTAGACAAGAGGCGAGAGATCGTCGTATTGAAGCATTTTGTGAGGAGATGTGCAGGGCCAGTGAGGCGAATGCTGAAATTGAAAGGAGAATCAACCGTCTTGCGGATGAGGTTAACAAAATCCCAGATAGATTCAATGAAATTTTTGCTAAAAATGCAAATTCTCATAATGTGGCAGACAACTCAAAGGAAAACACTTCTCAAAGAGATCCATATAGGCCACCACCCTCTCGGGAGGAAAATATGAGATTCAATGAGCGAGGAGACCGAAGATCCCCAGAACAACTTTCAATATCCCAAAATGCACCTTATTTTAGAGCCAACATCGGGCTCAATACCCACGCAGAGCATTATAATGATAACAATACTCGTGGTTCGGGGGGCACGTGGAGAAATCAAGAGCGTGAACACGTTCGTGAAAATGCTCGGGAAAATTTTCGTGATAACAATAATACATCTCGTTTTACAGTTTTGAGGAATGATGCTTATGTAGAACCAAATGATAGGCAACGTATCAGGAATATAGTGCAGGAAATTTACGGACCTACGATTCGTGAAATTCATTGCCCAGAGTTTCAAAAGGCTTACCCAAGGGAGTACGATCATATGTTCTTGTTTCCCCCTAACTTTCGGATTCCAGATTTCACTTTATTTTCGGGAAAAAGCGGTCGGTTTACGTTCCAGTGTAGCGGGATGGGCACAAGTCAACATCTCGACATGTGGCGATTATGATTATTTGTCGGATCATTAACTGGACTAGCATTTACATGGTACACAACATTACAGCCTGAATCGGTTAAAGATTGGTATCATATGGAACAATTATATCATTCTCAGTTTTATCGAACCGAACCTGAGGTATGTGTCGCTGAACTCTCGCGAATGGTTCAGCGCCTAGGTGAGTCTGTTGAATGTTTCGTCAATCGTTTCAAGAAAATGAGACATAGATGTAGAGTTAACATCCCTATAATATAATTTGTTAAAATAGCTTAACGTGGTTTAGAATTTGAAAATAGGAAGAAGTTCTAAGGCATTGATTTTAATGATTATTATGAACTTGTTGCTAAAGTATCCGAGTATGAGGAATTAATGCTTGAAGATATTTGTAGGAAGAAAAACTCAGTAGGTAGTTATCATCAAGATATAAAGCCCAATGAAACAAATGAAATAGCTGTAGCTGAGTTGACTAGAACAAGATCTCGTGTGTGCCCTATGTTAGCAAAAAGCCAAAAAATCGCTGAGCTAGTTAAACGAAACACAAATGTGCAATATACATTTAACGTTTCTAAAACTGAAGAAATTTTTGATTATTTGTTAAATGAAGGATTCATAACTTTACCCCATGGACACATTTTACCTTCTAGGGAAGACACACGTGGCAAAACCTATTGCAAATTTCACGATAGTTGGAGCTATCATATACAGTCTTGCTTTGTTTTTAAGAATGATGTGCAGGATAGAATAAGCAAAGGGGTGCTCAAGTTCCCGGAGAAGAAGGAGAGCATGCTAATTGATGATGACCCATTCCCGCCCATCGCCATGATAAACGCGACATCATTAAGTGTGAACCCTCATAAGCATGTTGTCTCGAACCAGACCCCAAGCCAAGATAAGAGGCGTCATGAGCGTCCATAGATGAAGCAGATTTGGGTCCTCAAAAGCACAGTTCAACCCATCAAAACGGAGAAGGAGCCTGATGCTCCCTAAATATAGCAATAAATAAGGCCAAGTATAACCTCACACCAAGTAATACACCATGTAATATAGCAACAGAGATTGTGATTGAAAATCAAGTAAAATAGTCAAGTTGTTGAATCTATTCAGCAAGTAACCAGTTTAATAAAGTTGATTGTAGTGTATTTAAAATCTAAACTAAGGTAAAATAATGACAAAACAAGAATAACAGAGTTGGATTGTGATATTATGGAGAAAATCAATCCAGGACTGGGGATTCCTAGGAAATTCCTATGTTTGACTCAATTAATCTTCAATTTACTTCCATGTTGTTAGATAACGGTATTCATCCTAACAAATAACATAAGTTTGGCCAGAACTTAACGAAATCTATTTGCAAGCATTCAGTTAATAGCTTGGTTAGGCAATATAACCTAGGTCATGCAAAGCATTATTGATTTGTGATGAATAAGGCCTAAGCCGTAGCCCGGACACGAAGCCGCTCTCCTGATCTCTCACGTAAGGTCTGATTATGCAATGTCGGTATAGATTATCTCCTCTCGGTCTCAAATCTATCTATAAACCTATCTCCTCTCGGTCTCAAGGCATTAAGCATGCATAAACAGATTATCACACAACACGTAAATAAACCTACAATTAAATCATTCAAACATATTCATAACTCAAGTTCACCCCCATCCTAGATTGGATGGAAGTTAGTTCATAATTGAACTAAACAAAGCAAAAGATGTAATGGAGGACATGGAACGCATAACTATATTGAAAATCATAACAAAAGAGTAAGGTTTAAGAGAAATCCCGAACCCAAGTCGAAAGATTACAACTTCAATAGTAGCAACACGCGAGGAATTGCTCCAACAATGTTCTTCGATAAAATAAATCCTAAGTTGAAAACTAAAAATTGAACTAAAGCTTGAAAACTATGAAAAACTTGTAAAGAAAAGATAAATGATGTTCCGAACCCCGCTTTCCACCTTGTAGACGACTTATATATGAGTAGAAATCATCTAGGATGTGAGAAACCCTTGTTTAGGCTGATTAGGAGTCTTCTAGGACGAATTAGGAAGAGACGGGCCGCTGTTTGCACGAAATTCGAGGCCCGAAAGACGAAATAAAGACTCATCTCGCCGAGACCAAGTGATGTCTCGGCGAGACAAGTGTGGTCTCGAAGAGACAAGGTGCTGTCTTGCCGAGATGACCTTGTCTCGGCGAGTTTCGACCCACGATTGAACTTCGAACCCGATTTAGAACGCCTTCCAGTCCGAATCTCGAGAACTCCATGTTGGCCCTAACAAGAACAGAATCACCTAGAGGGGGGGGGGGTGAATAGGTGTCTAAGTTGAAACTGAAAGTTTCTAAGTTTTTAAAGAAACTTAAATTTCAGAGTCAAATTTCCTCAGAGTCAGAGGAAAGCTTACAGAAGCAGCTTCTGAGGGAAATTCTACCTAAACACAGTTAGACTGTTTTCAGCAACAGAAGCTCTGAGTAAGATAGCTTCTGGACAGTCTTATGAACAAAGACAATGATAAAAAGAGTAAAGTTTGTTTCAGCACTAAATATAAGCAAGTACACAGAAGCAAATTGACAAGTATAAGGAAGGGAGAAAGAGATTCAGGAGGTCCTGATGAACAGTTCAATTTATCCAAGTTCGCCACAGAAGTCCTGTGACTACGTCTTGTCCCCTGTGGTCGCAGCCAACAGAGATTTTAAATCTACTATTCAGAACTTTTATGGCAAGTTCAGAAGCTCCTTTACATCAACAGAACTTAAGCTAATTTCTTACTTAGTTCTGACTAGCCTAAAAAGAGTTAAAGGATTTCCACCAGAACAACAACACTCTGTTTTCTGGATTTCTCACCCAACTCTAATCTCAACTAGATTTCTCTCTTTAAATCTAACTGAATATCACAAACGATATCAGTTTACAAGATTCCTAATATGAACTTGTTTTTCTTCACTCTCTCACTTTAACTACGGCTATGCTAAGAAAGATTGAGAATGGAAAATGGTGCTCTGTTTTTCTTGTTGAAACAGTGTGTTGAGATTTTGCTCAATAAATCACGCATATATGATGTAGTGGAGCTTGGCTACTATTTATAGTGGATGAAGATGACCGTTGGTGAATTTGAATCTTCAAGGAGATGACATCAGTTGTTGTAGCCGTTAATTTGTCAAGTCTTCAAGCGGTCTTCAAACACTTTGATTCCGTTAACCTAGTTCTTTAACTAAATCCGGTAAGTGATTTGAAGTTGAAGATAAGGTTGACTGGAAACATTCTTCAATTGGATCAACAAAGGGTAGACAAAGAAATTCTGGTTTCGCTTTGAGTAGACAGGCGCGCTCCTTCAAAACAGCTTTTTGAACTTTTGGCGCCTTGCATTAAATGCAATTGTCAGAGCATTAAATGCTAACGGAACCCATGACTTAGCTTCTGATAGCTAAATTCATTTGTCTAGGCTTCTGATCGAATTGGTAGAAACTTCTGATTGCAAGGAACCTCTGAGAAGAGCTTTAACAGACTTCATAGCATCGGAGCGGAGTATCCAGCTTCTGATCAATGAAACACTGTCTTCAGCTTTCGAAACTTCTGAGTCTTGCAGACAATCCAGAATTATTTCATTCAGCACCTGCTGAGTAACTTACATACAAACTCAACGAAAAAATTATTAGTCAGAATTAAACCGTATGTAAGGGAATTTTAATTTTCATCTTCTGAAACGTTTGGACATAATCAAAACACTTAGGGTTCATCACTCCAAAACATGAAAGTTGTCACACGCCCTCTTAGCTTTCCAGAGAACCTTGAATCACCACAATCGGAGTCCGTATGAGAAATATATGCCCGAAATACTGAAGGTCGTCCAAGCTGACTTCAGCGTTGTCTCGGCGAGACAGGGCGCTGATGTCACCCAAATTCTCTGATTTTTGCTCCGAATCTTCAATTAAGCTCCTCGGGTCTGAACCTCTACTCCAATTAGCTCCAACGCTCATAGAAAACTCCTGAAAACACTAATCATGCCATAAGCAAGTGCGGAGAAAGAAGATAAAAACAACAAAATGAACGAAAAACGATCAAATTGCAGCCAAACATAGAAATAGCCTAAAACTACAAATACATGAAGAGCTAGGACTAAATCCGACTCAAAATGACATAGAATACGATAAAATAACACTAAAAATCACCGTAAAAGCACGAGATATCAGAGCCACATAGACAACGGAGTCAAGACATAAAAAACCAAGTCAGTACAAGTCAAAGCCATTCGCGGTTTGTCACTCCATGAGCTCAAATTCCCTGTGATTAATGGTTTGTGAATCGACACAAAAAATTCCCCCAACCTCTCTCAAAAAGTGCAAAAAGAAGAATAAGGAAGAGAGAGGTGGAAAAAAGAAGAAAAAACGAAACTGATTTTTCTAGCATCAATTCTAGTAGTGTTTCGGCAGAAAAAATGAAAAAGAATAAAAATATAGAAATACGTGTGGGTGATTTTGTGATTCAAATAGGATGTGCTACTACTTCTTTAATTCTACCTCTAAGTTTTAGAAGTGAAAATCCAAGAGAAGAGGTACGCGACAAGAAAAGCATCAAAGCGGAGTCACAATTAATTAAAGCTTCGTCAGAGGATCGAACAAAGAAGGTTTATTTCGATAAGCCCACCCTGAAGATGACACGCCATATAAAGCCTTTGTACGTCAAAGCACACGTCGATGGCAAGCCTTTATCAAGAGTTCTAGTTGATAATGGGTCAGCTGTTAATATTATGCCATTAAAAGTTTTGTTATCTCTCGGCAAATCGGAGGACGATATAATGGCATCTGAGGTTTCCGTTTCAGCTTTCAATGGAGAAGTCGCTAAGACTTATGGGGTTTTACCAATGCAACTCACCGTTGGTAGTCAAACAACCACTTCAACATTTTTTGTGGTAAACTCGACAGCCAGTTATCAAGCCTTGTTGGGACGGGATTGGATTCACTCCAACTCTTGTGTTTCGTCATCCTTACACCAACTGTTGCTACATTGAAAAGAAGATGACATCGAGGTAATTTGGGCGAATGAAAAACCATTTGAGACACATTCTGATATGGTGGAATCTCGACTATATGAAGATGGCATTGGTCAACTGAAGCTTGAAACCGGAAACAAGAAAAAGTCATATACCAATCAAGTCAGGTGTTTATTTGAGCCAACTGCCATCGTGCCTTACCAAAGACCGATGGGCAAGGAACCAACCATCGAAGAAGTCCAATGATTTTCACACCATTAGAGAACAATGTGGTCGCATCAGCTGCTATAAATAAATTGACGATGCAACAAGTATTAGAGAAATTGTATATAGAAAACGACATCAATGATGTGGAGATCAAGGAAAGTAGCGGCCCTACAAGTTCTTTGGAGTTAGTCATACACGACGATGAACTTCAACTCGAAGATTTGAGGCAAGCTAATCCTATTCTAGAAGATGAAGGATCTATAGCAGTCGATCCGCTAGAAGAAGTTAATTTGGGGACCGAAGCCGAGCCTCGCGTCACGTTTGTGAGTGGTTTGTTGCGTACTAGTTTAAAGGAGGAGATTGTTAAATTGCTTCGCGAGTTCAAAGATTGTTTTGCTTGGAACTATGACGAAATGCCCAGACTCAGTAGGCACGTAGTCGAACACAAGTTGCCTATCAAATCTGAGTTCAAACCCTTCAAACAAGCACCACGACGGATGAGCAAAGAAGTGGAGTTAAAAGTGAAAGAGGAAATTGAGAAGCTGCTCAGAGCTAAGTTCATAAGACCAGCAAGGTATGGAGAGTGGCTCGCAAATGTTGTTCCTCTGATGAAGAAAAATGGGAAGTTACGTGTTTGTGTAGATTTTCGAGATTTGAACTTAGCCACCCCAAATGACGTATATGTGATGCATATTGCGGATATGCTGGTTGATGATGTGTCAAAGAATGATTTAATTTCCCTTTGTGATTGTTCCGCTGGCTATAATCAAATCCCCATATCTGAAGATGATATTGCCAAGACAGCTTTCAGATGCCCTGGTTCGATTGGCACTTTTGAATGGGTCGTCATGCCATTTGGTCTAAAGAATGCTGGAGTCACATACCAGCGAGCCATGAATGCAATTTTCCATGATCTACTCAGGGTTTCCATGGAAGTTTACATCGACATTGTCATAAAATCAAAGCAGGAAAGGGATCACATCGAGCACTTGAAGAAAGCATTTGAAAGAATGAGGAGGTACAACTTAAAACTTAATCCTTTAAAGTGCGCGTTTGGAGTCAAAGCTGGAAATTTTCTCGGTTTCTTGGTGCACCAAAAGGGCATTGAAATCGATAAAAATAAAGCTAAGTCAATACGAGAAGCTAAACCTCCAAGGAATAAGAAAGAACTACGGAGATTCCTAGGCCAAATTAATTTTTTGAGACGCTTCATCTCAAATTTGGCTAGGAAGTCTAGAGTGTTTTCTGGGTTATTAAAACTCAAAGAGAAGGAAGGTTTCAAATGGGAAGAGAAGCATCAAAAGGCATTTGAGGAAATTAAGAATTATTTAAGCAGTCCTCCAGTATTAATGCCGCCAAAGGAGGGCACACCGCTCAAATTATACATTTCCACTGTTGAAGAATCAATAGGTTGCTTGCTAGCTCAGGATAACTCAAATAAACATGAGCAAGCAATTTATTATTTGAGTCTAACACTCCTTCCTGCCGAGATGCGTTATAGCTTTATTGAGAAAACATGCCTCGCTTTGTATTTCGCCTGTACCAAGTTGCGTCACTACTTGCTTAAAGCAAGAGTGTATGTTATAGCAAGTACAAATCTACTGAAGCACATGCTGAATCAACCATCCTTTCCGGGAGAATTGGGAAATGGTCATTAGCACTAGCAGAATTCACTCTGATTTATTTACCAGAATCCTCGATTAAAGGAAAAGCGATTGCTGACTTCGTGACTGATCACCCTTCAAGCTTTCAGTATCCCGAAGAGATGGAGCTTCCAATTCACATGGCAAAAAAGAATCCTTGGACCTTGCATTTCGACGGTTCGAGTACAGACAACTCGAATGAAGCAGGTGTGGTCATTACTTCACCAACAGGCGCAAAAACCATCTTGTCTGTCAACTTGGATTTTGAGTGCACTAATAATCAGGCTGAATATGAAGCTTTGATCATTGGCCTCGAAATTCTCATTGATTTTGGTGCTAAAGAAGTCAAGTTCTATGGAGATTCACAACTGGTGATACGACATTTGACGGGGGAGTACAAATGCGCAAGTTTGTCGTTAACTTCTTACTTTGCATTTGCGAACCACTTACTGGATGAATTTGATGGGGTCGAGCTCGAACACATACCTAGAAGCGAAAATTGGGAAGCTGACGAGTTAGCACAAATCGCCTCGGGAATGAAAATCTTGAAGGGAGACTTTATACAAAGTTGTCCTCATCAGGCGCCAGGGACACCCGTCAATTTCCAATAGACAAATTCAGCTCGAGTCGTTTAACATCGATTTAAATTTGGTTCAAGATTGGAGGAAGCCTTTCATCAATTACCTTGATAACCCGTCCAACAAAGCAAAGTATTTTTTACGCGTTCAAGCACAAAATTACATGTTGTTGGCAGGTGACTTATATCGAAAAAGTTACGACGGAATGCTTTTAAAGTGCCTCGGTTTTCCAAGAGCTATGGAGGTAATGAAGCAGGTCCACGAAGGTGTATGCGGTGCTCATCAATCTGGAAGAAGAATGAGATGACTTATAAACAGACACGGTTACTTTTGGCCTACCATTTTAAAAGATTGTATGACATATGCAAAAGGTTGCAAAAAATGTCAAGTGTATGGCCAAATCCAACGCGTGCCTTCACCAGAGTTACATCCAGTCATTAAGCCGTGGCCATTTCGAGGTTGGGCGATGGATTTAATTGGTAAAATACATCCGGCTTCATCAAAAGGGCATTGCTTTATCATAGTGGCGACAAATTATTTTTCTAAATGGGTGGAGGCTTTACCGATGAAGAAGGTTGACCAAAAAGATGTAATTCGTTTCGTGAAGGAAAATTTGATTCATCATTTTGGAATCCCTGAATCAATCACGACAGACCAAGGACCAGCATTTCGAGGAAAAGAATTGAAAGAGTTCATGGATGAGTATGGGATTAAATTGATCCATTCGACACCTTTCTATGCGCAAGCCAACGGACAAGCAGAGGCGTCAAATAAGATCCTCATTGGCATTCTTGAAAAAATGCTTGAGGAAAATCCAAGAGATTGGCACACTATTTTATCAGAGACACTTTGGGGAATGAGAATGACAAAGACGCGAGCTACTGGTGTTAGCCCTTTCTTCTTGACATTTGGTCATGACGCAGTCCTGCCGTTGGAAGTCGTTGTTCCTTCATTACGAGTAGTGCGGCAACATGAGCTCGAAACTGATGATTATTTACAAGCGATGATCATGGAGTTAGAGGAGCTAGATTACGAACGTCAAAAGGCTCTTGATAATATCATAGTGCAAAAGAAAAAGGTCTCAGAAACTTATAACAAAAAAGTGAAGAGGAAGGATTTTGAAGAAGGAGATTTAGTGTGGAAGTTGGTTCTACCAATTGGTACTAAGGATCCAGAACTAGGCAAGTGGTCACCTAACTGGGAGGGGCCGTTTCAAATTCACAAGGTATTGCCTAGCAACGCTTTTTGGCTTAAATGTCTTGGCGGAGAGCCTCATCGGAGATACATAAACGGGAGATATTTGAAGAAATATTTTCCAACTATGTGGGACTCAATGGATATACCAACGAGTAATGAGGGACCAAATGATCAAAGTGAAACATGACTCGAGCCCAAAGGCCTAATGAGGTACTGTGTTTGATTTCGACTTTTCTTTTTCTGTTATAAATACATGCATCCTTTTATTTTTTTTCTTAAATTAGAAGTTAAAAAGAAAAGAATGAGAAGAACACTGGAAGTTTCTTTTGTTTTTGTTTTTGTAGCCATCATGTTTCTTTTAGTTAGTTTTATTTCTTTTATTAAGATGTAATAATCATACTCAGTTTTTTATAGTTTTCGAAAAAAAAAATATAATATAGAAAAGACAAACAGTAGTAGAAGAAGAGCGGTCAACATAAAAAGTCAAATTAAAGAAATAAGGAATATAATTCTTACATGTCCAGAATTGATTTTTTGTCCCAATAATTGCAATAAATTGAATAAAGTCTTAAAAAGATTAAATTGCCTAAAAACTTGGAATAAAAAAGAAATAAATTCGCTTACCGGTACGAGATGGATCAAGGAAGCAGGGAAGAAATGTTAACCCGAGGAGCTTTTTCCCATTTTTCGCAAATTTGTGCACCTTCTCGGTGAAGAAACATGCTCTCGTCATCCCATTGACGCATTTGAGCCACGCGAATAGCCAAACGTGCCTCTTCTTGCTTAATTTCAGTCTGCACCCGACTTAATTCCTGCCTAAATTCAGTCCCGTTCCTCATCAGAGCGCAACACTTACTTTTGACCTCAGACATCTCCTTCTTAAGTTCAGCCCACCTAACCTTTGCAATATGAATTTGTTCAAGGCGTTCTTCATCTATTTTCTTATCCTCTTTGAGTTTAGCATAGCTTTCTCTGCATTTGTTAACTTCAGTAAGGCTAGTCGTTGCTTGGAACGACATCTGACAAGCTCGTTTGTTCCGTTGAGAATATGCCTCAAAAGTAAAAGCCATTCGATCTTTGACATCAATCAAAGCTTTGAGCTTGGCTGGATCAATGCTTTTTGACATTAAAATGAAGAAATTTGTAATGGCCTCATTTACTTGAGCTTCTTCCCATTCGGACACCTTCATCATCATAAGCCTCGAAATAACTTTATGGGCAGCCATGACAACATCCACACTTGAAGACGGTGGGGGGGGGGGGGGGGGGGGCAATCCCATCCATGAAAGAAAAGTCCATCTCCGCGAACGGATCTTCAACTTGAAGCTCAACGGGGTCTAGGCGCATGTCATTCAGGCACGATTCCTGCAAATTCAATGTTTTCAATTCAATACGATGCGTGAAGTCTTTAGCTCAAAGAAATTAAGTAACAAAAAAGATGGAGTCACCTGGAGTTAATTAATTTTTACAAGCAATCAACACATGTCTATATGCATTTCTCTGATTTTCAACATTAAAAATGGAGCTGCATATTTGTTACAATATTATAGTCTTTCCATCATTTTTTCAATTTAAGGCTCACTGGCCTTTCTTTTTTTAAAAAAAAAAAGAGATGCAATTTAAGAAATCCAGCATATTTTTTCATTGAAAATAAAAGTTTTTCTGGGGAAAACTAAGACTGAATTACAAGACAACAACATTATATTCATTGAGCAGTTTTTTGAATTCATTTAGTTCCATAAAAAGCATACAAAGATAGACATGAATTTCGAGGCATTCGTTCGCATCGAAAGCTGTAAAAGATTAACGACAAGTGAATATCAGCAACACCACAAGTTAAAATCCACAAGAAAGCTCAAGTTTGTCTCGTTAATTCACACCACAACGAAACAAAATCTGCAAGAGAGTAAAGGTGCAATCACAAAATAAAATTTTAAGATTTGAAGTGGAACCTGAGGAGGATGAGAGTCGAGAATGATGTTCAAGGAAGACGAGCTCGGGAGGAGCTGATTAGTTGGAGGTCGCATTGGTAACCCGGAAGACATGGATTCAAACTCTAGAGCTGGAGCAGGAGATGCACTACGAAAACCAATCAGGTTTGCAGCAATATTGGTCACAATTTTTCCATTCATTCTAGCTTGAGCATCATCATATGCTCCACCATCATCGTAAACCAAGTAAGAGCCCTTACTCGGGTCCGTTTCGGGTTGGGAATTTTCAGCTTCTCCTCCATCAGTTTGACTCTTGCCATTTGGTTCTGCTTCTTGTCTCTCGCTTTCCTCCTCATCTTCATTTTCCATCATTTCATCGTCTTCCTCGCTTTGATAATTATAGGGCTCCATGACATCAATCGACTTTCCTTTGCCCTTATTAGTGTTTCTTGGGATGTACTCGGCTTCTTTTCTCGGAGAAGTCGCTTTCCCCTCAGTTATATTGATCGGATTCATATGAGAGTTATGAAAGCCAAACCCTATTCGATGAACTCTTCCCGAGCGCCTAATGTTCTTGTCAAAGAAGAGGCCTATTGACTTTGTCTTTTCAACAGCAATCTCTGGATCCGGGTGCTTTGTCTGCATGATCCTTGGGGTTCTTAGGTGATACTCAGAGCTTCCACTTGCATCTTGTAAAAAGAAAAAAAAAATGAAAAAAAGAAGTTTTAGTGTTATGTTCATTAAAAGTTTTCATATGATAAAAAAAAAGAAAAAAAAACGTTACCACGCATAGGAACACAATAAGTATAGACGTCTTGCCACCAAAGATCAAATATCGGTTGATCTTCAGAAAGGAAAATGAGTCCGTGAGTCTCAAGACTTTTTTCAGCATCATCAAGGGCAGTCGAAATCTCGTCTTTGCTAGCCCGATATCTCTCTTCACCGGAAACAAATGGCAATTCCCCCGGCGCAGCTTGATGCAAATTAAACTGACGAGCCCATAAACAAGGCGCATATAGGACGAGTCCTGCAGCCAGAGCTTTTGAGCTGTTTTTCTTTGAAATACCATGGTGCAATTTTCAGGTAAGGCAAAAGAGTCTCCACCACTTGGTTTCTCCTTTGTGCGTAGCATTAAAAAGTATCCGAGCACACATAGCCAGATAGGAATCTTCTTCAGTCAAAAACAGAAAGAAGTTGTTTAATGAGGTCGGAGTCCGACTCCGGAACAATTTCAGCACTTGTTTTAAGCTCAAACCGGAAGTTCCGTAACAATTATCTACTCCAACGTACTGTGATCTTGGGTAGTATATGTCATTTGCTAAGTGGGGAAAGTAAGTGAAGAGCCATAGTTGAAGGAGCCATAGACCCCCTTTTAGCTTAGTGAAAGCACGCTCCGTCACGACAATTGATAAACGATGGTATGAATTTGCTAAAAGCATAGTGCCCAATGCTAATTTCTGCCCTCTCGCCAAAGCCTTAGAAATCTCAAGAACTTCAGCTGTAGGGTTACAACCCATTGGTTCGAATACCCATTGGCTCAGCAAAATCCACACAAAGACCACATGTTCGGCATCCCCAAACTCTTTAGTCTTTGAAAGTTTAGTGATCGCATTGGAGTAGCTTCCCCATCCTTCCTTAGTCACGAGAGGAAACTGATCACATTCTATTTGGCTAGGTACTTCATCACCAAAGATCGGTAATCCCGTGAGTGCTACTACATCTCTCAAGGTAATTGACATAGGGCCAACGGGGAGGATCAAAGAATTGCAATGCTGTGACCAAAAACTCAGTGCACCCTCTAATACCGTCGCTTGCATTTCAATCTTTTGGATTGATAGTTCAATGAGACTATGGATTCCCATCTCCATCCAATGCCCGGAATATGTGTCTTGAATCCGGTCAACTATACTATTCCACCCCTCAAAATTTCGAGGAAAAACCAGAGACCTTTCAAGGGGATAAGGGCGGGGAGGTAATGAGGCAATTCTTCCAATAGCAGCAGCAGGTCCACAAGTCAAAAGCATGTCATGCGAATCAGAAAGATCGATATATAAGTTCACTCTAAAAAAATGTTCACTGTTAAACAGCTAAAGTCATATATGAAATTTTACCTCAGTAAGGTCCATTTGTTTACCAAACTTCGAATGAGGTGAAATCAGGAACGAAGGAGACGACCAAGCTGCAAAAAGGTACCCATAACTTAGTACTTTGACATTAATCGGTTAAAAACTTAATTCGTTGGATTCGTTCCCTCGAAACTAGTTTTTGTTTGCTCTCGGTTATTGACATTGTCATCATTGATTATTTTAAAGCAAGAGAATGAGAGTTTTGAATAAAGTTTTTTTTTTTTTTGTCAAAAAGTTGAAAAGATAATCAGAGCATAAACTCACTGCTTTTCATTTTAAAATTTTCAAAATCGTTCGTTCAAGCGTGTTAATCCTCCTAATTCAGTTCTTATGCATCAAGATACATCCCAAAAGCTATCTATGCCTTCAATTTCGAGTTTCCAAAATCCCAAACACCTAAACCCAATCATATGTTTCTCAAAAATCATGAAAATACAAATGTTTTTTTTTCACTAATCCATTTAGAAATTCATATTCCTCACTGAGTTCCTAGAAGCCTAAGAATAACTCTACGTCAAAGAATTTCAAGAAATAGTCAAGGCGTCACAAAAATCCATTTTCGAGTCATCCATGGAGTTTTCCTTAAATTTCTGGAATTGCAAGTCATAATACCCTTTCTGGAATTCAAAAATAAGAAGAGGAGGAAGAATACGTACCAATTAGAATGTTTTCTTCAAGATTCAAGACCACTTCCTTCGTTTTTAGGTTCAAACTACTGAGTTTTTGGGTATTTCTGCTTGTAGAAAGAAGCGTTTAGAGTTCTACGTCACTTAGAAGTTTAAGTTGGAGTTTATCTCACAATTAGAATTCAATTGGCAGTGATCTTCAGATTTTTGTTTTGTTTTTGAAAATGCAAGAGAGAAGAAGGGAGGGAGAAACGTTGGAGAAGAGGAGAGGGAGTTGAGAAGTTTTTTTATAAGAGTTGATTTGTTTTTCTCCTTTTTTCTTATGTTTCATTGTTTTAAAAAAAACTAAAAATAAATCTGGCAAACAAATAAAATTGAGTTTTTTGGGGAAACATTTTTTATTTCTAGACTTTGAGGGTTTTGATTTTAGAAGACATAATTCGTGCGCCAAATTTGTTTCACCTCTTTCTCACACGAATTAGGGGGCAATTGTTGGGGGGTAAAATAGTTTTTTTCATTTTTAGCATATGTTTAGTTTATAATCTATGTTATGCATTTTATTTTTATTCTTTTCATCAACATATAATAAAGAAAATAAAAGATATGAAAAAGAATAGAAAATTAAGTTAAGAAAGGCAAAAGAAAAAGTAAGAAACAAAAGCTGAAAATAAGGTATGTTCGCCCAGCCACTTTGACGGGACTTTTAGACCATTTTTCAACATGATTGTTGTAATCTGGTAACACATTTGGAAAGTTTGTGTTCTCAGTTTTCCAACGAGGTATTATGGGAAAAAAACGGAGCTGTTTTGAAGTCGGTAGACTTTGTCAAAGTCGGTTGCTCAGAAAATGCTAAAACAGAAACCACACTCTTCCAATTTTGAAAATCAAGCTACACTATCCCATTTTTTGAGCTCCAAATCACCCCATGTTCTTAGTTTTTGGAAAGTGAAGGTAGTGGGCATGGTGCTTGCTTGTTTTGGGGAAGTTATGAGTGTTTAGTTAATCAAAAACACTATAAATAAAAGCTCAAACCTTCATTGCAAATTCCACTCAACAACAACAAACAAACAAATTCTAAATCATATCAACTCAATTTCAGTCCACATTTGGTCGTTACTAGGTCTATAATCATCAAAATTTTAGTTGTTTAGCATAGCCAAATCGTTCTTAGAAGCTCTCATTCCCGGAATCCTCATTTTTAGTTCTCGTTAAAACTCACTTTTTCGGTTCATTTCAGGTTACAAGTTCTCCCAATATACTCAATCTTTTTCATTCCCGTCTTTTGCAAGCTCATAGTTTAGTCATATAGAATATTTCTCAAGCATCATTTAGATTAATCTCTAGCTATTTGCAAAGTTGCCATTAACGTTTGTTATTCGAGCTCTTGAAGTTTTTTCGGTAAATTGAAAGTACACAAGACCATAACCTCGTGTTGCTTTTGGGTTTACATTTCAATCATAATCATTTCTTAGGTCAGTAATCGTGGTCCTCTTCATCAGTTCAATCCGGAAACAAGATTTTCACTACACCATAAACAGCCTAATGCAACTCAATTTGACTTTGTTGCTTGAAAATTGATGCATTAGATTTATTTATTTTAGTGGAAGAAATATTTGTTGCATTTTTGTTGCAATTGGCTTCGACTTACTAAGATGGTATAAATAATGCAACAAATTTATAAATTGTTGCTTATTATGTTGCACTTTGAGTGAACTAATAGTCCAGCATACTTATAAATTGTTGCCTATCATGTTGCATTTTGAGTGAACCACTTAAAATTTTAAAAAACTGAATAAAAAAAATACAAAATAATTAAGTAGTGCGGCAAATGAAATTTTGGCTTCCCTCCATATTTTATTTTCCCTCCCTTAGTGACATTAAGGTATTTTTTTTGGACCCAAACCCTTTATCCAACAATCTCTAGACAAAACCCTTATTCTTCAACAAAACCTTCCCATCGAACCCCTTTTCCGCCGCTTCCTCTACTCTTCCGATATGCACTTATTCCGCCTCTGCTCCGCCGCTAATCTTATTTACATCGAAAACCCCTTTGTTTCTACTGCCTAGAAGCTCGAAGGCTTACTTCATAATGCCCTAGTTTTTGTCATCATCATCGCTAGTTTTTGTACCAATTTCTTGAAGAATTATATGGGCTTCTCTGCCTTTTTCATACTCGGTACGTTATCAAATCCCTTTCCACTTTTACTTAGCTCGAACATATGATTTCAGTTTTTCAGTTTATGGATTTTTAGAGCTTTGAGACATACTATTTAAATCACTTACCTTTCACACTACTTGTCGAGGCTATTTAAATCACTTACCTTTCTCAGTATTCTTAATTTTGTGGGTCTCTTGAGTTTCTTGATCTTATTTACATAATTGATTCGCTTGCTTTTGGTGTCCATAATGCATTTATATGGGTTTTATTGTTTGTCAAATTATTGGCATGTGGGTTTTAGAGGTGAGATATACTGAGTGTTCAGATCCTCTTTTTGTTCATATTGAACTGTATTCTCGAAATTGAAATTTTTGTGTCCAACTCCAAATATGCATAATTTACACATGTCTTGTGTTCATTATTTTTTTTATAACATTGACTTTAGTTTTGATGCCACTGTGTTTCCTCTTGGTAATTCCTCATGTAAATATACAAATAGATGATGAGTCATTACTTAATATAATTATTTGGTCCACCTTCTTGTCAATAGCTTACACAGCTCCACCATATTTGACATGGTAAATTCCACTCTTTCTTTTTACATATATTATATATAGAGTAAGAAAAGATTATAAGTTAATAGTATTTGAGTATAGAGTTGATACTTAATAGATATACATATGCTAATTTCTGAGGAACATAATATCAATTATTTATTTTTGGTTTTGTAGGCACAACATATTATTTTATACTCCGCTCTAGCATATTTCCTCAAGCAACTGCATCAACTAGTTGTTAACTAAGCTCTAATTTTGGTCTCCAAGTTTAAAATCTTGCAAAGGTAAGCTTTGAACCTTATACATGATTAACGAAATTGTTGTTCTTGCTACTTTAATGGGTTTGTGAGATACTTTTAACTGTTTTGTCTTGTTGTTTAAATGGATATTGGTTCTCTGATTGAATTATCATTTTTTTTATCGCTTGAAATAGTATATCGGTAATTTAGAGTTTATGTAGCATATCATGAGTTTGTTGTAGGTTTGTGATTGATGGTTGCTATTATGATATTATTGGGTGACCTGATCTAATTGATTACATTTGGTTCCTGTGTATTCCTGTTTAAATACAACCATTTTCATTTTCTTATTTTACGCTGAAATGTATGAGTATAACGGCTTGAGGTGCTTCATCTTTTAATTAGATCTATATTTTTTTATTTTGACCAGCTATTTATTAATGGAGTGTGATGATAATAAATGGTTGGAACTTCCGAGATATAGTGAAAGATATTTGAATGGAGTAAACTTATTTTTAGAACATGCATTTGTTGAATATGGTGTAGGAGAACAAATGAGATGCCCTTGTTCTCATTGTTATAATCTCAAGTGGCATAACAAGAGCTTAATTTATGAGTATCTAATTTGCAACGGACCAGCATTGACCCTTATTAGTTGGATTTATGATGTTGTGAGAAAAACAGGTATTGATAATAGAAATGTAGAAGTTAGTGGAATTGGTACAAATTTTGGAGATGGAATAAACACAATGTTGCATGAAACATTCCATCATATAGATGATGACTTAGGCATGAATGACCGTGAAAACGCTGGCCCAAACTCAGATGCTGAGAAGTTTTATCGTCTTGTTGAGGAGGGAAAGCAGCCCTTGTAATCGGGTTGTGAGAGATTTTCTAGGTTAAGCTTCACGATTCGTCTTTACTTATTTAAATGTGTTCATGGAGTTAGTCAGGCTGCATTTTCAGATCTGTTAGAGTTGATTAGGGACGCTTTTCCTTGCGCCAACATACCCAAGTCGTTTAATGCTGCAAAGAATGTAATTAAAGACTTAGGCCTTCATTACCAAAAAATACACGCCTGCCCTAATGATTGTATGTTGTTTTGGGCTGAAGATGAAGGTGAAACTGTTTGCAAAGTTTGTGGTGCTTCTAGGTGGAAAGTTCTAGAAAATGAACATGTTGGTGTTGACAATGAAAATCTGAAGAAACGTCACAAGATTCCTGCAAAAGTAATGCGATATTTCCCTCTAAAACCAAGGTTGCAGCGGATGTTTATGTGTAAAGAAATGGCTGAGTTAATGATATGGCATGCAAAAGGGAGGAAAAAAGATGGCAAGATTAGGCATCCAGCAGATGGTGAGGCTTGGAATGCAACAGATATTATGTATCCTACCTTTAGCTCTGAAATTCGTAATGTCCGTTTAGGTTTAGCGTCTGATGGTTTCAGTCCTTTTCGAACCATGAGCATATCCCATAGTACATGGCCAATTCTATTGGTTAATTACAACCTACCACCTTGGCTTAGTATGAAACCAGAAAATTTGATCTTATCTACTTTAATCCCTGGCCCAACTTCTCCTGGGAACAATATTGATGTCTACATGAAACCTCTAATCACAGAGTTGAAAGAGTTGTGGGATGAAGGGATCAAAACTTATGATTCCTTTACAAATCAAACTTTTACTTTGAAAGCAATCCTACTATGGACCATTAGTGACTTTCCAGCATACGCTATGTTGTCGGGCTGGAGTACTAAAGGTTGTAAGGCTTGCCCAGCTTGTCATTACGAAACCTCTTCAACTTACTTGAGTCATAGTAGAAAAACTGTCTATTTAAAAAATCGGAAGTTTCTTGTTAAAAACCACAAGCTCAGGCTTGACAAGAGAAGATTCAATGGTCAAATTGAAGAGCAAAGTGCACCTACTGAGTTGACCGGGGTGGATGTTGAATGGCTGCTACGTCATTTTAAGAATGAATTTGGGAAGAAAAGAAAGAAAGCCAAGCCCAATTCTGAATGTCCTTGGAATAAAAAACCTATATTTTTTGAATTAGCGTACTGGAAGCATAACTTATCTCGCCACAATTTTGATGTCATGCATATAGAGAAAAACCTATGTGATAATATATTGGGGACTTTGTTGGGTATTCCTGGTAAGAGTAAAGATCATTTAAATGCTCGATTAGATTTGCAAGATATGGGCATAAGGAAGATTCTTCACCCTCGACTTTCTAGTGACAACAAATACATGGAATATGGGGCTGCCTGTTTTGATATGACTAACAAAGAGAAGGAACTCTTTTGTAAGGTGCTAAAAATGGCCAAACTACCATATGGTTGTGCGTCTAATATTGGACGATGTGTGCAAATGGGTGATAGGAAAGTATCGGGGTATAAGAGTCATGATGCTCATTTCATACTTCAGTATTTGCTGCAGTTTGCCGTGAAAAAATCCTTAAAGTCTGAGGTTGCATTACCATTGATTCGGCTGGGTGCTTTCTTTAGAGGGTTGTGCAGTAAAGTTGTTGATCCGGATGATTTAAAGAGGTTGCAAGAAGATATCGTGGAAATACTTTGCCAACTTGAGATGATATTCCCACCATCATTCTTTGATATAATGGTTCACTTACCATTACATTTGTGCAAAGAAGTTCAGCTTGGAGGTCCTGTGCCAAGTAGGTGGATGTTTCCAATTGAACGCTTCTTGGAAAAGTTAAAATCATACGTCCGTAATAGATCGAGACCAGAAGGGTGCATAGCTGAAGGGTATTTAGCAGAAGAATGCATCACTTTTTGCTCAAGATTCTTGGGTGAGAGTGTTAAAAATAAACTCCACAGCCGGTCGGTTGGTATTGGGGGTTCAATTGTACCTACTACTGGTTATCCTTTGGGTATTAAGAAGAATAAGCAGTGGAAATCTATTCATTTGGATGAAGACACTTGGAATAAAGCTCATCGATACATTCTTTTCAATTGTGACAATGAAGAAGTGGAGAAATACATAGAGTGAGTATAATGTCAATTTTTCATTTTTTAACTAAATATTTAGATTTACATGAATATATGTATATATAGATATATGATTCTTATATTTCATGTTCTGTTATTAATGTAGGGAACATAGGAATTTGTTGGAAAGTTTACCAAGGAGACAAAGGTACAAAAAGGAAAAAGCACACAGTTTAGAGTTTCCTAAATGGTTTAGGGAGAAGGTTGAAAGCATGGAGTTTGTTTCTAGTGATCTGTTGAGTTTAGCAAAAGGTCCAATTCAGGCTGTAAAGAGGTTTAGTGGATATGTTATAAATGGATACCGATTTCATACTAAAAAAAGAGATGAAAGGTGTACAACCCAAAACAACGGTGTCTTGCTAACAGCGCTAACTAGTAGTTTTGCAAGTTCAAAGGATCGAAACCCCAAAGTCGGGGAAGTTACTTACTATGGAGCAATTGATGATATCATTGAGGTTGATTATTGGGGTACATTTAATGTTATCTTGTTTAGATGTTCTTGGTACCAAGAAGAAAAAGACAATTATGGGCTGCCTCGAGTTAATTTTAGTAAGGTATATCAAAAAGATGACCCTTTTGTAATGGCCTCACAAGTACATCATGTATTTTTCATTCAAGATCCCGTAGAGAATGATTCACATTATGTTATTAAGAAGTTGTCGAAGGAATGGTATGATATGGGAGAAGTTACCACTGAAGAAGATACAAATGTAGCAGACCTAAGAGAGGAAAGTTCTATGTTATATGGTGAACTTGATTGTAATGAAGTTAACTGGTGTAGAGAAGATGTGCCTATAAGAAAAATTCCATATCCAACAAATGTTCACCCAAAAGAAACTGATTACTCAATGATTGATGTTGATTCAGACATTGACGATACTGATTGGGATTGGATGAATAATTAAATGTAGGTTAGTTCATGCTTTCTTGTAATAAATTTATGTGGTTTAAATATCTTAAGTTATTTGATACTAAAATTTATATCAATATGCTTGTGCTTTTTTAAGATAAAGTTAAGAAATTGCCACTGGTTTAACATTTCATTGTAATTTCTGTATTTGTTATGAATTGCTAGTGGTTTGACCATTAATATTTTACTTGGTACAGGTTACATTTTTGTTCCTAAATGGAGGAGAAGAAGTGTGTTGTTAAGTTCTACCATGGTGGAGAATTTAGGAACAATATGACTTATGTTGGTGGTGTTGTGAAGGATTTTTCTGGTTATGATGATATAGAGCTGCTGTCTTATACCGCCTTGATGAGTGACGTTAGAAGTCAGCTCCAATATACTGAAATAGGAGGAATCTACGTGAAAATAGATGATAA
Source organism: Euphorbia peplus (assembly GCA_028411795.1). Classification (NCBI taxonomy): domain Eukaryota; kingdom Viridiplantae; phylum Streptophyta; class Magnoliopsida; order Malpighiales; family Euphorbiaceae; genus Euphorbia; species Euphorbia peplus. Next base: position 21,171,784 of record CP110840.1, read on the forward strand.
AGAGGGCTTCAAACTCCTTTGGAATGACAAAGATGTATTGAATTATGCCGATAAGGCAGCTGATTCGGGGACATTGGAATTTTTTGTAGATCATGTACTTGACAACACAGATACTATTGTGAAACAAACACAGCCGTTTGTTATTGTGCGACCAAGGAAGCTTCCTACTATAGGTAATTTGTATTTCATTACTTATTATTTTTGTCTTATCTTATCTTAATATGTAATTACATGAAATTTCTTATATCAGGAAATCCATTCAGAATTGCGAGGAAAAACGGTGAAAAATGTAACTACGTGACATTAAAAAGTATTCAAAATGAGACCAAGAAAAGGATTGCATCTAAAGAAAAACATAAGGGCCTGGAAAGGGAGAAAGATATCTTGGTGCATGTCATTCCTGCACCAAACGAAGGAATTGGAGATTCTGATGATGTTGAAATGCCAATTCACATCCAACATGAGGATCACTTGGTCAACGCACAAAGTTATGAACAACTCCGAAATGAAACTATTGCAAGGAACAAACAGAAGATTGATGAACTGCGGATGGAGTCCATCTCAAAGGAAATGGGAAAATCTGGGAATGAAAACGTTGAAAAACAAATTGTTAAATCGAAGGTATAATGGCTTAAACACACCTCTTATCTTATTGTTATATCTTATAACTTTCTAACATAGCCATGTAAAATACAGAAAGTAAAAGAAGTGCAAAACAAAAAGGATATTGGCAGCCTCAATGTGACTAGGAGGACAACACGTTCCTCAGTACTTGCCTCTGAAGTAGGTGTTAAGAAAACTGTCACAAATGTTTCAGTTAGAGGAAATGCTGGAAAAAAAGTGCATGCTGAAAAGAGTGTTGAAAAAAGAATGTGTGCTGAAGTATGTTCTCATGTACTCTTAATTTTCTTTATTTGTATGGGAATGTTCTTTGATTTTTTCAAATTTTTATGTTATTTACACGTCTGTTTACTAGACAACGGAAGAAAATGGGGCAGAAGTTTCTACAATGTTGGACATAATGCATCTAAGGAAAAATAGGCAAGAAGGTGTTGGGACTATGGAGAATTATCTTGCATTACGACAACGACAAAAGGAAGCTACAAATGAACAACATATGGAGTCAATTGACCCACCTACTGAAACAACCCCGTGTGAGAATGATCCAATTGTGCAACATACAAGTCAAGTATCACATGAATCGGGAGGTGAACTATCTGTTCTTTTATTTACTTATATTCGATTACCATTCAATTGTGTTTTGGCCATATTTTAGTCTTTTAATATTTCACTTGGAATGGGTATAATATTGACAGCACCAGTTAGAAAAACTAAAAGGAAGTATCGAGGTACAACAAAACTGAATGCAGTTCATACAAGGGATATTGGAGACAGGAAGGTGATTATGTTGAATGAAGATAATCAACCAATTGGGGATGATGATGAAACCTTGACAGAATTCAGTAACTTTTTAGGGACATTGGGAAGACAATATGTGAAGTTTATCCATGTGAACTGGACTAAAGTTCCTGATAAAGAAATTTTGTGGCAATTTGTCCAGGTAACTTTTTACTTCAGGAATACTACAACTTTCTTTTTCTTCTGTTAATTAATTTCTTGTTTATGTAATGAATATGTTAGCAAAAGTACATTATACATGATGATGGTAAACCTTGGGCGATGAAAGCTATCTCTGCTGCTTGGAGGGGTTATAAATCCCGACTGAAAAAAAAGCATTATAAAGCTTATGACAATGATGCGGATAGACTAGCAAACAGGCCTGATGACCTTCCGCTTGAGGAATTCAAAATTCTTCTCAAATATTGGGGTGATAAAAAAGTACAGGTAAAAGTACACTAAAATAAGATTTAAGTTCTTATGAAATTTTTTTAAGTTTCTAATTAACTGATTCTTTCCTTTTTATTATGGAGGAACGAGCTAAAAAAATGGCAGAGAATAGAAAACGTGTCAAGGATACACATACTGCTGGGCCAAAAAGTTATGCACAATTAAAACATAAGATGGTACGTTTCGAGAAGTTTGTGATTTTAAATTTGGTTTTTATAGTTATTATTATTTTTTGGGATGTTATAGGTATTATTTTACAGTATGTTTGAGCCAATAACAATGTATTTCAATAATTATTCTGATTGATTGTTTGGTAATTTATTATGCGTTATATTTTACTTTAGAAACGTCAAAATCCAAACAAAGTGGCGCCATCTAATGCGGAACTTTATATTGAAACTCGCAAAAGGCATAAGGAACGCAACTGCAATGCATCAAATGATTATGTTAAATCTAAGATTGTAAGTCCTTATGTAATTGTTACACTAAACCATATCATTAAAAGTGTTGAATATCGCTTAATGTGTATGCTAGTTGTAACTATCTTTACTGTTTTTTCATGTACGTAGGCAAGGCTTGAAGATATGAAGTCAAAGGGAGACGATAGTGGACTGGTTGATCACGGTTCTGATTCATCCGATGAAAGTTTGTGGCTTCATGGTAGGAAAGGAAAATCAGTGAAAAAAAAGGGTCCGGCAATAAAAGCTCCAACTGAATTAGTGATTGATTTAAAAGAAAGCCTAAGAGAGGAAGTGAGAATAGAAATTCAAGATGAAATGAACATGAAGATAAACTTGATGATGAAAAATTTGGCACGACTGGATCCAACTTTAAACATTGATTTTGACTCGATCAATGGGGCAGCTAATGAGGTAAATGTATACAATAGATGATCTGATATATTTTACGTACACGATACTAATGAATTATTTCACTTGTTGAATTTAACCTTGTCGTGCTCATAGTGTCTTGTTTACATAATATAATTTGCACTTTCTTGGGGGATATTACTCCAGGTTGCCTCTATATATGATGATGAAATCATGTTTCTTGGGGGATACTAATTCACTTTTCTTGGTGGCTTTAAAATACTTTTAAGTTTTAGGGATTGTCTCTCTAAGTTTTAGGATTCCATGCATTTGCCACACTAGCTCTTAGTTTATTTGCAGTATAAATGTTAAAATAGAATTCCAGAAAATTCTATATTGGTTTTTTTGGCAATATAAATGTTAAAAAGCAAATATGTGAATTATGTTTTCTTATACAGGACATTGATGAAGAAGATGACGAAGATGAGGAAGAAGATGACGACGAATGATTGAAGATTATTTTTTAAAGAGGATCGAAGATTTTGAAATATGAATATTTTGTTGAACGTGTTATTGTAATGTTATTTGACTTTCTTAAAGAGAGTTTAGTTTATCTATGATTTTGGATTTATAAGTTGGTTAATGGATGATATTTTGTATAGCAGAACATTTTTAGATATTAGTAAAGCATTTGAATTTATAATTTTGGATCCAGATTATTCAAATCATAATGAATAATTGTTGCAAATGGCAATTAAATAGTAACAAAATGTTCAATAAAATTGTTGCATACATTTTTGTATTATTGCAAAAATAAATTGATTTTGCTGCAAAAACTGTTAAAAATGTTGCATTAGATGTCTATTACATGCTGCAAAAATAGTAAAATTGTTGCATTATACACACTAGTTAACCACATTTTGAGGTAATGCAACAATAAAACCTTGTTGCATTAGCTTGAAACATTGTTGCTTCGACAAACCAAATTGTTGCAATTGATAGAAAAACACGCAACTTTTACAGATTGTTGCAATTGCATCCAAATTATTGCTGTTGACCAAAATTGCAACAGCCAAATCCGCAACAAGTTGTTTTTGTTGCATTAGGCATGTTTTTGGACTATTGCAACGTAAAAGGAGGTCTAGGCTAACAATGTGGCTCAGTTGCAGTAGGCTGTTTATGGTGTAGTGTTTGGATTTTCCATCAAACAACTTTTCCGGCAAATTTAAGCTTTTTTCCAAACTTTCCAATAATTTTCCCGTCTTTATAGTACGTATCTTCAGTCCAAATACGATTTATTTTGTTTACTGCCATATGATCTTCGAATTCCAAGTCTTGTTTTGTTAAAATTCATTCCCAATCGTTCTTAGAAAAAATCCGAAAGTTGCCTCCGTGAAAGAGAAACAAGCTTTCAATTTTGTCAAAAATTGTCAAACAACTTTTCTGTCCAACTTTACATTTTTCTCTAGCCCGTTTTGTTCACTTTCAGTCTCCGAAAACACTTTCATTGAGTTCATTGATATCGAGACTATAGATTTAGGATACTCATTCATCCAAAACGATCCACAACCACTCTCGTAATTAGCTTCAAAAGTGCCTCGACCACCATCTTTTATTTATTCCCAACAGCCCCAAAAGTTATATTCACCTTGCAAATATTCGCCTCAGTCCCTGAAATTATTAATTCGCACCAGTTACATCAAGAAGTGCAAGGACGCGACAACGACCCTCAATCCCGCGTATAAAGGCTCCATCATTACCGAGTTTGTTCATTTTGGTTTATGTTTGATTTTTGTAAGTAATTCTTGTACATATTGGTGTTTATTTTGTTTGCTTGTTGGAAGTTTGTTTTGGTTTTGTTTGCTCGTTGACATTTAAGTCACGATTTCATAATTTGTTATCGCTTTTTCAGTGTTTGTAACCCGAAAAATTTACGAAAAGATTAATAAAAAATATAAAATAAAAAGAATTAAAAAATTTACATCTTGTGTCTCTTTTACTTTCGGTACCTTATTTTAAGAAAAACTTGTTTTTCCGACCGACCTGTCAAGCAACGTCGAGACCTAAAACCGTTATTTTTCCCAATCCTTGTGACGGTTGCCAATCGTTTTAGTATAGAAATCAAGTTATTTAAGCGCATTTTTACCATTGTTTATTTTATTCAAATTGAGAATTAGTTTCTCTGGCGCGCCCCGCACTTTTATTTTCATTAATTTAAATCCACGTAAGCGCATCAATGTTGAAATTGGGATATTCAAAAATATCGATAACAAAATGTGGATATGGTACAAGTGGAACACCAATATTGGACCCAAATGTTATTCGTCCTCGTGGTAGACCAATGTCTACTCGTTATAGATCAAATAGTGAAAGCGAGCGTGGACGCGGGCGCGACCGTGAGCGTGATAGGGTATGTTTTTTTATATATATATAACAATGTTCGATTAAATAATAAATTGTTCTACAATTTAAAAAAGGATTTATTATTATTATTATATAACCATTTATATATATTGGTTTTATATTTTTAAGAAATTGATACGAGTACTCCAGTTATAGCAACTCAAGACAATTTAGTGTAAACATTTATGCAAAATGAACGGAAGGATTTTGAGTGTTGGTACTTGAAACTAGTATTTTTCATTTTTAATCTTTTTAATCAATTGTAAACTTTGATTGATAAATTTATGGGTTATTTTGTGTTAAATACTTATTTTTATTGTTTTTTTCAATTATATCACATACTTACAGAATAAATCACATACTTACAAAATAAATCATAGTTATTAAGAAAAATAATATAAAAATACAAGTATATAATTTAGCTCATATATATATATATATAAATAAAAGAACATAGACATTCATACTTGGTACAATAATTGTAAGTATATTTATCTTAAAAGTTTTGTCATTTTTTACTTAGAATTAATATTGTAGAAGTATACTTTCTTATAACAAAAGATCTAACAATAAATAAATAAATTATATAGTACATCATAATATAACATTTTTTACAATTATTGAGATAAATATACTTACAAGTTCAATAAATAAATTCTGAGTAAATAAATTCTGAGTTTTGAGATAAATATAGCTCACATTTTTTTACCGAAAAGAACCTGTAATTGTACCCAATTAATAAATTTTGAGTAACATTTTTCAATATAATTTATGATTTTGTACACAAATTCCAAAAAAATGAATATAGCACATCATTCAACATATCATTAAAGTCTTGTAATATAGATAAAATAAAAGTATATTTATATGATTTAAGAATGTGCAAAATAGATACTCCTAATAAATCGTTTTTTAAATTGTAGAACAATTTTTCAAGTGATAAAACTGTGATTCTAACCATTCTATCCAACATTTTTCTATCCATTTAGCACCACCATTTTAGAAAATGTAATATGAATTATAGAGTTTGGATTATTGCGTAAGATCTCCTAATTTCAATTTGTATTTACTATATCATATATTTTAAAATAGACATTTTATTGGTATAACAATCTATAGACTTTATAAAATTTATGAAAACAATTTAATGGAATCTACATAGATTTATAAAACAATCAATGGAATTAGAGGAATCCAATACAATCTATCTATTCTAAAACGTCTGTCAAAATCTTTTAAAATTTGGATTGAAATATATCCTCTAATATTTTAATTTTAATGACTTTAATGTTGTATTTTTAATAGTTTAATGACCTGTGTAATTATCCCACAAAACTCTTTTTTTTTTTCAAATTTCTCTAAATTTTTTTTTATGCATGGATAATCACGACCGTCCGAAAAGCAAAACATATTACCAACCGTCAGATGAGATCCTTAAGTAACCCTATATATAAACAAGCACACATACTTTCACATCTGATCCACCAAATTAGGGTTTCATCTGCTAAAAAACTCCTAAGCGCCGAACTAGTCGAGAGCTTGAACTTGCCGCAAATATGGCTACCCAAATCAGTAAGAAGCGCAAGGTAACTCCATTTTTCTTTGATTAGGGTTTCATTTTTGAAAAATCGTTATGAAATGTCAAACAGCAGTGAATTTAGTTAGGGTTAGGGTTAGGGTTTGGGTTTATGTATTTAATAGAATTTTGAATTTGGATGGATGTGGGAATTTGAGTTGCTTCCTTTATATGCAGTTTGTTGCAGATGGTGTTTTCTATGCTGAGCTGAATGAGGTATTGACCAGAGAGCTAGCTGAGGATGGATATTCTGGTGTTGAAGTTAGGGTTACTCCTATGCGTACTGAGATCATCATCCGGGCCACTCGCACCCAAAATGTTCTCGGTATTCACAAACCCCTTTCCTTTTCTGTTTGTTTGAATAAAATTGAAAACAATCCACCTCACCAGAGTCTAGTTCTGTTTCTTGTGTGATTTTGTACCGATGTGTTGTTTCGTATGTTAGATACAGCTTTACCACAGTAACATAGTAAAGGAAATTGGTGTGTTGTTTGATATGTCACATACAATTGTACCACTTAACTTATTAAAGGATTGATTGTATTGTTTTTCTTGTTTTTTTCCATCAGGTGAGAAAGGAAGGAGAATCAGGGAGCTCACTTCTGTTGTTCAGAAGCGGTTCAAGTTTCCTGAAAACAGTGTTGAACTTTATGCTGAGAAAGTTAACAACAGGGGACTTTGTGCCATTGCTCAGGCTGAGTCTCTCCGTTACAAGCTCCTTGGAGGACTTGCTGTTCGTAGGTACGTTCTAATTATTTGGACACTGTTTACTCTTGATTATTGAATACAATTTTATTTTCTGCAAGTTCTCAGTCAATTATGTTATTTACTCATTTTACATCATTTGCTTGCCCTCTCCATTGATTTAGTTCGTTGCTTACCGTTACATTTTTTGAGCATGCCATCTTTTCAAAAAGTTGATTTCCCACAAATTTAATTTTGTCATCCCAGAATTACTTGATATGGTTTGATCACATCTAATGATGCCATCTTGTTTGCATTTCCCAAGGAATCCTGTTCGTATTCTTCGGTTAAGATATTGGATGGTAGAATGTCCTTTTGCATCAGTAGTCCTCTGGTTTTTATTAGAAAGAGTGCTTTGTAGTGTTACATCTACTTTAGTGTGATACCTTTTTTATTGAGTACTGGTTTTGATGAGTTGTTGCAACTTTTTTCTTCCACTGAATATTTAGCTTATGTTATTATTCGTATTTTTCCGTGAGAAATACATGCTAACTTAAGACACTGTGTTGTCTAGTTCATTACCAAGTGCATCTTGATTTGTCTTTCTAGAAATATCTTGAATTGTTCTTGATTTTTGTCTGACATGAGAATCTTCTGTCAAAAAAGTAGGAGGAGGCTGATCGCTTAATTTTAAATTGAGTTATTTTTTTCTGACTCCTTGCTAGGAATTGATTTTCTTTGGCATGTGGAATGGCTAGGCATTTTAACTGAAGCCAAGTTTGCTTATCAACTTGCAGCTGCAGTGTGCTTCTGCTCTTACGTTAGCTCTTAAATAACTTGGGACAATTACTTTGTCATCTTTGCCTCTATATAGACAAACGCTGACTGTTTATGTTTCTACGTTTATACACATTTTCCTTTTTGTTTTTGGAGTTTGTCAGGGTCCTTGTGCCACTTTTTAGGTTCTTCGAGTTTGGAATATCCTCCCACATTTTTATTTGTCGCCTGGTGCTCGATATGTATTTTTTTCTAAATTGCATTTCTTAGATTGTACTTGAGATGTTCATTTTTTTAAAACTATTTTCCCTTATTCCTTGATCTTTTTTGGTACCGAATTTCTTTAATAGTCTTTCTGTTTAACATGCCAGATGACCTCCGATAATTTATTATCAAGGCTTCTGTGTGAAATCCTTGACATTAAGTTTCCCATGCTCCTTTCCAGCCCCTTGTGCTTTAAGCTTGCATTAACCATCATGTCTAAACATTTTTGGCTGTATATTTATTTTCGGTCGTATGTGTATCACTGTTTTTTGCATGCTTATCCTGCTATTATGATTCGTGAACTTGTGTGTTTGTACTATTTGTGGTTTGACTAGTTATATTATACTTGAGGTATGGGAGATAGTGTTTGATTTATTTATTTTGTTATGTTTTTTCATGTCTCGCAGTTATTATTTTTATGCATGCTTCCATACTTGAGCAACATGAGTTTGAGGAGTGGAATTTTATTTCATTTCAGGGCATGCTATGGTGTGTTGAGATTTATAATGGAAAGTGGAGCAAAAGGATGTGAGGTATATATTTTTAAAAATAATCATTGGTTTGCTTTTCTAAACCAAAGTTTGCTGCAATCACATATTATTTTTGTAGCTTCACTCTTAGACTACTATTGTAGGTTATTGTGAGTGGGAAGCTCAGAGCTCAGAGAGCTAAGTCAATGAAGTTCAAAGATGGATACATGATATCTTCTGGTCAACCTGTTAAGGAGTATATTGACGCTGCCGTGAGACATGTGCTTCTGAGACAGGTCAGTTACTACCCTTTTATGTTTTTTTATAAATACTGTAGTCCAACAGTGCCTTGTTCTCTGGAGTAATTATTTGGTTTTCCTTATTGGTATGTGGTGTGGTATTAGGGTGTTCTTGGTATCAAGGTGAAGATAATGCTTGACTGGGATCCCAAGGGCAAGGTTGGTCCAATGACACCTTTGCCTGATCTGGTAACCATCCATCCTCCAAAGGAAGAAGAGTTTATTGCCCCACCCGCTCTCACCACCGCCAATATTGAGGTTCCAGTCGCCTAAAGCTTGAGCATGGAGGCAATAAGTTTGTAGCCCTTATTTTGCCGTTCTTTTCTATTTTTATATATAATGTTAGAGAAGAAGATACTAGAGGTTTGTATGACTTGAGTTAGTTATTTTGCTGGATTTTATTAATTAGCAACTCAAAGTTGTCTCAAGGGAGTAAATCTTAAGAGTTCTCAACATTTTTGTCTTTTACCACCGGTCTTATTCCTTTAATTGTGTGTTGATAGTCTTCGTTGAAATCATCTGTTAAACTTTTAACTGCTGTTTAGTGGGTCGTTGGCTTTAAAATGCAAAACTGGTTATGATGCTCTGTAATATCATATGATAGAATTAGTTTTGTAGCTGGGTTTATTAGTAGTCTCAGACAAGGACAATTCAGGTTATATACATCAACTTGTCCATGAGGTGAATTTAGTAAATCTTGGTCATAATTTACTTTGAAGCTGGACTTTCTCACCAATGAAAGTGTAGTTCAGTTTTGCTGTATCGGGGCTTAGGAAGTTATGCGAATCCTTGACAGCTATTGGTAAATTGATTTTAGCTTTTCATGTTAGGCTCATTCAAGGCATGTTAAGGACATGATCAACCTTATTCAGGTATAGTCAAGTTAGTGGATTTTGTTAGGGTTCTTTTTGTGGTTTGGTTGGAATGTGGAGCATCTTGAACTGGCTTATTTCCAGAATTCATCAAATGGGAATGGGTTAGATGTATGAAGCTATGACTTTTGACGTGGTGTTGGGAAAGTAGTGTTTATCAAAATTTCATTAACATCTATATCCTCTTTTATTGCTTGTTTTTCATTTATCTATTTCTTATAGCAATTTCAACTTTGAGAGATTCTTATTGAAGGCTAATAGACAATCTTCTGTTAAAAATTTTACAAACTACAATTTTTGAAAGAGGAAACTTTGTACATTTTAACCTTTATCATATCAAGGAAATGTTCATTAATCTTCTTTCTATTCTATTTATTGTTTGTCACAAGAATCAATTTTTTTTATCTCGTCGAATGAGTAGGATGTAAATAGTTTTTTCTTTTTGTTTTATTTTTTTCAAAATGAAATAAAATCAGGGTAAATTTCAATTTTCTTTTTCTTGATTTATGTGATTTCACTTCAAAGGGCTAATTTATTTTCGTCAAAATGAGAACTATAATTTCACACCATAATTTCACACCTTGACATAATTTGACCGAAATTTATACGGTACAATTTAAGGTACTGCAATGTACCGTAAATTTATCCAAAAAAATAATTATTATTCTTAATAGTAAAGTATATAAATTCAATTCAATTTTCCAGGGCCTTCAACCAAAACGTGTTTTCATGTGTTATTTTCTAAATCAGATGTGCCTTATTGTGTACTCCTCGTTCCTCTACCAGCATCTCCTCCAACCATTTGCCTCCATAACCACTACCATCTCCGACCGCTTTTCAGATTTGGCTTTTTCTGTTCTCCTCCCCTCTCTAATTTATAACTGTAAATTAGTTAATTTGTTTAGTGATGTTGATGGTATATAACAATTGGGTTTATATAGCAACCAAATTAATTAACTTGTTCTGCTGTATTGTTTTGGTACTCAAACCTCTTAAGTAGGATTCTTTTGTTACGCGGCGAAGAAAGTAAGTATTCACTCGCAAATGACTAAATTAAGAATCAATTTTATCAATTTCATATAGAAGATTTTTGCAGCTGGAATCGGAAAAGATTCCTCCTCTTCCTTCATTGGTCGGAAACGGTGCTGGGTTCCATATTCCTTTAAGGCCAAAATCAAAAATTCTAAATTGGATAAGAAAGTAAATAAAAACAAGAGGAATTTTACGACAATAGACTTCTATACAAGAATACTCTATATATGAATAACCTCTATTTTGTTATAAAAAAATTTAGTCTCAACTTCGGCCAATTGTAAATAAGAATAACTTCCCTAATGTTAATTGTTACACATTATTATTTACAAAATATACCTTTATATAAGAATAATTATGTGTATATGTATGGTATTTAAACAAAACTTATAAAATATTTTAGAAAATTATGGCCTTAAACCGTATGCAAGTTCCTAAAGCTGCCGAAAAAGGTCATTTAAGTCCTTCAACTTTGGAGACAACCCCCAACTATGAAAATGTGACATACTGAGTCTTTCAACTATAAAAATGTGGACTGATTGAATCCTTATTCGATAACGTGGCATTGAGTTGGCAAATGTAAAAAATAATAATTTTAATAGCAACTCAGTGTCACGTCATCGAAAAAGAACTCAATAGGTCTACATTTTCATAGTTGAAGTACACAACAGGTCATCCTCAAAGTTGAGGAACTAAAATGACCTTTTTGGACAACTTCAAGGACCTGTATATGGTTTGAGCAAAAATTATTGAAATTATGTATGAGCTGGAACACAAAGTTCAATTTGTAATTATAAATATTTATCATTTTTCTCATCAGTTGTGCTCACCTAGTCAATAACTGACCAAATATAATTTGGTCAATCACCATTAGATTAAAATTTAAGGATGGAGATTAAAATCTCATGAAATCACCTAAAGACGACGGGTTGATACGAGACTATCTAGGGTATAATAAAAAAACAAAAAACACTATTTATAGTTAAAGTAAAATAGGTGATTTCATTAGGTTTTAATTTTCACCATCTGATTTTAATCTAATGTTGATTGCCCAAATTGTATTTGTCAATTATCGACTAGGTGAGCACCACTCTTTTCTCATAAAATCTTCAAATTCTCTATATGTTGGAAACTAAATCACTATGTCATTTCTAACTAATAATATTTACCATTTATAAACTTTAAGTGCTGATTTTTTTTGATACCGAACTCTATATAGGTATCTATATATTATATATTTAAACCTCTAACGATAGTCCTACGTGTCGGCTTCTCCTTATTTCACTCTCATTATCGCTTACATGTCATTTTCTTATAATTTAAGATTATTTAATTATTTAATATTAGTATAGTGCCTTGAAGATGTCTTAATAATTTAGAGTATATTATAAGAAATTAGTTATATTATATTTATATTTAACAGACTTTATTTATTAATTTTTTGAAATAATTAATTATATTTAGAAAAGAAAATTTATACATATCGTGCATAGCACGGATACAAGACTAGTCACTTCTCAATTATTATTCAAATAGTACGGTAAAACGTATTCTTATATAGAGGTTCTACTATATATGCCATGCATATGACGTGGTATATCAAGCCTTTAATTTTCTGACAGGTGGCATCTTAACCAATAACAAAAAGAATTTTGATTTTTCATCTTATATTTGAACCCACAATTTAACGCTGTGTAATTAATTAGTAATAATTTAGAAAAAATTCTAAACTCTAGAATAAAAATCCTAATTCTTAAATCATAAATTCGAGTGAATTTATGATTTAAGAATTAGGATTTTTATTCTAGAGTTTAGAATTTAATTACACATCGTTAAATTGTGGGTTTAAATATACATCTCGAATTTATGATTTAAGGTTTAGAATTGTTATTCTAGAGTTTAGAATTTTTTTTAAACTATTACTAATTAATTACATAGCGTTAAATTGTGGGTTCGAATATACAAAATAACATGATATATTTAGATTTTTCACATATAATGTGTCATAAGGTTAAAATACAAAATAACATGGTATATTTAGATTTTTCATAAAGACAAAAGAGAAAGAAATCTCATCAAAACTTAAAATCAAAATAAAATTTGGACATATACAAAATCATATGGCGGAAAAGTGGGACACGATGAGACATTTTTAATATATTTAATTTATAAAATTGTGCTATTAACAGATGTTTTGATATTATAGGTTAGAATGATAAAATTATAATTTTTTATTTCATATTTGATAAAGTTACCGTACCTTATAATGTATTGTAGACTCATCCTAATTTGACACAATTAAAATGTAGGTTAGCATAATTTGACACAATTAAAATGATGGTTAACAGCTTCAAAAATGGCATTTTCAAAGATTCTGAATTTGATTCTTTTAAGTTTTTCTTTTGTTTTGATATCATTTAGGTGATAACTAGATAAATATCTATGCAGTGCGGTGGAAAATTTAAATCAAAACGAAACCAAATATATATATATGGTGTTCAATCATAAACTCTCTTGAGCTTAAGTTGATTAAAATTAAGGTCGACTTAGAGTTTATTGAAGTTATTTTAATAAAAGGAAAAAGAAAAACCTTCAAAGTTGTTTAGTTGAGATATTCCTATTCAAATTTTTCTGGTATAGCATTAAATTTTAGTTAGGAAAGTGTTATCCAAAGATTGTGTTTGTTATTAAAGTATTCTATATGTTAATGATGTTTAGCTAACAAAATAAATGTAATTTCTACTCTAAAGGTTTTCTGTTTGTGACTTAAATTTAGTAAAATAATTTTCAATTCAATTTAATTCAGTCACTATATAACATCTAATATTTTAAATAAACCTGAATTTTAAAGTGACCACCACATTGATTTGCTGAGCCACTAAACCTGCATGTGAAACCACTTGATGGTATATAGTATAATAAGTGGTCTGAAAATCGTTCATCTTGACTAATTAGTCGGTGAAAATTAGAAAACCTTGACGATTTTCGTTCGTAGATTGTTTCAAGACAATAAGCTGTATAATGTTTGCCTAAACGACACTTTCAACTCGTCAAATTCATGTCACATCAACACAAAAGTGGAAAAATGAGCAATATTTGACAAGTGGGGGGCCAAGTGAAAAGAAATTACAAGTTGAGGGGACTAAGTGAAAAAGATTATAAGTTCATGTGGCTTACAAGTTGTCCCTTAAGTTAAATGTGCTAAGTGAAAAAAATAGACTAAGATCACGGTGTTAGGATCGAATGCAATTACGATAACGGAAAACCAACAAAAAACATGAATTGTTTACGCAGTTCGTCACTCAATGTGAATGACTACGTTTGGGGACACTACCAATCCAGTATATTGTACTATAATGAATGGAATACATAATACAAAAAAATAGAGCTATATTTATACTATTTAAATCTTAAACCACAAAGGAAATCCTAAACCACCAATGTGAATGATTACGTCTGGGGGCACTACCAAGCCAGGATACTGTACTATAATGAATGGAATACATATTACAAAGAATAGAGCTATATTATACTAATTGAAATCCTAAACCACCAAGGAAATTTCTAACCGCCAAAGAAAGTATGGCATTGTTATAATTAATCTCCAAAGTCCAACATGGGACTACGAATATATTAAGCTTTGATTATAAGGTTAATTTTAAATACGTGCTGCGTGGTTTAACGGTTTTGCAAATAAAGGATTGTGGTTTGCTTTTGAGCAAATACAAGACTGTGAGTTGCATTGTTTGCAGAATTTAGGAAATGGTTGATTCTGTTGACGTAAACAGAAACATTATTTGTTAAAAAAATTTTCTGACTTTTGAGCTTAACTTTTACATAAACGGTCAAAAGTTTGAAAAAATATTTGTGCAAAAATATCGTCGTTTACTTCAACAAAATCAATAATTTTTTTAATTTTGCAAACAAAGCAAACCACGATCCTTTATTTGCTCAAGACAAATTACAATTCTTTATTTGAAAAACGTGAAATTACATGACACTTATTTGAAACTAATCATTAATTATATTACGATAAATTTATATTTTGTTGGAAGGAATATAATTATTAGATATTGGAAACATTATGGCTTAACCATTAACGTCCCAATTTCAAAGAAAAGGAGTAGTATTTTTACCATAAAAGAAATAAGAAAAAGAGTAGTATTTGACCCTCTTTGAGACGTCATTTCTTTTAAGATCATGAAACCCATTGACTTTTTATTTACTGTTATTATTATAATGGGAGTGCAAAGAGATAAGTGAAGATGAATCATGGATGGATGGAGGCATTAATCGAAAACACAAAGATTATGAAAAATGACAAAGAGCAGCCGCCCTCACCATTACACCTAATTATATACTTTAAGTTAAAATATTAATTATGTAAGTTGGATCTTGTTTCCCCATTACAGGAAAAGGATGCAACATTGTGCACTTTCTTCCTATGGGTGTGCTCTCCATTGCCATCTAATATTTTCCTTAGTGGTCCACTTTACCCCTCTTGACATTACAAATCTGAAGTGGTTTACACGTAAAAAGGCCTAAGATAAGTTAGACCCAATAAAAGTCAGGTTCAAAGCTAAGCCCATCAGCTAGACGTGTTTAAATAGATCCGGATTTGACTTGGACAAATGAGTAGGATCCACATGATTTTTGTGATTTTCACTACAACCCAAAAGCCTCTCAAGATAAATAGGGGTTCTCAAGAAAGCTTTCAAATCAATCTCTCTCTCTCTCTCTCTCTCTCTCTCTCTCTCTCTCTCTCTCTCTCTCTCTCTCTCTCTCTCTCTCTCTCTCTCTCTCTCTCTCTCTCTCTCTCGCTCTCTATATATATATATATATATATAGGTTATCTCCTATAACT
This sequence comes from Euphorbia peplus, assembly GCA_028411795.1. NCBI lineage: Eukaryota > Viridiplantae > Streptophyta > Magnoliopsida > Malpighiales > Euphorbiaceae > Euphorbia > Euphorbia peplus. Next base: position 21,187,682 of record CP110840.1, read on the forward strand.
TGATCATATTGATCATATCAAAGTAGTTTATGATGCTTCTTTAGCGCAACATGATTAGTTATAAATAGAGTTTCATATTTTTATTAACTTTAAATAACTCCTACATTAACATGTCGTCTTTTATATTTTCAAAAAGCACTATACTTTGGGAGCACTCTAGAATTTTTCTAAGATGAAAATACTTGGTGGATTGATCTTGGACATCATTAGTTGGTGCAATGAATGTGGATTATATATTAGTCTCTTAGCAAAAAATGACAAGAAACCATGGTAGGAACTGATGCGGCCTCGAGCCTATTGATACAAGAAGGCCTACAATTAGAGGACAAGTGTACCCTATCGTTATCAAGTAATAATCCGGGGGTTAAGTCCGGGTACCGAATCCATGTGATTATACCAAAAAGTATCGAACTACTCGGTCTCGAGTTGTTATCTAAGAGAATAATACTTTGGGTTCTAGTGACTAACAATCTACTTCTAAGCTAAACATACAAACACTACTTTTCATGGATAGAATCAAACTAACGAGTCTAACACATAAAAATGTCACAACTAATTTATCAAGATAAATAGGTTAGCTACTCCTTTTTATCGCACTACACCAGACTCTCAATTGTTGCTTATGTCCTCGGAGAGGAATCTCTTTGCCAAGCTTGAAGATGGAATGAAATTGATGAAAATGGAATCTTCAAAATGTGCTTTCAGATTGTGACTCGCCGAGGCAAGTGTATTGCCCTTCTAGATAATGCAGTTTTTCCACATTTTTTGACCTTTGATAAATTGCCCATAAATTTCTCATATGACCTTGTATTTGTAGGAGTCAAATTGCACATGAACTCTAAGACATAGATGAACATACTTCTAGTTTTGCATTTTTCGAGATTTGGATTGGAAGGCCTTCGAAATTGGCTCTCAAGCGATTGCATCTTCTGGAACCTTTATGTTCCTAGGTGTGTCAGTTGACTAGCCGAGTGGAATTGTTGACTTGACAAGTAAACTGGACAACTTCTCCTTTCTTCATTAATTAAGTTGCGTTGACCCGTTGACTGTTGAGTTGACTCGATGAGTGGAGTGTGAAACTTGTGAAACCTTGTTGACACGCAATTGACTTGAAGAGTGGCGGATTTGACTTGACGAGTGCAACTGAAACCGACCAAAAATACCTTTCTTCTTGACTTTTAACCCCTTTAAGCATATTTCTCCTATCTTTTTGCTCCTAAATGAGAGTAGTTTCACCCTTAAATGTATGTATGTGAAATATAATCATAAAGAAGCTTACATCTTTGTAATGGATACCTACATACAAAATGGTTTTAGTTAATTAAGTGAATTTTAGGTGAAGAATAACCTTTAAGTACGAGAAATTCACACTTTAGGAGGTGAGTAAAATTTATGCACACTATGCCTTAAAATAGGAAAAGAACAACTAAAAGGGACTAAAACATCATTAAAATACATTGTAAAATCTCGAAAAGATATGGATATTCTATTCCTATCAGGTTCTCCACCTTCGGGACTTACTCCAACAAAAGAAAACATAATCGACAATGAACAGCTGAAATACAAAGACAAAGAAAAAGATAAATATGGTATCTCAATCAACAAAGACTTCGATGACACAGTTCAAGAAACGTCAAACCCTTTGATCAAATTAGTGAACTGATGATACGGAATTAGCTACTTGTCCATATTTTGTACTTATTTGGATAAAAAAGTTAGTTTATAGCTGTAAAGTTATGTTCTACATTATATTTGTGACATAAAAGTCCTCGAACTTTACAGTAGACTAATATTGTACTTAATGATATAGCCTAGTACATGTAATAACGTCGATAGTTTTTCAGCTGGATTTTGTTTGATATACTTATAGTATTAGCTCCTAAATTCTGTTTTGTTCTTTGAAATTATGTTCTCATGAATTGTTTTACTTAGCTTGAAGTGTTGTCTGTATGCTTAAGTTTATAATAAGATGGTACTGATTGTCAATTGGATGTAGGATGGTTGGAATAAGAAACAAGAAGAGGGGGAATTTGTGCCAAGCAGGTTAGATGATGCCCTAAATCGTGCCTTGAAAAGAAAGATCGTAATGGTAGTAATGGTAGGCCGATACTAGGAGTTGGCAGCGGGACAACTTTCACTACTAGAAAACACGCGAATAGAGACGGAAATTTCCGTCACAAAACTGAAGAATTCGAATGGACATTGTGACGGAAATCGTGACGGAATTAGACTTGTGTTCGTCAACCAACCCGGAATATATCGAGCGTCACAGATCGTTCTGACGTTTCTTGTGACGGAATTTTATGACGGTCTTGAGACGGATAATCCGTCACTCCTTATGACGGATTTGCTGACGGAAATATACGTCACTACCTCCGACGTTTTTAGTGACGTTGCCTCGTCTCAATTTTGAGACTGAAAGGAGACAAATTGCCACGTCACCAAGAAGATTAGTGACGGAAATTTCTGTCACGATACTTATTACACTACAACAAAGTACGTCACAATATATCGAGGCCCAAACTTTTTATAAATTAAAAACTAATTTGGATTGAATGGAGCTCCACAACTGTAACAGTTCACATCTAAAAATATCTCACATTTTCATCAACTAATAATGAACTTTTACACAACATCACAAAAATCACAACTGATGAATCCAATAAATTGATCAAGAAGCACAATACAATTGATGAAAACAAAAAAAAACAGGAGAAAGATGAACTCAAGAGGAGAGCCAAATAAAAGGGAGTAGTCCATACATGACTAGAAAGTGAACCAGAAGATTACCATGATATACTGACCTAAGACATGTAATTCAGGTGATCGAGTTGACAATGAAGGTGCAATAGAGTCTCGTATGCATGATTCATGCTTAGTCTGCAGCACCATCATGGAGTGTACATCCATTTCTTCAATCCTCATGTCTAAGCCCTAAATTTAAGATTTGAGTTAAATTAGACAGATTGTTAACTTGTATACAAGAAAACATAGTAAGTTATAGCTTCTTCAACATATCAGATAAAGAACATATATGAACAGGGACTGTTTCCTACACATTATCTAAATCCATTTAACAGACCTATGAAATATAATATAATAAACAAGCAAATTACAACTGATAAATGACATGACTTTGCAAGGTACATAACTGAAGATCAATCATGCACGACCGAGAACATATAGGAGTAGGATCAATAAATGTAAACAGCCTAGACATGAGTGGACTTCTTTATTTATATGAACCCCTATTGTCCTTATTTAAACATAAAACATGTTGTCATTAAGATATTATTGGCATGAGTAAAAAAACCGATAATACAATCCACTCCCTTTCAACTGTGAATCAAAGATCTTTACCCATGCATATAATATAGTATATTTAAGCAAAGCTTCAAGGAATTAAATCATGAAAATTAATGCATTAACACAAATTAAGCATTAAATTAAAATCTTAATTAGACAGCCAACAAATGCACACAGGTCTAGCATTTGAGAGAATTACCTCGGTGAAAATGATCTAGAAACGTGGAGCAGGACGACGGATTAGAGAGCAGCAACGACAACAAATGGTAGATCATAATGGTGGACTACAAGCTCGTCAATGAGGTGTGCTAAAGCATAGAAAAAAATAATTAGAAAAGTTAGTATTAAAATCCAAAACAATGATTACACAAAACACACGAGTCAAATACTAAAAGGATACAATATGCAATTCAGATTCAAATTTGAGTAAAGTCATCAATTATATGCATCAAATTGGATTAAATTGCATAGTCCAACCATCTTCTATTTGCTCATAAATACACTTCCAATCTATTTGTTTTACCTTTAAAAAAAAAAAGAAAAAAAACTAACACTGCATTTATAACCATATTAGCTTTTAGCCAAATTAGCAAGTTCAAGGATAACGAACACTTGAATGAATTGAACACAAAACTTTTAAAAAATTTGATCTATTTGCTATTACTACCACTGCAATTAAACCACATTTCTACATTAAGCATAAGAAATCAACAATGAAATAATTCATAAAGCAAATGAACTCAACATTATCATCTTCGAAAGTGAAAAGAGAGATTGAACCACCTTAAGAGACCACCAACGATGTTCAGATGCAGATTCTCATCTTTCCACCTTCTATACTGTCCCTCTCCCGACTTTACCAGTTGGATCGTCTCACAATGCAGAGCTATAGAGGTGTAGTTTCCGACCTGACAGAACCGGATCAGCAGGAGCAATTGCACCTCCATTAACGCTGGGAACAGTAGTATATTATCACCAAGCTCAATCCCCAAAAAGAAAGCAGCAACTCCTGAAAATGGAAGTGAGACAGACAATTATATGAAAGAGCAAAGAAGTCAAATCTTGAATAAACACTACTCACTCAAGTTAATCAGAGCTGCTAAACAAAATAGAATAATAAATCTCGAAGTTGCCAATTATAAAACACTAATTTCATTTTAAGTATGACCTAATCTCCTTAATTTTATTCAGCAACTCGAACTTCAAACTTGACAACTAGTAAGTGTTGAATTTCCAGAAGAATAATCTCAGATCTAGCAGAAAACATTTCAGTTGAAACTCCAAAAGGTAACAGATGAAACAGAATTACTTAGTTTTGCAGAGAATTGCAGGAATTAGCAACCAAAACAAGTTACATTTTGAGTGTTCATTGAAATTAGTAAAACAATAGCAAGAAGTATGGAAAGAGAGCACAAGGAAGAAGAAAGAAACTCACAGATTTATAAATATGGGATGAGCGGCTTTTGGGATTAGTAACTCGGTCGCGACCGGCTGAAGCTCTGATGACTAGACCGGGGTGGTCGTCGTCGTCGTGGTGCGAAATTTGAGTGAAGACCGATGGGGTTGAAGGGGTTACAATGAGAATTAGAAGATGGAGAGGTAGAAGAATATGAGCGGCGGAAATAAAAAGTAGGTCGAGTAACCCTAGTTTTCAGAATCAATATTTTATACCCATTTAACCATTCAATCCTGACCTTTCATCTATACACTCATCAATGGCCTAGATCTTTCTCCTTTCTCTAAACAAACTAATGCCCCAATCATCTATAACTCTTTTTTTATAGAACCAATAACTCAATTAAAATTATCATTCAAAATTATTAATGGAAATTATTAATCTAAGCTACTAACTAACAATTATATATATGTTTTGATTTGTAAAAAAAGTTTAGTTAAGATCAATGATTCACAATTTAAAAAGAAAAGTCCATGATTCACTTCTACTCAAACCCTATTCAATTTTGTAAAATTTACGCTAATTTATTTTTAAAATTGGATATAATTAAATGCCATTGTAATTTTGTTTAAATTAACTATATAATCTCAACTTTTAATTGCCTTCATATTAAGTGAATTTTATTATTTTAAATTTTGCAAATAATGATACATATTTATACTTATAATTCAATTAAAATGTGTGCATTCTAAATAATTACTTAAAAAAGATTAGGATCTTAAAAAAGACGATGTGGTCATCAACGTCAAAATGCTAGAATATTAAAATCTTGAAAAACCACAATATCCATTTTCTAAATAAAAAATATTTAGATACTAACCTTAATACTGACCATGACCGCTAACCCTAACCATAACCCTAATCTTAGTCAATTTTTGTCACTTTCACACATACTCTAGCCAATTTCCATAATTTCATCTGATTTCACTTAAAGTGTTCCGCTTAATTCTATTAGATTTAAGTTACAATAACTATAAACTTTAAATTCTAAAACTATAACCCTAGATTATATAAAAAAAAACTATAACCCTAACCTAAACGTAACCCCTACACTCAAAACATAACTCTGACTCCAAACCTTAATCAATTTTGTCACTTTGACTCAAACCTTATTCAATTTTGATTTCAATTTTAAGATTTGGCATTCTACTAGATTTAACCATTCCATAAATAAACCGTAAATCAGAGTTTAATGATTCATTTATTATCGTACTCGAATTTCTCATACGTGAAAAACTTGTCCTTTTGTTGTCAAACTCCGGTGGTCAAATATATTTCATAAATAAACTGTAACTCTAAGTTTAAACTATAAAAGCTTATCATTTTCTCTCGTGTTTTTATTAGAGGTAAAGAATAAAAGAATCTAATAAGTAATTAATTATAAAATATAATGCATAAGTTTCAAATTCCCTCAAATCTTCATAAGATATTTTTATCAAGTTATATATAAGAAAAATTATAAAAAAATTATATATAAGAAAAAATATACATTAATTATTTATATTTAATATAATTTTGTATAGAGATAAATTTTAGTTTTTCATATATTGTCAAAAACAAGAGAAAATGCAGAATTAAACATAGTGACGGAAAATTCGTCACCAATTCCGTCACAAACATGTTTGATCCCAAACGGAATGTGTTCCGTCTCGAAATTCCGTCACAAGAAGTAGCGGGAATACTCCCGCCAAATAATTAAGACGGAAATCTCAAAACGTCACAAAAAACCGTCACAAGCCGTGACGTTTCACTTTGCGACGGGATTTCCGTCACCAAATGCGTATCATTTGTTGCGAAAATTTTTTCCGTCACAAAATTCCGTCACTATTCAGCAGATTTCTAGTAGTGTTTGAGAGAAGCATTTGGGACATGTGATCATAAGGTTATTAAAGAGACCGACTTGGAGGAAATGGAAGAAGGATGAGGCAAAAAGTGAGAGAGGATCTGAAGGATGAAGTGAGAGAAGAGGTGAGAGAGGAGATGCGAGGTGAGCTAAGAGAGGAGTTGAGAAATGAGCTAACCTCTAGCATGAATGCTTTGCTTGAAGAGAGGTTTGTACTGCTTGCAAAACAAATGAAACTACCAGATCATTTGATGGTGCATTTTGAAGTCAATAGTCTGATCGCTCCTAGTAGTTGTCAATCAGGGGGTCTCAACTCTTTGGCTAGCCAAGAGGTACTGTATTTATATTAACTTTTTCAATGTTGGTGTAATTTTTTGTTATTTGCTAACAACAAAATTCAGGTAAATGATTACAAGCAGCCTCAATCATGTCAGCTAGCATTGTTTCTAAACGATCCAAAAGAGAGAGTCATCGTTGGAACTGGTATGTGGTACCCACAGATGAGGCTTGATCACAATAAGCCCATGTCGTCTGAAAATATGAGAGTGAGCGTTGATAAGTATGAACAACAGTATAGAGATGTTCTTGTTCCTATTCCGTCTAGCAGAATTAAGAAACTTCATCAAGCCCATGGTAGTTTCGTGCAATGGCCAAAAGAATTGGTTGATCTCTCAACCAATGAGGCAAGTATATGATAACTACCTACATTAATTCTTATATGTATGTTTGATTTTAAACTAATGTGTATCTTATTTGGTATTTATTAGGTAATCAAGAATGAAAACACTGCTAATAAGAATGAAGTAGTTGGTGCTCAAAGGAAGGAGGTAGCAAATGGTGCTAATAGCAAGAAGGTTGTAACTGGTGGTTCTCAAAGCAAAAAGATTGTAAGTGGACAGGACACAAGAGGATCATTTACAAACCCAAAAAAAGCCTTTGGTCTTGACAAAGAATTTCAACATCTCGGTAAGAAGTGTCAAATTATGCGAGGTGCATTGTATGGGTTTTATCCCGGTCAAATCATTAAAATGCCTTATGATAAGGACACTTTCTTCTATAATGATGACACGGTTTGCATCAAGAGAGAGGATGTCCTGGAATTTCTTGCAGGAGACTCCTTAGGTGTTTCGTGTCTGCAAGTCTTTCTAATGTAAGATATTGGCAATACTTGTTATATCCGTACAAACCTCAAGTTTAGTTTTAATCCCAAGTATAACCTTAAATGTAGGGCTCTCTTGGATCATGTCGACAATATGTGTTTGGATTCATTTGGATTCATGTGTCCTGCATTGACTTCAAAAACTATGATATCAAGTTCTATGGATGAATGTACAAGGTATATGACTAGAGTGATGCAAGAAAATCGCACTAAACGATTCATCTTATGCCCATACCATCAAGAGTACGTATATCTAAGTTATCTTTCATTTGAAATGTGAGAATCTGTAACTATAAATTATTATATGATATTTATATGTACAAATATCATTGGACTCTACTAGTGTTGTGCACTAGTAGAAATGAGGTCTATGTATTTGATTCCATGCGGCCGGCTTCAATGGAGAAGCGAGTTCTATCAATTAGGATTACACTTGGTAATGCTTTTCGAGGTTATAAGTTGCAAACGGCACAATCAAGCATGGTTCCATTGACATGGATCGAGGCCAATGTAAGTACAATTTGAAATTTTTTAAAGTTAAATTAATTAAGCATATACTTACTCACCGTGATTATACATTTTAAACACGTAGTGCCTCAACATGATGGGTCAACCGAGTGTGGCTACTTCGTCATGTGATACATTTTCGATCTAGTTCTTTCTCACTATAATAGCGAGGACCTAACTAAGGTGTGTGTTATTCACAAAGTTGTCATTTATAATCTACACAAATTATAATGAAAAATATAGTTTGTTCTAAGTTTTCACTTTTGTTAAGGTTCTTCAAAGGAGCACGCCTTATTTCGAGAATGAGATAAATGAGGTTAGAGATATATGGGCAAAGTATTTTGTAGCCAATGCGCCGATTTAGGATCAAGAGGTTAGTACATATTTTTCCGTGAACTACTATACATCGACCCCCTAAATTCCTAAACATCGATCCCGTCCGAGTTTTCATTTAAAAAAAAAAATCCTAAATACCCTTATACCTACTTTTTGTTAATTTTACTTTTTGTATTTATATATTATACTTTTTCTAATTTAATATTTTAAGTTTTATTTTATATTATAAGTTATTATAAGTTATATATTATTTATTTAATTAGTACTTAATATATTATGTTATCAATTACTTTAATTATACTTATTTATAGTTAATATATTTATATACTTTTTCGATATTAATTTTTTTATATTAATTAATTTTTGAAATAAAAAAAAAGAAAAAAAAGTGGCGGTGACGGTCGGCGTGACCGTCGCCACCAACTCTGACCGTCGCTGCCACTTAAATTTTTTTTAATTGTTTTTAAACTAAAAAAGAATTTAATTAATTAATTAAATTCAAAATAATAATAATAATAATATTAAATATATATCGTGTGATAATGTTTTAAAATTTTTAAATTAGTCCATTTGTTTGGAGCACGTTATTTGAAAATATAAAGTTTAAGTCGTTTTCTTAAATAATCTCAAAAGTAGTCATTTTGTTTAAATAATACTTAAAACATGAGACAAAAAAGTAGATAATTATATTTAATAATAAATAAAAACATAAATTACACAATAATTAAACACACAATCTTAAAAAGCATAATTAAACAAATTAACTTAAACACGTTGATTAAAAACCATCGACTTTATTCTGAATCTACCAATTGGCCGCATTAGGCGGATCATCAACGATCCAATCATCATCTTGTATGTTTTTCACGAATTGTTTGAAATTTGGAGGCTAAGACGACTGGATAACTTCGTAAATCCGTGTTTGCTCGGAAATCAAGTCGATATAAGAAGTTGGGATTGTATTCCAAGGAGCATCATTGGCACTGTTTCTATCCTTATTATAATCGCCATAATTGTTCTTCGCCGCACTTACATTTCTTAATGAACTCACCATTTTTTGACGTTGATCCCACTCTTGAATGATAGAAAATGGGTATGTGTGAAAAACGTCGACGGTCGGAGTTGATTCTGACCATTTTAAGAAAATGGTTGAGTTGAGAATGTTGTTTCTGTTTGTTGTTTAATAATTGACTATTGAACAATTGTAGCCAATTATTTATGGGCATAAACAATTCCAAAAACGTTAGAATGTTGTTCGGAATATTGCCTTGACTCAAACCGTTGCACCATTCTTGAAGCGAAAATTCGAATGGCATGCAATGCATATATAGCCACCACAACATATGGAGTGTTGTAGTTGGGAACTCGCCCGAAATCGGGATCTTCAAACAAGACATGAACGAAATATGAGGGTGAAACAATTTAGGATGAACAAAGGTTTCTCCGAAGACTCAGATTGCTCTTCCTTGACATTCCACCATATTCGAAGTGCAATCATCTCTAGAAAGAGTTTCGACAATTTGTTTTTCCGGTGGGAAATTTTGGCTATTTGAGGATGAAGATGTCATAGTTGAGATAAATGTTTAGTAGATTTGTAGAAAAGCTTAATGACTTGTATCATATTTATAGAATTTTTTGCAAGAGTTTAACATAGTTTTAATTAAAAAAAAAATTAATTTTTTCAAATTGAGTGGACAACACATTTACAACTTTATTTGACAATACAATGACATTGAGTAGACAATACATTGACACGGATTTGACTATTAAAATAAATAATTGACTACAATTATACAGTCGGGTAATCCGGAGCATTTAAAAACGGATATTCCGAACTCGGTTTAAACAATAGAAAAATCGTAACTAAAAATTTAAGATATTTAGTGCTATAAATAACTTGTAATCCAACTCTCAAAATTATTTTGTTAAATCATAAAAAAGTCTGATATCTTTGAAATTCTCAAAATTAGTTCGTTTTATAAAAACATTCTGTTTATATAAAAACACTCTGTTTTATAAAAACTGTCCGTTTGAAAGTGTTGTTTCGGACCCGAACTAACGTGTTGTTTCAGACCTCGATCTACGTGTTATAGTAAGAAATAGAGCTCGTTTCGTCCCGAGGTAAATGGAGAAATTTCTCGATATTCGTGTCAATGTATGGTTACATCGTGTCAATATGTTGTCTCATCAAACTTTTTCTTTAATTGATTGATTGAAAATTATTTTGTTTATTTTAATTTAGAATAATTTTTTTAAAGAAAATTATAGGCCAACGACGGTCGCAGGAAAAAAACAAATTTTTTTTTATTAATAATTTATATATTAATTAATTAATAAATATTTAAAACCCATATTTTCTTTATATTACTCTCATTCTCATCATATTTTCATTCCACCAATCCATAATATTTTCTCCAAATCACTCTCTCTAACTTCATTTTTATCTTCCTTATTTTTCGTAGTTGATATCGAGATGTCGGACGGAGGGTATGCATCCCCGGACGGAGGTTATGCAACCCCGGACGAGGTGTTGGTCGGAGATGGGGTTGATTATGGTCTGAGTTTTATAACTGACGAAAAGTTTGAAACTAGGGATGAAGCCGTCGAACATGTTAAGTCGATTGCAATACTTCAACATTTCGAGATGGTTATAGCATCAAACCATAAGAACGGGAGACAATGTACAATGAGGTGTTCTCAGGGTTTAAAGTACAAACCCTTAGCGGATCCGTCGACACGCCAAAGGCAACGCCGAACGAACAAATGTGGATGTCCAGTTCGGTTGAAACTTAGGAGATATCCAGATGAGAGCTTCTGGAGTATACACACTTGTTTTGTGGCCGAAAGTATGCATAATCACCCTTTGGCGGTATATGCGGAGGGATACCGACAAATGAGCGGGTTGAGTCCTTCTTTGAAAGCCATTATGCGGGATATGACAGATGCTCAAGCCAAGCCGGGACCGATATTAGCCGCGGTGCATAAGGCATGTCCTTACGATAATGCACATATTACGCACATATACAACGAGAGAGAGGATTTGAGGCGTAAAGCGATGAAGGGCCGGGATGTACCTTCACAAATGTTCTATCTTGCGAAGAAGAACAACTATACTTACTCGTACCAAGTTGATGAAGGTAACGTCCTAACTCATATTTTTATGGCAGATCCTGTAGCGGTGAAGCTACTACACATGTATTATTGGTGGATTGGCATTGATTCAATGTAGAAAACAAACAAATACAACATGCCGTTGTTAGAAACCGTTGGAACGACGCCATGCCAAAAAATTTTCCTTGTTGCATATGTTTTTTTACAAAATGAATCATCTGAAAGCTATAGATGGGCGCTTGAAACATTGAGGGGACTCTTCCCGAAAGATAAATTTCCGACGGCCATTACAAGTGATCGGGAATTAGGGTTACTTAGACCGTTGGAAGAGGTTTTTCCGGAAAGTCAACATATGCTTTATACATGGCATATTAACCGAGATATGGTAGCCCATGTCATTAAAAAATGTAAGCAAACAGACAATTTTGCCCAAAGTTTCAAATCGGGTCGGTGGAGTAAAATCATTCACGCGCCATCTATCGAACCCTACAACTACGAGGTTCAATATATGAAGGAAGTGTATGCCAAAAATCTTTCTCACATTGTTCGATATCTCGAGACGACGTGGTTAGTGCACAAGGAGAAATTTGTTGATGCATGGACAAACAATTTGTTGCATTTTGGTAACAAAACCACTTGTAGAGTCGAAGCAGCGCATGCATCATTGAAAGATTGGCTCTACACTTCCACCGGCGCTCTTGATTCTCTTTGGAGCAAGGTTCACAAAAAACTCGGTGCCAAACACACCAAAATAAGGTAAAATAGTACTAAACTAACTCATTTATATTTTGTAATTTTTGATTGTTGTTAATATATATTCTAACTATATATAGTCCAAAATGATTAGGAGGACCTTGGAAGAGGTGAGACGGTTTCGACCAATTGACGAACTAGGCGCTCCATTGACATATCTCAACGGTCAAGTTACCCATTATTGCATTGGCTTACTAGGTGGCGAGCTAAAATTGATGAAGAAAATGGGAAGGGAGTCGAATGATCTTTGTGATCATGTATTGCGGGCGACGCATGGGTTGCCATACACATGTGAGATGTATCAAGCTTTCCGTTCCAAAACTCCAATACGGGTTGAGTCCGTTCATGTATTTTGGAAGACCCACGTTATTGAGGGCGATGACGATGACCAACAAGTTAATCCACAATCGGATTACAAGTCCGAGGATCATCGTTATTGTTGGCCCAAATATGACTAATAATAAGACTAGAAGGGGGGTGAATAGGATTATTTCTCTTTAAAAGCTTAAGTATACTCTTAATTCGATTTGCCTATTTACTTAAATAACTGTTTAAAAGATTTGCGGAAGAACAAGTTATTTAATTAGAGTAAGAGTAAAAACAGTTATATCACAGTTTAATCATAAGCAAATATGGTAAGCAAGTAAAAGCAAGGCAAGTGATTAAATAACAGTAAGTAAAGAGAGTAGGGATAGAAGGATAAGACTCAGATCATTTATCCAGGTTCGGTCTCCTTGTGAGCCTACTCCTGTCCTCAAGAGAACCTCTTGAGATTTTCAACTATGTGATTTCTTTAAGGGCAGAAATCAAGCCTGTAGAGTAGTTCTCACAATCCGAGAAACTACTAGAGCTGAACACCTCTCCCAGTATTCACTCCCTCAAACTTCCAAGTGTTTGAGCAACTCCCCCTCAGTTTTTCACAAGCACAACTGAGAAACTTCTGACACTTTCAAGGCTAAGTGTTAACCTCTCCTAAGCTTCAATGGTGCTTAAGAACCTCTCTCACTTTTCAAGGCTAAGTAAGAACCTCTTTTACACTTTTGTCGGGATCTAGTGCTAAACCCAGTTTAAGCCCCACTGCTTAAACTATTACAGAATATTTTGAATGATTAATAGAAACACTCAAACTCTCGTAATTCTGTTGAAGGAAATGATTGAACTAAGGCTGTATTGCAAATGATCTCTTTGTAGCTTTAGTACTCGATGTATATTTCCTTGAGAAACTTTCCTTCAACCTTCTCCTCCTTTTATAGTATTCAACTTGGCTGCTTAACATTTGAATTTGAATCTTTGGAGGGAAGAGTGCCGTTTGAAGTACTTTTGCCGCAGAGATGAAATCTTAGATACAAAATATAATCTTGTATTAGAGTCCTGGATGGCAGCTTGCATAAAGCTTTCCTAATGCTTCAAGTGTATTCGGCAGGAGTAGATTGTTTGCAATCTTTGTGTGATATTTCATTAGAAAGCTAGGATTTTGTATAATCTCGTATTTGCAAAGCTAGGATAAAGTAGGTTCTTATTTTGTAGATTCAACTCCATAGCTTTTGTACTTGTTAGCAAAAACTTTTAGTAGGTTAAGCTAGGATTTGGTTACTCTTAGTTCTGCAAAATAGGGACATGCTTGCTGTAAGAATCCATAGCTTAGAGATTTCATATCCTTGCATTAGTAAACCTATATCAAAAACAAATATTAAGTTAGCAATAGGTTGTATATTCAAATATTTATCAAATGATACTAATCTCTTTGTCTCAACACAATCTATCAACCTGTAGGATTATATCATAAGTTTGATCATTCATTTATGCACGTTTTAATCCTATGCATACTATTTTATTTCTAGCAAGGTATCATGTTGTACTTTGATAAATATGGAAACTTCATTTTGAGAAATATGAGCCTGAATATCAAGATGGATTTATATGACATGATAAACTTTTGTTTGAATCTTGAATCAATTTTAAGACATAGATATGATATGTATTTAATCATGTTAATTGTGAACCGTATTTTATACTATGCTTAAAAACAGTTAATTAATTTATTTAGCATTTTCCCGTTTGTCACATTCTAGTGTTTAATATAAAAATCTATTAGTTTAATCGAGTTAATCAAAATCAGGAATAACAGTTATGTGAAATCGCTTGTTGGTGATCTTGGGAATATGCCTCCACAAATTGCCGCCGAAGTGGCTTGGAAAATGCACGGTATGATGTATCCGGAAAAGGCAAATCTAGGCGAACCGGAAGTAAAAGACACGAGTAAGGGTCGCCCTCGCGGATCATCGTCAACCGCCCGTTTGAAATCTTGGTGGGATAAAACCAAGAAGGTCGGAAAAGACATAGGCGATGGACTAAGTCAAGGGATTGGTAATAGTCGTGGGAATGGAAGCGGTAAAAGCAAACCTCCTCCAAAGCCGAGTACAAGTAAGGCTCCTCAAACACCACGTAGAGGTAAAGCTCCGATAATGCCTCGTAAATGTAAAGTTCCGATAACGCCTCGTAGAGGTAAAGCTCCTCAATCGCCGTTGGGTCGTGGATCACCCGTTGGAGATACGAAAAAAAACCAAAACGACTCACATTGGGCGATTCCTCTACGGTCGATAATGCCTCGACTTCGGCTAATGCCTCGTCATCTCACCCGACTACTAACGTGTTGAATAACGGTAATTTCGCTAATCATGCTTTTGCAAATATTATTATTATGAAGTTTAAAATTCTTTATTTTTCCCTTAATCAAGCTTTTTATGATTGTTTTGTATACACTATTGCAGTTTTAACATCAGTTAACATCTTTGATGATGGTTGTTTGATGACATTCCCGAACTCATTCGACCATATGTTATGGGCTATTTGGATGTTATCAGCGATGGGGACTGTGGATTTCGGGTGATCGCGGATTACGCCGGGAAGTCAGAAGAGTTGTGGCCACAAGTGAGGAGAATTGTTGTAGAGGAGATAAGTCGCGACTTGCCTTATTACGGAAGGTATTATTATGATTGGGTGGCACGCGCAATCTCCCATATTGCTTGGTACGAGGGTCCGTGTGGGAGGTCTCATTGGATGCAAATCATTTGCGACCTTTGGGCCGTGGCAAACGCGTTTAATACGACGGTTATATTGATACAAAAGCAATACAATTATTGTACCACAATATTACCGTTAAGGTCACCCCTAACTCATATTGGTGTTGCTACCCAACCGATGGGGGAAGTATGCTTAACATATATTCAATCCGGAGAACATTTCATTAGAATGCATTTGAGTCCAAATTGCGCAACTCCGGGAATACACTATTGGTGGGCGAGGTACCATGATGCAAGTGTCGATAATTGGGATCATTCTTATCAAAGTAGGATTGAACAATGGCAAACCTTAAGAGGAAGGGTCGACTAAACACGAAGCGTATTTGCTTGTGCACCCGACTATGTTTGTAAATGAGTTCAATTTTGTAATCAACATTTTTTGTCTAATGAATCGATCGTGTTTATGAAAGTGTTTGGTTTACTTATATCTATAGCATTTCATCGATTTAACAATTCGCAAATTCAATTACGCAAAATACATAGCCGAAATGTAAACAATTAAACTTATTATTTCGATTACTCATTTAACCTTACATGGATAATTTGAATACAAGATTTAAATAAACTATAACACAATGCATAATTTGAACACAAGACATAAAATAAACACACGACATAATGTAAACACTAACTTCAACGCTTCAATTATCGGGTGGAGGGCGAGGATAAAGGAGATTGTTTTGTGTGCAATACAAATTTGCAAAGTAGTCTACATTGTCAAAGCGACTATCTATGTGGTCGAAACGCTCATCCGTTTCACGATGAAATGTGGTTAGTCGACTATCCATGTGGTTGATACGCTCATTGGTTTCACATTGAAAAGTAGTAAATCGTTGATCCATCTCATTAAAGCGGTTCTCGGTTTGGAGATGCCAATTAGCCATTTGTGTTTGCATTTCCGCCATCCGAGAATCTTGTCGTAAGACCGTGTTGTTTATGGAGTACAACAACTCCGTTTGATCAAAAGGTCGGGGACCTTCTTTATTTGGGATACTTGACCCACCTTCTTCATCTTCATCATGAAACATACTTTGTGCTATCCCCACTCGTGGCGCATACGACCTCGGTGGAGGTCCTCCTTTCAAACTCCGCCCAAAGAAGACTTTCCCCATTAATTTGGCCTCTTTCAAACGAAGTTTAGTCAACTTAGTGAATGGAATCACCTCCATAGCGAAGATAGTTACGAGATAGCCAAGACCGTGGGAACCTCTTGGACGCTTTATGATCTCATCCAAAGACTTCCAAATATATGATGCAATATCCAATTGTAAACCATTAGATATACGAAACATTAAATGCAATTCTTTAACACTTACTTTGCTCGACTCGCCCTTTCCCGAAAGGTTGTATGCAATGAATTTGTGCATATACATGACGAGTTTGCTTTTGATGTAGGAAGCTTTCAAATTGCTAGCATCAAAATGTGGATCGTTACTTATTTCTTTCCAATAAACCTCCGCCACAAAACCATCATTTCTCTCGTACGTGTCTAAGTCGAGATATGGACTAAATTTCTCGATCAACCACGGGTAGGATATGACAAAAGGATAACTTAAAATTGTGAAACTTAGAGTTTTGTTTACTTCGTCAGTTGACAAAGTTGTGATAAATTCAATAACTAAATCATCACATACCGAATTAGAAGACTCGTGTAACTCGTATAGTCCCGCTCCTTCTAGTAATTCTTTAAGCGTCTTTTCGAAATCATTATCTTTCATCCACCCCCAATCAAAGACGTAAAAATAGTTAACCGGTAGTGTATGTACCTTGATGAACCTTTCCAACTTGACTTCGGGTTGTATAGCGTAGTCGATGTCGTAGACGTCAGAATGGTGGGTTGTGCGCAATTTCCGGGGAAGATTTGTAAGAAGTCGAGCATTTTCTGTCTTCTCTTTTTTTCGTCATTTTCACTTTTGAGGATGATGATTCCCCATCTTCATTATTTGATCTCTTCTTGCCCATAATTTTTTGCACAAAAGATGAAAGAAATTTGATATTTAGGAGTTTTTTGCAACAAAGATGAAAGAAATTTGATTGAGAGATGTGTTTAATGTGGTTTGGGAGTTATTTTATAGGGAAGAGTTCATAGTAGGACAAAAAAAACGGCGACTTTTTCAAAAAAGTAGCCGTTTTTTTTTGGATTTTAGGGGACCGATGCCGGCCAACCCCCAAGAGTTGGCCGGCCTCTGGACGCGTCGTTAGAGGCATCCACCGCTAATCTAACGACGCGTCCAGTCGCCAGCCAATTGTTTCAACATTTGCTGGCGACGGTTTCCTACGGAATGTCCTTTGGACTTCCGTATGAAATTTCGTCGGTATTTTCGGACGCGAAGTTTCCGACTGACTTTCCGTCGAAAATTTCAAAAAATTTTAAAAAAATTAAAAATAAAATAACTAAAATACAATACTAATAATTTGTTTTTAGGATTTTTAAAAAATAAAGTGATATTTTTAAATGACTAATATAAAATATAAAATTAATATATAGTTTGATGAGACTATATATTGACACAATTAATATATAATAATTTTCAATCAAATATATAAAGTATAAAATGAGACTATATATTGACACAATTATCGAGAAATTTGTCCATTTATCTGGAGACGAAACGAGCTATATTCCTTATTTTATCGCGTAGATCTAGGTCCGAAACAAAAAGTTAACTATTATAGTCGGGTCCGAACCAACAAGTTAACTATTATTCTTAATAATA
The DNA here is from genome assembly GCA_028411795.1 of Euphorbia peplus. Classification (NCBI taxonomy): domain Eukaryota; kingdom Viridiplantae; phylum Streptophyta; class Magnoliopsida; order Malpighiales; family Euphorbiaceae; genus Euphorbia; species Euphorbia peplus. The sequence goes on from CP110840.1 coordinate 21,205,953, forward strand.
AAGTGAAAAACACGAATAAAATTTCAAATTTTTCGAATACACTAACATTGTCGATTAAAAAAATAAATAAGATTAACATAGTAGTCAGTTTTACAATAATAACTAATCTAATGAAATTGAAACATTTTCACTCGCTTGGCCTCTTTCCACGCCACATGGTTTGAAAATCATTGAATTTGTCGAGCATCGGTTGGGATTTGTCGGGCTCAACCAAATGTAACGTATCACGACACATATCAACAACTTGATCGACCCACTGCATTAAAAATAATAAAAATAAATACACAAAATAATATAAGTTTAAGTAAATTGTTTTAATATTTAATAAATAGCAAATACTCACATAATCAGTCTCAGAAGAATGAGGCGGAGGATTGCATTCAAAGTTATTTGTATTTTCAATTGGTAAAAGTCGGGGTCTAGAAACCTGGGTGTACCAATCCATGTAGTCCAGAGCACAATCATATCCCTTATCATGTACCTTGTCTGCCCTCTTAAGAAGTAGGGCCGAAGCTTCATGGTACGACTCCCAAGCGTATAAGGCAGCTCCCAGCTCAAAGTGGACCATATAGGAAAGAGCATTCCATGACCTAATAGCACGAACAAGTCTAGGAATGCGCCCCTGTATCTTCTGGATGTATCCAATTTGACGAGTACATCCTTCGGGAAAATAAGGCTCGATGATATGACGACATTGAACCCAACCGCTGTAGGTCGGCCATAAGAACTCCTCAATAGGACCGCCACCATAAGGCATCCATGAGACCTATATATCAAATGATAACAAATGTTATTCCAATCGTCCACACATATCAACAATTTATAAAAAAAACATAACTTAGAATGTGGAAGGTATTTACCTCGTGCGCCTGTAGACTATCAATACGCTTGCGAAAAAGAGCTATAACGCTTGTTTGATCTATCGGGTTGGTCAGGGTGCCACAAAGATGCTCGGGGCGCGATATCCGTCTCCATCGCATCAACTTGTGTCCTAAAATCTGGAAAATGCTCATAGATCCATGTTTGGATAAGGACCAAACACCCCGCGATCCTTTTACAATCACCTTTACTCGCCCGTCCCAAATGGTTATATAGGGTTGCTAAGGTGGCCGATGCCCATGAAAATGTCGCAACCCCAGTAAACCCATCCGACAATTCTTGGATGAATGAGGCGCGAACGACACATCCACTTGTATCCACAAACAACGTCGATCCTAACATCATAAGTAGCCATGACTTTGCCTTAGTATCCGCATCTCTAGTCTCGTGAAAACGCGCCTCCAATGACTTAAACCTAATGCCACCGGTCTTCCAATGCTTTTCTAACATAGTTTCTCGATCACATCCAAATAGATCTTGATATAAACTGTAAATATCCTCCAAGCCACTGGAAGCTATGACAGGTGCTCCGACCACGGGGATGCGAAGAATCTCCCACACATCATGCAACATGATGGTCATCTCTCCGAACGACATATGAAATGAATTCGTATCCGGTTGCCACTGCTCAACGAAGGCAGATATCAAAGGAATGTCAAGGAAATCAAACATAATAGTAGACAAATGATATAGCCCGGTATCGTTGATCCTTGACTGCACCTAAATCCATACAAAAATATACTAAATTTAGCTAATAATAATATACCAATACATATTAATAATCTATCGACTATAATACCAAATAACACTTGTTCTCAATAATTGTTTGTTCACTATACTAATAATAACAAAAACTATAATAATAATAATAATTAGAATAACGATAATAATATACTGATGCATATTAATAATCTATCAACTATAATACCAAATAAGACTCGTTCTCAATCATTGTTTGTTCACTATAGTAATAATAACAATAACGATAATAATAATAAAAATAATAATTAGAAAAACGATAATAATAGTAATAATAATAATAATAATAATAATAATAATAATTAGAATAACACAAATAATATTTCTAACGGGTTCATAATTACTTACCTAATTAGTATTCATTAAATTAAACTATAATCTACGGACTATTTCTGAGATTATGAAAAATCGGACTTCTTTTGAGATTTAAAAAAATTGGAGTAATTTGAATCTTTAATTCTTAAAAACGGACTATTTTTTATCAAAAAAAAAACGGACTATTTTAGAGTGTTTTACAAAACACTCTATTTCAAAGATTATTGAAAAAAACGGACTATTTTAGAGAGTATTAATAAACGGACTATTTTAGTGAGTTTAAAAAAAGGACTAATTTTTATATTCTTAAAAAAAAAAAATATTATTTTAAAATAATATTAATCATAATTATTATTTTAGAAAAACAAGTGAAATGAGGAAGGGTATAATAGGAAATTTTTTTGTAAAAAGTGGGCCATAGGTGGGCCATGGTCGATGTTTAGTAATTTAGGGGATCGATGTATAGTAACTCCCTTTTCCTAGTCTTGCTAATGAGCATTTCTAAGAGTTTATTTGAAACTTGTGCCATTGTGATGAATGTAGCATTTGCTTGGGATTATAGTTTATCTTGTTTTCACTCTGGATTGTAATGCTCCAAGTAATATTAGGTGAGATTCATAAAATGATTATGTATGTTTTTACTTGTTTTATGGAGCTTGACTTGCTTTGAATTTTTTTAGGTTTTGTTCTTACTTGAAAGTAAGATGATTATGACATGTTTTGCTGATTTTTTAGCTGATTATGGATATCTCCTACAAGCAGCACAATGTTTTACTTTGTTTTCTGTGTGATTTTTTCTAACATTGGTACACACGTGATTTAGGAAACAGCAAAAGCGGGATCTATCTACTCAGACCTTAGTTGAAGCTGGAGTTTCAATTGTTTCTGATGTTGTTGGACTTACTTTTTGTTGGTCAGTTTGCTCATGCTTTACTGAGTTTTATTCTTCATGTAGTTTGTAGTGTTGGTTATAGATATGAACGATTTTGTGATTCATTATTGTAGTGTAAATGTTAAATTGAAGTTTAATTTCAGATTTCGATTTATTTGTACTATAAATTTATGTTTTATATTGTTATTATTATTATTATTATTATTATTATTATATTTTATTAATAGCAGGGCTACGGAAATTCAGAAAAAAAAACAAAACATATGCTTCGGTCCTTAAATCACCCAAGCTGATATTGGGACCATGCATTTCGACACCAGTTAGGATCGAAGCGAAAACTCTGTGCATACGCTCCGGTCAGACCGAAGCTAATGAGGTACCTTGCGCTTCGGTTTGGGAGGAGGAACAAAGCGCAAGGTGTATCATTAGCTTCGGTCAGACCGAAGCGTATAGACTGTTTTACGCTTCGGTCGTAGGACTGAAGCATATCATTTGCTTCGAGACCTGTTGTCTCGGTACAAGGACCGAAGCATATGAGGGGTTTAGGACCGAAGCTAAAAGGCATTTTTGTACTAGTGTGATAATGATAATGGAAACTCTCTAAAGCTTTCAGGGCTCTCAAGCCAATGTGCACAAACATAGAGACAAAAGATCTATCTTTCAAAAGCGATTCATGAAGATAATCATAAGCTTTAGGAGTTTCTTCATACTAGAACCCACTGATATGAGATCATCGAGTTACATGAGACACTATGATGTTTATAGTGCCTATAATACGGAAAGGGTCCTAATGAAATGTTAGCTAGAAAATGAGCCAATTTTGTTAACACCACCCAGATAACCTAACTACTATGTGATAATGTTTCATTCTATTGTGAATCGGTGTGTCCGAAAAAGGGATTAAAGTTCATAAGGTAATAAGATCTTGATGATCCACTATGATGACACCACATAGTCTAATAAGTCATTGGTGTTTCTCATGTAACTCTCACAGATTGAGTCCTTAGTCCCAAAGTTATTATGATATGTCTAAATAGTGCATGGTTCCCTTTGATTGTTTAACTAATTGGCCTGTGATTTGGTACTTAGTACAGATTATGCTTAGAGCTCATGATGAGAAACTGAGGCTTGATAAATCTACTATAAGGAGGTAAGATATCGTCGACCACTTGATGGATACAACTGAGAAGCATGTGGTTGGACTTGTCAAGTCAATAGGGACAATACCTTGCTTCGATACTAGTGCAAGTGGGAGATTTTTGGAGTGTGCCCTAGTCTCGAGCGGTTGTAATTACGATAGCGGACCTAAACATTATGAAATAATATGTTGATTGAGTTCTTTTGTGTAAGTTGCTCAAATAGAGTATCTAAGACCAATGATTTAATCATGTTTGGCAGGTTAATGACATGTTTATTTCAACCCATGAGGCAATAAGATATTGGTCTAGACTATCCTTTCCTAGTTATCATCTTAGGAATGACGGATAACCTAACACTAAATATGTGCACTTATTGTGTTAGTGTTTCATTTTATGGATATTTAATTTACTTTAAGTGGATTGCTATTTACAACCTACTTTTTTCGAACTACATCCCATTTTTTCCCAACATACCATTGCCATAACTCCCTCTTTCATTTTGAAATTCTAAAACCTCTCAACACCATCTTTTTCAAAATTTAACTTTCTAACTACAAAATTCACACTTTTTTTCTCACGACTATAAACAAAATCACGAATAAAGTACTGATGAGTCCAGAATGTGCTCATATTTTGTGGGTATATTTCGTCAAGTTTGGGCATAAAAGAAGGAGATTTGGATTTATTTGGGATTTTTATTGGAAGTTTGTGCAGATTGTTCTGTTTGTAGAGAACAAGCACGTCTGGCTGTTCTCCAACCTTGTTTCAGTTGTCCGGGTGAAGGATTTTCGTAAAGGGTATTCTTGTCAGCAAATTATTTTGAGAAAGTTGGAGTTTGGCTAGTGGAGCTAAAGTATGGGCTGACTTCTCATTTATGCATGGTGTGAAGTGATTGAAGAGGAGAAAAGATTGCTTTTACTTTACTTTTGCTTTTTCTGTAAGAGAACAGTTGAGTCACTGTTCACCTTTTGTACCTTCCATTGTACTTACTTTGATCTGGTCCGTTTATTTTCTTCTCCAATTTCCAAGAGGGTATGACCTTGGGTGAAAGTAGTTGTTTGGGGAAGATAAAGGGGAAGGATCAGAGTGAGTGGAGGTGTGTAGAGATTGTAGTAATTAATTTTCACTTTAATTTGTAACTTTAGTTTTAGAGAGAGAAGTAGTAGTTGTAGTTCTTCCTTCTCTCTTCCTGTATTCAAGTTTGAAGCTCTTCTGGGAATTTATTCCAGCCTCAATCTACTGCATTTATTCATCTTCTCCTTTAATGTTTGCTTTAAAGTCTACGGAATTTATTGTGAGAACAACCAGGGAGATGAGTGAGTAGTCTGTCTACAGGTTAAGGCCAGCCTAAGAGCTGGTGAAAGTAAGTTCGTTCCTCTCTTTCTTTAAACATGAAAATGCTTGTTGGTTATTAAATGGAGAAATATTGCATCTAAGGCTTTGCTAACCTTAGTATTCAGTGGAATAATTAGGAGACCCCCGAAGTTATGACACGGATCTACCATTTAATGCATGTTATTATATCAGACCTGAGTATAGCATGTTAGGGGTTTATATTTCTCTGATTTATAATGCTTTCCTATCCCTAATGCTTAGATGTATGTTAGAAGTAAACCGCGGATATCATACATCTATAGATCTCAATGACGTGACTTCAGATTTGAGTGTAAAAAGAGGAAAGAGACCCTAAATCTATGAAATCAAGACTTCATGTATGTTTGAGAGAGAGAACAATTACTTTTGCCTGTTCTGGTTGTGCCTCTGCCTGTTCTTTAAGTGATTGGAGTTCATTTTTGCTTGTTTTAGTCATCTTAGTGCTAGTTGATCGTTATTAATATTCACTGTTAGTTTAGTGTAAAAGAATCCCTCATTTACTTGTTATCCAACTGAAAGTTGACTGTGCTTTAACATTAGAACAACCATGGATCGTTTTTATTCTCTGTGGAATACGATAATTTACTTTTGCTGTGCTATTTGCGACCTGGTCCTCTTGCCAGAGTGTCCTCATCACATATTTGACCACCAAGTACGTAGTTTTTGAAAACTACACTAAAAAATAGTTAATTTTGTAAAAAATTCCAAAAAAAAGTATTTTCGATCTCAAAGACGTTTCTCCATATGAAGAAACGACCATGGAAGACTTTTCTTTACATGGCCGTTTCACGGAAAAATTAAATTTTTAAATATTTTTAACGTGATTCTAATGTTCGAATATCTCGTCCTCTAATAATTGATCGTCACTATGCCATTCAAGATTTGTTGGCTCACTCGACATCTCAAATTCCGGATTTCTAACTCAAATTTCAAAAATAAGTTTTTTTATTTAAGAGATTTCAACTTTTATTTTTTATGACTTGTCTATTATGAAAAAGACAAATATGTCAAAATGGGTTGTAAATAGTGATACTCTTAATTTTATTGTTCTTAATAAAATTATGAATATTTAATATGAACATGGCTACATTTATCTTTTATTTGGATATTTAATTGGAATATGCCTATTTAAATTACCTTGCTTTTCTTATTAGTGTTTTATTTGTGATAACACCCAAATTTGTATGAAGTGTTATCTAAAAGGCTTACGATACACGATCAGCCCATTAAGAGGTCTGTAAGCCCAAATGGCGCGATCAGCCCATTAAGAGGTCTGTAGGCCCAAATGGCGCGATCAGCCCATTAAGAGGTCTGTAAGCCCAAATGGCACGGTCAGCCCAACTAGGGTCAAGGAGCCAATAAAAGGGCGATTCGCTCACTAGAAAGCCCACGTCATTACAAAGGATTTGAATATCCTTGATCACTAAGGAAAGGGCATTTAGGGAATTCCACCCACAAATTAGGGTTCCCAAAGAACCCTATATAAACCTTAAATGGAAAGCTGAAAAGACACTTTTACTATTCACAAAATATGCTCTGACGATATTACCATTTTTCTTATTGTCCTGACGCATTCATTAAACAAATTCTGACTTAAGCATCGGAGTGTGTGCAGGCGGTGGATCGCCGACGACGGTTAGCCGAATATTCCGAGAAGGGTCAGCCGGACTTGAAGACCAAGTTATCAAGTGGTGCGGTGAGCGTGGACCCTAGTTAATCGGAAGCACATCCTGGTTGACGTAGGGTTCGCCGAAATGAGCGAGACTTCGGACCGTGCGGGCACATCCACAACGGCGCCGGCAACGGTGATACCGGTCTCCCTTCCTCTCATCAATGTGGGCTCTGATCCAATCATCACGGACATCTCCGACGCTTCGCCGCGCACGTTTATGGAGGAAGCGACGCATGTCCTACGAACCCATTTGGATCAAAACGCCGGGGAGCGATTAGCCGGGATGTTCCAAAGCATGATGGATCGGATGGAGGCACTAGAGCGGCGAAGGGAGCCCGCGGTGGAGGTTCAAACCCAAAGCGTTCAAACTCAAAGAAACCTTTTGGCGGAGTTTAGATCCCCATCAATGGACAATGTAGGACCCATTATCAATCCCCCTCACACTTTGCATATTGGTAGTAGTGGCGGACCGGGAACACCCAAACCAACTGATCCCATCCAGACTACCACAACGACCACATTCGCCGGGCTAAGTGCGGGAAGTAATGTGGGAGCGTTTATCTTCGACCCATTCACGGGGAGAAGGCTGATCCCGGAAACTGTTGAGAACGAACCACACGTTATTCAGCCGGGATCCGCCATCCTTCATGAGGAGAGCAGGGACGAGGAGTTACAACGACGAGTCCGGGAGGTATTGAAGGAGGCGGGATACGCTCCGGTTGCGCCAGCCTTAACCGCAAAGGATTCGCCGTTCACTGAACAAATCCTCAGTTGCCCAAAGGACAAGAAGTTTCGGATGCCCATGATCCCCAAATATAAGGGCGATTCGGATCCAAACGTTCATGTTCGCCAATACACGGAACTGATGGACATTGCCGATGCAAATGAGGGAACCATGTGTCGATTATTTTTGACCACCCTTAGTGGACCTGCTTTCACTTGGTTCCACTCGATTCCCCCAAATACTATTGATAGTTGGGAAACACTAAGCAAAGATTTTTGTGCTAAATTTGCAGGTAGCGCCCCGGCCCGAGTGGTTTGTCAGGCGTTATATGACCTTCCACATGGGGAGGATCAGCCATTGCGGGAGTACATTGAAAAATTTAACCGGCTTTGTGTTCAAATCCCGGATTTGGAGGTGGGAACAGCCATCCAAGCAATGGTCACTAATGTTAACAATGCTGAACTTCGATCAGAAATCACCCGAAACCGACCCACGAGCATTAATGAACTCATTGCTCAGGGAAAGCGGTGGATGGAGGTCGACGACGTGGAGCGTGACCGGGCTCGGCGAAAGGTCGCTCTTGGTTCATCGGCGAATCGAGACAAGGGGACGGACGATCGCCGACCATGGAGTAAGGATGCATTCAATCGCCCAAAGAGGCAGGCGTTTGACAAACCTCGTTATACCCCTTTGAATACCACAAAGAAGGAGGTGCTGATGTGGGTAGAGAAAAATAATCTTAAAAGAGATATCACCTATCCATCCACAAAGCAAGGGGAGAACGTGGGGCGTAATCCTAAGGCATACTGTCGCTTTCATAGGGCGGATGGCCATGATACAGAAGCGTGTTGGGAGTTATCCAAAGAAATTGAAAAGTTGGTCACTCGGGGAAAATTGAACAACTTTGTGAAGAAGGACCAAAAGGGACAAGCTGATCAGATCGATAAATCTGATGATGACAAGCCGGAGCCCAAAAGGCAAAAACATAAGGGGGTGGTCAACGTGATATCCGACGGACCAGACTATGTACCGCCAAACAAAAAGTCCAAAAAATCTCATGGACGAAAAAGTAACACCAAAAAGAACCACGAGATGAATTATCCATTTGCAGCGCAGCGCCATGTCTCGGGTCCGCACACACACGCCATCGTCTCAACTGTTGACGTCGAGGGCTGGCAAGTAAAGCGGGTTCTTCTTGACACGGGGAGCTCTTGTAATCTGATCACGAGAAATGCCTTTGCGAAACTCGGAATAGCAGAAATTCGGGTAGAGCAGACCATGGTTCACCTATTGGGCGCTACAGGGCACACTTCGAAGACAAAGGGGAATGTGGTTCTTGAATGTTCTATGGGCGAAGGAGATCAAGTGGTGGCGCAAGAGACTTATGCACTATCTCTAACTTTGAGACCCGAGGAGCAGGAGGAGACGGAAGAAGAGGAACGTGTGACCGAGGCTGATGGTGACACAGAATTATTAACAATCGCCATGGGAAAGGAGGTTAAGCTTTCTAAGGGTTTGGCACCAGAGATAAAAGAATCCTTATCTAGCGTCCTCAAAGAGTGCCATGAGGCCTTCATTGGTGAAGGGGAAATTCTGAGTGGAGTTAGTTCGGAGGTGGTCACGCATCAGCTTAACGTTTCAAAGGATGCTACCCCCGTGTCACAAAAGAAAAGGAGCCATGCGCCGGAAAGGCAGAGGGCGATTGAGGAAAAAGTAGCAAAGCTATTGAAGGCGGATGCCATTCAAGAAGTTCGATATACCGAGTGGTTGGCTAACGTAGTCTTAGTCAAGAAACCAAGTGGTACCTATCGCATGTGTGTCGACTTCAAGGATTTGAATAAGGCATGTCCTAAGGATAAATATCCGCTCCCAAACATTGACATTTTGGTGGATGAAACAGCAGGTTACGCCGTATATTCTTTCACAGATGTACAATCAAGCTACCACCAAATCAAGATGGAACCGGTTGATGTGATTAAAACCTCATTCATCACCCATCAGGCGACCTATTGTTTCAAAGTCATGCCTTTCGGGTTGAAGAACGCGGGCGCGACTTATCAACGGCTAATGAACCAAATATTCGCTGATAATGTCAATGAGAACTTTTCAGTATATGTGGATGACATGATCATCAAAAGTGCAACCATGGAGCGCCATGCTCAGGATGTCAAAGAGATTCTCCAAGTATTGCAAAAATACAACGTCAAGCTCAATCCTAAGAAATGCACCTTTGGCGCTACATCTGGAAAATTCTTGGGGTACATGATCAGCCAGCAGGGCGTCGGGACGAATCCTGACAAAATTAAAGCGGTACTTGAAATGAAAACGCCAAAAACTGTGCGAGAGGTTCAAAGGTTGAATGGACGTCTCATTGCTTTGGGGCGATTCATCTCATGCTCCGCCCGACGATGTTTGCCCTTCTATGCGGCGATAAAAAAATCCAAGTCTTTCGAATGGACGGATGAGTGTCAGCATGCTTTTGAGGAAATCAAAAAATTCCTAACTCATCCACCCTTAATGAGTCGTCCAAACTCTGGTGAAGACCTATACCTATACATCTCAGTCTCGGAGGACACGGTTTGCACGGTCATGGTAAGAGAGGAAGAGGGGCAACAATTCCCTATCTATTACGTTAGCAAGGTGTTAAAAGGGGCAGAGATCCGGTATTCCAAATTGGACAAGATGGCTTTGGCAATGGTAACCACGGCGTTGTGCCTTCGTCCGTATTTCCAAGCACATACGATTGTGGTGCGAACGGGTATACCAATGCGAAAAGTCCTTCAAAGTCCTGAGGCCTCCGGGCGGTTGATGGAGTGGTCCGTACGCCTTGGTGAATTTGATATCCGGTACGAAGGGCGTCCCGCTCTCAAAAGCCAAGCATTGGCAGATTTTATTAATGAGTTCACCGGTGGCGCGGCATCGCCTCTAGAAATTGTGAAAGAAGAATGGACCATGTATACTGACGGGGCTTCCTCCTCCGAAGGTGCCGGCGTCGGGGTTTACATCAAGGGACCTGATGTTATTCGCTTAAGCTATGCCGCTAAGCTCGCCTTTGCAGCAACCAACAATGCGGCAGAATATGAGGCTTTGGTTCTGGGCTTAAATTTGCTAAGAGAGATTGCACCTTCAAAAGTCATCATCTATAGCGACTCTAAGCTCATGGTTAATCAAGTCGCCGAAACCTATACCGTCAAGGATGTAACTCTCGGGCTATACATTGATGAAATTCGGCGATTAGCCAAAGGGTTGGCCGCGAAAGGGGTCACATGGGAGATAGTGCATGTACCAAGAGGATCTAACACAATAGCTGATGAACTAGCAAAGGCCGCGTCTAGCCTTGAGGGTTGGAGGGATCTGATATGCCCATTCGAAGTAAAAGAAAATCCGGCATTCGTTCATCATGAAGTACACTCGCTTGAACTATCCAACAAAGAGGATTGGCGAATAGCTATCCACCAATATCTTGAAAGCGGAACATTACCGGCCGACAAGGTCGAGGCCCGACGGGTTGTGAACAAATCTGCCCGCTATGCCATCATGGGGGAAAAGTTGTATCGAAAATCTTATACTTGTCCTTGGCTAAAGTGTATACGTCGTGATGAAGGGATTGAAATTTTGAGGGAAGCTCATGAAGGGGTTTGTAGCGCCCATGAAGCATCCGCGACCCTCCTAAGAAAGGTCCGGTTAGCCGGATTCTATTGGCCTACGGCGGACGAAGATGCAAAAGAACTCGTGTCAACTTGTCGAAATTGTCAAGTTCACGCTAAAGATGTCCATTTACCAATGAGTCATCAGCGACCCATCTTGGAAGGTTGGCCGTTCGCCACATGGGGACTCGACCTCGTCGGGCCCTTCCCCCGTACGACCAATCAGAAGCGCTATCTCATTGTGGCGGTGGACCATTTCACGAAATGGGTGGAAGCCGAAGCATTGTCTTCTCAAACCCCGGAACAAATAATTCAATTCGTTGAATCTCACATTCTATCTTGTTTCGGTGTACCCTACTCCTTCATCGCGGACAACGGTACTCAGTTCAATTGTGTCAAGTTCAAAGAGTACTGCCAGAGTTTCGGGATCAAGAATCGCTTCGCTTCCGTCTACTACCTCCAATCTAATGGCATGACTGAAGTCACCAATCGAACCATGGTAGATGGCATAAAGAAACGGTTAGGTGAGAAGAAGACCGGATGGGTGAATGAGATCAACAGTATGTTATGGGCTTATCGCACCGCGCCAAGGACTGGAACGAATGAAACCCCTTTTTCCTTAGTGTATGGGGTGGAAGCGGTGGTGCCAATCGAGGTCGATCCACCAAGCGATAGGGTGTTGTACTACGCCGAAACTCAAAATGAGTTATACCTCCGCCACCATCTTGATAATGCTGAAGGGAGGCGCGAGCGCGCCTACAAACATATGGCAGCGTATCGCTTCTTACCATAACAAGCGAGTCAAGGAGGTTCATCTCGAAAAGGGTGATTTGGTGCTGAAAAGAGCTGACAAGAATCAATCCCTTGAGGGTAAAGGAAAGTTGGGAATCACGTGGACCGGTCCATTCGCCATTTCTAGGAAAATCGGACCTGCTACATTCCAACTTCAGACCATGAGTGGAAAAGAGGTGCCTCGTACGTGGCACATCAAGAACCTTAGAAAGTATCACATCCGCCAATAGGCATATGTAAGCATCCGCCCAGACTATGTACTCTTTTTCCTCAATTCGGTTTTTTCCCACTGGGTTTTCCGTATTGAGGTTTTAACGAGGCATAGTTAGACGGTTTGCAAGTTATCATTTACTTTTTTGTAACGTTTTTCCTATTAATACAAGAACTTTTTATGGAAAGTATCCTTATCCAATTCCTCATTCGCCCAAACATTTGGCACATGGCATTACAAGCGTTTACCCTGAACAAACATAAATATTCGTATTAATTTTTCGGGGGATACACACGTGCGACATGTGTCAAGGCGAACCTATGGCAACCATTTACTTAGTAAATAAAATTGTCTCAAAAACTAAAGCATGCAAACAGACGCCCAAGGTAGGCAAATTAAAAAACTTCGAAGTACAAAATGAAAAATCCAAAGTATAAACATACATGTATGGCGGACCCACAAAAATGATTCAGGGGTTGGCCACCCAAATAACGAATCACAAAAATGAGGGAACACTAAAAGATCACTTCATAAAAAACAAAAGGGTGAAACACCCATAAGCATTTAACACAAGGCGCGATGCGCCGAAAACAAGGAAAAACAATACAAGACGCGATGCGCCAAACATAAAAAAGAAAATAAGCAACATGGACTCCGGCTAATCGTAGCGCTTGGGTGAGGGGGTCGCGTGCGCATCGGTGCTTGGCTGACCGTAAGTGTCTTGATAAAGCGCACGCCTTCGATCTTCAGGAAGCATCTTCTCCCAAAGATCCGCTAGCTCATATGGGGGGATGTCGACCTCGGGAACGCTCAAGTGAGTGCCGGGGTTGTCACGTTGAATGGCCAAGGCTAAGCGTTCTCCATAATAAAAGGTCCTAAGACCATCCTCCTCTCTAGCTAGGCTCAACTTACTCAAGCACTCAGTCAACTTGTCATGAGCAACTTTGAGATCACAAGAAAGTTGATCGCGCTCAGCCCGTATCTTGCGCTTCTCAGCCCTTGCGGCAGCCAGAGCCTTCTTGGTTGAGTCGAGATCCACCTTCACCTTCATGCTCGCTTCTACTTCGAGGATGTTGAGCTGAATGGAGTTAAAAACCTACAAGGAAGGACAAAGGTTAGAGAAACACCTAAAAACACAAAAACAACAAAGCGTGACCAGGACCACTCACTTGGAGAGCCTGACTTGAGGCAATTTCGAGTTGGGCAAGCAACCCACCCTCCGTGCTACGGCGCACCTCTTGGGGAAGTTGGGAAAATGTATTGCGCAAGTCCGCAACGACGTCGGAAGACCCAACCACTACGTCATCCCTATATCGACTACGCCAATGACCCGCGACATCGGGAAACGCCGAATTGGCTGATCGAGCGGGCGATGGTAAGGATGGGCGCCTAGAAGCCTCCAATTGGGAGGTGGGATGCTCCTCTTCAAGGGTCAGCATATCCGAAGGAGGGGCACCTGATCCGCCTGCCGTGGGGGACGCTGCCTTCCTTTTCTTGATCGACGCTTCCTTCTTCCTCCTTGCTGCCAACATTGCCGCCATAGGGTCAGAGGATAAGGAAGAAGAATCCCTGAAAGGGTAAAAAGAAAAAAAACAATAAGTACCTGAGCCTTTAGATCGGTTACAAGAATAATAGGTGAAGACGCGGGTCTGCGGGTCATAGTTAGCCAAAGGGCGACCGCGGTCCATAATAAACATCGCATCCGCGTATGACCAAGCCTCTTGTTCAACTGTTAGGAGAAGACGAAGCGCGGCCGAGTCAGCATCAGTTCGCAAAATGTCGATCCGCCCGCGTGGAAGAGGTCCTCTATTCCACGTGATTGGAACATTGTCAGGATGTTCACGAATATCGGGTTGGATGAAAAAATACTTATCGTGCCAGTCATGTACGTTAGAGGTCCTCCCGGAGAAGGGGCGATACGTCACCCCCGCAATTTTGGAAAAAGAGTAATGTTGGTCCTTAGTCTTCCTTGTCAAAGAAAAGAGGCTAAAAAATAGACTCGGGGTAAGGGTTAGCCTCAAACTCTGACATAGCCAGAAGGTACAAACCAAGTCTCGCCAAGCGTTTGGATGGATTTGAGCGGGCGTGAGACGAAGGTAGGACAAAACACATGCCATCTCCTCCGGGAGAGGGAACATGAAGCCGTGTTCGATTTGGCTCACATAGATGCAAAAAGATCCATCCGGGGGATTATGGGGACGTTGGTCCTCCCCAGCCGGAAAACAAGCGACCGCGCTTAGCCAAGGGTGGCACTTTTCTAGCTTTTTTATGTGGCATTCATCCAAGGTGGATGCCAAAGTAGCTAATGAAGAGGACTCTATGTCATCCTCAACAATTGGGGCGGTCCTCCTTCGTCGGCGCCTTCTTGGTGGATCATCAACCACATCCCCCAAAACCTCTTCCTCTTCGCTTTCCACTTCGCCACCATCCCCTTCGGGAGGATCAACATTTTCGGACAGATTGACGTGTTCGGGGGAACCACTCCCATCGGACGAATCATAACAAATTTCGGATGAGTCAACATCATTAAAACCATAGTGGTGTTCCATGTTGTCGCAGTAAGAAACTCTATTGATCAGTTATTTGGCTAATAAGGCTAGGTGAAAACAAAAAATATATAAGTTTCACTTACATATGTCAAAAAGTCAGATGGTGGAAATGCGACGCGATTAGCCGGATTTTAGAGAGAGAAAGAAGTGAGGGAAAGAAAAATGAGCAAATGAAGAAGATGGAGCACGCTCCTAATTTATAAGCTTTTGAAAATTATCTGAACAGACTCAGAAAAATTATTAGTGTCTGAAAACTAAAGATATGGCACACAAATAAAGAGAGTAGAGTCTGTAAAATGAAAATGTGTACAAGGAATAGTCTGTAAAAAAAAAAAAACAAAACTAAAGTTGGCACACATCTCAAAAAAAAAAAAAAAAAAAGGGAGGACAGCCAGGCAGACCAGGTTGCCGGGGAGGGCGGACGCGATCCGCCCGTTCCCAGGCGAACCAGGTTGTCGGGGAAGGCGGACGCGATCCGCCCGTTCCCACGGCGAACCAGGTTGCCGGGGAAGGCGGACGGGATCCGCCCGTTCCCACGGCGAACCAGGTTGCCGGGGAAGGCAGACGCGATCCGCCCGTTCCCACGGCGAACCAGGTGGCCGGGGAAGGCGGACGCGATCCGCCCGTTCCCACGGCGAACCAGGTTGCCGGGGACGACGGATGCGATCCGCCCATTCGCAGGCGAACCAGGCGGCCGGGGAAGGCGGACGCAATCCGCCTGTTCCCAGGCAAACCAGTTCGCCGGGAGGGGCGGATCGCGTCCGCCGACCAGTCTGCCGGTGGGCCAGGCGGAGGCGATCCATCGGAGCCGATCGTCACGGATCCCCTTGGGCGGAC
Organism: Euphorbia peplus; assembly: GCA_028411795.1. Classification (NCBI taxonomy): domain Eukaryota; kingdom Viridiplantae; phylum Streptophyta; class Magnoliopsida; order Malpighiales; family Euphorbiaceae; genus Euphorbia; species Euphorbia peplus. The sequence continues at coordinate 21,221,743 of CP110840.1, forward strand.
CGGTCGGTCAACACTCATAGGGCGGACCGATCGGTCAACGCTTGTAGGCATGATGTGATTAAGCCTCTTGATGCTACTTTCGGGTTCTTCCTCGATCGATTGAAAATTCAAACTTCAAAATCTTCAGACAAACTCTAAAGAGCTTGAATTCTTTCTTAGGGGGGGCTTCTGATAACACCTAAATTTGTATGAAGTGTTATCTAAAAGGCTTACAATACACGATCAGCCTATTAAAGAGGTCTGTAAGCCCAAATGGCGCGATCAGCCCATTAAGAGGTCTGTAGGCCCAAATGGCGCGATCAACCCATTAAGAGGTCTGTAAGCCCAAATGGCACGGTCAGCCCAACTAGGGTCAAGGAGCCAATAAAAGGGCGATTCGCTCACTAGAAAGCCCACGTCATTACAAAGGATTTGAATATCCTTGATCACTAAGGAAAGGGCATTTAGGGAATTCCACCCACAAATTAGGGTTCCCAAAGAACCCTATATAAACCTTAAATGGAAAGCTGAAAAGACACTTTTACTATTCACAAAATATGCTCTGACGATATTACCATTTTTCTTATTGTTCTGACGCATTCATTAAACAAATTATGACTTAAGCATCGGAGTGTGTGCAGGCGGTGGATCGCCGACGACGGTTAGCCGAATATTCCGAGAAGGGTCAGCCGGACTTGAAGACCAAGTTATCAATTTGTTAACTGGGTGAATAGTTAAATTTGTTATTCTAAAATTATGTACTTTTTGTATGTTCTTAATAGTTAAATTTGTTGTTTGTGTACATAGGTAAAAAGTAATTGGTATTCTTAAAATGCTTGATGTGCATTAAAAAAGTAATAGGCTCGTGGATATGAAAATGTGAATTGCCCATCAATTAATAGACCATCATTTTCAGGTACATTCACACATTTACAGTCCATGCATTCCCTTTTGGAAATTTTCGACTCCAGGAAATATGATATCACCTTCGTTTTCTCAAGGATTGCACTCTCAAACAACGAATCCTACAATGTCATCCTTTGCTTCATATCGTATTTCGATCCATTTTCTCAAAGTTTATCGTCTCATAGTCCATAATGTCCTCTTTCTCAACAAAATGAAGAAGACAAACGGTTAGTAGGTACAACTTTCAAGAATTACATGCACCGTAATAGTCTTGTCAAAGTTTGTCAATGCGAGCGTAGTCCTCATACTCCTTCAATTTGTAGCACTTTTTTTTATCTCTCTAATTTGTGTAATATTGGTGTATGGTTTGAATTAACATTTACTATTTAGTAGATTTTACTTTTTAAACCATAATGGTTAAATTGTTCTAAGAACTAAATTTGTTTATTTAATAACGTTTAATGGTTTAATTAACAATTTAATTTTTATTATCATTAGAGCCTTGTTATGATTTAAGAGAACGAGATAGGTTCAGGTGAGACAATGGTCTTATGGTGAGACAAGTGTTTATGGTGAGACATTGACCAATTTGGTAACTAGAAAGGGGAAGGTGGCAAACTTGTACATAAGTGCATAATAAGTCAACGTATGAAAGGAGTGGAAGTAGGATGAAGGGTGATGTCAGCGCTGACATCATCATAAGAGAGAGAAAATTGTTTTATTTTTTTTCATTAAAATACATTTTTCTGATTATTCCGAACTCGTTTTTCAAAAAAAATTACACCGTTGGTCTTGTCTTGATTAGACGGTCATTTTGAGATCCATTGTTGTTATTTATAGACGATTTTTAATTTTTTTTAACTTTTTTACACTCTCAGCGTATTCTGTTGGAACAAATGTATTATTCTGCCGGAACAAATGTAGTACTCCGCTAAAATATATATGTGCATATTAGACGGTCATTTTGAGATCCATTGTTGTTAGGTAAAAACGTTTTTTAAGTTTTTTACACTCCCAGAGTATTCTGCTGGAACAAATGTAGTGTACTATGGTGGAACAAATGTAGTATTCTGCTGGAACAACCGAGTATTCAATTTGGAACAACCATAAAAAAAAATAAAAATCGTCTATAAATAACAACAATGGATCTCAAAATGACCGCCTAATTAATACGAGTTTAGTGGTATAATTTTTTTTGAAAAATGAGTTCGGGAAGAGCGGAAAAATGCATTTTAAAGAAAATAATTCAAACTCTTTCTCTCTACAGAGGTGACATCATCGCTGACATCACCTCCTCTTCTTTCCCTCCTATTCCACGCATGAGGAGTTTTCCTTTAATTACAAGTTTGTCATCTTCCCCGGTTGAATTACAAAAATACCCCCACCTATTTCTCTTTTCACACCTTAAGGGGCTTGTCTCACCATAAAAACTAGTCTCATCTTAAACCATTGACTCATTTGAACTTGATTCTTACGAGAACATTCTGACTTTATTTAGTGTATCAAATATTAGTAATAGAGGTATTGTTATGCCTACAATATTGTATAATCAAACAATAATATTTCCGTTCATTATTTTTTGAGAGGATCCGAAGTTCATTATTTTTTGAGAGGATCCGAAATTAAAAATAAAGAAGAAAGTAATTATCTTTTGAGAGGAGGAAATAAAGGTTATAATGCCTCTTTTGTTTTATTATTATTATTTGTATGGTTTCGATTAAATAAATTGAATGGGAGAGCAGACAATTAGGGTTAAAAGGGAGTAATTATTGTTTGTTGAAAAACATTAAAAGCTTGTTCGCATTTTATAGATGTGGACATGTTAAAGGCTGACTGAAACAGAGAATATATTCCTTCCATGAACCAGTCCGCGTTTCAAAGATGCGGACACATAAGAGTCTGTGGTTTTGACTAGCAGAATAACATTTTTCAAAATAAAGTGGTTTGTCCGCATTTGTAACCCGCGGACATGAGACCAAAATTTGTATGTGACTTGATGAGTTTAAGCCTTTAAACCAATGTTAGTTGTTTAACCCTTTTAGTTAACAAATGAGTAAGGGGATTGAGAAGGGGTAAAATGAAAATGAAAAGGACATGAAGACAAGGAGACCGAGAGAAACAAGTTGGTGGCCATTAAAGTGGGATTTCCACCCTCTTCACTTAGTGGACTCACCCCACGCTTAACCCTCCCTCCCTCCCTCACTTGCAATTTATTTAGTTGTTTATGAATTCATGTAAATTATTACTAGGCCTCAACTCAAACCCCACTCACTCCAAAAAAACCTTAGTAGTAGTATACAATTACAAACATCTTTGCCATAAATGGGCATATATCTTTAGAGATCCAAAACTAATGGATATGGCTAATATATAGCTCATGTTGTCCACGTGCCCAATACCCACTTCATTCTCCTACCAACTTGGGTCCTACCATTATCCCATGCGGATGGATGAATGTTTTCTATCTCTCTAAATCCCACTCTCTCCACCTTCTTAATCTTTTATTTAATTTTGGCTTAATGTTTCAAACAGTTCTTTTCTATTTTTTTTTCTTATAACATCTCCAACCATCTACTTTACTATTTTTATTTTAACTTTAATCCTTTTAACTATTTTTAAATAATATAGTATCAATAGAAAATTTTTTCCAACCATCTACTCTCTTACTAATTTTATAAACAATATTTTATTGATGTTACTTATTATATGTCATTTATTTTGTTGTTGTTAATCAAAAGCAAAATAAAGTATATTTTTATTATTATTTTAATGAGAAATAGAAGGCAACCTTACTCCATCTTTATCACAAAACTTCAATATAAAGTAATTGTAAGCTTACTCGAGTTTAGAATTGAAGTAGGATTGGAGGGATGAATAGTTGTAATTTTTTAAATTTAAAGTGTCATTGGAGATGATTTTAGCCCCTTAATTTAAGGGACAACCTATTTGCCACTTAAACTTGTAATATTTTTTCATTTGGCCTCCCAAACTTGTCAAATATAACACATTTTGTCACTTTGTGTTGATATGATATAATATAACTGATAATAATCATGCCACATCAGCACAAAATGAGCAAAATGAGCCAAATTTGACAAGTTGAGGGGTCAAGTGAAAAGAACTTACAAGTTGAGGGGTCAAATGAAAATACATTACAAGTTCAGACTACTTGATTGTTCATTAAGTTAAAGGAGTTTAATGAAAAAATGAACAAATTTAGAGAACTACATATATATTAATCGTTTAATTTTTGATGTTTCTGGTTTTAACCAAACACCCTCTTCAACCCCTATTCACTTTTTAATTTTATCTAAAAAAATAAAAATAAAAACACCCTATTCACTTATTTCAAAATAAACTTACATTGACAATCTCATAATTTTATTCAAAAAAAATTCAAAAAATGATACTTTTATCCATACATTTATTATGTGTTGATTACTGGGCTGTAGATTATTTTGAATCAGTTTTGAAAGAAAAAATAGATAAAAAAAAATAAATTTGACTGACTAGTCGTCTCGAAGCCCCCGGTTGTTCGATTAGCGTCTAAAACATTTTATTACACTGACATTTTATATGCAAGACACTTTAGTAATAACAGTTATATTGGGGTGGAGATTTGGCATGTGAGTAGTAGCCCTTCACCCAGAGGATATCACTGCAGTAATATTCCTATAGAGATATTATTATGAGAAAACTTAAAAACAAGTTAATAAATGATATTGTAACGGAAAGTAGAATTGTGATGAATGATAAAAAAGAAAAAAAAAAAAAAGGTTTGTGAGTATTGATTGACTATTGCGGTTGCCTTAATTAATCCCACAAACAAAAAACATTGGTCCCTAATTCCATTATTCTGTTTTAGGATGTGATGATAAAAAGGTAATAATGATGTCCACTTTTTGGAGCACCTATAAGTATTGACATTCCTCAGCAGTGTTCTCATCCCAATCTCATCTCACATTTGCAAATTAGTAAATAAATTAATTGACTATAGAGAATGGGTGAGGCTGTGGAGATAATCTACACGAATGGTTTCTCAAAGCAGCTTTGCACTGCTCATAATAATAATGATCACATGATGAATGGTTTCCAGCAGGATGAATGTTGTTGGTATGAAGAAACCATTGATGATGATCTCAAATGGTCCTTTGCGTTAAATAGGTTCGTATGTATTTTCGTATAATATTCATATGTAGACTAAATAGGGTTTAACAGTTTGTTTGTAATAAAAGTAAGTAGTAATAAATAATGTTTGAGGCATGCAGTGTGCTGCATAAAGGGACAAGTGAGTTTCAAGAGATTGCTCTATTGGATACAAAGAGGTTCGGGAAGGTGTTGATGATAGATGGAAAGATGCAGAGTGCAGAACTCGACGAGTTCATTTATCACGAGTGCTTAATCCATCCTGCTCTTCTTTCCCATCCCCAGTAAGTTTTTTTTCTTTTCGTTCTTTTTTAACCGAAGTAACAAATGGTGGTAACTAATACTAATACAATTTGTAATTTATATTATACATGAAAAATGCAGGCCAAAAAAGGTATTCATAATGGGAGGTGGGGAAGGGTCTGCTGCCAGGGAAGCTCTTAAGCACAAGTCTCTTGATGAAGTTGTCATGTGTGATATCGATCAGGTCACCTCTTATTTCTCTTAATTACACGAAAATTTCTAGAATACACCAAGTGTACCATGCCGTACACCGGATCAATAGTTTAGCGTCATGTCATAGCTAACTCCTCATCTTACATTAATTATTTAATTACATATACATATGCTGCAGGAAGTAGTGGACTTCTGCCGTACTTATCTAACTGTAAATCAAGTAGCATTTTCTCACAACAAGCTTAATCTAGTCATTAATGATGCCAAGTAAGCACTGTTTTTTCTTTAATCTGTATGTTTTTGAAGAGTTAAAATATTTCAATTGTATTATGCGTGCTAAAATGAGAATGAAATAAATGGGCAGGGCTGAATTAGAGAAGAGGAAAAATGAGAAATATGATATAATAATTGGAGACTTGGCTGATCCTGTTGAAGGAGGGCCTTGCTATCAGCTCTATACTAAATCTTTCTATCAATCTATTTTGAAGCCCAGGCTCAATCCTCATGGCATCTTTGTCACTCAGGTTTTCTTTTTTCCTTGTCAAAAATATTAAATACAATCAGAGGTGGCAATTTCGTGTTACGTGTCGTGTCAATTTTCGTGTTCGTGTTGAAACTGTAAACACAAACACGACACAGAAAATATTTCTTGTCGACATTCTAAACCTAAACACGACATGCTCTTAACACAGAAACACGAAAAACACGACGATAATTACGAATGTGTCAACATTACATGACATGGGTCGATCCGACTTATATGAAGAATGCAATTTACATATAATATCACTTATACTTCACAAAATTCATTAAACTACAAAGATTTAACAAAAAAAATCATCACACAAAGTCAACATAAGCATTAAAATCAAACTACAAACAAAATTTCGTGTCTTGTTCGTGTTTGTTGGGTAAACTCAAACACGACTTAAAAATTAGCGTGTTATTTCGTATTGACCCGAAAATTATACGTTACCTATTATGCTCAACACAAACACGGAAAAATCTGTGTCGTCTTAGTGTTGTGTTATTATGTTTCATGTCATATTACCACCGCTAATTTCTATTATTACAACATGCTGCAGGCTGGACCCGCAGGAATTTTCACCCACAAAGAGGTATTCTCCTCCATATATAACACAATTAAGCAGGTCTTCAAATGTAAGTCGTGTATATTGATCTTTTTCTATATGTATACTTGTCATAATTTTTGAATTGGTATTCAATTAGTTTTGGTATGATATTTTATAATGTGACGCAGATGTGGTAGCATATAGTGCTCATGTGCCATCTTTTGCTGATACATGGGGATGGGTTATGGTAATCCTCTCTATTTAATGTGTTAGTAATAGTGATAATTAATTATGATGAGTTAACTAACTGGTGGTATCATCTTCATCCTCATCCTCATCGTCATCATCACGATCAGGCTTCAGACGAGCCGTTGAGCATAAAAGCAGAAGAGATAGAGAGGAGGATAGAAGAAAGAATAGAGGGTGATTTACTGTATTTAAATGGCCCTGCATTTCTCTCCTCTACCATCTTGAACAAGACTATTTCTCTATCGTAAGTTTGTTTTTTGATCGTTATAAATAACTATTAAGAATGAAAATGGAAAAATAAAAAAAATGAATTTGGATGCAGGCTGTTAAATGAGAAGCATGTGTACACAGAGGATGATGCAAGGTTCATACCGGGGCATGGATTGGCTTTCACAAATTAACTCACCCAAATACAATACAACTATACACAATACAAAGACACAGTTTAAAAGTAAGGCAGGCAGGCAGGCAGGCTTCAAACACGAGAAATTCTATTATGGTCCTGGTCCAATGGACCCGACCATCAATTAAAACAAGATTATTGTTTGTTTCACTTTCACTGTTTGCTTTATATAATGTAGCCCCTCATCTCTCAAATGAAATCTTTATCTAAATTTAATCATTTTATGGTTCGTAATGCCTTATAAGTAATTTATTTCAGTTAAGTAATTTCGCTTCAGTAAATGCACTTCAATTCAGTTCGAGGAATTCCTCCCTCATCCTATTTTCACTTCTTCCTTGCCTAATAACTATTTTTTTTGTTTAATCCATTAGGATTACCTAATAAGTATTATTAGCATTGCCTCTTTTTTATATCATGAAATCTTCAATCATCCACATTCCTTCCATTTCCTGTTTTCTGTTTAATGCACTAGACTAGTGTCAATAATACATCATCCTTTGTAACTTAAGCTCAATTTACACTACTGATTTCAAAAATACCTAAACTTATACTTGAAACTTAAGCAGTAGAATACAAAAACAACATTCAAGTAGAGACATGTATGTGCCCCCAATCAAGAATATAAAATGTTCTACACTACGTTACTCAAGCAACTAGTACTAATCTATTCTCTGACTTACAAAATAATGAGTCGGAATTAGCACTCGTATGCTTCAACTTGTCAAACATATGCAGCTTCTCTAGCATCTGTTCTTTGCACTTACACCCTGATCAATATAAAATTGAAATTACAACACAGATTTATCCGTTGTTTGCATAATGGTAGGCAGTAAGGGGGAAGAAACGGGCACGCACTTGCACATTTGGTGTAAGCATTAGCCAAAAATCATCGGTTTGTCACAGCCGTGATTCCGATGCGCCATATGTGTGAGATGAACTTGTTGGGGCAAAAGATAGTATTTTATATCTAGCTCTTCAAATATCTTCTTTATTTCAATAACCAGTTCAGTACGACGCTTATTCCTCTCCCCGTATTCTTGGAAGTTCATAGTGTGGTTACAATAGAGTGCCATCTTTAACTCATTTACTCTTTCAATTTCTTTCACCACAAGAGTGTGATTAGGATGCCAGTGTTGAGGATTGTTTTCTAGGCACCTGTTTTAAAGAACGAAAACCATTTTCGATACAAGATCATGTAATAAAAATTGAGCAAACGAAGGAAAGCAACTTACTTCTTGATTTTCTCTCTGAGTAGACCAATCTTTTCCACTGATGTTGCAAAATCAATGGAGAAATCCACTGTATCGCCCATATCAGGGCTTCTATAGTAGTTGCTGATTGGCTTTGTAGCTAAAACGGAATTTGGATAGTATAATTTTTCGTTATTCAGCTTCAAGAAAACAGTCGATAAGATGTTCATTTCCTCCACCAATAACTGCCAAGTCAAAAGTCAAACAGAGTTCAACACTGGCCTCGAAAATAGGGAAGGAAAAGCTATTGACTATTAGACTTACTGGCACGCCATCAACAACACAACGGTCACCTACATCAAATGGATGCATCACAAAAACAAATATAATAGCTTCAAATATGGTCTTGCAAGTATTTCCAAACACAAAAACAGCCACTATAAGCTGTGATGAGATGAGAACAAGTACTTTTGTGGTTGCAATTTCCATTAAAAGAAGCCAAATAATAATGCACACGATAAGTAGGATCCCCGTCACAAGCTTGCCCAATTGTCTGACAGCAGTTTTGGTGTCACTTAAAGCATGAGCAAGTGCTTTTCGATCCTTGTACACCTTCACCTATTAAAAGTAACAGAATTAATTACACAAACAAAGAATATCTCTCGCTATCCAATCGATGGTCAGAATGTGGAGCAAACATAAAAGTACGCTGACTCTGTATATAAAGGACTCTCAATATGAATGAACATCAGCAAAAGTTCGAATGAGAACAAACAATGGATCTTTGGAAAAAACAATGTATTTCTGATGTGACTAAATCATCAATGTTATCCCGACATAAACCAGAACAAACTTTCACGGCCAAAATACGTAATAATGATGAAACCAAGTTGGGATGTAAATCAATGCAACATTTTCCAGGAGATGTCTTGTGATCAGCCTATTCCATTCATGAATTTTCTGGCCCGAAATTCAAGCCTCCAAGATACAACCTATGATTGCAGGCCCCAGGCCAAGACGATTGCATCGTACCAGAGAATGACTCTTCATGATCTATCCTTTGAATGATTTACAGAAGTCATTTTCATTTTCTCTAAGAGCATTTGAGCATGCTCTAACAGATTTAGTAATTGCATAGTATAGTGGAGGACATGTCCGATGAGCAGATCATCCATATGACTTGATATCTTTATCAGTGTGCAACTAGCATGAAACTATAATTCAAAAGACATTCATATAACACGTAAAGAAGAAGCAATTTTACCACCAAGTCTGTCAGAGTTTTTCTATCAATTTGTCCATCAGATACTCCTAACAGTGGAAAAACAAGATCGACCTCCTCCTTAATCAAGAACCTCAAGAGGTCCTCTTCATCAATGTACCTACGCACAATAGAGTTAAAAGAGACACAAAGAAAAGGCATGGAAAAATGAAATTCAAGAAATATGAAGATGCTTCTACTTGGAACCAGGCTTCGCAACGTTCCTGAAAATTTGATAGGCAGCCGCAATTGCTTCCATTTCATTAGTAATCTCTGTATCAGTTTTTCGAGCCCCGACGTCTACACTTTCATCCAACGTATTAGAGAGAGTTGACAGCCCGGAATTAGTGACTGCATCAACCAAAACCTTCATTGTCCAAGCTGAAACCTTTTCTTGCTTCATCTTATGAAGCATTCCCATGTCAATCACCTTTACTTCCTTTGTGGCTTTACCCTTTTTGGTTTTTCTGACACTTAGCTGGCCAGTACTTGCTGATTTCCCAACCTTCTCAGCCTCCTCTATGAGCGGAGGCCCCGAAAGAGTTTGCAAAACATACTGATGAAAGATTGATTCTTGAATTCTATCAAAAAACTTGTTCACATGAAAATTGGATGCTAATACTTTTAGCAAGGCAGTCTTCACTAGCCACAAAAATGATCCAATTAAAAGTGAAATAAGAGTCCAAGTTATGTAACGCAGAATCTTGGTGGCGTTAGCTGATCGCTTTACTCCGTGATTGAACAAAAATGCCCAAGCTGTAAGAACTAAAGCTATCCAAATAAACACTTGGACACTCTTTTTCAATCCATAAACAAAATAAAGTACTTTTCTCCTGAGTAAAAAGTTCCGCTCAATCACGAAAACAATGAAACGCATAAACCAATTAGTAACTAACATGCCAGAGAATATGACCAATACAAGCACACACCATTTCCAAAGTTCAAGTCCCCATAACATAGTCTTTTCTAATCTATCGATAGTCAAGCTTGCCACGAAACATCCAATGAGGCACACAAATAGAATCCACTGAATCACAAAATTAGCTCCAAGTTTCCTGTTTCTCTCTTGACTCAATTTGACCTTCTTGACCACCTCCTCCATTTCATCCTCCTCGTCGCCAAGCCCACCGGGAGATGCCATGAGCGGTGTTCTTGGAGTTACGGGGTTAGTCCAAGTAGCAGAAGACTTGTTATTAGGTGAAGCTGTATTAAGTGAATTCCTATAGGGTGAATTCTTGGCAATTTGTTCGTGCAACATGAAGCAGTCGTCTTGCAATGCAGTAGCATCAACAGGACATGGTTGTTCTCCAAATCTTGATCTAGGTTTGGAGAACACTGACCTTCTGAGGGATCTTTTTCGGAGGAGGTTTTCGGGTGTTGTAGGAGTCTTCGGGGGCTTATTGGGGCTTGGAAACCTTGAAATCTCAGGGGAAGGATAGCTAACAGAAACTGCTTTGCCAAAATCATTCAATGGTGAATTCGGGCAGCTGTTTCCGTAATCTTTAGATGTAGACTCTCTAGGGGTTCCATTGGAATTATAGATAGTGAGAAGAACTTCTTCTCGTTTTCCATTCGTTGGTGATCTCTTATCCGCCATGATTGCCACATGAAGTGGCTAAGCTAGATAGGTAGATACAGCAAAGACACAAGTAGCAAAGAAAGAATCAGATTAATGAAAGTTGATATTAATAATATATGGTGAAGCAAGGAGTAAAAAGAAATGAAGTTAATTTACATTAGAACAAGTAAGGTTACATTTAGAACAAGTTGATATTGAATATTCACTGAAAAAGTTACAAAAATAGAAGAACAACTTACAGAGCAATGGTGTAGTGGGTCCTGAAGGAAGGCTGACACTGTTTGAAAGCAAGAAGAAGAAGAAGCAGAAAGAAAGAAAGAAAAGAAAGAAAGAGGAGTTGGTAATCCAATTAGGATGAGTGATGATGATGATGATGCAAAATCATTATAATAATGTTTTTGTTTTTGCAGTAGTAGTCTCACTCTGACACACATACATGTAATTTTGTTCACTACACAAACAAAGGCATAGATATTAGAGGAGTTGGCATCACAATCACATTCACATTCACATGTTGTATGAATATTATCAAAATACAAATATTATCAAAACAAATGCCCTCCAAAACTCTCACCATTCTTTTCTTTTATTTATTTCTTTTCTTCTATATCATGTATATTATCAAATTCAAAACCAGACCATCATCATACACATTTAGCCCCAAACTATAAACTGATATTAAACTAAATTCAAAATTAATAATAATAATAATATTAATATTAATATCAATATCAGAATTTAAAACTAACAACGCCCTTAGCTAAAACTTTATTCTAAAAAAATTAAAAAAAAAAACAATTTTTGTTTCTTCAAGGTAAATATAATACATGTATAATTGTTAAAATATATTGAGGTTTAAGTATTTTAAGTGGAAATATGTTGGGATTTCTCCTCTAATCTCACATTGCTTAAAGACACGTTTTCCCGTAACAAGTTCTCACGACTATGAGTTGGGGTAAATTGCACCGTAGATACCTAAACTATGCCCCTTTTTCCAAACAGGTACCTAAAAACTATTTTTTCTCATCTAAGTACCCAAACTATCGATGACCGTCCAAATTAGTACCTAGTGACCTGCTATAACATGTTTACTCCAAATCAATGCAAAGTCAACGAAAATTTGTTGACTTTTTTCACTACAATGGGCAAAATGGTAAATAGACCTTTATCTTCATCCCTAGTGACCTGCTATAACATGTTTACTCCAAATCAATGCAAAGTCAACGAAAATTTGTTGACTTTTTTCACTACAATGGGCAAAATGGTAAATAGACCTTTATCTTCATCTTCCTCCTCCCTTCTCTCTTTTATGATGAACCCTTAGTGTTTTGATTATGTCCAAACATTCAGAAGATGAAATTTAATTTATGCTTATATACACTTATCAATGTTGACTAACAATTTTTTGTTAGAGTTTTGTATAAGTTTTTCTCAGTAGATGCTGAAAGAAGAAACTTTGGATTGCTTAAAGAACTCAGAAGAGAAAAATAATTGAAGACTGAAGTTAAAGATCAGAAGGTGGATGCTCCGCTCTGAAGAACCTCAAAAGTTTAATAAAGCTCTCCTCAACGTTCAACTGCAACCAAAAGATGTTCCATTTGATCAGAAGCTAAGACAAAGGAATTGAGCTCTCAGAAGTTCAAGTCACGGGTTTTGCTAATCATTTAATGCTCTGACATCTGCATTTAATGCAAGGCGCCAAAAGTTCAAAAAGCTGTTTTGAATGAGTGTGCATGTCTACTACAAACAAAACCAGTTCTTCCTTGTCTACCCTTTGTTAATCTACATGAAGCAAAATTCCAGTCAACCTTATCTTTGATTTCAAATCACTTACCGGATTAAGTTAAAGAACAAGGTTAACGGAATCAAAGTGTTTGAAGACCGTTTGAAGAAATGACAGATTAACGGCTACAAAGATGTCATCATCAAATTGAAGATTCAAGCTTCAAGCAACGGTCATCTCAAGTCACTATAAATAGTAGCCAAGCTCATTTGTGTTCTCACACGCGATTATCGAGCAAAAAAATCTCAACGCACTGTTTTAACAAGCAAAACAGAGCACACTTTTCCATTCTCAATCTTTTCTATTTTTAATTGTAAAAGTGAGAGAGTGAAGAAACACAAGTTCATAATAGGAATCTTGTAAACTGATATCGTTTGTGATATTCAGTTAGATTTTGAGAGAAATCTAGTTAAGGTTAGAGTTGGGTGAGAATTCGAGAAAACAGGGTTGTTGTTGTTTTGGTGGAAATCTTTTAACTCTTTCTAGGCTAGTCAGAACTAAGTGAGAAATTAGCTTAAGTTCTGTTGATGTAAATGAGCTTTTGAACTTGCCATAAAAGTTCTGAATAGTGCATTTAAAATCTCTGCTGACTACGATCACAGGGGACAGGACGTAGTCACAGGACTTCTATGGTGAACCTGGATAAATCGATCTGTTCATCAGGACCTCCTAAATCTCTTTCTCCCTTCCTTAACTTGTTATTATTACTTCTGTGCACTTGCTTTGTATTTAGTGCTGAAACAGATTTTCCTCCTTATCTCTTTGTCTTTGTTCAGAAGACTGTCCAGAAGTTCTGTTCAACACAACTTCTGTTGCTTTGAGGAAGAAACTGCTTAAAGGCAGAATTTCCCTCAGAGGCTACTTCATTAAGCTTGCCTCTGACTCTGAGGAAATTTGACTCTGAAAACTGAGTTTCTCTAAAAACTCTAAGATTTTCAGTTTTTGAATTTGACACCTATTCACCCCCCCCCCCTTCTAGGTGATTCTGATCGTGTTAGGGCGAACAAGTGGTATCACAACAAAGGTCACTTCGTAATTTTACTAAGATCTAACAATCTAAGTGTAAGATCAAATCAGAATCAATAAAGATGGCTGGTAGACACCTAGCTGAGAACTCCTCTCATCTTATGATTCTAGAGGGCTCCTCCACAACTAGACCACCACAGTTTGATGGTGATAACTATTCCTACTGGAAGAAGAGAGTGATGTACTTCATCCAAACTCAGAGCATGAGTGCTTGGATAGTTGTCACTGATGGTGACTTCATCCCAACAAGGGAAGAAGCTGGTCTAGGGAGTGTTATAATTCCTCCTATGGAATATACTGATGAAATCCTCAAGAAACTCCAAACTAATGCTTCGGCAATAAATATGTTGCATTATGCACTCACTGCCTCTGAATATAACAAATTTCTGCTTGTGAAAGAGCCAAGGATATTTGGGACAAGCTTGAAGTAACTTATGAAGGCACAGGAAAAGTGAAGCAATCCAAAGTCAATCAACTCATGAGAAGCTATAAGTTATTCGAAATGGCTGACAAAGAATCTATTTCAGAGATGAATTCAAGATTTACTAAGATTGTCAATGACTTGAAGAGTTTGGGAAAGGATATTGAAGAAGCTGAGAGAGTAAAAAAGATTCTCAGAAGCTTACCAAGGTCTTGGCAAGCCAAGAAGACTGCTATTGAAGAAGTTCAGGACTTCTGCTTTTATGCATATGATGAACTCATAGGTTCATTGATAACTCATGAAATGTCAATGGAAAACCATGACTTAAGAGAAAAGTCAGAAGGAAAAAGAGGAGTTGTCCTAAGAGTAAAATCTTCAAAAGAGTCCTCAAAGGATGAGGAGATGGCAATGCTGACCAGGAAGTTCAAGAAGGCCTTTAGAAAAGGCAGAGGTGGAAACTACAAGAAGCCTTTCAGGAGCTTTGATAAGAAGACTCTTGATTCTGGTGAAAAATCCAAGAGAGATCCTAGTAAGCCAATTGTGTGCTATGGATGTCAGCAACCAGGACATATTAAGCCTAACTTTCCTGAGCTGAAAAAGGATAAAAGAAAGTTCAAGAAAGCAATGTTGGCTGCTAGGTCAGACTCTGAGACCAGCAGTGATCCTGAAGAGAAGGAAGAGCAAGCTCAGATATGTTTCATGGCTATTGATGAGCCAACCTCTGAAGATACCAAGCTAGTAAAAGGAGCAAAACTGCTTTTTTCATCTTAATAAAAGGAGCAAAACCGCTTTTTTCAACTCTTTCTTTAGCAGCGGAGGTCATATCTCTGTACCATATACTTATGTCATTCACGGAACCACACCCGGCTAGTTTTCTCTAAAAAAATAATAATAATGAAGATTTTTAATAACTAATCACAGATTTTTATTTCTTTTTGATACGTTTGATTCGTGAATAGTGACAAGTGTAAATGAATAGGGTAAATAGATAAATAAATAAACGTAAAAAAATAAATTCAAATTTGGCCGAGTGAAAACTCGACTGAGCTTGCTCATGTGAAGAGCAAGCTCGACCGAGCTTACTGAATCCATGGCCCAAAAATGGCCCCCCAAATCCCTAAAATCCAAATTTCGAGCCTAAAACGCATAACTCCACCATCAAATCATCAACATACATGTATATAATCATTCTAATGCATCAATTTTAATGAAAAATGTACAACACAAAAAATAGATCGGGGCAAGAATCTTACAAGTGACATATAATGGGGATTTGCCTCCGCGAAACAAATTGGCACCCGTTCTCTGTACCTCAGCCTGAAATACTCCTTTTCTGGGGTTCTTTTGTCACCGGAGAAAGTATGAACGATGGGTATGAGATTAAAGTCGAGTTTGAGAGGATTAGTTGGAGGAGGAAGATGGATGGGTTCCAAAACCCCCCGTTGACGACCCAGATTCGAATTCGGGGTCGATATCTTCATCCGTTGGGTAACCTTTGATGAACCCTACATGTTTTGATTATGTCCAAACGTTCCATAAGATGAAATTCAATTTATACGTATTCACTTCTCAATGTTGACTAACAATTTTTGTTAACTTTTGTATAAGTTTTTCTCAGCAGGTGCTGAAAGAAGAAACTCTAGATTGTATAAAGAACTCAAAAGAGAAGAATAAATGAAGACTGAAGTTAAAGTTTAGAAGCTGGATGCGTCGCTCTGACGATCTTTAGAAGTTTGACAAAGCTCTCCTCAACGTTCAACTGCAACCAGAAGCTGATTCCATTTGATCAGAAGCTTAGACAAAAAGAATTAAGCACTCAGAAGCTTAGTCACGGGTTTTGTTAAGTGCCTCTGACATTTGCATTTAATGCAAGGCGCCAAAAGTTCAAAAAGCTGTTTTGAAGGAGCGCACCTGTCCACAACAAACAAAACAAGTTTTTCCTTGTCTACCCTTTGTTAATCTAAATGAAGAAACATTCCAGTCAACCTTATCCTTGATTTCAAATCACTTACCAGATTAAGTTAAAGTACAAGGTTAACGGAATCAAAGTGTTTGAAGACCGTTTGAAAAAATGACAGATTAACGGCTACAACTATGTCACTATCAAATTGAAGATTCAAATTCAAGCAACGGTCATCTCAAGTCACTATAAATAGTAGCCAAGCTCCTTTGTGTTCTTATACGTGAATTTTGAGCAAAAATCTTAACGCATTGTTCTTATAGCAAAACAAAGCATTTTCCATTCTTTCTCTTTTCTGGTTTATTCTTTGTAAAAGTGAGAGAGTGAAGAAACATAAGTTCATAATAGGAATCTTGTAAACTGATATCGTTTGTGATATTCAGTTAGATTTTAAGAGAAATCTAGTTAAGGTTTAAGTTGGATGAGAATTCCAGAAAACAGAGTAGTTGTTGTTCTGGTTGAAATCCTTAAACTTATTTTAGGCTAGTCAGAACTAAGTGAGAAATTAGCTTAAGTTCTGTTGATGTAAAGGAGCTTCTGAACGTGCCATAAACGTTTTGAATAGTGGATTTAAAATCTCTGCTGACTGCGATCACAGGGGACAGGACGTAGTCACAGGACTTCTGTGGCGAACCTGAATAAATTGAACTGTTCAACTCAGGACCTCCTGAATCTCTTTCTCCCTTCCTTAACTTGTTATTTTGCTTCTATGAATTTGCTGTATATTTAGTGCTGAAACAGTTTTTAATCTTTATTTCCTGCCTTTGTTCAGAAGACTGTCCAGAAGTTCTCTACACAAAACTTCTATTGCTTAAAGGCAGAATTTCTCTCAGAGGCTGCTTCATTAAGTATGCCTCTGACTCTGAAGAAATTTGACTCTGAAAATTAAGTTTCTCTAAAAACTTAAGTTTTCAGTTTTTGAATTAGACACCTATTCAACCCCCCCCCCTCCTGAATCTCTTTCTCAGAAGAGGATGATGTACTTCATTCAAGCTCAGAGCATGAGTGCATGGCTTGTTATCACTGATGGTGACTTCATTCCAACAAGGGAAGAAGCTGGTCTAGGGAATGTTATAATTCCTCCTAGGGAATATACTGATGATATTCTTAAGAAACTCCAAACTAATGCTTCAGCAATAAATATGATGCACTGTGCACTTTTCTTCTACTGAGTATAACAAGGTTTCTTCTGAAACAGCTAAGGATATCTAGAACAAGCTAGAAGTAACCTATGAAGGCACAACCAAAGTGAAGCAGTCCAAAGTCAATCAACTCAAGAAAAGTTGTGAGTTATTTGAAATGCTTGACAAAGAATCTATATCAGACATGAATTCAAGATTCACCAATATTGTCAATGACTTGAAGAGTTTGGGAAAGAATATTGAAGAAGCAAAGAAGGTGAAAAAGATTCTCAGAAGCTTACCAAGGTCTTGGCAAGCCAAGAAGACTGCCATAGAAGAAGTACAAGACTTGTGCTTTTATGCTTATGATGAACTCATCGGTTCATTGATAACTCATGAAATGTCAATGAAGAACAATGACTTAAGAGAAAAGTCAGAGGGAAAAAGAGGAGTTGTCCAGAGAGCAGAATCTTCTGAAGAGTCTTCTGAAGATGAGGAACTGGCTATGCTGACCAAAAAGTTCAAGAAGGCCTTTAGAAAAGGTAGAGGTGAAAACTACAAGAAGCCTTTCAGGAGCTTTGACAAGAAAACTTCTGATTCTAGTGAAAAGTCCAAGAGAGATCCAAACAAGCTTATTGTGTGTTATGGATGTCAGCAACCAGGACATATTAAGCCTAACTGTCCTGAGCTAAAGAAGGATAAGAGAAAGTTCAAGAAAGCAATGTTGGCTGCTTGGTCAGACTCTGAGACTGGAAGTGATTCTGATGAAAAGGAAGAGCAAACACAGATATGTTTTATGGCTATTGATGAGCCAACCTTTGAAGATACCACATGAGAAGTTTCCGCACCTCCTGATGTTGCATATGACTGTGAGGTAAACATATCTCCTGAACAAGATATCCTTGATTCTCTTGAAGAACTCTACAGTATGTTCAAGTACCTGAAAAGGAAGTTGGACAAAAGTGAGGCTGACAAATTTCTTAGGCTTACTCAAGTTTATGCTGATATGAAAATATTAGAAGAAAAACTAATGTAAGCACTGGTTTTCGAACCCAATGACGAAAGCAATTTCTGAGCTCCTCGTTTGGCCAATCGCACAAGCGTCAGTACTCGTTGAAGGATGGACCGACTCCTCAGAATCCAAATTTACTCCTCCCACAGGTCATTGACACCTTCAATGACATGAAAAATATATTTGCAGAACCCCTCGATAAATTCCCAATCAAAACTATTCAAAATAAAAGTCAACCACATAGGAATCACCACATAGTCCAACTTGGAGGCCAATTTAGACCCTTTTAGGGTCCGAATTAGGAACAACGTAAAACATAATAGTCGTAGGTCTATGTCTTAGCTTTCCAACGCATCTTGAATCACCTCAATCAAAGTTCATATGAAGAAGTTAGGCCTACAATACTAAACTCTGTCAAAACGAGGGTTGTGTTCGACTGAAGACCTAAACCATACAGTCACATGGGTCTTGACCGTACGGTCACTATTGTGACCGTATGAGTTTCGGTGGACAAAAATCGAGTGTTGGTGGACAAAAAGACCCACACTGACCGTACGGTCACTAAATGAGCGTCGGTGGACAAAAGAAGCCCATGCTGACCAGCCGGGCAAACTTGTGACCGTACGGTCACCATAAGGTCACAAGGGTTATGACCGTACGGTCACTAATGATGAACCCTAAGTGTTTTGATTATGTCCAAACGTTTCAGAAGATGAAAACTAAATTCTATCTCACATATAGATTATTGTTGACTAATATTTTTGTTTTAGTCTATGTGTAAGTTACTCAGCAGGTGCTGAATGAATCATTTTCGGATTGTCTAAAGAACTCAGAAGAACAGTTTGCTGAAGTCAGAGTTTCAATAACTCAGAAGCTGGATACTCCGCTCTGAAGCAGAAGTCTGCTAAAGCTCTCCTCAGAAGTTCTTTGCAATCAGAAGTTTTGCCAATTTGATCAGAAGTCTAGACAACTGGAAATAAGCTTCTGAAAGCTTAGTCACGGGTTTGTTTGAGCATTTAATGCTCTGACACTTGCATTCAATACAAGGCGCCAAAAGTTCAAAAAGCTGTTTTGATGGAGCGCGCTTGTCTGTTCAAGAGAAACCGGAATTTCCTTGTATACCCTTTGTTGATCTAATTGAAGAATGATTCTGTCATCCTCATCCTTGATTTCAAATCACTTACCGGATTTAGTTAAAGAACAAGGATAACGGAATCAAAGTGTTTGAAGACCGTTTGAAGACTTGACAAATTAACGGCTACAACAACTGATGTCATATCCTTTGAACTTTCAAACTCCACAACGGTCATCTTCAATCACTATAAATAGTAGCCAAGCTCCAATGCATCAACACACGCATGATCATCGAGCAAAATCTTAACGCACTGTTTTAACAAGAAAAACAGAGCAACTTTTCCATTCTCAATCTTTCTTAGCATAGTCTTAGTAAAGTGAGAGAGTGAAGAAAAACAAGTTCATAATAGGAATCTTGTAAACTGAGATCGTTTGTGATCTTCAGTTAGATTTAAAGAGAGAAATCTAGTTGAGATTAGAGTTGGGTGAGAAATCCAGAAAACAGAGTATTGTTTGTTCTGGTGGAAATCCTTTAACTCTTTTTAGGCTAGTCAGGACTAAGTGAGAAATTAGCTTAAGTTCTGTTGATGTAAAGGAGCTTCTGAACTTGCCATAAAAGTTCTGAATAGTGGATTTATAAAATCTCTGAAGGCTGCGACCTCAGGGGACAAGACGTAGTCACAGGACTTCTGTGGCGAACTTGGATAAATCGAATTGTTCAATCAGGACCTCCTGAACTTCTTTCTCCCTCTTATACTTGTTATTATTGCTTCTGTGTACTTGCTAATATTTAGTGCTGAAACAGATTTTCTCTTAAGCATCATTGTCTTTGTTCAGAAGACTGTCCAGAAGTTCCTCAATCAGAACTTCTGTTGCTGAAAACAGTCTAACTGTGTTTAGGCAGAATTTCCCTCAGAAGCAACTCATGTTAGCTTGCCTCTGACTCTGAGGAAATTTGACTCTGAAAATCAAGTTTCTCTAAAAACTTAGAAGTTTTCAGTTTTCTACTTTGACACCTATTCACCCCCCCCTCTAGGTGATTCTGTTCTTGATAGGGCCAACAACTAAGGACCCTCAGAAATCCTATAAATAGGGGTCCGAATCCTCATTCATTTCCATCAACAATTCCTTCCTTTCCCCCATTTTCTCTCGGTTTCTGAGCGGTTCTTGACCCGATATAAGTTGCCTCTGGTAAAGTTGCCTCTGAAAGTTGCCTAAGCTTGCCTCTGATATAAAAAAAATCGCTCAGATATCGAACTTCTAGCTCTAAAATATCCTAGCTCCCTAAAGTCCTCATGACGCCAAAATAATCCAATACCCCTTAATCCTACTCCCAAATTCCTGGTGTAGCTCTCCTCTTCGCAAAAGAGCTCCCACAATCAAATCTTATAAAACCTGAAGGATTCCCCCGGAATTCCTTCTCTCTAGTTACTAGGAGCACGCACGACGCAATCTCCGGCCCCAAAGTTCCTCCCTGCGGTTCCGTTCTCGACGAGTACTAGCTTGCAAGCATCCTACTGGCACGCTACGAGGGTAAGCTTTTGAGGGTTTTTACCGTGTCACCCAACGGTTTATTGTACATTGTTTTTACCTTATTTAAATGTTTTTTTGTGTGATAATAATAATATAAGAAAATAATGAGTTAGGCTGCATTAAAGATCCTCTGGGTCACTGGAATGTCGGAGTTAATAAGTTGTATCCACGGACGTAAATAGAATCTCTGGTTTTCAAAACAATCGGTACAAACACCGGTTCGTACATTTTCCCGGTCGGCCGGGTGGCGACTCTGCTGGGGACCAAAAATATGTTCTACTATTATAAGTTGACTTGAACGTATGATTTTCTTGAGGTTGATTTTTTAATGGGAGAGTGTATATTTGGTTTTCACTTTTTATAAAATTATTTCTTAAATTATTTTATAGAGAGTAAAAAATGGGATACAACTGAAGCATTCTGACAGTCTAGGGCTATAAACAGAGTTACTGCTTTCTCATACTGCATAAAAGAAAAATCCCGAATGGTCAACGTGTGTTATGGGTCGTGCTTATTGTCGTTTCCTTTAAGGGACGCATAGGTCGATCTGTAACACCACCTACAACCTTGTACCGTCGACACGCTGCTCAAAACCCTTAAATGGGGAGGCGCTAGGTATATCTTGCTGTGGGAACCCTTTTGTACTATCAAACGAGACCGAAGCCTCATATAGTCAGCCTAGATATCTCCCCTAGGAACTACCCCCGAACATTAAACAAATCACGTCTACGAGAGCGTTTTTTAACATCGAAAGGAAAGATGTGAAAAGAAACCCACCTAGGACAGAGACGTACCACGTGAAGATTGAGAGGGAGTGTCGTAAACGCATGAATGTCTACACTAACTGTTTGATCCCTTACTTTTACTTGTACATATATTAGACGTAGCCTTAACCTAGGAAAGAGTCCAGTTTCCATGAAACTCCTTTGAAATAAATGGGCACTCTGTTATGCTAGACATTTTATCACACGAAACACGGCGTTATGTCCTCTCTTTCATTTCGTAAAGAAACTCAATCTCGTGAGATAAAATCATGGCGTCACAAATGTTGCCCCTTAAGTCAAAACGGGTGTCATACAAAGACGCATGTCCTAGATTACGAAAGACACTTTAACGATTTCATATAGGATAAGGCCATACCGATGTAATGGTTTAGTCTGTTGGACCAAACATACATTGTCTCGTGCTCCTCCCGAAAAGGAGTTTAGGGTTCATCTTGAGTCTTAAGGCACACCGCCCCGCGAAGTCCACGCAAAGTCAATATCGCGTTGGACCAATATTAAAAAGAAAAAAATAAAAAAATATTGCATAGACTACAACGACAAAATCCCCGACTAGGTAAAATTTAGGGTCACATGTCAAACCACGTCAGGTCATCACTCCATTTGTAGGGTTTAACGAATCGATCAATGTTGCCGCTCATTTTGCAATGTGAAGAACGTCATCCCGACGTTTATTTCAATTCAAGAAGAAGCTTAGTCTATCTTCACGTAACGAAATTTTGCCGTTCCAAGGGTCAAATCCTTAAGCCAAACAAATGTCATTAGGGTTGTCTATGTTAGGTCAAGTCATGTCATTTGTAGGGTTTAACGAATCGACCAATATTGTCGCTCGCTTTGTCATGTGAAATACGTCATCATGGCGTTTATTTCAGTTCGAGAAGAAACTTATTTTGTTTGACATGACGAAGTTCTACGACCCTAAAGGTCAATTCCTTAAACCAAACAAACCTCATCTAGAGACAGTGCTAAAACCTCATAGGACCTAAAAGGACATAACGCTATGATACTTGTCCTTATACATCAAATACGTCGTTACGCTGTCCAAGCCTTATTACAAGGAACACTTTAATTATTTCATGTAAAATGGGGCTATACCATCACAACGATATGACCTATTAGATCAAACATACACTGTCTTCTGCTCCTCCAAAAAGGAGTTTTGATTTTGTGGAGTGAAATGGGACGTGGGAATCATTACGCT
The DNA here is from genome assembly GCA_028411795.1 of Euphorbia peplus. NCBI lineage: Eukaryota > Viridiplantae > Streptophyta > Magnoliopsida > Malpighiales > Euphorbiaceae > Euphorbia > Euphorbia peplus. The sequence continues at coordinate 21,244,898 of CP110840.1, forward strand.
TCAGAAAAGGCGCTTGAAGTCCCATTGCATGTCGTGAATGTTGTCTGAACCAAGGTAGGGGCACGCTGTCCCATGAGTCCCCATGGTTCACTATTATGTGGAATCTTCCAAACCAGTGTAAGATAGGGTTGTTGCATAAACATCCTCTGTTCGAGAAATAAGCAACGTGTAAATAATGCCCTTTAGCATAGAGTCAAATATCACTCATGTGTCTAGTATATGTCCCCTCGTCTCTGTGTAAAAATCAGGTCTTGTCTGTCCTCATGCATAAATACGCAACAGTCCATCATCGAGTCGCTCCAATCCACACGTGTATATTTGTCGTCACTTAAACCCTATAGTCATGAGTCGTGATTATTGTCTGTGTATATAGTCATCAGTCTAGGGTCTAAAGTGTAACATGCATCCGTTTCACATACGTGTCGAGCATTACCCGCACGGATTGGCATACGTCGTCAAACCACACATAAGATACACATGATAGGCTAAAATAGGAACGGTAACACCACCATCATCTTAACTAGACGTGTCGCGCACACACACGATGTCCTAAGCATAAAGGCACGTATCCTCTCACCCGACTAGGTTTGTCCCCTTCAGGTGTGTCTACCATTGGAGTGTCATAAGTTAAGTCACTTGTTTCGCATCATCCTACATAATAGGGACCACATGCATACACAATGTCGTTACCACGTGCCTTAAGCATGCATCCCGCAAGTGTAATTCGTTTAGAGGTCATAGGCACACTTTAGGTTAGGACACACATGCAAGTTGTCCAAACGTCAAAACCCCACGTGAATGCCTTCCCTTTGCTCAAAACTCTCGAATCACTACCTGACCCAATCCGAAATCACAAAACCACAACAGACCTGAACCCAAGCCAGCTTCCATCAAGGATACTGTCAGATCAACAAGGAGGAATCAGAGATAGGGACAAGCCCTCGAGCGAAGTATGAAACGACCAAAGAGAGTTCTCCGTGATATCCTCTCAAAACCGAAGATGACGCAAGCTCTTAGCCTACCTCGCAAACGAACCACTCCCCGCGTATTACCCAACACTCCAAAAGACTTTATCCTAAACTTCACCAAACTACCCTGATACATACCGCACCCTATCTCACTTAAGTTAACAAGCTCGTCACGAATTGTTCCAGAGCAAACAAAAGACCTTATTCTAGCCCAAAATCAGCTAACACCTAGTAAACCGGATAGCTAAGAATACACCCCTAAGAGGATTCATGGAGAACTCTAGGTCGCATCAAGGACATCCTTGCAAAACAAAGAACGGAGCAACACCATCAGGCATCGACTAGGCTCTGTCTCGCTTATCCTACCCCTGTGTTTATAGACCCGTGCTTGGATAGAAAAAGGGTTTAACTCACGCGTGTCTACACTCTTTTCAAATAGACATTAGGAAGATATAGGCATAATTAGAGCATGCGTGTCTAGTATGAATGTGCCCTCGACCGTAAGAGAAAGGACCACCGCTAGACGAACGATCCCAACTAGGACATACCTCACGAGATGAAAAATGACATGAGAAGGAAGAATTACTGGATCAATGTGGAAGCACATCTCCTTCGGAGCCCTGCAAAAAGAAGAAACCTCACTCCAATGAACTAGGTCAGTGCATGGAAGATAAAATGGAGCGTCCAAATACTCAAAGTGTCTCCATAAACCAAGGTCTTTCAGCCTTCAGAATTAAACCCATGAAGTCCTCAGAATCCCCTTCCTACGCTCTGCGACGAATGTGTCCATGGATGAAAGGAGAAGCAAAAAAGGAGAAGTGAAGCCATCCTTCGGAGAAGCTTGTAGCTTGGAAATGGATCCCATCCAGAAAACCTCGAAGGGGGCAACAACATTTCCATATCAAAGCCTCATGAAAAGACGAAGCGGATGGTCTCCCGAAGTCATAGAGACATCTTACTAATCATCACACGAAGACGTGATCCATGCAGAAGATTGTGACAAGATCTACACCCAGGAGAACAATGGAGACACTAGGATCCCATCATGAGAATCACTTGCACGTTTTCGAAAACAAGACAGTGGCACTAGGATACGTGGTTCCATCCCCACGAAAAACGACGATCCCACACCACGGAAGAATCCTCACTACAAGGGGCAAATCATCATCACAGGCAGGGTAAAGACGGTTACAAGGACCAGTTGATAATGAGTGCACATTCATATTAGACATGCATGAACAATTTATTCCTATATTAACTAGTCTAGATGCTTATGATAGTGAGTCCAAATGTCTGTTTCAAGAGTCTACCAGCTACACATATTCTAGAATAGAGAAATCAAGAACTTAGACAATGGGATATTTACACTCCATTCAAAACACTAGCCTACTCCCCTAGGGTTTGAGAAAACAGAAAAGGCCTGTTAAATCGAGAAAACTCAAAATAAATCTAGGGAACAATCAAGGGAAGAAAGCCTGCTAGGTTGAAAACCTGAGAGGGCGACCTAGGCAACAATAAAGGCAGCTCGCTAAGTTGACAACCCGTAGAGTCATCTTAGACAACAGTTAGAGCAATAAAACACCTCACCCTAGGGGCAACCACGAGAAATTGGAGGTGCGAAAAGACTGACTTGTAAAAGGTCTGAGCTCTCTGCTGAGAGCGAAGGCAAATTTCCGCTTACTTGGTCGTATTGATTAATCGTCCAAAGTCGGCCAATCCCCTCTTAGAGTTAGATACTTGAAGTAAGCAGTTTCACTAAGAAAAGTGCACCAACAAATGCTTTTGCAGGTACACTAGCTTGAATGGGAGCTGCTCTCTATCGGGTAAAGTAAAAGTTTTTAGACGATTTGGATCATCGCCTCTGGTGTCTAAGTTCGTTTTTATGTGTCTCTAGAGTCACAATATCACCCCTCCTCCGGTTCGAGGCGCCCCGATGAAGCTCATCGGAAAGAAGCAGAACAGCTCAATTGCGATATCGAAAAGACAGGCTTTTAGAATATATTTATAGAAGAATATATCTTTAGAATATTATTTCTAAAAAAAAAAGTCGCGCCTAAGGATTTTTTGCCATAGTTTTTCATTAAGTTACATAGTTGTTTTAACACTAGGAGTCTCTTTAGGTTCCCTTTCCTTAAAAAAATTACTTAACTTATAGAAAGAGTAGTTTTCCTGCCGGGAAAGAAAGCAAAGCCTAAAGCTAGGCCCTTACCCATATGGAGTTCGGAACCCAAAGGCGAAAAAAGACGGTGTTTTAAAATTGCCTACTCTATCTTTGAACCTTGTCAATGATCGAAAAGTTTTAAAACATCATCGGTAGTTGCATTCGAACATCTTGATTCCAACCCTGACAACCTAGGAGCTACACGAACTCCTGATGGTCTCTCAAACCCTATCCTCATTAAAGAACCCCCATAACCCTCACTTCTACTATCTAACCCAAAACCCTTGCACCCTTCACAAAACCTACCCTACAACCTCAATAAACATCGCCTCCACCATCCAAGCCTAAACCCTTTCTCTCCTCATAAAAGCCTTTCCCATCACTCTCGAAACACCTACATAGACCTTGCCTCCTTCATTCAACTCAAGACCTTGCTTACATCCCCCAAAAGAACAACCATAAACCTAACCTCCCATCTAGCAAAAACTCTGGAGTCACCCACATGCTTAGTTAAGGACCAAGAATCGTTTCGGTTCCCCAATCACATGTCCACAGGTCTAGTTACACGAACACATTAGACACTTAGGTCATAAAGCCGAAATCCGTAAGGGACATATCACATACGTCAGATGATAGGCCTAATATTTACGTAGTTTTCCACTCTTTTTAGCTTCTATTCTTGCATGTTTTTATCCTTGAAAGTCTTGCTCATAAAGGTTTAGTGCAGATTTCGCTCACTTATGCAAACAAAAGGTGAATCTAGGCATTGAAGGCCTTGTAGGCGAATTGGAGCTGTGTAGACTGCTTTTGGACTGCAGAAGCGCAAAGGCTGTGAACCAGATAGTGTTTGATGCAGGCTGCGGCCGTGAAGTGGAGGAGGCTGTGCAAGAAGAATTGAAGGGGTGGAGTGCCACCTAGCCCTAGTGGCAATTCTGTTAATTTTATCAACAATTCGGATAATTTGAATTTCAGTTTTAAGGGCATTTGTGACCTAAACTTTTAGGGTCATTTTAGTCTTTTTTCCTTTTAGGGTTGCCTCCCTTGTCTCCCTATATAAGGCAATGTTTTCTTTTGCTTTAGTGTGTGAAGTGTGCTTTATGATATAACACTATTTTTATGTTAGTCAACTTTTAACTTTGCAACAACTTTCTTTTTACTTAGTTCCATTTATAGTAATATTTCTTTAGTCTTTCAAAGTTGTTCTTACAACCTTGAAATCCGAATCTCTTCTTCTTCCTTTAGATTAATGTCTTCAAGCTTTGTTCTTTACATTTCCATGGAGACGATGAACTCACTCTTGATGTGTGAGTAGTCTCTTAGCATGGGCCGCGAGTGAAAGGTGAAGGATCGTGGCTTTGGGAAAGGTTTCTACTTATGGTAATATTATTCTAGCTTTGGTTTTCTTAGATCTATGCTTCGGGTGAGGATTGGTTGCAAACAAACCTCCTTAAATCATTAGTGGAGCTTAGAAATGAGCTATCTCGTGGTTTACTATACGGATTAGATCTAAAGATGCATGCTTTTGTGGTCTAGAGAAATCTTACCTTATTTGTATGTTGGTTATTTACTATTTAAGGAAACTTTTTAGTAAAACCCTAAGACAACACACTCCTTAGTAGATCTAGACCAAATAACTTTGCTAGATCTACTAAGTTATCAACTCCTAGGCTTGGAAACGAGCTAGGAAGTGATATTTGTGGGAAAAACCGAACCTTTACTGTTAGATTAGTCTTTGCTATTACCAGAAACCCAGATCCAGTAGCCTATGATCCAGATCCAGCCACTTGTAGCCTGTGTGCCTTTAAATATTGTTATTACATTACCCTGCTTTAAATCTTTAGTTTTAATCACTCGAAGTCAATTCTCCTGAACTTTATTAGATCTTTAAACCTGAAAGTTAGTAACTTTAGCTTCGCCCGATCCCTTGGGTACGATAATCCGAGTCTAAAATACTCACTTTATTACTTGAGCGATGGGTACACTTGCCCTAAAAAGCACGTAGGTATTACACGCCACAAGTTTTTGGCGCCGTTGCCGGGGATTGGCAATACGCTACTGTTATTAAGTTTTATTTTTAAGGGTTTAATTTGTGTGTGAAGTGTGCAGGCTTTGTTTTAGTAATATCTTTTGCAGTTTATGCCCAATAGGCGAGGCTCTCCTGACGTACCTTACAACCCAGAGATTGAAAGATCTTGTCGACGTAGGAACGCTATCAAGAAGGCTAAGCGTAGGCAGAGATTGCAAGAGAGGAGGCTGGCTCAGTCTGGAGAAACTTCAAACACACAGGCAGAACACGCTGAGCATAATACAGTTGTTTTCCCGAACCCTACGGAAGAAGAACACCATGCGCCTGAGACTTCAGAGGTTAAAGACGTAGGAACACCACCACCACCACCCAGAAATCAAGAAGTCCCGTTTGTTGTCATGGCTGCTGCTAGGCCATGGATGGACACTGAAGCGCCACCTCAAGGACCACAATACACCTCTTGTATTTTCCTTCCGGCCAATGAAGGAGACTTTGAGTTAAAATCATCCATGCTTCACATGTTGCAGGCTACTGCTCAGTTTGATGGATTACCAAGCGGAGATCCAAATGGTCACATCCATGATTTCAAGAATATATGTGAAGCAATTCGTCCAAATAGGGAAGTTACTGATAACTACCTCCGGTTGAAGCTTTTTCCATTCTCCATCACGGGAAAAGCTAAAGTTTGGTTCAAGAATCTAGAACCGGGTAGTATTCGAAGTTGGGAAGCTATGGAGAGGACATTTTTGAACAAGTATTACCCTCCAAAGCAGCTCATCAAAATGAGGAACTCTATTGCCTCATTCACACAAGGGAAAGATGAACCTCTTGCTGAAGCGTGGGAACGATTCAAGGACTACCTACGGAGAGCTCCTAACCACGGTTTGGATATGGCACTCCAAGTGCAGACTTTTTATAATGGTCTCATCACGAGCCAAAAAAGAGTCTTTGAATCAGTTTGCGGAGGAGAACCGGATATGATGACACCAGCAGATATGTACTCTATGATTGAGAAAATGGTAGCTCAAAGCTACAAATGGCATGCAAGCAGGACAGATACGCAGCATACACAGAAGATTTCCTCGAGTTCTGACCCTATGATATCTTCTTTAGCTACTCAGGTGGCTGAACTCACCAAGAAGATTGCTAAGATGAACAAGCCGCAACCTGTGGCATCGGTCTCTTCAGCACCTCCACAAGCAACTTGTAATTTTTGTGGAGAGGCTCATAGAACCATTGATTGCCAGGCTACGGAACCTACTGTTGAAGTTGAACTTGTAGACTACGTCAACCATCAGCGCCAACAAGGAGGAGGACCATTTGCAGCTAACCCTGCGAGAGGTTACCAAAATCATCCAGCCTACTCTTGGGATGCCAACAGAAGACCCTACGATCAGCAACCACAGGATCAGAATCAAAGTTACTCTGCGCAGTCCAGCCAACCCCAACATCAACCACAGTCACAGTCTGCTAATCCATATTCGCAGCCTCCACACAACTACCAACAGCCTACGCAGCGGTATTCACAGCCTGCCCCGCCTTATGTACCGCCGCAGCAAAGAAGAGAGGACAAAAAGCCTTCAATGGAAGAGTTGATGACTCAGTTCATGCAGCAAACATCTACTTCAATCAAGAACTTGGAGACTCAAGTGCATCAACTTTCCAACATGGTTAGCCCGAAGCAAAAAGGAACTTTACCCGGGAAAACCGAGGCTAATCCAAGGGAGGATGTCAATTCCATCACTACACGAAGTGGGATTGAACTTCCTAACTCAGTACCAAGAGCCTTACTCACCAAGACAGGGCTCAAGTCAGTTATTGCACCAGCAAAGGAACAACCTGCGACTTCCACTGTTGAGGCTACATCTGAGCCACCGGAGCCTACACCTGTTCCATCTGAGCCTGCGAAGCAGCAATCTGAGGCTCCACCAAAGCCTAAAGTTGTTCCTGTGTATCAACCTAAGCTTCCGTACCCTGGTATGGAGAAAGAAACATGATGAACCCTATGTGTTTTGATTATGTCCAAACGTTACACAAGATGAAAACTTAATACTCCCTTACATATAGTTTACTGTTGACTAATATTTTTGTTTACTTAGTCTATGTGTAAGTTTCTCAGCAGGTGCTGAATGAATCATTTCTTGATTGCCTAAAGGACTCAGAAGATCTGTTTGCTGAAGTTAGAGTTTCAATAATTCAGAAGCTGGATGCTCCGCTCTGAAGCCGAAGTCTGCTAAAGCTCTCCTCAGAAGTTCTTTGCAATCAAAAGCTTTACCAATTTGATCAGAAGTATAGACAACTGGAAATCAGCTTCTGAAAGCTTAGTCACGGGTTCTATTTGAGCATTTAATGCTCTGACACTTGCATTCAATGCAAGGCGCCAAAAGTTCAAAAAGCTGTTTTGATGGAGCGCGCCTGTCTGTTCAAAAGAAACCAGAATTTCCTTGTCTACCCTTTGTTGATCCAATTGAAGAATGATTCCAGTCAACCTCTCTTTGATTTCAAATCACTTACCGGATTGAGTTAAAGAACAAGGATAACGGAATCAAAGTGTTTGAAGACCGTTTGAAGACTTGACAAATTAACGGCTACAACAACTGATGTCATCTCCTTCGAAGATTCAAACTCACCAACGGTCATCTTCATTCACTATAAATAGTAGCCAAGCTCCAAAGCATCAACATACGTGTGATCATCGAGCAAAATCTCAACGCACTGTTTTAACAAGGAAAACAGAGCAACTTTTTCCATTCTCAATCTTTCTTAGCATAGTCTTAGTTAAAGTGAGAGAGTGAAGAAAAACAAGTTCATAATAGGAATCTTGTAAACTGAGATCGTTTGTGATCTTCAGTTAGATTTAAAGAGAGAAATCTAGTTGAGATTAGAGTTGGGTGAGAAATCCAGAAAACAGAGTATTGTTTGTTCTGGTGGAAATCCTTTAACTCTTTTTAGGCTAGTCAGAACTAAGTGAGAAATTAGCTTAAGTTCTGTTGATGTAAAGGAGCTTCTGAACTTGCCATAAAAGTTCTGAATAGTGGATTTATAAAATCTCTGTAGGCTGCGACCTCAGGGGACAAGACGTAGTCACAGGACTTCTGTGGCGAACTTGGATAAATCGATTTGTTCAATCAGGATCTCCTGAACTTCTTTCTCCCTCTTATACTTGTTATTTTTGCTTCTGTGTACTTGCTTATATTTAGTGCTGAAACAGATTTTCTCTAAAGTATCATTGTCTTTATTCAGAAGACTGTCCAGAAGTTCTTAAATCAGAACTTCTGTTGCTGAAAACAGTTTAACTGTGTTTAGGCAGAATTTCCCTCAGAAGCAACTTCTGTAAGCTAGCTTCTGACTGTGAGGAAATTTGACTCTGAAATATAAGTTTCTTGAAAAACTTAGAATATTTCAGTTTTCAACTTTGACACCTATTCACCCCCCCTCTAGGTGATTCTGTTCTTGATAGGGCCAACAAGTGGTATCAGAGCGAAGGTCACTTCGCATATTTACTAAAGATCTAACAATCTAAGTGTAAGATCCTATCAGAATCAATAGAGATGACTAGTAGACACCAGCCTGAGATCTCTTCTCACTTCATAGTTCCAGAAGGTTCTTCCACTACTAGACCTCCATTATTTAATGGCAACAACTACTCATACTGGAAGAAAAGGATGATGTACTTCATCCAAGCTCAGAACATGAGTGCTTGGTATGTCATCACTAATGGTGATTTCATTCCCACCAGAATGGAACAAGGTTTAGGGAATGTTGTTATTCCTCAGAGAGAATACACAGATGACATTCTGAAAAAACTCCAAACTAATGCTTCAGCAATAAATATGTTGCATTGTGCACTTACAGCTACTGAATATAACAAAGTTTCTTCTTGTGAAACTGCACAGGACATTTGGAACAAGCTGGAAGTCACATATGAAGGAACAGGAAAAGTGAAGCAATCTAAAGTCAACCAACTCATGAGAGAATATGAGTTATTTGAAATGCTTGATAAAGAATCTATTTCAGATATGAACTCTAGATTCACCAAGATAGTCAATGACTTGAAGAGTTTAGGAAAGGACATTGAAGAATCTGATCGAGTGAAGAAGATTGTCAGAAGCCTACCAAGGTCTTGGCAAGCCAAGAAGACTGCTATTGAAGAAGTTCAGGACTTGAGCTATTACTTGTATGATGAGCTCATTGGGTCTCTAATTAATCATGAGATGTCATTAAAAAATCATGACCTAAGAGAAAGGTCAGAAGGAAAAAGAGTAGTCCTGAAAGCGGAATCTTCTGAAGAATCCTCTGAAGATGAGGAACTGGCTATGCTGACCAGGAAGTTCAAGAAGGCTTTTAGAAAAGGCAGAGGTGGAAACTACAAGAAGCCTTTCAGGAGCTTTGACAAGAAAACTCCTGATTCTGGTGAAAAGTTCAAGAGAGATCCAAATAAGCCTATTGTGTGCTATGGATGTCAGCAACCGGGACACATTAAGCCTAACTGTCCGGAGCTGAAGAAAGATAAGAAAAAGTTCACGAAAGCTATGCTGGCTGCCTGGTCAGACTCTGAGACCAGCAGTGATCCTGAAGAAAAGGAAGAGCAAGCTCAGATTTGTTTTATGGCTATTGATGAGCCAACTTCTGAAGATGTCACAGGAGAAACTTCCGCACCTCCTGAAGCTACATATGATTCCGAGGTAAACATATCTTCCGAACAAAATATCCTTGATTCTCTTGAAGAACTCTATAGTATGTTCAAGTACCTGAAAAGGAAATTGGACAAGAGTGAGGCTGACAAGTTTCTCAGGTTTACTCAAGTTTATTCTGACATGAAAGTGTTAGAAGAAAAACTGTGTAAACAGTTCATCACTCCTGCTGATGGCTCTAAAGCCAAAGGCAAGGAAAAGCTACCTCTGGGAAGTGATAAACCCCAGAAGAAGAAGAAACCTGTCACTCCCTCTCTTCTGAAAGAGATAGCTTCTCCTCCTGATGTTGGCACCTCTGAGAGTGCTGTTATAGTCTCTGAAGATGTTGGTCCTTCTCAGAAGAAGAAGAAATCTCCCAAGAAGCAAAGGGAAAGATCCAAGAACCCTCCCTTTTGCAAACTTTGCAAGAGTGATGGTCATTGGTTGAAAGATTGCAAGTACCATATTAAAAACCTCTTGCAATCTGAGATATCATTAAAACCTGCTGAAGAGAAATCTAACTCTGAAGGACCCAATAAGGATTGGGTACCTATCACTAATTGATTGTGTTGCAGGTGGCTCTGAGTGCTCCATCAATGTCAAAGCTGTGGTACATTGACAGTGGGTGCTCAAGGCATATGACAGGTGATGAAAAAGCATTCATCACATTTGATCCTAAAAGAGGTGGAAAAGTCAGCTTTGGAGATGCTCAGAAAGGAATGATACTTGGTTCTGGATCTATAGGAACTAATCCTCCGATCGAAGATGTCTCCCTAGTCAGAGGCCTGAAGTTCAATCTCCTGAGTGTTGCACAACTGTGTGATAAAGGTAGAGATGTTGTCTTCAGCTCCTCTGGATGTAAAATCTTGGACATTAAGTCAAGGGAAGTTATTCTAACTGCTCCTAGAGTTGAAAATGTTTTCATGCTGAATCTTGAGAATCTTTGCAAAAATATATGCTTGATGTCCAAAGAGGATACCTCCTGGCTCTGGCATAGAAGACTTGCTCATGTGAGCATGGACCTTCTGGCCAAAGTAGCTAGAAATCAATTGGTTGAGGGTCTGCCTGAAATTAGTTTTAAAAAGAACCATTTATGCAATGCTTGCCAATCTGGTAAACAATCCAGAAGCTCTTTTAAAATTAAGAAAGTCATTTCAACTAAAAGACCTTTGGAATTACTTCATATGGATCTTTTTGGCCCTGTTCAACCAATGAGCATGGGTGGAAAGAAGTATGCCTTTGTCATTGTAGATGACTATTCAAGATTCACTTGGGTCATCTTGCTGTCTAGCAAAGATGAGTCACTTGGATGCTTCTCAGTTCTGATAAAGAAACTTGAGAATGAAAGGAATGAAAAGGTTGTTCATATCAGAAGTGATAATGGTGGAGAATAGAACTCCTCAACAAAGGGAATTGATCATAACTTTTCTGCTCCCAGAACTCCTCAACAAAATGGGTTAGTTGAAAGGAAGAATAGAACTCTGGTTGAGATTGCCAGAACTATGATCAATGAAAGAAGGCTTCCTAAGTACTTTTGGGGAGAAGCTGTGAACACAGCTTGCTATGTTCTGAATAGAGTGCTAATCAGAAGCATTCTGAACAAGACCCCTTATGAACTCTGGAAAGGTCGAAAGCCTAAAATAGGTTATTTCAGAACCTTTGGTTGTAAGTGTTATGTTTTGAATACAAAAGAATATCTTTCAAAGTTTGATTCAAAGGCAGATGAGGCCATTTTTCTTGGTTACTCAACTCATAGTAAAGCATATAGGGTTTTTAATAAGAGGACTCAAACTCTAGATGAATCTGTTCATGTACAGTTTGATGAGACTAACCCTGCAGATAGTAGAGCTCCTGATGAAGATGTAGTTCAAGCTCCTGAAGTTACATCTCCTGATGTAGAAGAAGAAGATGTTTCTCCCAGAGCTGCTGAAGTGGTTCCTCCTGTTGCTGAACAAGCTCAAGAAGTGAATCCCACTCCAGAAGTCAACTTCCTTCCAGAAGATGCTCTTATTTATGATTCAACAAATGATGAACAGGTTTCAGAAGACTCATTGGATGTACCAAGAGAAGTTAGAGCTCATAGGAATCTTTCCTTAGAGAACATAATTGACTCTGTTCATAATCCTGTCATGACCAGAGCTCAGCTCAGAAGATACATGGGTAATGTGGCTTTTGTGTCACTTCTGGAACCCAAGGACTTCTATGATGCTGCTGATGATGACTCCTGGTTAATGGCAATGCAAGAAGAACTTGACCAGTTCAAAAGGTCAGAAGTTTGGACTTTGGTTCCCAGACCTAACAACATAAAGGTTGTTGGAACTAGATGGGTTCTGAAGAACAAGCTTGATGAATTTGGAAATGTTGTGAGGAACAAGGCAAGACTTGTTGCTCAAGGTTACAGTCAGCAAGAAGGCATAGATTATGGTGAAACTTTTGCTCCTGTTGCAAGATTATTAGAATCTTATGTGCTTTTGCATCATACAAAGGTTTTAAGCTCTTTCAAATGGATGTGAAAAGTGCATTCTTGAATGGTTACATTGATGAGGAAGTCTATGTGTCTCAACCTCCTGGTTTTGAAGATCATAAGTTTCCTGATCATGTTTACAAGCTGAAGAAAGCCTTGTATGGACTGAAACAAGCTCCTAGAGCTTGGTATGAGAGATTAACAAAGTTCCTTCTGTCTAAGGGATTTGTCAGAGGCTGTGTTGATACAACTCTGTTCACTCTGAAGAAGAACAAGGATATCCTTATAGCTCAGGTATATGTTGATGATATTATATTTGGTGCTACTAATGAATCTTTGTGCAGAGAGTTCAGTGACCACATGAAGGCTGAGTTTGAGATGTCTATGATGGGAGAATTAACCTTCTTCTTAGGACTTCAGATCAAGCAAAGTAATGATGGTGTGTTTATCAATCAAGCCAAGTACACTAGAGAAGTGCTGAAGAAATTTGGCATGATGGACTCTAATGCTGTTGATATTCCAATGGATGTCAGCAAAGACATTGATGATGAAGAGAAAGCTGGTAAACCTGTAGATATAAAAACCTACAGAGGTATGATTGGTTCTCTTTTATACCTAACAGCCAGCAGGCCAGATATACATTTTGCTGTGTGTTTTTGTGCTAGATATCAATCAAAGCCAAGAGAAATTCATGATGTTGCTGTCAAAAGAATTCTCAGATATCTTAAAGGCACACCAGAAGCTGGTTTGTGGTATCCCTGTAGTTCTGATTTCACTCCTATAGGATACACAGACTCTGACTATGGTAGAGATAAATTGAAGAGGGTCAGCACTTCTGGTGGTTGTCATTTTCTGGGGGAGTACTTAGTCTCCTGGCATAGTAAGAAGCAAACCTCTGTGGCTCTCTCAACTGCTGAAGCTGAGTATGTTGCTGCTGGAAGTTGTGTTTCTCAGATGCTCTGGATCAAGCAACAAATTGCTGACTATGGAGTCATCCCTGGAACAATTACAATCTACTGTGATAACAAGAGTGCAATTGATCTTTCAAAGAATCCTATTCAGCACAGCAGGATGAAGCATGTTCATATTAAGCATCACTTTCTGAGAGATCATGTTCTGAAGAAGGATATTATCATTACTCATGTTCCCTCTGAAGAGAATCTTGCTGACATGTTTACTAAGCCTCTGGCTGGTAACTCTTTCAGCAACTTACGAGAAGGCATTGGTATGACTTATCCACTTCAATAACTTAGCTTAATTATTTCTGTGTGTCTTAAGTGATTAATCGTTTAAGATAGTTAAGTGATAATTAATTCTAATCATGATTTGACATTGAAGCATGCGTTATCTACTGCATTTTACGGCGCTGTTCTGTGGTTAACGGTTATCTGTTCCCCTTTAAACGGTGTGTATTTTGCTTTTTGAATTGGAACTGTTTCCTTGTTTGGGTATAAATAGGGGTTTTTCATACTTAGAAGTTTTTACTCTCACTTTCATTGCAATTAGAATTTCCATAGATTTTCTGTGTTCTTTTCTCTCTAGATTCTTAACCTAATTTCTTATATCTTCAAAAATGGCTCAAGAAATCACTGTCACTCACATCTTTACCACTGAATCCAAAAAGAAAGTTAGCGAATCTAGGGTATTCACCTCTAGGTTCCTAGATGATGAAGTTAAATCCACTGAACCTATCTCCAAATGGCTAAGTGCTCAAAACTGGAATTCATTCGTTTCTCTCGATGAATTTATCTACCCTAAGTTAGTCACCGAATTCTATCAGAACCTCCATTTCTTTTCAAATGAGGAGGATGTTCTACACTCAGAAGTCGGGGAAATTGAGATTGAGGTCAGCAGGGCTTCTATTTCTCAAGTGATCGGTATTGATGATGAAGGAATCATCATTGGTGATGATGGTTCAGCAGATGGTTTTACAGAAGTAAACTGGGCTAGACCAGATCTAAGTGCCAAGGAAACTTATGCCACCTGGCTCACTCAGCACCAGAGGTGGGCACACTATTTGACAACCAATGTTTTCCTTCCGAAGGCTGGAGGGGTTAATGGTGTTTCCAACAGGGAAAGAGTGTTTATGTGGCATCTGGTCAACCAGAAGAAGATCAACTTACCTGCCATGCTGATAAGGCAGATGAAGAATGTAACTACCGTGAGTGCATTAGCATATGGCTCACTCCTGACTAGGTTGTTTGAGGCAGCCTCTGTTGTGGTTTCAGGAGAAGGTGTTACAAGTAGGAGTACGGTTCTGAAGATGCATACCTTCAGGAACCTCAATTTTGGTGTGACTCCGAAGAAGAATGAGAAGGGCTCCTCTGTGAGTAGTGCTCAGAAGGAAATTATTGAGGCTGCTGTACAGAAAGGAAAGAATGCTGCCAAGAAGGGCAAGGGAAAGAAGGGATCAAGTAAGTTGGTCCTGACTGTTGAGAAGGTGGTTGTCTCAGAACCTCTTCCCACGATGGTTCAAACAACAATCAGTGTTGAACCCTCTGGCAAGGTCGTTGCTGAGAAACCTAAGGATGTTCCTGAGAAGGAAGCTCAGGATGCTGAGGACGCACGCCTTGCTGAAAAAGAGAAGGCTGCTGAAGCTGAGAAGGTTGCAAGGGTTGTGGCTCTTGCTGATAAGAAAAGAAAGCAGAAGGAAGCAGAAGACAAGTTAGCTGCTGAAAGAGAAATTGCTGCAAAGGCTAAGGCCGATGCAAGACTTATAGAATGTGCTGCTGAACTTCAGGATGCGGAGTTCTCAAAGGAGGTTGAGGCTTCAGAAGAAGGAGAGAAACATGAGAATATCTCTCTGTCCTCTCGGATACTTGAGAATATCTCTCTCTCCACCCGAATTGGAAAGAAGGCTGTTGCAAAACGAAGGACGCTGAGGAAAAAGGACTTCGTTGTTGCCCCCAGTGCTGAATTAGAGGATCCTGTTACTCAGGAACCGGAAGCTGCTGATGAAGACTTGTCGGAGTTGTCTGATGAAGAGAATGTTGATGCTCCTCTGATTGAAGAGCTGTCAGAAGAGAGTGAACCAGAAGATGAAGAGGTTCTTCAGGATGCTAAACAGTTTGTTGAGAATGTTTGTGATGAAAATTTCATTGACAACATTCTTCTGAATCAAGGAAGAAACCCTGGTGATAGGGATGCCTCTGAAACGCTGATCAGAATGGCTCATATCTTTGCTGAGCCCATTTCTATGTTTGATCCAAACACCTCTGACCAGGTTATCTCATCTCCCACTCTCACTCCCCATCCATCTCCTTCACTACCTTCTGTCATAGAAGTGAGTGAATCTCATACTTCCATTCCTCCTACAACTTCAATTTCTGAGGTTGTACCTCCTCCAATTATTCCTCCTTCTGGATCCTTTTCAGAAGTGAACCTAAACACTGCTCCAATTTTCACAGACTCTATAGCCACATCCACTACCTCCTCCATTCATACTTCCTCTGAAAGTCCATCAATTGGATTTACTGCTCCATCTTTCTCACTACCATCCACACTTCCTCCCATTTCAACCTCACATACAATCCCTTCCTCAACCACTTCAATTCCTCCACTCTCATCCTCTGGACACGCACCTCCTGTGTGTGATCCCTTAACTACCTCCTCCACTACTTCTTGTTTTGCTGGGTTGTCATCCAACTATGACTTCCTACGCAAACACATGAATCGAGATGATCTGGATACCAGGTTTGGTAGTTTTGGCTTCATGGGCAGAGCTTCTGGTGTATCCGAAGCTGGTGGTGCTCCCAGTGTTGAGGAGTTGAGAAGAATGAGTCAGAGTGGCTCTGATGAATTGCTGAATAGATTTGCTGGTACGGGGCAAAGGACTTCTGCTGCTGACATGTATGCTCAGGGCATTGTGCTGCAAGAATTACACTCCTTGAAAGCTCAGAACCTGCAGCTCATGACTATGCTTCAAATGCAGGACCCTTCTGTCTACATACGCAATCTTTCTATGAAGAGCTGTACAAGTTAAGAGAATTAGCTCTGACTCTTCCTTCACTGGACAACATTGCTCTTGCTTCTTCTCTGAAGGTCAATGAGAATTTGGAGATATTGACAGAAGAAGTCAAGGAAGCAAACGAGCATTATGAGGCTCATGAGAAGATGCTCCCAAGTAAGATTGATGACCTGCAAAGTACTGCCAATCACATTATGAGAGAAGTGAAATCTTCTGCTCAAGGTTCATCATCTTCCGGGGCTGCGAAGATTGTATATGACATCACTCCTGATCTCAACAATCGACTCTCCAACATTGAGTTTGCTGTATCTGCTCAGAACGCACAAATTGCTGAGCTTACTGAACTTCTGAAGGTTATGCACACTCAAGCACGTGAACAAGAGAAGACTCTTCACAATTGCTATAGGTTTGTTCGAGGACAGACTTATATTCAGAATGAGCATCTTACTGCTGCTGTGTATGCTAACAATAGGTTGATCAAGCTCCTTCTGGAAGACGTTCAGAGACAGCGACCTATGTCTGGTCAGACCTTTGATCATATGAAGACCATTGATGATGACTTCAGAAGAAGAATGGATATGATCAACACTGTGAGGCCAACTCCTCAGCAATATCAGACTGCACTGAATGTTCAGCAAAAATTGAAATCTCAGGGTGCTCTGGGTGTTGCTCTTGGTTCTGGTCAAACGGGGGAGAAGTCTGGTCAGAAGAGATCAAGTGCTGCTGAAGGTTCTAGTGGTGTTCCTCCTCCTCAGAAGAAACCTAGGAACTTGTAATCTTTTAGGACTTAAGCTTCTTAGCTAGGTTCTGGGTTGGGTAGTTTTTTGTCTTAGGACTTTTTCTGCTCTTCTGATTATTTTGTTTCTTATGTTGTCTTCTGATGAACTTATATACACTGAATCTTTCTTATACTTTCTTGTGTCTCTGACTTCTTAATCTATTGCTTATGTTTCTTTATGACTTAGTAAATTTTACTTCATTAAATCTAACAACTTGATCTTAAGTCATTTCTAAGTTTATACAGATTGCTGAAGTCCACCATTTACACTAAAATGGGGGAGTTAATTTACTCAGAAGTTATGAAACATATGTATCAGGAAGTCATTTTCTAAACCTCATGTTTTCTGTTACCTTCTGACCACGGTTTGTCCATAACCAAAATGGGGGAGAATGATGAACCCTATGTGTTTTGATTATGTCCAAACGTTTCAGAAGATGAAAACTTAATACTCCCTTACATATAGTTTACTGTTGACTAATATTTTTGTTTACTTAGTCTATGTGTAAGTTTCTCAGCAGGTGCTGAATGAATCATTTCTTGATTGCCTAAAGGACTCAGAAGATCTGTTTGCTGAAGTTAGAGTTTCAATAATTCAGAAGCTGGATGCTCCGCTCTGAAGCCGAAGTCTGCTAAGCTCTCCTCAGAAGTTCTTTGCAATCAGAAGCTTTACCAATTTGATCAGAAGTATAGACAACTGGAAATCAGCTTCTGAAAGCTTAGTCACGGGTTCTATTTGAGCATTTAATGCTCTGACACTTGCATTCAATGCAAGGCGCCAAAAGTTCAAAAAGCTGTTTTGATGGAGCGCGCCTGTCTGTTCAAAAGAAACCAGAATTTCCTTGTCTACCCTTTGTTGATCCAATTGAAGAATGATTCCAGTCAACCTCTCTTTGATTTCAAATCACTTACCGGATTGAGTTAAAGAACAAGGATAACGGAATCAAAGTGTTTGAAGACCGTTTGAAGACTTGACAAATTAACGGCTACAACAACTGATGTCATCTCCTTCGAAGATTCAAACTCACCAACGGTCATCTTCATTCACTATAAATAGTAGCCAAGCTCCAAAGCATCAACATACGTGTGATCATCGAGCAAAATCTCAACGCACTGTTTTAACAAGGAAAACATAGCAACTTTTTCCATTCTCAATCTTTCTTAGCATAGTCTTAGTTAAAGTGAGAGAGTGAAGAAAAACAAGTTCATAATAGGAATCTTGTAAACTGAGATCGTTTGTGATCTTCAGTTAGATTTAAAGAGAGAAATCTAGTTGAGATTAGAGTTGGGTGAGAAATCCAGAAAACAGAGTATTGTTTGTTCTGGTGGAAATCCTTTAACTCTTTTTAGGCTAGTCAGAACTAAGTGAGAAATTAGCTTAAGTTCTATTGATGTAAAGGAGCTTCTGAACTTGCCATAAAAGTTCTGAATAGTGGATTTATAAAATCTCTGTAGGCTGCGACCTCAGGGGACAGACGTAGTCACAGGACTTCTGTGGCGAACTTGGATAAATCGATTTGTTCAATCAGGATCTCCTGAACTTCTTTCTCCCTCTTATACTTGTTATTTTTGCTTCTGTGTACTTTCTTATATTTAGTGCTGAAACAGATTTTCTCTAAAGTATCATTGTCTTTGTTCAGAAGACTGTCCAGAAGTTCTTAAATCAGAACTCATGTTGCTGAAAACAGTTTAACTGTGTTTAGGAAGAATTTCCCTCAGAAGCAACTTCTGTAAGCTAGCTTCTGACTGTGAGGAAATTTGACTCTGAAATATAAGTTTCTTGAAAAACTTAGAATATTTAAGTTTTCAACTTTGACACCTATTCACCCCCCTCTAGGTGATTCTGTTCTTGATAGGGCCAACAAAACAAAGTTGGAGAAGCAAACCAACGTGATCATTGATACACTCCGCAAGCTCACCATCAACATACCACTTCTGGATGTTGCGCTCACTATTCCATCGTATAAAAAGTTCTTGAAGGATCTGGTCACCAACAAGATAAAGATTGAAAGTGTAGCCCACATCAGTCTATCTCAGACATGCTCATCCATCCTGCAAAACAAGCAACCTTTGCCCAAAAAGCAAAAGGATCCAGGGAGTTTTACTATTCCTTGCTCTATTGGTCCTATTGATATTGACAATGCATTGTGTGACTTAGGAGCTAGCATAAATTTAATGCCATATTATATTTATGAGAAACTAGGTCTAGGCCCTCCACAGCCTACTAGAGTAGCTTTGCAACTTGCTGATAGGTCAATTAAGTACCCTATGGGGAAAGTAGAGGATTTGCTTGTTAAGGTAGATAAATTTGTGTTGCCCGCTGATTTCATAATCATGGATATGGCTAAGGATTCTTATGTCCCCATTATTCTTGGGAGACCCTTTTTGGCCACGGGTAAAACAATTATTGATGTGGAAAGTGGAAAATTGACACTAAGGATAAATGATGAGGATGTAACCTTCAAAATGAATAATCTTACAAAGCATCCTACTTCAAGTGATGATTCTTGCTATTTTCTAGATACAATTACTGATGTTTCCTCTGTGGAAATGCAGGATATTACAGGCAATGAAGAACTTGAAGAACTATTGCAGTCAACCATCATTGACATTGACTCACAGTCTGCACAGGACAGCCTTGGTTCGCATCCTACTACGGGCAATGAAGACTGCGGGGCAGTCACATCCTGGTCTAAGCTTTGGGAATTTGAACCATTGGAAAACACTCCATCCCTCATGGCTAAACCCTCAATAGAAGAACCACCTGACCATGATCTCAAACCCCTACCCACCCACCTTGAATATGCTTTCTTACAACCCCCAAATCACCTTCCCGTTATCATTTCCTCAACCCTTGAGCCTACACAAAAAGCCCAACTCATTGAGGTCTTGAAAAACAACAAATAAGCCTTGGGATGGAAGATTGCTGACATCAAGGGGATTAATCCAGGGATTTGTGAGCATCAGATCTTCATGGAGGAGGACCACAAGACTACAAGACAGCCCCAACGTAGACTCAACCCACCAATGAAAGAAGTAGTGAGAGCCGAGGTGATCAAGCTTGTGGACGCGGGCATTATCTTTCCGATCTCGGATAGTGTGTGGACAAGCCCGGTCCAAGTGGTTCCCAAGAAAGGAGGCCTCACGGTGGTAGAAAATGATAAAGGCGAGCTCTTGCCTACGCGCACTGTTACTGGATGGAGGGTGTGCATTGACTATCGTAAGCTAAATGAGGCTACGAGAAAAGATCACTTCCCATTACCCTTCATTGACCATATGTTAGAGAGGCTCGCAGGATACATGTTTTACTGTTTCTTAGATGGATTCTCTGGCTACTATCAGATTCCTATTTTTCCAAAGGATAGGGATAAGACCACATTCACCTGCCCGTATGGTACGTTTGCATACAAGAGAATGCCCTTTGGCCTTTGTAATGCTCCGGCCACCTTTCAACGATGCATGATGTCCATTTTTCACGATATGGTGGAGAAGATTGTGGAGGTTTTCATGGATGACTTCTCCGTTTATGGAAAGTCATTTGATGATTGCCTACATAATTTGGAAATGGTGCTAGAACGGTGTAGGGAGACAAAGTTAGTGCTCAATTGGGAGAAGTGCCACTTCATGGTACGGGAAGGCATTGTTTTGGGTCACAAGATTTCAGAGAAAGGATTAGAAGTTGATAGAGCGAAGGTTGAGGTCATTGAGAAATTGTCAACACCGAAGACTGTGAAGGATATTCGTAGTTTCCTGGGTCATGCAGGGTTCTATCGTAGGTTCATCCAGGACTTCTCCAAGATTGCCCAACCTCTCTCTGCCCTGCTCCACAAAGACGTAGACTTTGTCTTTGATGCAGCCTGCGAGGCTGCCTTCACACAGCTCAAGGACAAACTTGTTACATCACCAGTCCTTGTAGCTCCTAACTGGGACATCCCCTTCGAGATGATGTGTGATACAAGTGACTATTGCGTAGGGGCAGTTTTAGGACAAAGGGTGGATAAGCATTTCAAGCCTATTCACTATGCAAGCAAGACAATGAACAAGGCCCAACATAATTACACAACCACTGAGAAAGAGTTGCTAGCTGTGGTGTTTGCCTTCGACAAATTCCGGTCCTACCTACTATTGTCCAAAGTCGTAGTCTACACAGACCACTCAGCCTTGAAGTATTTGATGACTAAGCAGGATGCTAAGCCACGTCTCATACGTTGGCTACTGCTACTTCAAGAGTTTGATGTTGAGATCCGTGACAAGAAGGGTACGGAAAATCTTGCTGCAGACCACTTGTCAAGACTACAAGACGTAGCCTGTGATTCTGAGATAGCAATCCAAGAGTTGTTTCCCGATGAGAAACTTTTTATGGTACAATCTTTAACCTTTCCTTGGTTTGCTAATTATGCTAACTACTTGTCTTGTAGTGTTATCCCCAATGACATGGATTACCATCAAAGAAAGAAATTCTTATCCGATGTCAAAAATTATATATGGGAAGATCCATACTTGTTCAAGCTTTGTGTGGATTCAATCATCCGTAGGTGTGTGACAAAGGAGGAAAGTGTCTCCATCTTGGAGCATTGTCATGCTAAAGATGCTGGAGGACACTTTGGAGCACAAAGAACAGCTGCAAAGGTTTTGCAATGTGGCTTTTATTGGCCTTCTATCTTTAAGGACGCTCACCAGTTTGTCGCAGCCTGCGTGCAGTGCCAACGCACAGGTAATATCTCTACGAAACATGAAATGCCTTTGACCAACATCCTTGTTTATGAAGTCTTTGATGTCTGGGGTATTGATTTAATGGGCCCATTCCTTAGCTCATTTGGTTTCAAATATATTCTGCTTATGGTAGACTACGTGTCCAAATGGGTAGAAGCTTACGCTTGCGTAACCAATGATGCTAGGATTGTAGTGAAGCATCTCAAACAGCTTTTTGCTAGGTTTGGAGTCCCACGTGCCATTGTAAGTGATCAAGGGACCCACTTTTGCAATGCTCAGTTTCAGAAACTTTTGACTAAGTTTGGGGTGACTCATAAAGTTGCCACACCTTATCACCCCCAAACCAATGGGCAAGCTGAAATCTCTAATCGAGAAATTAAGCGTATTCTAGAGAAGACCGTAGGAGTTGCAAGAAAAGATTGGTCAAAATTCCTTGAAAATGCCTTGTGGGCATATCGCACAGCCTTTAAGACACTTATTGGGATGTCTCCCTTTAGACTGCTCTATGGCAAAGCCTGCCATCTCCCTGTTGAACTGGAACACAAAGCCTACTGGGCCATCAAGTTTCTTAACTTCGATGCGCAGGCTGTGGGAGAGCTTAGGTAGCTTCAACTCTGCGAGTTGGAAGAATTTCGGTTGTGTGCCTACGAGAATAGCAAAATGTACAAAGACAGAACCAAACTCTTGCATGACCAAAAGCTTGCTAGGAAAAAGTTTTTCCCAGGCCAACAAGTTCTTTTATTCAATTCCCGTTTGAGACTTTTTCCGGGAAAGTTGAAATCCAAATGGTCTAGACCCTACACTGTGGTACAAACTTTTCCGCATGGTGCAGTAGAGCTTCAAGGCTCTGAGGGTGCGAGTTTTAAAGTAAACGGACATAGGGTCAAACCCTTTTATTCCTCTCCACCCCCTGTTGCCATTGCATCATTGAGATTGTTGGAACCCCCCTGAGATGTACCCTACATCTCTGTGCCCGCTCCTTGCACCCAATGGAGCAGTAGTACCCTTTGTATATATGTTTTTGTTCGTCGTGGCCTACATCTTTGCCTTACTTGATGAAATTTCACTCTGCATGTGTGCTTGTCCTTGCTAAAATCCCATCTCATCCATTATTTTCACCATCATTTCGTTCATTGAGGACAATGCACAATTTAAGTGTGGGGGAGGGAATTGCATGTCTTTATGGTATTTTAGGCAAGTCTCGGTCAACATAAATCACACCCAAATTTTCGATTTTTGAGTCTTAAATTATGGAATCTTTGTTGCCATGCTTGTTGATATTACCTTAGTTGTGTAACCCCTTTTAATTTGCTGAAAAGTATTGCATGATTTAAGCTATTTTAGTGTTAGTCTTTAATTGTTTCTGTTTTTAGTTCTAACCTTAGAGTAGCTTAGGAAATATATTTTGCCTAGGTTTTGTTTCTTCTTTTGCGCAGGCCTAATTTGGGAAAGAAAGAGAAAATTCAAATTTGAATTCTGGCCCAACCGCTCAAGCCCACGCGTGTTCCATCCGGTTAATGAGGAGAGAGGAGTTGAGGGGTATTGTTGGAATTTCTAGGGCACGGTTATTTTTCCACCTTTTCACTCCACCAATCACAACCCCACCTTTTCTTACACACCATAATTACACTCCATCTCAACCGTCCCCTTCTCTCTCATCTTTTTACCATCCACCTTCTCCATTTTTCCCTTCACTACGCAAACACAACCCAGAAACCTAACCCCCAAACTTTTCCAAAAATTTCCTAACTCCTCAAACCCCCATTTTCCAGAAAACACCATGACAAAAGCCACCGCTAAACGCCATTCTTCACGCCTCGCTACTGTTGCCTCCGGCAGCAAGAGCAAAAAGCCCAAACTCGAGGCCGTCGAACTCGAACTTCCCGGTGCCATCACTGATTTCGTTCGCCGGATGTTTAACGTTTCCGATCCCGGCCAAATCTCTCGATTCAACTTCTTCAACAAACTGCCCGTCCAGTCCGCTAGATCCATTGACTGGGAAGTGCTCGGGATGATTGGCCTTGAAGATGAAGTAAAGAAGAGGGTTGAAAACCTCGGGTTGATGAAGTTCGTGGAGATTGATGACCCGGCGTACCCTGAACTCACCATCCAGTTTATCTCCTCCTTCAAAGTCGTATCCTCCACCGATGGTGACGAGGATTTCTTCTCATATAAGGTGCTCTCACGCTCCTCCAATGACACGCTAGGGGACTTCAATGTCAACTGTGGGTTCATCGACGAGAAGGAACTCAAGTCCCCTGGCTATTTGAGCGCTTTGACGGACAAGCACCCCAGGTTTGACCCTGCGGCATTCTGGGAAAAGATAGCAAATGACACCAAGCCCTTCGAGGCCGGGAAATCCAAATCCATCAACATCCATGTCCCGGCCTTGAAATATCTTCACAGGTATATAGCTTTTTCATTGCTTGGGCGAAAGTCAAATGCTGCCCCGATTTCAAATGGGGATCTTTTCTTGCTATGGTGCTCGGAGGAGGGATTTAGAGTGAATGTAGGCTGGTGGTTTGCCAATTCCTTGTCTGGAACTTTCTCCAAGGACTCTGCGCTTCTGTTTGGCACGGTTGTAACCAGGATTGCCAAGAATCTCTCGGCATTTAAGCCTGCGGTACATGAAAGTGAAATGTCTGCCCCCATCTATAGAACACCCTTTGATCTGAACATGTGCTCTAGGATAGGGCTGTACTATGTGGATGAAGCCACTGGTGAGTATGTGCTGATGAGGGACTGCAGTGCGCAGGCTTGGGATGAAAAGAAAATGGCAGAGACGAGGGCTGCGAAGAAACCAGTTAGTCGCCCGGAGAGTGTGCCCCGCCAATTTTCTCCCATGAGATTTGAGGCTACGGATGAGTCTGGCCCTTCGAAGGTCGAGATGTGGCGAAATATGACCCTTGGGCAGATCGGTGAGCAGTTCATGAACATGCAGGAGCAGATTGCACATCTGAGTGCACAGGTTGCAAAGTTGAACATGGTTGCTTTTGAGCAATCGCAGCCTGTGAACAGGGAGGCCCCAGCGAAGCCTGCAACTTCTGATGCCAAATCACAGTCTGATCCTACTTCTCCCCTGGCGGAGGATGTGAAAGAAGAAGCCCCTGAGGACCCTGTGTTTCACTCTGCAAAGGTTGCGCTTTTCCAGTCAGACCCTACGACTGAGACATCAAAGCCTGCGCAGTCTCCTGTGCCTTCCTTGAACACTACTTTTGAGCAAGAGACCACTCCAGTTAAGCCAATCCAGGACCCCTCTAATGAGGAGGATCCTAATGCCACAGCATGACTTGATTTTTGTGCAGTCTCCAATTTGGTATGTTTTCGAACCCTGTGAATACCTCTTGAAGCTGCTTAATTGTGAATGGTGCTGCTACCTTGGTTAACTGTGGTTGAAATTTTGTGCTGCTATGTTTTTGATGTTTAGACTTTGTAAATATGCTAAGTTAGGAGTTTTAAATTGTTGAAAATTGCATAATGTTTAAGTTTGTCAATTTGCTTTATTCTAGTTAGTGCACCCTGCATAGTTGGTGATAACTTTTACAGCTTTTTAATTGCTTAACTTTAGGGACCCCAAAGTAAGGACTATGTTTGCATGCTGCCTAGGCTACTATTGCCTTTTGATTAGAGAAAGCTAGTTTAGTCAAATGTTTAGTTTAGATTTGAGTGGACTTTAACAATCTAGCCCTGCTTAGTAGAATGGAGCCCAAATTGTGAAGCTTTGATGAAAATAAACTTGTAAGGAATGAAACTGTTTTGAAAAATTGGTGAAACAAAGCCAATAAATGAAATGAAATGTAAATAAAGCTAGCCAATGTGCTAAAAACTCAGTCATCCTACTCCTATGCCAATTGGTATGAGTATGCAAAGCATTTTGATAAGGTGATGAGGTGTAGGCTTGGAAGTACGTATGACCAATACGAGACAACCAAGTTGTTTGCCCTTGACTGAATCAAAAAGGAGACTAAAATCTGAAACTAATTGGTGCTAAAGGGAAATGCAAGTGAAAGCTTAAAGTTGTAAATTTTGTAAATTATTCTAGTTGGGTTAACAAAATTAAGTTTCCATTCGAAAGCGTAGGGTGCGGTTGTTAAAGTTAGCTTAGGACTAAAGTTGCCGTTGACTATTCTAACTTCCTTAGCTCAAAACTGTATTAAGTAGGGAAGGGAGACATGGGTCGTAAGTATTGCTTTTAGGGGGATCTAAGGCCTATGTGCTTAAAGATTTTAATTGTCTAATCTTCGTGCGTGGGGACACACACTAGCTTAGTGTGGGGGAATTGATAGGCCTAATATTTACGTAGTTTTCCACTCTTTTTAGCTTCTATTCTTGCATGTTTTTATCCTTGAAAGTCTTGCTCATAAAGGTTTAGTGCAGATTTCGCTCACTTATGCAAACAAAAGGTGAATCTAGGCATTGAAGGCCTTGTAGGCGAATTGGAGCTGTGTAGACTGCTTTTGGACTGCAGAAGCGCTAAGGCTGTGAACCAGGCAGTGTTTGATGCAGGCTGCGGCCGTGAAGTGGAGGAGGCTGTGCAAGAAGAATTGAACGGGTGGAATGCCACCTAGCCCTAGTGGCAATTCTGTTAATTTTATCAACAATTCGGATAATTTGAATTTCAGTTTTAAGGGTATTTGTGACCTAAACTTTTAGGGTCATTTTAGTCTTTTTTCCTTTTAGGGTTGCCTCCCTTGTCTCCCTATATAAGGCAATGTTTTCTTTTGCTTTAGTGTGTGAAGTGTGCTTTATGATATAACACTATTTTTATGTTAGTCAACTTTTAACTTTGCAACAACTTTCTTTTTACTTAGTTCCATTTATAGTAATATTTCTTTAGTCTTTCAAAGTTGTTCTTACAACCTTGAAATCCGAATCTCTTCTTCTTCCTTTAGATTAATGTCTTCAAGCTTTGTTCTTTACATTTCCATGGAGACGATGAACTCACTCTTGATGTGTGAGTAGTCTCTTAGCATGGGCCGCGAGTGAAAGGTGAAGGATCGTGGCTTTGGGAAAGGTTTCTACTTATGGTAATATTATTCTAGCTTTGGTTTTCTTAGATCTATGCTTCGGGTGAGGATTGGTTGCAAACAAACCTCCTTAAATCATTAGTGGAGCTTAGAAATGAGCTATCTCGTGGTTTACTATACGGATTAGATCTAAAGATGCATGCTTTTGTGGTCTAGAGAAATCTTACCTTATTTGTATGTTGGTTATTTACTATTTAAGGAAACTTTTTAGTAAAACCCTAAGACAACACACTCCTTAGTAGATCTAGACCAAATAACTTTGCTAGATCTACTAAGTTATCAACTCCTAGGCTTGGAAACGAGCTAGGAAGAGATATTTGTGGGAAAAACCGAACCTTTACTGTTAGATTAGTCTTTGCTATTACCAGAAACCCAGATCCAGTAGCCTATGATCCAGATCCAGCCACTTGTAGCCTGTGTGCCTTTAAATCTTGTTATTACATTACCCTGCTTTAAATCTTTAGTTTTAATCACTCGAAGTCAATTCTCCTGAACTTTATTAGATCTTTAAACCTGAAAGTTAGTAACTTTAGCTTCGCCCGGTCCCTTGGGTACGATAATCCGAGTCTAAAATACTCACTTTATTACTTGAGCGATGGGTACACTTGCCCTAAAAAGCACGTAGGTATTACACGCCACATCAGACATCCCCTTGTGCACACACACATTGAGCCACACACATTTTGGGTTTTAGATCCGTATAGGTTGTCATAAGTCCACCTAATAGGGCATCCCTTCACTTACACCAAAGTAACACACATGCACACCATATGTTTTAGGTGGTCTAGCTAGAGTCCATATCACATGAGTTCATGTAGTGAAAGCATCCCTGATCATATGTCTGTACATCTAGCCGCATGCATTGTGTGTTATCCAACCTAAGTTCATAGGCATAAACCTGCATGCATCCATAAAATAGGGTATCTCCCTTGATCGCTTATAATCATGCAACGTGGCCAGTCGTCATAAAAATGTTTATTTCCCGTTGGCCATCTCACCCCGAGAAAGGATGTATGTCTTTGTTTGCGCAGGATCCTCATATGAGCCATAAAAATCAATGAAATCGTAGGAACCTACCCGACGGCCACAAAAGAAGATATTTGACTCTCGGGGCGCCCGCGCCAAAGGAAACCCACGATGCTTCTAAGAAAAGTTATCATGCTATTCTAAAAGCATTACCCGACCAGCAGTATGATGGGGCATCACTGGGCCAGCAGTATACCGGGGCATCGCCCGACTTACGGTAGGCTGGGGCACCACCCGGTTTCCAAATTATCAGAAGATTAAGGGCCCGAAGGACTACAAAGGGCGTAGGAACACACCCGACGGTCGTCGAAGTAGTACGCTAGGGCAACATCAGACCACTGGTATGCTGGGACATCCTCGAACTCACAGAGAGCGTATGGAATTAAGAGCTTCACTGGGGAAACACCAGAGTGGGGCATGACCTGATCAAGAAAGAATACAGTCAGAAACCCCAAACCAACTGAGTGTTAAGACCAAAAAGGGATATTGGGACACGGTTAGTCAAACCTCAGGACGAAGCCACCTGCGTTCAGATAAGACTGGTAGGACAAAGTGACCAGCATCATCTGAAGGAAAGGAGCATAGAGCTGAGCTACGGGAAGTTACTCGGGTCACGCCCAAAGTGCTACGGGAAATTTCTCGGGTCACGCCCAAAGTGCTACGGGAAAGTTACTCGGGTCACGCCCAAAGTGCTACGGGAGGTCACTCGGGTCACGCCCAAAGTGCTACGGGAAAGTTACTCGGGTCACGCCCAAAGTGCTACGGGAGGTTACTCGGGTCACGCCCAAAGTGTTATGAAAGGTCACTCGGGTCACGCCCAAAGAGCTACGAAGGTTACTAAGTCCTCGGGTTGTGCCCGAGGCGCTATAAAAATGTTAGTAAGAGCTACGGAAGTTACCAAAAGTCCTCGAGTTATGCTCGAGGCGCTATTAAAAGTTACGGAAAATCCTCGTCGAGGTACTCATCGGAAACAGTTAGTCGGCCTTAAAGTAAGATTATAGAAGAATGGATGCCGTAGGCCAGAACTGCAGGTAAGTTCTCTAAACTCACTTTACAAAACACTAGCACACACGCAATATGTCTTATTTCGCTTCATTGAGACTGTCTAACAGGTCTTACAAAAAATGTAATCACCTTGGACACTGCCAAAGAAGCGAGGGGCAAACTGTAAGCACTGGTTTTCGAACCCAATGACGAAAGCAATTTCTGAGCTCCTCGTTTGGCCAGTCGCACAAGCGTCAGTACTCGTTGAATTCAAATTTACTCCTCCCACATGTCATTGACACCTTCAATGGCATGAAAAATATATTTTCAGAACCCCTCGATAAATTCCCAATCAAAACTATTCAAAATAAAAGTCAACCACATAGGAATCACCATATAGTCCAACGTGGAGGCCTATTTAGACCCCTTTAGGGTCCGAATTAGGAAAAACGTAAATCATAGAAGTTGTAGGTATATGTCTTAGCTTTCCAACGCATCTAGAATCACTTCAATCAGAGTTCATTTGAAGACGTTAGGCCTAGAATACTAAACTCTGTCAAAACGAGGGTTGTGTTCGGCTGAAGACCTAAACCATACGGTCACATGGGTCTTGACGGTACGGTCACTATTGTGACCGTACGGTCACACCCTCTTGTGACCGTATGAGTTTCGGTGGACAAAAATCGAGTGTCGGTGGTGTGAGCGTAAGTGGTCGCTCATAGCGGCTTTAGCCTTCTTTGACTAGAGTCGCCACCCGGCCGACCGGGAAAATGTATGAACCGGTGTTTGTACCGATTGTTTTGAAAACCAGAGATTCTATATACGTTCGTGGATACAACTTATTAATTCCGACATTCCAGAACCCAGAGGATCTTTTAATGCAACCTAACAGCTTATTGTCTTCATATTTATGATTTTCACACAAGAATAAGTAAATGCGCAAGTATTTGTGCGGTAAACCGCTGGGTGACACGGTACTAAACCCTCAGAAGCTTACCCTCGTCGCGTGCCAATGATTGCTCGCGGACTGATGCTCGTTGAAGAACCGAGACCTTTTCTGGGAGGAACCTCGAGGAACCGGAATTGCGTGTGCGTTCTCCGGTGTGGTAACTGGAAACATGACTTAGTCGACCCTAGCGAGACTGCGAGTGATGCCTGGATTGGAAACTCTTGATAATAGGGGTAGTGTTTTTGGTGGTCAGGAAGACCTTTTCTGAGAATATTTGAAGAAAGTACTCTCAAGCTCGAACTCTAGCAATTCTTTTCTGTATCAGAGGCAACTTTAGGCAACTCGGAGGCAACTTTATCAGAGGCAACTTATATCGGGTCAAGAATTGCTTTAGAACGAGCTAGAGAGAGAAGAGAATGAGTGTTTGTTGGTGAATTGAATGAGAAATCCGGAGGGTTTATATAGGTTTCCTTGTGACCGTACGGTCACAAGGTTGTGACCGTACGGTCACTGGCTTCGCCCGTCTCAGATCTAAATTTGGATCTGAGCCGGACGTTACCCGACACCCGGCCAATGTCGTTTGGAAGCTTGTACACGTGTCACTTTCTCATTGGACCGCCCAGCCACGTGGCAGATAAGGATTGGGTCGCTATCTGCCACGTGGCAGTGACCGTACGGTCAGATGTATGTGACCGTACGGTCTCAACCAATAGTGTTGTGACCGTACGGTCTTTGATGAATAGTGCTTGTGACCGTATATTCTTTTGTGATCAAGGATTTTCTCATGACCATGAAAGTGCCACACTCATGGTCCCGAGGAGCGGGCGGAAGAGGTTATGGTCCCGAAAAGGCGATCCGTTCTACGACGAGCATCAGCATTTGAGCAGTCGGCGCAACGAGGAGCTCATAGTTTGCTTTCATCATCGGGTTCGAAAACCAGTGCTCACAGTTTGCCCCTCGCTTCTTTGGGAGTGCCTAAGGTGGTTACATTGTCTTGTAAGACCCGTCGGACAATCTCAATGAAGCGAATCGAGCCATACTGCGTGTGTGCTAGTGTTTTTAAAGTGGGTTTAGAGAACTTACCTGTAGTTCTGGCCTATGGCGTCAGATCTTCTATAATCTTTCAGTAAAGCCGACTAACTGTTTCTGCTGGGTACCTCGACGAGGATTTTCTGTAACCTTTAATAGCGCCTCGAGTGTAACTCGAGGACTTTTCGTAACCTTCGTAACATTCAGTAACTTGCCTTGGGCGAGACCCGAGGATTTGGTAACTCCTTTGTTGTTCTGAGTAAACTCTCACAACGCCTCGGGCGTGACCCGAAGATTTAATAACTTCTTTGTAGCTCTTCTCCATAGTACCTCGGGCACGACCCGAGGATCATCAATCTCCTTATAGCTCTGAGTAACCTTTCATAGTACCTCGACGAGGATTTTCCGTAACCTTTGATGGTGCCCCAAATTTTTGGTTCGAGGACTTTTGGTAACTTCAGTAGCTATGTTCGCCGTCCTCTCTCCCTTTGAACACTTTGTCCTACCAGTCTTATCTGGATGTTGGTGATCTTATTCTGAGGTCGATCAGATGTGTCCCAGTATTTTTTTCTTTTCCGTTCTTGATTTGTAACTGATCTGAGAGTCCCTGGCGACATTCCTCCTTGACCTGAGCCGTGCCCCATTCTGGTATTGCCCCAGTGGAGTTCTCAGTTCCTAATATTTCGATGTGTTCAGGGGTGACTCGGCATGCCGATGATCTGATAATGTTCCAACGCACTGTCTCCAGGGTTTTCGGGTATGCTCCTATGTCCTTTGTAGTTTTCTGGAGTTGATCTTGACTTGTTCTGAGGGCCGTTGGTAGAGCGATGTGTAGTCTCGGCATCATGGTGATATCGGACAAAAGAACCTTTCCGGGGAGCTAGTGTGACCATACGGTCACGAAATTTGTGACCGTACGGTCTAGGTTTTCCAGCTTGTGACCGTACGGTCACTGGTCGGGCAGGGGCAGATTCAAATATCCCCTTTGGCCGCCGGTTTGTTCACTTCTCCCCCCGATTTCATTTTCTTCCCTCGACTCCACGGAACTCCTTATCCCGGCATCCTTAATTCGGCATTATGGCGTTCGAGGGCGAAAATCTAGCTTTGGCACACGTCGCTCTTCCCCCGGGTGTTCGGTATGCCTCAATTCACGCTCGCCACGCGTCCACCCCGTACCGTGGTTTGGAGTTCGGAGTTGGCGTCCCGCTCACTCACGACCTCTTCCGCCATACGTACACTGCCCAGGCATGCTCTCTTTTTACCGAATTTCTGCCCCGTAATTCCGTTTTGGCAATTTTCCGTCATATCTCATCTTGCTCATTTTCACCCGTTTTAGCAATGTTTTAAACCTTATAATCTGATTGTAATGTGTGCTGAGTAGAGTAGGTAGTTAATTTCGTGAATTTGCTCTGTTTTTCCTGTATTTTCTCTTGATTTTTGTACACAGCAGGTTTGTGACCGTATAGTCTGAACGATGACCGTACGGTCACTGTTTTTCCCCATACGGTCACCCCTTTCGTGACCGTACGGTCATAGACACTGACTGTACGGTCGCTCCTTTTTTCCTCCAATTTCTGACTGTTTCCCTGACCTTCCTTGCAGCCGTCTCGACTTTGGAGCCACGGGAGCGCGCAGAACGCGGCTATTTGGTACGAGCTTCTGCCAGGTGCTGTCAGGGCTCGCATGGAGGGCACTCCTTTCCGCGCCTTTTTCGACTCTTTCTTCGCGTACAAGGCTACTAGCTCGCTGGTTGGAATCAGCGTGTTAGCGGAGCGGTGGTCTGACTGTACTCACACCTTTCAGTTCCCATTTGGCGAGATGACACTGACACCATTGGACATTGCCGCGATTACGGGTCTGCAGTCGACGGGGACCATGCCCCCCTTCTTTGACTTCCCATCTGATCCCGCGGACATAGAGGCTCTAGTTGGGCGACCTTTTGTTCCTTCTGAGTTCCGCCGGGTGCGATCGACTCGGGTCTTCGAGTCATATGAGGGGATTGGTGACCCTACCACGGCGATGGAGCGCGATCAGCACGCCCGGTGCTTTATATGGTTCGCTCTTTGTTCTACTCTTTTCAAGGAGACGAACGATTGTTGCGACTTGGCTTTCTTGGCCGGTTTGCGGGATCTGGACCGCTTAGGGGACTATTGTTGGGGCAAGGTTGTCCTTGCTTCTGCTCATCGGCTCCTTGATGGGCTAAGTCGTCAGAGATCGGTGGCCGTCGGTCCTACGATGGTCGTTGAGGTATTTACTCTTCCTTATGTTTGCATCTTTTCCTTTCACAGATTTCCTCTGACTTTTTGTTTCGCAGGTCTGGGCTTGTGAGCATTTCCTCCTCCCGCGTCCCTCAACCGGGAGGGAGACTCAGCTTGACTTTCCTCGGGTCGGGCACTGGTTCGGTACCCATTCTGGGGGATCGAAGAACCCGACCACTGTTCGTCGGTACGTCGAGGGGCTGACCTGGGATGAGGTGTCTCACTTTCTTGATTATTAGTCACCCTTTCGTTGTGGTTTTGGCTGATACTGATCTGTCGCCCTTTTTTAGTTGCAGGGCCGCGCCCGTCCTTGGTACGTGCCTGCGGCTCTTACCGGCTGGTCTCATGCGATGACGTCTGCTGCTGAGCTGGTACCCATGAAGATCTTGTTGGAGGATCACTTGGATTTCTCCTGGTACCTCGGGGAGCGTGTGTACCAGTATGAGCTGGGTCCATCTGGTCGTAGGGTACCTGTGAATCCTCCCGCGACCATGTTCTGGGCTCGAGCTCTGACTGTCGCCCAGAGAGAGTTGGCGGCTGAGGGTGTCTCCATCTTCGGCGACAGTGGACGGTCTTCCCTGCTTCTTCCTCCTACCGCGAATGGTTACGCGGCTGTTCTCTCACAGTTGCTTTCGCATTGGGAGGTTG
This sequence comes from Euphorbia peplus, assembly GCA_028411795.1. Lineage (NCBI taxonomy): Eukaryota > Viridiplantae > Streptophyta > Magnoliopsida > Malpighiales > Euphorbiaceae > Euphorbia > Euphorbia peplus. Next base: position 21,278,569 of record CP110840.1, read on the forward strand.
GTCCTCCCTCGGGAGAGGATGAAGATGGAGGTAACGACGCATCCTCCACTGCCCCGGGGGTTTCTGCCGAGGTGCGTGTCTTATTTTGCCTTCACTTTGCCTATCTGTTTTTACGTCCATCCTTGACTTATCATCTATCCGTTTGCAGCCTTCCTCATCTCGCGCTCGCAGGACTCGGCGTCGGATTGATGGTAACGCGGACGATATTCATCGTCGGGGGCGCCATCCGCAGGAGGGTGTCAGTCAGGCCCCTCCCGACTGGGTCACCGGAGATTTGAGGCGCACTTTCCCTTCTTCCATCTCTTTCCTCGACTGGACGGGCTATCGCGAGTACGACCTTTCTGATCGCGAGCCTATGGAGTTTATGCCTCCCGACACCACACATGTACGTGTCGGTCTCCCCTTTCTTCCATCTTTTTTTTTTTTTTTGATGTTTTCTTTTCCGCTTCAGGTACCGAGGGACTCGATGGAGAGGATGGCCAGTCGTTATCACTCCGCGCGTGCCACTTGGACCATGCACGCGCAGTCTGGACGGGTATACATTCTGAATTTCCTCCTATCGGATTCGTTCACCTGTTTATGCGCATATGTATGTATGTATGTATGTATGTATGTATGTATGCATGCATGTGTGTGTGTGTGTCCCTTTTATGATTGGATTTATTGGTACAGGATGCCATGGCGGCAATGTCAGCAGATGTAGCCGCGCGGGACGCCCAGATAGCGGACATGACTGGTCGATTGGCTGCTTTGGAGGTGGAGGAAGGTCGTCGGCAAGCCCGGCGCGCACGCAGACTGGCTCGAGGAGAGGGCGATTGGGGGTAGGAGACCGGGAGCTCACAAGATTAGCATGTTTTCTAGCGATATTCTAGTTTTTATTTTGATCAACTTTGTAACACATTCTTTACTTTGTTTCTTTCGCCACATTCAACGTACACAACATTTATTACGTCATTTTAACTTAACAAAGGAAACTAACTCAGAACATCTCATCAAAGGATCGCTCGACTTTTGCTTTGTTTTCTCGCTTTTACGTGTGCCGCCTCAAGGAGTCGTATTTCTCGTTAATTCCCTTGCGCCTTATCGATGTTCAGGTTTTCTTCTCTTTGGATCCGAATTTTGACAGTCATTTGAACAGTTGACATCTTTCGGGCATCTTTTGATATACTGATTTCGGGTCCTTCCCTTTGAAGGCGTGGTCTCTTTGTCTAACTTTTCCTTAAAGCGTTGTTGTATGTGTTATGATATTTCGGCGTCTTCTTGCACATCTTCAGGGGCTCTTGTCTTGGTTTAGCCTAAATTAGGCGTTTGAGGTTGTCTCTTAGGCACCTTGCGTTAATATTTTCCTTTTATGGTCCGTCTCGAGGCCAGTGTGTTCCTTGACCTGATCGCTGCCTAAGATGATCTTGAGGTTCGTCCCTTTTAACGAGCTGCCTTTATTGTTGCCTAGGTCGCTCTTTCGAGTTTTCAACCTAGCAGGCTTATATCTTTTGATTAAGGTTTTTTCTACCCGGTCTTTCCGTGCGGATCTCTTGATTATGTCTTCGGTCTTGGGATACTTCCTTCGTTTGTCTGGACCATGTCTCAAAACGTTCTTCTTTTCGTGGGATGGGATTAAGGTATGTTCTCAGTTTTAGTTCCGGTGTTAAGTTTTGTGACACAACATGATATTGTGTATGTTAAACATGGTAAATGAAACGAAGTAACGAGCACTCTTATTCATCAAAAGCAAACATGTTACATTTGAGTTTAGACACTTTCTCGCTAAACTTTTGATTAAGGTGAGACTGAGTAGGTCTTTCGAGCTCTTTCCTTCTTCATCCTCCATGATTCTTCCTCGATTTTTAACTTCTCTAGGTGTTCCACTAGGTCTTCAATCCATCGCTTCGGGATGGGTAGTGGATTATTTCTGTCGATTGGAGGAGACCCTCGCCATGCTGTCGCATCACGTTCCCATGCTAATCTTTCTCTTTCTGACCACGGAATCGGTTCCCAATTTTCTTCCCTCGCTCCCTCTCCTTTCAGGGCTTGTGCTTGATTGGTTTCGGCAACAAGATTCGTTGTCGTCTTTGCTTGTTCTTTTATTGATTCAGCGCCGAGTGAGTTCACATGCCGGCCGAGTTCGTCGATTTCTTCTTCGGGGTTTATCTTGGTGGGTGTCGAAGGCATAATTCTTATTAGATTGGGTATCTCGATCTTTTCGTCAATGTGTTTCAGAACTTCCTCCTCCGTGAGCCCTGAACCGATCATCATGATTTGTGGAGGATTAGTCTCCAGTTGCTCAATCAAAGGATTTTCTTCGACACTTGCGTCTCCGGGGTTCTCAATTTCTTCATTTTTGGTCATATCCTCAATCCTCTTCCGTAATGCATCGCACTCGGTGGTAGGGTGTGAGAACACCTGGTGGTAATCGCAAAACCTTTTCATATTATCCGTCGTTTTGAGGACCACCGGCGGTCGGAGAGGGTGTATTTTTCCTTCCCGGTGTAGACGATCGAACTCTCTTTTAAGGTCTATGACTGAGGGACTCCCTCTTTCTCCTAGAAGAGGTTTCTGCCATTCGCTCAACTGTGTTTTCCGCATTTTGGTGATCAATTGAGGTTTGTGTCTTTGTGCCGCGTTTACTTCTTCTCGGGAGATCACGAAATTCTGATTGATGATTTCTTCCCCTATGCTTCGGACGACTTGGGAAAGATTCTTGAACAATTCGAAATTCTGATGTCGCGCCATACTCTCATTTCGGGGTGGTATTTCTTCAGTCCTCGGAGTTGTCCTCATATCTTCCTGAGAATATTCGTGATATTGGTTCTGGGTTGGTAATTCCCGAACCCTTTTCCGATCTAATCCTCCCATTGATGAGTAGAGGTTTCCTTTCCCTCTCTCGGGTCGGGGTACTTGGTAATCTCTTTCCCGGTCAGGGTTACAGGGACCGTATGTCTCTCTCAGGGCGTGAGGTTCATTTCTCTCTAGCTGGCCTGTCAAAATCCTTTTGCACCCTTCTTCGATGGCCTTGCCCATCATTCTCTGATATTCCGGAATTTGCATCATGGATGTCAGTGCCCTGGTAATTTCGGCGGCCACGCTTGAAGCGGCATCGGGGATACCATTTGATTCTGCCATAGTTCTGCTACCTTTGGTCCCTTGGCTATTCTGCGTCCATGGTTGCTTTATGTGAGGAAAGTTTGCGTATACCCCTTTCGCTTCCCTTACTTATGTGATACATGTATGCGTGGTCCTATTGATCCTTTTCCCGCTTCAGTTTGCTTTAGCCTTCGTCCAAGGGCATTACCTCATGAATGCCTGGAGGCAACATCCTTGGACAGGGTCTTTGGCTTGTGTAGACACGAAAGATCGGATCATGGCCTATTTTATGGGATTTTTGTCACAGCCACGGGTCGTTCTTTCGCTTCTTTCTTTAGCCAATTTTACTGGTCTGGACATTCCTTTTGATTCAAACCGTACAACGTTTCGATCCTCGCAACCTTTTCCCTATACGGGGTGGACATTTGTGACAATGCTTATTTGCGGGATTGTGACAGAGTGCCCTTTTGAATCAAAGGAATGTTCGGACAGCGGGGGTCGGACCTTCTACATTTTTTTTGCATGCATGATCAATCCATCAAACAAGAAGTTCATACGTAACTCCCTCTCATTCTTCGCGCGGTGCGTCTTTGTCCTAGGTGGGTTTTCCCGACATCTTTCCTTTCGATGTCGGAACGCTCTCAACAGACGTAATTTTAAAAGATGTTTGGGGGTAGTTCCTAGTGGAGATATCTGGGCTGACTATATGAGGCTTCGGTCTCGTTTGATAGTACAAAAGGGTTCCCACGACAAGATATACCTAGCGCCTCCCCATTTAAGGGTTTTGAGCAGCGTGTCGACGGTACAAGGCGGTGGGTGGTGTTACAGATCGACCCATGCGTCCCTTAAAGGAAACGACAGTGAGCACGACCCATAACACGCGTTGACCATTCGGGATTTTTCTTTTATGCAGTATGAGAAAGCAATAACTCTGTTGTACAGAACTAGACTGTCAGAATGTTTCAGTTGTATCCCATTTTCACTGTTATAAAATCTTTTAAGAAAATAATTTTACAAATAGTGAAAACCAAACCTACATCCTTCTATTAATAAATTAACTTACAATAGTAGAATATATTTTTGGTCCCCAGCAGAGTCGCCACTGTGAGCGTAAATGGTCGCTCATAGCGGCTTTAGCCTTCTTTGACTAGAGTCGCCACCCGGCCGACCGGGAAAATGTATGAACCGGTGTTTGTACCGATTGTTTTGAAAACCAGAGATTCTATATACGTTCGTGGATACAACTTATTAATTCCGACATTCCAGAACCCAGAGGATCTTTTACTGCAACCTAACAGCTTATTGTCTTCATATTTATGATTTTCACACAAGAATAAGTAAATGCGCAAGTATTTGTGCGGTAAACCGCTGGGTGACATGGTACTAAACCCTCAGAAGCTTACCCTCGTCGCGTGCCAGTGATTGCTCGCGGACTGATGCTCGTTGAAGAACCGAGACCTTTTCTGGGAGGAACCTCGAGGAACCGGAATTGCGTGTGCGTTCTCCGGTGTGGTAACTGGAAACAGGACTTAGTCGACTCTAGCGAGACTGCGAGTGATGCCTGGATTGGAAACTCTTGATAATAGGGGTAGTGTTTTTGGTGGTCAGGAAGACCTTTTCTGAGAATATTTGAAGAAAGTACTCTCAAGCTCGGACTCTAGCAATTCTTTTCTGTATCAGAGGCAACTTTAGGCAACTCGGAGGCAACTTTATCAGAGGCAACTTATATCGGGTCAAGAATTGCTTTAGAACGAGCTAGAGAGTGAAGAGAATGAGTGTTTGTTGGTGAATTGAATGAGAAATCCGGAGGGTTTATATAGGTTTCCTTGTGACCGTACGGTCACAAGGTTGTGATCGTAGGGTCACTGTTGCCCGACACCCGGCAAATGTCGTTCGACACCCGGCCAATGTCGTTTGGAAGCTTGTACACGTGTCACTTTCTCATTGGGCCGCCAAGCCACGTGGCAGATAAGGATTGGGTCGCTATCTGCCACGTGGCAGTGACCGTACGGTCAGATGTATGTGACCGTACGGTCTCAACCAATAGTGTTGTGACCGTACGGTCTTTGATGAATAGTGCTTGTGACCGTATATTCTTTTGTGATCAAGGATTTTCTCATGAGCATGAAAGTGCCACACTCATGGTCCCGAGGAGCGGGTAGAAGAGGTTATGGTCCCGAAAAGGCGATCCGTTCTACGACGAGCATCAGCGTTTGAGCAGCCGGCGCGACGAGGAGCTCATAGTTTGCTTTCATCATCGGGTTCGAAAACCAGTGCTCACAGGTGGACAAAAAGACCCACACTGACCGCACGGTCACTGTACGGTCACTTACCTCGTGACCGTACGGTCACTAAAGGAGCGTCGGTGGACAAAAGAAGCCCATGCTGACAAGCCGGGCAAACTTGTGACCGTACGGTCACCATACGGTCACAAATGTTGTGACCGTACGGTCACTAAGGACCCCCAGAAATCCTATAAATAGGGGTCCGAATCCTCATTCATTTCCATCAACAATTCCTTCCTTTCCCCAATTTTCTCTCGGTTTCTGACCGGTTCTTGACCCGATATAAGTTGCCTCTGAAAGTTGCCTAAGGTTGCCTCTGATATAAAAAGAATCGCTCAGATATCGAAGTTCTAGCTCTAAAATATCCTAGCTCCCTAAAGTCCTCATGACGCCAAAATAATCCAATACCCCTTAATCCTACTCCCAAATTCTTGGTGTAGCTCTCCTCTTCGCAAAAGAGCTCCCACAATCAAATCTTATAAAACCTGAAGGATTCCCCAAGAATCCCTTCTCTCTAGTTACTAGGAGCACGCACGACGCAATCTCCGGCCCCAAAGTTCCTCCCTACGGTTCCGTTCTCGACGAGTACTAGCTTGCAAGCATCCTACTGGCACGCTACGAGGGTAAGCTTCTGAAGGTTTTTACCGTGTCACCCAACGGTTTATTGTTTATTGTTTTTACCTTATTTAAATGTTTTTTTGTGTGATAATAATAATATAAGAAAATAATGAGTTAGGCTGCATTAAAGATCCTCTCGGTCACTGGAATGTCGGAGTTAATAAGTTGTATCCACGGACGTAAATAGAATCTCTGGTTTTCAAAACAATCGGTACAAACACCGGTTCGTACATTTTCCCGGTCGGCCGGGGTGGCGACTCTAGTAAAAGAAGGCTAAAGCCGCTATGAGCGACCACTTACGCTCACAACTAAGTAAACAGTTCAGTTCTCCTTCCGATGGCCCAAAATCCAAAGGTAAGGAAAAACTGCCTCTGAGGAGTGATAAACCTCAGAAGAAGAAATTTGTCACTCCCTCTCTTCTAAAAGAGATCTCTTCTCCTCCTGATGTGGGTACCTCTGAGAGTGCTATTGCCTCTGGAGAAGTTACACCTTCCCAAAAGAAGAAGAAGAAGAAGAAGAAGAAAGCTCATAATAAGCAAAGGGAAAGATTCAAAAACCCTCCTTTTTGCAAATTGTGCAAGAGTGATGGACATTGGTTGAAGGATTGCAAGCATCACATTAAAAACCTCTTGCAATCTGAAATATCAGTAAAACCTGCCGAAGACAAATCTAACTCTGAAGGACCCAATAAGGATTGGGTACCTGTCACTAATTGATTGTGTTGCAGGTGACTCTGAGTGCTCCATGAATGTCAAAGCTGTGGTACATTGACAATGGGTGCTCAAGGCATATGACAGGTGATGAAAAGGCATTCATCATATTTGATCCTAAAAGAGGTGGAAAAGTCAGCTTTGGAGATGCTCAGAAGGGAAGGATCCTTGGTTCTGGATCTATTGGAACCAAACCTCCTATTGAAGATGTCTCCCTAGTCAGAGGCCTGAAGTTCAACCTCTTGAGTGTTGCACAACTGTGTGACAAAGGTAGAGATGTTGTATTCAGCTTCTTTAGATGTAAAATCTTGGACAATAAGTCAAGGGAAGTTATTCTAACTGCTCCTAGAGTAGAAAATGTTTTCATGCTGAACCTTGAGAATCTTTGCAAAAATATATGCTTGATGTCCAAAGAGGATACCTCCTGGCTCTGGCATAGAAGACTTGCTCATGTGAGCATGGACCTTCTGGCGAAAGTAGCTAGATATCAATTGGTTGAGGGTCTGCCTGAAATTAATTTTAAACAGAACCATTTATGTACTGCTTGTCAATCTGGAAAACGATCCAGAAGCTCTTTTAAAACTAAGAAAACCATTTCAACTAAAAGACCTTTAGAATTACTTCATATGGATCTTTTTGGTCATGTTCAACCAATGAGCATGGGTGGAAAGAAATATGTTTTTTTCATAGTAGATGACTATTCAAGATTCACTTGGGTTATCTTGCTTTCTAGTAAAGATGAGTCACTTGGATGCTTCTCAGTTATTGTAAAGAAACTTGAGAATGGAAGGAATGAAAAGGTAATCCATATCAGAAGTCATAATGGTGGAGAATTCAAGAACTTTCAGTTTGAAGAATTCTATAAAACCAAGGGCATTGATCATAACTTTTTTTCTCCCAGAACTTCTCAACAAAATGGGGTAGTTGAAAGGAAGAACAGGACTCTAGTTGAAATTTCTAGAACTATTAAATGACAAAAGGCTTCCAAAGTACTTATGGGGAGAATCTGTTAACACAGCTTGTTATGTTCTGAATAGAATGCTAATCAGAAGTATCTTGAACAAAAATCCTTATGAACTCTGGAAAGCTAGAAAACCTCAGATAGGTTATTTTAGAACCTTTAGTTGCAAGTGTTTTATTTTGAATACTAAAGAATATCTTTCAAAGTTTGATTCAAAGGCAGATGAGGCCATTTTTCTTGGCTACTCAACACATAGTAAAGCATATAGGGTTTTTAATAAGAGGACTCAAACTTTAGATGAATTTGTTCATGTTCAGTTTGATGAGACTAACCTGCAGATAGTAGAGCTCCTGAAGAAGATGAGGTTCATGCTCCTGATGTCTCATCCTCTGTCACTAATGAAGATGGTTCACCAAGAGCTGTTGAAGTTGTTTCTCCTGTTACTGCTAATCCAGTCCCAGAAGATTATCCAACTCCAGAAGTTAACTTTATTCTAGAAGATGCTCCTATATTTGATTCAACAAATGATGAACAAGTTTCAGAAGATACATTGGATGTACCAAGACAAGTTAGAGCTCCTAGGAATCACCCCTTGGAGAACATCATTGACTCTGTTCATAATCCTGTCATGACCAGTGCTCAGCTCAGAAGATATATGGGGAATGTGGCTTTTTTGTCACTTCTGGAGCCCAAGGACTTCTATGAAGCTGAAGATGATGAATCATGGTTAATGGCAATGCAAGAAGAACTTGACCATATCAAAAGGTCAGAAGTTTGGACTTTGGTACCCAGACCTAAGAACAAGAAGATTGTTGGTACACGATGGGTTCTGAAGAACAAGTTTGATGAATTTGGAAATGTTGTGAGGAACAAGGCAAGACTTGTTGCTCAAGTTTACAGTCAGCAAGAGGGCATAGACTATCGTAAAACTTTTGCTCCTATTGCAAGGTTGGAAGCCATAAGGATTCTGTGTGCTTTTGCATCATACAAAGGTTTCAAGCTGTTTCAAATGGATGTGAAATGTGCATTCTTGAATGGCTACATTGATGAAGAAGTTTATGTGTCTCAACCATCTGGTTTTGAAGATCCTAATCTTAAGTTAACCGCAACTTTTCTTTTGCCTTTTCTCGATTCTACACTAAAAATGGCCTCAACATCGCAAAACCCTTCTTCTTCAAGCGAAACTTCCCAATCCCCAGACCCAGAACTCAACCATCGCCATCGCCGGACAATAATGGATTGGTCTGAGGAGGAACTCTCTCCACCTCGGATGCTTGAACAAAATCACAACAACCCCACACCATCCATGGCTTCTCGAAACCCTAACCCATCGATCCAAATGCCAGTACGTGCCCCACATCCAGATCAGGGCAAGTGGAAAACATCCCTGCCTCACGAAGTGTCAAAGATTAACACGCTTGAAGCACTTCGTGACTTGAAAAAGAAATTCCCAGATCTAAAGGATTTCGATTGTGTTGTCCCTACGCCTGAGGATAGGATGTTCACGGGAAAAATCCATAAAGTAGCGGTCCTCGAGAAATTGATGGAGTATGGGATGAGGTTTCCCCTACCCGAGGTTGTGAACAACATCCTTAATGAATTCAACTTATGCCCCACACAAATTGTCCCAAATTCGTGGGTTGAAATGCTTGCCCTCGTTCGGGTATGCCAAGATTTAGGCATTCTGCTTACCGGAAACCTTTTTAAGTTCATGAGGACACCCGTGAAAGCTTCGAAGCACCCCTGCGTTTCATTCAAAGATGTTCACGAACCAAAAGGCCTTGTGGGTGGCAAACCCTCCTCAGACAGCGGACAACGATTTCGATGGATCTAGGTAGGCCCCGAGGATGGGAACCTTCGATGGCCCTGGAGGATTTCTTTCAACGAGTTCCCAACCAATCCGAGCACGTGGAGGAACCCAACTAAAACCATTCTACTGACAGAGGAGGAGCAATGTTCCTTCGAGAAACTCCAAAACTACAAACCCCCTGGCCCATTCCCCTCGAGCAATTCTTAACCCGTTATCGAGGCAATATGCCCGTGGCCACCGTGGGCGAGGATGGGACCATTTACTATTATCCTTCTCCAGAAGTGAACCGAGCTCACCTCGGGGAGCCGATTTTGCTTCCACAAAATATTTGTAAGGTTTCTTGATTTTAACTTTTCGAAATTTGTATTTGCAGGAGTATTTTCATGGCTCCTAAGTTATCTTACAAACAACGCCTTGCAGCTGCCCGTCTCAAGAATCTTGGTGGGGAGATCGTAGCCCCCAAAGTTATCCAGCAGACCTCGAGTCCTCGAGCTACGACCAAGAAAATCAGAGCCTCGGCCCTCAGTAATGCTACTGTGAACGAGGTTCACGAGGCAGAAGCTGCCCCCGTTGTGGAACCGTCCGTGCCTGAGAGCCAACAGCCACAAGAAACCCCAGGTTTATAACTTTTACCATGTAATCAAATAATTTCCTACATCCAATCGATCGAGTCTAACTTTCTTTATCTTCATACAGAAACCCAAATTCTCTCCTCGGGAACTGATGACACTCAGGAACTCGGGAATCCTGATGCTATGTCTTCGGAAGACCCAAAAACTCAAAGTTTCGAGGAACAAATCATCCCGAAACAAACAAGGTCCAAACGGAAAACGATATCAGTGCCCCTCGATTCCTCGAAACCTTCGAGCGAGGCCGCATGGGAAATCAATGTTGATGATCTCGAAGAGCGCCAGACCAAACGCGTTCGTGAAATCGAGGGCACGAGCACGACTCCTCATTTGAAAAAGCCTTCGACATGGGATCCTAATTGGCACTTGCTTTCTCATTACCCTGAGATAACCAATGCGAAGGGCAGGGTTCCAGCAGAGGCTGCTTTGGACCAATATGAAAAATACAAACTATATAACGTAAGTAATATCTAATCATGTTATTTCCGTTATTCGAACTATCTGGTTTTTCTAACACTTCAATCTTTACGCAGCTCTGGGCGAAGCATTACCCTCAAGTTTCTTTGAGCGTCCCTTCAATTGCTGAGGACGTAGCTCAAACTTGCCTCGTTCCCGAGTGATGAACCCTAAGTGTTTTGATTATGTCCAAATGTTTCAGAAGATGAAAACTTAACATTCTTTTACATATAGTTTTTTGTTGACTAATATTTTTTCTACTTAGTCTATGTGTAAGTTACTCAGCAGGTGCTGAATGAAGAATTTCTAGATTGCCTGAAGTACTCAGAAGTCTCGATTGCTGAAGACAGAGTTTCATTATTTCAGAAGCTGGATGCTCCGCTCTGAAGCTATTGAAGTCTGTTGAAGCTCTCCTCAGAGGTCCATTGCAATCAGAAGTTCATCGACCAATTTGATCAGAAGCTTAGTCACGGGTTCTGGATAGCATTTATTGCTCTGACAAGTGCATTTAATGCAAGGCGCCAAAAGTTCAAAAAGCTGTTTTGATGGAGCGCGCTTGTCTACTCAAAGTGAAACCAGAATTTCCTTGTCTACCCTTTGTTGATCTTATTGAGGAATGTTTCCGGTCAACCTTATCTTCAATTTCAAATCACTTACCGGATTTGGTTAAAGAACAAGGATAACGGAATCAAAGTGTTTGAAGACCGTTTGAAGACTTGACAAATTAACGGCTACTACAACTGATGTCATCTCTGTTGAAGATTCAAATTTCTCAACGGTCATCCTCATTCACTATAAATAGTAGCCAAGCTCCAATGCATCATGTACGTGGGATAATCGAGCAAAAATCTCAACGCACTGTTTAAAGCAAAAACAGAGCACACTTCCCATTCTCAATCTTTCTTAGCATAGCTTAAGTTTAAGTGAGAGAGTGAAGAAAAACAAGTTCATAATAGGAATCTTGTAAACTGATATCGTCTGTGATATTCAGTTAGATTTTGAGAGAAATCTAGTTGAGATTATAGTTGGGTGAGAAATCCAGAAAACAGGGTGTTGTTGTTCTGGTGGAAATCCTTTAACTCTTTTTAGGCTAGTCAGAACTAAGTGAGAAATTAGCTTAAGTTCTGTTGATGTAAAGGAGCTTCTGAACTTGCCATAAAAGTTCTGAATAGTGGATTTATAAAATCTCTGTAGGCTGCGACCTCAGGGGACAAGACGTAGTCACAGGACTTATGTGGCGAACTTGGATAAATCGAATTGTTCAATCAGGATCTCCTGAACTTCTTTCTCCCTCTTATACTTGTTATTTTTGCTTCTGTGTACCTGCTTATATTTAGTGCTGAAACAGATTTTCTCTAAGTATCATTGTCTTTGTTCAGAAGACTGTCCAGAAGTTGTCAAATCATAACTTCTGTTGCTTAAAACAGTCTCACTGTGTTTAGGCAGAATTTCCCTCAGAAGCAACTTCTGTAAGCTTGCTTCTGACTCTGAGGAAATTTGACTCTGAAAATTAAGTTTCCCGAAAAACTTAGAAATTTTCAGTTTTCAACTTTGACACCTATTCACCCCCCTCTAAGTGATTCTGTTCTTGATAGGGCCAACACCGAGGAGGTTAACCTCGCCGAAAAATTCTCGGACAAAGAGTTAGCAAAGTTAGTTCACGTGCGCCAAGCCAAGGTAACTTTTTATTCCTCCATAATTTCGTTCCCCTTTGATTTTCCTTCGTTCTAACTGACTCAAGCGATCTTTTGCACAGGCCATGGCTGCGACGGAGATCATGTCCTTCCGGTATCTCCAAAAAGTTGAATCCCTCGAAAACTATCGTCACAAGTGGCCGGCAGTTTCGGACAAGCTGGACGAGGCGGAGGATGCCTTGAGTGCACAATCCGAAATCCTCAAATCTGCACAACAGATTGGCAGGCAGAAAACCTTTGAGTGTGAGAAGCTAAAGGTGGATTGCACAAGACTTACCAGGGCCCTCGAGACCTCGAAGGAACACGAGAACGAGCTCGAGGTGGACCTTCAATCTCGAATGGTGGACAGCGGACTCGCCATGGCCATCATTCACCATGAAGCCCGTTCTCAACTTTCTCTCGAGAGAAGAGAACAAGCGGATTGGAGTGCTCGTGCCAAGGACATGGCGAGCAAGCTCAAATCTCGAGTCGAGAGTTCTGAGAAGGCACTGATGGAAAAGGAAACGGCTCACGAGAAAGTCATTGAGCAAATGGAGGAGAACGAGGTCTGGCGCATGTCGAGGTTTAAAACTCGCTTTATTATGGCAGTTCGTGATAAATTCCCCAAAATCTCAGAAGAAGATCTTAAGTTCTTTGTGAACTTGAATCCTCCCGAGGACGATGAAGAGGCACCGGCTATCCTTGACGAGACCTTTCCTGAGCCAGATTCTCCTAAGGAAGGAATTCCTGCAAACCCTATATCTGTTGTTGCTCCTATAGAATAGTCTTCCTTTTGTCTTGTAATCCTTTTACAATTAAAATAAAATGACAAACTTTCTATTTTACCTTGCCTTTATATATATTACGTCCAATATTCATTGTACAAGTTTATCCTTTCAATATGTTTATACTTCACTTATTTTTCTAGTGATACAACACTTGTAAATATTTCAACTATATTTGTTCGCAGCCCTCGTAGTAGCCCCCCCTTTGCTCTTTGGTTGGGCCAAACTCTTATATGGTGGATTCTTACCACGACGTTCTTAGATTTGGTTTTAATCGAAGCCTTCTAGCATGCATAAGCTTGATTTTAAATTTAACCAAATTGTCCGGTGTCGAATACTTAAAACAAGTTTCAAAATAAATCTTCAATAAAACTCTTTATCGTGAGTCTTCTATGTTCGAGCATTTTCCATAAGCAAATAATTCCAAAGTAATATCTGAATTAAAAGTCATAGATGAAAACGATGCCTCGTGGGCCTTTAGTCAAAAATAACTCCTAAGTTGAATTCTGAGTTAACTACAAGAAATCGAAAAATAACTTGAAACATTAAAAACTTCTAAAAATAATATTTTCTGAGAGAGATTGCATTCCATGTCCTCGGAACCTCAGTTCCATCAAGATGCTGCAAACGATAAGTATGTGTTCCGACGCATTCAACGATCTGAAATGGTCCTTCCCACTTGATTCCCAATTTGCCTTTGCCTTGCCTCGTGCTCGAGGCTGCTGTACTACGCAGGACAAAATCTCCTTTAAAATATTGTCGAGGCCTTACACCTTTATCATAGATTCTCTTTGTTCTAGCCTTATATGCCTCGATTCGAGCATGTGCCATTTCTCTCTTTTCTTCAAGATCATCTAGGTTGTCTCGCAAGTTCAGTTCATTCCATTCTTCGGTGTAATGAAGAAGTCTTGTGCTTGGTACCTTGATCTCGACTGGAATAAAGGCCTCTGTTCCATAAGTCAACGAGAATGGGGTTTCTCCAGTAGTCGTCTTAGGTGTCGTTCTGTACGACCACAACACATGATACAGCTCCTCGACCCAGTTGGTTAACTTCTCGAGATGAGTTAAGAGCTTCTTAATTCCTTCCATGATTGTTCGATTAGTCCTCTCGGTCATTCCATTTGTTTAGGGGTGGAAGACAGAACTAAACCTTAGCTTGATTCCCTCTCTTTCACAGAAATGTCTAAAGAGAACACTATCGAATTGTTTGCCATTGTCTGTGATTATCGTGTTGGGGATCCCAAAACGATATACAATGCTATTCTTGACAAATTTCACAATCTGTTGAGCTGTTATCGAGGAAACTGCTTCAGCCTCGACCCACTTGGTAAAGTGATCGACTGCAACGATAACATATTGCTTCTGGTTAGTTGAGATCGGGAACTGCCCTACGATATCAATCCCCCAAGTTGCGAACGGCCAAGCCACTTTGATGCCCTCCAATCCCGAGGCCGGGCTTTGCAAAACTGGAGCATGAGCTTGACAGGCACTGCACTTCTTTACAAATTCCATAGCATGATTGTTCATCTGAGGCCAGTAATAGCCTAGCAACCTTGCCTTTCTAGCCAAAACATTCCATCCCTCGGGTGCTCCTTCCTCGATTCCAACAGCTTTGAGCCATGGTTGAGAATACGACCTCCGGAACAAGTTTCCATCCACGACCGTGTATCTACTAGATTTTCTCACAATTTCCGGATGCTGTGACTTATCTTCCGGAAGTTTCCCCTCATACAAGTACTCAAATATTGGCCAATACCATTCGTTGCCTCGATCCGTGACGAGAACCTCATTGGAATCGATACTTGCACATGGAACAACCTGCACATCACAAGGACACAACTGTGGGTTAGAAGGATCTGAAGCTAATTTTGCTAGGTAATCAGCTTCCATGTTTTCCTCTCTCGGGATTTGCACTATCTCAACTTTGCATCCCATGAGTTCACATTCCTCGATTGTACGCTTCACTAACTCGTGATACTTCTTCATTCGAGCGTGCTTTATCTCCGAAGAGTTCCTTATTTGGTTGGTTGCTAGGCCTGAATCACTCTTGATGACTACTTTGTCTGCCCGTATAATTTTTACCAAACGTAAACCGAGCAATATTGCCTCGTACTTTGCTGCGTTGTTCGAGGAATCAAAACCTAGAGTCACAGCGTGCCTGAATACCAAACCATCTGGACTTCTGCAGAAAACGCCAATTCCTGACTGACTCTTATTGGCACTCCCATCTACGAAGATTTCCCAAGTATTTAATACTGGCTCAGTTTCTTTCTCGGGTGGAACCTCAACAAGAAAGTCAACGATGACCTGGGCCTTCTTTGATGGCCTCGGTTCAAACCTTACATCAAATTCTGTGAGTTTTATGGACCATTCCGTCAGTCTTCCCGAGGCCTCAGGTCGAGAAAGAATCTTCCTGAGTGGGGTGTCTGTACGGACAACTATGGTATAGCTCAAGAAATAATGTCTCAACTTTTGAGCAGTTATGTATACCCCATAAGCAAGTTTTTCCATCTTAGGGTATCTTGACTCTTCTCCTCGAAGTACTCTGCGTACATAATAAACTGGGTATTGAATTTTTCCCTCGTCTTCCTCTCGTACTAATACCATTCCGATGTAATCTTCACCAACACTTATGTATAAATACAAATTTTCCCCTTTCACATGTTGACTTAAGAGAGGTGGAGAGGCCAGGAACTTCTTGAGATCCTCGAACGAGGTTTGACACTCATCAGTCCACTCAAAATCCTTCACCCCTTTCAAACTTTTGTAAAAAGGCATACATCGCTTAGCTAAATAAGAGATAAAACGACCCAGAGCATTAATTTTTCCATTTAGAACATGCACCTCGCGCACACTTCTAGGCGGCTGAAGATCGATGACCGCTTTGATTTTGTCCGGATTTGCCTCGATGCCTCGCTTAGAGATCATAAAACCCAAAAACTTCCCGGAATTAATCCCAAAGGTGCATTTTTCGGGATTAAGTTTCAAATTATACTCCCTCAAAATCTTAAAAACCACCTTTCTACTTTTGACTATCATATCATCAACGTAGATCTCAACGTTCTTTCCAATTAGTTCCTTGAACATCTTATTGACTAACCTTTGATACGTTGCCCCTGCATTTTTCAAATTAAAAGGAATTACTTGATAACAATAAGTACCTTCGGGGGTTATGAAACTGGTTTTTTCCATATCTTTCTCAGCCAACGGAATCTGATGAAAGCCTTCCTTAGCATCGAGGAAGGAGTACACCTCGTAACCAGCCGTCGAGTCTACTAACATGTCAATACATGGTAATGGATAGAAATCCTTCGGACATGCCTTGTTCAAGTCGGAGAAATCGACACACATTCTCCATTTCCCATTTGCTTTCTTGACCAAAACTACATTTGAGATCCACTATGGGTCAATGTCAAGCGTATGCACCATGACATCCCGAGAGACCCCTACAATATCAGCATATGTCCAAGCAAAAACATCTTTATTTCCTTCGAGCGCGGCGACGACAGTTCTCTTCGGGTTTTCCTGTAACTCTGTTGAAACTTGTACAACTTTTCCTTCTTCTAAAGTTATAGTTTCAATAACATCGATTGGCTCTCCGTGTTCCTTGACTTCCTCGACCAAAATACTTTATTAAGGCACTATTCCCAATGAGGTCATATAAGTATGCCTCGCAACAGTTTGGCTCCCGAATGCCACGGCCATTCCCTTCTCTGTTTGGATCAACCATGCTAGATAAAAGAGGGATATAGCACCCCGGCTACTTGAAATCAAAGGCCTGCCAATAATTAAATTGTAAGCAATGGGAGTATCTATCACCATAAACTCAGTCATAGTTTTCCATCTAGCCGTGGTATTCCCTATTTCGACCTCGAGCTAGGTTTCCCCGAGCAGAAGTACGGGATGTCCACTAATTCCAACCAAAGGTGAAGTGGAAGGAATCAAACGGCCTGAATCCAGACTGAGTGCCTCGTAAGCCCGTCTTGTGATAATATTTGTCGAACTTCATGTGTCCAACAAAGCCCTTTTTATCGTAAAGCCTTCTACTTGCATCTCGATCACGAGAGCATCTTCGTGAGGTTCGGTTGGCCTCCCTCTCAAAGATCCGAAGTCAACAAATTTTGAAATTTCATCAATTTGCCTATGCTCTTCATTACTTCGTTTTCTTTTAGTACTTCGATCCACGGGTGAGCCTCCTATAATCACATTCACCACTCCTTGAGGGCGGTTCTCTCCCTCTTGGTCCGGAATCCGATCTTTAAATTTTTCAAAGAAATTCTTCAATTTTCCTTTTGCTGCCATCTTATCTAGCTCCTTAGCGAGCTGTTCACAATCTTCTGTATCGTGACCTGGCAACTTATGAAAAGCACAATATTTTCCATTGTACTTGGGCTTTCCACCTTTGGGTGGGTATCGGATTTGTTCTTTCTGCTCCTCGACCCACATGAGAACCTGAGCCCTCGGGGCATGCAATGGAATCCGGTCCCTTTTATCAAAAGGCTTCCTCGGCCCTTCGCGAGGCCTATATGTCCGAGCTTCGGCCACTGCCTCGATCTACAGCTCGATCCCTATCTTGTACCTCGGACTTGACCACCTTTAGTCGCCTCGAGGGTTCTTCTCGATGCTCATCCCATACCACGTATGATTTCGCCATTTCATCAAAGAATGGAAATCGTCTGGTCGTTCCGTCATAATCTTCATTTGAAGATCTCGATTTCGACAATTTTCAGCCAACGTCTTTCGAGCAGAAGATATGATAAACGGCTCCACCTTTAAAGCTACATTATTAAAGTTATGCAAGTACGACTCTAGCGTCTCATTTTCCCCTCGGCGTACCCAATGGAGGTCATCAACTGTTTTCTTTTCTGGTATAACAGTAACAAAATGAGCCTTGAAAGAGCCTGAAAGCTGGTTCCAATTCTTGATTGAACCTATTGGAAGACAATCGTACCATTGTGCAGCCGTTTCCTTCAAAGTAGTCAGAAAGAGTTTACACATGAGCGCATCATTAACAGGACTCGCGAGAAGCGATCTTCCAAAGCTCTTAACATACATCACCGGGTCAGAGTCTCCAAAATATTTATCAAAGCTTGGGTACTTAAAGCTCGTAGGGTAGGGAGCCGCCAGGATCTTTGCATAGAGAGGACTGTCTTTATCCTGGATTGGGCCCTCCTCGCCTCGTGGGCTCTCATAAGAATCTTCCCGAGCTCGAGCCCTCCTTCTTCGCTTCTTCCCTTCTCGTGAACCCCCTTTCTTGGTCTCTATTGCCTCATCCTGTTCCTTGAGAGCCCTGGCAATTCCTTCAGCTAAACTCTTCTCGAACGTATCGACAAGTCTTTGTGTTTTCGTTTAAGCTCTTCTACCTCGGAACCGCCTCTTCGAGATCAACGATGTTTGGGATCTCGGCTCCCCGAGGAACTCCTTGATGATCTGGATCTCTCCTCGTAAGTAAGTCTCTTCACCACATCTGGTGAAACCTTTCTTGCTTGTGACTTCAGACGAGGCTTATACCTTGGGGGAGTTGGTGACCGTTCTTCAGACCTTCCTCATCTCGGAGTTCTTTCTCGATCATCCGATCGAGTCCTTTGAGCTGAAGATTCTGTAACACTTTGAGAAGGTTCTGCATTCCTAGAGCGTTTTACACCCTGAGAGTCATCTCGTGGTCGCCCTGTGGGAATGCGCTCGGTCAACTCCGCTAACTGATGCTGCAAACGATCAATGGCTGACCGGTCATTAACCCTTTTGTGGGCTACTTCAGTTGCGGCCCTGTCCATCCACTTTCTTTTCTCTGGATCGATGGTTCCTGACCATTCATACATCTTGTTCAAAGCATCATCTTCGTCTACAGGGATTACTTCATCGTTCAGTTCCACATTCTCCTTCTGAGTGTTTGTGGCTGGGTTCTGCTGAGGTTGAGCACCCGGTCGATGTTCCTCAAAGATCACCATGTTCGCAAGTAGAACCTTTTATTCAAAAGGTCCACGCTCACCGCACCAATTTGTTACCTCGAAACTGTAACTTGAATCCACGTAGGCTATAATCACTGCAAAATAGCAAACGTTAACCTAAAGGAGGCCGCTGACCGGCGACCCCTCTCCGATGCTAAAGTCAGTAAGATTCTGATGAACCCTAAGTGTTTTGATTATGTCCAAACGTTTCAGAAGATGAAATTTAAAATTTTCTTACATACGCTTTAATGTTGACTTACAATTTTTGTTAAGTCTGTGTGTACGTTACTCAACAGGTGCTGAATGAACAATCTCTAGATTGCCTGGAAGACTCAGAAGATACGAGAAAGCTGAAGACAATATTTTAAAGTTCAGAAGCTGGATGCTCCGCTCTGAAGCTATTGAAGTCTGTTAAAGCTCTCCTCAGAGGTCCACTGCAATCAGAAGATAAATTCTCCCAATTCGATCAGAAGCTTAGTCTAAAGGAATTAGCTTTCAGAAGCTAAGTCACGGGTTCTGTTTAGCATTTATTGCTCTGACAAATGCATCTAATGCAAGGCGCCAAAAGTTCAAAAAGTTGTTTTGAAGGAGCGTGCTTGTCTACTCAAAACAAAACCAGAATTTCCTTGTCTACCCCTTATTGATCCAATTGAAGAATGTTTCCAGTCAACCTTCTCTTCAACTTCAAATCACTTACCGGATTTAGTTAAAGAACAAGGTTAACGGAATCAAAGTGTTTGAAGACCGTTTAAAGACTTGACAGATTAACGGCTACAACAAGTGGTATACTTATTTTTTGGAAAATGAGTTCGGGAAGAGCGAGAAAATGCATTTTAAAGAAAAGAATTAAAACTTTTTCTCTCTCTAGTGATGACATCAGCGCTGACATCACTTTGTCTTCATTCCCTCTGTTTCCTACGGATGAGAATTTTTTATTTATTTACAATTTCGGCACCTTCCCTTGTTTAATTACAAAAATGCCCCTACCTCTTTCTCTTGTCACACTTTAAGGGGCTTGTCTCACAATAAGCCCATAATCACACTTGATCCCTTCTCCTAATCTAATAGTGATTGACCAAATTGTATTTTATCAGTTATTGACTAGGTGAACACAATTGCAGTTTGGTAAACATGATTATATGTACAAAATATGGAAAATAAATTCGATCGCTCTATAATTATAAGATTAAATTTTTAAGTTATTCTTTTTATAATTTGAGTTCATTTACACTTTAAAATCTATGGTTCTTTTAATGGAGAGGAAAATCATTTTTTTAATATTATTGAACCATAACTATTAATTAGAATTTTGAATCCAAATGGTTATTATGATCATAGAGCCTCTTAAACTAATAAATGGTTGAAAGTTTAGACCTGGTAAATTTAACAATAGAATTCAAGTGCAAAATGAGTTTCCTGTTATTAAAAAAATCGTAAATAAAAGCTATTAATAAAATTTTATATAGCTATCAACTTAAGGGTTTTATCTATATAAATTATTCAGTAAAGATACTTCATCGGAAGCACACAATAGGTCCACACAACAGGTCCACTATAGAAATTCTCCAACTTGACATAATAGAAAAGATAAGTATGTGTATGGAAAGAGGACAACATTCACTCAACCTAATAGCCATATATGTAAAATGCAAAGTTGTCATTATATTTGCTATATTACCATATGCCCTGTAGGTGAATTGTAAAATAATATATCTTATAGGTGCATGCATTCTACTTTTTAACCTTAAATAGGGTTTCTTGATACTAAGCATATTCTTATCCCAACTCAACACGGTCAACCATTTTAATTTTTATTTACCGTTACTTTTCTCCGAACCTTTTAAAATAAAAAAATAAAACAAATATTATAGTGGTTTGAACATAATGGTCTTTTATGGTTACTTTACTTTTGACAGAGTAATCCATTATTTGATCCATTATCACTATTGAATGAGTGTGATGGAAGTTGATCCAATGGTGGAGGCTAAGGCTATGGTGGACAAAAAAAATCAAGTAATGGACAAAATATGTTTCTATTACTTACACATAATATTAATCTATAAAATAAGAATGAAGAATATTATAACTCTAAAAATAAATTTCCACTCTGTTCATTTTAACTTAAATTCAAGGTATATGCTATGGTTTCTTTGAAGTAACTTTTACTTTGACTTCATCACCATTAGATCAAAATTCACTACCCTCATTTAATGGTGATAGTGGACAAAGTAATTGTTACTTTGTGAAAAACAAAGTAACCATAGAAAAACCCTAAATTCAATACAAATAATTTTTATGCAAGCATTTAGTTTAGTTTAATAATTTTCGGCTTAATACCTATTGGGTTCCCTAAACTTGTCCATTTTTTTCACTGTGACATCCCAACTTAGATGACTCATTTGCCCCTTTATGTTGGTGTGATATAATATAAGTGGTTATTAAAAATACATGTCACATCAGAATAAAAGGGGCAAATATGTCATAATTGACAAGTTGAGGAGGTCAAGAGGAAAAAATATACAAGTTAAATGGGTTAAGTGGAAAAAAATTACAAGTTTAGGTAGCCAATAAGTTGTCTTTTAAGTTGAGGGGGCTAAGTGAAAAAAATAAACAAATTCAAGGAAACAGGAACGTAGCAAGCCATAAATTTCAGTAAAATCTGTCCGATTCAGTAAATTCAGTAAATTCATTAAATTCATTCTATTCTTCAATTCACTAATTTTATTATAATTTTATATAAACTTTTAATATTATTTATATTTAATACATCATTACTTTTTTTTGGAACGGAATACATCATTACTTATTAGAATTCAACTTTCATATATTATACATTTTTCTATAATTTTGATATCTATATGTAATTTATAATCTAAAATATGTTACCCTATATTTTATCATTATTTATTAAAATAATTTAAAATAATATATAATTTATTCTTATTAAAGCTGCAACAATATCTTACAATATTAAAGAGTTCGAATCTGACTCCTTACAATTATAAAAAATTAATTTATCTATGGCGCTTCCTGAACTTGTCCACCTTTTTCACTTAGTCACCTCAACTTAGAGAGAACCTCTCAACCCTTTTAAGTCCACTTATTACCTACACTTAACTACCCCCAATACTTACACATACTCTCACTCTGGAGAGTATACTACACATAAAATTACAAATTTTATCCTCCCAAAATTACAAAATAGGTCCTTATGCATTCATCTTTTTCTTATTTGTTCATCTTATTCTTCTTCCACTTTATTTTAAAAAAAATTTAAACAATGATGGATTTTAGAATTCCAACCGAATTTTGGAATTTTCCAAATTCCTAGATTCTAGAATTCAAGTCGGGAATCTTGAATTTTCAGATTTCGGCCGACATCTGGAATTTTCCAGATGTCACCTGGCAAATTCCATATTTCAAAATTCTGGATGAATCTGGCATTTTTCAGAATTCGGCCAAAATCTTTAAAATTCCAAAATTTCTATCAGAATCTAGAAGGACTAAATTGTTGATGAAATATAAAGTTATGGACTAAATCGTTGCATATAACGAACATTAAGGACCTTGTAATGTATTCTTAAAAACACAGAGATTAAACAACGTATTTTGACATACTTTGGAAACTAATAAATTATTTACCAAAAAATTAATGTAATAAGAGTTTATTATTTGTAAATTGGAGAATTTTTCTTATAATGTGAAAAATAAAAGGGATAAATATAAGTAGAAGAATAGGTAGATGAGAGCAACATCCGAGGTCATCTTATATGGACTTGATATCGTTTCTCCATCAATCCTTAATTAGTTCAGGAAGTGGAACATATAGTAGAACAGTTTGGAACATATAGTAGAACAATTTAACATATATACTGGAATAATTTAAAACATATAATAGAATAATTTAGAACATATATTTAGAACTAATTTAGAACATATAGTACTACAGTTTAAAACATACAATAGAATACATTAGAGCATGCGGTTGGATAGATTAGAACATATGAGGATAATTTAGAATATATTGTAGACGGTTTAGAAGATTTATAAGAATCAGTTAGAAAATATTACCCACCACATCATCGTCATCGTCTTTTATTTGAAATTTAAAAATCTATTTTTAGCTAAGCAACATAAATATCAAAATGACCATCTAATCAAACGAGTCCAACGGTATAAATATCGTGGAAAGACGGGGTTGGAAAGCGTTGAGAAAGTTATTTTTTTAGGCTTAATATATCAACAACCTCTTAAACTTGTCAATTTTTTTAGGTAGCCCCCTCAACTTAAGGGACAACCTATTATCCACCTGAACTTGTAGTTTTTTTCCACTTGGTCTCATGAACTCATGAAATGTTACCCTTTTTGACCTTTGTGATGACATGACATGATAGAAGTGATAATAACAAATTCATGTCACGTCAGAACAAAAATGGAAAAATGAGCACATTTGATGAGTTGAGGGGGTCAAGTGGAAAAATATTACAAGTTCAGAGGGTCAAATGGAAATAAATTACAAGTTCAAGTGGTTAATAGGTTGTCCTTTAACTTGAGGAGGCTAACTGAAAAAAATGGACAAGTTCAAAGGGCTTTTAATATATGAATTTTTTTAAAAATTTTGGCAAAATGCACTATTTGGCCACTGAGCTTTTTAAAATTTGTGCATTTAGCCACTGACATTTTACTTTGTCATATTTGGCCACTCATCTTTGTAATTTGGTCATATGTGGCCATTAATCTACCAATTTTGTGAAATGTCGCCCTTCTTAAATCAAAATTAAAAGGAGAGAAAAATGTTAAATATTAAAATCCCACTATTTCAAATAAGAATTCTATAATAAAGCTAAAATATTGCTAAATAATACGAATACAGAAATGTCAATTAACGTAAACAATGTGAGATTTCACCAAATTACGAAGGTGAATGGCCAAATGTGACCAAATAAAAGGTCAATGGCCAAATGCACAAATTTTGGAAAGGTCAATGGCTAAATAGTGCATTTTGCAAAAAAAAAAAAAACAATTTCCTCTCTCATGCAAGTTGTCATATGGTGACATTTTCATCCTCCCCATTCTCATTATTCCACGAACATGGATCATCTTTTGTTATTTACAAGTTTGTCACCATCAATTCTAAAGTTTTTTTAATTATAGAAATGTTATATATATATATATAGGAGAGGGATCGGGTGAGAACACCTCCTTAAATTGAGAACACTCCTTAAAGTGAGAACACATCAAAACTACGTAGTTTCATTAAAGGGGATGGACTAAAAGGAAATTTACCCATTTATTAGGTTAGGCGTGTATGTAAGGAGGGGAGAGAGAAAAGTGGGCTGATGAGTCATCATTTGCTTACTTTTTATTCAAAAACGTTTTCCCGGCTATCCCGAACTCCGATTCCGAATTTTTTTATACCGTTGGACTTGTATTGTCGAGGCGCTCATTTTAAGATCCATCATGCCCAGGTAAAAACGAATATTTAGAATATGGAACATACGGCTCTTGAGTTTGGAAGGTATGATGATTTTAGTTTTATTTTTTGTACGGTAATGTTATATCCATTCTGAATTTTTTAGTCTCTGTTCTAAATGTTAAGCATACTGTTATTAAAAAAATGAGTCGAAAAAACAAAGCGAAAACATATTTTAATGGTTAAAAACTGGAAAAATACATTCTAAACCACGTAAAATCAATGTAAAATCAAAAT
Organism: Euphorbia peplus; assembly: GCA_028411795.1. Lineage (NCBI taxonomy): Eukaryota > Viridiplantae > Streptophyta > Magnoliopsida > Malpighiales > Euphorbiaceae > Euphorbia > Euphorbia peplus. The sequence continues at coordinate 21,303,235 of CP110840.1, forward strand.
TTATAAATCCTATACCATAAAAAAACCAAATTCAAAAATATAAACCCAATTCTAATATATATAACACTTTATATTCACATAAAAAAGAATTTTATACATGTCACATTATTTTTAAATTAGAATATAAGAAATTACAATGCAGAGATAAATATCCTGGAACACAGAGTTTATAAGTTTAGAATGCATAGTTTATACAATGGAACACGCAGTTTATAAATTTGGAATGCATAGTTTATATCTTAATGTACAAAGTTTATATTCTAATTTCGACTTTAGCCTTTAGGATCTTAATTTTAGGGTTCAAAAATTATGATTTATGTTTAGGATCTCAATTTTAAGGTTCATTAATTAGAATTAAGGTTCAATTTTAGGGTTTGGGGTTCACTTATTTCGATTTAGGGTTTAGAGTTTGTAGTTTATGATTCAATTTTAGGATTTAAATTTAAAAACTTAGAGGTACGGGTTCACCACTTTAGGGTTTTGGGTTCACCAATTTAGGGTTCGAGTATCACCAATTTTATTTAATATTTTATTTAAAAATATATTAAAATGGAGGTTTTTTAAATAAAATTTGATTTAACTTTTTTATTTATATACAATAACCTGCCTAAATTTATATTCGCATTAAAAAAAATTAATTTTATACATGTCACATTATTGTTAAATTAGAATATAAGGTATTACAATGCAGAGATAAATATCCTGGAACGCATAGTTTATAAGTTTAGAATGCGTAGTTTATACAATGGAACACAGTTTATAAATTTGGAATGCATAGTTTATATCTTAAAGTACAAAGTTTATAATCTAATTTCGAGTTTAGCGTTTAGGATCTAAATTTTAGGGTTCAATAATTAAGATTTATGTTTAGGATCTCAATTTTAGGGTTCATTAATTAGAATTAAGGTTCAATTTTGGTTATTTACTTATAAATGTTTAGGCTTTTACTATTAATTTGAATGAATTTTTTTTGTATTATATTGTGGAAGATGACAGTTTGTAGTTTAGAATATGTATATATTCAATTTTGGTCATTTATTTAAGTGTTTAGGTCGTTACTATTAATTTGAATGAATTTTTTTTTTGTATTATATTGTGGAACATGACAGTTTGTTGTTTAGAATATATGTATAGTCAATTTTGGTCATTTAGTTATAAGTGTTTAGGCTGTTAATATTAATTTGAATGGATTTTTTTTTTAATTATATTGTGGAAAATGACAGTTTGTAATTTAGAATTTATGTATTTTCAATTTTGGTCATTTAGTTATAAGTGTTTAGGTTGTTACCATTAATTTGAATGAAATTTTTTTATATATTATATTGTGAAACATGACAGTTCGTAGTTTAGAATATATGTATATTCAATTTTGGTCATTTAGTTACAAGTGTTTAGGTTGTTACTATTAATTTGAATGAATTTTTTTCTAATTATATTGTGGAACATGACAGTTTGTAGTTTATAATTTATGTATATTCAATTTTGGTCATTTAGTTATAAGTGTTTAGGTTGTTACTATTAATTTGAATAGATTTCTTTTGTATTATATTGTAGAACATGACATTTTGTAGTTGAATAAAACAAATATATAAAATTTAATAAACAAAACTCTAAAATAAATGTCTTGTGGTTGTTGTTCACTGGTAAGAATTCCACGTTACTAATTGGGTGTTTTTTTACCTTTTTTTAAAAAAAGCTTTAAAATAAATAAAATCAAAATTAAGATTATAAAAGAAGAACTTATAAAAAATGAAAAGAAATAAAAAGTCAATGCTATATATTAAGAAGAATTATGATATTAACACAAACAGCAGCTTGTCCTAATGGTTAGAGTAGCTGTGCCGGGCCAAATCCTTCATGTCATGGGTTCGAATCAGGCCTCTCTCATTTTATTTCATAAATATTGATAACATGTTATACCCCTGCATATTTACAAGTATGCCACCGCGTCCTACACTAAAAACGGCGCCGTTTCACTATTGTTCTCATATAACAAAGTGTTCTCAACTTAAAGCTTGTTTGAGTGTGATCCCTCCCCTATATATATATATATAAAATAGAGACATAATATACTGACGGGCACTTACTATTTATATGTTTTAAAATTTAAGTTGACAGCTAGAATATGATAACGATAACTTACTATTTCTATGTTTTACAATTTAGGTTGACAAGGAAGCTAGAATATGCTGACGATCACTTACTATTTATATGTTTGGAAATTTAAGTTGACAGCGGAGCTAGAATATACTGATGATCAGTTACTATTTATATGTTTTGAAATTTAAGTTGACAATGGAGCTAGAATATACTGATGATAACTTACTATATATACTTACACCAATTGATTATATCACGCCAACAATTATGATCGGTGAATAATAAGATAATAAGATAATTTATAGACCTTGTAATAACATGATGGATTTACTAGCAGGTTAGGTAAATAGAAACCTCATGATTGTTTATTCATTTAAACATGATCACAAACACTTAATAAATAAAGTTGAATGTAAATCCAATTACGATCAACGATCAAGTACTATAGGCTCGCTTGTCATTATTGACCCAAACAATAGTGTTATAAAAAAGTACTATGTGGAAAAGTTCTATAAAAACTAGTTTTTATTGAATTTAATCTTAAAATTGGAATATATATGACAATACTAAATCAATATATAAAATACCACAGAGCTTAAATATGAAAACAATTAATTCACCAAGCAATGCCTTGATGGTTATGACATTCTACTAAGGAGTGTGAGATCATGAGTTCAAATATCATAATTGTAGAAAGTGAATGCTAAAAAAAACACAATTAATTACCACATATAAGCTAAACATAAAGAAAACAAGAAAGTATAGCCGTCACAAATTGGAGAACTATATTAGGTATAAGGTGTAACCAATAATATCAATATTATAGAAAGATAAAAATTTAAACTGAAAATTTAATAATTATGTGCAACTAAACATATCATTTTTATAGTAAATAAATACAACTTGAGTCTCTATCTTTTATAGTATTATGATTAAAAATTGTCAGTGTTTGGAATTTTTTATCCCCCATGAAAATTGTGACCTCAGTCGAACCTTATGTAAAATACCCAAAAACCCCTAATGCTTACTTTCTCAGCCTATAAATATCTCTCCATCTCAACACTAAAAAATCACCCAGAAACAAACAGCAAAGCCTTTTTCCTCTATCAAAAGCTAAGAAAGTTCATTAATGAAAAATATTTCTTCCTTTTTTTTTTCATCGTAATCCAAGAAACTTATGAAGTAAAAGCCTTCAATCTCCATCCCGACCCTAGAAAGATCATTAAACATACCTTATTTCTTCATCCTAACCCAAGAAATTGCCAACATTTTTTTCTTGTTTTCATTGCAAACCAAAAAATCATCAAGGAAACCTTGTTTTTTCTTGTGTTTTTCTTGTTTTAATTGCCTAGTTTTTTTCTTCTATTCTTCCTAGCCCAAGAAATCATCAACAGTTACTTCTTAATTTGTTCATTTAGAACGCAAAAAATCTTCAAGAAAAACTTTTTTCTTCTAGTGTTTTAGCTAAGTTCTCTTTTTGTCCATCAATTTTTGTTTTAACTTTATATAAATTTCTTAGTAATGGCAGGAAATGCCCCAAAGAAAACAAGAGGAAGGCAAAAGATTGAGATGAAAAAGATTGTGAACGAAGATGAAAAGCTCATTACATTCTCGAAACGTAGGTCAGGAATAAACAAGAAAGCTAGTGAGCTTGTGACCTTAACTGGTTCACAAATCGCATTTATGGTGTATTCTCCGGCCGGCAAGCCATTCTCATTTGGTCATCCGTCAATGAATGCTGTTGTGAAGCGCTTCCTTGACGAACAAGGAGACGAGGAGACCGAGACAGCTAATCCTCTTCTTGGGACTCATAGGCTTTTGAGAATTGAGGATATGAACAGGCAACACAATGAGTTACTTGAGCAATTGGATGTTGAGCAACAAAAATGGAAGCAGGTAAAGGAGCAAATGAAAGGGCTCGAAAATAACTGGTGGGATACTCCCATTGAGGAGCTAAATGTGCAGCAGCTTCTAGAAATGGAGGCTGTTCTCAAAGCTACTCAATTAGGCCTTATTAACAATTTCAGGGACAGGACTGGTGGCCCTTTTGATGCTTCTTCTTCTACTGCTCAGCCTCAAGTTCCGCTTCAACCCGAACCTCAGGTCCAGGTTCAGCCTCATGTTCAACCTGAACGTGAACCTCAGCTTGAGCCTTTTCCTGACCAGCTGACCTATGATACGTTCAACCCATTTGCCTTTAATGCAAATGAACAACTACACTTTCCTGCTAATTATGATGATTGGTCAGAGCAGATGTAGGTGTTAGTGTTGGTCGCTGCTGTTTTTTTTTTTTATTATTATTGTTATTCTATCTATGTTATGTATTTGTTCCTTTAGCAATAAAAAAAATGCACCTCTTCCTTTATTTTTATTTTAATACACAGCTTATTAATGTTTTTATTTATGGAAAGAAGGTAATTGAATGGAAAATTTAAAGGGAAAAGTTCAAAAATAATGCTTGTGATTTACAACTTTTGCAAATAGAGGTCTGTGGTTTAAGAGTTTGCAAATAAAGGTACGAGATTTCTTTCCATTTGCAAAAAAGGGTCTTTCCACTAACGCCGTTTATTATTGCTAACGTGACACTTTGACCACAATTTGACCAAAGGGCAATTTTGTCTTTAAAAAAATAGAAATAGTATAATTAAAAAAAAATTGTGGTTTGACTTGTTTGCAAATATCATCTTGTGGTTTAATATTTTTTTTAAAAAGATGTATGAGGTTTGATTTAATTACCAACATTCTTTTAAGAAGACAAAACAATAAATTTGCTAACGGTAATGTAAAAGTAGTACTAAAAAAACTTGTACAATCTAAATTTTAATTAAAATAAATTATCGATAGTAGTACTGTTTAGTTCTCATGTTTCTTATAATACATTACAAGGTCTATTTCAATCTCATGTTTCTAATAATACATTAGAAGGTCCTTTAATTCATCCAACCATTTAAAATTACTGATTTACCCTTTACATATTATGTACAAATTACATTTTTATGCATGAACTTTTACATGTTTGCATATACCTAAAATTTATATTTACACTTCAAACTAATTATTTTGTATTATTTATAATAAAAATTTTATTATAGCCGAAATTGTTTTACATTTATTATTTTTTAAAATTATAGTAAATAAGAGAGAAATAAATATGAATTTCAATTTTATTTCATTAAATAGTTTCAAGATTTTAAAATAACAATTTTAGATGTAAAATAATTTATTGGTATTACATATGAATAAATGAATTTTAGTTTTATTTTAATATATTATTGAAAACAAATAACTAAATGGTGTGTTTTGTCATATAATAAGGATTATTAAATTATTTAGCCAATGTAAAATCGTACTTGGTAATTAAATCAAACCCCATACATCTTATTTAATAAATTGTTAAATCACATGGTAGTATTTGCAAAAAAAGAAAAACTCAAACCACAAACTTTTTTTTTTTACTTTTACTTTTTATTATTTTTTTTCAAGACAAGATTGCCCTTTGGTCAATTTTGGTCAAAATGTCACGTCAGCAATAATAAACGACGTTAGTGAAAAGATCTTTTTTTGCTAACGGGAATTAAACATCGTACCTTTATTTACAAACACTGAAATCACATACCTCTATTTACAAAAGTTGCAAACCACAAACATTATTTTTAAACTTTTCCCGAATTTAAATTGATAGTTAAGGTCTAAGGACATTTTTATATTAATACCTCGCTCATCCTCTCACAGAAAAAATATGTGCAACTCGACTTATCAATGATATCACAAGTATATATACACAAGTACACGTGTAAACATAATTACAATAATGTCAGCCCTCCCACAAGTTGAGCCATTAAAAAACAAAAGGCTCAATTTGGAGCAATTTTCGATTGATTCTGAAAGTGCCTATGTCTAGAAGGAATTTCCAATTGGTTTTGGGTTAATGAATTATCAGGGGAGTATTTGGTTAAAGCGAAGAACCACAAATAGGTTAAGATTTATTGGCAATCGATTTTGCACCTAGTGTGTTTGGAGGTCCTCTCAAAGCCCTTTTTGCTGATGCATTAGTATTATGAGAAGCATTAAGCTAGGTTAAGTCTCTTGGGTGGTCGAACATTTTGTTTGAAAAAGACTCGTTGATCTAGGTTAAGATGTATTCTAAAATTTCTCCTCGGAGTCCTTAACTTGTAAGTCCTTGATGGACGAATTAGGTTGTCGCAGTCTTTCTTGTGTTTGTAGAGCGAAGAATCATTATGCTCATTTTTTAGCTCGAGCAGCTTGTTGTGTGTTTGATCATAGAGTGTGGTTTAGTAATCCGCCTCCCTTTCTTTGTAATGCTTTGATCAATTAAATCTTCCTTTTTTGTAAAAAAAAATATATCTAAAAGGCTTAATAGTGTATTACCCCCTTGAACTTGTCTCCAATTAACCAGTAACACCCCCAACTTTGAAACGTTACAAAAATCCCCCTAAACTTGCTTAATTGTATGAACTAACCCCAAATTGCTGACATGGCAGGGAGAGTGAGAGTCAAACTCTTAGGGGCGCGTGAAAGGCTTAAACAACGAAAAAAAAACAATTAAAAAAATTAAAAAAACATACTCCTTCCGTCCCATAAGTATGTGCACAAATGAGTTTGCACACTAATTAAGAAAACATTAAATACTATTGTTGTTTTACTTATATGCCCTCACTTAATGTAGTGTTTTAATGAAAAAACAGTTAATGCATTCTATATTTAGTTGTTGGCCCTAACAAGAACATAATCACCTAGAGGGGGGTGAATAGGTGTCTATGTTGTAAACTGAAATTTTCTAAGTTTTTCAAGAAACTTAAATTTCAGAGTCAAATTTCCTCAGAGTCAGAGGCAAGCTTACAGAAGCAGCTTCTGAGGGAAATTCTGCCTAAACACAGTTGGACTATTTTCAACAACAAAAGTTCAGAGATTGAGAACTTCTGGACGATCTTCTGAACAAAGACAATGATAATAAGAGAAAATCTGTTTCAGCACTAAATGTGAGCAAGCACACAGAAGCAATAATAACAAGTATAAGAGGGAGAAAGAAGTTCAGGAGATCCTGATGAACAAGTCGATTTATCCAAGTTCGCCACAGAAGTCCTGTGACTACGTCTTGTCCCCTGAGGTCGCAGCCACCCGAGATTTTAAATCTACTATTCAGAACTTTTATGGCAAGTTCAGAAGCTCCTTTACATCAACAGAACATAAGCTAATTTCTCACTTAGTTCTGACTAGCCTAAAAAGAGTTAAAGGATTTCCACTAGAACAACAACACTCTGTTTTCTGGATTTCTCACCCAACTCTAATCTCAACTAGATTTCTCTCTAAATCTAACTGAATATCACAAACGATATCAGTTTACAAGATTCTTATTATGAACTTGTTTTTCTTCACTCTCTCATTACTTAAGCTATGCTAAGAAAGATTGAGAATGGAAAAAAAATGCTCTGTTTTCCTTGATCAAACAGTGCGTTGAGATTTTGCTCGATAATCACGCGTCGTTGATGCAGTGGAGCTCAGCTACTATTTATAGTGAATGAGGATGACCGTTGGTGAATTTGAATCTTCAAAGGAGATGACATCAGTTGTTGTAGACGTTAATTTGTCAAATCCTCAAACGGTCTTCAAACACTTTGATTCCGTTAACCTTGTTCTTTAACTAAATCCGGTAAGTGATTTGAAGTTGAAGATAAGGTTGACTGGAAACATTCTTCAATTGGATCAACAAAGGGTAGATAAGGAAATTCTGGTTTCGCTTTGTGTAGACAGGCGCGCTCCTTCAAAACAGCTTTTTGAACTTTTGGCGCCTTGCATTAAATGCAAGTGTCAGAGCAATAAATGCTCAGCAAAACCCGTGACTTAGCTTCTGAAAGCTAATTCCAATTGTCTATACTTCTGATCGAATTGGTAGAAACTTCTGATTGCAAAGAACCTCTGAGAAGAGCTTTAACAGACTTCATAGCATCGGAGCGGAGAATCCAGCTTCTGATCATTGAAACATTGTCTTCAGCTTCCATCTCTTCTGAGTCCTCAAGCAAACCAGAAAAAGTTTATTCAGCACCTGCTGAGTAACTTACATACAAACTTAACAAAAAATTGTTAGTCAGTATTAAACAGTATGTAAGAGAATTTTAACTTTCATCTTCTGAAACGTTTGGACATAATCAAAACACTTAGGGTTCATCATTAGTAACTTAAAAAATAATAAATAGGGGTATATTAGTAAAGTGAGGCTTAGTTAGTAGTTATGTGCACATTTTAGGGGACAAAAAATTAGTTATTTTGCACATAGTTTTGGGACGGAGGGAGTAAAAAAAATTAAAAAACAATCAACTTTTCATTTTCTCTCTCATGTTCTTCATTTTCATCTTATTCTTCATTTTTATTCTTTTTTTTCTTCTTCCTTTTCTTCTTCCTTTCCTTCTTTTTCTTTTTCTTTTCCTTCTTCTTCTTGTTCTTCTTCTTCTTCTTCTTCTTCTTCTTCTTTTCTTTTCATTTTTCTTTGTTTCCAGATTCGGAAATCTGGAAGATTTGGATAATTTCCAAATCGGAAATTTGGAACTTCTGGAAAATTCCAGATTTCCGACGGAAATCTAGAAATTCCCAGAAATTTCGACACGGAAATCTGGAAGTTTCCAGATTTCCGAATCTGGAATGTTTCAGAATTTCCGAATAAAAGAAAAAGGAAAGAAAAAGAAGAAGAATAAGAAGAAAAAAAAGAAAAGTAAAGCAATTTTAATGGATATAGAAAAAGAAAAAAGGAAGAAAAAAAAAGAAAAAGAAAGAATCAAAATGAAGAAAAAGAAATGAAAATGAAGAACAAGAACATAAGAAGAAGAAGAAGAAAAATTAATTTTTGTTTAATTTTTTTTTTTTTTAATTTTTTTTTTATACATGCTGCCACGTGTCACGTGTGTAGTCCACTTTTTGGCTACAACTATACAATGTCGGATATGAGGGTTAATTGTTACAATTGAGAGTTTTTACGGGGTTAGTTCATACAATTAAACAAGTTTAGGGGGATTTTTGTAACGTTTCAAAGTTGGGGGTGTCACTTGTTAATTGGACACAAGTTTGGGGAGGTAATACCCTATTAAGCCTATTTAAAATTGAGGTATATATCACTAATTGATATTCCTTAAATGACTCATTCGCTTGTTATTCTTCTTAAATCGAAATTTAATAAATTGCTAAAATTTAAAAACGTTGACTTGTGTAGACAGATTAATTAACGTTGTGATCACTTAATTAGGTTAAGTTTTAAGTTGGATTTTGATAATATATCTTAAATAACATAGATTTTTCTAAAGTTAAGGTCTCCATTCAACCTCCATCTTAATTAGGGTAAAGGTTAAAAAAAAATCCATCTGACTTCACTTATTTTAAAAAATATGACTATGATTTACTTTTTGTCAAAATAATGATTGAGGTTTCACTTTTTAGCAAAAATTAGGTTTTTTTTTATTTACACTATTAAGTTGAAGAGTTTAAAAATGATACTACAGTAAAACCTCTATAAATTAATAAGGTCGGGACCGGGATATTTCATTAATTTAGCGAGATATTATTATATCGATAAATTAATAATTTATTAATTTAAAGATGTTTTACGTATGACTTTTAAATTTTTAAGTCCAGTATACTAGTTACAATGTACATTAGTTAGAGATGAAAAACCAAATTACAATATATATTAGTTAGACGAACCGGCTTTAGCCTTCTTTGACTAGAGTCGCCACTCGGCCGACCGGGAAAATGTATGAACCGGTGTTTGTACCGATTGTTTTGAAAACCAGAGATTCTATATACGTTCGTGGATACAACTTATTAATTCCGACATTCCAGAACCCAGAGGATCTTTTAATGCAACCTAACAGCTTATTGTCTTCATATTTATGATTTTCACACAAGAATAAGTAAATGCGCAAGTATTTGTGCGGTAAACCGCTGGGTGACACGGTACTAAACCCTCAGAAGCTTACCCTCGTCGCGTGCCAGTGATTGCTCGCGGACTGATGCTCGTTGAAGAACGGAGACCTTTTCTGGGAGGAACCTCGGGAACCGGAATTGCGTGTGCGTTCTCCGGTGTGGTAACTGGAAAAAGGACTTAGTCGACCCTAGCGAGACTGCGAGTGATGCCTGGATTGGAAACTCTTGATAATAGGGGTAGTGTTTTTGGTGGTCAGGAAGACCTTTTCTGAGAATATTTGAAGAAAGTACTCTCAAGCTCGGACTCTAGCAATTCTTTTCTGTATCAGAGGCAACTTTAGGCAACTCGGAAACAACTTTATCAGAGACAACTTATATCGGGTCAAGAATTGCTTTAGAACGAGCTAGAGAGAGAAGAGAATGAGTGTTTGTTGGTGAATTGAATGAGAAATCCGGAGGGTTTATATAGGTTTCCTTGTGACCGTACGGTCACAAGGTTGTGACCATATGGTCACTGTTTAGTGACCGTACGGTCACTGGCTTCGCCCGTCTCAGATCTAAATTTGGATCTGAGCCAGACGTTACCCGACACCCGGCCAATGTCGTTTGGAAGCTTGTACACGTGTCACTTTCTCATTGGACCGCCCAGCCACGTGGCAGATAAGGATTGGGTCGCTATCTGCCACGTGGCAGTGACCGTACGGTCAGATGTATGTGACCGTACGGTCTCAACCAATAGTGTTGTGACCGTACGGTCTTTGATGAATAGTGCTTGTGACCGTATATTCTTTTGTGATCAAGGATTTTCTCATGAGCATGAAAGTGCCACACTCATGGTCCCGAGGAGCGGGCGGAAGAGGTTATGGTCCCGAAAAGGCGATCCGTTCTACGACGAGCATCAGCATTTGAGCAGCCGGCGCGACGAGGAGCTCATAGTTTGCTTTCATCATCGGGTTCGAAAACCAGTGCTCACAGTTTGCCCCTCGCTTCTTTGGGAGTGCCTAAGGTGGTTACATTGTCTTGTAAGACCCGTCGGACAGTCTCAATGAAGCGAAACGAGCCATACTGCGTGTGTGCTAGTGTTTTTAAAGTGGGTTTAGAGAACTTACCTGTAGTTCTGGCCTATGGCGTCGGATCTTCTATAATCTTTCAGTAAGGCCGACTAACTGTTTCTGCTGGGTACCTCGACGAGGATTTTCTATAACCTTTAATAGCGCCTCGAGTGTAACTCGAGGACTTTTCGTAACCTTCGTAACCTTCAGTAACCTGCCTTGGGCGAGACCCGAGGATTTGGTAACTCCTTTGTTGTTCTGAGTAAACTCTCACAACGCCTCGGGCGTGACCCGAAGAGTTAATAACTTCTTTGTAGCTCTTCTCCATAGTACCTCGGGCACGACCCGAGGATCATCAATCTCCTTATAGCTCTGAGTAACCTTTCATAGTACCTCGACGAGGATTTTCCGTAACCTTTGATGGTGCCCCAAATTTTTGGTTCGAGGACTTTTGGTTACTTCAGTAGCTCTGTTCGCCGTCCTCTCTCCCTTTGAACACTTTGTCCTACCAGTCTTATCTGGATGCTGGTGATCTTATTCTGAGGTCGATCAGCTGTGTCCCAGTATTTTTTTCTTTTCTGTTCTTGATTTGTAACTGATCTGAGAGTCCCTGGCGGCATTCCTCCTTGACCTGAGCCGTGCCCCATTCTGGTATTGCCCTAGTGGAGTTCTTGTTCCTGAACTAGAAAACGTTCCTTCTGTTCCTGAATAGCTTCTTTCAAAAGGATTTCTGCTTCTTCGGTGAATGTTTTGGTAGAAGATATGATTTCTTCGAACTGAGGTTTAGTTGTTTTTAAGTAGGTACGTAACTCAACGAGAAATTTTCTTACTTGTCCGATTTCTAATGAATCAAGATAACCATTTGTTCCGGTATAAATAGTCATTATCTGTTCCTCCACAGTGAGAGGCGCAGATTGCGATTGTTTGAGCAACTCACGTAATCGCTGACCTCTTGCCAATTGATTCTGAGTAGCTTTATCTAGATCAGAAGCGAATTGTGCAAAGGCCTCTAATTCGGCGAATTGGGCCAATTCCAATTTTAACTTACCCGCCACTTGTTTCATAGCTTTAATTTGAGCTGCAGATCCTACTCTGGGAACGGAAATCCCCACATTAATAGCATGGCGGATTCCAACATTGAATAGATCGGCGGATAAGAATATTTGTCCGTCTGTAATGGAAATTACATTAGTAGGAATATAAGCGGAAACGTCTCCTGATTGAGTCTCGACTATTTGTAAAGCAGTCATGCTTCCTTCACCTAAACGAGAACTTGATTTAGCAGCTCTTTCCAAAAGGCGTGAATGCAAATAAAAGACATCTCCTGGATAAGCTTCACGACCTGGCGGTCTTCGTAATAGAAGAGACATTTGGCGATAAGCCTGCGCTTGTTTGGAGAGATCATCGTAAATGATTAGAGTGTGTCGTTCACGGTACATAAAATATTCCGCCAAAGCTGCTCCTGTATAAGAAGCCAGGTATTGTAATGTAGCCGGAGAATCCGCCGTTTCGGCTACCACAATAGTGTACTCCATTGCTCCTCTTTCCTGTAATGTAGTCACTACCTGAGCCACAGAAGATGCTTTTTGTCCAATAGCTACATAAACACATATTACATTTTGTCCTTGTTGATTCAGAATTGTATCCGTGGCTACTGCTGTTTTACCGGTTTGTCTGTCCCCAATAATTAATTCTCGTTGCCCACGTCCTATAAGGATCATCGAATCAATAGCAATAAGTCCTGTTTGAAGAGGCTCATATACGGAACGTCTCGAAATAATACCTGGAGCGGGAGATTCAATTAACCGAGATTCAGAAGCGGAAATTTCCCCTCGACCGTCAATAGGTTTAGCCAGGGCATTTACAATACGACCCAAATAAGCTTCACTCACCGGTATCTGCGCAATTCTTCCTGTTGCCTTTACGGAGCTTCCCTCTTGTATCATTAAACCATCACCCATTAATACCACACCGACATTATTTGATTCCAAATTCAGAGCAATGCCTACTGTACTCTCTTCAAATTCTACTAATTCACCTGCCATTACTTCATCAAGACCATAAATACGAGCAATGCCGTCGCCTACTTGAAGTACGGTACCAGTATTTACAACCTTTACTTCCGTATTATATTGCTCAATACGTTCGCGAATAATATTACTAATCTCGTCGGCTCGAATGGTTACCATGAGTATTTCTTAATAATAAAAAAAATAAAATAATGCCTTCAATAGAAGGACTAATCAGTTATTTCTTTTATCGCCCCAAACATGCCAAGATTCACGTTGATGGTACGTAAATGTAATTCGTTGGTCAAACAACTATTCAGAGTTCCTAGAGCTCCTTGTAAGGCTTGCTGGAAAATCCTTTGTCGGACTTGATTAATCGTTCTTTGTTGTTCAAAATGAATGGTTTCATTTTTGTAATTTTCTAATTGTTCCAAAGTCTTATAAGTTGAATTAATCAAATTCAATTTTTCTCGTTCTATCTCAGAGTATCCATTCGTTCGAAACAGATCTGCTTCTATTTCCACTTTCCGTAGCGGGCCCGGGCTTTTTCCAGCTGTTCAATGGCCCCCTCGCGTAGTTCTTCTGAATTTCGAATAGTATTCAAAATCCGTTGTTTTCGATTATCTAATAAATCACTTAATGAAAGTAGATTATCTTTCCATTCATTGCAAAACTTCCATGATCCCTTCCCGAACCAAACGCGAATCTTTCGATTCATTTGGCTCTCACGCTCAATTATTTCAATTACTTATGGGGAAAATCCCATATCTTTATTTGAATGAAATGAGCTTACCCTCTCTTCTCTATTCATAATTCCTATTCAAAAAAAATATTGAAACTAATCCGAGACCGAAATATTCGGAGGACTCTTCTGAACAAACAAGTCAAATCTTTTTTTCGACATGAGTGTTCTATACCGAAAAAAATTTCTAACTATTATCTCAGTTCCTAATATTTCGATGCGTTCAGGGGTGACTCGGCATGCCGATGATCTGATAATGATCCAACGCACTGTCTCCAGGGTTTTCGGGTATGCTCCTATGTCCTTTGTAGTTTTCTGGAGTTGATCTTGACTTGTTCTGAGGGCCGTTGGTAGAGCGATGTGTAGTCCCGGCATCCTGGTGATATCGGACAAAAGAACCTTTCCGGGAGCTAGTGTGACCGTACGGTCACGAAATTTGTGACCGTACGGTCCCGGACTTTGTGACCGTACGGTCTAGGTTTTCCAGCTTGTGACCGTACGGTCACTGGTCGGGCAGGGGCAGATTCAAATATCCCCTTTGGCCGCCGGTTTGTTCACTTCTCCCCCCGATTTCATTTTCTTCCCTTGACTCCACGGAACTCCTTATCCCGGCATCCTTAATTCGGCATTATGGCGTTCGAGGGCGAAAATCTACCTTTGGCACACGTCGCTCTTCCCCCGGGTGTTCGGTATGCCTCAATTCACGCTCGCCACGCGTCCACCCCGTACCGTGGTTTGGAGTTCGGAGTTGGCGTCCCGCTCACTCACGACCTCTTCCGCCATACGTACACTGCCCATGCATGCTCTCTTTTTACCGAATTTCTGCCCCGTAATTCCGTTTTGGCAATTTTCCGTCATATGTCATCTTGCTCATTTTCACCCGTTTTAGCAATGTTTTAAACCTTATAACCTGATTGTAATGTGTGCTGAGTAGAGTAGGTAGTTAATTTCGTGAATTTGCTCTGTTTTTCCTGTATTTTCTCTTGATTTTTGTACACAGCAGGTTTGTGACCGTATAGTCTGAACGATGACCGTACGATCACTGTTTTTCCTCATACGGTCACCCCTTTCGTGACCGTACGGTCATAGACACTGACCGTACGGTCGCTCCTTTTTTCCTCCGATTTCTGACTGTTTCCCTGACCTTCCTTGCAGCCGTCTCGACTTCGGAGCCACGGGAGCGCGCAGAACGCGGCTATTTGGTACGAGCGTCTGCCAGGTGCTGTCAGGGCTCGCGTGGAGGGCACTCCTTTCCGCGCCTTTTTCGACTCTTTCTTCGCGTACAAGGCTACTAGCTCGCTGGTTGGAATCAGCGTGTTGGCGGAGCGGTGGTCTGACTGTACTCACACCTTTCAGTTCCCATTTGGCGAGATGACACTGACACCATTGGACATTGCCGCGATTACGGGTCTGCAGTCGACGGGGACCATGCCCCCCTTCTCTGACTTCCCATCTGATCCCGCGGACATAGAGGCTCTAGTTGGGCGACCTTTTGTTCCTTCTAAGTTCCGCCGGGTGCGATCGACTCGGGTCTTCGAGTCATATGAGGGGATTGGTGACGCTGCCACGACGATGGAGCGAGATCAGCACGCCCGGTGCTTTATATGGTTCGCTCTTTGTTCTACTCTTTTCAAGGAGACGAACGATTGTTGCGACTTGGCTTTCTTGGCCGGTTTGCGGGATCTGGACCGCTTAGGGGACTATTGTTGGGGCAAGGTTGTCCTTGCTTCTGCTCATCGGCTCCTTGATGGGCTAAGTCGTCAGACATCGGTGGCCGTCGGTCCTACGATGGTCGTTGAGGTATTTGCTCTTCCTTATGTTTGCATCTTTTCCTTTCACAGATTTCCTCTGACTTTCTGTTTCGCAGGTTTGGGCTTGTGAGCATTTCCTCCTCCCGCGTCCCTCAACCGGGAGGGAGACTCAGCTTGACTTTCCTCGGGTCGGGCACTGGTTCGGTACCCATTCTGGGGGATCGAAGAACCCGACCACTGTTCGTCGGTACGTCGAGGGGCTGACCTGGGATGAGGTATTCTCACTTTCCTGATTATTAGTCACCCTTTCGTTGTGGTTTTGGCTGATACTGATCTGTCGCCCTTTTTTAGTTGCAGGGCCACGCCCGTCCCTGGTATGTGCCTGCGGCTCTTACCGGCTGGTCTCATGCGATGACGTCTGCTGCTGAGCTGGTACCCATGAGGATCTTGTTGGAGGATCACTTGGATATCTCCTGGTACCTCGGGGAGCGTGTGTACCAGTATGAGCTGGGTCCATCTGGTCGTAGGGTACCTGTGAATCCTCCCGCGACCATGTTCTGGGCTCGAGCTCTGACTGTCGCCCAGAGAGAGTTGGCGGCTGAGGGTGTCTCCATCTTCGGCGACGGTGGATGGTCTTCCCTGCTTCTTCCTCCTACCGCGAATGGTTACGCGGCTGTTCTCTCACAGTTGCTTTCGCATCGGGAGGTTGGTCCTCCCTCGGGAGAGGATGAAGATGGAGGTAACGACGCATCCTCCACTGCCCCGGGGGTTTCTGCCGAGGTGCGTGTCTTATTTTGCCTTCACTTTGCCTATCTGTTTTTACGTCCATCCTTGACTTATCATCTATCCGTTTGCAGCCTTCCTCATCTCGCGCTCGCAGGACTCGGCGTCAGATTGATGGTAACGCTGACGATATTCATCGTCGGGGGCGCCATCCGCAGGAGGGTGTCAATCAGGCCCCTCCCGACTGGGTCACCGGAGATTTGAGGCGCACTTTCCCTTCTTCCATCTCTTTCCTCGACTGGACGGGCTATCGCGAGTACGACCTTTCTGATCGCGAGCCTATGGCGTTTATGCCTCCCGACACCACACATGTACGTGTCGGTCTCCCCTTTCTTCCATCTTTTTTTTTTTTTTTTTTTTGATGTTTTCTTTTCCGCTTCAGGTACCGAGGGACTCGATGGAGAGGATGGCCAGTCGTTATCACTCCGCGCGTGCCACTTGGACCATGCACGCGCAGTCTGGACGGGTATACATTCTGAATTTCCTCCTATCGGATTCGTTCACCTGTTTATGCGCATATGTATGTATGTATGTATGTATGTATGTATGTATGTATGTATGCATGCATGTGTGTGTGTGTGTCCCTTTTATGATTGGATTTATTGGTACAGGATGCCATGGCGGCCATGTCAGCAGATGTAGCCGCGCGAGACGCCCAGATAGCGGACATGACTGGTCGATTGGCTGCTTTGGAGGTGGAGGAAGGTCGTCGGCAAGCCCGGCGCGCACGCAGACTGGCTCGAGGAGAGGTCGATTTGGGGTCGGAGACCGGGAGCTCACAAGATTAGCATGTTTTCTAGCGACATTCTAGTTTTTATTTTGATCAACTTTGTAACACATTCTTTACTTTATTTCTTTCGCCACATTCAACGTACACAACATTTATTACGTCATTTTAACTTAACAAAGGAAACTAACTCAGAACATCTCATCAAAGGATCGCTCGACTTTTGCTTTGTTTTCTCGCTTTTACGTGTGCCGCCTCAAGGAGTCGTATTTCTCGTTAATTCCCTTGCGCCTTATCGATGTTCAGGTTTTCTTCTCTTTGGATCCGAATTTTGACAGTCATTTGAACAGTTGACATCTTTCGGGCATCTTTTGATATACTGATTTCGGGTCCTTCCCTTTGAAAGGCGTGGTCTCTTTGTCTAACTTTTCCTTAAAGCGTTGTTGTATGTGTTATGATATTCCGGCGTCTTCTTGCACATCTTCAGGGGCTCTTGTCTTGGTTTAGCCTAAATTAGGCGTTTGAGGTTGTCTCTTAGGCACCTTGCGTTAATATTTTCCTTTTATGGTCCGTCTCGAGGCCAGTGTGTTCCTTGACCTGATCGCTGCCTAAGATGATCTTGAGGTTCGTCCCTTTTAACGAGCTGCCTTTATTGTTGCCTAGGTCGCTCTTTCGAGTTTTCAACCTAGCAGGCTTATATCTTTTGATTACGGTTTTTTCTACCCGGTCTTTCCGTGCGGATCTCTTGATTATGTCTTCGGTCTTGGGATACTTCCTTCGTTTGTCTGGACCATGTATCAAAACGTTCTTCTTTTCGTGGGATGGGATTAAGGTATATTCTCAGTTTTAGTTCCGGTGTTAAGTTTTGTGACGCAACATGATATTGTGTATGTTAAACATGGTAAATGAAACGAAGTAACGAGCACTCTTATTCATCAAAAGCAAACGTGTTACATTTGAGTTTAGACACTTTCTCGCTAAAGTTTTGATTAAGGTGAGACTGAGTAGGTCTTTCGAGCTCTTTCCTTCTTCATCCTCCATGATTCTTCCTCGATTTTTAACTTCTCTAGGTGTTCCACTAGGTCTTCAATCCATCGCTTCGGGATGGGTAGTGGATTATTTCTGTCGATTGGAGGAGACCCTCGCCATGCTGTCGCATCACGTTCCCATGCTAATCTTTCTCTTTCTGACCACGGAATCGGTTCCCAATTTTCTTCCCTCGCTCCCTCTCCTTCCAGGGCTTGTGCTTGATTGGTTTCGGCAACAAGATTCGTTGTCGTCTTTGCTTGTTCTTTTATTGATTCAGCGCCGAGTGAGTTCACATGCCGGCCGAGTTCGTCGATTTCTTCTTCGGGGTTTATCTTGGTGGGTGTCGAAGGCATAATTCTTATTAGATTGGGTATCTCGATCTTTTCGTCAATGTGTTTCAGAACTTCCTCATCCGTGAGCCCTGAACCGATCATCATGATTTGTGGAGGATTAGTCTCCAGTTGCTCAATCGAAGGATTTTCTTCGACACTTGCGTCTCCGGGGTTCTCAATGTCTTCATTTTTGGTCATATCCTCAATCCTCTTCCGTAATGCATCGCACTCGGTGGTAGGGTGTGAGAACACCTGGTGGTCATCGCAAAACCTTTTCATATTATCCATCGTTTTGAGGACCACCGGCGGTCGGAGAGGGTGTATTTTTCCTTCCCGGTGTAGACGATCGAACTCTCTTTTAAGGTCTATGACTGAGGGACTCCCTCTTTCTCCTAGAGGAGGTTTCTGCCATTCGCTCAACTGTGTTTTCCGCATTTTGGTGATCAATTGAGGTTTGTGCCTTTGTGCCGCGTTTACTTCTTCTCGGGAGATCACAGAATTCTGATTGATGATTTCTTCCCCTATGCTTCGGACGACTTGGGAAAGATTCTTGAACAATTCGAAATTCTGATGTCGCGCCATACTCTCATTTCGGGGTGGTATTTCTTCAGTCCTCGGAGTTGTCCTCATATCTTCCTGAGAATATTCGCGATATTGGTTCTGGGTTGGTAATTCCCGAACCCTTTTCCGATCTAATCCTCCCATTGATGAGTAGAGGTTTCCTTTCCCTCTCTCGGGCCGGGGTACTTGGTAATCTGTTTCCCGGTCAGGGTTACAGGGACCGTATGTCTCTCTCAGGGCGTGAGGTTCATTTCTCTCTAGCTGGCCTGTCAAAATCCTTTTGCACCCTTCTTCGATGGCCTTGCCCATCATTCTCTGATATTCCGGAGTTTGCATCATGGATGTCAGTGCCCTGGTAATTTCGGCGGCCACGCTTGAAGCGGCATCGGGGATACCATTTGATTCTGCCATAGTTCTGGTACCTTTGGTCCCTTGGCTATTCTGCGTCCATGGTTGCTTTATGTGAGGAAAGTTTGCGTATACCCCTTTCGCTTCCCTTATTTATGTGATACATGTATGCGTGGTCCTATTGATCCTTTTCCTGCTTCAGTTTGCTTTAGCCTTCGTCCAAGGGCATTACCTCATGAATGCCTGGAGGCAACATCCTTGGACATGGTATTTGGCTTGTGTAGACACGAAAGATCGCATCATGGCCTATTTTATGGGATTTTTGTCACAGCCACGGGTCGTTCTTTCGCTTCTTTCTTTAGCCAATTTTACTGGTCTGGACATTCCTTTTGATTCAAACCGTACTCCGTTTCGATCCTCGCAACCTTTTCCCTATTCGGGGTGGACATTTGTGACAACGCTTATTTGCGGGATTGTGACAGAGTGCCCTTTTGAATCAAAGGAATGTTCGGACAGCGGGGGTCAGACCTTCTACATTTTTTTTGCATGCATGATCAATCCATCAAACAAGAAGTTCATACGTAACTCCCTCTCATTCTTCGTGCGGTGCGTCTCTGTCCTAGGTGGGTTTTCCCGACATTTTTCCTTTCGATGTCGGAACGCTCTCAACAGACGTAATTTTAAAAGATGTTTGGGGGTAGTTCCTAGTGGAGATATCTGGGCTGACTATATGAGGCTTCGGTCTCGTTTGATAATACAAAAGGGTTCCCACGGCAAGATATACCTAGCGCTTCCCCATTTAAGGGTTTTGAGCAGTATGTCGACGGTACAAGGCGGTGGGTGGTGTTACAGATCGACCCATGCGTCCCTTAAAGGAAACGACAGTGAGCACGACCCATAACACGCGTTGACCATTCGGGATTTTTCTTTTATGCAGTATGAGAAAGCAATAACTCTGTTGTACAGAACTAGACTGTCAGAATGTTTCAGTTGTATCCCATTTTCACTTTTATAAAATCTTTTAAGAAAATAATTTTACAAATAGTGAAAACCAAACCTACATCCTTCTATTAATAAATTAACTTCAAGAAAATCGTACGTTGAAGTTAACTTACAATAGTAGAATATATTTTTGGTCCCCAGCAGAGTCGCCACTGTGAGCGTAAGTGGTCGCTCATAGCGGCTTTAGCCTTCTTTGACTAGAGTCGCCACCCGGCCGACCGAGAAAATGTATGAACCGGTGTTTGTACCAATTGTTTTGAAAACCAGAGATTCTATATACGTTCGTGGATACAACTTATTAATTCCGACATTCCAGAACCCAGAGGATCTTTTAATGCAACCTAACAGCTTATTGTCTTCATATTTATGATTTTCACACAAGAATAAGTAAATGCGCAAGTATTTGTGCGGTAAACCGCTGGGTGACACGGTACTAAACCCTCAGAAGCTTACCCTCGTCGCGTGCCAATGATTGCTCGCGGACTGATGCTCGTTGAAGAACCGAGACCTTTTCTGGGAGGAACCTCGAGGAACCGGAATTGCGTGTGCGTTCTCCGGTGTGGTAACTGGAAACAGGACTTAGTCGACCCTAGCGAGACTGCGAGTGATGCCTGGATCGGAAACTCTTGATAATAGGGGTAGTGTTTTTGGTGGTCAGGAAGACCTTTTCTGAGAATATTTGAAGAAAGTACTCTCAAGCTCGGACTCTAGCAATTCTTTTCTGTATCAGAGGCAACTTTAAGCAACTCGGAGGCAACTTTATCAGAGGCAACTTATATCGGGTCAAGAATTGCTTTAGAACGAGCTAGAGAGAGAAGAGAATGAGTGTTTGTTGGTGAATTGAATGAGAAATCCGGAGGGTTTATATAGGTTTCCTTGTGACCGTACGGTCACAAGGTTGTGACCGTACGGTCACTGGCTTCGCCCGTCTCAGATCTAAATTTGGATCTGAGCCGGACGTTACCCGACACCCGGCCAATGTCGTTTGGAAGCTTGTACACGTGTCACTTTCTCATTGGACCGCCCAGCCACGTGGCATATAAGGATTGGGTCGCTATCTGCCACGTGGCAGTGACCGTACGGTAAGATGTATGTGACCGTACGGTAAGATGTATGTGACCGTACGGTCTCAACCAATAGTGTTGTGACCGTACGGTCTTTGATGAATAGTGCTTGTGACCGTATATTCTTTTGTGATCAAGGATTTTCTCATGAGCATGAAAGTGCCACACTCATGGTCCCGAGGAGCGGGCGGAAGAGGTTATGGTCCCGAAAAGGCGATCCGTTCTACGACGAGCATCAGCGTTTGAGCAGCCGGCGCGACGAGGAGCTCATAGTTTGCTTTCATCATCGGGTTCGAAAACCAGTGCTCACAGGTGGACAAAAAGACCCACACTGACCGCACGGTCACTGTACGGTCACTTACCTCGTGACCGTACGGTCACTAAAGGAGCGTCGGTGGACAAAAGAAGCCCATGCTGACCAGCCGGGCAAACTTGTGACCGTACGGTCACTAAGGACCCCCAGAAATCCTATAAATAGGGGTCCGAATCCTCATTCATTTCCATCAACAATTCCTTCCTTTCCCCCATTTTCTCTCGGTTTCTGAGCAGTTCTTGACCCGATATAAGTTGCCTCTGATAAAGTTGCCTCTGAAAGTTGCCTAAGGTTGCCTCTGATATAAAAAGAATCGCTCAGATATCGAAGTTCTAGCTCTAAAATATCCTAGCTCCCTAAAGTCCTCATGACGCCAAAATAATCCAATACCCCTTAATCCTACTCCCAAATTCTTGGTGTAGCTCTCCTCTTCGCAAAAGAGCTCCCACAATCAAATCTTATAAAACCTGAAGGATTCCCCAAGAATCCCTTCTCTCTAGTTACTAGGAGCACGCACGACGCAATCTCCGGCCCCAAAGTTCCTCCCTACGGTTCCGTTCTCGACGAGTACTAGCTTGCAAGGATCCTACTGGCACGCTACGAGGGTAAGCTTCTGAAGGTTTTTACCGTGTCACCCAACGGTTTATAATTTATTGTTTTTACCTTATTTAAATGTTTTTTTGTGTGATAATAATAATATAAGAAAATAATGAGTTAGGCTGCATTAAAGATCCTCTCGGTCACTGGAATGTCGGAGTTAATAAGTTGTATCCACGGACGTAAATAGAATCTCTGGTTTTCAAAACAATCGGTACAAACACCGGTTCGTACATTTTCCCGGTCGGCCGGGTGGCGACTCTAGTAAAAGAAGGCTAAAGCCGCTATGAGCGACCACTTACGCTCACAACTAAGTAAACAGTTCAGTTCTCCTTCCGATGGCCCAAAATCCAAAGGTAAGGAAAAACTGCCTCTAAGGAGTGATAAACCTCAGAAGAAGAAATTTGTCACTCCCTCTTTTCTAAAAGAGATCTCTTCTCCTCCTGATGTGGGTACCTCTGAGAGTGCTATTGCCTTTGGAGAAGTTACACCTTCCCAAAAGAAGAAGAAGAAGAAGAAGAAGAAGAAAGCTCATAAGAAGCAAATGGGAAAGATTCAAAAACCCTCCTTTTTGCAAATTGTGCAAGAGTGATGGACATTGGTTGAAGGATTGCAAGAATCACATTAAAAACCTCTTGCAATCTGAAATATCAGTAAAACCTGTAGAAGACAAATCTAACTCTGAAGGACCCAATAAGGATTGGGTACCTGTCACTAATTGATTGTGTTGCAGCTGACTCTGAGTGCTCCATGAATGTCAAAGCTGTGGTACATTGACAATGGGTGCTCAAGGCATATGACAGGTGATGAAAAGGCATTCATCACATTTGATCCTAAAAGAGGTGGAAAAGTCAGCTTTGGAGATGCTTAGAAGGGAAGGATCCTTGGTTCTGGATCTATTGGAACCAATCCTCCTATTGAAGATGTCTCCCTAGTCAGAGGCCTGAAGTTCAACCTCCTGAGTGTTGCACAACTGTGTGACAAAGGTAGAGATGTTGTATTCAGCTTCTTTAGATTTAAAATCTTGGACAATAAGTCAAGGGAAGTTATTCTAACTGCTCTTATAGTAGAAAATGTTTTCATGCTGAACCTTGAGAATCTTTGCAAAAATATATGCTTGATGTCCAAAGAGGATACCTCCTGGCTCTGGCATAGAAGACTTGCTCATGTGAGCATGGACCTTCTGGCGAAAGTAGCTAGATATCAATTGGTTGAGGGTCTGCCTGAAATTAGTTTTAAATAGAACCATTTATGTACTGCTTGTCAATCTGGAAAACGATCCAGAAGCTCTTTTAAAACTAAGAAAACCATTTCAACTAAAAGACCTTTAGAATTACTTCATATGGATCTTTTTGGTCATGTTCAACCAATGAGCATGGGTGGAAAGAAATATGTTTTTTTCATAGTAGATGACTATTCAAGATTCACTTGGGTTATCTTGCTTTCTAGTAAAGATGAGTCACTTGGATGCTTCTCAGTTCTTGTAAAGAAACTTGAGAATGGAAGGAATGAAAAGGTAATCCATATCAGAAGTGATAATGGTGGAGAATTCAAGAACTTTCAGTTTGAAGAATTCTATAAAACCAAGGGCATTGATCATAACTTTTTTGCTCCCAGAACTTCTCAACAAAATGGGGTAGTTGAAAGGAAGAATAGGACTCTAGTTGAAATTTCTAGAACTATTAAATGACAGAAGGCTTCCAAAGTACTTATGGGGAGAAGTTGTTAACACAGCTTGTTATGTTCTGAATAGAATGCTAATCAGAAGTATCTTGAACAAAAATCCTTATGAACTCTGGAAAGCTAGAAAACCTCAGATAGGTTATTTTAGAACCTTTAGTTGCAAGTGTTTTATTTTGAATACTAAAGAATATCTTTCAAAGTTTGATTCGAAGGCAGATGAGGCCATTTTTCTTGGCTACTCAACACATAGTAAAGCATATAGGGTTTTTAATAAGAGGACTCAAACTTTAGATGAATTTGTTCATGTTCAGTTTGATGAGACTAACCCTGCAGATAGTAGAGCTCCTGAAGAAGATGAGGTTCATGCTCCTGATGTCTCATCCTCTGTCACTAATGAAGATGGTTCACCAAGAGCTGTTGAAGTTGTTTCTCCTGTTACTGCTAATCCAGTCCCAGAAGATAATCCAACTCCAGAAGTTAACTTTATTCTAGAAGATGCTCCTATATTTGATTCAACAAATGATGAACAAGTTTCAGAATATACATTGGATGTACCAAGACAAGTTAGAGCTCCTAGGAATCACCCCTTGGAGAACATCATTGACTCTGTTCATAATCCTGTCATGACCAGTGCTCAGCTCAGAAGATATATGGGGAATGTGGCTTTTTTGTCACTTCTGGAGCCCAAGGACTTCTATGAAGCTGAAGATGATGAATCATGGTTAATGGCAATGCAAGAAGAACTTGACCATATCAAAAGGTCAGAAGTTTGGACTTTGGTACCCAGACCTAAGAACAAGAAGATTGTTGGTACAAGATGGGTTCTGAAGAACAAGTTTGATGAATTTGGAAATGTTGTGAGGAACAAGGCAACACTTGTTGCTCAAGTTTACAGTCAACAAGAGGGCTTAGACTATCGTGAAACTTTTGCTCCTATTGCAAGGTTGGAAGCCATAAGGATTCTGTGTGCTTTTGCATCATACAAAGGTTTCAAGCTGTTTCAAATGGATGTGAAATGTGCAGTCTTGAATGGCTACATTGATGAAAAAGTTTATGTGTCTCAACCATCTGGTTTTGAAGATCCTAATCTTAAGTTAACCGCAACTTTTCTTTTGCCTTTTCTCGATTCTACACTAAAAATGGCCTCAACATCGCAAAACCCTTCTTCTTCAAGCGAAACTTCCCAATCCCCAGACCCAGAACTCAACCATCACCGTCGCCGGACAATAATGGATTGGTCTGAGGAGGAGCTCTCTCCACCTCGGATGCTTGAACAAAATCACAACAACCCCACACCATCTATGGCTTCTCGAAACCCTAACCCATCGATCCAAATGCCAGTACGTGCCCTACATCCAGATCAGGGCAAGTGGAAAACATCCCTGCCTCACGAAGTGTCAAAGATTAACACGCTTGAAGCACTTCGTGACTTGAAAAAGAAATTCCCAGATCTAAAGGATTTCGATTGTGCTGTCCCTACGCCAGAGGATAGGTTGTTCACGGGAAAAATCCATAAAGTAGCGGTCCTCGAGAAATTGATGGAGTATGGGATGAGGTTTCCCCTACCCGAGGTTGTGAACGACATCCTTAATGAATTCAACTTATGCCCCACACAAATTGTCCCAAATTCGTGGGTTGAAATGCTTGCCCTCGTTCGGGTATGCCAAGATTTAGGCATTCTGCTTACCGGAAACCTTTTTAAGTTCATGAGGACACCCGTGAAAGCTTCGAAGCACCCCTGCGTTTCATTCAAAGATGTTCACGAACCAAAAGGCCTCGTGGGTGGCAAACCCTCCTCACACAGCGGACAACGATTTTGATGGATCTATGTTAAGTCCAAAATGTACTTAATTTAGCTATGTATTTCATATATATTTTCGTAACATTTCATATAGTTTTAGCTCATTTAGCTTAGAAATATCCAGGTTAGGGGCAATTTCACTTCTTTGTCTTTGTTTTGATGTGTAGAGCTTAATCTAGTAAAATCATGGTGATTTGGTGCTAATTCGAGCTACAAACGAGCAAAGTATCGTCATACAAGATTCATACAAGTTTACGCTACTTAGAGTTGAAGTTAAGAGACAAATTCTAGAAGTCAAAATAAGTGATTTTCGAGCTAGAGATATAACTTTGACAGCTTTGATACCTTTTGGTATTCTGGACATAACTTTCTCATACGAAGTCCTTTTCAAGAGATTCAAGTTGCATTGGAAAGCTAAGACATAGACAAACAACTTTCATGTTTTGCATTTTTCCAAATTCGGAGCAAAAGGTGGTCAACAATGGGTTCAAAGTCAGACAAGCATCTCTAGCGCGCCAGAGCTAGAAGTTGCCTCTGGCGCGCGCTCTTCAACTTTTACACTTGCCTCTAGCGCGCGATTTCTTGCCTCTGGCGTGCCAGGTTACAGATTCAGCCACAAAGCAGATTTTCTCGATCGTTCTTATCCATACAACCCTTCCGAAAGGTCGTACACCTTCCCAACGGACACGACCATTCCCTAAAGGTTGTAACCCTTCGAAACACACCTCTTGATGCCTATAAATACACCATTCCCCTCTCATTTTCATATGGTTGGTCACATGTATGGGTTGATCACGGGGTTGATCACTTATACAATGAAAGAAACACTAAATACATACTTACATTTCCCGTAAACCTTTACCCGTAAATTCACCCTTCGTAAACTAATTGTTCCCGCCGTGTATTCAGATCAGAAACACGGTATGATTTCGTTCCTTTCATAAGGCATTGTAGTTAGATCGAGAGATCAACTTTGTTCATCCGTTCATCGAAGGAAATCCGAGCAAGAACGCCCCGAGGCTTTGACACGCCTTACGAGTAGAGTAAAAAGGATTGACGCTCCTGTTTCCTTATACTTGTTTATGTTCTGTCCAACTTAGATTTTCTGTTTATATCTTGTATGAATACGATATTGAGTTTGTTAAGAGATTAATGTTCTTCATATGCTTATGTTCTTGAATTGATAGTTTGCATGCTAAGTAATTAATTTGGATCAAGAATAGTTGCTAAGTATAATAACTTGTGTTTATCATTAACTTATAATCTAGTGATACGAATAGGTTCGGTTGCTTGGGTTATAATCTAGTTTTACATGTGTGATTGTAGTCGGTTATAATATTGATACGAATAGGTTCGGTTAGTATATAATCGATGTTCATATGTGGTTAACTTGTTTGCATGTATCGAGACATCGGAATAAGTTATATCGAGATTAGATTAAGTATATAAAGTTCACTCAATATTGTGTTTACGTGCTTAAATGAATTGTTGTCTTTGCTTTAGAATGAATAGAAATCCAAACATGTGCGTTTGGTGACTTGAAGTATTTGTTATACGTGAATGGTACAGTAAGTTGTGTTTTATCAACCAAATCAATAAGGATTATCGTTTTAACTATAAACCTCGAGAAAACGAATAAAGTAAACAATGAACGTAAATGAGTAATTAGCGTTTCTATGTGGGTTCGATCTTTTTATTACTACATGAGTGACTCCGTACACTTGCGGAAATCGCCCAACAAGTTTTTGGCGCCGTTGCCGGGGAAACGCGTCACAAGTTTTGTTTCGAAAGAAATTAAACTTGTTTTTGGTTGCTCATTTATTGACAAAGTTTATTTAGTTCCGAATCTTGGTTTATAGATTTTTATATTATATGTTTTTTTTTTTTATAGTTTATTAGTTACTTACATTAATATGTTTATATTTTATTTATTTATGTCTTGATTTAATTTATTATGTTTAGTTACTAACTATTTTCTTTTCTATTATTCGTTGGAGATATTGATCGTGTTCATGCGCATAACCGACTCAATTAATTAAAGACGAAACAAGTAGGATTGAGAATCCATGGATTTTGAAGGTAAGATTTAAACGAGAATTCATGGAGGTTAGAGGTAAGTTTTTATTTTCATTTTAGTTAGATTGTTTTTTATATATATATTTTAATGCTTTTAATTTGTTATTTTGAAAAAAAAGAGAAAAAAAAAAAAAAAAAACTGTTTTCAAGTTTCTGGAGTTTTTCTGACGGAAATATCGTCTTTACGACGAAAACTTCTGTCGCTAAAATCTTTCAAAGCTTTTTTCCAGAAATGATTTCTGTCAGAAAATATTTCCGATGCAAGTTTCTGTATGTATAACAGTTACCGACGAACATGTGTGATTTTCAAATTTTTCATGAACGGACACCACTTTACTAATCTAATTCATTTCAAAATGTGTCTTTTCACTAATTAACTTCCATTAACTACTTTTCAAGATTTAGTTACGTTAATTATTATTTTTCCAAATCATTCGCCCAACAAGTTTTTGGCGTAGGTCTAGGACGTTCACATGGATCGAAAGGTCAAACGAGGCAGCCACTTGCAAGCCATTTTTTGAAACCTTTCTGATCTGAATCTTGAAAAATGAAAAAGAACAACATTGTGTATCTATGTCGTATTGAAAATTTGCAATTTGAATCACCCAAATCAGAGGTCAAATGAGGAAGTTATAGGCAAGTTACTAAAGGCCATCGAATCTGGAATTTTATACCTTTTCGCGAAGAGGCACCTTTCCATTTTGATCAAATCTATTTCAAAAGGTGCCAATTCGTGTATAACTTCCATTAACCATGTTTACTGACTTATTTTAGGGTGTTAGAGATCCATACATTCCGTAAATGTTACCTTATGAAGATTGTGTTTTATCGATCATTACCAAGCCGACGTTAATTGGAAGTCGTTTATAGACTTAGATGCATAAATAGTAGTCTAAGTATTTTAGTTCTTTGTTTTTCATTGTTTTATTGTTTTTCTTTTGTTTGTTTTCTGTTTTCAAGTTATTATTTCATTTTTGCAATAATATTTTCGGTCTTCACATACTACATAAATAAATGAAAGATCGAATTTTAATATACTTGTGTTATTTAGTTTTGTTGTTTCTCGGTTAACCATTTGGTTAATCCGAGTGTTTACTAATGTTTCAGTTGTTTTTGATGAGTTTCAGAATGTTTAGTTTAAATTGTGAAAGATTCAGTAGGGTCTGAGATGGTTAGAATTAGATCGGGGATTAAAATTAAATGGAAGAACGCGTTACCTGTGAAAGGTACAGGTCGCGCGCCAGAGGCAACTTCTGCCTCTGGCGCGCTAGGCACATTTTATGCCTTGGCTCGATCTTGCTCGAGCCAGCAGATCGAGCCAAGACACAGTGGGTTTGGCCGAGTTTCAAGTCCCTAAAAATCCAAATTTTTGCCTCCAAAACCCCAACTCAAATTCAAATTTCACCCTTTACTCTTCCCAAAACAACTTTAACTCTTACACACACATTCATTACCACATTTACATCCATAAATATTCTTACTTCACTCATCTCTTCCATAACAACTCAAATTCAAAATCTCAAACCCTTAAACAACCAAAACCTCAAATTTTCTTTCAACCCAACAATTAATTTCGAAAATGTCAAGGAGAAAGGCTCCCGCTCAACGAAATAAGGCTCCGGAGGTTGACTTGAGGGAATTTTATGGCGCTCCATTCCGTATTGTTGAGCCATCGGAAGGTTCAACGTTTAGTCGCCTAGTTGGTAAGGCTACTTTCGTTTCTATGAGATATATTGATGATAAGGTGCTTGAAAGGTTTAATTTTGGTGATGAGGTTGGGAAATATCTTGAACTTATGGGATTGACTAGATTTGCAAAGTATAGATTTGATGTGGATGTGCATGTGTTGATGGAATTAGTTTGCTCTTTACATTTTGATGAGAAGAAGAATTGGTTTAGATTTAGGAATAAGGGAGAAGAATTTACCGTTTCTAGGAGGGATATTCAAAAATGGTTTAGAATCCCAAATAGTGGCGCTTCTATGCCGGATGATTATGATTTGAATGCGGGATGGAAACGCATTTCGGGTATGGATGAATTTGTAGTTAAAAATTGCTCTAACAAGTTGATTAAGGATGAATGCTTGATGTACTTTCATAAGTATCTTTGTGGTGCAATTTTTGGTCGTGTTGAATATTCGAAGGTTAGTGCGAAGGATGTTTGGGTGCTTGAATGCCTTCTTGATGGTGTTCAAGTAGATAGTATAGGTTTGCTTTTTGATGTGCTCAAAAGGTTGAATGCTAGGAGAACGCATACTTATCCTTTTGCTAACATTTTGACGGGTTTGGTTCAATGTGTTAGAGGCACTTTATCCGAATTTCAAAAGATTCAACATAATGATCTCCCGATGCTTGATATGGTGTTTTTGAAGAATAGTGGTTTACTCACCGATTCTCGGCAATTTAAGTCCTATGAGAAGAGGACGGCTTTACTTATTTTAGGTGAACATGTCGAGGCGGGTGATGGATCTTCGTTGGCACCTAAGCCGAAAGGAAAGGGCAAGAGGAAGGCCAAAGTAGGCCAAACCCAAGAAGAAATTGGTGATGAAGTTCCGAGGTGGCAACATGTGCTCGATCAAATGAATGCACACCATCAAGTAGTTCAAGGACAAATTCATGATGTCGTTGAAGAGAATAGGCGTATGAACACTCATTTGGGGACAATGCAAACCTCGATTGATGAATGTTTGGAGAATCAACGTTACTTCAAGACTCGCCTAGAGAATTACCTCGACTACAAGCTCACTTCCGACTCACCAAACTACTCTCCTCCTCGTGATTAAAGTCACAAGGTCCGAGTTCAAGAAGCCGAAGATCAAGTTTTATTTTCTTTACTTTATTTACTTTTCTTACTTTTTAATTTTTAGTATAGCTAGTTTTAATTTAGTACTTTATTTTCATTATTTTTATTTTATGCTTATTGAAGAACTAATTTATCTTTTTATAAATTTCTTATGTTTTTTAGTTATTATTTATCTTACATTTTTGCTCACTTAGTTTCCGAACTATGAGGACATAGTTCCCACTAAGTGTGGGGAGGTGGTACGTTTTCCTTTATTTTTCCTATATCGTTTTATTATTCATGTGTGATTTTTGTCAAAAATTTAAATTTTTCCATTAGTGCCATTTTTGCAATAAAAAGGTCTTAGCTTTAGATTGACATACATATATTCATGCATTTATTCTCATGACTAGTAGAATGTCTACCAAATAATAAAATAGGAAAAAGAAAACGTATGCAAAAAGTGATAGTTGACGAAAAAGATATATTATTCAAGTCACTTTCACATTTCCCCTACACAAGGATTAAGTACCTCAAATCCTATACTAAAGTTTTTATTATGTTCTTTTCCTTATGTTTAAACCAAGGTTTTTATGCAATCTCATATGGAACGTCATATTATCTAAAAGACATGCAAATATCTTGACTTGAAGTCCATCTCGAGATTAAATAAAAATGAGGTCATTAGGGAAACTATAGCCATAATACATGTTGATTTAAAGTTAATATAGGTTGAGGGTATCTAAACATTTTCTTGCTCAAATACTTTGTTCATTAGGAAGTGTCAAGTTGCGTACTTTTGGCCACGTTCAAGTCCACCCATGGCTCGAGCGAGGTATGAAAGGAACGTTAAAATTGAGTCTAGAGGTATAATATTTGGCATGATTGAAGTTTAATGTCACGGTCTAGTCCACCCATGACAAGGACGTGACCTCTTAAGCGGAAAACATGAATCTAAAGTCGGTATTTTAACTCATAAGTCACGGTCTCGACCACCCTTATCAAGGACGTGACTAGGGAAGATTTACTTGACAAATTAAAGCAAGAAGGAAAATAAAGATACCTAGATATGCCTTGAGACAATAAAAATCAAAACATGTGTGCTCGCTTTGTTCCGAAGGCCTTATATAAAATACGTCAAGAATGGATGATAGTCTTAAAGGTTCTTATAATCGTATGGCTTCATTATGAACGCATATTAACTTTCTCGATAAAGTTTTGCTTGATCAAAGTTAATTGATTTTCATATAAGGTTGGGTTAATATAATGACTACTTTGGGAAGTTGATAGAGGTAGCTTATGTTAGATCCTTTATTTGCTTGAGGACAAGCAAAAGTTTAAGTGTGGGGATTTGTTAAGTCCAAAATGTACTTAATTTAGCTATGTATTTCTTATATATTTTCGTAACATTTCATATAGTTTTAGCTCATTTAGCTTAGAAATATCTAGGATAGGGGCAATTTCACTACTTTGTGTTTGTTTTGATCTCCAGAGCTTAATCTTATGAAAACATAGCAATTTGATGTTAGTTCGAGCCAAAAACGAGCAATAGAAGACATTTGAGTTCATACAAGTTCATGCAAGGCCATGCGAAGAAGTTACGTGCAAGCTAAGATGAAAAATTGAAGAAATAATTCGAGGCGTGCAACCTACAGGTCGCGCGCTAGAGGCAAGGATTGCCTCTGGCGCGCTGGGTGTTTATTTTGCCTTGTCTCTATAGAGGCAAAAGTTGCCTCTGGCGCGCCGGGTTACAGAATCTTCAGAATTGGATTTCCTTCGTCGTTCTTATCCACACAACCCTTCCGAAAGGTCGTACGCCTTCCCAACGGACACGACCATTCCCTAAAGGTTGTAACCCTTCGAAACACACCTCTTGATGCCTATAAATACACCATTCCCCTCTCATTTTCATATGGTTGGTCACATGTATGGGTTGATCACGGGGTTGATCACTTATACAATGAAAGAAACACTAAATACATACTTACATTTCCCGTAAACCTTTACCCGTAAATTCACCCTTCGTAAACTAATTGTTCCCGCCGTGTATTCAGATCAGAAACACGGTATGATTTCGTTCCTTTCATAAGGCATTGTAGTTAGATCGAGAGATCAACTTTGTTCATCCGTTCATCGAAGGAAATCCGAGCAAGAACGCCCCGAGGCTTTGACACGCCTTACGAGTAGAGTAAAAAGGATTGACGCTCCTGTTTCCTTATACTTGTTTATGTTCTGTCCAACTTAGATTTTCTGTTTATATCTTGTATGAATACGATATTGAGTTTGTTAAGAGATTAATGTTCTTCATATGCTTATGTTCTTGAATTGATAGTTTGCATGCTAAGTAATTAATTTGGATCAAGAATAGTTGCTAAGTATAATAACTTGTGTTTATCATTAACTTATAATCTAGTGATACGAATAGGTTCGATTGCTTGGGTTATAATCTAGTTTTACATGTGTGATTGTAGTCGGTTATAATATTGATACGAATAGGTTCGGTTAGTATATAATTGATGTTCATATGTGGTTAACTTGTTTGCATGTATCGAGAGATCGGAATAAGTTATATCGAGATTAGATTAAGTATATAAAGTTCACTCAATATTGTGTTTACGTGCTTAAATGAATTGTTGTCTTTGCTTTAGAATGAATAGAAATCCAAACATGTGCGTTTGGTGACTTGAAGTATTTGTTATACGTGAATGGTACAGTAAGTTGTGTTTTATCAACCAAATCAATAAGGATTATCGTTTTAACTATAAACCTCGAGAAAACGAATAAAGTAAACAATGAACGTAAATGAGTAATTAGTGTTTCTCTGTGGGTTCGATCTTTTTATTACTACATGAGTGACTCCGTACACTTGCGGAAATCGCCCAACAATCTAGGTAGGCCCCGAGGATGGGAACCTTCGATGGCCCTGGAGGATTTCTTTCAACGAGTTCCCAACCAATCCGAGCACGTGGAGGAACCCAACTAAAACCATTCTACTGACAGCGGAGGAGCAATGTTCCTTCGAGAAACTCCAAAAATACAAACCCCCTGGTCCCATTCCCCTCGAGCAATTCTTAACCCGTTATCGAGGCAATATGCCCGTGGCCACCGTGGGCGAGGATGGGACCATTTACTATTATCCTTCTCCAGAAGTGAACCGAGCTCACCTCGGGGAGCCGATTTTGCTTCCACAAAATATTTGTAAGGTTTCTTGATTTTAACTTTTCGAAATTTGTATTTGCAGGAGTATTTTCATGGCTCCTAAGTTATCTTACAAACAACGCCTTGCAGCTGCCCGTCTCAAGAATCTTGGTGGGGAGATCGTAGCCCCCAAAGTTATCCAGCAGACCTCGAGTCCTCGAGCTACGACCAAGAAAATCAGAGCCTCGGCCCTCAGTAATGCTACTGTGAACGAGGTTCACGAGGCAGAAGCTGCCCCCGTTGTGGAACCGTCCGTGCCTGAGAGCCAACAGCCACAAGAAACCCCAGGTTTATAACTTTTACCATGTAATCAAATAATTTCCTACATCCAATCGATCGAGTCTAACTTTCTTTATCTTCATACAGAAATCCAAATTCTCTCCTCGGGAACTGATGACACTCAGGAACTCGGGAATCCTGATGCTATGTCTTCGGAAGACCCCAAAACTCAAAGTTTCGAGGAACAAATCATCCCGAAACAAACAAGGTCCAAACGGAAAACGATATCAGTGCCCCTCGATTCCTCGAAACCTTCGAGCGAGGCCGCATGGGAAATCAATGTTGATGATCTCGAAGAGCGCCAGACCAAACGCGTTCGTGAAATCGAGGGCACGAGCACGACTCCTCATTTGAAAAAGCCTTCGACATGGGATCCTAATTGGCACTTGCTTTCTCATTGCCCTGAGATAACCAATGCGAAGGGCATGGTGCCAGCAGAGGCTGCTTTGGACCAATATGAAAAATACAAACTATATAACGTAAGTAATATCTAATCATGTTATTTCCGTTATTCGAACTATCTGGTTTTTCTAACACTTCAATCTTTACGCAGCTCTGGGCGAAGCATTACCCTCAAGTTTCTTTGAGCGTCCCTTCAATTGCTGAGGACGTAGCTCAAACTTGCCTCGTTCCCGAGTGATGAACCCTAAGTGTTTTGATTATGTCCAAATGTTTCAGAAGATGAAAACTTAACATTCTTTTACATATAGTTTTTTGTTGACTAATATTTTTTCTACTTAGTCTATGTGTAAGTTACTCAGCAGGTGCTGAATGAAGAATTTCTAGATTGCCTGAAGTACTCAGAAGTCTCGATTGCTGAAGACAGAGTTTCATTATTTCAGAAGCTGGATGCTCCGCTCTGAAGCTATTGAAGTCTGTTGAAGCTCTCCTCAGAGGTCCATTGCAATCAGAAGTTCATCGACCAATTTGATCAGAAGCTTAGTCACGGGTTCTGGATAGCATTTATTGCTCTGACAAGTGCATTTAATGCAAGGCGCCAAAAGTTCAAAAAGCTGTTTTGATGGAGCGCGCTTGTCTACTCAAAGTGAAACCAGAATTTCCTTGTCTACCCTTTGTTGATCTTATTGAGGAATGTTTCCGGTCAACCTTATCTTCAATTTCAAATCACTTACCAGATTTGGTTAAAGAACAAGGATAACGGAATCAAAGTGTTTGAAGACCGTTTGAAGACTTGACAAATTAACGACTACTACAACTGATGTCATCTCTGTTGAAGATTCAAATTTCTCAACGGTCATCCTCATTCACTATAAATAGTAGCCAAGCTCCAATGCATCATGTACGTGTGATAATCGAGCAAAAATCTCAACGCACTGTTTAAAGCAAAAACAGAGCACACTTCCCATTCTCAATCTTTCTTAGCATAGCTTAAGTTTAAGTGAGAGAGTGAAGAAAAACAAGTTCATAATAGGAATCTTGTAAACTGATATCGTCTGTGATATTCAGTTAGATTTTGAGAGAAATCTAGTTGAGATTAGAGTTGGGTGAGAAATCCAGAAAACAGGGTGTTGTTGTTCTGGTGGAAATCCTTTAACTCTTTTTAGGCTAGTCAGAACTAAGTGAGAAATTAGCTTAAGTTCTGTTGATGTAAAGGAGCTTCTGAACTTGCCATAAAAGTTCTGAATAGTGGATTTATAAAATCTCTGTAGGCTGCGACCTCAGGGGACAAGACGTAGTCACAGGACTTATGTGGCGAACTTGGATAAATCGAATTGTTCAATCAGGATCTCCTGAACTTCTTTCTCCCTCTTATACTTGTTATTTTTGCTTCTGTGTACCTGCT
This sequence comes from Euphorbia peplus, assembly GCA_028411795.1. Taxonomy (NCBI): domain Eukaryota; kingdom Viridiplantae; phylum Streptophyta; class Magnoliopsida; order Malpighiales; family Euphorbiaceae; genus Euphorbia; species Euphorbia peplus. Next base: position 21,339,199 of record CP110840.1, read on the forward strand.
TATATTTAGTGCTGAAACAGATTTTCTCTAAGTATCATTGTCTTTGTTCAGAAGACTGTCCAGAAGTTGTCAAATCAGAACTTCTGTTGCTGAAAACAGTCTAACTGTGTTTAGGCAGAATTTCCCTCAGAAGCAACTTCTGTAAGCTTGCTTCTGACTCTGAGGAAATTTGACTCTGAAAATTAAGTTTCCCGAAAAACTTAGAAATTTTCAGTTTTTAACTTTGACACCTATTCACCCCCCTCTAGGTGATTTTGTTCTTGATAGGGCCAACACCGAGGAGGTTAACCTCGCCGAAAAATTCTCGGACAAAGAGTTAGCAAAGTTAGTTCACGTGCGCCAAGCCAAGGTAACTTTTTATTCCTCCATAATTTCGTTCCCGTTTGATTTTCCTTCGTTCTAACTGACTCAAGCGATCTTTTGTACAGGCCATGGCTGCGACGGAGATCATGTCCTTCCGGTATCTCCAAAAAGTTGAATCCCTCGAAAACTATCCTCACAAGTGGGCGGCAGTTTCGGACAAGCTGGACGAGGCGGAGGATGCCTTGAGTGCACAATCCGAAATCCTCAAATCTGCACAACAGATTGGCAGGCAGAAAACCTTTGAGTGTGAGAAGCTAAAGGTGGATTGCACAAGACTTACCAGGGCCCTCGAGACCTCGAAGGAACACGAGAACGAGCTCGAGGTTGACCTTCAATCTCGAATGGTGGACAGCGGACTCGCCATGGCCATCATTCACCATGAAGCCCGTTCTCAACTTTCTCTCGAAAGAAGAGAACAAGTGGATTGGAGTGCTCGTGCCAAGGACATGGCGAGCAAGCTCAAATCTCGAGTCGAGAGTTCTGAGAAGGCACTGATGGAAAAGGAAACGGCTCACGAGAAAGTCATTGAGCAAATGGAGGAGAACGAGGTCTGGCGCATGTCGAGGTTTAAAACTCGCTTTATTATGGCAGTTCGTGATAAATTCCCCAAAATCTCAGAAGAAGATCTTAAGTTCTTTGTGAACTTGAATCCTCCCGAGGACGATGAAGAGGCACCGGCTATCCTTGACGAGACCTTTCCTGAGCCAGATTCTCCTAAGGAAGGAATTCCTGCAAACCCTATATCTGTTGTTGCTCCTATAGAATAGTCTTCCTTTTGTCTTGTAATCCTTTTACAATTAAAATAAAATGACAAACTTTCTATTTTACCTTGCCTTTATATACATTACGTCCAATATTCATTGTACAAGTTTATCCTTTCAATATGTTTATACTTCACTTATTTTTCTAGTGATTCAACACTTGTAAATATTTCAACTATATTTGTTCGCAGCCCTCGTAGTAGCCCCCCCTTTGCTCTTTGGTCGGGCCAAACTCTTATATGGTGGATTCTTACCACGACGTTCTTAGATTTGGTTTTAATCGAAGCCTTCTAGCATGCATAAGCTTGATTTTAAATTTAACCAAATTGTCCGGTGTCGAATACTTAGAACAAGTTTCAAAATAAATCTTCAATAAAACTCTTTATCGTGAGTCTTCTATGTTCCGAGCATTTTCCATAAGCAAATAATTCCAAAGTAATATCTGAATTAAAAGTCATAGATGAAAACGATGCCTCGTGGGCCTTTATTCAAAAATAACTCCTAAGTTGAATTCTGAGTTAACTACAAGAAATCGAAAAATAACTTGAAACATTAAAAACTTCTAAAAATAATATTTTCTGAGAGAGATTGCATTCCATGTCCTCGGAACCTCAGTTCCATCAAGATGCTGCAAACGATAAGTATGTGTTCCGACGCATTCAACGATCTGAAATGGTCCTTCCCACTTGATTCCCAATTTGCCTTTGCCTTGCCTCGTGCTCGAGGCTGCTGTACTACGCAGGACAAAATCTCCTTTAAAATATTGTCGAGGCCTTACACCCTTATCATAGATTCTCTTTGTTCTAGCCTTATATGCCTCGATTCGAGCATGTGCCATTTCTCTCTTTTCTTCAAGATCATCTAGGTTGTCTCGCAAGTTCAGTTCATTCCATTCTTCGGTGTAATGAAGAACTCTTGTGCTTGGTACCTTGATCTCGACTGGAATAAAGGCCTCTGTTCCATAAGTCAACGAGAATGGGGTTTCTCTAGTAGTCATCTTAGGTGTCGTTCTGTACGACCACAACACATGATACAGCTCCTCGACCCAGTTGGTTAACTTCTCGAGATGAGTTAAGAGCTTCTTAATTCCTTCCATGATTGTTCGATTAGTCCTCTCGGTCATTCCATTTGTTTGGGGGTGGAAGACAGAACTAAACCTTAGCTTGATTCCCTCTCTTTCACAGAAATGTCTAAAGAGAACACTATCGAATTGTTTGCCATTGTCTGTGATTATCGTGTTGGGGATCCCAAAACGATATACAATGCTATTCTTGACAAATTTCACAATCTGTTGAGCTGTTATCGAGGAAACTGCTTCAGCCTCGACCCACTTGGTAAAGTGATCGACTGCAACGATAACATATTGCTTCTGGTTAGTTGAGATCGGGAACTTCCCTACGATATCAATCCCCCAAGTTGCGAACGGCCGAGCCACTTTGATGCCCTCCAATCCCGAGGCCGGGCTTTGCAAAACTGGAGCATGAGCTTGACAGGCACTGCACTTCTTTACAAATTCCATAGCATGATTGTTCATCTGAGGCCAGTAATAGCCTAGCAACCTTGCCTTTCTAGCCAAAACATTCCATCCCTCGGGTGCTCCATGTTGGCCCTAACAAGATCAGAATCACCTAGAGGGGGGTGAATAGGTGTTTCAAACGAAAACTGATATTTTCAAGGATTTAATGAAAACTCAATTTTCAGAGTCAATAATCCTCAGAGTCAGAGGCAAGCTTATTGAAGTAGCCTCTGAGGGATAATCTGCTTTAAGACAGGTTCTGTCTTTTCAGCTACAGAAGTTCTGAGTAAAGAACTTCTGGACAGTCTTCTGAACACAGACTTGTGATTTTTAAGAGAAAATCTGTTTCAGCACTAAATATGATACAAGTTCACAGAAGCAATTAACAAGTATAAAGAAGGGAGAAAGAGATTCAGGAGGTCCTGATGAACAGTTCAATTTATCCAAGTTCGCCACAGAATTCCTGTGACTACGTCTTGTCCTCTGAGGTCGCAGCCTCCAGAGATTTTATAAATCCACTATTCAGAACTTTTATGGCAAGTTCAGAAGCTCCTTTACATCGACAGAACTTAAGCTAATTTCTCACTTAGTTCTGACTAGCCTAAAATGAGTTAAAGGATTTTCACCAGAACAACAATACTCTGTTTTCTGGATTTCTCACCCAACTCAAATCTCAACTAGATTTCTCTCTTTTAAATCTAACTGAAGATCACAACCGATCTCAGTTTACAAGATTTCTATTATGAACTTGTTTTTCTTCACTCTCTCACAATTACAAAGGCTAAGCTAAGAAAAGATTGAGAATGGAAAGTGTGCTCTGTTTTCTTGAATAACAGTGCGTTGAGATTTTTGCTCTATGATCACACACCCAGTTGATGCAGTGGAGCTTTGCTACTATTTATAGTGTTGAGTAGATAACCGTTGAGGATATTTGAATCTTCAAGGATGACAAGGATGAAAGTAGCCGTTAATCTTGTCAACTTCTTCAAACGGTCTCAAAACACTCAACTCTGTCAACTTTGTACTTTAACCTAATCCGGTATGGGATTAAGATAAAGGTGATGGAGTTGACTGATCTTGAAGATTGATTTAGAGGGAAACGGTAAGAGAGCAGGTTTTGTTTGTTGTGAACAGGCGCGTCCTTCAAACAGCTTTTTGAACTTTTGGCGCCTTGCATTAAATGCAACTGACAAAGCATTAAATGCTTAACCAAACCCGTGATAACGAACTTCTGATGTTCGTTTTTCTTCTTAGCGCTTCTGAACTAAAACAACCTTAGTCTTCTGTTTGCAAAAGAGAACTTCTGATAAAAGCTTTAGGCAGACAATCAACACTTCAGAGCGGTCCATCCAGCTTCTGAGAAAGTGCTTCAGTCTCCAGCTTTTTAATCTTCTGAGTTAAAATAGGCAAGCAGGAATTCTTCATTCAGCATCTGCTGAGAAAAACTCATAATAACTTAACGAAAATTGTTAGTCAACATCGAAAAGTATACAAGTTAATTTTCATTTTCATCTTCTGAAACGTTTGGACATAACCAAAACACTTAGGGTTCATCATTCTCCCCCATTTTGGTTATGGACAAACCGTGGTCAGAAGGTAAAGGAAAAACATGAGGGTTAGAGAGTGACTTCCTGATGCAAATATTTCATTACTTCTGAGTAAATTAACTCCCCCATTTTAGTATAAATGGTGAACTTCAGCAATCTGTATAAACTTAATAAGACTTAAGATCAAGTTGTTAGATATAATGAAGTGTAATTTACTGAGATAAAAAGAAACATAAGCAAACATTTAAGAAGTCAGATATGCAAGACAGTATAGAAAAGATTCAGTGTATATATGATCATTCAGAAGATAACATAGGAAACAGAATAATCAGAGGAACAGAAAAAGTCCTAAGACATAGACTACCCAACCCAGAACCTAGCTAAGAAGCTTAAGTCCTAAATGATTACAGGTTCCTAGATTTCTTCTGAGGAGGAGGAACAACACTGGAACCTCCAGCAGCACTTGATCTCTTCTGACCAGACTTCTCCCCCGTTTGACCAGAACCAATAGCAACACCAAGAGCTCCCTGAGACTTCAATTTTTGTTGAACATTCAGAGCAGTTTGATATTGCACAGGAGTTGGTCGCACAGAATTGATCAAATCCATTCGTCTTCTGAAGTCATCATCAATGGTCTTCATATGATCAAAGGTCTGACCAGACATAGGTCTCTGTTTCTGAACATCTTCCAGAAGGAGCTTGATCAGCCTGTTGTTAGCATACACAGCAGCCGTGAGATGCTCATTCTGAAGATAAGTCTGTCCTCGGACAAACCTATAACAATTGTGAAGAGTCTTCTCTTGTTCACGAGCTTGATTATGCATAACTTTCAGGAGTTCAGTGAGCTCAGCAATCTGTGCATTCTGAGCAGATACAGCAGACTCAATGTTGGAGAGTCGGTTGTTGAGATCAGGAGTTATGTCATATACAATCTTGGCAGCTCCTGAAGATGAAGAACCTTGAGCAGAAGATTTCACTTCTCTCAGAATGTGATTTGCAGTACTTTGCAGGTCTTCAATCTTACTAGGAAGCATCTTCTCATGAGCCTCATAATGCTCGTTTGCTTCCTTGACTTCTTCTGTCAATATTTCCAAATTTTCATTGACCTTCAGAGAAGAAGCAAGAGCAATATTATCCAGAGAGGGAAGGGTCAGAGCTAATTCCCTCAATTTATACAGCTCATCATAAGTGGCTAGATGAAGGGTAGAAAGGTTGCGTATATACACAGAAGGATCCTGCATTTGGAGCATGGTCATGAGCTGCAGGTTCTGAGCTTTCAGAGAGTGTAATTCTTGCAGCACAATGCCCTGAGCATACATGTCAGCAGCAGAACTTCTTTGTCCTATACCAGCAAACCTATTCAGCAGGTCATCTGAGCCACTCTGACCCATTTTTCTCAACTCTTCAACATTTGGGGCACCTCCAGCTTCGGAAATACCAGAAGCTCTGCCCATGAAGCCAAAACTTCCAAATCTGTTATCCAGATTTTCACGATTCAAGTGTTTGCGTAGAAAGTCATAATTGGATGACAATCCAGCAAAACCTGAAGGAGTGGAGGAGGTAGTTAAGGGATCACACACAGGAGGTGTATGTCCAGAGGTTGAAAGAGGAGGGACAGAAGTTTGAGGAGAGGAGAAAATTTGTGAAGAGGAGGAGGAAAAGGAATTTGTACAGGAAGGTAAAGTTGAAGGAATTGAAAAAGGTATAGACAAAGGTATGGAAGGAGAAGGAGCAGTAATTCCAATTGATGGAAAAACAGCAAAAGAAGATAAAGAAGAAGTAGTGGAAGTAGAAATGGAGTCTGTGAAAATTGGTCCAGAGGACAGATTCACTTCTGAATAGGATCCAGAAGGAAGAGTAGATGGAGGAGGGACAACCTCAGATGTTGAAGTTGTCAGAGGAATGGAATTCTGAGATTCACTTACTTCTGTGACAGAAGGGAGTGAAGGAGATGGATGAGGAGTAAAAACAGGAGATGAGATAACCTGTTCAGAGGCATTTGGATCAAAAGATGAGATTGGCTCAGCATATAAATGAGCCATCCTGAACAGCGTTTCTGAGGCATCCCTTTCACCAGGGTTTCTTCCTTGATTCAGAAGAACATTGTCAATGAAGTTCTCATTGTCAACATTCTCAACAAATTGTTTAGCTTCTTCAAGAACCTCTTCATCTTCTGGTTCACTAACCTCAGATAGCTCTTCAATCAGAGGAGCTTCAACATCCTCTTTATCAGAAATCTCTGACAGCTCTTTATCAGCAGTTTCTGGTTCCTGAGCAGCAGGTTCCTCCAATTCAGCACTCGGAGCAATAACGAAGTCCTTCTTTCTCAGAACCCTTCGTTTTGCCACAACCTTCTTCCCAATTCTGGTAGTGAGAGTGACAGTCTCAGCAATTCGAGAGGATAGAGCAACATTATCCTCTTCCTCTGAAGTCTCACCTACCTTGGAGAACTCAGCACCCTCCAGATTAGCAGCACTTTCTAAAAGTTTGGCATCGGCCTTAGCCTTTGCAGCGATTTCACGCTCAGCAGCTAACTTATCTTCAGCTTCTTTCTTCTTCCTTTTCTCTTCAGCAAGAGCCACAACTCTTGCAACTTTTTCAGCTTCAGCAGCCTTCTCTTTCTCAGCAAGGCGTGCTTCCTCAGCATCCTGAGCTTCTTTCTCAAGGACATCCTTTGGCTTCTCAGCAACAATCTTGCCAGAAGGTTCAACATTGATTTTTGTTTGAACCAACGTGGGAAGAGGTTCTGAGACAGCAACCTTCTCAACATTCAGGACCAACTTGCTTGATCCTTTCTTTCCCTTGCCCTTCTTGGCAGCATTCTTTCCTTTCTGAACCGTTGCATCCATAATCTCCTTCTGAGCAATACTCACAGAGGAGCCCTTCTCATTCTTCTTTGGAGTAACATCAAAACTGAGGTTTCTGAAGGTATGCATCTTCAGAACCGTACTCCTACTAGTAACACCTTCTCCTGACATAACAACAGAGGCTGCCTCAAACAACCTTGTCAGGAGTGAGCCATAAGCTAATGCACTCACAGCAGTTACATTCTTCATCTGCCTTATCAGCATGGCAGGCAAATTTATCTTCTTCTGGTTGACCAGATGCCACATAAAAACCCTTTCTCTGTTGGAAACACAGTTGACTCCTCCAGCCTTCGGAAGAAAGACATTCGTAGTCAAATAATGTGCCCACCTCTGGTGCTGACTCAACCAGGTGGCATAAGTTTCCTTGGCACTTAGATCTGGCCTAGCCCAGTTGGCTTCTGAAAACCCTTCTGCTGAACCATCATCTCCAATGATGATTCCTTCATCATCAATTCCTATCACTTGAGAAATGGAAGCCCTGCTGACTTCGATTTCAACATCCCCGACCACAGAATGAAGCACATCCTCCTCATTAGAAAAGAAATGGAGGTTCTTATAAAATTCTGTAACTAAGTTAGGGTAGATGAATTCTTCGAGAGAGACGAAAGAATTCCAGTTTTGAGCACTAAGCCAAAGAGAAATAGGTTCAGTTGATTTGACTTCGTCATCTAAAAATCTAGAGGTAAAAACCCTAGATTGACTAACTTTCTTTCGTGAATCATCGGAAAAGATGTGAGTGACAGTGATTTCTTGAGCCATTTGAGAAAATGAGAAATTAGGTTAAGATGTCTAAGAGAGATGATATCACAGAAAAAAAACTATGAAAATTCTAATGGCAAAGATAATGAGAGTAAAGGGTTCTAAGTATGGAAATCCCTTATTTATACCCAAACACAGAAACCGTTCCAATTCAAAAAGTAACTTCACACCGTTTAAAAGGGAACAGATAACCGTTAACCACAGAACAGCGCCGTAATAAGCAGTAAATAACGCATGCTTTCAAGTCAAATCATGATTAGAATTTATTATAACTAAATTATCTTAAACAATCAAACACTTAAGATACTCAGAGACAATAATTCTAAGTTATTGAAGAGGATAAGTCATACCAATGCCTTCTCGTAAGTTGCTGAAAGCCATACCAGTCAGAGGCTTAGTAAACATGTCAGCAAGGTTTTCTTCAGAGGAAACATGAGTAATGATAATATCCTTCTTCAGAACATGATCTCTCAGAAAGTGATGTCTAATATGAACATGCTTCATCCTGCTGTGCTGAATAGGATTCTTTGAAAGATCAATGGCACTCTTGTTATCACAGTAGATTGTAATTGTTCCAGGGATGACTCCATAGTCAGCAATTTGTTGCTTTATCCAGAGCATCTGAGAAACACAACTTCCAGCAGCAACATACTCAGCTTCAGCAGTTGAGAGGGCCACAGAGGTTTGCTTCTTGCTATGCCAGGAGACTAGGCACTCCCCCAGAAAATGACAACCACCAGAAGTGCTGACCCTTTTCAATTTATCTCTACCATAGTCAGAGTCTGTGTATCCTATAGGAGTGAAATCAGAACTACAGGGATACCACAAACCAGCTTCTGGTGTGCCTTTAAGATATCTAAGAATTCTTTTGACAGCAACATCATGAATTTCTCTTGGCTTTGATTGATATCTAGCACAAAAACACACAGCAAAATGTATATCTGGCCTGCTGGCGGTTAGGTATAAAAGAGAACCAATCATACCTCTGTAGGTTTTTATATCTACAGGTTTACCAGCTTTTTCTTCATCATCAATGTCTTTGCTGACATCCATTGGAATATCAACAGCATTAGAGTCCATCATGCCAAATTTCTTCAGCACTTCTCTAGTGTACTTGGCTTGATTGATAAACACACCATCATTACTTTGCTTGATCTGAAGTCCTAAGAAGAAGGTTAATTCTCCCATCATAGACATCTCAAACTCAGCCTTCATGTGGTCACTGAACTCTCTGCACAAAGATTCATTAGTAGCACCAAATATAATATCATCAACATATACCTGAGCTATAAGGATATCCTTGTTCTTCTTCAGAGTGAACAGAGTTGTATCAACACAGCCTCTGACAAATCCTTTAGACAGAAGGAACTTTGTCAGTCTCTCATACCAAGCTCTGGGAGCTTGTTTCAGTCCATACAAGGCTTTCTTTAGCTTGTACACATGATCAGGAAACTTAGGATCTTCAAAACCAGGAGGTTGAGACACATAGACTTCCTCATCAATGTAACCATTCAGGAATGCACTTTTCAAATCCATTTGAAAGAGCTTGAAACCTTTGTATGATGCAAAAGCACATAAGATTCTAATGGCTTCTAATCTTGCAACAGGAGCAAAAGTTTCACCATAATCTATGCCTTCTTGCTGACTGTAACCTTGAGCAACAAGTCTAGCCTTGTTCCTCACAACATTTCCAAATTCATCAAGCTTGTTTTTCAGAACCCATCTTGTACCAACAACCTTCTTGTTGTTAGGTCTGGGAACTAAAATCCAAACTTCTGACCTTTTGAACTGGTCAAGTTCTTCTTGCATTGCCATTAACCAGGAGTCATCATCAGCTGCTTCATAGAAGTCCTTGGGTTCCAGTAGTGACACAAAAGCCACATTCCCCATATATCTTCTGAGCTGAGCTCTGGTCATGACAGGATTGTGAACAGAGTCAATGATGTTCTCTAAGGAATGATTCCTATGAGCTCTAACTTCTCTTGGTAGATCCAATGAGTCTTCTGAAACCTGTTCATCATTTGTTGAATCATATATAGGAGTATCTTCTGGAAGAGAGTTAACTTCTGTAGTTGGATGTTCTTCTGGAACATGTTCAACAGGAGAACCAACTTCAGCAGCTTTAGGAATAACATCTTCAACAGGAGGAGATGATATTTCAGAAGCTTGAACTTCATCTTCTTCAGAGACTTTACTATCTGCAGGGTTAGTCTCATCAAACTTTACATGAATGGATTCATCTAAAGTTTGAGTCCTCTTATTAAAAACCCTATATGCTTTACTATGTGTTGAGTAGCCAAGAAAAATAGCTTCATCTGCCTTTGAATCAAACTTTGAAAGATATTCTTTTGTATTCAAAACATAACACTTACAACCAAAGGTTCTGAAGTAACCTATTTTAGGCTTTCGACCTTTCCAGAGTTCATAAGGAGTCTTGTTCAGAATGCTTCTGATTAGCACTCTATTCAGAACATAGCAAGCTGTGTTCACAGCTTCTCCCCAAAAATACTTTGGAAGCCTTCTTTCATTGATCATAGTTCTGGCTATCTCAACCAGAGTTCTATTCTTCCTTTCAACTACCCCATTTTGTTGAGGAGTTCTGGGAGCAGAAAAGTTATGATCAATTCCCTTGATTTCACAGAATTCTTCAAACATAAAGTTTTTGAATTCTCCACCATTATCACTTCTGATATGGACTACCTTTTCATTCCTTTCATTCTCAAGTTTCTTAATCAGAACTGAGAAACATCCAAGTGACTCATCTTTGCTAGACAGCAAGATGACCCAAGTGAATCTTGAATAGTCATCTACAATGACAAAGGCATACTTCTTTCCACCCATGCTCATTGGTTGAACAGGACCAAAAAGATCCATATGAAGTAATTCCAAAGGTCTTTTAGTTGAAATGACTTTCTTAGTTTTAAGAGAGCTTCTAGATTGTTTACCAGCTTGGCAAGCATTGCATAAATGGTCTTTTTTAAAACTAATTTCAGGCAGACCCTCAACCAATTGATATCTAGCTACTTTGGCCAGAAGATCCATGCTAACATGAGCAAGTCTTCTATGCCAGAGCCAGGAGGTATCCTCTTTGGTCATCAAGCATATATTTTTGCAAAGATTCTCAAGATTCAGCATGAAAACATTTTCAACTCTAGGAGCAGTTAGAATAACTTCCCTTGACTTACTGTCCAAGATTTTACATCCAGAGGAGCTGAAGACAACATCTCTACCTTTATCACACAGTTGTGCAACACTCAGGAGATTGAACTTCAGACCTCTGACTAGGGAGACATCTTCGATCGGAGGATTGGTTCCAATGGATCCAGAACCAAGAATTCTTCCTTTCTGAGCATCTCCAAAGCTGACTTTACCACCTCTTTTAGGTACAAATGTGATGAATGCCTTTTCATCACCTGTCATATGCCTTGAGCACCCACTGTCAATGTACCACAGCTTTGACATTGATGGAGCACTCAGAGCAACCTGCAACACAATCAATTAGTGACAGGTACCCAATCCTTATTGGGTCCTTCAGAGTTAGATTTAGCTTCTACAGGTTTTTCTGATATTTCAGATTGCAAGAGGTTCTTAATGTGATACTTGCAATCTTTCAACCAATGTCCATCTTTCTTACACAACTTGCAAGAAGGAGGATTCTTGGATCTTTCCCTTTGCTTCTTAGGAGCATTCTTCTTCTTCTGGGAAGGTACTACTTCTTCAGAGGCATTAGCACTCTTAGAGGTTCCCACTTCAGGAGGAGAAGAGATCTCTTTCAGAAGAGAGGGAGTGACAGATTTCTTCTTCTGAGGTTTATCATTCCTCAGAGGCAGTTTTTCTTTACCTTTGACTTTTGAGTCATCGGAGGAAGAACTGAATTGTTTACTTAGTTTATCTTCCAATATTTTCATATCAGCATAAACTTGAGTAAACCTAAGAAATTTGTCAGCCTCGCTTTTGTCCAACTTCCTTTTTAGGTACTTGAACATGCTGTACAATTCTTCAAGAGAATCAAAGATATTTTGTTCAGAGGATATGTTTACCTCGGAGTCATAGTTTGCTTCAGGAGGTGCGGAAGTTTCTCCTGTGACATCTTCAGAGGATGGCTCATCAATAGCCATGAAACATATCTGGGCTTGCTCTTCCTTCTCTTCAGGATCACTGCTGGTCTCAGAGTCTGACCAAGCAGCCAGCATAGCTTTCTTGAACTTTTTCTTATCTTTCTTCATCACTGGGCAGTTAGGCTTAATATGCCCAGGTTGCTGACATCCATAGCACACAATGGGCTTGTTTGGATCTCTCTTGAACTTTTCACCGAAGTCAGAAGTCTTCTTCTCAAAACTTCTGAATGGCTTCTTGTAGTTTCCACCTTTGCCTTTTCTAAAGGCTCTTTTGAACTTTCTGGTCAGCATGGCCAATTCTTCATCTTCTGATGATTCTTCAGAAGACTCTGCCTTCAGGACTACTTGTCTCTTTCCTTCTGACCTTTCTCTTAGGTCATGATTTTTTAGTGACATCTCATGGGTGATTAGAGACCCAATGAGTTCATCATACAAATAAAAGCTCAAGTCCTGAACTTCTTCAATGGCAGTCTTCTTGGCTTGCCAAGACCTTGGTAAGCTTCTGACAATCTTCTTTACTCTTTCAGACTCTTCAATGTCTCTGCCCAAACTCTTTAAGTCATTGACTATCTTGGTGAATCTAGAATTCATTTCTGAAATAGATTCTTTGTCAAGCATTTCAAATAACTCATATTCTCTCATGAGTTGGTTGACTTTGGACTGCTTCACTTTTCCTGTTCCTTCATATGTGACTTCCAGCTTGTTCCATATATCATGTGCAGTTTCACACGAGGAAACTTTGTTATATTCAGTGGCTGTAAGTGCACAATGCAGCATATTTATTGCTGAAGCATTTGTTTGGAGCTTTTTCAGAATTTCATCTGAATATTCTCTCTGAGGGATAATAACATTCCCTAGACCTGGTTCCATTCTGGTAGGAATGAAATCTCCATCTGTGATGACAAACCAAGCACTCATGTTCTGAGCTTGAATGAAGTACATCATTCTCTTTTTCCAGTAGGAGTAATTGTCACCATTGAATAATGGAGGTCTAGTTGTAGAGGATCCCTCTGGGACAATGAAGTGAGAAGAATTCTCAGGCTGGTGTCTACTAGCCATCTCTATCGATTCTGATAGGATCTTACACTTAGACTGTTAGATCTTTAGTAAATATACGAAGTGACCTTCGCTCTGATACCACTTGTTGGCCCTAACAAGATCAGAATCACCTAGAGGGGGGTGAATAGGTGTTTCAAACGAAAACTGATATTTTCAAGGATTTAATGAAAACTCAATTTTCAGAGTCAATAATCCTCAGAGTCAGAGGCAAGCTTATTGAAGTAGCCTCTGAGGGATAATCTGCTTTAAGACAGGTTCTGTCTTTTCAGCTACAGAAGTTCTGAGTAAAGAACTTCTGGACAGTCTTCTGAACACAGACTTGTGATTTTTAAGAGAAAATCTGTTTCAGCACTAAATATGATACAAGTTCACAGAAGCAATTAACAAGTATAAAGAAGGGAGAAAGAGATTCAGGAGGTCCTGATGAACAGTTCAATTTATCCAAGTTCGCCACAGAATTCCTGTGACTACGTCTTGTCCTCTGAGGTCGCAGCCTCCAGAGATTTTATAAATCCACTATTCAGAACTTTTATGGCAAGTTCAGAAGCTCCTTTACATCGACAGAACTTAAGCTAATTTCTCACTTAGTTCTGACTAGCCTAAAATGAGTTAAAGGATTTTCACCAGAACAACAATACTCTGTTTTCTGGATTTCTCACCCAACTCAAATCTCAACTAGATTTCTCTCTTTTAAATCTAACTGAAGATCACAACCGATCTCAGTTTACAAGATTTCTATTATGAACTTGTTTTTCTTCACTCTCTCACAATTACAAAGGCTAAGCTAAGAAAAGATTGAGAATGGAAAGTGTGCTCTGTTTTCTTGAATAACAGTGCGTTGAGATTTTTGCTCTATGATCACACACCCAGTTGATGCAGTGGAGCTTTGCTACTATTTATAGTGTTGAGTAGATAACCGTTGAGGATATTTGAATCTTCAAGGATGACAAGGATGAAAGTAGCCGTTAATCTTGTCAACTTCTTCAAACGGTCTCAAAACACTCAACTCTGTCAACTTTGTACTTTAACCTAATCCGGTATGGGATTAAGATAAAGGTGATGGAGTTGACTGATCTTGAAGATTGATTTAGAGGGAAACGGTAAGAGAGCAGGTTTTGTTTGTTGTGAACAGGCGCGTCCTTCAAACAGCTTTTTGAACTTTTGGCGCCTTGCATTAAATGCAACTGACAAAGCATTAAATGCTTAACCAAACCCGTGATAACGAACTTCTGATGTTCGTTTTTCTTCTTAGCGCTTCTGAACTAAAACAACCTTAGTCTTCTGTTTGCAAAAGAGAACTTCTGATAAAAGCTTTAGGCAGACAATCAACACTTCAGAGCGGTCCATCCAGCTTCTGAGAAAGTGCTTCAGTCTCCAGCTTTTTAATCTTCTGAGTTAAAATAGGCAAGCAGGAATTCTTCATTCAGCATCTGCTGAGAAAAACTCATAATAACTTAACGAAAATTGTTAGTCAACATCGAAAAGTATACAAGTTAATTTTCATTTTCATCTTCTGAAACGTTTGGACATAACCAAAACACTTAGGGTTCATCACTCCACACGAGTCTTCGTGGATTTCTTCCAAAATTTTGGCTCCTTCCTTGATTCCAACAGCTTTGAGCCATGGTTGAGAATACGACCTCCGGAACAAGTTTCCATCCACGACCGTGTATCTACTAGATTTTCTCACAATTTTCGGATGCTGTGACTTATCTTCCGGAAGTTTCCCCTCATACAAGTACTCAAATATTGGCCAGTACCATTCGTTGCCTCGATCCGTGACGAGAACCTCATTGGAATCGATACTTGCACATGGAACAACCTGCACATCACAAGGACACAACTGTGGGTTAGAAGGATCTGAAGCTAATTTTGGTAGGTAATCAGCTTCCATATTTTCCTCTCTCGGGATTTGCACTATCTCAACTTTGCATCCCATGAGTTCACATTCCTCGATTGTACGCTTCACTAACTCGTGATACTTCTTCATTCGAGCGTGCTTTGTCTCTGAAGAGTTCCTTATTTGGTTGGTTGCTAGGCCTGAATCACTCTTGATGACTACTTTGTCTGCCCGTATAATTTTTACCAAACGTAAACCGAGCAATATTGCCTCGTACTTTGCTGCGTTGTTCGAGGAATCAAAACCTAGAGTCACAGCGTGCCTGAATACCAAACCATCTGGACTTCTGCAGAAAACGCCAATTCATGACTGACTCTTATTGGCACTCCCATCTACGAAGATTTCCCAAGTATTTAATACTGGCTCAGTTTCTTTCTCGGGTGGAACCTCAACAAGAAAGTCAACGATGACCTTAGCCTTCTTTGATGGCCTCGGTTCAAACCTTACATCAAATTCTGTGAGTTTTATGGACCATTCCGTCAGTCTTCCCGAGGCCTCAGGTCGAGAAAGAATCTTCCTGAGTAGGGTGTCTGTACGGACAACTATGGTATAGCTCAAGAAATAATGTCTCAACTTTTGAGCAGTTATGTATACCCCATAAGCAAGTTTTTCCATCTTAGGGTATCTTGACTCTTCTCCTCGAAGTACTCTGCGTACATAATAAACTGGGTATTGAATTTTTCCCTCATCTTCCTCTCGTACTAATACCATTCCGATGTAATCTTCACCAACACTTATGTATAAATACAAATTTTCCCCTTTCACATGTTGACTTAAGAGAGGTGGAGAGGCCAGGAACTTCTTGAGATCCTCGAACGAGGTTTGACACTCATCAGTCCACTCAAAATCCTTCACCCCTTTCAAACTTTTGTAAAAAGGCATACATCGCTTAGCTAAATAAGAGATAAAACGACCCAGAGCATTAATTTTTCCATTTAGAACTTGCACCTCGCGCACACTTCTAGGCGGCTGAAGATCGATGACCGCTTTGATTTTGTCCGGATTTGCCTCGATGCCTCGCTTAGAGATCATAAAACCCAAAAACTTCCCGGAATTAATCCCAAAGGTGCATTTTTCGGGATTAAGTTTCAAATTATACTCCCTCAAAATCTTAAAAACCACCTTTCTACTTTTGACTATCATATCATCAACGTAGATCTCAACGTTCTTTCCAATTAGTTCCTTGAACATCTTATTGACTAACCTTTGATACGTTGCCCCTGCATTTTTCAAATTAAAAGGAATTACTTGATAACAATAAGTACCTTCGGGGGTTATGAAACTGGTTTTTTCCATATCTTTCTCAGCCAACGGAATCTGATGAAAGCCTTCCTTAGCATCGAGGAAGGAGTACACCTCGTAACCAGCCGTCGAGTCTACTAACATGTCAATACATGGTAATGGATAGAAATCCTTGGGACATGCCTTGTTCAAGTCGGAGAAATCGACACACATTCTCCATTTCCCATTTGCTTTCTTGACCAAAACTACATTTGAGATCCGATAATGAACCTCCTTGATCCTTCCGAATTCGAGGAGCTTTTCAACCTCACCTTTAATGAACTATTGTCTCTCCGCCCCCTGGTTTCTCTTCTTCTGTTTCACGGGAGTGTAATCTGGGTCAATGTCAAGCGTATGCTCCATGACATCCCGAGAGACCCCTACAATATCAGCAGATGTCCAAGCAAAAACATCTTTATTTCCTTCGAGCGCGGCGACGACAGTTCTCTTCAGGTTTTCCTGTAACTCTGCTGAAACTTGTACAACTTTTCCTTCTTCTAAAGTTATAGTTTCAATAACATCGACTGGCTCTCCGTGTTCCTTGACTTCCTCGACCAAAATACTTTATTAAGGCACTATTCCCAATGAGGTCATATAAGTATGCCTCGCAACAGTTTGGCTCCCGAATGCCACGGCCATTCCCTTCTCTGTTTGGATCAACCATGCTAGATAAAAGAGGGATATAGCACCCCGGCTACTTGAAATCAAAGGCCTGCCAATAATTAAATTGTAAGCAATGGGAGTATCTATCACCATAAACTCAGTCATAGTTTTCCATCTAGTCGTGGTATTCCCTATTTCGACCTCGAGCTGGGTTTCCCCGAGCAGAAGTACGGGATGTCCACTAATTCCAACCAAAGGTGAAGTGGAAGGAATCAAACGGCCTGAATCCAGACCGAGTGCCTCGTAAGCCCGTCTTGTGATAATATTTGCCGAACTTCATGTGTCCAAGAAAGCCCTTTTTATCGTAAAGCCTTCTACTTGCATCTCGATCACGAGAGCATCTTCGTGAGGTTCGGTTGGCCTCCCTCTCAAAGATCCGAAGTCAAAAAATTTTGAAATTTCATCAATTTGCCTATGCTCTTCATTACTTCGTTTTCTTTTAGTACTTTGATCCCCGGGTGAGCCTCCTATAATCACATTCACCACTCCTCGAGGGCGGTTCTCTCCCTCTTGGTCCGGAATCCGATCTTTAAATTTTTCAAAGAAATTCTTCAATTTTCCTTTTGCTGCCATCTTATCTAGCTCCTTAGCGAGCTGTTCACAATCTTCTGTATCGTGACCTTGCAACTTATGAAAAGCACAATATTTTCCATTGTACTTGGGCTTTCCACCTTTGGGTGGGTATCAGATTTGTTCTTTCTGCTCCTCGACCCACATGAGGACCTGAGCCCTCGGGGCATGCAATGGAATCCGGTCCCTTTTATCAAAAGGCTTCCTCGGCCCTTCGCGAGGCCTATATGTCCGAGCTTCGGCCACTGCCTCGATCTACAGCTCGATCCCTATCTTGTACCTCGGACTTGACCACCTTTAGTCGCCTCGAGGGTTCTTCTCGATGCTCATCCCATACCACGTATGATTTCGCCATTGTCATCAAAGAATGGAAATCGTCTGGTCGTTCCGTCATAATCTTGATTTGGAGATCTCGATTTCGACAATTTTCAGCCAACGTCTTTCAAGCAGAAGATATAATAAACGGCTCCACCTTTAAAGCTACATTATTAAAGTTATGCAAGTACGACTCTAGCGTCTCATTTTCCCCTCGGCGTACCCAATGGAGGTCATCAACCGTTTTCTTTTCTGGTATAACAGTAACAAAATGAGCCTTGAAAGAGCCTGAAAGCTGGTTCCAATTCTTGATTGAACCTGTCGGAAGACAATCGTACCACTGTGCAGCCGTTTCCATCATTAACAGGACTCGCGATAAGCGATCTTCCAAAGCTCTTAACATGCATCACCGGGTCAGAGTCTCCAGAATATTTATCAAAGCTTGGGTACTTAAAGCTCGTAGGGTAGGGAGCCGCCAGGATCTTTGCATAGAGAGGACTGTCTTTATCATGGATTGGGCCCTCCTCGCCTCGTGGGCTCTCATAAGAATCTTCCCGAGCTCGAGCCCTCCTTCTTCGCTTCTTCCCTTCTCGTGAACCCCCTTTCTTGGTCTCTATTGCCTCATCCCGTTCCTTGAGAGCCCTGGCAATTCCTTCAGCTAAACTCTTATCGAACGTATCGACAAGTCTTTGTTTTTTCGTTTAAGCTCTTCTACCTCGGAACCGCCTCTTCGAGATCAACGATGTTTGGGATCTCGGCTCCCCGAGGAACTCCTTGATGATCTGGATCTCTCCTCGTAAGTAAGTCTCTTCACCACATCTAGTGAAACCTTTCTTGCTTGTGACTTCAGACGAGGCTTATACCTTCGGGGAGTTGGTGACCGTTCTTCAGACCTTCCTCATCTTGGAGTTCTTTCTCGATCATCCGATCGAGTCCTTTGAGCTGAAGATGCTGTAACACTTTGAGAAGGTTCTGCATTCCTAGAGCGTTTTACACCCTGAGAGTCATCTCGTGGTCGCCCTGTGGGAATGCGCTCGGTCAACTCCGCTAACTGATGCTGCAAACGATCAATGGCTGACCGGTCATTAACCCTTTTGTGGGCTACTTCAGTTGCGGCCCTGTCCATCCACTTTCTTTTCTCTGGACTGATGGTTCCTGACCATTCATGCATCTTGTTCAAAGCATCATCTTCGTCTATAGGGATTACTTCATCGTTCTGTTCCACATTCTCCTTCTGAGTGTTTGTGGCTGGGTTCTGCTGAGGTTGAGCACCCGATCGATGTTCCTCAAAGATCACCATGTTCGCAAGTAGAACCTTTTATTCAAAAGGTCCACGCTCACCGCACCAATTTGTTACCTCGAAACTGTAACTTGAATCCACGTAGGCTATAATCACTGCAAAATAGCAAACATTAGCCTAAAGGAGGCCGTTCACCGGCGACCCCTCTCCGATGCTAAAGTCAGTAAGATTCTGATGAACCCTAAGTGTTTTGATTATGTCCAAACATTTCAGAAGATGAAATTTAAAATTTTCTTACATACGCTTTAATGTTGACTAACAATTTTTGTTAAGTCTGTGTGTACGTTACTCAGCAGGTGCTGAATGAACAATCTCTAGATTGCCTGGAAGACTCAGAAGATACGAGAAAGCTGAAGACAATATTTTAAAGTTCAGAAGCTGGATGCTCCGCTCTGAAGCTATTGAAGTCTGTTAAAGCTCTCCTCAGAGGTCCACTGCAATCAGAAGATAAATTCTCCCAATTCGATCAGAAGCTTAGTCTAAAGGAATTAGCTTTCAGAAGCTAAGTCACGGGTTCTGAATAGCACTTATTGCTCTGACAAATGCATTTAATGCAAGGCGCCAAAAGTTCAAAAAGTTGTTTTGAAGGAGCGCGCTTGTCTACTCAAAACAAAACCAGAATTTCCTTGTTTACCCCTTATTGATCCAATTGAAGAATGTTTCCAGTCAACCTTCTCTTCAACTTCAAATCACTTACCGGATTTAGTTAAAGAACAAGGTTAACGGAATCAAAGTGTTTGAAGACCGTTTAAAGACTTGACAGATTAACGGCTACAACAAGTGATGTCATCTCTTTTGAAGATTCAAATTCACCAACGGTCATCCTCATTCACTATAAATAGTAGCCAAGCTCCACTGCATCATCTACGCGTGATAATCGAGCAAAATCTCAACGCACTGTTCTATTCAAGAAAACAGAGCACATTTTCCATTCTCAATCTTTCTTAGCATAGCTTTAGTTAAAGTGAGAGAGTGAAGAAAAAAAAGTTCATAATAGGAATCTTGTAAACTGATATCGTTTGTGATATTCAGTTAGATTTAGAGAGCAATCTAGTTGAGATTAGAGTTGGGTGAGAAATCCAGAAAACAGAGTTGTTGTTGTTCTGGTGGAAATCCTTTAAATCTTTTTAGGCTAGTCAGAACTAAGTGAGAAATTAGCTTATGTTCTGTTGATGTAAATGAGCTTCTGAACTTGCCATAAAAGTTCTGAATAGTAGATTTAAAATCTCTGGTGGCTGCGACCTCAGGGGACAAGACGTAGTCACAGGACTTCTGTTGCAAACTTGGATAAATCGAATTGTTCATCAGGATCTCCTGAACTTCCTTCTCCCTCTTATACTTAATTATTTGCTTCTGTGTACTTGCCTATATTTAGTGTTGAAACAGATTTACTCTTTATATCATTATCTTTGTTCAGAAGACTGTCCAGAAGTTCGTTCACTCTGAACTTCTGTTGCTGAAAACAGTCTAACTGTGTTTAAGCAAAATTTCCCTCAGAAGCTGCTTCCTTAAGCTAGCCTCTGACTCTGAGGAAATTTGACTCTGAAAACTAAGTTTCTCAAAAAACTTAGAAATTTTCAGTTTAGGACTTAGACACCTATTCACCCCCCCCCCCCCCCCCCCCCCCCCGTCTAGGTGATTCTGTTCTTGTTAGGGCCAACAGATTCGTGATCGGAAATGTAATTAACTCAGAGCTTGAGTCAAGAATAATGTACCTTAGATTGTTGAAATCTCATGTATTTATAGTAGTTTGATCACGTATCCGAATCCTAGTTGTATTAGGACCTATTTAGGCTAACGATCATAGTCCTAATTAGCTTGAACTCTCCTAATTGAACTAGGAGACTAAAAGAGAAATATAGTCCACGTAGGAGAGAGATTCTCCTAGCTTTGACTATTCAACGCACGTCCTATGTGGCAAGTGAGACTATTCAACTTAATCTCCTTAAACCAATGTGGCTTTAATAAATATACACATTGGTCCACGTGTCATTTTGAATATTACGTGATAACAAGTGGTATACTTTTTTTTTGGAAAATGAGTTCGGGAAGAGCGAGAAAATGCATTTTAAAGAAAAGAATTAAAACTTTTTCTCTCTCTAGTAATGACATCAGCGCTGACATCACTTTGTCTTCATTCCCTCTGTTTCCTACGGATGAGAATTTTTTATTTATTTACAATTTCGGCACCTTCCCTTGTTTAATTACAAAAATGCCCCTACCTCTTTCTCTTGTCACACTTTAAGGGGCTTATCTCACAATAAGCCCATAATCACACTTGATCCCTTCTCATAATCTAATAGTGATTGACCAAATTGTATTTTATCAGTTATTGACTAGGTGAACACAATTGCAGTTTGGTAAACATGATTATATGTACAAAATATGGAAAATAAATTCGATCGCTCTATAATTATAAGATTAAATTTTTAAGTTATTCTTTTTATAATTTCAGTTCATTTACACTTTAAAATCTATGGTTCTTTTAATGGAGAGGAAAATCATTTTTTCAATATTATTGAACCATAATTATTAATTAGAATTTTGAATCCAAATGGTTATTATGGTCATAGAGCCTTTTAAACTAATAAATGGTTGAAAGTTTAGACCTGGTAAATTTAACAATAGAATTCAAGTGCAAAATGAGTTTCCTGTTATTAAAAAAATCGTAAATAAAAGCTATTAATAAAATTTTATATAGCTATCAACTTAAGGGTTTTATCTATATAAATTATTCAGTAAAGATACTTCATCGGAAGCACACAATAGGTCCACACAACAGGTCCACCATAGAAATTCTCCAACTTGACATAATAGAAAAGATAAGTATGTGTATGGAAAGAGGACAACATTCACTCAACCTAATAGCCATATATGTAAAATGCAAAGTTGTCATTATATTTGCTATATTACCATATGCCCTGTAGGTGAATTGTAAAATAATATATCTTATAGGTGCATGCATTCTACTTTTTAACCTTAAATAGGGTTTCTTGATACTAAGCATATTCTTATCCCAACTCAACACGGTCAACCATTTTAATTTTTATTTACCGTTACTTTTCTCCGAACCTTTTAAAATAAAAAAATAAAACAAAAATTATAGTGGTTTGAACATAATGGTCTTTTATGGTTACTTTACTTTTGACAGAGTAATCCATTATTTGATCCATTATCACTATTGAATGAGTGTGATGGAAGTTGATCCTATGGTGGACAAAAAAAATCAAGTAATGGACAAAATATGTTTCTATTATTTACACATAATATTAATCTATAAAATAAGAATGAAGAATATTATAACTCTAAAAATAAATTTCCACTCTGTTCATTTTAACTTAAATTCAAGGTATATGCTATGGTTTCTTTGAAGTAACTTTTACTTTGACTTCATCACCATTAGATCAAAATTCACTACCCTCATTTAATGGTGATAGTGGACAAAGTAATTGTTACTTTGTGAAAAACAAAGTAACCATAGAAAAACCCTAAATTCAATACAAATAATTTTTATGCAAGCATTTAGTTTAGTTTAATAATTTTCGGCTTAATACCTATTGGGTTCCCTAAACTTGTCCATTTTTTTCACTGTGACATCCCAACTTAGATGACTCATTTGCCCCTTTATGTTGGTGTGATATAATATAAGTGGTTATTAAAAATACATGTCACATCAGCATAAAAGGGGCAAATATGTCACAATTGACAAGTTGAGGAGGTCAAGAGGAAAAAATATACAAGTTAAATGGGTTAAGTGGAAAAAAATTACAAGTTTAGGTAGCTAATAGGTTGTCTTTTAAGTTGAGGGGGCTAAGTGAAAAAAATAAATAAATTCAAGGAAGCAGGAACGTAGCAAGCCATAAATTTCAGTAAAATCTGTCCGATTCAGTAAATTCATTAAATTCATTCGATTCTTCAATTCACTAATTTTATTATAATTTTATGTAAACTTTTAATATTATTTATATTTAATACATCATTACTTTTTTTTGAACGGAATACATCATTACTTATTAGAATTCAATTTTCATATATTATACATTTTTCTATAATTTTGATATCTATATGTAATTTATAATCTAAAATATGTTACCCTATATTTTATCATTATTTATTAAAATAATTTAAAATAATAGATAATTTATTCTTATTAAAGCTGCAACAACATCTTACAATATTAAAGAGTTCGAATCTGACTCCTTACAATTATAAAAAATTAATTTATCTATGGCGCTTCCTGAACTTGTCCACCTTTTTCACTTAGTCACCTCAACTTAGAGAGAACCTCTCAACCCTTTTAAGTCCACTTATTACCTACACTTAACTACCCCCAATACTTACACATACTCTCACTCTGGAGAGTATACTACACATAAAATTACAAATTTTATCCTCCCAAAATTAAAAAATAGGTCCTTATGCATTCATCTTTTTCTTATTTGTTCATCTTATTCTTCTTCCACTTTATTTTAAAAAAAATTTAAACAATGATGGATTCTAGAATTCCAACCGAATTTTGGAATTTTCCAAATTCCTAGATTCTAGAATACAAGTCGGGAATCTTGAATTTTCAGATTTCGGCCGACATCTGGAATTTTCCAGATGTCACCTGGAAAATTCCATATTTCAAAATTCTGGATGAATCTGGCATTTTTCAAAATTCGGCCAAAATCTTTAAAATTCCAAAATTTCTATCAGAATCTAGAAGGACTAAATTGTTGATGAAAGAAAAAGTTAGGGACTAAATCGTTGCATATAACGAACATTAAGGACCTTGTAATGTATTCTTAAAAACACAGAGACTAAACAACGTATTTTGACATACTTTGGGAACTAATAAATTATTTACCAAAAAATTAATGTAATAAGAGTTTATTATTTGTAAATTGGAGAATTTTTCTTATAATGTGAAAAGTAAAAGGGATAAATATAAGTAGAAGAATAGGTAGATGAGAGCAACATCCGAGGTCATCTTATATGGACTTGATATCGTTTCTCCATCAATCCTTAATTAGTTCAGGAAGTGGAACATATAGTAGAACAGTTTGGAACATATAGTAGAACAATTTAACATATATACTGGAATAATTTAAAACATATAATAGAATAATTGAGAACATATACTTGGACAATTTAGAACTAATTTAGAACATATAGTACTACAGTTTAAAACATACAATAGAATACATTAGAGCATGTGGTTGGATAGATTAGAACATATGAGGATAATTTATAATATATTGTAGACGGTTTAGAAGATTTATAAGAATCAGTTAGAAAATATTACCCACCACGTCATCGTCATCGTCTTTTATTTGAAATTTAAAAATCTATTTTTAGCTAAGCAACATAAATATCAAAATGACCATCTAATCAAACGAGTCCAACGGTATAAATATCGTGGAAAGACGGGGTTGGAAAGCGTTGAGAAAGTTATTTTTTTAGGCTTAATATATCAACAACCTCTTAAACTTGTCAATTTTTTTAGGTAGCCCCCTCAACTTAAGGGACAGCCTATTATCCACCTGAACTTGTAGTTTTTTTCCACTTGGTCTCATGAACTCATGAAATGTTACCCTTTTTAACCTTTGTGATGACATGACATGATAGAAGTGATAATAACAAATTCATGTCACGTCAGAACAAAAATGGAAAAATGAGCACATTTGATGAGTTGAGGGGGTCAAGTGGAAAAATATTACAAGTTCAGAGGGTCAAATGGAAATAAATTACAAGTTCAAGTGGTTAATAGGTTTTCCTTTAAGTTGAGGAGGCTAACTGAAAAAAAATGGACAAGTTCAAAGGGCTTTTAATATATGAATTTTTTTAAAATTTTTTGGCAAAATGCACTATTTGGCCACTGAGCTTTTTAAAATTTGTGCATTTCGCCACTGACATTTTACTTTGTCATATTTGGCCACTCATCTTTGTAATTTGGTCATATGTGGCCATTAATCTACCAATTTTGTGAAATGTCGCCCTTCTTAAATCAAAATTAAAAGGAGAGAAAAATGTTAAATATTAAAATCCCACTATTTCAAATAAGAATTCTATAATAAAGCTAAAATATTGCTAAATAATACGAATACAGAAATGTCAATTAACGTAAAAAATGTGAGATTTCACCAAATTACAAAGGTGAATGGCCAAATGTGACCAAATAAACGGTCAATGGCCAAATGCACAAATTTTGGAAAGGTCAGTGGCTAAATAGTGCATTTTGCAAAAAAAAAATAAAACAATTTCCTCTCTCATGCAAGTTGTCATATGGTGACATTTTCATCCTCCCCATGCTCATTATTCCACGAACATGGATCATCTTTTGTTATTTACAAGTTTTTCACCATCCATTCTAAAGTTTTTTTAATTATAAAAATGTTATATATATATATATATATATATATATAGGAGAGGGATCGGGTGAGAACACCTCCTTAAATTGAGAACACTCCTTAAAGTGAGAACACATCAAAACTACGTAGTTTCATTAAAGGGGATGGACTAAAAGGAAATTTACCCATTTATTAGGTTAGGCGTGTATGTAAGGAGGGGAGAGAGAAAAGTGGGCTGATGAGTCATCATTTGCTTACTTTTAATTCAAAAACGTTTTCCCGGCTATCCCGACTTCCGATTCCGAATTTTTTTATACCGTTGGACTTGTATTGTCGAGGCGCTCATTTTAAGATCCATCATGCCCAGGTAAAAACGAATATTTAGAATCTGGAACATACGGCTCTTGAGTTTGGAAGGTATGATGATTTTAGTTTTATTTTTTGTACGGTAATGTTATATCCATTCTGAATTTTGTAGTCTCTGTTCTAAATGTTAAGCATACTGTTATTAAAAAAATGAGTCGAAAAAACAAAGCGAAAACATATTTTAATGGTTAAAAATTGGAAAAATACATTCTAAACCACGTAAAATCAATGTAAAATCAAAATTTATAAATCCTATACCATAAAAAAACCAAATTCAAAAATATAAACCCAATTCTAATATATATAACACTTTATATTCACATAAAAAAAGAATTTTATACATGTCACATTATTTTTAAATTAGAATATAAGAAATTACAATGCAGAGATAAATATCCTGGAACACAGAGTTTATAAGTTTAGAATGCATAGTTTATACAATGGAACACACAGTTTATAAATTTGGAATGCATAGTTTATATCTTAATGTACAAAGTTTATATTCTAATTTCGACTTTAGCCTTTAGGATCTTAATTTTAGGGTTCAAAAATTATGATTTATGTTTAGGATCTCAATTTTAAGGTTCATTAATTAGAATTAAGGTTCAATTTTAGGGTTTGGAGTTCACTTATTTCGATTTAGGGTTTAGAGTTTGTAGTTTATGATTCAATTTTAGGATTTAAATTTAAAAACTTAGAGGTACGGGTTCACCACTTTAGGGTTTCAGGTTCACCAATTTATGGTTCGAGTATCACCAATTTTATATGATATTTTATTTAAAAATATATTAAAATGGAGGTTTTTGAAATAAAATTTGATTTAACTTTTTTATTTATATACAATAACCTGCCTAAATTTATATTCGCATTAAAAAAAATAATTTTATACATGTCACATTATTGTTAAATTAGAATATAAGGTATTACAATGCAGAGATAAATATCCTGGAACACATAGTTTATAAGTTTAGAATGCGTAGTTTATACAATCGAACACACAGTTTATAAATTTGGAATGCATAGTTTATATCTTAAAGTACAAAGTTTATAATCTAATTTCGAGTTTAGCGTTTAAGATCTAAATTTTAGGGTTCAATAATTAGGATTTATGTTTAGGATCTCAATTTTAGGGTTCATTAATTAGAATTAAGGTTCAATTTTGGTTATTTACTTATAAATGTTTAGGCTTTTACTATTAATTTGAATGAATTTTTTTTGTATTATATTGTGGAAGATGACAGTTTGTAGTTTAGAATATCTATATATTCAATTTTGGTCATTTATTTAAGTGTTTAGGTCGTTACTATTAATTTGAATGAATTTTTTTTTGTATTATATTGTGGAACATGACAGTTTGTTGTTTCGAATATATGTATAGTCAATTTTGGTCATTTAGTTATAAGTGTTTCGGTTGTTAATATTAATTTGAATGGATTTTTTTTTTAATTATATTGTGGAACATGACAGTTTGTAGTTTAGAATTTATGTATTTTTAATTTTGGTCATTTAGTTATAAGTGTTTAGGTTGTTACCATTAATTTGAATGAATTTTTTTTATATATTATATTGTGAAACATGACAGTTCGTAGTTTAGAATATATGTATATTCAATTTTGGTCATTTAGTTACAAGTGTTTAGGTTGTTACTATTAATTTGAATGAATTTTTTTCTAATTATATTGTGGAACATGACAGTTTGTAGTTTATAATTTATGTATATTCAATTTTGGTCATTTAGTTATAAGTGTTTAGGTTGTTACTATTAATTTGAATAGATTTCTTTTGTATTATATTGTAGAACATGACAGTTTGTAGTTGAATAAACAAATATATAAAATTTAATAAACAAAACTCTAAAATAAATATCTTGTGGTTGTTGTTCACTGGTAAAAAGTCCACGTTTTTGCTTCGGAGACGTGGGCACAAATCCCAGCAGCCACACTAATTGGGTGTTTTTTTACCTTTTTTTTAAAAAAGCTTTAAAATAAATAAAATCAAAATTAAGATTATGAAAGAAGAACTTATAAAAAATGAAAAGAAATAAAAAGTCAATGCTATATATTAAGAAGAATTATGATATTAACACAAACAGCAGCTTGTCCTAATGGTTAGAGTAGCTGTGCGGGCCCAAATCCTTCATGTCATGGGTTCGAATCAGGCCTCTCTCATTTTATTTCATAAATATTGATAACATGTTATACCCCTGCATATTTACAAGTATGCCACCGCGTCCTACACTCAAAACGGCGCCGTTTCACTATTGTTCTCATATAACAAAGTGTTCTCAACTTAAAGCTTGTTTGAGTGTGATCCCTCCCCTATATATATATATATATAAAATAGAGACATAATATACTGACGGGCACTTACTATTTATATGTTTTAAAATTTAAGTTGACAGCTAGAATATGATAACGATAACTTACTATTTCTATGTTTTACAATTTAGGTTGACAAGGAAGCTAGAATATGCTGACGATCACTTACTATTTATATGTTTGGAAATTTAAGTTGACAGCGGAGCTAGAATATACTGATGATCAGTTACTATTTATATGTTTTGAAATTTAAGTTGACAATGGAGCTAGAATATACTGAGGATAACTTACTATATATACTTACACCAATTGATTATATCACGCCAACAATTATGATCGGTGAATAATAAGATAATAAGATAATTTATAGACCTTGTAATAACATGATGGATTTACTAGCAGGTTAGGTAAATAGAAACCTCATGATTGTTTATTCATTTAAACATGATCACAAACACTTAATAAATAAAGTTGAACGTAAATCCAATTATGATCAACGATCAAGTACTATAGGCTCGCTTGTCATTATTGACCCAAACAATAGTGTTATAAAAAAGTACTATGTGGAAAAGTTCTATAAAAACTAGTTTTTATTGAATTTAATCTTAAAATTGGAATATATATGACAATACTAAATCAATATATAAAATACCACAGAGCTTAAATATGAAAACAATTAATTCACCAAACAATGCCTTAATGGTTATGACATTCTACTAAGGAGTGTGAGATCATGAGTTCAAATATCATAATTGTAGAAAGTGAATGCTAAAAAAAAACACAATTAATTACCACATATAAGCTAAACATAAAGAAAACAAGAAAGTATAGCCGTCACAAATTGGGGAACTATATTAGGTATAAGGTGTAACCAATAATATCAATATTATAGAAAGATAAAAATTTAAACTGAAAATTTAATAATTATGTGGAACTAAACATATCATTTTTATAGTAAATAAATACAACTTGAGTTTCTATCTTTTATAGTATTATGATTAAAAATTGTCAGTGTTTGGAATTTTTTATCCCTCATGAAAATTGTGACCTCAGTCGAACCTTATGTAAAATACCCAAAAACCCCTAATGCTTACTTTCTCAGCCTATAAATATCTCTCCATCTCAACACTAAAAAATCACCCAGAAACAAACAGCAAAGCCTTTTTCCTCTATCAAAAGCTTAGAAAGTTCATTAATGAAAAATATTTCTTCTTTTTTTTTTCATCGTAATCCAAGAAACTTATGAAGTAAAAGCCTTCGATCTCCATCCCGACCCTAGAAAGATCATTAAACATACCTTATTTCTTCATCCTAACCCAAGAAATTGCCAACATTTTTTTCTTGTTTTCATTGCAACCCAAAAAATCATCAAGGAAACCTTGTTTTTTCTTGTGTTTTTCTTGTTTTAATTGCCTAGTTTTTTTCTTCTATTCTTCCTAGCCCAAGAAATCATCAACAGTTACTTCTTAATTTGTTCATTTAGAACGCAAAAAATCTTCAACAAAAACTTTTTTCTTCTAGTGTTTTAGCTAAGTTCTCTTTTTGTCCATCAATTTTTGTTTTAACTTTATATAAATTTCTTAGTAATGGCAGGAAATGCCCCAAAGAAAACAAGAGGAAGGCAAAAGATTGAGATGAAAAAGATTGTGAACGAAGATGAAAAGCTCATTACATTCTCGAAACGTAGGTCGGGAATAAACAAGAAAGCTAGTGAGCTTGTGACCTTAACTGGTTCACAAATCGCATTTATGGTGTATTCTCCGGCCGGCAAGCCATTCTCATTTGGTCATCCGTCAATGAATGTTGTTGTGAAGCGCTTCCTTGACGAACAAGGAGACGAGGAGACCGAGACAGCTAATCCTCTTCTTGAGACTCATAGGCTTTTGAGAATTGAGGATATGAACAGGCAACACAATGAGTTACTTGAGCAATTGGATGTTGAGCAAAAAAAAGGGAAGCAGGTGAAGGAGCAAATGAAAGGGCTCGAAAATAACTGGTGGGATACTCCCATTGAGGAGCTAAATGTGCAGCAGCTTCTAGAAATGGAGGCTGCTCTCAAAGCTACTCAATTAGGCCTTATTAACAATTTCAGGGACAGGACTGGTGGCCCTTTTGATGCTTCTTCTTCTACTGCTCAGCCTCAAGTTCAGCTTCAACCCGAACCTCAGGTCCAGGTTCAGCCTCATGTTCAACCTGAACGTGAACCTCAGCTTGAGCCTTTTCCTGACCAGCTGACCTATGATACGTTCAACCCATTTGCCTTTAATCCAAATGAACAACTACACTTTCCTGCTAATTATGATGATTGGTCAGAGCAGATGTAGGTGTTAGTGTTGGTCGCTGCTGTTTTTTTTATTATTATTGTTATTCTATCTATGTTATGTATTTGTTCCTTTAGCAATAAAAAAAATGCACCTCTTCCTTTATTTTTATTTTAATACACAGCTTATTAATGTTTTTATTTATGGAAAGAAGGTAATTGAATGGAAAATTTAAAGGGAAAAGTTCAAAAATAATGCTTGTGATTTACAACTTTTGCAAATAGAGGTCTGTGGTTTAAGAGTTTGCAAATAAAGGTACGAGATTTCCTTCCATTTGCAAACAAGGGTCTTTCCAGTAACGCCGTTTATTATTGCTAACGTGACACTTTGACCACAATTTGACCAAAGGGCAATTTTGTCTTTAAAAAAATAGAAATAGTATAATTAAAAAAAAATTGTGGTTTGACTTCTTTGCAAATATCATCTTGTGGTTTAATATTTTTTTTAAAAAGATGTATGAGGTTTGATTTAATTACCAACATTCTTTTAAGAAGACAAAACAATAAATTTGCTAACGGTAATGTAAAAGTAGTACTAAAAAAACTTGTACAATCTAAATTTTAATTAAAATAAATTATCGATAGTAGTACTGTTTAGTTTTCATGTTTCTTATAATACATTACCAGGTCTGTTTCGATCTCATGTTTCTAATAATACATTACAAGGTCCTTTAATTCCTCCAACCATTTAAAATTACTGATTTACCTTTTACATATTATGTACAAATTACATTTTTATGCATGAACTTTTACATGTTTGCATATACCTAAAATTTATATTTACACTTCAAACTAATTATTTTGTATTATTTATAATAAAAATTTTATTATAGCCGAAATTTTTTTACATTTATTATTTTTTAAAATTATACTAAATAAGAGAGAAATAAATATGAATTTCAATTTTATTTCATTAAATAGTTTCAAGATTCTAAAATAACAATTTTAGATGTAAAATAATTTATTGGTATTACATATGAATTTTAATAAATGAATTTTAGTTTTATTTTAATATATTATTGAAAACAAATAATTAAATGGTGTGTTTTGTCATATAATAAGGATTATTAAATTATTTAGCCAATGTAAAATCGTACTTGGTAATTAAATCAAACCCCATACATCTTATTTAATAAATTGTTAAATCACATGGTGGTATTTGCAAAAAAAAAAAACTCAAACCACAAACTTTTTTTTTACTTTTACTTTTTATTATTTTTTTTCAAGACAAGATTGCCCTTTGGTCAATTTTGGTCAAAATGTCACGTCAGCAATAATAAACGACGTTAGTGAAAAGATCTTTTTTTGCTAACGGGAATGAAACATTGTACCTTTATTTGCAAACACTGAAATCACATACCTCTATTTACAAAAGTTGCAAACCACAAACATTATTTTTAAACTTTTCCCGAATTTAAATTGATAGTTAAGGTCTAAGGACATTTTTATATTAATACCTCGCTCATCCTCTCACAGAAAAAATATGTGCAACCCGACTTATCAATGATATCACAAGTATATATACACAAGTACACGTGTAAACATAATTACAATAATGTCAGCCCTCCCACAAGTTGAGCCATTAAAAAACAAAAGGCTCAATTTGGAGCAATTTTCAATTGATTCTGAAAGTGCATATGTCTAGAAGGAATTTCCAATTGGTTTTGGGTTAATGAATTATCAGGGGAGTATTTGGTTAAAGCGAAGAACCACAAATAGGTTAAGATTTATTGGCAATCGATTTTGCACCTAGTGTGTTTGGAGGTCCTCTCAAAGCCCTTTTTGCTGATGCATTAGCATTATGAGAAGCATTAAGCTAGGTTAAGTCTCTTGGGTGGTCGAATATTTTGTTTGAAAAAGACTCGTTGATCTAGGTTAAGATGTATTCTAAAATTTCTCCTCGGAGTCCTTAACTTGTAAGTCCTTGATGGACGAATTAGGTTGTTGCAGTCTTTCTTGTGTTTGTAGAGCGAAGAATCATTATGCTCATTTTTTAGCTCGAGCAGCTTGTTCTGTGTTTGATCATAGAGTGTGGTTTAGTAATCCGCCTCCCTTTCTTTGTAATGCTTTGATCAATTAAATCTTCCTTTTTTGTAAAAGAATATATATCTAAAAGGCTTAATAGTGTATTACCCCCTTGAACTTGTCTCCAATTAACCAGTAACACCCACAACTTTGAAACGTTACAAAACTCCCCCTAAACTTGCTTAATTGTATGAACTAACCCCAAATTGCTGACATGGCAGGGAGAGTGAGAGTCAAACTCTTAGGGGCGCGTGAAAGGCTTAAACAACGAAAAAAAAAACAATTAAAAAAATTAAAAAAACATTAAATACTATTGTTGTTTTACTTATATGCCCTCAATTAATGTAGTGTTTTAATGAAAAAACAGTTAATGCATTCTATATTTAGTTGTTGGCCCTAACAAGAACAGAATCACCTAGAGGGGGGTGAATAGGTGTCTATGTTGTAAACTGAAATTTTCTAAGTTTTTCAAGAAACTTAAATTTCAGAGTCAAATTTACTCAGAGTCAGAGGCAAGCTTACAGAAGCAGCTTCTGAGGGAAATTCTGCCTAAACACAGTTGGACTGTTTTCAGCAACAAAAGTTCAGAGATTGAGAACTTCTGGACGATCTTCTGAACAAAGACAATGATAATAAGAGAAAATCTGTTTCAGCACTAAATGTAGCAATAATAACAAGTATAAGAGGGAGAAAGAAGTTCAGGAGATCGTGATGAACAAGTCGATTTATCCAAGTTCGCCACAGAAGTCCTGTGACTACGTCTTGTCCCCTGAGGTCGCAGCCACCCGAGATTTTAAATCTACTATTCAGAACTTTTATGGCAAGTTCAGAAGCTCCTTTACATCAACAGAACATAAGCTAATTTCTCACTTAGTTCTGACTAGCCTAAAAAGAGTTAAAGGATTTCCACTAGAACAACAACACTCTATTTTCTGGATTTCTCACCCAACTCTAATCTCAACTAGATTTCTCTCTAAATCTAACTGAATATCATAAACGATATCAGTTTACAAGATTCCTATTATGAACTTGTTTTTCTTCACTCTCTCATTTAAACTTAAGCTATGCTAAGAAAGATTGAGAATGGAAAAAAAATGCTCTGTTTTCCTTGATCAAACAGAGCGTTGAGATTTTGCTCGATAATCACGCGTCGTTGATGCAGTGGAGCTCAGCTACTATTTATAGTGAATGAGGATGACCGTTGGTGAATTTGAATCTTCAAAGGAGATGACATCAGTTGTTGTAGCCGTTAATTTGTCAAATCCTCAAACGGTCTTCAAACACTTTGATTCCGTTAACCTTGTTCTTTAACTAAATCCGGTAAGTGATATGAAGTTGAAGATAAGGTTGACTGGAAACATTCTTCAATTGGATCAATAAAGGGTAGATAAGGAAATTCTGGTTTCGCTTTGTGTAGACAGGCGCGCTCCTTGAAAACATCTTTTTGAACTTTTGGCGCCTTGCATTAAATGCAAGTGTCAGAGCAATAAATGCTTAGCAAAACCCGTGACTTAGCTTCTGAAAGCTAATTCCAATTGTCTATACTTCTGATCGAATTGGTAGAAACTTTTGATTGCAAAGAACCTCTGAGAAGAGCTTTAACAGACTTCATAGCATCGAAGCGGAGAATCCAGCTTCTGATCATTGAAACATTGTCTTCAGCTTCCATCTCTTCTGAGTCCTCAAGCAAACCAGAAAAAGTTTATTCAGCACATGCTGAGTAACTTACATACAAACTTAACAAAAAATTGTTAGTCAGTACTAAACAGTATGTAAGAGAATTTTAACTTTCATCTTCTGAAACGTTTGGACATAAGCAAAACACTTAGGGTTCATCATTAGTAACTTAAAAAATAATAAATAGGGGTATATTAGTAAAGTGAGGCTTAGTTAGTAGTTATGTGCACATTTTATGGGACAAAAAATTAGTTATTTTGCACATAGTTTTGGGACGGAGGGAGTAAAAAAATTTTAAAAACAATCAACTTTTCATTTTCTCTCTCATGTTCTTCATTTTCATCTTATTCTTCATTTTTATTCTTTTTTTTCTTCTTCCTTTTCTTCTTCCTTTCCTTCTTTTTCTTTTTCTTTTCCTTCTTCTTCTTCTTCTTCTTCTTCTTTTCTTTTCCTTTTTCTTTGTTTCCAGATTCGGAAATCTGGAAGATTTGGATAATTTCCAGATCGGAAATTTGGAACTTCTGGAAAATTCCAGATTTCCGAGGGAAATCTGGAAATTCCCAGAAATTTCGACACGGAAATCTGGAAACTTTCCAGATTTCCGAATCTGGAATGTTTCAGAATTTCCGAATAAAAGAAAAAGGAAAGAAAAAGAAGAAGAAAAAAAAGAAAAGTAAAGCAATTTTAATGGATATAGAAAAAGAAAAAGAAGAAAAAAAAAGAAAAAGAAAGAATCAAAATGAAGAAAAAGAACATAAGAAGAAGAAGAAGAAGAAGAAGAAAAATTAATTTTTGTTTAATTTTTTTTTTTTTAAATTTTTTTTTTTATACATGCTGCCACGTGTCACGTGTGTAGTCCACTTTTTGGCTGCAACTATACAATATCGGATATGAGGGTTAATTGTTACAATTGAGAGTTTTTACGGGGTTAGTTCATACAATTAAACAAGTTTAGGGGGATTTTTGTAACGTTTCAAAGTTGGGGGTGTCACTTGTTAATTGGACACAAGTTTGGGGGGGGGGGGGGGTAATACCCTATTAAGCCTATTTAAAATTGAGGTATATATCACTAATTGATATTCCTTAAACGACTCATTCGCTTGTTATTCTTTTTAAATCGGAATTTAATAAATTGCTAAAATTTAAAAACGTTGACTTGTGTAGACAGATTAATTAACGTTGTGATCCCTTAATTAGGTTAAGTTTTAAGTTGGATTTTGATAATATATCTTAAATAAGATAGATTTTTCTAAAGTTAAGGTCTCCATTCAACCTCCATCTTAATTAGGGTAAAGGTTAAAAAAAAATCCATCTGGCTTCACTTTTTTTAAAAAATATGATTATGATTTACTTTTTGTCAAAATAATGATTGAGGTTTCACTTTTTAGCAAAAATTAGGTTTTTTTTTTTATTTACACTATTAAGTTGAAGAGTTTAAAAATGATACTACAGTAAAACCTCTATAAATTAATAAGGTCGGGACCGGGATATTTCATTAATTTAGCGATATATTATTATATCGATAAATTAATAATTTATTAATTTAAAGATGTTTTACGTATGACTTTTAAATTTTTAAGTCCAGTATACTAGTTACAATGTACATTAGTTAGAGATGAAAAACCAAATTACAATATATACTAGTTAGACGAATTTACATTCACAAATTAATTGAATTTATCAAGTTCATTGTAAGCGGCAACAACTCTTCACAACTTTTTGTTGCTATATGAAAAGACAATGCCCCAACTCTTAAGTGCAATGAGGAGATTTAAAGATAAAATCGTTATAGATTTGAAGTTCAAGAAAAAACAAATGAATATTGATTCATTTTTAACTAGACAATCTTGGAATTTTGAAGTGTATTACACATATATATATAGAAGTTTATAGTAATTATTAATTTATAGTTTCGTTGGGACCAATATATATACACTGAGGTTTCAAAAAAGTTATTATCTTATTATTTTATCGATTGATGTCGAATTTTACACTGGTTCCAAGTTGGGACTGGACAAATTATTAGTTTTATCGAGTTATTAATTTATCGAGTATTAATTTATAGAGGTTTTACTGTACATAGTCCAAGAAATACTAACATTTAAAGAAACTTTTTATTATGAGATCATTTAGATGGTGTTTCGTGAGGAGAGAGAATGTTAATGTTTAGAGAGAGAATGATTCAAACTGGTGATTTTCGAAAACCGAAAATGTGATTCCATAGAAAATAAGATATTAAACAACTTTAGTTCTTAAAATTTTCATTTTATCTATTTTTTTTTACAAAAATTATGAATTATGAATCCCTATTTTGACAAAAAGTAAATAATAATATTACTTTTGAAAATAAGTAAAATTACGTGGTGTATTTAACTTTACCCTTCTAATTATTACAATTCACCAACCGAAAGAAAATTTTTTGTCCAACCAACACATCATTCTCTTCAGATTACAGTTTACAAATATGGAAAAAGCCAACTAAGAAAGATAATTTCATTGCCTTATACCACTTTTGTCCCTCTCTTTTTTTCCAATCATTCACACTTTTTATCTATATATAATCCAAGAACTTAGCATGAAAACCTTTAGTACACATCAAAATGGCAAGAAAAAAGAAAACAAAGGGAAAGCAAAAGATAGAAATGAAAAGAATTGTGAATGAAGATGATAGGATCATCACATTCTCCAAAAGAAGATCTGGAATATACAAAAAGGCTAGTGAGCTAGTCACTTTATGTGGTGCTGAGATTGGTATTTTGGTTTTCTCGACAGTTGGGAAGTCGTTCTCCTTTGGTTGTCCTTCACTTGAGGCCATAACAAATCGTTTTTTCGAACAAAATCCACACCTCAATGACATCACACATCCACTCATCGAAGCTCACCGCAAGATGATGATTTACGAGCTTACTGAACAACATAACGAGACGTTGAGTAGTCTTGAGGCAGAGATAGAGAGGGGCGAACGGTTGAACTCCATGATGAAGGGAAAAATCAAGGAGACTAGTCATTGGTGGGACACTCCAATCAATGAGCTGAATGTTGAGGAGCTTCATAAAACGTATGCAATATTTGAAGACGTTCATACTAATTTATGCAAGAAACTCTCCGAGGCGAGCATCAATGGAGCATCTTCTTCCAATGCTCCTGCTCCGCCTCCTCCTCCTCCTCCTCCTCCAATGATGAACAATCCCATGGTTGACTCTAATGTGAATAAAAACCAACTTTCTTCCATGCCGCATGGTTATGGTTTTGGGCAGGCTTCTGAACCACAAGAATCGGCTTTGCGGAAATCTTATCCGCGTCTTGGTTAAAGTTAAGACTCCTCATCCAACAATTATGCTCTCACCATACATTATGTTCAAGGAATTTTAATAAGAAGAGCTCTCTATCTTGTTGTTTTTTCCCTTATTTCGTATTAAGTCAAATTCACTCAATAATATCAACTTTTATCGCATTAGACTTTTTTTTAGAACTTTATGAAGATCAATTTTTAAGCATATATTTACTAATTGATGGCGATCAAAGTTACTTCGCGATATCAGTACCATTTACTTGTATTGCTTTTGAGTGAGAAAATGGATATTGATTAAGAAGTTCATATGTAATTTACTTATGTTTAAAAGAAGCGAAACAAAGACTACACCTAATAGAGGATTAATCTAAATATATTTCGTCCTTATTATTTCTCATTATTAAGCATCTCAATTATTTATAAAAAGAAAACATCTCAATTAAATTCAATAATATTCACGGAAATAAAGTTTACATGATTTAAAATAACCATATATAATTTGTCTGGGAGGAATTCGGTTGTTTACTTTTCTCAAGGAATCACTGAATTACAAGCTTAATATAGTTAAAGCCCAAGAACATCTTTTTTGTATATATTATATTAATTTCTGATACACCTACTCACATAAATACCCATTGCATTTCAAACGTGCACAACACTTAGCCATCCCAAATATAATTGATCATGTAATCTTATTATAATTAACAGTTTTACTAACAAATCATATAAATATTCTGGCCCACTATGGTACCAAGTACTATAAATACTCTTTTTTTTTTCTTATTCATATTTTAAAGGCATAAACCATATACATGTCTTTAAATTTGGTAACGCTGACGATATTCATCGTCGGGGGCGCCATCCGCAGGAGGGTGTCAGTCAGGCCCCTCCCGACTGGGTCACCGGATATTTGAGGCGCACTTTCCCTTCTTCCATCTCTTTCCTCGACTGGACGGGCTATCGCGAGTACGACCTTTCTGATCGCGAGCCTATGGAGTTTATGCCTCCCGACACCACACATGTACGTGTCGGTCTCCCCTTTCTTCCATCTTTTTTTTTTTTTTTTTTGATGTTTTCTTTTCCGCTTCAGGTACCGAGGGACTCGATGGAGAGGATGGCCAGTCGATATCACTCCGCGCGTGCCACTTGGACCATACACGCGCAGTCTGGACGGGTATACATTTTGAATTTCCTCCTATCGGATTCGTTCACCTGTTTATGCGCATATGTATGTATGTATGTATGTATGTATGTATGTATGCATGCATGCATGCGTGTGTGTGTGTGTCCCTTTTATGATTGGATTTATTGGTATAGGATGCCATGGCGGCCATGTAAGCAGATGTAGCCGCGCGGGACGCCCAGATAGCGGACATGACTGGTCGATTGGCTGCTTTGGAGGTGGAGGAAGGTCGTCGGCAAGCCCGTCGCGCACGCAGACTGGCTCGAGGAGAGGGCGATCGTCGGAGACCGGGAGCTCACAAGATTAGCGTGTTTTCTAGCGACATTCTAGTTTTATTTTGATCAACTTTGTAACACATTCTTTACTTTATTTCTTTCGCCACATTCAACGTACACAACATTTATTACGTCATTTTAACTTAACAAAGGAAACTAACTCAGAACATCTCATCAAAGGATCGCTCGACTTTTGCTTTGTTTTCTCGCTTTTACGTGTGCCGCCTCAAGGAGTCGTATTTCTCGTTAATTCCCTTGCGCCTTATCGATGTTCAGGTTTTCTTCTCTTTGGATCCGAATTTTGACAGTCATTTGAACAGTTGACATCTTTCGGGCATCTTTTGATATACTGATTTCGGGTCCTTCCCTTTGAAAGGCGTGGTCTCTTTGTCTAACTTTTCCTTAAAGCGTTGTTGTATGTGTTATGATATTCCGGCGTCTTCTTGCACATCTTCAGGGGCTCTTGTCTTGGTTTAGCCTAAATTAGGCGTTTGAGGTTGTCTCTTAGGCACCTTGCGTTAATATTTTCCTTTTATGGTCCGTCTCGAGGCCAGTGTGTTCCTTGACCTGATCGCTGCCTAAGATGATCTTGAGGTTCGTCCCTTTTAACGAGCTGCCTTTATTGTTGCCTAGGTCGCTCTTTCGAGTTTTCAACCTAGCAGGCTTATATCTTTTGATTACGGTTTTTTCTACCCGGTCTTTCCGTGCGGATCTCTTGATTATGTCTTCGGTCTTGGGATACTTCCTTCGTTTGTCTGGACCATGTCTCAAAACGTTCTTCTTTTCGTGGGATGGGATTAAGGTATATTCTCAGTTTTAGTTCTGGTGTTAAGTTTTGTGACGCAAAATGAAACGAAGTAACGAGCACTCTTATTCATCAAAAGCAAACGTGTTACATTTGAGTTTAGACACTTTCTCGCTAAAGTTTTGATTAAGGTGAGACTGAGTAGGTCTTTCGAGCTCTTTCCTTCTTCATCCTCCATGATTCTTCCTCGATTTTTAACTTCTCTAGGTGTTCCACTAGGTCTTCAATCCATCGCTTCGGGATGGGTAGTGGATTATTTCTATCGATTGGAGGAGACCCTCGCCATGCTGTCGCATCACGTTCCCATGCTAATCTTTCTCTTTCTGACCACGGAATCGGTTCCCAATTTTCTTCCCTCGCTCCCTCTCCTTCCAGGGCTTGTGCTTGATTGGTTTCGGCAACAAGATTCGTTGTCGTCTTTGCTTGTTCTTTTATCGATTCGGCGCCGAGTGAGTTCACATGCCGGCCGAGTTCGTCGATTTCTTCTTCGGGGTTTATCTTGGTGGGTGTCGAAGGCATAATTCTTATTAGATTGGGTATCTCGATCTTTTCGTCAATGTGTTTCAGAACTTCCTCCTCCGTGAGCCCTGAACCGATCATCATGATTTGTGGAGGATTAGTCTCCAGTTGCTCAATCGAAGGATTTTCTTCGACGCTTGCGTCTCCGGGGTTCTCAATTTCTTCATTTTTGGTCATATCCTCAATCCTCTTACGTAATGCATCGCACTCGGTGGTAGGGTGTGAGAACACCTGGTGGTCATCGCAAAACCTTTTCATATTATCCGTCGTTTTGAGGACCACCGGCGGTCGGAGAGGGTGTATTTTTCCTTCCCGGTGTAGACGATCGAACTCTCTTTTAAGGTCTATGACTGAGGGACTCCCTCTTTCTCCTAGAGGAGGTTTCTGCCATTCGCTCAACTGTGTTTTCCGCATTTTGGTGATCAATTGAGGTTTGTGTCTTTGTGCCGCGTTTACTTCTTCTCGGGAGATCACGAAATTCTGATTGATGATTTCTTCCCCTATGCTTCGGACGATTTGGGAAAGATTCTTGAACAATTCGAAATTCTGATGTCGCGCCATACTCTCATTTCGGGGTGGTATTTCTTCAGTCCTCAGAGTTGTCCTCATATCTTCCTGAGAATATTCGTGATATTGGTTCTGGGTTGGTAATTCCTGAACCCTTTTCCGATCTAATCCTCCCATTGATGAGTAGAGGTTTCCTTTCCCTCTCTCGGGTCGGGGTACTTGGTAATCTCTTTCCCGGTCAGGGTTACAGGGACCGTATGTCTCTCTCAGGGCGTGAGGTTCATTTCTCTCTAGCTGGCCTGTCAAAATCCTTTTGCACCCTTCTTCGATGGCTTTGCCCATCATTCTCTGATATTCCGGAGTTTGCATCATGGATGTCAGTGCCCTGGTAATTTCGGCGGCCACGCTTGAAGCGGCATCGGGGATACCATTTGATTCTGCCATAGTTCTGCTACCTTTGGTCCCTTGGCTATTCTGCGTCCATGGTTGCTTTATGTGAGGAAAGTTTGCGTATACCCCTTTCGCTTCCCTTATTTATGTGATACATGTATGCGTGGTCCTATTGATCCTTTTCCCGCTTCAGTTTGCTTTAGCCTTCGTCCAAGGGCATTACCTCATGAATGCCTGGAGGCAACATCCTTGGACAGGGTCTTTGGCTTGTGTAGACACGAAAGATCGCATCATGGCCTATTTTATGGGATTTTTGTCACAGCCACGGGTCGTTCTTTCGCTTCTTTCTTTAGCCAATTTTACTGGTCTGGACATTCCTTTTGATTCAAACGTACTCCGTTTCGATCCTCGCAACCTTTTTCCTATTCGGGGTGGACATTTGTGACAATGCTTATTTGCGGGATTGTGACAGAGTGCCCTTTTGAATCAAAGGAATGTTCGGACAGCGGGGGTCGGACCTTCTACATTTTTTTTGCATGCATGATCAATCCATCAAACAAGAAGTTCATATGTAACTCCCTCTCATTCTTCGCGCGGTGCGTCTATGTCTTAGGTGGGTTTTCCCGACATCTTTCCTTTCGATGTCGGAACGCTCTCAACAGACGTAATTTTAAAAGATGTTTGGGGGTAGTTCCTAGTGGAGATATCTGGGCTGACTATATGAGGCTTCGGTCTCGTTTTATAGTACAAAAGGGTTCCCACGGCAAGATATACCTAGCGCCTCCCCATTTAAGGGTTTTGAGCAGTGTGTCGACGGTACAAGGCGGTGGGTGGTGTTATAGATCGACCCATGCGTCCCTTAAAGGAAACGACAGTGAGCACGACCCATAACACGCGTTGACCATTCGGGATTTTTCTTTTATGCATTATGAGAAAGCAATAACTCTGTTGTACAGAACTAGACTGTCAGAATGTTTCAGTTGTATCCCATTTTCACTTTTATAAAATCTTTTAAGAAAATAATTTTACAAATAGTGAAAACCAAACCTACATCCTTCTATTAATAAATTAACTTCAAGAAAATCGTACGTTGAAGTTAACTTACAATAGTAGAATATATTTTTGGTCCCCAGCAGAGTCGCCACTGTGAGCATAAGTGGTCGCTCATAGCGGCTTTAGCCTTCTTTGACTAGAGTCGCCACCCGGCCGACCGGGAAAATGTATGAACCAGTGTTTGTACCGATTGTTTTGAAAACCAGAGATGCTATATACGTTCGTGGATACAACTTATTAATTCCGACATTCCAGAACCCAGAGGATCTTTTAGTGCAACCTAACAGCTTATTGTCTTCATATTTATGATTTTCACACAAGAATAAGTAAATGCGCAAGTATTTGTGCGGTAAACCGCTGGGTGTCACGGTACTAAACCCTCAGAAGCTTACCCTCGTCGCGTGCCAGTGATTGCTCGCGGACTGATGCTCGTTGAAGAACGGAGACCTTTGATGAACCCTATGTGTTTTGATTATGTCCAAACGTTTCAGAAGATGAAAACTTAATACTTCCTTACATATAGTTTACTATTGACTAATAATTTTTTGTACTTAGTCTATGTGTAAGTTGCTCAGCAGGTGCTGAATGAATCTTTTCTGGATTGCCTAAAGAACTCAGAAGATCAGTTGCTGAAGTCAGAGTTTCAATTACTCAGAAGCTGGATACTCCGCTCTGAAGACGAAGTCTGCTAAAGCTTTCCTCAGAAGTTCTTTTCAATCAGAAGTTTTGCCAATTGTGATCAGAAGTCTAGTCAAGTAAATTTTTAGCTTCTGAAAGCTAAAGTCACGGGTTCTGGACAGCATTTAATGTTCTGACAAGTGCATTTAATGCAAGGCGCCACAAGTTCAAAAAGCTGTTTTGTTGGAGCGCGCCTGTCTGTTTAAAAGAAACCAGAATTTCCTTGTCTACCCCTTGTTGATCCAATTGAAGGATGATTCCAGTCAACCTCGTCTTTGATTTCAAATCACTTACCGGATTTAGTTAAAGTACAAGGATAACGGAATCAAAGTGTTTTGAAGACCGTTTGAAGATTTGACAAATTAACGGCTACAACAACTGATGTCATCTTCTTTGAAGATTCAAACTCACCAACGGTCATCTTCAATCACTATAAATAGTAGCCAAGCTCCAAAGCATCAACACACGCGTGATCATCGAGCAAAATCTCAACGCACTGTTCTAACAAGAAAAACAGAGCAACTTTTCCATTCTCAATCTTTCTTAGCATAGTCTTAGTAAAGTGAGAGAGTGAAGAAAAACAAGTTCATAGTAGGAATCTTGTAAACTGAGATCGTTTGTGATCTTCAGTTAGATTTAAAGAGAGAAATCTAGTTGAGATTAGAGTTGGGTGAGAAATCCAGAAAACAGAGTATTGTTTGTTCTGGTGGAAATCCTTTAACTCTTTTTAGGCTAGTCAGAACTAAGTGAGAAATTAGCTTAAGTTCTGTTGATGTAAAGGAGCTTCTGAACTTGCAAAAGTTCTGAATAGTGGATTTATAAAATCTCTGTAGGCTGCGACCTCAGGGGACAAGACGTAGTCACAGGACTTCTGTGGCGAACTTGGATAAATCGAATTGTTCAATCAGGATCTCCTGAACTTCTTTCTCCCTCTTATACTTGTTATTTTTGCTTCTGTGTACTTGCCTATATTTAGTGCTGAAACAGATTTCCTCTAAGTATCATTGTCTTTGTTCAGAAGACTGTCCAGAAGTTCCCAAATCAGAACTTCTGTTGCTGAAAAACAGTCTAACTGTGTTTAGGCAGAATTTCCCTCAGAAAGCAACTTCTATAAGCTTGCCTCTGACTCTGAGGAAATTTGACTCTGAAATTTAAGTTTCTTTAAAAAACTTAGAAAATTTCAGTTTTCAACTTTGACACCTATTCACCCCCCTCTAGGTGATTCTGTTCTTGATAGGGCCAACAAGTGGTATCAGAGCGAAGGTCACTTCGCATATTTACTAAAGATCTAACAATCTAAGTGTAAGATCCTATCAGAATCAATAGAGATGGCTAGTAGACACCAGCCTGAGAATTCTTCTCACTTCATAGTTCCAGAAGGTTCCTCTACTACTAGACCTCCATTATTTAATGGCAACAACTACTCATACTGGAAGAAAAGGATGATGTACTTCATCCAAGCTCAGAACATGAGTGCTTGGTATGTCATCACTAATGGTGATTTCATTCCCACCAGAATGGAACAAGGTTTAGGGAATGTTGTCATTCCTCAGAGAGAATATACAGATGACATTCTGAAAAAAACTCCAAACTAATGCTTCAGCAATAAATATGTTGCATTGTGCACTTACAGCTACTGAATATAACAAAGTTTCTTCTTGTGAAACTGCACAGGATATTTGGAACAAGCTGGAAGTCACATATGAAGGAACAGGAAAAGTGAAGCAATCTAAAGTCAACCAAC
The DNA here is from genome assembly GCA_028411795.1 of Euphorbia peplus. NCBI lineage: Eukaryota > Viridiplantae > Streptophyta > Magnoliopsida > Malpighiales > Euphorbiaceae > Euphorbia > Euphorbia peplus. Next base: position 21,383,702 of record CP110840.1, read on the forward strand.
TCATGAGAGAATATGAGTTATTTGAAATGCTTGATAAAGAATCTATTTCAGACATGAACTCTAGATTCACCAAGATAGTCAATGACTTGAAGAGTTTAGGAAAGGATATTGAAGAATCTGATCGAGTGAAGAAGATTGTCAGAAGCTTACCAAGGTCTTGGCAAGCCAAGAAGACTGCTATTGAAGAAGTTCAGGATTTGAGCTATTACTTGTACGATGAGCTCATTGGGTCCCTAATTACCCATGAGATGTCATTAAAGAATCATGACCTAAGAGAAAGGTCAGAAGGAAAAAGAGTAGTCCTGAAAGCAGAATCTTCTGAAGAATCCTCTGAAGATGAGGAACTGGCTATGCTGACCAGGAAGTTCAAGAAGGCCTTTAGAAAAGGCAGAGGTGGAAACTACAAGAAGCCTTTCAGGAGCTTTGACAAGAAAACTCCTGATTCTGGTGAAAAGTTCAAGAGAGATCCAAATAAGCCGATTGTGTGCTATGGATGTCAGCAACCGGGGCACATTAAGCCTAACTGTCCGGAGCTGAAGAAAGATAAGAAGAAGTTCAAGAAAGCAATGCTGGCTGCTTGGTCAGACTCTGAGACCAGCAGTGATCCTGAAGAAAAGGAAGAGCAAGCTCAGATATGTTTTATGGCTATTGATGAGCTAACTTCTGAAGATGTCACAGGAGAAACTTCCGCACCTCCTGAAGCTACATATGATTCCGAGGTGGCTCTGAGTGCTCCATCAATGTCAAAGCTGTGGTACATTGACAGTGGGTGCTCAAGGCATATGACGGGTGATGAAAAAGCATTCATCACATTTGATCCTAAAAGAGGTGGAAAAGTCAGCTTTGGAGATGCCCAGAAAGGAAGGATACTTGGTTCTGGATCCATAGGAACTAATCCTCCGATCGAAGATGTCTCCCTAGTCAGAGGCCTGAAGTTCAACCTCCTGAGTGTTGCACAACTGTGTGATAAAGGTAGAGATGTTGTCTTCAGCTCCTCTGGATGTAAAATCTTGGACAGTAAGTCAAGGGAAGTTATTCTAACTGCTCCTAGAGTTGAAAATGTTTTCATGCTGAATCTTGAGAATCTTTGCAAAAATATATGCTTGATGTCCAAAGAGGATACCTCCTGGCTCTGGCATAGAAGACGCAACTCATGTGAGCATGGACCTTCTGGCCAAAGTAGCTAGAAATCAATTGGTTGAGGGTCTGCCTGAAATTAGTTTTAAAAAGAATCATTTATGCAATGCTTGCCAATCTGGTAAACAATCCAGAAGCTCTTTTAAAACTAAGAAAGTCATTTCAACTAAAAGACCTTTGGAATTACTTCATATGGATCTTTTTGGCCCTGTTCAACCAATGAGCATGGGTGGAAAGAAGTATGCCTTTGTCATTGTAGATGACTATTCAAGATTCACTTGGGTCATTTTGCTGTCTAGCAAAAATGAGTCACTTGGATGTTTCTCAGTTCTGATAAAGAAACTTGAGAATGAAAGGAATGAAAAGGTTGTCCATATCAGAAGTGATAATGGTGGAGAATTCAAAAACTTTAGGTTTGAAGAATTCTGTGAAACCAAGGGAATTGATCATAACTTTTCTGCTCCCAGAACTCCTCAACAAAATGGGGTAGTAGAAAGGAAGAATAGAACTCTGGTTGAGATAGCCAGAACTATGATCAATGAACGAAGGCTTCCTAAGTACTTTTGGGGAGAAGCTGTGAACACAGCTTGCTATGTTCTGAATAGAGTGCTAATCAGAAGCATTCTGAACAAGACCCCTTATGAACTCTGGAAAGGTCGAAAACCTAAAATAGGTTATTTCAGAACCTTTGGTTGCAAGTGTTATGTTTTGAATACAAAAGAATATCTTTCAAAGTTTGATTCAAAGGCAGATGAGGCCATTTTTCTTGGTTACTCAACACATAGTAAAGCATATAGGGTTTTTAATAAGAGGACTCAAACTTTAGATGAATCTGTTCATGTACAGTTTGATGAGACTAACCCTGCAGATAGTAGAGCTCCTGATGAAGATGTAGTTCAAGCTCCTGAAGTAACATCTCCTGTTGAAGAAGATGTTTCTCCCAGAGTTGCTGAAGTGGTTCCTCCTGTTGCTGAACAAGCTCAAGATGAGAATCCCACTCCAGAAGTCAACTTCCTTCCAGAAGATGCTCCTATATATGATTCAACAAATGATGAACAGGTTTCAGAAGACTCATTGGATGTACCAAGAGAAGTTAGAACTCATAGGAATCATTCCTTAGAGAACATAATTGACTCTGTTCATAATCCTGTCATGACCAGAGCTCAGCTCAGAAGATACATGGGGAATGTGGCTTTTGTGTCACTTCTGGAACCCAAGGACTTCTATGAAGCTGCTGACGATGACTCCTGGTTAATGGCAATGCAAGAAGAACTTGACCAGTTCAAAAGGTCAGAAGTTTGGACTTTGGTTCCCAAACCTAACAACATAAAGGTTGTTGGAACTAGATGGGTTCTGAAGAACAAACTTGATGAATTTGGAAATGTTGTGAGGAACAAGGCAAGGCTTGTTGCTCAAGGTTACAGTCAGCAAGAAGGCATAGATTATGGTGAAACTTTTGCTCCTGTTGCAAGATTAGAAGCCATTAGAATCTTATGTTCTTTTGCATCATACAAAGGTTTTAAGCTCTTTCAAATGGATGTGAAAAGTGCATTCTTGAATGGTTACATTGATGAGGAAGTCTATGTGTCTCAACCTCCTGGTTTTGAAGATCCTAAGTTACCTGATCATGTGTACAAGCTGAAGAAAGCATTGTATGGACTGAAACAAGCTCCCAGAGCTTGGTATGAGAGACTGACAAAGTTCCTTCTGTCTAAGGGATTTGTCAGAGGCTGTGTTGATACAACTCTGTTCACTCTGAAGAAGAACAAAGATATCCTTATAGCTCAGGTATATGTTGATGATATTATATTTGGTGCTACTAACGAATCTTTGTGCAGAGAGTTCAGTGACCACATGAAGGCTGAGTTTGAAATGTCTATGATGGGAGAATTAACCTTCTTCTTAGGACTTCAGATCAAGCAAAGTAATGATGGTGTGTTTATCAATCAAGCCAAGTACACTAGAGAAGTGCTGAAGAAATTTGGCATGATGGACTCTAATGCTGTTGATATTCCAATGGATGTCAGCAAAGACATTGATGATGAAGAGAAAGCTGGTAAACCTGTAGATATAAAAACCTACAGAGGTATGATTGGTTCTCTTTTATACCTAACCGCCAGCAGGCCAGATATACATTTTGCTGTGTGTTTTTGTGCTAGATATCAATCAAAGCCAAGAGAAATTCATGATGTTGCTGTCAAAAGAATTCTCAGATATCTTAAAGGCACACCAGAAGCTGGTTTGTGGTATCCCTGTAGTTCTGATTTCACTCCTATAGGATACACATACTCTGACTATGGTAGAGATAAATTGAAAAGGGTCAGCACTTCTGGTGGTTGTCATTTTCTGGGGGAGTGCCTAGTCTCCTGGCATAGCAAGAAGCAAACCTCTGTGGCTCTCTCAACTGCTGAAGCTGAGTATGTTGCTGCTGGAAGTTGTGTTTCTCAGATGCTCTGAATCAAGCAACAAATTGCTGACTATGGAGTCATCCCTGGAACAATTACAATCTACTGTGATAACAAGAGTGCAATTGATCTTTCAAAGAATCCTATTCAGCACAGCAGGATGAAGCATGTTCATATTAGGCATCACTTCTTAAGAGATCATGTTCTGAAGAAGGATATTATCATTACTCATGTTCCCTCTGAAGAGAATCTTGCTGACATGTTTACTAAGCCTCTGGCTGGTATGTCTTTCAGCAACTTACGAGAAGGCATTGGTATGACTTATCCTCTTCAATAACTTAGTTTAATTATTTCTATGTATCTTAAGGGTTTAATCGTTTAAGATAATTAAGTGATAATTAATTCTAATCATGATTTGACACTTAAGCATGCGTTATCTACTGCATTTTACGGCGCTGTTCTGTGTTTAACGGTTATCTGTTCCCTTTTAAACGGTGTTTATTTGCTTTTTGAATGGGAACGGTTTCTTGTTTGGGTATAAATAGAGGTTTTCCATACTTAGAAGTTTTTACTCTCATTTTCTTTGCTATTAGAATTTCCATAGATTTTCTGTGTTCTCCTCTCTCTAAAACCTTAACCTAATTTCTTAAATCTTCAAAATGGCTCAAGAAATCACTGTCACTCACATCTTCACCACTGAATCCAAAAAGAAAGTTAGCGAATCTAGGGTATTCACCTCTAGGTTCCTAGATGATGAAGTTAAATCCACTGAACCCATTTCTAACTGGCTTAGCACTCAAAACTGGAATTCATTCGTTTCTCTCGATGAATTTATCTATCCAAAGTTAGTCATCGAATTCTATCAGAACCTTCATTTCTTTTCTAATGAGGAGGATGTTCTACACTCTGTCGTCGGTCAAGTTGAGATTGAGGTCAGCCGGGCTTCTATTTCTCAAGTGATTGGTGTTAATGATGAAGGAATCATCATTGGTGATGATGGTTCAGCAGATGGTTTTACAGAAGTTAACTAGGCTAGACCAGATCTAAGTGCCAAGGAAACATATGCCACCTGGCTCACTCAGCACCAGAGGTGGGCACACTATTTGACAACCAATGTTTTCCTTCCGAAGGCTGGAGGAGTTAATTGTGTTTCCAACAGGGAAAGGGTGTTTATGTGGCACTTGGTCAACCAGAAGAAGATCAACTTACCTGCCATGCTGATAAGGCAGATGAAGAATGTAACGACCGTGAGTGCATTAGCATATGGCTCACTCCTGACAAGGTTGTTTGAGGCAGCCTCTGTTGAGATTTCAGGAGAAGGTGTTACGAGTAAGAGTACGGTTCTGAAGATGCATACCTTCAGAAACCTGAGTTTTGGTGTGACTCCGAAGAAGAATGAGAAGGGCTCCTCTGTGAGTATTGCTCAGAAGGAAATTGTTGAGGCTGCTGCTCAGAAAGGAAAGAATGCTGCCAAGAAGGGCAAGGGAAAGAAGGGATCAAGTAAGTTGGTCCTGAACGTTGAGAAAGTGGTTGTCTCAGAACCTCTTCCCACGATGGTTCAAACAACAATCAGTGTTGAACCCTCTGGCAAGATTGTTGCTGAGAAGGAAGCTCAGGATGCTGAAGCTGAGAAGGTTGCAAGAGTTGTGGCTCTTGCTGATCAGAAGAGAAAGCAGAAGGAAGCAGAAGACAAGTTAGCAGCTGAAAGAGAAATTGCTGCAAAGGCTAAGGCTGATGCAAGAATCATTGCATGCGCTGCTGAACTTGAGAATGTGGAGTTCTCAAAGAATGTTGAGACTTCAGAGGATGGAGAAGAGCTTGAGAATATCTCTCTCTGTACTCGGATTAGCTCAAAGGCTGTTGAAGAGGATGAGGACTCTGAAGATATTCCTCTCTCCAGAAGAATCCCAAGGAAGAAGATGTCAGCAAAGAGAAGGTCTCTGATCAAAAAGGACCTCTCTATTGCTTCGAGTACTGAACTGGAAGAATCAATTCCTGAAAAAGAGGACTTGGTTGATGACGAAGACATGATGGATGTGTCTGGTGAGAAGGATGCTGATGCTCCTGTTATTGAAGAACTGACTGAGGATAGTGATCAAGAGCCTGATACTATCATTCAGAATGCTATGAACTTTGCTGAAAACATCGACACTGATGATTTTCTGGATAACGTTCTTCTGGGTCAAGGGAGAAATCCTGGTGAAAGAGATGCTTCTGAAACTCTGTTCAGAATGGCTCATATCTTTGCTGAGCCCATTTCAACATTTGATCCAAACCTCTCTGAACAGGTTATTCCATCTTCATTTCATACTTCTCATCCATCCTCTCCTCATACTCCTGACCCATCTCCTTCACTACCTTCTGTCACAGAAGTTAGTGATTCTCACACTTCTATTCCTCCTACAACTTCAACTTCTGAGGTTGTATCTCCTCCAATTATTCCTCCTTCTGGATCCTATTCAGAAGTGAATCTAAATTCTGCTCCCATCTTCACTGATTCCATAGCCACATCCACTACCTCCTCCATACCTACTTCCTCTGTAAGTCCATCAATTGGATTTACTGCTCCATCTTTCTCACTGCCATCTACTTTACCTTCCATTTCTCCTACCATTTCTTCCTCTACCACCAATACCATCCCTTCCTTAAACACTCAAATTCCTCCTCTCTCAACCTCTGGACATGCACCTCCTGTGTGTGATCCCTTAACTACCTCCTCCACTACTTCGTGCATTGCTGGGTTGTCATCCAACTATGACTTCCTGCGCAAACACATGAACCGAGATAATCTGGATACCAGGTTTGGTCGTTTTGGATTCATGGGCAGAGCTTCTGGTATATCCGAAGCTGGTGGTGCTCCTAGTGTTGAGGAGTTGAGAAGCATGAGTCAGAGTGGCTCTGATGAACTGCTGAATAGATTTGCTGGTATGGGGCAAAGGACTTCTGCTGCTGACATGTATGCTCAGGGCATTGTGCTGCAAGAATTACATTCTTTGAAAGCTCAGAACCTGCAGCTCATGACTATGCTTCAAATGCAGGATCCTTCTGTTTACATACGCAATCTTTCTACACTTCATCTAGCTACATATGAAGAGCTGTACAAGTAGAGAGAATTAGCTCTGACTCTTCCTTCTCTGGATAACATTGCTCTTGCTTTTTCTCTGAAGGTCAATGAGAATCTGGAGATATTGACAGAAGAAGTCAAGGAAGCAAATGAGCATTATGAGGCTCATGAGAAGATGCTCCCAAGTAAGATTGATGACCTGCAAAGTACTGCCAATCACATTCTGAGAGAAGTGAAATCTTCTGCTCAAGGTTCATCATCTTCCGGGGCTGCTAAGATTGTATATGACATCACCCCTGATCTCAACAATAGACTCTCCAACATTGAGTCTGCTGTATCTGCTCAGAACGCACAAATTGCTGAGCTTACTGAACTTCTGAAGGTTATGCACACTCAAGCACGAGAACAAGAGAAGACTCTTCACAATTGTTATAGGTTTGTTCGAGGACAGACTTATATTCAGAATGAGCATCTCACTGCTGCTGTGTATGCTAACAATAGGTTGATCAAGCTCCTTCTTGATGATGTTCAGAAACAGCGACCTATGTCTGGTCAGACCTTTGATCATATGAAGACCATTGATGATGACTTCAGAAGACGAATGGATATGATCAATACTGTGCGACCAACTCCTGTGCAATATCAGACTGCTCTGAATGTTCAGCAAAAATTGAAATCTCAGGGTGCTCTTGGTGTTGCTGTTGGTTCTGGTCAAACGGGGGAGAAGTCTGGTCAGAAGAGATCAAGTGCTGCTGAAGGTTCCAGTGTTGTTCCTCCTCCTCAGAAGAAACCTAGGAACTTGTAATCTTTTAGGACTTAAGCTTCTTAGCTAGGTTCTGGGTTGGGTAGTCTTTGTCTTAGGACTTTTCTACTCTTCTGATTATTCTGTTTCTTATGTTGACTTCTGAATTAATTTATATACACTGAATCTTCCTTATACTCTCTTATGTCTCTGACTTCTTACTTTTTGCTTATGTTTCTGTTTTGACTTAGTAAATTTTACTTCATTAAATCTAACAACTTAATCTTAAGTCTTTTTAAGTCTACAGATTGATGAAGTTCACCATTTACACTAAAATGGGGGAGTTAATTTACTCAGAAGTCATGAAACATTAGCATCGGGAAGTCTTTTTCTAAACCTCATGTTTTCTTTTACCTTCTGACCATGGTTTGTCCATAACCAAAATGGGGGAGAATGATGAACCCTATGTGTTTTGATTATGTCCAAACGTTTCAGAAGATGAAAACTTAATACTTCCTTACATATAGTTTACTATTGACTAATAATTTTTTGTACTTAGTCTATGTGTAAGTTGCTCAGCAGGTGCTGAATGAATCTTTTCTGGATTGCCTAAAGAACTCAGAAGATCAGTTGCTGAAGTCAGAGTTTCAATTACTCAGAAGCTGGATACTCCGCTCTGAAGACGAAGTCTGCTAAAGCTTTCCTCAGAAGTTCTTTTCAATCAGAAGTTTTGCCAATTGTGATCAGAAGTCTAGTCAAGTAAATTTTTAGCTTCTGAAAGCTAAAGTCACGGGTTCTGGACAGCATTTAATGTTCTGACAAGTGCATTTAATGCAAGGCGCCACAAGTTCAAAAAGCTGTTTTGTTGGAGCGCGCCTGTCTGTTTAAAAGAAACCAGAATTTCCTTGTCTACCCCTTGTTGATCCAATTGAAGGATGATTCCAGTCAACCTCGTCTTTGATTTCAAATCACTTACCGGATTTAGTTAAAGTACAAGGATAACGGAATCAAAGTGTTTTGAAGACCGTTTGAAGATTTGACAAATTAACGGCTACAACAACTGATGTCATCTTCTTTGAAGATTCAAACTCACCAACGGTCATCTTCAATCACTATAAATAGTAGCCAAGCTCCAAAGCATCAACACACGCGTGATCATCGAGCAAAATCTCAACGCACTGTTCTAACAAGAAAAACAGAGCAACTTTTCCATTCTCAATCTTTCTTAGCATAGTCTTAGTAAAGTGAGAGAGTGAAGAAAAACAAGTTCATAGTAGGAATCTTGTAAACTGAGATCGTTTGTGATCTTCAGTTAGATTTAAAGAGAGAAATCTAGTTGAGATTAGAGTTGGGTGAGAAATCCAGAAAACAGAGTATTGTTTGTTCTGGTGGAAATCCTTTAACTCTTTTTAGGCTAGTCAGAACTAAGTGAGAAATTAGCTTAAGTTCTGTTGATGTAAAGGAGCTTCTGAACTTGCCATAAAAGTTCTGAATAGTGGATTTATAAAATCTCTGTAGGCTGCGACCTCAGGGGACAAGACGTAGTCACAGGACTTCTGTGGCGAACTTGGATAAATCGAATTGTTCAATCAGGATCTCCTGAACTTCTTTCTCCCTCTTATACTTGTTATTTTTGCTTCTGTGTACTTGCCTATATTTAGTGCTGAAACAGATTTCCTCTAAGTATCATTGTCTTTGTTCAGAAGACTGTCCAGAAGTTCCCAAATCAGAACTTCTGTTGCTGAAAAACAGTCTAACTGTGTTTAGGCAGAATTTCCCTCAGAAAGCAACTTCTATAAGCTTGCCTCTGACTCTGAGGAAATTTGACTCTGAAATTTAAGTTTCTTTAAAAAACTTAGAAAATTTCAGTTTTCAACTTTGACACCTATTCACCCCCCTCTAGGTGATTCTGTTCTTGATAGGGCCAACAACCTTTTCTGGGAGGAACCTCGAGGAACCGGAATTGCATGTGCGTTCTCCGGTGTGGTAACTGGAAACAGGACTTAGTCGACCCTAGCGAGACTGCGAGTGATGCCTGGATTGGAAACTCTTGATAATAGGGGTACTGTTTTTGGTGGTCAGGAAGACCTTTTCTGAGAATATTTGAAGAAAGTACTCTCAAGCTCGGACTCTAGCAATTCTTTTCTGTATCAGAGGCAACTTTAGGCAACTCGGAGGCAACTTTATCAGAGGCAACTTATATCGGGTCAAGAATTGTTTTAGAACGAGCTAGAGAGAGAAGAGAATGAGTGTTTGTTGGTGAATTGAATGAGAAATCCGGAGGGTTTATATAGGTTTCCTTGTGACCGTACGGTCACAAGGTTGTGACCATATGGTCACTGTTTAGTGACCGTACGGTCACTGGCTTCGCCCGTCTCAGATCTAAATTTGGATCTGAGCCGGACGTTACCGGACACCCGGCCAATGTCGTTTGGAAGCTTGTACACGTGTCACTTTTCTCATTGGACCGCCCAGCCACGTGGCAGATAAGGATTGGGTCGCTATCTGCCACGTGGCAGTGACCGTACGGTCAGATGTATGTGACCGTACGGTCTCAACCAATAGTGTTGTGACCGTACGGTCTTTGATGAATAGTGCTTGTGACCGTATATTCTTTTGTGATCAAGGATTTTCTCATGAGCATGAAAGTGCCACACTCATGGTCCCGAGGAGCGGGCGGAAGAGGTTATGGTCCCGAAAAGGCGATCCGTTCTACGACGAGCATCAGCATTTGAGCAGCCGGCGCGACGAGGAGCTCATAGTTTGATTTCATCATCGGGTTCGAAAACCAGTGCTCACAGTCGCGCTAGCTGCTCAAATACTGATACTCATCGGAGAAGGATCACGTTTTTAGGGATATAACCTCTTCCACCCGCATCTCGGGACCATGAGTGTGGCACCTTCACGCTTATGAGAAAATCCTCGTTCACGAAAATACGTACGGTCACAAACACTATTCACTAAGGACCGTACGGTCACAACACTGTATGTTGTGACCGTACGGTCACAAACCCTCTGACCGTACAGTCACTGCCACGTGGCAGACAACAATCCAATCCTTATCTGCCTCGTGGCTGGCGGTCTAATGAGAACGTGACACGTGTACTAAAATCCAAACAACTTTGGTCGGGCCTTGTAAGGTCCGGCCGGACCTTAGGTGAAGCCCGTCTCAGATCCAAATTTGGATTTGAGACAGGCAAACAAGTGACTGTACGGTCACAAGATATCCTATAAATACCCCCCGGATTTCTCATTCAATTCACCAACAAATACTCATTCTCCTCTCTCTCTCTCTAGCTCGTTCTAAAGCGATTCTTGACCCGATAAAAGTTGCCTCTGATAAAGTCGCCTCTGTTGTTGCCTAAGGTTGCCTCTGATTAAGAAAATAATTGCTAGAGTCCGAGCTCGAGAGTATTTTCCCGAAATATTCCCCGAAAAGGTCCTCACGACCACCAAAAATATTCCCCCTATTATCTAAAATCCCAAATCCTAGGCACCACTCGCAGCCCCGCTAGAGCTGATTAAGTCCTGTTCCTAGCTACTATTCGGTGGACGCCCTACGCAACTCCGGCCCCCAAGGTTCCTCCTTGAAAAGGTCTCTGGTCTTCAACGAGCATCAGTCCGCGAGCGATCACTGGCACGCGATGAGGGTAAGCTTCTGAGGGTTTTGTACCGTGTCACCCGGCGGTTTACCGTACAAATGTTTGCGTATTTAAATACTTCTGTGTGATAATCATAAAAGTCAAGATAATAAACTGTTAGGCTGCATTAAAATTCCTATGGGCCCTGGAATGTCAGAATTAATAAGTTGTATCCACAAACGTAAATAGAATCTCTGGTTTACAAAAAAATTGGTATAAACACCGGTTCGTACAATTTCCCGGTCGGCCGGGTGGCGACTCTCGTCAAACAAGGCTAAAGCCGCTATGAGTGACCACTTACGCTCACAGTGGCGACTCTCCTGGGGACCAAAATATATTCTACTATTATAAGTTGACTTCAACGTATGATTTTCTTGAAGTTAATTTATTAACGGAAGGATATGTATTTGGTTTTCACTTTTTATAAAATTATTTCTTAAATTATTTTATGAAGAGTAAAAATTGGGATACAACCGAAGCATTATGACAGTCCATGGCTATATACAGAGTTATTGCTTTCTCATATTGCATAAAACAAAAATCCCGAATGGTCAACGTGTGTTATGGGTCGCGCTTACTGTCGTTTCCTTTAAGGGACGCATAGGTCGATCTGTAACACCACCTACAGCCTTGTATCGTCGACACGCTGCTCAAAACCCTTAAATGGGGAGGCGCTAGGTATATCTTGTTGTGGGAACCCTTTTGTACTATCAAACGAGACCGAAGCCTCATAAAGTCAGCCTAGATATCTCCCCTAGGAACTACCTCCAAATATCATGTAAATCACGTCTGTCGAGAGCGTTTTGACATCGAAAGGAAAGATGTTAAAAGAAACCCACCTAGGACAGAGACGCACCGCGTGAAGAATGAGAGGGAGTGACGACTTTGTGTGTTGACAACTTGTTTGATTGCTTGATCATGCATACTTAAGAGCATATAAAAGGTCTGAACCCCGCCGTCTAGACGTTTCTTCGATTCAAAAGAACACTATGTCGCAATCCCGCAAATAGCATTGTCATAAATGTCCACTCCGAATAAGGAAAGGGTTGCAAAGAATGTGACAGAGTGCGATTTAAATCAAAGGAACGTCCGGACCAATGAAATGTCGGTTAAAAGAGAAGCGAAGGAACGACCCACGGCTAAAATAAAACCTCGTAAAAAACATGCCGTGATTCGATCTCTCGTGTCTACACAAACCAGAGACCTCGTTTAGAGATATTATCTTCGTCATTGCACGTCCGCGAGGTAATATTCTCGAACAGAGTCCGACAAGCCAAAAACGGGGAAAAGACTCGTAAGACCATGCATACATACACTACACGAATCAAGAGGGGTGGAAGACTCACACGATTCTTCCTCACATAGAGCGGCCATGGACGCAGAGCAGCCAAGGACAAAGGTGAATCAAGAGTTGGTCAAAGGCAAGATGGCAGAATCAAATGGTATCCCTAATGCTGCCTCAAATGTGGCCATCGAAATCACCAGGGCACTAACATCCATGATGCAGACTCCGGAATATCAGAGAATGATGTGTAAGGCCATCGAGGAAGGGTGCAAGAAAATCCTAACATGCCAGCTGGAAAGAAACGAACCTATGCCCGAGAAATCCCGCATCTCAAAGGAGACATATGGTTCAGATATCCTAAACAGAAAAATGGATTACCCTATACACCATCCCAGTAAAGAAAAGAAAAACTACCACACATCGACGGGAGGATTAGACCGGAAAAGGGTTCGAGAACTGTCAACTAGGAGCCAATATCATGAATATTCCCGAAAGGAGGAAGTACCTATGAAAATGGGATCAACTCCGCTATCTCATCCAAGAACCGAAGGAATACCTCCTCAAAATGAAAACATGGTGCGATACCAGAACTTCGAGTTGTTCAAAAATGTCTCCCAAGTCGTCCAAAGTATAGGAGAAGAGATTATCAATCAGACCTCCACGATCTCTCCAAGAAAGATAGGTGCAATGCAAAGATACGAATCTCAATTGATCGCGAAAATACGGAGGGCGCCGTTGGTCGAACGTCAGAAACCTCTCTTGGAAGACAACAAGGTGACCTTAAACATGAACCTCAAGGAAGAGTTTGACCGTTTACACCGAGAAGGAAGAATACACCCTGTCAGGCCACCGGTAATCCTCAAGACGACAGACAACATGGAAAGGTTCTGCGATTACCATCAAATTTTCGCACATCCTACCATTAAGTGCGACGCGTTGCGGAGGAACATCGAGGATATGATCGAGAATAAAGAAATAGAGAGCTCTAAAGACACATGTGCCAAGGAGGACTCCTCGACTGGCTGTTATGAGACCCTTCCCCCACAAATCATGATGATTAGCTCAGGACTCACAGAAGAAGAAGTCCTGAAGCGCATTGATGGAGAGACCAAGACGCCTGTCCTAACAAATCCCTCCTCCTCACACGGGCCATCAAAAATGGTACATCCAAAACTTACCCAAATCAAGACGGGCCCTAAGAAAAAAACCGACAAGTTCGGCTGGCATACAGACTCGCCTGATGATGGACTAATGGAAGAGCAGACAAAGGCATCAACTAGCCTTGTCATCAAACCCGATCAAACACAAGTGTCGAACTTAGTCCCGAGCTTCGAAGGGGGAAAAGCATCAGAAGGAAATTGGGAACCAATTCCGTGGCCAAAAGAGGAAAACTTGGCTTGGGAACGTGACGCGGTGACATGGCGAGGATCTCCTCCAACCGATAGGAATAACCCACTGCCTCTTCCAAAGCGATGGATTGAAGATCTCGTGGAACATCTAGAAAAACTGAAGATCGAGGAAGAATCATGGACAATGAAGAGGGAGAACAACCGAAAGAAGTACCCAAGACTAAAGGCTGGACCACAAAATCCGCACGAAAAGACCCGATGGAAGGAAGACCTTAAGTAAACACAAAAGACGGAAGCTTGCTAGGTCAAAGATCCGAAAGAACGGCCTAGGCAACAATAAAGGCGGCTCACTAAGATGATAAACCTTAGGATCATCTTAGGCAACAGTTAGAGCAAGGAATGCATTACCCTCGGGGAAAAGCATAAAAGGACATATCCCGGCGTCAGCCCCGGTAACCCTGAGAACCACCCTCAAACACTCATCCGACTTGGCTAGCTAGTCCAACCATGAGACGGGCTCACAGAGATATCCATTGAGAAGGACAAAGGATAGATGGAATAGCCATCCCCTAAAGGTCAGAAGATGCCGAGGAATCACACACACGACACGATATCAATAGCGAACATGAATCTGTGCACATAACTATAAAAGAAGGAGATTCAAGAAAAGATAAGACAAGGAGATCAAGTTTTGAAGAGAAACCATAAATCAACCGTTAGAGCAATAAAGGACGCGCGCAGCTAAGCAGATCCCGATCATAGGAAATAGGCAATGTGTTGTTCAAATAACTGCCGAAAGTTCTAAACCGAAAGAAAGGTGACCCACCATCAAAGAGGGCACGCTCGGAATAGACACAAGAATAGAAGAAACAAGAGTTTGGGTCTATGAAGCGGCACACGCGAAATCTAGAGACCAGAGCAAAAGGCGGATAATCACCTCACAACGGGTTCTTAGTTCATTTTACCTAAAAAAAAAAAACGGTGTAAATGAATATTATGTACGTTAAACGTAATAAGCAAAATACAGTAAAGAATGCATTGTTAAAATATCGCGAAGTTAAACTAAAAATCAAAAATAGGTTATGATGTCACATAATGTACACATCGATAAAAAACGCTAATCGTGAGAGCTCCCCGTCTCTGATCCTCGACCCCCCTCTCCTTGGGCCAATCTACGGGCACGTCGAGCCTGTCGGCGACCTTCCTCCACCTCCAGAGTAGCCAGCCGACCAGTCTGCTGCCATGGCCGCCATAGCATCCTGCACCCAGAAAAATCCAACCATGAAAAGGAACGCACACACATACATACATACACACATACATTCATACATACATGCATGAATAGGTAAAATGATCCAGTGCGAGAAGAGTCGGAATACATACCCTGCCAGATTGCGCGTGCATGGTCCAGGTAGCACGGTGTGAGCGTAAGTGGTCGCTCATAGCGGCTTTAGCCTTCTTTGACTAGAGTCGCCACCCGGCCGACTGGGAAAATGTACAAACCGGTGTTTGTACCGATTGTTTTGAAAACCAGAGATTCTATTTACATTCGTGGATACAATTTATTAATTTCGACATTCCAGTGACCCAGAGGATCTTTAATGCAGCCTAACAGTTTATTATCTTGATATTTAGGGTTATCACACAGAAATATTTAAATGCGCAAATATTTGGACAGTAAACCACCGGGTGACACGGTACAAAACCCTCAGAAGCTTACCCTCGTCGCGTGCCAGTGATTGCTCGCGGACCGATGCTCATTGAAGAACGGAGACCTTTTCAGGGAGGAACCTCGTGGGCCGGAGTTGCGTAGGGCGTCCTCCGGAATGGTAGCTATGAACAAGACTTAATCAGCTCTAGCGGGGCTGCGAGTGATGCCTAGGTTTGAAAGTTTGATAATCGGGAATATATTTTTGGTGGTCGTAAGAACCTTTTCTGGGAATATTTTTAGGAAAATACTCTCAGGCTCAGACTTTCAGCGACTCTTTTCTGTATCGGAGGCAACCTTAGGCAACAACAAATGCAACTTTATCAGAGGCAATTTTTATCGGGTCAAGAATCGCTTTAGAACGAGCTAGAGAGAGAGAGGAGAATGAGTGTTTGTTGGTGAGAAATGATGAAAATCCGGGGGGTATTTATCGGTTAGCTTGTGACCGTATGGTCCCAATTTGGTGACCGTACAATCACATGTTTCGCCCGTCTCAAATCTAAATTTGGATCTGAGCCGGGCTTCACACAAGACCCGGCCAATGTTGTTTGGATTTTAGTACACGTGTCACGCTCTGATTGGACCGCCAAGCCACATGGCAGATAAGGACTGGATTCTGTCTGCCACGTGGCCGGGACCGTACGGTCAGAGACTTTGTGACCGTACGGTCTCAACGAACAGTGTTGTGACCATACGGTTCCTAAGGAATAGTGCTTGTGACCGTTTACATTTTTGTGATCGAGGATTTTCTCATAAGCATGAAAGTGCCACACTCATGGTCCCGAGGAGCGGGCGGAAGAGGTTATAGTCCTGAAAAGATGATCCGTTCTCTGATGAGCATCAATATTTGAGCAGCTGGCGCGACGAGGAGCTCATAGTTTGCTTTCATCATCGGGTTCGAAAACCAGTGCTCACAGTTTGCCCCTCGCTTCTTTAGGAGTGTCTAAGGTGATTACATTGTTTTGTAAGACCTGTCAGACAGTCTCAATGAAGCGAAACAAGACTTACTGCGTGTGTGCTAGTGTTTTGAAAGTGAGTTTAGAAAACTTACCTGCAGTTCTGGCCTACGGCATCCATTCTTCTATAATCTTACTGTAAGGCCGACTAACTGTTTCTGTTGTGTACCTCGACGAGGATTTTCCGTAACCTTTAATAGCGCCTCGAGCATGACTTGAGGACTTTTAGTAACTTCTGTAGCTCTTAGTAACCTTCCATAACGCCTCGGGCATGACCCGAGGATTTAGTAACCTCCTGTAGCTCTTCTTCATAGTACATCGGGCACGACCCGAGGATTTAGTAACCTCTTGTAGTTCTGGATAATCTCGATAAACGCCTCGGGCGTGGCCCGATGATTTAGCAACCTTTCGTAGCTCTTCTTCGTAGTACCTCGGGTACGACCCGAAGATTTAGTAACCTCTTGTAGTTCTGAATAACCTTTTCATAGTACCTCGACGAGGATTTTCCGTAACTCTTGATGGTGCCTCAAATTTTTGGTTCGAGGACTTTCGGTGACTTCCGTAGCTCTTGGTAACCTTTTTATAACGCCTCGGGCGTGACCCGAGGATTTAGCAACCTCTTGTAGCTCTTCTCCATAGTACCTCGGGCACGACCCGAGGATTTAGTAACCTCTCGTGGCTCTGATTCATTCTTGATTTCCAACCTTTTCTTCTTCAGATAGTGTCGAACACTTTGTCCCACCAGTCTTATCTGAGTGCTGGTGGTCTTGTCCTAATGTCGGTCAGTTGTGTCACTCTCTCTTCCACTCTTGATCTTCAATTGACCTGGGGGCCCCCGGCCGCGTTCTTCCTTGACCAAAGTCGTGCCCCACTCCGGTACTGCCCCAATGGATTTCTTAGTTTTCGATACACTGATGGGTTCGGGGGTGCCCCAGCGTGCCAGTGGTCTGATAATGCCCCAGTGTACCGTTTCTGCGGTTGTTGGGTATGCTCTTATGCCCTTTGTAGTTCCACGGGGTTAGCAACATCTTTTGTAACGCCTTCCGTAACGCCTTCTGTACCGTCTTATGTGACGCCTTCTGGAACGCCTTTTGTGACGCCTTCTGGAGAACCTTCTGGAACGCCTTCTGTAACGCCGTCTACAACGCCTTCTGTAATTCTTTCTGTAACGCCTTCTGGAATGGCTTCTGCAACGCCTTCTGGAATGCCTTCTGGAATGCCTTCCGCAACGCCTTCTGCAATGCCTTATGTAACGCCTTTTGGAACACCTTTTGTGACGCCTTCTTTTGGATGGTCGAGGGATGCTCCAATGCCTTATGGGGTTTACTGGTCTAGGTTCTGAAAGGTTGTTGACATCGTCTAATTTGCGCCTAGACTATCTCTGTGTGACGATGATCCGATTCGTCACCACCTTTTTATGACACATACGGGGATCCTGCACAAACAAAGACACGCATCCTTCCTCGGGGTGAGATGGCCAATGGGAAATAAACATTTTTAAGATGACTGGCCACGTTGCATGATTATGAGTGATTAAGGGAGATACCCTATTTTATGGATGCATGCAGGTTCACACCTGTGAACTTAGGCTGGCTAACACAAATGCATGCGACTAGATGCATATATACGTGACAATGGATGAACTCACTTGATATGGACTCTAGCTAGACCATCTAAAACATAGGGTGTGCATGTGTGTGACTTTGATGTAAGTGAAGGGACGCCCTATAAGGTGGACTTATAACAACCTATAACGATCTATAACCCAAAGTGTGTGTGACTCAATGTGTGTGTGCACAAGGGGATGTCCTACTCATGTGATATATCTTTTATGTATTTCGGCTAGATGACCTAAGTGTCTAATGTGTGCGTGCAACTAGATCTGTGGACATGTGATTGTGTGCAGACTAGGGGAGCTATCTCATCTTGTGGCTCGTGTGGTATTTATTTTTGTGTGTTTTAGTTGGACAACCTAAGACACGTGGTATGTATGAGTGAGTGTGTGGACACGTGACTGGGGAACCTAAACGACTCTTGGTTCTCAACTAAGCATGTGGGTTACTCCAAGGTTTTGGCTAGATGCGAGGTTAGGTTTATGGTTGTTCTTTTGGGGGATGTGAGCGAAGGTTTTGGGTTGGATGAAGGAGGCGAGGTCTTCGTGGGTGTTTCAGGGATGCTGGGGTAGTTTTTGTGAGGAGAGAAAGGTTCTGGGAACGGATGGTGGATGTGAGGCTTATGGAGATTCTTTGATAAGGATAGGGTGTGAGAGACCATCAGGTGTTCGTGTAGCTTCTAGGTTGTTAGGGTAGGGATCAAGATGTTCGAATGCAACTCCCGATGATGTTCTCGTGATTTCCCCTAGGGTGGGGTGTTTTATTGCTCTAACTGTTGCCTAAGATGACTCTATGGGTTGTCAACTTAACGAGCTGCCTTTATTGTTGCCTAGGTCGCCCTCTCAGGTTTTCAACCTAGCAGGCTTTCTGAATGTTGCCTAGATCTATTCTTGAGATTTTTCGATCTAGCGGGTCTTTTCTGTTTTCTCAAACCCTATGGGAGTCGGCTAGTGTTTGGAACGGAGTGTACATATCCTATTGTATAAGTTCTTGGTTTCTCTGTTCTGGAATATGTGTAGCTGGCAGACTCTTGGAACAGACATTTTAGACTCACTAACATAAGCATCTAGACTAGTTAACATAGGCATAAATGGTTCATGTATATCTAGTATGAATATGCGCCCGTTATTAATTAGTCCTAGTTGACCGCCTCTTCTTTCCTTGCGACGATGATTTGCCCCTTGTAATGAGGATTCTTCTATGGTGTGGGGCCGTCGTTCTTTTTCGTGGGGATGGAACCGCGTATCCTAATGCTGCTTGTCTTGTCCTCGGAAGTGAGTAAGTGATTCTCCTGATGAAATCCTGGTGTCTCCATTTGTTCTTCTTGTTGGCCCTAACAAGAACAGAATCACCTAGAGGGGGGTGAATAGGTGTCTAAGTTGAAAACTGAAAGTTTCAAAGTTTTCTAAGAAACTTAAATTTCAGAGTCAAATTTCCTCAGAGTCAGAGGCAAGCTTACAGAAGCAGCTTCTGAGGGAAATTTTTCCTAAACACAGTTAGACTGTTTTCAGCAACAGAAGTTCAGAGTTTGAGAACTTCTGGACGGTCTTCTGAACAAAGACAATGATAATAAGAGAAAATCTGTTTCAGCACTAAATGTGAGCAAGCACACAGAAGCAATAATAACAAGTATAAGAGAGAGAAAGAAGTTCAGGAGATCCTGATGAACAAGTCGATTTATCCAAGTTCGCCACAGAAGTCCTGGGACTACGTCTTGTCCCCTGAGGTCGCAGCCACCATAGATTTTAAATCTACTATTCAGAACTTTTATGGCAAGTTCAGAAGCTCCTTTACATCAACAGAACCTAAGCTAATTTCTCACTTAGTTCTGACTAGCCTAAAGAGAGTTAAAGGATTTCCACCAGAACAACAACACTCTGTTTTCTGGATTTCTCACCCAACTCTAATCTCAACTAGATTTCTCTCTAAATCTAACTGAATATCACAAACGATATCAGTTTACAAGATTCCTATTATGAACTTGTTTTTCTTCACTCTCTCACTTAAACTTAAGCTATGCTAAGAAAGATTGAGAATGGAAAGTGTGCTCTGTTTTTCTTGTTCAAACAGTGCGTTGAGATTTTGCTCAATAATCCCGCGTAGTTGATGCAGTGGAGCTCAACTACTATTTATAGTGAATGAGGATGACCGTTGGTGAATTTGAATCTTCAAAGAGATGACATCAGTTGTTGTAGCCGTTAATTTGTCAAATCTTCAAACGGTCTTCAAACAATTTGATTCCGTTAACCTTGTTCTTTAACTAAATCCGGTAAGTGATTTGAAGTTGAAGATAAGGTTGACTGGAAACATTCTTCAATTGGATCAACAAAGGGTAGACAAGGAAATTCTGGTTTCGCTTTGAGTAGACAGACGCGCTCCTTCAAAACAGCTTTTTGAACTTTGGGCGCCTTGCATTAAATGCAAGTGTCAGAACAATAAATGCTCAGCAGAACCCGTGACTTAGCTTCTGAAAGCTAATTCCAGTTGTCTAGACTTCTGATCGAATTGGTAGAGTTTAACTTCTGGTTGCAATGGACCTCTGAGGAGAGCTTTAACAGACTTCGATAACTTCAGAGCGGAGCATCCAGCTTCTGAAAGAAGGAATACTGTCTTCAGCTTTCGATTCTTCTGAGACCTTTAAGCAATCGAGAAATTCGTCATTTAGCACCTGCTGAGTAACTTACATACAAACTTAACAAAAAATTTGAACCGTACGTAAGAGAATTTTAACTTTCATCTTCTGAAACGTTTGGACATAATCAAAACACTTAGGGTTCATCATTCTCCCCCATTTTGGTTATGGACAAACCGTGGTAAGAAGGTAACAATTATTAAGAAATCACAAGGTTTAGAGATTAACTTCCTGATACAAATGTTTGTTTTAGCTTCTGAGTAACTTAACTCCCCATTTTAGTGTAAATGGTGAACTTCATCAATCTGTATAAACTTAAGATAGGCTTGAGATCAAGTTGTTAGATTTTTAGTGAAGATACAGTTACTAAGTTAAAAGAAACATAAACAGTAAGAAATTAATCAGAGACAATTAATATGTATAAGAAAAGTTCAGTGTATATGATAGTCAGAAGAAACAACAAACGAAATAATCAGAAGGAAAGTCCTAAGACAAGACTACCCAACCCAGAACCTAGCTAAGAAGCTTAAGTCCTAAAGTGATTACAAGTTTCTAGATCTCTTCTGAGGAGGAGGAACACCACTGGAACTTTCATCAACATTCTGTCTCTTCAATCCAGACTTGAGACCACCCTGCTGAGCGGACTTCTCCCCCGTTTGGCCAGAACCAACAGGAACACCAAGAGCACCTTGAGAGTCCAATTTCTGCTGAACATTCAAAGTCGTCTGATATTGCTGAGGTGTAGGCCTTACAGTGTTGATCATATCCATTCTTCTTCTGAAATCAGCATCAATGGTTTTCATATGATCAAAGGTATGTCCAGACAAAGGTCGCTGTCTCTGAACATCTTCCAGAAGGAGCTTGATCAACCGATTGTTAGCATACACAGCAGCAGTGAGATGCTCATTCTGTATATAAGTCTGTCCACGAACAAACCTATAACAATTGTGAAGAACCTTCTCTTGTTCATGTGCTTGAGTGTGCATAACTTTCAAAAGTTCAGTAAGCTCAGCAATCTGGGCGCTCTGAGCAGTCACAGCGAACTCAATGCTCTGTAGGCGATTGTTGAGATCAGGAGTGATGTCATATACAATCTTAGCAGCCCCTGAAGATGATGATCCTTGTGCAGAAGATTTCACTTCTCTCAGAATATGATTAGCAGTACTTTGCAGATCATCAATCTTACTTGGAAGAATTTTCTCATGAGCCTCATAATGCTCATTTGCTTCCTTAACTTCTTCTGCCAAAATCTCCAGATTTTCATTCACTTTCAGAGAAGAAGCAAGAGCAATGTTTTCGAGAGTTGGAAGAGTCAGAGCCAATTCTCTCAACTTGTAAATTTCATCATAAGTAGCTAGATGAAGTGTAGAAAGATTGTGAGTGTAGACAGTAGGGTTCTACATTTGAAGCATGGTCATGAGCTGCAGGTTCTGAGCTTTCAAAGATTGAATTTCTTGCAGCACAATGCCCTGAGCATACATGTCAGCAGCAGAAGACCGTTGCCCTAAACCAGCAAATCTATTCAGCAATTCATCAGAGCCACTCTAACTCATTCTTCTCAACTCTTCAACACTGGGAGCACCACCAGCTTCGGATACACCAGAAGCTCTTCCCATGAAACCAAAACTACCAAATCTTATCTCCTGATCATCTCGATTCATTGAATTGCGTAGGAAGTCATAGTTGGATGACAACCCAGCAAATAAGGAGGTAGAGGAGGAAGTAGTTAAGGGATCACACACAGGAGGTGCATGTCCAGAGGTTGAGAGGGGAGGAATATGTGAGGTAGAGGAAGGGATAGTTTGTGTGGTAGAGGAAGAAATTGTAGGGGTGAAGGAAGGTAGTGTGGATGGTAGTGAGAAAGATGGAGTAGTAAATCCAATTGATGGAATTACAGAGGAAGTAGAGAGAGAGGAAGTAGTGGAGGTAGATATGGAATCTGTGAAAATGGGACCAGAAGATAAATTCACTTCTGAATAGGATCCAGAAGGAGGAGCAGTTTTAGGAGGTACAACTTCAGAGGTTGAAGTTGTAGGAGGAATGGAAGTTTGAGAATCACTAACTTCTGTGACAGAAGGTAGTGAAGGAGATGGATGAGGAGTACGAAGGGGAGATGGATGATGAGTATGAGAGGGAGATGAGATAACCTGATCAGAAGAGTTTGGATCAAACATTGAAATTGGTTCAGCAAACACATGAGCCATTCTGAACAGTGTTTCAGAGGCATCTCTTTGACCAGGGTTTCTCCCTTGACCCAAAAGAACATTATCTAGAAAATCATCAGTGTTGATGTTTTCAGCAAACTTTATGGCGTCCTGAATGATAGTATCAGGTTCTTGATCACTATCTTCTGACAGTTCTTCAATAACAGGAGCATCAGCATCCTTTTCAGCAGACATATCCATCATGTCTTCGTCAGCAACCAAGTCCTCTTTTTCAGGAGTTGATTCATCCAGTTCAGTACTCGGAGCAATATAGAAGTCCTTTTTGTTCAGAGACCTTCTATTTGCTGACATCTTCTTCCTGTGGAATCGGGAGGGAGGAATATCTTCAGAATCCTCTTCGGCTTCCGTAGCCTCAACATTTCCTGAGAATTCTACGTTCCCAACTTCAACAGCAGCGCATTTAGCAATTCTAGCATCAGCCTTAGCCTTTGATGCAATTTCTCGCTCAGCTGCTAACTTATCTTTAGCTTCCTTCTTCTTCCTTTTCACATCAGCAAGAGCTACAACTCTTGCAATCTTCTCAGCTTCAGCAGCCTTCTCTCTTTCAGCAAGACGTGCATCCTCAGCTTCCTGAGCTTCTTTCTCAGAAGCATCCTTTGGCTTCTCAGCAACGATCTTCCCAGAAGGTTCAACACTGATTGTTGTTTGAACCATAGTAGGAAGAGGTTCTGAGACAACCACCTTCTCAACAGTCAGGACCAACTTACTTGATCCTTTCTTTCCTTTGCCCTTCTTGGCAGCATTCTTTCCTTTCTGCACAGAAGCTTCAACAATCTCCTTCTGAGCAATGCTTACAGAGGAAGCATTCTCCTTCTTCTTTGGAATCATACCAAAGGAAAGATTCCTAAGGGTATGCATCTTAAGAACAGTACTCCTGCTGGTTACACCTTCTCCCAAAACGACCACAGAGGCTGCTTCAAACAACCTAGTCAGAAGTGAACCATAAGCAAGTGCACTAACCACAGACACATTTTTCATCTGCTGAATCAGCATGGCAGGAAGATTGATCTTTTTCTCGTTTACCAGATGCCAAATGAAAACCCGTTCCCGGTTGGAAACACCATTAACTCCTCCAGCCTTCGGAAGGAACACATTAGTGGTCAAGTAGTGTGCCCACCTCTGGTGCTGAGTGAGCCAGGTGGCATAGGTTTCCTTGGCACTCAGATCTGGCCTAGCCCTGTTGGCTTCATTAAAACCTTCAGCAGAACCATCATCTCCAATGATGGTTCCCTCGTCATCAATACCAATAGCTTGAGAGATAGAAGCCCTGCTGACCTCAATCTCAACTACTCCAACTTCCGAGTGAATAACATCCTCCTCATTAGAAAAGAAATGGAGGTTCTGATAGAACTCAGTGACTAATTTTGGATAGATGAACTCCTCCAAGGAGACGAACGAGTTCCAGTTTTGAGCACTTAGCCATTTAGAGATAGGTTCAATGGATATGACTTCATCGTCTAGGAACCAAGAAGTGAAAACCCTAGATTCGCTAACTTTCTTCTTTTTATCGGTATCAAAGATGTGAGTGACAGTGATTTCAATGGGATGATCTTGAGCCATTGAAGGAGTTTAAAGAAATTAGGTTAAGTGTTTGAGAGAAAGGAAAACACAGAAAAATGGCTATGGAAATTCTAAGAGCAATGAAAATGCAAGTGAAAGTTTTCTAAGTATGGAATACCCTTATTTATACCCAAAAACGCAATTGTTCCAATTCAAAAAGTAAATACACACCGTTTAAAAGGGAACAAATAACCGTTAAACACCAGAACAACGCCGTAATAAGCAGTAAATGTACGCATGCTTAAAGTCAAAATCATGATTAGATTTTATCGCACTTAATTATCTTAAGTTATTAATATTTAAGATAGTAGAAGATATAATAAAAACTAAGTTACTGAAGTGGATAAGTCATACCAATGCCTTCTCGTAAGCTGCTGAAAGGAGTACCAGCCAGAGGCTTAGTAAACATGTCAGCAAGATTTTCTTCAGAGGGAACATGAGTGATGATGATATCCTTCTTCAGAACATGATCTCTCAGAAAGTGATGCCTAATATGAACATGCTTCATCCTGCTGTGCTGAATAGGATTCTTTGAAAGATCAATTGCACTCTTGTTATCACAGTAGATTGTTATTGTTCCAGGGATGACTCCATAGTCAACAATTTGTTGCTTAATCCAGAGCATCTGAGAAACACAACTTCCAGCAGCAACATACTCAGCTTCAGCAGTTGAGAGAGCCACACAGGTTTGTTTCTTGCTATGCCAGCAGACTAGGCACTCCCCCAGAAAATGACAACCACCAGAAGTGCTGACCCTCTTCAATTTATCCCTACCATAGTCAGAGTCTGTGTATCCTATAAGAGTAAAATCAGAACTACAGGGATACCACAAACCAGCTTCTGGTGTGCCTTTAAGATATCTGAGGATTCTTTTGACAGCAACATCATGAATCTCTCTTGGTTTAGACTGATATCTAGCACAAAAACACACAGCAATATGTATATCTGGCCTGCTGGCGGTTAGGTATAAAAGAGAACCAATCATACCTGTGTAGGTTTTTATATCTACAGGTTTACCAGTTTTCTCTTCATCATCAATGTCTTTGCTGACATCCATTGGAATATCAACAGCATTAGAATCCATCATGCCGAATTTCTTCAGCACTTCTCTAGTGTACTTGGCTTGATTGATAAACACACCATCATTACTTTGCTTGATCTGAAATCCTAAGAAGAAGGTTAATTCTCCAGGAGATGATTCTTCAGGAGCTTGAACTACATCTTTTTCAGGAGCTCTACTATCTGCAGGGTTAGTCTCATCAAACTGTACATGAACAGATTCATCTAAAGTTTGAGTCCTCTTATTAAAAACCCTATATGCTTTACTATGTGTTGAGTAACCAAGAAAAATGGCCTCATCTGCCTTTGAATCAAACTTTGAAAGATATTCTTTTGTATTCAAAACATAACACTTACAACCAAAGGTTCTGAGATAACCTATTTTAGGCTTTCGACCTTTCCAGAGTTCATAAGGGGTCTTGTTCAGAATGCTTCTGATTAGCACTCTATTCAGAACATAGCAAGCTGTGTTAACAACTTCTCCCCAGAAGTACTTTGGAAGCCTTCTTTCATTGATCATAGTCCTGGCGATTTCAACCAGAGTTCTATTCTTCCTTTTAACTACCCCTTTTTTTTGAGGAGTTCTGGGAGCAGAAAAGTTATGATCAATGCCCTTGGTTTCACAGAATTCTTCAAACATAAAGTTTTTGAATTCTCCACCATTATCACTTTTGATATGAACAACCTTTTCATTCCTTTCATTCTCAAGTTTCTTTATCAGAACTGAGAAACATCCAAGTGACTCATCTTTGCTAGACAGCAAGATAACCCAAGTGAATCTTGAATAGTCATCTACTATGACAAAGGCATACTTCTTTCCACCCATGCTCATTGGTTGAACATGGCCAAAAAGGTCCATATGAAGTAATTCCAAAGGTCTTTTAGTTGAAATGATTTTCTTAGTTTTAAAAGAGCTTCTGGATTGTTTACCAGATTGACAAGCAGTGCATAAATGATTCTTTTTAAAACTAATTTCAGGCAGACCCTCAACCAATTGATATCTAGCTACTTTGGCCAGAAGGTCCATGCTCACATGAGCAAGTCTTCTATGCCAGAGCCAGGAGGTATCCTCTTTAGACATCAAGCATATATTTTTGCAAAGATTCTCAAGGTTCAGCATGAAAACATTTTCAACTCTAGGAGCAGTTAGAATAACTTCCCTTGACTTACTGTCCAAGATTTTACATCCAGAGGAGCTGAAGACAACATCTCTACCTTTATCACACAGTTGTGCAACACTCAGGAGATTGAACTTCAGGCCTCTGACTAGGGAGACATCTTTGATCGGAGGATTAGTTCCTATGGATCCAGAACCAAGTATCCTTCCTTTCTGAGCATCTCCAAAGCTGACTTTTCCACCTCTTTTAGGATCAAATGTGATGAATGCTTTTTCATCACCTGTCATATGCCTTGAGCACCCACTGTCAATGTACCACAGCTTTGACATTGATGGAGCACTCAGAGCCACCTGCAGCACAATCAATTAGTGACAGGTACCCAATCCTTATTGGGTCCTTCGGAGTTAGATTTAACTTCTACAGGTTCTTCTGATATTTCAGATTGCAAGAGGTTCTTAATATGGTACTTGCAATCTTTTAACCAATGTCCATCTTTCTTACACAGTTTGCAAGAAGGAGGATTCTTGGATCTTTCCCTTTGCTTCTTAGGAGCAATCTTCTTCTTCTGGGAAGGTACTACTTCTTAAGAGGCAGAAGCACTCTTAGAGGTTCCCACTTCAGGAGGAGAAGAGATCTCTTTCAGAAGAGAGGGAGTAACAGATTTCTTCTTCTGAGGTTTATCATTCCTCAGAGGCAGTTTTTCCTTACCTTTGACTTTTGAGTCATCAGAAGGAGAACTGAATTGTTTACTTAGTTTATCTTCTAATAATTTTATATCAGCATAAACTTGAGTAAACCTAAGAAATTTGTCAGCCTCGCTTTTGTCCAACTTTCTTTTCAGATACTTGAACATGCTATATAGTTCTTCAAGAGAATCAAAGATATTTTGTTCAGAAGATATGTTTACCTCGGAGTCATATGAAGCTTTAGGAGGTTGCTCTTCCTTTTCTTCAGGATCACTGCCAGTCTCAGAGTCTGACCAAGCAGCTAGCATAGCTTTCTTCAACTTCTTCTTATCCTTTTTCAGCTCAGGACAAATAGGCTTGATGTGTCCTGGTTGCTGACATCCATAGCACACAATGGGCTTGTTTGGATCTCTCTTGAATTTATCACCAAAATCAGGAGTTTTCTTATCAAAACTTCTGAACGGCTTTTTGTAGTTTGCACCTCTGCCTTTTCTAAAAGCTCTCTTAAACTTCTTGGTCAGCATAGCCAATTCCTCATCTTCGGATGATTCTTCAGAAGATTCTTCCTTCAGGACTACTTGTCTTTTTCCTTCTGACCTTTCTCTCAGGTCATGATTTTTTAATGACATCTCATGAGTAATTAGAGACCCAATGAGCTCATCATACAAGTAATAGCTCAAATCCTGAACTTCTTCAATAGCAGTCTTCTGACAATCTTCTTCTTGGCTTGCCACGACCTTGGTAAGCTTCTGACAATCTTCTTCGCTCGTTCAGATTCTTCAATGTCTTCTCCTAAACTCTTTAAGTCATTGACTATCTTGGTGAATCTAGAGTTCATATCTGAAATACATTCTTTATCAAGCATTTCAAATAACTCATATTCTCTCATGAGTTGGTTGACTGTTGATTGCTTCACCTTTCCAGTGCCTTCATATGTGACTTCCAGCTTGTTCCAAATGTCCTGTGCAGTTTCACAAGAAGAAACTTTGTTATATTCAGTAGCTGTAAGTGCACAATGCAACATATTTATTGCTGAAGCATTAGTTTGGAGTTTTTTCAGAATGTCATCTGTGTATTCTCTTTGAGGAATAACAACATTCCCTAAACCTGGTTCCATTCTGGTAGGAATGAAATCACCATCAGTGATGACATACCAAGCACTCATGTTCTGAGCTTGGATGAAGTACATCATCCTTTTCTTCCAGTATGAGTAGTTGTTGCCATTAAATAATGGAGGTCTAGTTGTGGAAGAACCTTCTGGGACTATGAAGAGAGAAGAATTCTCAGGCTGGTGTCTACTAGCCATCTCTTATTGATTCTGATAGGATCTTACACTTAGATTGTTAGATCTTTAGTAAATATACGAAGTGACCTTCGCTCTGATACCACTTGTTGGCCCTAACAAGAACAGAATCACCTAGAGGGGGTGAATAGGTGTCTAAGTTGAAAACTGAAAGTTTCAAAGTTTTTTAAGAAACTTAAATTTCAGAGTCAAATTTCCTCAGAGTCAGAGGCAAGCTTACAGAAGCAGCTTCTGAGGGAAATTCTGCATAAACACAGTTAGACAGTTTTCAGCAACAGAAGTTCAGAGTTTGAGAACTTCTGGACGGTCTTCTGAACAAAAACAATGATAATAAGAGAAAATCTGTTTCAGCACTAAATGTGAGCAAGCACACAGAAGCAATAATAACAAGTATAAGAGAGAGAAAGAAGTTCAGGAGATCCTGATGAACAAGTCGATTTATCCAAGTTCGCCACAGAAGTCCTGTGACTACGTCTTGTCCCCTGAGGTCGCAGCCACCATAGATTTTAAATCTACTATTCAGAACTTTTATGGCAAGTTCAGAAGCTCCTTTACATCAACAGAACCTAAGCTAATTTCTCACTTAGTTCTGACTAGCCTAAAGAGAGTTAAAGGATTTCCACCAGAACAACAACACTCTGTTTTCTGGATTTCTCACCCAACTCTAATCTCAACTAGATTTCTCTCTAAATCTAACTGAATATCACAAACGATATCATTTTACAAGATTCCTATTATGAACTTGTTTTTCTTCACTCTCTCACTTAAACTTAAGCTATGCTAAGAAAGATTGAGAATGGAAAGTGTGCTCTGTTTTTCTTGTTCAAACAGTGCGTTGAGATTTTGCTCAATAATCACGCGTAGTTGATGCAGTGGAGCTCAGCTACTATTTATAGTGAATGAGGATGACCGTTGGTGAATTTGAATCTTCAAAGAGATGACATCAGTTGTTGTAGCCGTTAATTTGGCAAATCAAACGGTCTTCAAACACTTTGATTCCGTTAACCTTGTTCTTTAACTAAATCCGGTAAGTGATTTGAAGTTGAAGATAAGGTTGACTGGAAACATTCTTCAATTGGATCAACAAAGGGTAGACAAGGAAATTCTGGTTTCGCTTTGAGTAGACAGACGCGCTCCTTCAAAACAGCTTTTTGAACTTTTGGCGCCTTGCATTAAATGCAAATGTCAGAGCAATAAATGCTCAGCAGAACCCGTGACTTAGCTTCTTAAAGCTAATTCCAATTGTCTAGACTTCTGATCGAATTGGTAGAGTTTAACTTCTGATTGCAATGGACCTCTGAGGAGAGCTTTAACAGACTTCGATAACTTCAGAGCGGAGCATCCAGCTTCTGAAAGAAGGAATACTGTCTTCAGCTTTCGATTCTTCTGAGACCTTTAAGCAATCCAGAAATTCTTCATTCAACACCTGCTGAGTAACTTACATACAAACTTAACAAAAAAATTGTTAGTCAACATTAAACCGTACGTAAGAGAATTTTAACTTTCATCTTCTGAAACGTTTGGACATAATCAAAACACTTAGGGTTCATCACTTCTCGGTGTAGGTCCCGCCAGAACCTTCTGCATGGAGTACGCCTTTGTAAGATGTCTTCCTATCTTTGAGATACCATCCGCTCTGTCTTTTGCATGAAGCCTTTGATGAACCCTAAGTGTTTTGATTATGTCCAAACGTTTCAGAAGATGAAATTTAAAATTTACTTACATACGTTTCAATTTCGACTAACAATTTTTGTTAAGTATGTGTGTAAGTTTCTCAGCAGGTGCTGAATGAACAATCTCTGGATTGCCTTGAAGACTCAGAAGAAACAGGAAAGCTGAAGTCAATAGTTAAAGTTCAGAAGCTGGATGCTCCGCTCTGAAGTTATTTAAGTCTGATTAAAGCTCTTCTCAGAGGTCCAAGAAGCAATCAGAAGATGAACCTTACCAATTTGATCAGAGGATTAGACAAAAGGAATTAGCTTTCAGAAGCTAAGTCACTGTTTAGCATTTATTGCTCTGACAACTGCATTTAATGCAAGGCGCCAAAAGTTCAAAAAGCTATTTTAAAGGAGCGCGCCTGTCTACTCAAAACACAACCAGAATTTCCTTGTCTACCCTTTGTTGATCCAATTGAAGAATGTTTTCAGTCAACCTTATCTTCAACTTCAAATCACTTACCGGATTAAGTTAAAGAACAAGGTTAACGGAATCAAAGTGTTTGAAGACCGTTTGAAGACATGACAGATTAACGGCTACTACAATTGATGTCATCTCTATTGAAGATTCAAACTCACCAACGGTCATCCTCTTGCACTATAAATAGTAGCAAAGCTCCATTGCATCCACATGCCTGATAATCGAGCAAAATCTCAACGCGCTGTTCTAATCAAGAAAACAGAGCACATTTTTCCATTCTCAATATTTCTTAGCATAGCTTTCGTTAAAGTGAGAGAGTGAAGAAAAACAAGTTCATAATAGGAATCTTGTAAACTGATATCGTTTGTGATATTCAGTTAGATTTAGAGAGAAATCTAGTTGAGATTAGAGTTGGGTGAGAAATCCAGAAAACAGAGTTGTTGTTGTTCTGGTGGAAATCCTTTAACTCTTTTTAGGCTAGTCAGAACTAAGTGAGAAATTAGCTTATGTTCTGTTGATGTAAAGTAGCTTCTGAACTTGCCATAAAAGTTCTGAATAGTAGATTTAAAATCTCTGGCGGCTGCGACCACAGGGGACAAGACGTAGTCACAGGACTTCTGTGGCAAACTTGGATAAATCGAATTGTTCATTAGGATCTCCTGAACTTCTTTCTCCCTCTTATACTTGTTCATTTTGCTTATGTGTACTTGCTTATATTTAGTGCTGAAACAGACTTACTCCTTATATCATTGTCTTTGTTCAGAAGATTGTCCAGAAGTTCTTTAACTCAGAACTTCTGTTGCTGAAAATAGTCAAACTGTGTTTAGGCAAAATTTCCCTCAGAAGCTGCTTCCCTAAGCTAGCCTCTGACTCTGAGGAAATTTGAGTCTGAAAAACTAAGTGTCTCAAAAAGCTTAGAAATTTTCAGTTTACAACTTAGACACCTATTCACCCCCCCCCCCCCCCCTCTAGGTGATTCTGTTCTTGTTAGGGCCAACAGCCTTGATACAGAAATGTCGTTGCTCTCTTCGAGGTTTTGTGGACGTGATCTATCTTCGAGCTATAGGTTGCTCCGAAGGATGGTTTCACTTCTCCTTTGTCCATGGGTATGTAGAGTGCAAAAAGGGAAGTCGTGAGGGCTTCATGGGTCTAATTCTGAAGACTGATGGACCTTGGTTCATGGAGACACTATGAGTACTTGGACGCTCCATTTTAACTTTTGCGCACTGTCCTAGTTTCTTAGAGTGAGGTCTCTTCCTTTTGTAGGGTTCCGAAGGAGATGTGCTTCTACATTGATCCATTAATTCCTTCTCCCTATGTCGTCTCTTCATCTTGTAAGGTACGTCATAGTCGAGGCCAGTTATCTGGTTGCGATTCTCTCTCTTACATTCGAGGGCACATTCATACTAGACACACATGCTCTAATTATGCCTATATCTTCCTAATGTCTATTAAACGATGCAAGTGAATGTAGACGCGAGTGATCTAAAAGCTTTTTCTATCCAAGCGCGGGTCTGTAAATACGTGGATAGGATAAGTCGGATATAGCCTAGTCGATATCTGATGATGTTGCTCCGTTCTTCGTCTGTCGGGATGTCCTTTCACGACCTAGAGCTTCTCCATGATTCCTCTTGGGGGTGTATTGATAGCATTTCGAGCCACTAGGTATTAATTGATTTTGGGTTCGAATAAGGTCTTTTAGTTGGCTCTGGAATAGGTCATGAAGAGGTGGTTAACTGAAGTGAGATGGAGTATGGTGCATGTCTGGGTAGTTTGGTGAAGTTTGGGGTAAGGTATTTTGGAGTGTTTTGTAATACGCGGGGAATGATTCGTTTGCGAGGTAGGTTAAGGGTAAAGGCTTGCGTCGTCTTTAACTTGGGTTAGGGTTTGAGAGGATATCACGGAGAATTCTCTTTAGTCGCTTCATTCTTCGTTCGAGGGCTTGTCCCTATCTCTGGTTCGTCCTTGTTGATCTGACGGTCTCCCTGATGGAAGCTAGGTGGGGTTCAGGTGGTGATTTAGGAGTTTTGGGAGAAGGGGAAGCGCTGACATATAGGTGGGGTTTCTGATATTTGGACAACTTGTGTGTGCGTCCTAACCTAAGTGTGCCTATGACATCTAGACGGACTATACTTATGGGATTATGGTACCTCGTTTGTTATTTTCCTATCTCTTCTCTCCTGGTACCGATGTCTATGTATGCCTAAGACACGTGATGATGACAATGTGCATGCATGTGGACCCTATTAAGTATGATGATGCGAAACAAGTGGCCTAACGTATGATACTCTAAGGGTAGACACACCTGAGGGAGACAAACCTAGCGGGTAAGGGGATACGTGCTTTTATGTTTTGGACATCGGGTGTGTGTGTGACACGTTTAGGTAAAATGACGGCGGAGACATAATTCCCATTTTAGCCTATTATGTGTATCCTATGTGTGGTTTGACGATGTACGCTAATCCGTACAGGTAATGCTTGACATGTATATGAAATGGATTTAAACTTTGGACCCTAGACTGATAATTGTAGACAATAATCAGGACTCTTGACTCTACAAGTGACGACCAACATCCATATGTGGACTGACTCTATGCTAAAGGACATTATTGACACGTCGTTTATTTCTCGAGTAGAGAACGTTTGTGCGACGACCCTATATTGTTTGGAAGTCTCAACATAATAGTGAACCATGGGGACTCACGGGACAGTGTGCCCCTACCTTGGTTCAGACGGCATTTATGACATGCAATGGGATTTCAAGCGCCTTTTTCAAAGCGTAATGATTCTCGTGTCCCGTTTCGCTTCAACAACTCTGATAGTGCATGTTTGATCTAACAGGTCATATCGTTGTGATGGCATAGCCCCCATTTTACATGAAATAATTAAAGTGTTCCTTGCGATGTGGAACGGACGGCGTAACGCCGTATTTCATGCATATGGACAGGTATCATAATGTTATGTCCTTTTAGGTCTTATGAAGTTTTAGCATTGTCTCAAGATGACATTCGTTTGGTTTAAGGAATGGACCTTTGGGGTCGTAGAACTTTGTCATGTGAAATATAATAAGTTTCTTCTTGAACCGAAATAGACGCCGTGATGGCGTATTTCTCATGACAAAGTGAGCGACATCATTGGTCGATCCGTTAGACCCTACAAACGACATGACTGTTCGGCACGAGTAGGCCTAGCACAGACATTCTTAATATTTATTTGACTTAAGGAATCGACTTTTAGGGTTGATTCGTTAACCCTACAAATGGAGTAATGACCTGACGTGGTTCGACACATGACACTATAACCTAGTCTTATGAAATCATTAAAGCGTCTTTCGTAATCTAGAACCTACGGCTTCGTATGGCACCCGTTTTGACTTAAGGGGGCGATATTTGTGATGCCATAATTTTATCTCACGAGATTGAGTTCCTTTATGAAATGGAGCAGACGGCATAACGTCGTGCTTCATGTGATAAAATGTCTGGCGTAACAGGTTGCCCCCTTACTTCAAAGAAGTGTCACAGAGACTGGACTTTTCCTAGGTTAAGACTATATCTA
Organism: Euphorbia peplus; assembly: GCA_028411795.1. Classification (NCBI taxonomy): domain Eukaryota; kingdom Viridiplantae; phylum Streptophyta; class Magnoliopsida; order Malpighiales; family Euphorbiaceae; genus Euphorbia; species Euphorbia peplus. Next base: position 21,417,876 of record CP110840.1, read on the forward strand.
ACATATGTACAAGTAGAGGTAAAGGATTGAAACAGTTAGTATAAACATTCACGCGTATGCGACTCTCCCTCTCAATCTTCACGTGGTACGTCTCTGTCCTAGGTGGGTTTCTTCCGACATCTTTCCTTTCAATGTCAAAACGCTCTCAACAGACGTGTTTTAATTGATGTTTGGGGGTAGTTCCTAGTGGAGATATCTAGGCTAACTATATGAGGCTTCAGTCTCGTTTGATAGTACAAAAGGGTTCCCACAGCAAGATATACCTAGCGCCTCCCCATTTAAGGGTTTTGAGCAGCGTGTCGACCGTACAAGGCTGTAGGTGGTGTTACAGATCGACCTATACGTCCCTTAAAGGAAACGACAGTAAGCACGACCCATAACACACGTTGACCATTCAGGATTTTTCTTTATGCAGTATGAGAAAGCAATAACTCTGTTTACAGCCCTAGACTGTCAAAATATTTCAGTTGTATCCCATTTTTTACTCTTTATAAAATAATTTAATAAATGATTTTACAAAAAGTGAAAACCAAATCTACATCCTCCTATTAATAAATCAACTTCAAGAAAATCATACGTTGAAGTTAACTTATAACAATAGAATATATCTTTGGTCCCCAGCGGAGTCGCCACTGTGAGCGTAAGTGGTCGCTCATAGCGGCTTTAGCCTTCTTTGACTAGAGTCGCCACCCGGCCGACCGGGAAAATGTACGAACCGGTGTTTGTACCGATTGTTTTGAAAACCAGAGATTCTATTTACGTTCGTGGATACAATTTATTAATTCCGACATTCTAGTGACCTAGAGGATCTTTAATGCAGCCTAACAGTTTATTATCTTGATATTTAGGGTTATCACATAGAAATATTTAAATGCGCAAATATTTGGACAGTAAACCGCCGGGTGACACGGTACAAAACCCTCAGAAGCTTACCCTCGTCGCGTGACAGTGATTGCTCGCGGACCGATGCTCGTTGAAGAACGGAGACCTTTTCAGGGAGGAACCTCGTGGGTCGGAGTTGCGTAGGGCGTCCTCCGGAATGGTAGCCATGAACAGGACTTAATCAGCTCTAGCGGGGCTGCGAGTGATGCCTAGGTTTGAAAGTTTGATAAGCGGGAATATATTTTTGGTGGTCGTGAGGACCTTTTCTGGGAATATTTTTAGGAAAATACTCTCAGGCTCAGACTTTCAGCCACTCTTTTCTGTATCAGAGGCAACCTTAGGCAACAACAAAGGCAACTTTATCAGAGGCAACTTTTATCGGGTCAAGAATCGCTTTAGAACGAGCTAGAGAGAGAGGAGAATGAGTGTTTGTTGGTGAGAAATGATGAAAATCCGGGGGGTATTTATAGGTTAGCTTGTGACCGTATGGTCCCAATTTGGTGACTGTACGGTCACATGTTTCGCCCGTCTCAGATCTAAATTTGGACCTAAGCCGGGCTTCACACAAGACCCGGCCAATGTTGTTTGGATTTTTTAGTACACGTGTCACGCTCTGATTGGACCGCCAAGCCACGTGGCAGATAAGGATTGGATTTTGTCTGCCACGTGGAAGTGACCGTACGGTCAGAGACTTTGTGACCGTACGGTCAGAGACTTTGTGACCGTACGGTCTCAACGAACAATGTTGTGACCATACGGTTCCTAAGGAATAGTGCTTGTGACCGTTTACATTTTTGTGATCGAGGATTTTCTCATAAGCATGAAAGTGCCACACTCATGGTCCCGAGGAGCGGGCGGAAGAGGTTATAGTCCTGAAAAGATGATTCGTTCTCCGACGAGCATCAGTATTTGAGCAGTTGGCGCGACGAGGAGCTCATAGTTTACTTTCATCATCGGGTTCGAAAACCAGTGCTCACACACGGGCAGAGTGATAACGACTCGCCATCGAGTCCCTCGGTACATGAGATAGAAAGAAACATCAAGAAAAGAGCTAAGAAGTATGAAAGGAAGGAAGGACTACACATACGTGAGTCGTATCAGGGGGCATGAACTCCATGGGCTCGCAGTCGGGAAGATCATACTCGCGGTAACCCGTCCAGTCCAAGAATGAAATGGAAGAATGGAAAGTACGCCTCAAATCCCCGGCGATCTAGTCAGGGTGAGCCTGATTAGCGTCCTCATGACGCCCTCGGCGATATGTATCATCTGTGCCGCTGTCAGCCTGACGACGAGGAAGGCTGCCGAAAGAGAAATAACAAATCAAGAATCGCCGCGAGCACAAAATAAGTAAAGTCATAACAAGGTAAAGGACGTACCTCAGCAGTAACGCCCGAAGCAGTGGAGACTATATCATCACCCCCGTCGTCATCTCCTCCTTCCCCTGTTCCTGGGGAAGGCCCGATCACCCGATGCGGGAGTAGCTGAGAGAGGATGGCCGCGTAACCGTTCGCGGTAGGAGAAAGAAGCATGGAAGACTGCCCACCATCACCAAAAATAGAGACGCCCGCGGCCGCAACGTCCCGCTGAGCAGCAGTAAGGGCCTGAGCCCAGAACATAGTCATAGGGGGATTCACGGGTACCCTACGACCGGCGGGACCCACCTCGTACTGGTAGACGCGCTCCCTGAGATACCAGGAGAAATCCAGATGATCCTCTAACAGAATCCTCATGGGTACCAGCTCAGCAGTGGACGCCATCGCACGGGACCATCCAGGAAGGGTCGCAGGAATGTGCCAGGGACGGATGCGATCCTCCTGCTAAAAAGGACAATGGGTCTAACGTCAGCAAAAGCTGTGATAAGATAGTAAAAGATGGATAGCCAAAGGAAAACATACCACGTCCCAAGTCAGCCCCTCGACATACTGGCGGACGACAGTCGAGTTCTTGACACCCCCGGAACGAGCGCCAAATCAGTGACCGACTCGAGGGAAATCGAGGTTTGTCTCCCTCCCCGTTCAAGGCCGGGGTAAAAGAAAGTGCTCACAAGCCCAAACCTGCGAAATAAAAGATTAGAAGAAGCTCATAAAAGGCGAAAGATGCAAAAACAAAAACAATAATACCTCAACGACCATCGTAGGACCGACGGCCACTGCTCTCTAACGACTCAGTCCATCGAGGAGCCGGTAAGCAGAAGCAAGGACAACCTTGCCCCAACAGTAATCCCCCAAACGGTCCAAGTCCCGCAAGCCCGCCAGGAGAGCCAAGTCGCAGCAGTCGTTCGTCTCCTTGAAGAGGGTGGAGCAAAGGGCGAACCATAAAAAACATCGAGCGTGATGATCCCGCTCTACAGATGTAGCAGGGTCATCAACCCCCTCGTATGACTCAAAGACCTGAGTCGACCGCACTCGGCAAAACTCAGAAGGAACCAGGGGCTGCCCGACCAAGGCCTCGATGTCCGCTGGATCAGAGAGAAAGTCCGAAAAATGAGGCACGCTCCCTGTTGACTGTAAACCTGTGATCGCCGCAATGTCTAGTGGCGTCAGCGTCATCTCCCCCAACGGGAACTGGAAGGTGTGGGTGCAGTCTGACCACCGCTCGGCCAGTACACCGATCCCGACTAGTGAACCAGTGGCCTTGAACGCGAAAAATGAATCGAAGAATGCGCGGAAAGGGGTCCTCTGCAAGTGAAGCTTGACGGCATCCGGAAGACGCTCGTACCAAGCAGTCGCGTTCTGTACGCTCACGTGACTCCGAAGCCTGGCCGACTGCATAAAAGGGGAGTAACCGTACGGTCAGTGGCCTGTGACCGTACGGTCAAATGGCCTGTGACCGTATGTCAAGAACAGTGACTGTACGGTCATCGTTCAGACCATAACGTCACAGACCTGCTGTGCACAAAAATCTCAGGAAAAAACACGTAAAACCAGCGTAATTCACAAAATCAACCACCTACTCTACCTAGCATGCATTCTAATCATATTACAAGGTTCAAAACATCACTAATGCGGGCAAAATCGAGCGGAATGAAAAAATACAAAATAACGAGGAACAGCCAAAATTGAATTTTGGGGCAATCATTCGACGAAGAAGAGCGTACAAGGGACATAAAGGTGTACCGAGCAAGGTCATGAGTGAGGGGGACACCATCTCCGAAGTCCAAACCACGGTATGAGGTGGACTGGTGTCGGGCGTGAATCGAGGCGTACCGGACGCCGGGAGGCGGAATAAAGTTCGCCAATGCAAGATTGTTGTCCCCATGCTCCATATTATCGTCGAAGTGCACAAGAAGTAAGATTTTTCGCGAAGTCGGGAGAGAAAAATGGAGTCGGGAAGTCAAAAGGCGGAAACCGGCGGCCAAGGGCATAAGGAAACTGCCCCCGCTCGATATGTGACCGTACGGTCACACGCCAGAAACCCTTGACCATATGGTCACAAGATCCTTGACCATACGGTCACACATTACGTGACCGTACGGTCACACTATCCCCCCCCCAAGAAAATTTTGCATTCACAGGACCCCGAAACTATATATCGCTCCGCCAAAGGTTCACGGGACGAATCAAGGTTAACCCGAAGGATTACAGAGGGCGTAGGAGCATATCCGACGGTCGTAGAAGCAGTACACTGGGGAAACATCGGACCACTAGCACACTAGGGCACCCCCGAACTTAGCAAAATGTCAGGAAACTAAGAACTTCACCAGGGCGACACCAGAATGAAGCCTAGCTCGGATCAAGAAAGGGTGCCTCTAGGGACTCTGAATCAACTGAGCATTAGGAGCGAAGGAGAAAAGATATTTGGGACACAGTTGATCAACCTCAGGACGAAACCACCAGCACTCAGATAAGACTGGTAGGACAAAGTGTCAAACACCATCCGAAGAAAGAGGGCGGAAAACAGAACTGAACGGGTTACTAAATTCTCGAGTCATGCTCGAAGTGCTACGGAGGTTACTAAATCCTCGGGTCATGCTCGAGGTACTGTAAAAGGTTACTAAGTGCTACGGAGGTTGCTAAATCCTCGAGTCATGCTCGAGGTGCTATAAAAGGTTACTAAGTGCTACGGAGGTTACTAAATCCTCGGGTCATGCTCGAGGTACTGTAAGAAGTTACTAAGTGCTACGGGAGGTTACTAAGTGGTACGAGAGGTTACTAAATCCTCAGGTCATGCTCGAGGTACTATAAGAGGTTACTAAGTGCTACGAAAGGTTACCAAATCCTCGGGTCATAATCGAGGTACTATAAGAGGTTACTAAGTGCTACGATAGGTTACTAAGATCCTCGCGTCATGCTCGAGGTATTATAAAAGCAGTTGATCGGCCTCAGGGTAGAATTATAGAAACACGACGCCGGAAGCCCAAACTGTAGGAGTTACCAAATCCTTGAATTAAGCTCGGGGAAGAAAGTTGATCGGCCTTAGAGTATGATCATAAAAACACGACGCCGGAGGCCCAGGCTGCAGGTAAGTTTCCTAAACTCACTTTTGAAAAAAACACGAGCACACACGCTGTATTTCTCGTTTCGCTTCATTAAGACTGCCCAACATGTATTACAAGATGATGTAATCACCTTAGGCACTCCCAAAGAAGCGAGGGGCAAACTGTAAGCACTAGTTTTCGAACCCGATGAAGAAAGCAATCTATGAGCTCCTCGTCGTGCCAGCTGCTCAAATACTGATACATGTCGGAGAACGGATCACGTTTTTAGGGATATAACCTCTTCCACCCGCATCTCGGGACCATGAGTGTGGCACCTTCACGCTTATGAGAAAATCCTTGTTCACGAAAATACGTGCGGTCACAAACACTATTCATTCAGGACCGTACGGTCACAACACTGTATGTTGTGACCATACGGTCACAAACCCTCTGACCATACGGTCACTGCCACGTGGCAGACAACAATCCAATCCTTATTTGCCACGTGGCTGGCTGTGTAATGAGAACGTGACACGTGTACTAAAATCCAAACAACTTTGGTCGGGCCTTGTAAGGTCCGGTCGGGCCTTGTAAGGTCCGGTCGGGCCTTAGGTGAAGCTCGTCTCAGATCCAAGCCCGTCTCAATAAAACCGACCCGTTTTAATGATTCATATGGATATAAAAACAAATCTTGAATGATGTATTCAACTCCAGGGATGAATCGAAAATGAAGAAAATGAATCTTTTTATTGAAGCATCCGAAAAAATTGGACATTTTCAAGCCTGGTCCCGCTCACAGTTACAAAGATGACATGTGTTCTCAAGGTGATGCTTGTTGCATGATCATATCATATGATCTCAAAATATTTTCTATGCTATCGTCGATGGAACTATAAATTTAAGTTTCTCGTTAAAGTCAATCAACGAAATTTATAATTATTCATTTCCACATTCGCTTTGGTGAGGTTGAATTTATTTTCTATTAATTTTTAGAAAAAGTTACAAATTACAACCATATGTGTTAGAGTATTTCCGTGCTAAACTTAGATTTAACTTCACATACGCTTGTTCGCATGCAAAATCAATATTTTGGCGTCTGCCTAACATCGGGTCAAAAATATTTCTGTTATATTCACAACAGGAGGCCAATAGATATACTTTCAAATAGTTGAGGGGGCAAATAGGTCATCCCTTAAGTTCGGGAGGCACAGTGATCAAAATGGACAAGTGGTTGAGGGAGCGCTAACCTCCCCCAATTCTAGGAGCCACCCCTACTAGAGGTGTTTTTTCTTCCGTCCATTGAAACTACCCCTATATTAAATGGTTATAGTTCCCCCACTTTAAAAAATTTATGAAAAAAAAGATAATTTTCGATGATAAATTCGTAAGAAATCTGTAATAGAGTGTAAAAAATAGATAAACTTTTATTCAAAATTTAGAACTTTAGAAAATGTATTTGTCATAATCTTTTCTATAACATATAATTTACTAATGTAAAATTCATTACAATAAAATAATGAAAGCAAAAATGAATAAAAACTTTAATTTAAAAATTAGTAAGCTTAAATTGTCAAAAGACTCAAGATATATTCACTAAAGACGTTAATTGCAATAAGACATATCTAAATTATGTCATATGAACTAAGTTGGGACTGTAATCTCCAAAGAAAAAAAAAGTAAATGAGTAAAAAAATTATTTCATTGATGGTAGAACTTACCTTATGTTGCCAAAAATCATAGAATACAAACCCCTTGGTCATTCTTCTTCTAATATTACCATATACTCTTAACAATTAACCATATATGCATGGTCAATTAGTAAAGAAAAACACGGTAATATTTATTTTAGAAGGTAACTAATAAGAAGTGACAACGAATACTTTTTTATATATAGTATGTTTATCAGAATTTCTTTATGTATTTGTCAACATGTTTATATTCTTATATAAATCATATATGGAAATTATGGAATCCAACTAACACCTATGAACTTATTTACATATTAGAATATCAATAAATTTCTACCCAAAATATATTCATATTTAGTTACTCATTTTACAAAACAAATAAATAATAAGTTTAATAAATCATTTTATTATTTCCTTAAAAAAACTCATTTTATTAATTATTAATGAAATGGTTAAACTGATGACTAAACCTTTAGACTTTTGTTTTCTTTAATGATTAATTAAGCTCAAGATTATTTATTTTTTCTAAATAAAAAATTTGAACATTAATTTTCGGCTAGAGATCCTCTAGAGTTCCAAGGAACTTCATGTGTGGAGTTCCTAAGATCTCAGCCACACAATAAGATCCTAGGGCCCTCATTTAAAGGTAGAGAGAGAAAAAGGTGTTTTGTTTAATTAATGAGGGCTCTAGGATCTTATTGTGTGGCTGAGATCTTAGGAACTCCACACATGGAGTTCCTTGGAACTCTAGAGGATCCGGACCCTTAATTTTCACTCACATTAAATTAATCCATTTTTCATTAATGTGTTAGTTAAAATGTTAGTGAATGGCTTGTTTGATGTATTACTGCAACTATTATTGCAATTAGCCGTTTTTGTTTGTCGTACGTTATTAGCTATATATTCAACTATTACTAGTTGGTAAAATCATGTTTGAACATTTCTTGTTAATGTGTAATATATCTAATAAGGACATGTTTTACATGAATCAATAAATAAACTATGAAAATAAATCAAAAAACTTTAAATTTAAACTTGTGGTTTCACTAGTTTGCAAAGTCATATTTTAATTGTAAGTAAATTTAAATTATATAAAGTTTTTTAACAGTTGTCTAAAAGATTATCAATTTTCGAAACAACGTATTTGAAGTTCATTTAATGTCAAAACAGACAGTGTCAATCACAAAATCATTAATTTTGTTAGTGATCTTAAAAATGAAATTCCATATGCACTACTTTAATCGATGAAACCATAGAAATTTTATATACAATTTGTCATTTTGAGTTTATAATATATAGTTTATTTATTAATTTGGAACATCCAAATTAGAAATTTTGTGTGCTAATAGCAATAACTCATTACAATTTTACTAAATATAAATAAGTAAATTCCAAAAACGATAATGTTATGATTACAAATGATTGTGGTTTATTTTGTGACCAGAAAATCACTGTCATTTTTGTTGGCCCTAACAAGATCAGAATCACTTAGAGGGGGGGGGGTGAATAGGTGTCTAAGTTCTAAAATTGATAATTTTAAGTTTTTAAAGAAACTTAATTTTTCAAAGTATTTCCTCAGAGTCAGAGGCAAGCTTAGTAAAGTAGCCTCTGAGGGAAATTCTGCCTTCTCACAGTTTAACTGCTTTCAGCAACAGAAGCTCTAAGTTAGAGAACTTCTGGACAGTCTTCTGAACAAAGACAATGATATAAAGAGTAAATCTGTTTCAGCACTAAACAAGAGCAAGTACACACACGTATAAGGAAGGGAGAAAGAGATTCAGAAGAACAGTTCAATTTATCCAGGTTCACAACAGAAGTCCTGTGACTACGTCATGTCCTCTGTGATCGCAGTCACCAAAGATTTTAAATCCACTATTCAGAACTTTTATGGCAAGTTCAGAAGCTCTTACATCAACAGAACTTAAGCTAATTTATCACTTAGTTATGACTAGCCTAGAATGAGTTAAAGGATTTCCACCAGAACAACAACAGCCCTGTTTTCTGGAATTCTCACCCAACTCAAACCTCAACTAGATTTCTCTCAAAATCTAACTGGATATCACAAACGATATCAGTTTACAAGATTCTTATTATGAACTTGTGTTTTCTTCACTCTCTCACTATTACAAAGTCTAAAACTAAGAAAGATTGAGAATGGAAAATGATTGCTCTGTTTTGCTCGTTAAAACAGTGCGTTGAGATTTTAGCTCGATAATCGCGTGTCTGGATGCAATGTAGCTTGGCTACTATTTATAGTGCTTTGTAGATGACTGTTGTTTGAATTTGAATCTTCAATTGATGACATCAGTTGGTTGTAGCCGTTAATCTGTCATTTCTTCAAACGGTCTTCAAACACTTTGATTCCATTAACCTTGTTCTTTAACTTAATCCGGTAAGTGATTTGAAATCACAGATAAGGTCGACTGGAATTTTGCTTCATTTGGATCAACAAAGGGTAGACAAGGTAATGCTTGTTTTGTTTGAAGTGGACATGTGCGCTCCATCAAAACAGCTTTTTGAACTTTTGGCGCCTTGCATTAAATGCAAATGTCAGAGCATTAAATGCTTAGTAAGACCCGTGACTAGCGCTTTTGAGTTCCTTATTCCTTTTGTCTAAGCTTCTGATCAAATGGAATACTTCTGGTTGCTTCTAAACTTCTGAGGCGAGCTTTAACAGTCTTCAGAAAGTCTTCAGAGCGGAGCATCCAGCTTCTGAGCTTCATCTTCTGTCTTCAGCTTTTCTTCTCTTCTGAGTCTTCTAGGCAACCCAGAGTTTCTTCATTCAGCACCTGCTGAGAAAACTTATACAATACTTAACAAGAATTGTTAGTCAATATTGAAAAGTGTGTAGGTAAATAATAAACTTTCATCTTCTGAAACGTTTGGACATAATCAAAACACTTAGGGTTCATAATTTTTTTAATTTTATATAAAAAATAATTTTTTATTTTGATATCATACAAATGACCCTAACTTAAAAAAATTATAGTTGGTTAGTACATTATTTATTATAGATTCATATTTTTTATTTTCAGTAGTAATATTTTCGAAATTCTAGATATAAATGTTCACTTTTTCTCTCTATACCAAACACCATATAAATGACCTTAAAAATAAAAAGTTAGAAAAATTAAAGTTGTTTTAAATACTATCAATTTTTGGATTATTTTATTTTTCATTTTTTATGGTGGATTGGTTTGAGTTTTTGAGTAAACATGTGCCTCCAAATGAGAAAGAAAAAGCTATGATTATTTGTTGGTGGATCTGGTATAGGCGTAACATTTTTGTTCATGATAAAGTTTGGCTGCATACTCATTCAATTCTTGAGAAAGTTGATTTATTTATCTCAGATTATTACAAGGCTATTGGTAAACACCCATCTTCAAGTTCTCCCTTCCTAAGTTCGGGTAACGATGGCCTTGACCCTAAAAAAATTTGGTATCCTCCTCCCGCTGGTGTCGTTAAAATTAATTGCGACGCTTCATGGAGGGATAACGGCCTTATTTGCAGGACCGGTGTCATTGATCGGGACGATAAGGGGTTGGTGTTAGCTTCTGCAGGTTTACCTATTGACCCGTGTTGTTCTATGGAAGCCGCGGAAATTCAAGCTATTCTACAGGGTATGATCCTTGCGCTAGATTGCTCTTTCCACTCTATTATCGTTGAATCTGATTCGAAAATAATAGTTGATGCAATTACCTCGGGCTCTCTTCTGCTTGCCTCTTTATATAATCTTTATGTCGACGTCTTTCATCTTAAGGCGAGGTTTATTTCATGTTCTTTTCAGTTTGTTTATAGAGAGAGAAATAATGTAGCTCATTGTTTAACTTTATGGGCCAATGATCTTTCATCTCCAATTATAAAAGCTAGAGGACCTTTGGGCTTTCAATATTGGGGGCCTTTTAATTGTTAATCACAAAAAATAAATTTAGAAACTGTCACAGAGGAAATGGAAAAGTTTTTCATGAGATTTTGTTGAAATGTCAAATATTTAGGCCACCAGGTATTATATAGATATACTAGATTGCGCTCACTTGATTAATAATGTTCACGGCTTACCAGGATTCTAGCATTTTGGAGGCAAGTAAAATTATTCTAGTATAAAAATGCACATTTAAATTCAACCTTAATAATAAAATAATATAATAAAATGTGCATGCTATTAGTTAGAATTTTTTAATTACTACTATTTTAAACGATAGACGACTTGACCGCCTAGCAGCTTAAAGTTGAGACTTTTACTTGACCTATCTGACAGTCTAGGTACATAAAATTCGACTAATGCTTGACTAATTTTCGAATATACGTCCCGTCTTGACTCTAAAACTCCTCAGCCGCCTTACTAGCGCCTAGCAATTTTTAATACACTAATAATTACATATCAAACTTTATGCAACAAACAAAATCAAAAGTAAAAAAAATCATATAACTATTAACACTATATATAAAAAAAATTTGAGGCCTTAAAAAGAGTGAGGCCCTAGACGGGCATCTAGGTGAACTCTTCCTATAAAAACGCCCCATACATAGTACCAAAGCCATGTTCCACTTTTGTAAAAAAAACACAGCCGTCGATATTTCCAGTATTTTGCTTCCTATTTTACACAAAGGGCCAGTTTGGCATTGCTGTGTTGAGGAAAGTGATGTGGGCGAAAGTGTTGTCAAGAAAGCAGACAAAAGTTGTGAAGTGTTTAGTAAACACATTTCAAAAGTTATAAAAGTCATGAAATTAAAGGAAAAAATATGTTCATTAAAATATATTGAAAGTTAAGCCTATTTTAGTAAAAAAATAAATATCAATATCAGCTTTCTGTACAACTTCTAACTACTTTCCCCAAAAACTACAAATTCTAACTTTTGCTGAAAGCACTTTTCCCTGCTTTTCTAGCTTTTCCAGAAAGGAGTTTTGCATTTAACAAACTTTGCTTTTGATTGGAAAAGCTGCCATAAGCAGCTGGAAAATGGATGTGAAATTGACCCTAAATCTTCCAGCCTTTTGCTTCCATAAATTGTCGCACAAAATTCGAGTTTTTTTTCATTCAACTTCATTATTGCTTCCTATTTCAGACAAAAACTTCCAGCTCTTTTGCTTCCCTAAATTGTCGAACAAAAATTCCAGCTTTTTGCTTCTTTATTATTGATTTTTCTAGTAACCATGTCCGACAAATCAACTGTCGTCGTTGCCTCCTCCTCCACCTCAACATCGACGACAAATTCTGATGAATCCTACATGTTTTGATTATGTCCAAACGTCTCAGAAGATGAAATTTAATTTATGCTTATATACTTATCAATGTTGACTAACAATTTTTGTCAAGTTTGCGTATAAGTTTTTCTCAGCAAGTGCTGAAAAAAGAAACTCTGCATTGCTAAAGGAACTCACAAGAGAAGAATAATTGAAGACTGAAGTTAAAGCTCAGAAGCTCGATGCTCTGCTCTGAAGATCTTCAGAAGTTCGATAAAGCTCTCCTCAACATTCAACTGCAACCATAAGCTGATTCCATTTGATCAGAAGCTTAGAAAAAAGGAATTAAGCTCTCAGAAGCTTAAGTCACGGGTTTGGTTAAGCATTTAATGCTTCTGACAACTGCATTAAATGCAAGGCGCCAAAAGCTCAAAAAGCTGTTTTGAATGAGCGCGCATGTCTGCTACAAACAAAACCAGCTCTTCCTTGTCTACCCTTTGTTGATCTAAATGAAGTAACATTCCATTCGACCTTTCTTTGATTTCAAATCACTTACCAGATTAAGTTAAAGAACAAGGTTAACAGAATCAAAGTGTTTGAAGACCGTTTGAAGAAATGACAGATTAACTACTACAACAATGATGTCATCAAATTGAAGATTCAAACTTCAAGCAACGGTCATCTAAAGTCACTATATATAGTAGCCAAGCTCCATTGTGTTCTCACACGTGAATTTTGAGCAAAATCTTAACGCACTGTTTTAACAAGCAAAAACAGAGCACTTTCCATTCTCAATCTTTTCTGTTTTAAATTGTAAAAGTGAGAGAGTACGAAAAAACACAAGTTCATAATAGGAATCTTGTAAACTGATATCGTTTGTGATATTCAGTTAGATTTTGAGAGAAATCTAGTTAAGGTTTCAGTTGGGTGAGAATTCCAGAAAACAGGATTGTTATTGTTCTGGTGAAAATCCTTTAACTCTTTCTAGGCTAGTCAGAACTAAGTGAGAAATTAGCTTAAGTTATGTTGATGTAAATGAACTTTACATGCCATAAACGTTCTGAATAGTGGATTTAAAATCTCTGCTGACTGCGATCACAGGGGACAGGACGTAGTCACAGGACTTCTGTGGCGAACCTGGATAAATCGATCTGTTTATCAGGACCTCCTGAATCTCTTTCTCCCTTCCTTAACTTGTTATTTGCTTATGTGCATTTGCTGTTTGTTTAGTGCTGAAATAGTATTGCTCTTTTTCTCCTGTCTTGGTTAAGAATACTATCCAGAAGAGAAACATTGTGTTTATGCACTAAAGAAAGTTTGGCGAGTTAAGACTCAAACAAAGACCACCATTGATAGAGCTCTAGATGTGGCTGATCCTGTTATTCTTCATGCTCTCAATGACCTTGTTATTGTGCAGCAAGTGCAACTAGAACCTTCTTTTGTTAAGAATGGTAAAACTACTAGCGCTCGTAAGCTTGTCAAAGACAACTTAGATTGGAGTATGGTAACTAGAGGTATGAAAATTGCTACTAAGCAAACAGGTACTGTTCTCTTTGAGACTTATAGTGGCAGTAATGTTGGAGTGATTGGGGAGAAGGTTGGTCGGAAGAAGGTCGTCCCGCCTAATAAATGATTTGTCGCTGGAACATTCGGGGGTTAAATGACCCCATTAAGCAGCAGGAGGTTTCCAATCTTGTTGCTAAGCACAATCTTAGTCTTTGTGGTATCTTAGAAGCTCGGGTTAGAGAAGAAAATAGGGAGAAAATTTGGAAAGGGTTTAAGCTGGCTCATTGGAAATTCATTTGTAATACTTGTTCCCCTTCAAGTAGAATTTGGTTGATGTATAATCCTGATGTGGTTCAAGTTCAGGTTCTACTTGATCATTGGCAAGTTTTGCATTGTAAAATACTCAAGGGACGGAATTTTGGTGGTCTATTGTCTATGGTTCGAATCAGAGAGACGACAGAAAAGATCTTTGGACCATTTTGGCAGGTTTAAATCCAGGAAATCTTCCGTGGTTAATCCAAGGAGATTTTAATGAGGTAATAAGTCAATCAGATAAAATTGGTGGACAACCCTTTGATGTCAATGATGCTTTTTTTGGGCAGTTTATTCTGCACAATGATCTGCTCCATTTACAATCTATAGGAGGTCCGTTTACTTGGACTAATAATCAACTTGGGAATAGTAGAATATGGTGTAAGTTGGATACGGTGCTGGTAAATGAAGCTTGGATTGAATCTTTCCCGGATAGTAAGTGTTTTATCCTTCCCCTAGGGGTCTCTGACCATTCTCCCTTAAAAGTTTGTTTAGGTTTGGGTAGCCAGCATACAAAAGCTATGTTTCACTTCTATAACATGTGGTCCTCCCATCCAGCTTATAAGAAAATTGTTGCTGATTGTTGGTCCACTAAAATCTATGGTTGTCAAATGTATCAAATATGGAAAAAGCTCTCTATTTTAAAGCAAAAGCTTAGAGAGTTGAACAGAAAAGATTTTTCTAGCATATCTGAGAGAGTAATTCAGATTCGTGGCATTCTTGAGTCTATGAAAGAGCACATTCAGAAAGATCCTTTAAATGTTGAGTTGCAAGAAGAAGAGAGAGATGTTAGTGCTTACTTTCAGAATTTGTTAAAACAAGAGGAAATTTTTTATCGACAAAAAGCTCGAGTGTCCTGGATCCAACTTGGAGATCAAAATACTAAGTACTTTCATACACAGTTTAAGTGTAGAAGGTCCTTTAATAAAATTTCTAGTATCATCAGGGAGAATGGTACTTCTACTACTGATGCGGAGATCATTAATCAGGAGATGATTCTTTATTACACAAAGCTCATTGGGACTGCAAGGGTTTCTAGAGACCACATTGACCATTTTGTTCTTTCTATTGGGCCTAAATTGAATGAGGATGATTGGGCAAACCTGTGAGCTCCTGTTACAGATGAGGAAATCAAAAAAGCAGTTTGGAGCATAAATGTTGACAAAGCTCCAGGGGTTGAGTGGTTTGGGAGCTTTTTCTTTCGAAATAGTTGGTCTACTTTAGGAAAGGATGTATGTGCTGCAGTTAAAGACTTTTTCACAAATGGAAAAATGCTAAAGCAAATCAATTCTACTGCCTTAGTGGTTATTCCTAAAGTTGCTGATCCTAAAGAATTGGGAGATTTCAGGCCTATTGCTTGCTGTACGGTGCTCTATAAAATCATTACCAAAATTATTACAGATCGATTCAATGTTGTTATCAATCAACTGGTATGTGTCAACCAGTCGGCATTCATTCTTGGTAGAAGCATAGCTGATAATATACTTCTTGCGCATGAACTTATAAGGAACTACCACAGAGTTAGTGAAGGGAAGAGTTGTGCTATGAAAATTGACTTGAAGAAAGCTTATGATTCCATTGATTGGGACTACATATAAGAGCTTCTTATTGGCTTACACTTTCCTGCTAAATTTGTTGGGTGGGTTATGACATGTATTAGGGGTTCACAATATTCTTTGGTAATTAATGGAGGCTTAGAGGGTTACTTTCAAGGAGGAAGGGGTCTTCGCTAAGGAGATCCGATGTCACCTTTAATCTTTTTCTTTTGTATGGAATATCTTTCTCGATATTTACAATCCAAGTTGGGATCTAATTTTAGGTACCATAAAGGTTGTAAACAGCTAAAATTGAATCACTTAAGTTTTGCTGATGACCTTTTTTTTCTTCTGTAAGGGAGATCATATGTCTGTTGAAGAAATGATGAAGGGTTTGCATCACTTTGCTACTGTTTCTGGTCTCCAAGTTAATGCAAACAAAAGCGAAATTTTCTTAAGTGCAGGAGTTTCAGGTCACTTAAGAACTGAACTTATTGCTCTCTCTGGTTTTAAGGAGGGAACTCTACCAATTAGATACTTGGGCATGCCTCTTATCTCTTCCCAATTAATTAAGTAGAGTGGATTGTGCAAAATTAGTTGAGAAGATCACCACCAGAATTGATTCATGGGGAGCTAAATTCTTATCGTATGTTGGACGTCTCCAACTAATTATTTCAGTTCTCAGAAGTATGCCAATTTTTTGGGCCTCCATGTTTATTCTGTCAGCTTCTGTGATTAAGCAAGTGGATAAAAAATGCAGGTTGTTTTTGTGGAAAGGCCATAATAGTGGAAATTGTAAAGGTGTTGCTGTCTCATGGGTTAAGGGTTGTTGTTCAAAGAAGGAAGGGGGCTTAGGAATCACAGATATCAAGTCCTGGAATAAAGCTGTTGTTGGTAAACTTCTTTGAAACATTCTCCAAGAAAAGCCAAACTTATGGTTAAATGGATCAACACAAATCTTAAAAATGTTAGCTTTTAGGGGATTAGTCAACCTACATAGGCTAGTTGGAGTTGGAGGAAGCTTGTGCAGCTTCGCGAGGTTTATAAAGATTTGTTTTCTTATCAGTTGGGGGATGGAAAACGTTTCTCTTTCTGGTTTGATCTATGGCTAGATGGTATTCTATCACTTTTGAAGATGCAGATATCCCTAAAAATGTTGTAGTAGCTGATGTGATTCGATTAAATGCTTGGTCTTTACCTGACCCTTCTAGTGAGGAGATTGAAAGAGCTTGGTTAAAGATCAATCAGTGTAGCATTCAAATGGGGGTTGTTGATAAGATTTCTTAGCCTTTTTCTACAACCGGGGACTTCAATGTTAAATCTGCTTGGGAACAGATAAGAGAAAAATTAGTCTGGGGAAAGGATTACATTCCTAGATGCAGTTTTGTTTTATGGATGTTTTTGCATAAGCAAGTAGGAGTTCGAACCAGGTTATGCAAATTTGGAGTTTTTAACAATGATACTTGTGAGATTTGTTTGAATGGTAGAGAAGATATTAATCACATGTTCTTTAATTGCTCAATCACTAAGCAAGTTTGGAGTAATATTGCAGCAAGGTGTATGAAACCTGCCATGCATTTGAGTTGGAATAGAATTATTAGCTGGCTTGGGAGACGAGCTAAGGGGAAATCGGTTCTTGCCCGGACTCGAAGGATAGCCTTTTCTGCAACTGTATACCAAATTTGGCTGGCTAGGGATTGTTTTTATTTTCAAAACATTTGTTTTGATAGCAAAAGTGTTATTGATGCTATTTGTCATATGGTTAGGCTAAGATTGTATAGTTCCTCTTCTCCTTCCAATTTGTGGAGTTAAAAAGGATTAGAGTTGAAAAGCTGTAATTTTGTTTTGTTTACTTTGTTTTCATAAGGCCATCTCCCTATGTGTTTTCTTTGCAAGTTTTTGCCATAATGAATTTTTTGATTGATAAAAAAAAAATTGACGACTGTTTATGGTTCTAGTGCCAAGTCAGATCCTTAACGAATTGTATTATCAAAACCTTGATGTGGAATGATAAATGATCAAAGGTATTAAATCCTTAAAACACACATATTTTTTTTATTTTTTTTTGAAAGAAACACACATAGCTTAGGGTCTCAAATATGTGTTTTGCCAACCTTAAAATATAACTGAAAACTCATTGTAAAATGACCACAATTTAATGTATCAATAATATCCCTAATTCATAACGGCATCAAAACATCATTGGTAGATCACTGCCTAAATTTTAACCTAACAATTAATGTTAAAGTTGACTACATATCTACGAACAGATTCCACGTCGTACAAAGATAAAATATTCAAAATCTACGACATAGAATTAATGATTTTTGATCGAATTGTTTTGAGATTAGAAGTGATGGTCGCAAAAGTAGGTCTAACAGAAGCATCGTGATCCCATGAAACACAAATAAGCTTGATGAGTTCACCGAGTTCTTCGTTGTCCTCTGGAAGCATAGGCCTTAGGTGTCCTTCTGCAACTTCCATGGCAATCTAATAATACCATTGAAGAAATAAGTATGGTTCCTTAATAATAAAGTCCTATTAATTAAGCATAGCTTCTGTAAATTAGATATATAAGTATACCTTGCTAGGACCAAAATCAGTTTCAATATAAGGATGATCACCGGTTATAATTTCGTTGAGTATGATTCCGAAACTGTATACATCACATTTTTCGTTATATGGTTCACATCTGATCACCTCAGGTGCCATATAAACATACGTTCCTGCAAATAAATAATAATAATTAAAATTGAGAAGAACATTATAAATGCTCAATATAATATATTTTGATTCCAAAATTAGAAAAGTTGGTGGTTTAAATTAATATGGTTGCAACAAACTTTAATTTTTAAATATTTCAATTTCCAGTCGGCGTTAGTTATTTTGACTCTCTTAACAGGAAAAAAGAGTCATTGTATATATGTTAGAATTAATTATGTAAGGTTTAGAAGACATATAACTTATATTTTTAAAGTTGGAAAGCTATAACAAAAGTAAGTGTAAAGTTCAGATATTGTTATATTCTAAAAAAATCTGAAATGTTATCCTTGATATTCCATTAATTATGTTTGTGCGTATACAATTTCGTCTCAACAGAAAAAAATTCTTCAAATAATTTAACTTTTGAGAAATTTTAAATAAAATGACGGCAAGTATATAATTAGCATGTGTAACAAAGTCTACGTAAAGATAAAATAAGGGGATATTCTATGGTCACTTTGTTTTTCACAAAGTAACCATTACTTTGTTTTGTCAACCATTGGATCATGGGTTAAAAACTAATCCAATAGTGAAAAAGACAAAGTATAGACAAAGTAAGGGAAAAACAAAGTGACCATAGCCTACACCTAAAATAAGTTAGTTAAAATAAAAAAACAAGATTTGATAAGTAAAAATATTAAATAAATTCACTTTGGCAAAACCTACATCTTTAAAATTGTAATTGTGCATACCAATTATACATTGATTCTTTCAATTAGAGATGTACAACAACTTGCTCCAAGTATAAATATAAGCC
Source organism: Euphorbia peplus (assembly GCA_028411795.1). Lineage (NCBI taxonomy): Eukaryota > Viridiplantae > Streptophyta > Magnoliopsida > Malpighiales > Euphorbiaceae > Euphorbia > Euphorbia peplus. The sequence continues at coordinate 21,436,921 of CP110840.1, forward strand.
AAGCCAAAACCTAATTGACCTAATCAAGCAATTAGAAGGTACCATAAAAGAAGACTTAAATTTTATATACAAAACATGCATACAGAAAAAACAAGTTTATTTGGTTTCATAATATTTTATTAAATTAAGGTGGATGTCAGTCTTTTGAGAAGTTGAAGATTAGCAATATATTAATTCTTTAAAAAATTTTGATTGTATATGTTAGTCCCAAATTCTATATTTTAGATATTAGTAAAACATACTAACATTATATGCAAATCGTGCTTGGGTGACAACCTATAGTTAAGTGAGAAATGAAGAAATTAGAAGGTAATGCTTTTTATTATTTTATTATTTGTCATATAACAAGAATTAACGTACCAGTTTCACCAGTGAGTGCCATTTCTTCATCAGTCAAGAATCTGGCGTGACCAAAATCAGCAACCCGAACATGATAAGCATCATCGAGAAATATATTACTCGGTTTAAGGTCACGATGTATGAGTTTAGGCTGCTGCTGATGAAGGTACTGCATCGCTTGTGCTATTTCAACTGCCCTTTCAATCCTTTCATTTAATGGAGGCATTGGAAGTGACCTTTCTTTTCTTCTACCGTTATTCTTCCCATGAATCCATTCTTTAAGGGTCATCCCCAAAAATTCAGTGACAACCCAAGCGTGATGAGGAGGATCCAAGCATGCCCCCATAAGCTGCAGCACAAAACGGTGTCGTTGCCTCGATAAGGTATCTACTTCTTGGGCAAAAAAAGCAGCCCCGCTCTCGTTATTGAGGAAGAAATCAGGGTACATGCATTTCACTGCTACTTGTGTTCCTCTCCATGTTGCTTTGTAGATGTCAGCTGTGCTTCCTTGTCCTATTTTGTCGTGCAGCTCGATGTCGTGATGGTGAATGAGCCAACCGTTGAGCTTGGCTTGACAAAGAAGTGGTGCAAGTTCAGGATGAGGAGTAGCTGCAGGTACAATGAGTGGGGAAGAGAGAGCTGCATGTTGAATTTCGTCGTCGTTTTTGTTGCGGTTAACGATGAGGTCAAGGAATCCATTGTTTTGGGCAATCTGAAGACAGTATTTAAGATAGTCATGTGTTCTTTCCATCCTCTTTCTGTACATTATCCTCAGCTCTTTCTGTTTCCCTACTTCCCTCTCAAGCTCTTCTACCTGGTATTTATATTAAGTAATTAATTAATTAGACTCTCAAGTCACTAACTCACACAAAAACCCCAGTCCTCTATAATATGGGCCTCATAATATTTATAACATTGCGACTTAGGATTGCTCACTTTTATCTCAGGCCCATTTCACGTTAAGTTGCCCAAAACAATATAATGATAGATAATAAGGTTAATTTTATACGGCCACGCTCACTTACACTTTAATAACCAATTTTTTTGGCTCATTAAGCATTAGATTTTATCCTACGACCTTATAATTAAAGAAAAAAAATCTAGAATGCCCTCGGACAATGAGTTCATACGGGGAACTATTCAAGGAATAATAAAAACACAAATTTTTATTTAATGTTTAATAACCAAAATATAATTTGGTCATTAAAGTGTAGGTGAGTGAGATTGTAATTTTATATAATGCTTTGTGGTTTAATACAAGAAGATGGGTTCTTGTTGCTTTTCTGGCAACGAGAGGGTTACTATTTACAGTATATGCAAAGTTAAACAAATGATCAATTTTGCTAACTTGGATGAGAAAATTTTTGTCCAATTTTTTGCCCCAGACCTTCGACCTCTTAGATTATAATTTATGGTATAACATCAAAAAATTTGTTTGGACAACAAATCTCTCATCCAAGTCAACATAATTGACCGTTTCTTTAATTTTGCAAACAGTGCATTTTACAGTTGTCTTTTTGCTATTTTGAAAAAACTCACAATAACTCATTTGCAAAATAGAGAAACCATATAACACTAATATAAAGTAAGAGAAATTTTATATAATACACAGAGCGTACTACACCATTCGTACGCGGGACCAATAGTTTAAGGACACGTTATATAAATTAACATTTAGGGTTCACAATTTTGGTTCTAGTGGTTTTATTCGAATCCGTAGCATTTTATATAATTAATTAATTAAAACTTATATGTTTTTAATTAATGACACAATGTTACTATTTACAGTATATGCAAAGTTAAACAAATGATCAATTTTGCTAACTTGGATGAGAAAATTTTTGTCCAATTTTTTGCCCCAGACCTTCGACCTCTTAGATTATAATTTATGGTATAACATCAAAAAATTTGTTTGGACAACAAATCTCTCATCCAAGTCAACATAATTGACAGTTTCTTTAATTTTGCAAACAGTGCATTTTACAGTTGTCTTTTTGCTATTTTGGAAAAACTCACAATAACTCATTTGCAAAATAGAGAAACCATATAACACTAATATAAAGTAAGAGAAATTTTATATAATACACAGAGCGTACTACACCATTCGTACGCGGGACCAATAGTTTAAGGACACGTTATATAAATTAACATTTAGGGTTCACAATTTTGGTTCTAGTGGTTTTATTCGAATCCGTAGCATTTTATATAATTAATTAATTAAAACTTATATGTTTTTAATTAATGACACAATGTTAAAATTCTATTAGTTGGTGGAGTATGTGACAACTATCTATTAGTACTATGTCATTCATAGATCGGGCATATCATAAAATCTCTCTATGAAATAAATCTAATCTAATGAGGAAAGCAACATTTGTTGGTTAAGGTAAGACACAATAAAACAAGTAAAAACATACTCCTAGAATACATGGTATAGTTTATTACTTAATCGATTGAATCAGAAGCACGAGCTGATGGTTAAGGTTAACAACATATTTTATATTAATCTCGGACATAATTTACCTGTTGGTCGACTTTAGACTTAGGATGGTGGTTTGAGGACTGATTGATACTCATGCAGTCATTGAGACTCCGACAGAAGCCGGTGCCGGCAGCTTTTTCCGGTTGCGGGGAATTCAGCACCGGAGACTGCCTTGGACTAAACATATTCCATTTCTTTGAATGACTCTGACTATTCCCTCCAACTATCATCCTTATTTTTAATAATTTAACAATTTCCAGAGGAAGAACCTTATTAATGCAACCCATATCTCTTCTTTATAATCCAATTCTTTTATGTTACAAGCCAAAATATTAGGCGGATTTTCTGATGATTGCCCACTTAGGTTATAATTATTTTTTAAAGAATTGGAATAATTAACGGTGTATCCTAGAATCTTGAGGCATATAAGTCCAATCTGAACCATTTCATTTATTGTTTGACGCATGATTTCACCTTTGCCTTTAATCTTTTGTAATATTTGTTTTTATATACAACTTATACTAAGGAATCATGTTTTGGCTCGACAGGCAACTTAGTTATTTAAAAGCTTCACTTATAAGGAATTAATAACGGAGGTTATGTTATGATTACTTTAACTTTCACAAAATAACAATTACTTTGTGTGTTTACTATTATAAGGAATTAATATGAGCTTGCGCTTGTCGGACGAATATCACCAACTTGTACCATGAATAAAGTATGTGCTTTTAGACTTAACAATACTTATTAATACATAATTTCAGTTAAGTTCAGTAATTTTAGTTCAGCTTAACAATGTTCAATTAAATTCAACAATTTTCGATTGAATAGACATAAGAATAGTTATTAACTAGTCTTTTCCCGTGCATTTGGATTCGAATTCAAATGTATATAAATATTAGACAAATTTTTATTTGTAATGCATTAAAATTAATGACACAAATATGTTTACTTAAAAATATATATTTGTTAATTCATTCAAATATTATTATATTAACTTGATTCAAGACTTATAAGTCCAATAAAGTCATGAAAATATTTTTTAAAAATTAATTACGTTTTGGCTTGGCATACTTTGCTTCTGATTTTTTCAAGATTGGTCGGTTCATACCCTAAACTATTTTTGGGACCTATTTCCTTCCTGGTCTAATTAAAAGTGGTACATTTTGCCTCTTTTTCGCCCAACCACCAGTCTCACTTATGTGTGTGAAATACACATGTCTTCACCTCTTTGTGTCGACTCCCTCTAAATTTCTCATCTCTCTCCATTCACTCTTCCTCTCTAAAAATGAAAATTCAAAAGACCGCAAAAGATCTAGAAGAACCTGTATATGACGAACATCGATGATCACAAAAGAAAATCAAAATGCGAAAGCAACAAAAAGGGAAGAAGGAGAGAGCAACACAAAATAAAAATTTGGAAAGCAATCTGAATAATATAATTTAAAAAAACATTTAGTAAATATCGAAAGCTATATTTTTAATGGAAAACTATTAAATTCACCAAAAGCTATTAAATTTAATTTGTTAGTGTTAAAATAAATTTACCTTAGAGAAAGGATCAGGTGTGGCAATGAGCTTATGGTGTGACAACCCACTTATGGTGTGACAAGGAAAAAAGGTGGGGTAATTTTGTAATTGAACATGGGAAGGTGGCAAACTTGTAATTAAGAGAAAAAGCTTTATACGTGTAAAATGGAGGGAAGGAAGAGGGGGTGATGTCAGCGCTGATGTCACCCCCTGGAGAGAGAAAAGATTTTAATTATTTTCTTTAAAATGCATTTTCCCGCTCTTCCCGAACTCGTTTTTCAAAAAAAATTATACCACTGAACTCGTATTAATTAGGCCGTCATTTTGAGATCCATTTTTGTTATTTATAAACGATTTTTAATTTTTCAAATTTTTCTATGGTTGTTTCAAATTAATATTCGGTTGTTTCAAAACATTACCGTGTTATTTCAAAATATTACCGTGTTGTTTTGAGATCCATTGTTGCTAGATTTTTATTTTTTAAATTTTTTCTGTGGTTGTTTCAAAACATTATCGTGTTGTTTCAAAACAGTACCGTGTTGTTTCAAAACAGTATCGTGTTGTTTCAAAACATTACCGTGTTGTTTTGAGATCCATTGTTGCTAGATTTTTATTTTTTTTAATTTTTTCTATGGTTGTTTCAAAACAGTACCGTGTTGTTTTAAAACATTACCGTGTTGTTTTGAGATCCATTGTTGCTAGATTTTTATTTTTTTAATTTTTTCTATGGTTGTTTCAAAACATTGTCGTGTTGTTTCAAAATAGTACTGTGTTGTTTCAAAACAGTACCGTGTTGTTTCGAAATAATACTCGGTTGTTCCAGGAACTCTATTGTTTCAAATTATCACATACAACCTGCAAACCTTCAATTAACTAATTTTATTCTATTTCCTCCACTAAATAGGGGCACCGACACACAGAGAAACAGATAGAATTTCATATTTGACACAACATATCATCATCAAACAACAAAAGAAAAAATAGGAAATCAAACTAATCTAATCCCAAATTGCAACCTCCATGAATCCATCTTCAGTTGCACATCCTCTAAACATCCCATTACTATTAAACTTACAGGCCACTTCCCCTTTATTTGAAATTGCTATCAACCCTGCAAATCCTTCATCTAGTCTTTCATTTGATAGCATCTCTGAATAGAAACTTGTTCTAACAATGGGAAATTGAATTTGTAATTGCCACAGCAAAATCAGTTCAATTTAGGTAAATCGATTAATTCCAAAAGCGTCAGCTTATTGAAAATAATCACATCATCATCATGCTCTTCTGTGGAATCTCCATCTTGTTTGCAACAATGATATCTTCCATCATTTTGCAGTATTCAACTTTTAATTCCTTCAATTGAATCATACTTTTGGCGAAGGAGGAGGATAAGATGGGTTTGGAGCGGCGCTCGTAGTCGAGTTTTTTTGGCAGTGATGATGGTGAGTTTTTCTTGGAGAGCCACGGTGGCCGGAGGTGGCGGAGAAGGGGAGGGTGGTGGTGGTGGTTGGGAGGAGGAGGAAGGAGGATAAGGGAACGACGGAGGAGAGGTGGCGGTGGAGGCAGCAAAGAGCTTTTGAAAAGAAAATTGGAAAATTGTATTTAGAGACCTAATAAATTACACAATTGGTACATGTCTCACCATAAGAGGTTGTCACACCATAAGACCCCTGTCTCACCTGAACTTGACTCATTTACCTTATTAAAAAGTTCAAGCAAGTAAATATACAAAAATAACACATTTAAATACACAGATAAAAGATTTCAATACATCGGATCTAGAATTAAAGATCCACCATTTCCAAACTTATAAAGTAATTCAACACTATTATTATTATTATTATTACTATTATTATTATTATTATTATAAATTACTTTTAAAATTTTTTATTAAAAATATAAGAATTATTCTAAAGATGCCACATAGGATGTAAGGGTATGATTTTGGTATAATGTATAGATTTTTCAAAAATGGAGCTAAACATGTCAATTGAATATATAAAAGAAATTCAGCCATTTGTACTAAAATATGAATTTCAGAATTTCATCAGTCTGTCCAATAGGAAAATTCAGCCATATTTAATTTCATCAGAATTTCAGAATCTCTAAAAGTTATAATTTTTATATAGGAAAATGTTCTTATGAATTATTTATCGAAAAGAAAAATGCTCATAAAAAGTTCAGTAAAGAAAATAGAGTGAGAAATAGAAGAACTTTCATATTCATATTAAGTGACGAAGACTTAATAATAGTAATCCGTGTAAGATATAGTAAGAAAAAATGTAATTAATTATATGAACACTAATAATGTTCAAATTACACTTACAAATAAATATAAAGGCTTACACCAGTTCAGGAATTCAAGAATAGCGATAAAAAAAGAAAGATAAGGAGGAAAGTTCACAAAAAGAATCTGCAAAATTATAAAATATAAATTACCCCAAACTATATCATAAGAAATCAGATAGTTGAAATATTAAATTGTAAACTACAATAAAATCATTGCACATTGTACAAAGACAAAAGTGAGCACAGACAAATCAGATAGTATTATATATAAATGAAATCATGTAGAAATAAAGAAATGAAAAAAATAATCATTTAGAGAAACAACTAATTTCACATACTTATTTTAGAAATTAATAACTTTACATAAATAGATTAGGAAATAAATCAATTAGCTTAATAACACCTTACCAGAATGATGAGAGATTTAAAAAATTATGGTAAGTAATATAAAATATATTTCTATAAATAAAAATGGTAAATTAAAACTAAAATTATATTAAAAGAAAATGTTATTATTTTGAGTAAAAAAATTGTAGAATTGACACATGGGATGAGAGGGTATAGGTTTAGTATAATATATATATATATATATAGGAGAGGGATCGGGTGAGAACACCTCCTTAAATTGAGAACATATTGCTTATATGAGAACACCAAAAACAGTGCTGTTTCATTAAAATTCGCGGTGGCAGTTTTGTAATATTTGCAAAATTAAGACAGTTGCTTTTTGAACTATAAAACTGTTTCAACCGGTTCCAGTTTTTTTTTCCCCTTCTTCATTGAATTTGAGATCTCGCGCTTGATTTTTGTATTCAATTTGACAGTTCGCAGATTCAATTCGTCGGTTTTCTTCAATCTTTGAAGGTAATTTTGCTTTTAGGGTTTGTAATGTGTGCAATTTTCTTATTTTCTTTTTCCTCACTGTATTTTGTTCCGATTTAGGTTTTTCAGTTTTTCTTTTTTGATTTTGTTCATCTGTTCTTATTTTCATTTATTTGTTTGTGATTTTTGATAGTAATGATATGTTTTTTGATAAATTTAGTATTAGAACATAGTATACTGAGATTTGGAATTTGCTGTTTTTTTGAAACAGGTTTGAAATTTGAAAAATGGACAAGAAAGATCATGATGATGACTTTTTCCCAGATGAGACTATCAGTTCGGCATTGCTTGATAGTATAGAAGCTGAATATAATGCAAATAAGCAATCACGGTAATTATTTTTTGTTTTGTTTTATTTAATGGAATGTAGTGTTAAGTTGTTTGGAATTTTTTTCTAAAACCTCTTTTCTGTTTTTTTTAGTATTCTTCGTAGTTCTAAGAAGGATGCTGTTATTTGTGCAAAAGATGGAAATGTCAAGTTGAAAAGAAACAGAGAAGGAACATCTAATATGAGGAAAAGGAATGTTCCAATTGATTCTGTTAAGAGGAAGAGGGTCTCTGATGATGATGATGATGATGATGATGATGATGATGATGATGATGATGATGATGGCGATGATAGTGAGGACAGTGATTATGTTGGAGATATTCAAGTTATGCCTGAAGATGTGGAGTTAACTGCTAAGGAAATTAAGAAAATTCCTCGAATGCATCAACAATTGGCTAAAGTAACTGTCAAGAAGTTGGATCAAGATTTAGCCAATGTTCCTGCGTTGGATTCGAAATGGCAGAAAAGAAGTTTATTTCAAAGAATCTCTAGTAGGCAGTTTAGTTTATCCGTTATTCAAAATATGTTGGAGTTGCATAAGTGTGCAATTAGAGAAATAGGTTTTGGTGGATTTCTGGATGTAGATTTAATTCTTCACAAGTCTTGGTTTGCGGAAAAGCTTGTTGATAGTTTTAATGTGGATAGATGTAGCTTGTGTTTGAAAAAGGGTATACAAATTGATTTGTGTAAAGAAGACTTTCATGTTGTATATGGTGTTCCGTTCGGCGGAACAGAAATTGTTGAGCCGGAAATTGAAGAAGGTGATGACTGGTTGGATTTTTTGGAGGAGTGGAGGTTAAAGTTTGGTTTGAATAATGGGAGTCCTGCAAATGTTGTTGTAATTGCAAGGCTTGATACTTTGAAAAAGGATCCAGTTTGTGATGAATTTATTTGGAATTTTTTGATTTGTGTTGTGAATTGCTTTTTTCGATCAACGAATCACACAGGTTTGAACTATAAGTTCATTTATAGTTGTAGGGATGTTAAAGGAATCAAAAATCTTGATTGGTGTGAGTTTGGTCTGAAACATTTGTCTGCATCTGTTATTGAATGGAGGGATGGTTCATCATATTTTACTGGTCCAATTCCATTTTTTATGGTAAGTTTTTATACTTTTTTATTTATTTGTTATTGTTTATATGTATGTATGCTAATTTTTAAAATGTTTAATTTTTTTCAGATCTTTTACTTTGATCGTTTGCAAAGAGAAATTTTTGAGGTGCCGAGACGTTGTCCTCTTATTTCTGTTTGGAATAAGGATTATATTGATGAAAAGATGTCAATTGAGGAGAAAAGAGGTTTTGGTGTTGGATGGTGTTAGAGAGAATTGATTTTGGGTTGCGTGTAGATCCTGATGCAAATGATGAACAAGTTGATAAAGATCTTCCTGAAGATATATATGTCTGGAACAAGTGCTAATGATTTTGTGGTACGTAAGTATTTTTAATTGTTTACATATATGTTTAAGTAAATCTGTTAGAACATAGTTGCTAAGTTTTTAGAATGTTAAGTCTAGGTGTTTGTTAGATTTTCTTTTTTTGTTGTTTTTTATCTGATGGAACATAGTAGTTTGTTTTTTGGAATGTTTTTATTAGTTATGTTGTAGCAAAGAAATTAAATAAAAAAGATTTTGAATTGTTTACATATTTGTGAAAGTAAATCTGTTAGAACATAGTGGGTTATTTTTTAGAATGTTAAGTCTAGATTTGTGTTAGAGCATAGTTGGTAACCCTGTTGGAACATAGTAGTTGTTTTTTTGAAATGTTATTGATATTATCTGCATTCTTTTAATTTTATCTTTATTCTGTTATTATTTGTATGGAACACTGATTTTGTTGTGGTATATCATAAAATATTTGTAGGAATTACTTCCCAAATTTCATAATTTGGCAAAGAGATTGGCTGGAAATGTTAAACGTATGTACGTGATGCTTCGTAAAGGTCGTGAGCTGTTTGATGATGAAGATATTTCTTCTGGAATAAGTAGCCTTGTTGAGAATTTATTGAGAAAACATAAAAGTAGTGAAGAGAATGCATCAGAAGAAGCTGTAAAAGAATCAGGACTTGATTTGTCTAGTGAAGAGATTTATGACCACCCTTCTTTTTTTGCGGAATTGGATGAATTGGTTTCAACTGCATATGCTAAATGTGGAGAGCATAAAAAGAAGAAGAAACCTATTTTTGGAATGACTCCTCCAAGTTTTCAGTTGTTCAGTGATTCTTTGGTTAGTCCAGTTGAAAGTGTGCCAATATGTGATCATAGAGTTGATGATACTCCTTTAGCTGATTTGAATCTTGGAGCTAAAGATGATTCAGTGTAAGTGATTTATGTTATTCTTTATTGTATGATATTGTGTATAGAACATGTTAATGATTTAATTATTTTTCTGTTTTATAGCATGCAAAGTAAGTTGAACTCTAAAAAGGGTGTTGCTGGTAAGAGACAGAAGAGAAGTGTTGACAAGCCTATTTTTGAAATGACTCCTCCAAGTAGTCCGTTGTCAACTCAGCCTTTGATTACTCCAGTAAAAAGTGTGCCGTCATGTGATCTTGGCGATAAAGATGATGCAACGTAAGTTATGTATATTATTTCTTTATTGTATCATATTGTGTATGGTACATGTTTAAGTTTTAATTATATTTCTTTGTTTTATAGTTTGCAAAGTAAGTTGAACTCTAAAAAGCGTGTTGCTGGTAAGAGACAGAAGAGTAGTGTTGACAAGCCTATTTCTGAAATGACTCCTCCAAGTAGTCCGTTGTCAACTCAGCCTTTTATGACTCCAGTAGAAAGTGCGCCGTCATGTGATATTGGCGTTAAAGATGATGCAACGTAAGTTATTTATATTATTTCTTTATTGTGTGATATTGTGTATAGTATATGTTTAAGTTTTAATTATATTTCTTTGTTTTATAGTGTGCAAAATAAGTCAAATACAAAGAGAGAAAAGAGAGAAAAGAGAATTGTTGACAAGCTTCCTTTTCATTTACGATCACTTTTTTTGATTCAATCTGAATATTTGTTGAAGAATATGGTTCTTTTCAAAAAGAGGATTGCAGAATATGCCTTTGGCATTGGGCAAGATGAGTAAGTAATAAATATTAATATATAATTTGAATTTTATGATAAGTTTTGATAAATTATTTTTCCGTATTCTGTTAGAACATAGAATTTTTATTTTTGGAATGTCTTTTATATTATATTGATTCTTAGTTTTGTTAATTTATTATATGTATTCTGTTAGAACACAAAAGTTATAGGTTTGGAATGTATTTTATATGATATTGAATCTGATATTTTTTTATTTTGTTTTGTAGTGAGATATTGTATTTTGATTTTCAAACTACAATTGTTAGGAAAGATATGCTTTCTCTTTCTAGAGGCTTTGTTTTGTCAAACAAAATTGTTGATGCTTGGGCTTTTATTTTTAATTTTGAGAATAAGAAAAAGAATGTTGGTGCGGTTAAGCGGTTTTTCTTTTCAACGGAGGCATTTGTAAGTGTTTTTTTTAGTTTTAATTTAATGAATACAACAGTTATATGTTGTGGAACACAACAACCTGTTTTATGGAACACAACATTCTGGTTTTTGTAATACAGAAGTCTGTTTTGTGGAACACAACAGTCTTGTTTTCGGAATACACCAGTCTGTTTTGTGGAACACAACAGTCTATTGTTTACTGTCTTATGTTTTATATTATGTATTGTAATGTTTTTCTTTTTTATATTGTAGGATGCATTATGTACTGATAAGTTTGCTCCTGGTAGTAAGACAGTTCAAGACAGGATTCCTTATTTTTTTGATATTTTGGAAACTGAAATGAAACATGTTGAAGTGACTAGTTTGGATTACTTTGATTTGGTAATTTTCCTTGTTTTTTAGAATTATGTTATTCAATATCTGTTAAGTATTAATTTCACTAATGTTTTTCATTTTTTGTAGGTGTTCTTTCCTGTTTTCTACTCAAATGAGCACTACATTTTCTGTATCAATCATATGACAGGATTTCTTGATATAATTGATATTGTTTTTGTTGAAAAGAGAGTGTCACTTAATTACAAATATAGCTTATGTCCTAAGTTTGTGGTAAGTGTTCTTCATTTAGTTAAAGTTCTATGTTTATTGTTTTTACTTTTTAGTTTAAGTACTAGTTTATATGTTTTTGTAATTGTATGTTTCAGATTGAATTTTTTTCAAGATTTATGAAGAAACATTGGCCCGGTTTTCAAAGAATGTTTCTCGTTATAAGATTACTTCATTGGAGCTTAAATGACAAAGTTCTATCAAGGATATTGATGCTGGACTTCTAATGATGAAGCATATGGAATCTTATGTTGGGCAGAAAGATTCAGAGTGGGATATTGGATTGGAAGTTGACAATGTGAGTTATATTTTTTAAATGTGTTTGCAGAAAGATTAAAGATTTAACTTGTTTTGTTTTTCAATTGTTGTTATTTCAGGTGGATGCCTTGAACAAATTAAGGATTGATTATTATTGGCAGATGATAACAAGCAGACAAAATAAGGAATATGATTCTGTGATTAAGAAGTCAAAGAAATTTGGAAAATAGATTAGTCTTAATGTTTTATTAGTAATCTGAATGTTTTTTTCTGGTTTTTATTTGTGGAACATAACCTTTTGTATTTTAGAATTTATATATATTTTATCGTGCATTATGACAATTTGTATTTTGTTTTTGTCTTTTGTAATCTGGTTTAAAATATAATTATTTCAAATTTGCTTCCTAGATGTTGTAAATAAGGTTCACCTTACTTTTTGGTTTTTTTGTATTAACTGTGGAACATGACAGATTGGTTTTTTGAATGTATGCATATTCAAATTTGAAAAAGATTATAATTGTTTTTACTATTAATTGGAGTGGACTTTTTTTTGGATTATATTATGGAACATGACAGTTTATTGTTTAGAATATATTCATATTGATTTTTTTTGTCATTTAGTGTTTAAGTGTTTTGGTTTTCACTTTTAATTTGAGTGGACTTTTTTTTCATTATAATGTGGAACATGACAGTTTGTAGTTTAGAATATATGCATAATAAATTTTTTAAGTGTTTTGATTTTTACTATTAATTCGAGTGGACTTTGTTTTGAATTATAATGTAGAACATAAAAGTTTATTGTTTAGAATATATGCATATTTATTTTTTGTCATTTAGTTTTTAAGTGTTTTGGTTTTTATTTTTAATATTGTCTACTTTTTTTTGTATTATAATGTGGAACATGATTGTTTATAGTTTAGAATGTATGCATATTGCATTTTGGCCATTTAGTTTTTAAGTGTTTAGCTTGTTTCTATTAATTCGAGTGGACTTTTTAGTAAGTTTTATCTTGTGGAACATGACAGTTTGCATTTTAGAATGTATATATATCAGTGTTGGTTTTTTACTTTTATTTTTTTTTTAATTATATTTTGGGACATGACAGTTTTTATTTTATAATATATCTAAATCCAATTTTTGTCATTTTCTATAATCTTATGTAATTTTATTTTGAATATAATGTAAGTATTTTTTCAATTTGTATTTTCTTTTACTAAATTTACAAATTGTACTTAAAATATAATATTATATATAATTATTATTTTACATTATATTTTTTATTTTTTGTTCCCATTTTTAGATAATGTTAAATTTAATTAAATTATTTAATTATTATTTTTTAAAATTTTCAATTTTTAATATTTTTTTAGATAAAATGGAAGTGGGTGGTTTTTCTGTTTCAGTTATTTTTTCTTCTTTTAAATACGTTTCCCTCTTCTTTTTTATCAGTTTCTTATTTTCTCTATAATCTGTAATTTCAACTGGTACGATTTTTTTTGTTAACTTCTTCACATTTTACGTTTTTTGCTTTCATGTTCCATTTTTGTTGTTTGATTTTATTAATTTTCTTTGTTTTTCTTCGTTTTTAGGGTTTGATGATTGTTTCACTTGATTCGTGTCTCTGTTTTTTGTATTTCTTATTGTTTTATTGATATTTGTTTGTGAAATTGTTTTTTATGTTTTCGATTTTTTGTTAGAACATTACGTTTCAGTTTTTATGATTAGTAGATTTGGCTTTTGGAACACAATCACTGTATTTTGCTTTTATGTTTCGAATTTACTGTTTGATTCGTTTCTTCTCTGTTTTTCTTGTTTTTAGGGTTTAATCATTGTTTCTCTTGATTTGTTTTGCTGTTTTTTGTATTTTCTTAATGTTTTGTTGATTTTTGTTTGTTCATATGTTAGAACATTATGTTTCTATTTCTGTGTTTTGTTGTTTTTCTGTTAGAACACATCACTGTTTCTTTTGGTTAATTGTAGTATTCTAAGTTTTGTCTCTATTTTCTTTTGGTTAACAGATATAAATAGAACATGACTTCTGATAAAATTCCTCGTCGTGACACTATTGATCCAAATTTGTTGGATTCAATAAAATCTCTTTGTAATGAGGATGAAGAAGAAGGTGATTGCGATAAAGAAGAAACGATTGTTCCTCCAACAAAGGTAAAAGATGTTCCTAAAAAGGATGCTAAGAAATTGTCTCGTGCAGTTTCGAATTTGAGTAAAGAAGAAAGGACTATTCCTGCTAGAAAGGAAAAAGATGTTAAAAAGAAGGATGCTGAGAATTTGGCTGTTACAGTTTGAAAGTTGAATACTAGGAAAAGAAAACAGGATGATGTTGTGGTTCCTAAGAAAGAGAATCTGAAAGTCCGGAAGAAGGATAAGGTGAAAGAGGATGTAGTAGAAACAAATGTTGTTAGTCCTGGTCATTTAGAACAGGAGGTGTGTTTTGCTCATTTAGAAAATAAAGTCCTTACTCAGCGTATTACTTCTTGGGTTTTTATTGCAGATTTTATTTTTGGTTTGTCTGATAGTCATAAGGATGCGATAAGGAAAATTGGTTTTGGAGGGTTTTTAGATTTAGATTTGGCATCTTCTCCTTCTTCTTTTGCTAAGAGTTTGGTGTTGAGTTTTGATGTTGATAGACTTGCTAGAGAAATCACAGGAATGGATTAGGAATTAGGAATTTACTCGTTTTTTTATTCAACTTAAGTTTTAAGATTGTAATTCAGTACTTTTTTATTATTAATTATTATTCAGCATTTGTTATATTTACATTTTTTTAAAGAATATTGACTGTAATTTTTTAATTTTTAATCAATGAAATATGTTTCTTGCAATTTTTATTACTGTAGCCTTATAAGATTTGAATTTTGTTATTCTAAACTTCCTGTATATATGTTCCATCCACTGAAAATTTAATACTTTGTTTAAAAGCTATAAATAAAATTCTAAACTTGCTTTATATATGTTCTATCCACTGTTCCTTCAATAACTAGTATAATAAAAAACTGAAAATAAAATAATTTGTTTAAAAGCTATAACTAAAATTTCAAAATTCCTGTATATATGTTTCATCCACTGTTCCTTCAATAACTAGTATAATAAAAAACTGAAAATTAAATTCTTTGTTTAAAAACTATAACTAAAATTCTAAACTACCTCCATATATGTTCTATCCAATGTTTCAATAACTAGTATAATGAAAATACTATATCTAAGTTGCAAACTGTGATTCAATTCTTCTTCTTCTTATTCTTCTTTGGCTTCACTCTTTGTGGACATGTTCGAAGATCATGGTGAACCCTTTCTCCACAACCTGCACATAATCTCTTTGGTTTTTGGCTTTCTTCAATTGCTTTTTCTTTGTTGCTTCTCAACCTTCTATCACTATTTGGAAGATGGACCCTTGTACCTTTGTTCTTTGAAACTTTTGGGGGTCTAACAACAATTTCTTTTGAAGCAGTAGCTCCTATCAACATCTCAATATCCTTGTTTTTACCATCTGCTCTTTTTTCAGGATTGTCTTCTGAACTCATTTTTGCCTCAAGAACAATCCTCAATTTTTGAAAGTTTTTGAGTAGACCAACTAAATTTTCTTCATTGTCTTGAGCTAAAGTTACACAGAAATTTATTTCAGACCATAATTCATTCAACAATGCCTTCTTGTCAATTGTTGCAGCACATTCTTCTACACCATTTCCTTGTAAATTGAAAATTTGTTTCTTTGTTGCTAATATAGTCCATCTGTTTACAAGATACTTGTTTGGAATCGACTCGAGCATTTTTGCCTTCCATACCCAAATCATGTGTCTGCAAGGTATACTTATTCTCTGAAACTTCTTACAATAGCACTCAGTTTCATGTTCATTGCTGTTCTATTTGACTTTGTAATTGAAATTTGTACCTTTTTGCTTGACAATGTAAATTTCCAAAGGAGGTTCTCTGTTGAAGTCTTGAAATTTACAACAAAAAAACAAGCATTGTAAACTTCTTCTTGGAACTCATAAAATATTGTAGTTGTATAAACTTCAGCGCCATGTTTCTCAATGGAAGTTGGTGTCTTACACTGTGGACTTTTATGTTTTGCATCATTGTCATTTTTACTCTGGTTGTGCCTTTGTGATTCAATTGCAGTCTCATACCTCATATAAAACTCAACTAGAGTCAAATGACAATTTGTTGAAGCAGTGAAAAAGTTGTTTTCGCTCTCTGACATCGATGTAGTTCTCATTAATCCTGACAAGAACAAGTTCTTGAAATAAGCAGGTATCCACATTTCTGTGATATTGAACAACTGACACAGCCAATCATGATCTTCCAAATCATACTCTTCAATTGCTTCTTTCCATTTGGTCTCAAATTTTTCAGCTTCAATTTCTACACTCCAAATAATTGGTGTTATTTTGCTTAAATTTTTTTTTTCATTTCTAATCTCCTTAACTGTGGAAAAAATTGAAGTTCCAATTTTGTTTATAAGAATGGAACATAACATGTACATATTTGTAATACTTACCCACTTTATCATTCATCTTTTTCATTATGTGCCACATGAAAAACCTGTGTTATGTTTTTTTGAAGACATTCTTGAAAGCAACATTCATTGCTGGATCCTGATCTGTTATCAAGCAAGTAGGTTCATTGTTTCCCATTGCTTTAATAAAAGTTTTGAAAACCCATTCAAATGATGTAATGTCTTAATTTGCAATGAAGCACGCAACAAATGTAATACACTTTTTGTGATGATCTATTCCAGTGAATGGTCCAAAAATCATGTTATATCTGTTTAATGTCCAGCAGAGTAATCAACTATGTTAATAATATTATCATTTAATATATCTTAAAATTTTTTTATTAGAATATCATACCTGTTTGTTTGGTAGGTTGTGTCAAAAGAGATCATATCTCCAAAAAGACTATAATTTCTTCTACAAACAGCATCTGCCCATAATGCTCTACAAAGTTGATTATCTTCATCCATCTCATAATAAAAAAAAAATGCAGTTGATATAAGCTTTTTGTTTTGAAAATTGTCTATGAACATTTGAGCATCTGATCCTTCAATGTATGCTTTCAAATCTCTGTGGAAGTTTTTGAAATCTTGCTTAGAAGCTCCAACTTGTATCCTCCAAATTGTTCTTTCAATAATTCGAATGTTTTTGTTGGACCAATATTTATCTGTACAAAACAGGGAAACAGTTATATAACAAACTAAATTGAAATTTATTCAAGTTTTAATTGCACTCACCTTTGCATTGTCCATAATTATCTTCTTGTGTATAATTGATATATTTCTTGCTTGTTTTTGAAATTTTCTACATCCTGGTGTGTAAAGCGGATGGCTATGTTCCTCTTTAAAATCATATACCACATATTTTCCATCATTGCAGTACTTGAAAACAATTTTTGCTTCGCACCCAACACGTGTTGTTTATCTTCTCCGTGGTTTTGTTGTTTCTGTTTCTGTTTCTATTTTCTTTTTTTTTTCCTTGAAACCTTGTTTGTTGCATACCAAATATTGAAATGCCACAATTTCTGTGTTCTTCCTTTTTGTACAAGTAGATCTTCTTGTATTAAATCCTGCTGCACTTGCATATTTCATGTAAAACTTAATACCCTCTTCAACAGTTGTAAATGTGCTACCTATTGTTGGTATTATTTCTTGAGAACATGATGGTACCCACTGTCTTCTACCTACAGGGGTTACCAATGGTACCACTTGAGGAGTTTTTGACACTGTTGTATTAGAAGAAGCAACATTTTCATCTCTATCGGCAATTGCATTTTTTCAAATATTCAGTGGAACATAATGTGATGTTGTTTAGAATATATGTAACTGTAATATGAAACACAATAATCATAACCACAGTATTCAGTTGAACATAAGTTATTCTAGTTTGGAATGTTAGGTATTCTCTTTCATAATCAGTCTTACATTTGACATTAATTGCAAACACAATAATCATAATCACAGTATTCAGTAGAACACAAGGTATTCCAGTTTGGAATGTTAGGTATTCTCTTTCATAATCAGTCTTACATTTGACATTAATTGCATACACAATATTCATAATCACAGTATTCAGTAGAACATAAGGTATTCTAGTTTGGAATGTTAGATATTCTCTTTCATAATCAGTCTTACATTTGAAATTAATTGCAAACACAATTACCATAATCACAGTATTCAGTAGAACATAAGGTATTCTAGTTTGGAATGTTAGGTATACTCTTTATATAATCAATCGAAACGTAAACTTTGATAATTAAGTAATTTTACTTATATGAACATGCAATTGGATTAATGCATATTTTGAATTTTTAATAATAATATGTACCTGTTACAATTGTCGAAACTGGAGAGTTCTCCTCGGAATCGCAGTTTGTAATTTCTGTCAATTCCATATCTTCGCATGTTCCAATTATCGAAACTAGAGTGTTTTTGTTGGGATCGCAATTTGTAATTACAACCAATTCCATACCTTTGGAAGAGAAAACAGACAAATTTTTTTGAATTTTTGTAATGATCAGCTTCAATTTTGAACTAAATAATCAATTTAATTCTTCAATTTTGGTACCTGATGTGTTAATTTTGGAGAGATTGGAGATCGAAATCTTTTTTGGAGATCGAAATCTGAGTATTGATTTCAGTGGAGAATAAGAGATCCGCGCGTTTTTTCAGGTGATAAATTTTTAGCTTGAGGAATGTTTATTCGCGCGTGTTTTTATAGGAGCTGAAGGCGTGTTGTAATGAAACGGTGTAGTTTCAAGTGTTCTCATATAATAGAATGTGTTCCCAATTTAAAGTGTATATATATATATATATATATATATATATATATATATATATATATATATATATAGAGAAAGGATCAAGTGAGAACACCTCTCATATATGAGAGCACTTTGTATGTGAGAACACCTCTCATATAAAAGGGGAATTTGTCATTTTTTTTGATGAACACGTATGAGATGTAAGAGCAGGAGAGAGAAATTAGTACTTTTTTTAATTATTGTTTATTTCATTTTGTTTAAATAAATTTTCCCGATTTTCCCGAACTCCGATTTGAACTTTTTTTATACCGTTGGATTTGTTTTGACGAGACGCTTATTTTGAGTACCATTGTTGTTAGGTAAAGTTGACGTTTTAACAATTTGAACATACGTGTTGTAACTTTGAACATGAGTGTCAATTGTAGTTAATTTGCATTTTTTCATTGTTAAAATGTTAAAAAAACTAATATTATCACTAAGATTTGATAATTTTTCATGTTTTGATGCTTAATTTGAACGTATTATCACTAAAACTAGATAATTTCACAAAACATTATACTAATATTATTTTTTCCCATCAAAACTATCAATTGACACATGTTTAAGAACTTAAAAAATTATGTTCAAAAAAATACTTCATATTTTCAAAAACTTAAAACGTATGCTCAAAAGAATAACCTGCATGTTCAAAAACTTAAAATTATTGGTTACAGCAGCAATTGAAACTTAAAAATGTTATGTTCAAATAAATATTCTGCATGTTCAAAATTTTAAAAAATCGTTTTTACATAAGCATCATGGATCTTAAAATGAACCTCTAGACGACACGGGTCTAATGATATAAAAAAATTTGAAATCGGAGTTCGAACAACTCGGGAAAATGATTTTAAATAAAAAAAAGTTAAATTTTTACTCATCACTAACACATTCTCTCTCCTTTATCTCCTGCGCAACATAATAAAAGGGACAAATTTCCCTTTTGGTCCTACCTCATTATTAAAACTACGTAGTTTTGAAGGTGTTCTCACATATAAAAGTGTTCTTACATATGAGGGTGTTCTCACCTAATCCCTTCCCTATATATATATATATATAGAGAGGCTCTTGTGAGAACACCCCCTCCTATGTGAGAATGGTTCTTATGGTGAGAACACATCAAAACTACGTAGTTTTGATAGTTTTTGTAGTGGAAAATAAATAAAATGTGAATGCCCTTGCTAGGATTCGAACCCCCATGGGGTTGGCTCCTCCACTGATGCCTTACCACTAGGCTAAAGGAGTTATATGCTTTAGATGGGACGCACTTCTATATAAACCTTAAAGGGAGGAGAGAGGAATTGGTGCAGTGATGAGTCATCAATTATTTCTTTTTTATTAAAAAATGTTTTCCCTCCTATTCCGAACTCCGATTTCGAATATTTTTATATGGATGAACTCGTATTGACGAGGCGCTCATTTTAAGATCCATGAAGCCCAGGTAAAAATGACGTTTTCAATATTAGAACATACAGTTTTAATTTTAGAACATACGGTCTGGTTTCGTCTTTTTTAATACAGTGTTTTAAATAACGCTATAAACCTTCTAAACCTTATATTTTGTATTCTAAAAGTTCAAGATAATGTTTTAAAAAATATTAGTTGATATATGCAACATATTTGCATTTTTATTTAATAATATGTCGAATTTGCGACTCATATTCTAAAAACCATAACGTATGTGATAATTTTTGTAACATGTTCTACAATTTTAGAGTCTTCTTTCTAAATTTCGTAACATAAGTTCTAAATTTTATGGAACAAACCCTACGGCATAGTTCTACAACTAGTTTAAAGCTAATGTACAGGTTTACTAAATAACGTTACATGTGTTCGCAATTTTATAACTTGTGTTCTATATAATATTACATGTGTTCGGGTTCGGGTTGAGATTCAGAATGAGGTTTAAGAAAGGAGGGAGAAGATATGCGTGTTCTAAAATAGTAACAATGTGTTCTGTAATATTAAAAGCGTGTTCTAAAATAGTAACAGTGTGTTCTGTAATATTAAAAGCGTGTTCTAAAATAGTAACAGTGTGTTCTGTAATATTAAAAGCGTGTTCTAAAATACTAACAATGTGTTCTGTAATATTAAGAGCGTGTTCTAAAATACTAACAGTGTGTTCCAAAATAACTAATTTTTGTATTGTCAATAATAATTTTTGTGTGCATTATGCTCTAAATTATATAGCTCAGTTTCTAAACAAGGTTACCTAATTTATAAAGATTATAGTAAAAAATTAAATAAAAATTAAAATAAAAAGACAATTTAGAGTTTTTAATAATTAAAATAATTATTATTATTATAAAGTAATGGGAAGAAAATTAATTAAGTATTAAAATACAAAAATAGTGCATTGTAAAATATGGAATAAGAAAAGGCAAGTTGCATTGGGAATTATATCAAGAAAACAAAAGAAAAACAACCAAAATTGGCGTTGAAAATTTTGAAAGAAGAGAGTTTGAAAATTTTAAAAAATAAACAAAAGTGCAAGTTGTAAAATATATATTATTAATAAACTCCCATCATATTGCATTAGAAATATATACGTCAAATGTTAATATTAAAAATTATATGATATGATTTACTTAGAAAGTTATAATACCCGTGAAAAAAAAAGCATTATATTTTATTTTATAATTATTAGGATTTATAAATTATAATAGCAAATATGGTATGAAAATATTAAATTAATTGTTCAATATCAACCATTAATTAATAAGATAAATATTTAAATGAAAAGAAAATATTTTTAATTATAATAAATTATACACCCTATAATTGAAAAATCTTTAATTCAAGGGTGATTCTCCAAATTAAATTTGGAGAGATACTCACCATATAAATGAGACTGATGATATTGTTAATTATATAAATGTGGAATATAGTGGTATCGTTAATTAAAACAAAAAATTAAAATTTGCGTGACGACACGTTTCTGTTAATAAACAATTTTCGTCCCTCATAAATCAATTATGGTGAGCGTCCCAGTGGTTAGTACATTGTGATTAGAAGGGGAAGGCCGCGGTTCGAATCTCCCCAACGCCTCATCTCTTCTTTTCTTTTGTATTTAAGGATTTAATTAAATCCAATGTTTATATATAAGCAGGTGTCATAATAATCAAAGGAAGCAAGTGTCCAAGTGGTAGGCACGCTTTGCATCTATGCTGCCCACCTAGGTTCGAATCCCCAGCCATACTTTCTTTGTATTTTATTTATTTTCTTCCTTTCCTACAATCAAAACTACGTAGTTTCAAGGTGTTCTCACCATAAGAAGCATTCTCACATAGAGGGGGTGTTCTCATATATGAGAGAGAGATCACATGAGAACACCTCCTTAAATTGAGAACACTCTTTAATATGAGAATACATCAAAACTACGTAGTTTCATTAAAGGGGAGGGGCAAAAAAGGAATTTAACTCATTTCTTCTTCTTAGGCGTGTGGTTATAGAGGAGAGAGAAAAGTGGGATGATGAGTCATCATTTGTTTACTTTTTATTCAAAAACGTTTTCCCGGCTATCCCGAACTCCAATTCCGAATTTTTTTATACCGTTGGACTTGTATTGTCGAGGCGCTCATTTTAAGATCCATCATGCCCACGTAAAAACAAAGATTTAGAATTTGGAACATACGGCTCTCGAGTTTGGAATGTATGCTGATTTTAGTTTTTTTCTTTTGTATGGTAATGTTATATACATTCTGAATTTTGTAGTCTCTGTTTTAAATGGCAAACATACTGTTATTAAAAAAATGAGTCGAAAAAACAAAGCGAAAACATATTTTAATGGTTAAAAATCGGAAAAATAGATTCTAAACCACGTTAAAATCATAATTTCTAAATCCTAGACCATAAAAAAACAAAATTCAAAAATATAAATTCAATTCTAATATATATAACACTTTATATTCACATAAATTTTTTTTTATACATGTCACATTGTTTTTAAATTAGAATACAAGGAATTACAATGCAGAGTTTATATCCCGGAACACAATGTTTATGAATTTAGAATGCGGAGTTTGTACAATAGAACACACAGTTTATAAATTTAGAATGCATAGCTTATATTTTAAAATACAAAGTTTATATTCTAATTTCGAGTTTAGCGTTTAGGATTTAAAGCTTAGGGTTCAATAATTAGGATTTATGTTTAGGATCTCAATTTTAGGGTTCATTAATTAGAAATAAGGTTCAATTTTAGGGTTTGGGGTTCACTTATTTCGGTTTAGGGTTTAGAGTTTGTAGTATAGGGTTCTATTTTAGGATTTAAATTTAAAAACTTAGAGTTATGGGTTCACCACTTTAGGGGTTCGGGTTCACCAATTTAAGGGTTCGAGTACCACCAATTTTATATGATACTTTATTTAAAAATATATGTATATTCAATTTTGGTCATTTAGTTATAAGTGTTTAGGTTGTTACTATTAATTTGAATGAACTTTTTTTGTATTATATTATGGAAAATGACAGTTTGTAGTTTAGAATATATGTATATTCAATTTTGGTCATTTAGTTTTAAGTGTTTAAGTTGTTAATATTATTGGATTTGAATGTATTTTTTTTGGATTATATTGTGGAACATGACAAAATCTAGTTTAGAATATATGTATATTCAATTTTGTCATTTAGTTATAAGTGTTGAAGTTGTTAGTATTAATTTGAATGAATTTTTTTTTAATTATATTGTGGAACATGACAGTTTGTAGTTTAGAATATATGTATATTCAATTTTGGTCATTTAATTATAAGTGTTTAAGTTGTTAATATTATTGGATTTGAATGTATTTTTTTTTTTGATTATATTGTGAAACAAGACAATTTCTAGTTTACAATATATGTATATTCAATTTTGCTCATTTAGTTATAAGTGTTTAGGTTGTTAGTATTAATTTCAATGATTTTTTTTTGTAATTATATTGTGGAACATGACAGTTTGTAGTTTAGAATTTATGTATATTCAATTTTGGTCATTTAGTTATAAGTGTTTAGGTTGTTACTATTGATTTGAATGAATTTTTTTTGTATTATATTGTGCAACATGACAGTTCGTAGTTTAGAATTTATGTATATTTAATTTTGGTCATTTAGTTATAAGTGTTTAGGTTGTTGCTATTAATTTGAATGGACTTTTTTTGTATTATATTGTGGAACATAACAGATTGTAATTTAGAATATATGTATATTCAATTTTGGTCATTTAATTATAAGTGTTTAGGTTGTTACTATTAATTTGAATTGATTTTTTTTCGTATTATATTGTGGAACATGACAATTCGTAGTTTAGAATATATGTATATTCAATTTTGGTCATTTAGTTTAGAAGTGGAAGTCTTTATATTAATTTATACATTTCCATTTTAATAGAGTATTGAATTTTTGTGAACTTAAAGGTTAGAGATTTGAAACATATGATGGTAAATATGTATTACAAAGCTAAGCTGTAATTTTTTAATTAATATTAAAACTAAGAAAAGGAGTTTGCGTTTTAATTTTTTAATTAATATGTATATATAAAAAATTCAGATAAGCTGTAAATATAATAATAATAATAATAATAATTTAAAGTTTCAAAATATATAATTAAAGTGGTACTTTATATGAATTTCAATTTAATAGTAAAAGTATTAAATTGAGTGAGGTGGGAGCCGCCTGTAATATCAGGTTTCAATATTAATTTGTTCTTGTATAAAGAATAGAGATGTGTGTGAGAGTGGTAAGCATAATTGCTTAGAGAGTGGGTGCGTGTGTTCGAACCCCATCAGCGCAATTCTGCGTTTTTTTTCAAATTATTTACTATCAAAACTATGTAGTTTTGATGTGTTCTCATATAAATCAATGTGTTCTCAATTTAAAGTGTGTTTGCGTGTGATCCCTCCCCTATATATATATATATATATATATATATATATATATATATATATATATATATATATATATGATAGGTTCATGTGAGACAAAGCCATTATGGAGAGACTTTTTTTAGTGTGAGACAATTAAAAAGTGGTGGCAATTTTGAAATTTTAAAAACATGGAGGGGCATGATTGAGGTGAGGTCATCGCTGATGTCAGCGCTGATGTCACATCTGGAGAGAGAAAAATTTTTTATTATTTTATTTAAAATGCATTTTCCCGCTCTTTCCGAACTCATTTTTCAAAAAAAATTATACCACTGAACTCGTATTAATTAGGCGGTCATTTTGAGATCCATTGTTGTTATTTATAGACGATTTTTATTTTTTTTATTTTTGTTCCAAGTCGGATACTTGGTTGTTCCAACAGAATACTACATTTGTTCCACCAGACAACTCCAATTGTTCCAGCAAAATATTTTCATTATTTTTTTTTTAAATGCACTCTGGGAGTGTAAAAAAATGTAGTATTCTGTTGGAACAATTAGAGTAGTCCGGTGGAACAATTATA
The DNA here is from genome assembly GCA_028411795.1 of Euphorbia peplus. Classification (NCBI taxonomy): domain Eukaryota; kingdom Viridiplantae; phylum Streptophyta; class Magnoliopsida; order Malpighiales; family Euphorbiaceae; genus Euphorbia; species Euphorbia peplus. The sequence goes on from CP110840.1 coordinate 21,462,343, forward strand.
AAAAAATAAAAAAATAAAAATCGTCTATAAATAACAAAAATGGATCTCAAAATGACCACCTAATTAATACGAGTTCACTGGTATAATTTTTTTTGAAAAATGAGTTCAGAAATAGCGGGAAAATGCATTTTAAATAAAATAATTAAAACTATTTCTCTCTCCAGAGGTGACATCAGCGGTGACATCAGCGCTGACATCACCTCCTCTTCCTTCCCTTCAATTCACGCATGAGGGGTGTTCATTTAATTACAAGTTTGCCACCTTCCCTTATTGAATTACAAAAATACCCTTTGTCTCATCATAAGAACTAGTCTCATCCTAAACCCTTGTCTCATTTGAACTTGACTCATATATAAATATAATATATATATATATAGGGATCGGGTGAGAACACCTCCTTAAATTGAGAACGCTCCTTAAAGTGAGAACGCATCAAAATTACGTAGTTTCATTAAAGGGGATGGACTAAAAGGAAATTTACCCATTTATTTAGGTTAAGCGTGTATCTAAGGAGAGGAGAGAGAAAAGTGGGTTGATGAGTCATCATTTGTTTACTTTTTATTCAAAAAGGTTTCCCCGGCTATCCCGGACTCCAATTCCGAATTTTTTTATACCGTTGGACTTGTATTGTCGAGGCGCTCATTTTAAGATCCATCATGCCCACGTAAAAACGAAGATTTAGAATCTGGAACATACGGCTCTCAAGTTTGGAATGTATGCTGATTTTAGTTTTTTTCTTTTGTACGGTAATGTTATATACATTCTGAATTTTGTAGTCTCTGTTTTAAATGTTAAGCATATTGTTATAAAAAAAAATAAGTCGAAAAAACAAAGCGAAAACATATTTTAATGGTTAAAAATCGGAAAAATACATTCTAAACCACGTAAAATCAATGTAAAATCATAATTTATAAACCCTAGACCATAAAAAAAAACAAAATTCAAAAATATAAACTAAATTCTAATATATATATAACACTTTATATTCACATAAAAAGAATTTTAAACATGTCACATTATTCAATTTTGATCATTTAGTTATAAGTGTTTAGGTTGATACTATTAATTTGAATGGATTTTTTTTTGTATTATATTGTGGAACATGACAGTTTGTAGTTTAGAATATATGTATATTCAATTTTGGTCATTTACTTTTAAGTGTTTAAGTTGTTAATACTAATGAATTTGAATGTATTATTTTTGGATATATTGTGGAACATAACAGTTTATAGTTTAGAATATATGTATATTTAATTTTGGTCATTTCTTTATAAGTGTTTAGGTTGTTAGTATTAATTTGAATTAATTTTTTTTTAATTATATTGTGGAACATGACAGTTTGTAGTTTGAAATTTATGTATATTCAATTTTGGTCATTTAGTTATAAGTGTTTAGGTTGTTACTATTAATTTGAGTGGACTTTTTTTTGTATTATATTGTGGAACATGACAGTTTGTAGTTTAGAATATATGTATATTCAATTTTGGTCATTTAGTTATAAGTGTTTATGTCGTTACTATTAATTTGAATGGATTTTTTTTTGTATTATATTGTGGAACATGACAGTTTGTAGTTTAGAATATATGTATATTCAATTTTGGTCATTTTGTTTTAAGTGTTTAAGTTTTTAATATTAATAAATTTGAATGTATTATTTTTGGATTATATTTTGGAACATGACAGTTTGTAGTTTAGAATATATGTATATTCAATTTCGGTCATTTATTTATAAATTTTTAGGTTGTTAGTATTAATTTGAATTAATTTATTTTTTTAATTATATTGTGGAACATGACAGTTTGTAGTTTGGAATTTATGTATATTCAATTTTGGTCATTTAGTTATAAGTGTTTAGGTTGTTACTATTAATTTGAATGGAATTTTTTTTGTATTATATTGTGGAACATGACAGTTCGTAGTTTAGAATATATGTATATTCAATTTTGGTAATTTAGTTTTAAGTGTTTAAGTTGTTACTATTAATTTGAATTAATTTTTTTTCAATTATATTGTGGAACATGACAGTTTGTAGTTTGGAATTTATGTATATTCAATTTTGGTCATTTAGTTATAAGTGTTTAGATTGTTACTATTAATTTGAATGAATTTTTTTTTTTGTATTATATTGTGGAACATGACAGTTTGTAGTTTTAGAATGCATAGTTTATATTTTTTTTTACTAAAAATATATAAGAATTTTATACATATCACATTATTCAATTTTGGTTGTTTAGATATAAGTATTTAGGTTGTTACTATTAATTTGAATGAATTTTTTTTTATTATATTGTGGAACATGACAGTTCGTAGTTTAGAATATATGTATATTCTGATGAACCCTAAGTATTTTGATTATGTCCAAACGTTTCAGAAGATGAAATCTTAATATTCTCTTACATATAGTTTATTGTTGACTAATATTTTTCTGCTTAGTCTATGTGTAAGTTACTCAGCAGGTGCTGAATGAAGATTTTTCAGATTGCCTAAAGAACCTCAGAAGTCTCTATTGCTGAAGACATAGTTTCATTATCAGAAGCTGGATGCTCCGCTCTGAAGAATATTAAAGTCTGTTGAAGCTCTTCTCAGAGGTCATTTGCAATCAGAATCTTATTTACCAATTTGATCAGAAGCTTAGTCACGGATTCTGGATAGCATTTAATGCTCTGACACTTGCATTTAATGCAAGGCGCCAAAAGTTCAAAAAGCGGTTTTGATGGAGCGCGCTTGTCTGTTCAAGAGAAACCAGAATTTCCTTGTCTACCCTTTGTTGATCCAATTGAAGAATGATTCCAGTCAACCTCATCTTTGATTTCAAATCACTTACCGGATTTAGTTAAAGAACAAGGATAACGGAATCAAAGTGTTTGAAGTCCGTTTGAAGACTTGACAAATTAACGGCTACAACAACTGATGTCATCTCTGTGAAGATTCAAATTTTCCCAACGGTCATCCTCATTCACTATAAATAGTAGCCAAGCTCCAAAGCATCAACTACACGCGTGATCATCGAGCAAAATCTCAACGCACTGTTTTAACAAGAAAAACAGAGAATTCTTTTTCCATTCTCAATCTTTCTTAGCATAGCTTAAGTTTAAGTGAGAGAGTGAAGAAAAACAAGTTCATAATAGGAATCTTGTAAACTGATATCGTTTGTGATATTCAGTTAGATTTAAAGAGAGAAATCTAGTTGAGATTAGAGTTGGGTGAGAAATCCAGAAAACAGAGTTGTTGTTGTTCTGGTGGAAATCCTTTAACTCTTTTTAGGCTAGTCAGAACTAAGTGAGAAATTAGCTTAAGTTCTGTTGATGTAAAGGAGCTTCTGAACTTGCCAGAAAAGTTCTGAATAATGGATTTATAAAATCTCTGTAGGCTGCGACCTCAGGGGACAAGACGTAGTCACAGGACTTCTGTGGCCAACTTGGATAAATCGAATTGTTCAATCAGGATCTCCTGAACTTCTTTCTCCTTCTTATACTTGTTATTTTTGCTTCTGTGTACTTGTTCATATTTAGTGCTGAAACAGATTTTCTCTAAGTATCATTGTCTTTGTTCAGAAGACTGTCCAGAAGTTCTCAAATCAGAACTTCTGTTGCTGAAAACAGTCTAACTGTGTTTAGGCAAAATTTCTCTCAGAAGCAACTTCTGTAAGCTTGCTTCTGACTCTGAGGAAATTTGACTCTGAAAATTAAGTTTCCCGAAAAACTTAGAAATTTTCAGTTTTCAACTTTGACACTTATTCACCCCCTCTAGGTGATTCTGTTCTTGTTAGGGCCAACATATTCAATTTTGGTCATTTAGTTACAAGTGTTTACGTTGTTATCATTAATTTGAATGAATTTTTTTTGTATTATATTGTAAAACATGACAGTTTGTAGTTTAGAATATATGTATATTCAATTTTTGTCATTTATTTATAAGTGTTCGCGATTTAATAATTAATTAAGGTTCAATTTTAGGGTTTAGGGTTCACTTATTTCGGTTTAGGATTTAAAGCTTGTAGTTTAGGGTCCAATTTTAGAATTTAAATTTAGAGTTCAATAATTAAATTTAAGGTTCAATATTAATTTATAAATTTTAAATCCTCATAAATGTATTATAGATTCTAAATTTTGATATATATTTAAAATATTAAACACTAATTTACTCTAGAATTTTAAGTTTAGTTTATAAAAAATAATTAAAGCAAATACAAACGATTGAAATCAAAATACAAGACTAGGAACAATCATGCAAATGGTGAAATTACAAAATCAAAAAGCAAATATTCAAAGGCAAAAATGAACTCTACAGCTAATTTTAAAAATCCTTGATGAGTACATGCCTAGAAATGCTACCTGATAATATTATTTTATTCACATTTAATACATACTTAATTGTTCACCCTTATATGTAGGCTCGTCGCAATGTAAACAGAATGAGTTGATTGGCAGGATGGTAAGGCATGTGGGTTTGAAGTTGTGGGGCGCGTGTTCGAGTCCTCAGCAGTCAGTTTTTCAATTTTAGTAATTGATTAGTATCAAAACTACGTAGTTTTGATATGTTCTCATATAATATAGTGTTCTCAATATTTAAAGTGTGTTTTCATGTGATCACTCCCATATATATATATATATATATATATATATATATATATATATATATATATATATATATATATATAGAGTCAAGTTCAGGTGAGACACCCCCTTATGGTGTGACAGCCCTCTTATGGTGAGACAGGTACCAATTGTGTAATTGATTAGGTCTGTAAAGACAATTTTCCAATCTATTCCAATAGTTTTCAAAAGCGGTCTTCTTTTTCTTTGCAAATTATTGCTGCCTCCATCGCCTCCCACCTGCAACGTCGCCGGTACTCGCTCCCTCTTCCCTCATCGTCGGCCACCACCAAAACCACCTTTGAACGGCGGATTTCCGATCAGCGGCGGCTGAGTTGTTGTATTGGTGAACTTGAGAGGTTGTTTTGCCGCGGGATTGGCGGAGATCGGAAGTCAACAACGCGGTTGTCTCTTCTCCGTGCCATTTGTATAGATTCCGGTAACGTGGAGTCGATTGTGTTGGAACAGTTACCTTCATTGCAGCAGCTGTTGTATCACCTTGTTGGTTGTCGGGTAACTTCCCATGGAAACTCCTGACTATTTTTTAGTTCAATGTTTTTGATATTAATTTTTCTATGGGTAATCTGGAAATGGATTTGTGATTATATTGTTTTTTTGCAGCTTAAGTTCCATTCTTACTTTGTTACAGCTCAAGTTAAGGTAAAATAGAACTCTTACTGCATGAACTTACTTCTTCTTGGCAGCATATGTCAAGGTCATGTCTGATTGTATGACAAGGTATTAACAACTACTTAGTCTTCTATGTCCCTCCTTTTGTGCCTTCTCTAATATGATTCCACGTACCAACTAACCTGATTTAGAGTAATACCTCTCATGGATGCCCGTTATTTAGAAGACATTACAACTGGACTCAATTGTTGTGTACCATGTAGTGAAATTTCATAACTGCAACAACAGTATAGTAACATAATAGCTAGTTCAATTGTCGTAATAAAAACTAGACTGAATGAATCTTACTTGTACCGTGTATTATTACATATCAGAGTTCCATTCAATCCAAATTATTAAATGTTTGCATAGTGTATTGTTCCAATAGAATTTGTTCCAAAAAAATACTATGTTGTTTCAAAAAATTACTATGTTGTTTCAAAAAGATAATGTGTTGTTCCAACAGAATCCTATATTGGAAGGTAAATACAGGCTTTTTATACATACTACATCATCTAGAAAACATGTATTCTTCCCATGCAACCACGTGACAATACATGTACAACTCATCATTCATGCATTTTTGTATTCTTTCTCACAATCCAATACACCTCATCTTTTACCATAAAATATTAAGTTTAATTATTCAACAATTTGACCTTTTTCAGCATTCCAATTATTTAGAGGATTGTGACTTTTCTTTTTAGTATTTTGGAAAATTAATATTCTGTTGTGTTATGGATTTGGGTGATCTGCATAGCATATGGATTGCATATTGCACAAGTTATTTTACAAGGTGGCCTTCCTTTAAAGGCTATGTCAGGATGATAAGTGGTTATTATCTTGTAAGAATATGGCCCTTCTTACTGCATCAGCTACCGTTTTTATCTGTCTTAAATTACTCATGTGCTACAATCTCTGAAATTATACATTTTGAAACAACACCAGAATGAATTTAGCAAGCATACTTCAAATTTTAGGAGAAAAGTAATTCAGCAAATAAAAACTCTTTGGACTAGGAAAATAGTTTTGCATTTCAATTGTTTTGCATTTCCTTTCATAAGTTACCTTGTGTTGATATTCTGCTTGTTGTTATTTTTTACCTTGATGCATTTTGCAGGTCTTACCTTGATTATAATATCTTAATTGTATTTTGCATATTGTTTAAATCAGGTGCTCACTTGATCTTCTACCCATGGGCATTTAACATTGGGAGTTATTGCAAAGAGCAAGGTCTGCTATATGCCATTTAAAATCAGATGCTAGAATAATATATTTGATTAAGTTATTTGAGCCCGACACCATTATTCGGACTTGCTGCACCTCTGCTAACAGGTTTTCCAATCATCTTGTCATTGATTGATTTTTTGAATTCTATATTAACAGCTATTTGAATTCTATAAGGTCAGTCTATATTAATAGCTATTTGAATTCTATAAGGTCAGTCTATATTAACAGCTATTTGAATACCGGCGTCAAATTGCAGCAAACACTGTATATGGGATGTAGCTTTACAAATCAGAGAACAATGCCTCTTGTACATAACATTTTATATTTCTAATAAAATCTTATTTTGAAAGGCAGATGCTTCTTCATTTAATCGTATCTAATTTGTAGAGCAAATAACTTGTCTACTGAAATGTAGATCTATATGTTTTCTGTCACATGGCAATGGTTTTTACAAGAAATATTTTTGGTATCTTGTGTCTTAATGTTGTCTGTTCCAGTTTGAAGTAGTAGTAAAATCTAATAGTGGGCTCCATTCAATCCAAAATTATTAAATGATTATATGTGTTTGGGTTTATTTCTTTGACAAAACACTTAAGTTGGGACTACAATTTAGTTAGTCGGTCATCAATTTCACCGTGTATTATTACATATCAGAGTTCCATTCAATCCAAATTATTAAATGTTTGCATAGTGTATTGTTTCAACAGAATTTTATATTGTTTCAAAAAAAAAAACTGTGTTGTTTCAAAAACTTACTGTGTTGTTTCAAAAAAAACTGTGTTGTTCCAACAGAATCCTATATTGAAAGGTAAATATAGAATAGATGAATGATTTTCAAATATGCTAATTTTTGAATTTTATATGTGATTCAGATTCTCTTAACAAAGCATGAAGATATAATGATGCAAAGAACAAAATAAAATTTGAGAGATTAATTAGGGATAGCTTATGGCCACACATGATAACAGACAAGTGCTATAGCATTAAAGAAATTATATACATACCTCAATTGCAGGGACACATAATTATTTATATACATACCTCAATTGCTAAAGTGATTTCAAGACCACAACAATTACATCTCCTTAATGAAAATAAACTCACAGCAAAATATCTGTTATAATAATTGAATTACATAATCTCCTGCCATTGAACAACTACCAAAATTGCAGCATTTTTCATTCTAATTGAAACTTTACACATTGGTTTCAGATAAAGCAAAAGGTCCATCAAATATTTACATACAAAATTCCAAAAAAAAGGATTCCCAAATTTCCAGTCCCAAAAAAAAAATACAAACAACATTATCTTCTTGGTTCACAATTCTACTGGAGTTGAATGACGCTGATCTTGCGCGCCTTCCTACGGAGGATGAAGACTGCCCAGGACTAGAAAATTCTTTGCCAAAAAAGTCTTCATCTTCCTTTGACAGCTCTATATTTGCATGTGATTGTCTCCTCCTAAATAAAGGGAGTTACTATGCATCGACCCCCTAAATTACTAAACATCGACCCCGGCCCACTTTTCATTTTAAAAAAGTCCTAAATACCCTTATACCTACTTTCGGTTAATTTTTATTTTTGTATTTATATATTATACTTTTTCTTAGTTTAATAATTTAAGTTTTATTTTATATTATGATTTATTATAAATTATATATTATTCATTTAATTAGTATTTAATATTATGTTAACAATTACTTTAATTATACTTGTTAAATAGTTAATAAATTTATATATTTAAATAGTTTTAATAAATTTATATATTTCTATTTTGTTAAATATTAATTTATATTTATATTTATTAATTTTTTTAAATTTAAAAAAAAAAAACTATCGGCGACGGTCGGAGTGACCGTCGCCACCACGGTGGCGGTGGCGACGGTCACTCCGACCGTCGCCGGTATTAATTTTTTTTTTAATTAAAAATTTTAAATAAAAAAGAATATAATTAATTAATTAAATTCAAAATAATAATATTAGATATATACTTTGTTTATGAATTATTTTAATTATACTTGTTAATAGTTAATAAATTTATATATTTTTATTTTGTTAAAATATTAATTTATATTTATATATTAAATAATTTAAAAAATTTAAAAAAAAGTGGCGGCGACGGTCAGAGTGACCGTCGCCACGTATTTTTTCTTTTTTTTCTTAAATTTTTTTTAAATAAAAAAGAATATAATTAATTAATTAATTAAATTCAAAATAATAATATTAGATATATATTGTGTGATATTATTTTTTAAATTTTAAATTAGTAGGTTTGTTCGGAACAAGTTTAAGCCGTTTTCTTAAATAATATTAAAAGTAGTTATTTATTAAATAAAACTTAAGAAATAAGACAAAAAAGTAGATAATTATATTTCATAAAAAATAAAAACATAAATTACACAATAATTAAACACACAATCTTAAAAAGCATAATTAAACAAATTAACTTAAACACGTTGATGAAAAATCATCGACTTTAATCTGAATCTACCAGTTGGCTAGATTAGGCGGATCATCAACGATCCAATCATCATCTTGTATGTTTTTCACGAATTGTTTGAAATTTGGAGGCTGAGACGACTGGATAACTTCGTAAATCCGTGTTTGCTCGGAAATAAAATCGATATAAGAAGTCGGGATTGTATTCCAAGGAGCATCATTAGCACTGTTTCTATCCCTATTATAATTGCCATAATTGTTTTTCGCCGCACTTACATTTCTTAATGAACTCACCATTTGTTGACGTTGATCCCACTCTTCAACGATAGAAAATGGGTATGTGTGAAAAACTTTGACAGTCGGAGTTGATTCTGACCATTTTAAGAAAATGGTTGAGTTGAGAATGTTGTTTACGTTGCTGTTGTTGTTTAATAATTGACTGTTGAACAATTGTAGCCAATTATTTATGGGCATAAACCATTCCAAAAATGTTAGAATGTTTTTCGGAATATTGCCTTGACTCAAACCGTTGCACCATTCTTGAACCGAAAATTCGAATGGCATGCAATGCAAATAGCATAGCCACCACAACATATGGAGTGTTGTAGTTGGGAACTCGCCCGAAATTGGGATCTTAAAACAAGACATGAACGGAATATGGGGGTGAAACAATTTAGGACGAACAAAGGTATCTCCGAATACTCGGATTGCTTTTCCTTGACATTCCACCATATTCGAAGTTGAATCATCTCGAGAAAGAGTTCGGACAATTGGTTTTTCCGGTGGGAAATTTTGGCTATTTGAGGATGAAGATGCCATAGATGAGATAAATGTTTAGTAGATTTGTGTGTTTTTAGTATTTGTAGAAAAATGTAATGACTTGTATCATATTTATAGAATTTTTTGGAAGAGTTTAACATAGATTTAATTAAAAAAAAAATTTAATTTTTTCAAATTGAGTGGACAACACATTTACAACTTTATTTGACAATACAATGACATTGCGTAGACAATATAATGTCATTTAGTAGACAACACATTGACACGAATTTGACTATGAAAAGAAAAAATTGACTACAATTATACAATCGGGTAATACGGAGCATTAAAAAATTGAAATTTCGAACTCGGTGTGAACAATAGAAAAAAAATCGTAACTAGATTATTCTATTAAATTTAAGATATTAAGTTTTTTTTATAAATAACTTGTAATCCAACTCTTATAATTATTCTATTAAATCAAAAAAGAGTTTGTAATTTTGAAATTATCAAAACTAGTTCGTTATATAAAAACATCCCGTTTATATAAAGACAATCAGTTTTATAAAAACTGTCCGGTTAAAATCCATTTTACAAAAACTGTCTGTTTTAACGTGCTGTGTCGGACTGAAACTATCGTTTTGTCCCGAGGTAAATGGACATATTTATCGATATTCGTGTCAATGTGTGGTTAAATCGTGTCAATGTATAGTCTCATCAAACTTTTTATTTTTCTTTAATTGATTGATTGAAAAAAAAAAATTATTTATAAGAATTATTTTTTTCAATTTTTTTAAAAAATGTTTTTTCGGCGACGGTCACAGTGACTGTTGCCGCCTTGGTCCGATACAGCACGTTCATACGAAATACATAAATTCTGAAAAATAGTTCGTTATATAAAAACATCCCGTTTATATAAAAACAATCCGTTTTATAAAAACTGTCCGTTTAAAATCCATTTTATGAAAACCGTCCGTGTGAACGTGCTGAATCGGACTGAATCTGTCGTTTCGTCTCGATGTAAATGGACAAATTTCTCGATATTCGTGTGAATGTGTGGTAAAATCGTGTCAATGTATAGTCTCATCAAACTTTTTATTTTTCTTTAATTGATTGATTGAAGAAAAGTTTTTTTTTTTTTTTAAAAAAATTATTTAATTTCAATTTTTTTTTTTTTAAAAAAATAAAAAAATCCGGCGACGGTCACTGTGACCGTCGCCGGAATTATTTTTATTTTTTTTAAATTAATATATTTTAAAATTACAATATAAAAAAAATAACAAATTTTCACTATATTACTTACTCTCATTCTCTTCATACATATTTTCATTCTACAAATCTCAAACCATAATATTTTCTCCAAATCACTCTTATTTTTCCAACAAAAATTTCATCTTCCTTATTTTTCTTAGTTCATATCGAGATGTCGGACGGAGGGTATGCATCCCCGGACGGAGGTTATGCAACCCCGGACGAGGTGTTAGTCGGAGATGGGGTTGATTATGGTCCGAGTTTTATAACTGACGAAAAGTTTGAAACTAGGGATGAAGCAGTCGAACACGTTAAGTCGATTGCAATACTTCAACATTTTGAGATGGTTATAGCATCAAACCATAAGAACGGAAGACAATGTACAATGAGGTGTTCTCGGGGTTTAAGGTACAAACCCTTAGCGGATCCATCGACACGCCAAAGGCAACGCCGAACGAACAAATGTGGATGTCCAGTTAAACTTCGGTTGAAACTTAGGAGATATCCAGATGGGAGCTTCTGGAGTATACACACTTGTTCTGAGGCCGAAAGTATGCATAACCACCCTTTGGCGGTATATGCGGAGGGATACCGACAAATGAGCGGGTTGAGTCCTTCTTCAAAAGCAATTGTGCGGGACATGACAGATGCTCAAGCCAAGCCGGGACCGATATTAGCCGTGGTGCATAAGGCATGTCCTTACGATAATGCACATATTACGCACATATACAACGAAAGAGAGGATTTGAGGCGTAAAGCGATGGAGGGTCGGGATGTACCTTCACAAATGTTCTATCTTGCGAAGAAGAACAACTATACTTACTCGTACCAAGTTGATGAAGGTAACGTCATAACTCATATTTTTATGGCACATCCTGTAGCGGTGAAGCTACTACGAATGTATTATTGGTGGATTGGCATTGATTCAACGTACAAAACAAACAAATATAACATGCCGTTGTTAGAGATCGTTGGAACGACGCCATGCCAAAAAAATTTCCTTGTTGCGTATGTTTTTTTACAAAATGAATCATCTGAAAGCTATAGATGGGCGCTTCAAACATTGAGGGGACTCTTCCGGAAAGATAAATTTCCCACGGCCATTACAAGTGATCGGGAGTTAGGGTTACTTAGACCGTTGGAAGAGGTTTTTCCGGAAAGTCAACATATGCTTTGTACATGGCATATTAACCGGGATGTGGTAGCCCATGTCGTTAAAAAATGTAAGCAAACGGACAATTTTGCCCAAAGTTTCAAATCGGGTCGGTGGAGTAAAATCATTCACGCGCCATCTATCGAAGCCTACTACTACGAGGTTCAATGCATGAAGGAAGTGTATGCCAAAAATCTTTCTCACATTGTTCGATACCTCGAGACGACGTGGTTAGTGCACAAGGAGAAATTCGTTGATGCATGGACAAACAATTTGTTGCATTTTGGTAACAAAACCACATGTAGAGTCGAAGCGGCGCATGCATCATTGAAAGATTGGCTATACACTTCCACCGGCGCTCTTGATTCTCTATGGAGCAAGGTTCACAAAAAACTCGGTGCCGAACACACTCAAATAAGGTAAAAATTTACTAAACTAACTCATTTATATTTTGTAATTTTTGATTGTTGTTAATATATATTCTAACTATATATAATCCAAAATGATTAGGAGGACCTTGGAAGAGGTGAGACGGTTTCGACCAATTGACGAACTAGGCGCTCCATTGACATATCTCAACGGTCAAGTTACCCATTATTGCATTGGCTTACTAGGTGACGAGCGAAAATTGATGAAAAAAATGGGAAGGGAGTCAAATGATCTTTGTGATCATGTGTTGCGGACAACGCACGGGTTGCCATGCGCATGTGAGATGTATCAAGCTTTCCGTTCGAAAACTCCAATACGGGTTGAGTCCGTTCATGTCTTTTGGAAGAGCTACGTTGTTGAGGGCGATGACGATGATCAACAAGTCAATCCACAATCAGATTACGTGTCTGATGATCATCGTTATGTGAATTCGCTTGTTGATGATCTTGGGAATATGCCTCCACAAGTTGCCGCCGAAGTGGCTTGGAAAATGCACGGGACGATGTATCCGGAAAAGGCAAACCTAGGCGAACCGGAAGTAAAAGACACGAGTAAGGGTCGCCCTCGGGGATCATCTTCAACCGCCCGTTTGAAATCTTGGTGGGATAAAACCAAGAAGGTCGGAAAAGACATAGGCGACGGACTAAGTCAAGGGATTGGTAATAGTCGTGGGAATGGAAGCGGAAGAGGCAAACCTCCTCCAAAGCCGAGTACAAGCAAGGCTCCTCAAACGCCTCGTAAATGTAAAGTTCCGATAACGCCTCGTAAATGTAAAGTTCCGATAACGCCTCGTAGAGGTAAAGCTCCTCAATCACTGTTGGGTCGTGGATCACCCGTTGGAGATACGGAACAAAACGAAAACGAGTCACATTTGGGCGATTCATCTACGATCGATAATGCATCGCCTTCGGCTAATGCATCGTCATCTCACCTGACTACTAACACGTTCCATAACGGTAATCTCACTATTAATGTTTTTGCAAATGTTATTAATATGAAGTTTAACATTCTTTATTTTTCCCTTAATCAAGCTTTTTATGATTATTTTGTATGTATTTTGCAGTTTTAACATCCGTTAACATCTTTGATTTTGGTTGTTTGGATGACATCCCCGAACTCATTCGACCATATGTGATGGGCTATTTGGATGTTATTGGCGATGGAAATTGTGGATTTCGGGTGATCGCGGATTACGCCGGAAAGTCGGAAGAGTTGTGGCCACAAGTGAGGAGAATTGTTGTAGATGAGATAAGTCGCGACATTCCCTATTACGGAAGGTATTATTATGATGGGGTGGCAAGCGCAATCTCCCGTATTGCTTGGTACGAGGGGCCGTGTGGGAGGTCTCATTGGATGCAAATCGTTTGCGACCTTCGGGCCGTGGCAAACGCGTTTAATACGACGGTTATATTGATCCAAAAGCAATACAGTCTATGTACCACAATATTACCGTTAAGGTCACCCCTAACTCATATTGGCGTTGCTACCCAACCGATGGGCGAAGTATGCTTAACATATCTTCAATCCGGAGAACATTTCATTCGAATGCATTTGAGTCCAAATTGCCCAATTCTGGCAATACACTATTGGTGGGCGAGATACCATGATGCAAGTGTCGATAATTGGGATCGTCCTTATCAAAGTAGGATTGAACAATGGCAAACCTTACGAGGAAGGGTCGACTAAACCCGAATCATTTTTGCTTGTACACCCCCATACGTTTGTAATTCCGTTCAATTTTGTAATCAACAATTTTGCCTAATGTATCGATCGTGTTTATGCAAGTGTTTGATTTACTTATATTTATAGCATCTCATTCATTTAACAATTCTCAAACAATTAAACTTTTTATTTCGATTACTCATTCAAACTTACATGGATCATTTGAATACAAGATTTAAATAAACTACAATACAATACAATGCATAATTTAAACACACGACATTAAGTAAACACACGACATAAAGTAAAGAATAACTTGAACGCCTCAATTATCGGGTGGAGGGCGAGGATAAGGGAGATTGTTGTGGGTGCAATACAAATTTGCAAAGTAGTCTAGATTGTCAAAGCGACTTTCTATGTGGTCGAAACGCTCCTCCGTTTGACGATGAAAGGTAGTAACTCGACTATCCATGTGCTCGATTCGTTCATTGGTTTCGCGTTGAAAAGTAGTAAATCGTTGATCCACCTCATTAAAGTGGTTCTCGGTTTGGAGATGCCAATTAGCCATTTGTGTTTGCATTTCCGCCATCCGAGAATCTTGTCGTAAGACCGTGTTGTTTATGGAGTATAACAATTCCGTTTGATCAAAAGGTCGGGGACCTTCTTCATTAGGCAAACTTGCCTCACCTCCTTCATTTTGATCATGAAACAAACTTTGTGCTATCCCCACTCGTGGCGCATACGACCTTGATGGAGGTCCTCCTTTCAAACTCCGGCCAAAGAACACTTTCCCCATTAATTTTGCATCTTTCCAACGAAATTTGAACAACTTTTTAAATGGAATCACCTCCGTAGCGAACATAGTTGCGATATAGCCAAGACCGAGGGAACCTCTTGGACGCTTTATGATCTCATCCAAAGACTTCCAAATAAATGATGCAATATCCAATTGTAAACCATTAGCTATACGAAACATTAAATGCAATTCTTTAACACTTACTTTGCTCGACTCGCCCTTTCCCGAAAGGTTGTATGCAATGAATTTGTGCATACACATGACGGGTTTGCTTTTGATGTAGGAAGCTTTCAAATTGCTTGCGTCAAAATGTGGATCATTACTAATTTCTTTCCAATAATCCTCCGCCACAAAACCATCATTTCTCTCGTACGTGTCTAAGTCGAGATTTGGGCTAAATTTCTCGAGCAACCATGGGTAGGTTATGACGAAAGGATAACTTAAAAGTGTGAAACTTAGAGTTTTGTTTACTTCGTCAATTGACAAAGTTGTGATAAATTCAATAACTAAATCATCACATACCGAATGAGACGCCTCATGTAACTCGTATAGTCCCGCTCCTTCTAGTAATTCTTTAAGCGTCTTTTCGAAATCATTCTCTTTCATCCAACCCCAATCAAAGACGAAAAAAAAGTTAACGGGTAGTGTATATACCTTGAGGAACCTCTCCAACTGGACTCCGGGTAGTATAGCAAAGTCGACGTCGTATACGTCAGAATGATGGGTTAGGCGCAATTTCCGGGGAAGATTTGCTTGAAGTCGAGCATTTTCGGCCTTCTCTTCTTTCGTCATTTTCAATTTCGGGGATGATGATTCACCGTCTTCATTATTTGATCTCTTTCTTCCCATAATTTTTTTCACAAAAGATGAAATAACTTTGATATTGAGGAGAATTTGCAACAAATATGAATAATTTTGATTGAGATATGAGTTTAATGTGGTTTGGGAGTCATTTTATAGGGAGTAGTTGATAGTAAGACAAAAAAAGGCTACTTTTTCAAAAAAGTAGCCGTTTTTTTTGGATTTTAGGGGACCGACGCCGGCGAGTCGCCGGACCGACGCGTCGCGTCGGAACCGTTTCCGGCCAGACGCGACGCGTCGCCGGCAACGACTCGTCGCGTCGGAGGTGAGGCCAGCCAACTCGTGAGAGTTGGCCGGACTCTGGACGCGTCGTTAGACGCGTCCACCGCCCGACACGTCGTGTCGGGCGGGTCAAACTAGCCGTTGGCTAGTTTGACCTCCGACACCGGCGAGTCACCGGACTGACGCGTCGTGTCGGAACCGTTTCCGGCCAGACGCGACACGTCGCCGGCAACTACTCGTCGCGTCGGAGGTGAGGCCAGCCAACTCTCACGAGTTGGCCGGACTGGACGCGTCGTTAGACGCGTCCAGAGTCCGGCCAACTCGTGAGAGTTGGCTGGCCTCACCTTTCCTACGGAATGTCTTGGACATTCCGTATGAAATTCCGTCGGTACTCCCTGACGGGATTTACCGACGGAATTTCTGACGGATTATCCGTCAGAAATCCGTCAGGAACAAAAATAATTTTTTTTAACTAAACTCAAATACAATACTAATAAGTGGCTTTAAGGATTTTTATAAAATAAAGTGATATTTTTAAATTAGAAAATATATTAACACAATTTATAATTTGAATCAAATATATAAAGTATAAAATTAATATAAATATATAAAGTCTAAAATTAATATAAAGTAAATTTCATTCAATCAAATTCAGTGAAAAAGTTTGATGAGATTATATATTGACACAATTGTTGCGAAATTGACACAATTAAAGTCGGGTCCGAACCAACACGTTAACTATTATTCTTAATACAGAAAATTGTCGATTATAAAATAAATTTGATTAATATAATAATCGGTTTTACAACAACAAGGCATCAAATGAAATTCAAACATTTTCACTCGCTTGGCCTCTTTCCACGCCACATGGTTTGAAAATCATTGAATTTGTCGAGCATCGGTTGGGATTTGTCGGGGTCAACCAAATGCAACGTATCACGCCACATATCAACAACTTGATCGACCCACTGCATTAAGAGTAATAAAAATAAATAAACAAAATAATATAAGTTTAAGTAAATTGTTTTAGTATTTAATAAATAGCAAATACTCACATAATCGGTCTCGGAAGAACGAGGCGGAATATTCACTTCAAAGTTATCTGTATTTTCAATTGCCAAAAGTCGAGGTCTAGACACCTGAGTGTACCAATCCATGTAGTTCGGAGCACAATCATATCCCCTATCACGTAACTTGTCGTCCCTCTTAAGAAGTAGGGCCGAAGCTTCAGGATACGACTCCCAAGCGTATAAAGCAGCTTCCGGCTCAAACTGGACCATATAGGCAAGAGCATTCCATGACCTAATAGCACGAACGGGTCTAGGAATGCGCCCCGGTATCTTCTGGATGTATCCAATTTGACGAGTACATCTTCCGGGCAAATAAGGCTCGATGATATGACGACATTGAACCCAACCGCTATAGGTCGGCCTTAAGAACTCCTCAATAGGACCGCCACCATAAGGCATCCACAAGACCTACATATCAAATGAAAACAAATGTTATTCAATGTTATTCCAATCGTTCTCACATATCAACAATTTATAAAAAAAGCATAACTTAAAATGTGGAAGGTAGTTACCTCGTGCGCCTGTAGACTATCAATACGCTTGCGAAAAAGAGCTAGACGCTTGTTTGATCTACCGGGTTGGCCAGGGTGCCACAAAGATGCTCGGGGCGCACCATCCATCTCCATCGCATCAACTTGTGTCCTAAAATCGGGAAAATGCTCATAGATCCATGTTTGGATAAGGACCAAACACCCCGCGATCCTTTTACAATCACCTCTACTCGCCCGTCCCAAATGGTTATATAGGGTTGCTAAGGTGGCCGATGCCCACGAAAAAGTCGCCACCCCGGTAAACCCATTTGACAATTCTTGGATGAATGAGGCGCGAACGACACATCCACTCGTATCCACAAACAACGTCGATCCTAACATCATAATAAGCCATGACTTTGCCTTAGTATCCGCATCGCTAGTCTCATGAAAACGCGCCTCCAATGACTTAAACCTAATGCCACCGGTCTTCCAATGCTTTGCTAACACATTTTCTCGATCACATCCAAAAAGATCTTGATATAAACTGTAAATATCCTCCAACCCACTAGAAGCGGTGACAGGTGATCCGGCCACGGGGATGCGAAGAATCTCCCACACATCATGCAACATGATGGTCATCTCTCCGAACGGCATATGAAATGAATTCGTATCCGGTTGCCACCGCTCAACGAATGCAGATATCAACGGTATGTCAAGGAAATCAAACATAATAGTAGGCAAATGATATAGCCCGGTATCGTTGATCCTTGACTGCACCTAAACCAATACAAAAATATATACTTAATTTACCTAATCATAATATACAGATACTTATTAATAATCTATCGTCTATAATACCAAATAATATTTGTTCTCAATTATTGTTTGTTTACTACACTAATAATAACAAACACTATACTAATAATAATAATAATAATAATAATAATAAAAATATTAATTAGAACAATGATAATAATAATAGTTAGAATAACACAAATAATATTTCTAACATCATAAGTATTAATTAAATAAAACTACTAACCTCGGGACCGGCATGTTCGTACATATTTTGTAATTTGTGATTTATTGCTACTCGATTTTCCATCCTTAATATGCCTTGAATCTCCCCATGCCACATCTTTGATGCCACGTGCCCTAAAAAACTCGGAATAACCGAACCATCTCTAGGTCCACCGACAACGGGTCCGGTAACCACCCAACTCCGGTCATCCTCGGCTCTTTTTCCTTTCGAAACGTTACTTCCTTTTCCCCTAGCAAATCGACCACGTTTGTCCTTAAATGTTTCAACCGGTACGAAGTCATCATCATCATAATCACCATCCGCCTCTTCCTCGGCCTCTAACTCCTCCTCGGCCTCAACCTCTTCATTTAAAACATTGTAAGCCGGATCGTGTAGATCATCATCGTCAACGACCTCATCTACGTCTAAATCATCTCCTACCTCTACATTCACATCAACCCGAACCCTCTTCGCCCGGTCCATACGACCCGATGCATTAATACCTCGATTTTTAACTTTTCTCTCACCATCCCCAATGATCACATTCGCCATATTCAACCGTCTACTAACGTTAGTGTAACGCTACATTTAAATCGTGAAATAACTTAATTAATACATATTAACATTTAAGAAAACGTAACTAAGTCCAAATTTCTCGATATAACAAGAAAACTTACAATTTTATCGATGTTCGACGATGAACCCGTGGTTTCCATAACCTTGCTTAAAATGATAAACTTAGAGAGAGAAGTTAGAGAGATAGGAGATATGAATTTGAATTTGAAATGAGTAGTGGAGATATGAGTTGGATATGATAAAGGTAAAGGTATAATTTGAATTTTGAATGTTATATTTATTGTCTAAAAAATAGGTAGTTGAAAGTGATATAATGTGATATATGAATTTTGAATATTTTTTTATTTTGTATTTCAATATTTATTAGATTATTTAGTTATTTTTCAATATAAATATAATTGTTTTTAAATTTTATAAAAAAATAAATTTTTTTAAAAAAAATTTTAAAATAGGCGGCGACGGTCAGAGTGACCGTCGCCGCCATGGTGACGACGGTCAGAGTGACCGTCGCCGCCACTTAAATTTTTTTTTTTTTTTTTAATTTATTTATTAAATAATTAACAAATTATATTGTTATAATATTTAATAGTACTTTTGAGAATATTGAAAACGGACTATTTAGATAATATTGAAAAAATGAATATTTAGAAGAAAAAAAATCGAGTAATTTGGTAAACTTTAAAAAACGGACTAATTTTTAAAACAAACCTTAAAACCAATTAATATTTTTTATTTTGTTAACAAAATATATTTTTTAAGATAAAAAAGTTTTAATTTTTGGAGCGACGGTCACTCTACGGACTATTTTTGAGATTTTGAAAAAACATACTTTTTACGAGATTTAAAAAAATCTGAGTCATTTTAATCTTTAATTCTTAAAGACCGAATATTTTAGAGCATCTACGGACTATTTTTCAGATTATGAAAAAACAAACTTTTTTGGAGATTTAAAAAATCGGAGTCATTTTAATCTTTAATTGTTAAAAACCGAATATTTTAGAGTGTTTTACAAGACTATTTTAAAGATTATTGAAAAAACAGACTATTTTAGAGATTTTACAAAACAGACTATTTTCAAAATTATTGAAAAAATGGACTATAATTGTTTTTAAATTTTATAAAAAAATATATTTAAAAAAAAAAAATTAAAAATAGGCGGCGACGGTCAAAGTGACCGTCGCCGCCGTGGGGACGACGGTCACAGTGACCGTCGCCGCCGTGGTGACGACGGTCACAGTGACCGTCGCCGCCACTTATATTTTTTTTTTTTTTTAAAAAAAAAATTTATTAAATAATTAACAAATTATATTGTTATAATATTTAATAGTAGTTTTGAGAA
The DNA here is from genome assembly GCA_028411795.1 of Euphorbia peplus. Classification (NCBI taxonomy): domain Eukaryota; kingdom Viridiplantae; phylum Streptophyta; class Magnoliopsida; order Malpighiales; family Euphorbiaceae; genus Euphorbia; species Euphorbia peplus. The sequence continues at coordinate 21,482,887 of CP110840.1, forward strand.
TATTGAAAACGGACTATTTTAGAGATTTTACAAAACGAACTATTTTAAAGATTATTGAAAAAACGGACTATTTTGAAGAGTATTAAAAATACGGACTATTTTAAAGATTATTGAAAAAACGGACTAATTTAGTGGAACTAATATTAATATTCTTAAAAAAACAAATTAATATTATTTTAAAACAATATTCATTATAATTATTATTTTAGAAAAACAAATATAATTAGTGAAATGAGAAAGGGTATAATAGGAAAATATTTTGTAAAAAGTGGGCCATGCGTGGGCCGGGATCGATGTTTAGTAATTTAGGGGGTCGATGTATAGTAGTTCACTAAATAAATAAAGGAAAGGACTCCAATTATTTCATTTTAACTCTAAAATTATAAAGTAGCAACACCCTTATTTATGTTCTTGTAAGTCCAGTATACTACTTATAACAATTTGTCTATATCTCCCTTGTTGTTTCAAAATACTCGGTTGCTCCATATGCTGTATTGTTTCCACAAAATACTCTGTTGTTTCGAAATAATACTCGGTTGTTCCGAAATAATACTCGATTGTTTCAAAACTTTGTTGTGCATACGGTGTTTCTCAAGAATTAATGTTTTCATCTCACTAATCTCAAGATTTGAAACAACACAGTATTAATTTGAAACAACCGAGTATTAATTTGAAACAACTGAGTATTTTGTTGAAACAATATAGCATATGGGTGTTCATTGAATTCATTCATATAGTGGAGCTGCTTTTATGTGATGTGAGGCAACAATTTCTATTCATGTAGGTTTAGTTGCACTTTGCTTGATTTCCATTTAACCTTTCCCTTAGTTGCTCACTTTTCCCATTGTAATGTTTGATTTTCTACAACCTGTGGACTTTCTTGCCATCAAATTTTTACCAAACATTATCAACTTATTACAGAGCTCCATTCAATCCAAAGTGTTAATTATATTTCATTCGAAACAACAGAATATTATTTTGAAACAACACAATATTAATTTGAAACAACCGAATATTAATTTGAAACAACCATAGAAAAATTAAAAAAATTAAAAATCGTTTATAAATAACAATGGATCTCAAAATGACGGCCTAATTAATACGAGTTCAGTGGTATAATTTTTTTTGAAAAACGAGTTCGGGAAGAGCGGGAAAATGCATTTTAAAGAAACTAATTAAAACTTTTTCTCTCTCCAGAGGTGACATCAGCGCTGACATCACCTCCTCTTCCTTCCCTCCATTTTCCACGCATAAGGCTTTTTCTCTTAATTACAAGTTTTCCACCTTCCCCTGTTCAATTACAAAATTACCCCCACCTCTTTCCTTTGTCACACCATAAGCTCATTGTCACACTGAGCCTTTCTCTATATAGATATAGATTTTTCTTATCGAGTAAACATGATTGCAAACTATTTCTTATTTCCATATAATTCAAGAAGAGTTTGTATGTATATATCAATGATACTTCCTCCGTTTTTAAATGTTGGTCGTTTTTTGAAAGTGAATTTTTTCATAAATGTTGGTCGTTTTTGCCATTTATGGTAATAAGGGTTGGTGTTTTGTCAATTATGCCCCTATACTTATAGATTTTTAAAGAAACAAGTAACACAAGAAAAATTAAAAAGATGATAAATTAATATTTTGTATGTTATAATTAATGATATTTTAATTTTTCATATTTTTACAAAAGTGACTAACATTTAAAAACAGATGGATTATCTAATTTCTACTTTAAACAGCTCATATAAAGTATTATTCATGTGCCGTGTTGTAAATTAGATGTATATTGCAAAATAATCCAAATTTTGATCTTCATTTCTTACACAAAAAATTGGAATAATATGTCCATAATTCCTAAGAATTCATCATCTTCCTCTGAATTCTATCTTATTATCTACATATGTATACCTAATCCCAAATAAAATGAAATTAAAATGGATTTATCCCCTCAAAACTAATAAATGATGGACATATAATATTCCATGACAACTAAAAATGGAATAATCCCCTATTTTTTTTATTTTGGACAACTATAGCTGTAATACCAAACGCAAAATCCAAAGAAATGGAAGAAAAAAAGGAACTAAAATCATAAAAAAAAAAAATAAAAAGAAAATTTGAAAGAACAATAAAAAATAATTCTTCTTGGCTCTCATTTATTTGTTGAGAGATTTTAGGATCTGTTTGATGCAGCTGTTTCTGTTTGCTGTTTGTGGTTCCTGTTTGCACTTTGTTGTTTCTGTTTGCGGTTTGCTGTTTCATTTTGTTGTCCGCGGTTTGCTGTTTGATAATTGGTGTTTGGTAAAATCATAATTATTTATTGGTGTTAGCACGTAAAATGACTAATATGGACATAATTAAATTTTTTAAATGTAAAATGCAAAAGACAATAAAGAAAATTAAAATCCGTAAAGATCTTTTTTGTAGAAAAAACAGTATTTTACTGCTTCTTGGAAAAACAGTTGCCTTTCACCTAAAGAGCAACAAACATCATTTTCTAATTCCTAACCAAACACCAAATTAACTGTTTTTTAGATCGGAAAAGCAAAAAGCAGCTGGGAAACGGTGAAACAAATACCCTCAGTATACTCCTGAAGCACTATGACGTGGTAGTAAATTTATTTTTTAGTTAATAATTTATATAAAATTCAAGATCCTAAAATAAAAACTCTAGACTCTAGATCATCAACTTTAAATACTAATATATATAAGGCGTCATTAAATTATTAGTCTTACCACATCATTCATATTCCAAAAGTATTTTAAAATTTCTCTCATTTGTTACGAGATCTCAATGGAGATATACATTATTATATAAACCAACAGCACCGAACCTTCCTCTCTCATTTTAAGAATTTTATCCTTCTTAATTCTATATATTTTCTTTTTGGTAACTAATTCTATATATTAATCTCACCTATATACAAATAATTAAATTCCTCATAGCTGCTATGCAATAATATGGACGTACTTATTATCAATTATTTAATTGTACGTGCATATGAATTAAATATTGAATAAGGTTACGTTGATAGGAATTATTACTATCTAATAAATTTTACTGAATTTATTGAACTGAACTAATTTTAACTCAATTAAATTTTACTTTTCTACCATATGATATTTGGAAATAAATGGGAAGTTTGAAAACAAAATTCAATAATGTGTGATTTGTCACCTTGTTTGAACAAAATCATTGTTCTAAAAATAAGCCAGGTTGATCGATGTGAAATTTAAAACATTGTGCCGATTTTTCGTTATTAGATCGTTTTAAATCGGTCGACCAAATTATAACTAGTTAATCGGCCCGAAATAGAGAAAGTTGGCCAACCCGAAAATTCGATCCAAATAAATATTGACCCATATTGTTTTCAATTAAATAACAATATTTATGAGTAGCGATAAAAAAAATTTCCAAAATTATGCTGCATACAAAGACAATCGAAGACAACAGAAAATTAAAAAATAAAAACCCTAAATTTCTCTCTTCCTCCACGACCTTGTTTCTCCCTCTCTATGTCGAGTCATTGTTGGGCTTTCAGCGAATTTTTTTTGAGAGTTTTCCTACGTAGGTAAGGATTACTTGGGCAGTTAGGGTTTAATTAAGGCCCTGTTTTTTTTACTTATTTTCAGCACATTTTAGTTCAGTTCAGCAATTTTAGTTCAGTTCAAAAATTTCAATTCTATTCAGCAATTGCAGTTCAGTTCAGCAATTTTAGCAATGTCAGTTTTTTTTTTCAGCAATTTCAGTTTTGTTCAGCAATTCCACATCCGCTTGAAGGTAAAATTATATTTATTAAATTCGACTTCCATAACAGACTAGTCATTGATTCTAATTTTTAATAGGGAAATATTATTTGGTGGATTCGGGATATCCAAATACTCTTGGATATTTGGCCCCAATTAGAGATGCGGAAACTAGATATCATATGCCAGAGTTTAAGCATGGGAGACCTAGGGGAATGAAAGAAAATTACAACCATTTGCATTCATCATTAAGAATGAAAGTGGAAATGTCATTTAGACAATTAAAGAACAGGTGGAAAGTGCTCAAAAATATGCCTCAAATGTCAAAGAAGTATCAAATGTCAGGCAATCGTTTCTACTTTCACGCTTCACAATTTCATAAAATTGTGTATGCTTGGACTACCAATTATACGATATGACCCAAATGTCAATGGAAGAGTGGATACAAATATTTTCAATATTAATCGTAAAAATGTCATGTTAGCGATACGATCGAAATGGTATAGCGGAACAAATTTGGCAATCAGCAGAGAATAAAGAGGAAGATGATGATGAAGTTGAAGAAGATTAAAATTAATAATGTATTTGAGATAATTTATAGAGCATTTTAAAGTTTATATATTGATATTGATATTTATTTTCTACTGATGAACTTACCAGGTAAATTTAATTTTGTAAATTAAATATTTTTTTGTTTGACAACAAATATTTATTTATTTAGTTTTATAATCTAGAACTTATTAGTCTGTACATTTTAGAAAATTAAAAAAAAAATAATTGCATAAGAATTTATAGACTAATTAGATATCCAACTATTATACGTTATTGTGTTTAATATTATATAATCAATATGATAAGTTGTGTTTCCCAAAAAAAGTGACGACTATTATTTTTTTTATCGGTAATGAAACTTCAATAGTAAAATGATTTAAGAAATTATACATATTTATTTATATATCATGATGAACCCTAAGAATTTTGATTATGTCCAAACGTTTCAGAAGATGAATATTAGAATAGTCTTATATATACTTTTCAATGTTGACTAACAACTTTTTCTAAAGTATTGTATAATATTTTCTCAGCAGGTGCTGAATGAAGAATCCCTGGTTGCTTATTGAACTTAGAAGATAACATAAGGTGAAGACAGAAGTGTTTAGTCAGAAGCTGGACAATCCGCTCTGAAGCTCTTGAAGTCTGCTTAAAGCTTATCTCAGAAGTTCTACAAAGCAAACAGAAGACAAAGATTATTTAGATCAGAACCGCTGAGAAAGGTTATGAACTCTCAGAAGTTCTATGTCACGAGTTTGGTTAAGCATTTAATGCTATGTCAGTTGCATTTAATGCAAGGCGCCAAAAGTTCAAAAAGCTGTTTGAAGGGCGCGCCTGTTCACTACAAACAAAACCTGTTTCCTTACACCTAAGCTAGTTGATCTAAATCAATCTAAATCCAGTCAACTCAATCACTTTTCTTCAAATCCCATACCGGATTAAGCTAAAGTACAAAGTTGACAGGATTGAGTGTTTTGAGACCGTTTGAAGAAGATGACAAGATTAACGGCTACTTTCATCCATGTCATCCTTGAACATTCAAATCTCTCTAACGGACATCTACTCAACACTATAAATAGTAGCAAAGCTCCACTGTATCAACTACGCATGATCATAGAGCAAAAATCTTAACGCACTGTTATACTCAAGAAAACAGAGCACACTTTCCATTCTCAATCTTTTCTTAGCATAGCTATTGTAATAGTGAGAGAGTGAAGAAAAACAAGTTCATAATAGGAATCTTGTAAACTGATATCGTTTGTGATATTCAGTTAGATTTAAAGAGAGAAATCTAGTTGAGATTAGAGTTGGGTGAGAAATCCAGAAAACAGAGTATTGTTGTTCTGCTGAAAATCCTTTAACTCTTCTTAGGCTAGTTAGAACTAAGTGAGAAATTAGCTTAAGTTCTGTTGATGTAAAGGAGCTTCTGAACTTGCCATAAAAGTTCTGAATAGTTGATTTAAAATCTCTGGCGGCTGCGACCACAGGGGACAAGACGTAGTCACAGAACTTCTGTGGCGAACTTGGATAAATCGATTTGTTCTCAAGATCTCCTGAATCTCTTTCTCCCTTCCTTATACTTGTTAAATTGCTTCTGTGTACTTGTTTTATATTTAGTGCTGAAACAGATTTACTCTTGAATTCACAAGTCTTTGTTCAGAAGACTGTCCAGAAGTTCTAACCTCAGAACTTCTGTTGTCACAAAGACAGAAATTGTCCTAAGGCAGAATTTCCCTCAGAGGTTCCCTCTACAAGCTTGCCTCTGACTCTGAGGAAATTTGACTCTGAAAAATTGAGTTTCCTCAAAAACTCAAAATTATCAGTTTTCGATTGAAACAGCTATTCACCCCCCTCTAGGTGATTCTGTTCTTGTTAGGGCCAACGAGTGGTATCAGAGCGAAGGTCACTTCGTATATTTACTAAAGATCTAACAATCTAAGTGTAAGATCCTATCAGAATATATAGAGATGGCTAGTAGACACCAGCCTGAGAACTCTTCTCACTTCATAGTCCCAGAGGGCTCTTCCACAACTAGACCTCCATTATTTAATGGTTATAACTACTCATACTAGAAAAAGAGGATGATGTATTTCATCCAAGCTCAGAACATGAGTGCTTGGTATGTCATCACAGATGGTGATTTCATTCCTACCAGAATGTAACTAGGTTTAGGGCAAGTTGTTATCCCTCAGAAAGAATATTCAGATGATATTCTGAAAAAACTCCAAACAAATGCTTCAGCAATAAATATGTTGCATTGTGCACTTACAACTACTGAATATAACAAAGTCTCTTCTTGTGAAACAGCACAGGATATCTGGAACAAGCTGGAAGTCACATATGAAGGAACTGGAAAGGTGAAGCAGTCAAAAGTCAACCAACTCATGAGAGAATATGAGTTATTTGAAATGCTTGATAAAGAATCTATTTCAGATATGAATTCTAGATTCACCAAGATAGTTAATGAAGAATCTGAACGAGTGAAGAAGATTGTCAGAAGCTTACCAAGGTCTTGGCAAGCCAAGAAGACTGCTATTGAAGAAGTTCAGGACTTGAGCTATTACCTGTATGATGAGCTCATTGGGTCTCTAATTACTCATGAGATGTCATTAAAGAACCATGACCTGAGAGAACGGTCAGAAGGAAAAAGACAAGTAGTCCTGAAGGCAGAATCTTCTGAAGAATCATCCGAAGATGAGGAATTGGCTATGCTGACTAGGAAGTTCAAGAAAGCCTTTAGAAAACGCAGAGGTGCAAACTACAAGAAGCCATTCAGAAGTTTTGATAAGAAAACTCCTGACTTTGGTGATAAATCCAAGAGAGATCCAAACAAGCCCATTGTGTGCTATGGATGTCAGCAACCAGGACACATCAAGCCTAATTGTCCTGAGTTGAAAAAGGATAAGAAGAAGTTCAAGAAAGCTATGCTAGCTGCTTGGTCAAACTTTGAGACTGGCAGCGATCCTGAAGAAAAATAAGAGCAAGCTCAGATATGTTTCATGGATATTGATGAGCCATCCTCTGAAGATACTGCAGGAGAAACTTCCGCACCTCCTGAAACTACGTATGATTCCGAGGTAAACATATCTCTTGAACAAGATATCTTTGACTCTCTTGAAGAACTATATAGCATGTTCAAGTATCTGAAAAGAAAGTTGGACAAAAGCGAGGCTGACAAATTTCTTAGGTTTACTAAAGTTTATGCTGATATGAAAATATTAGAAGATAAACTAAGTAAACAATTCAGTTCTCCTTCTGATGGCCCAAAAGCCAAAGGTAAGGAAAAACTGCCTCTGAGTAATGATAAACCTCAGAAGAAGAAATCTGTCACTCCCTCTCTTCTGAAGGAGATCTCTTCTCCTCCTGAAGTGGGAACCTCTAAGAGTGCTTCTGCCTCTGAAGAAGTAGTACCTTCCCAGAAGAAGAAGATTGCTCCTAAGAAGCAAAGGGAAAGATCCAAGAATCCTCCTTCTTGCAAGTTGTGTAAGAAAGATGGACATTGGTTAAAAGATATCAAGTACCATATTAAGAACCTCTTGCAATCTGAACTATCAGAAGAACCTGTAGAAGTTAAATCTAACTCTGGAGGACCCAATAAGGATTGGGTACCTGTCACTAATTGATTGTGCTGCAGGTGGCTCTGAGTGCTCCATCAATGTCAAAGCTGTGGTGTTGTCCCTAACAAGAACAGAATCACCTAGAGGGGGGTGAATAGGTGTCTAAGTTGAAAACCGAAAATTTCTAAGTTTTTAAAGAAACTTAATTTTCAGAGTCAAATTTCCTCAGAATCAGAGGCTGGCTTACAGAAGCAGCTTCTGAGGGAAATTCTGCCTAAACACAGTTAGACTGTTTTCAGCAACAGAAGTTCTGATTTTGAGAACTTCTGGACAGTCTTCTGAACAAAGACAATGATATAAAGAGAGAATCTGTTTCAGCACTAAATATAAGCAAGTACACAGAAGCAAAAATAACAAGTATAAGAGGGAGAAAGAAGTTCAGGAGATCCTGATGAACAAGTCGATTTATCCAAGTTCGCCACAAAAGTCCTGTGACTACGTCTTGTCCCCTGAGGTCGCAGCCACCAGAGATTTTAAATCTACCATTCAGAACTTTTATGGCAAGTTCAGAAGCTCCTTTACATCAACAGAACATAAGCTAATTTCTCACTTAGTTCTGACTAGCCTAAAAAGAGTTAAAGGATTTCCACCAGAACAACAACAACTCTGTTTTCTGGATTTCTCACCCAACTCTAATCTCAACTAGATTTCTCTCTAAATCTAACTGAATATCACAAACGATATCAGTTTACAAGATTCCTATTATGAACTTGTTTTTCTTCACTCTCTCACTTTAACTAAAGCTATGCTAAGAAAGATTGAGAATGGAAAATGTGCTCTGTTTTTCTTGTTCAAACAGTGCGTTGAGATTTTGCTCGATAATCACGCGTAGATGATGCAGTGGAGCTTGGCTACAATTTATAGTGAATGAGGATGACCGTTGGTGAATTTGAATCTTCAAAAGAGATGACATCAATTGTTGTAGCCGTTAATCTGTCAAGTCTTCAAACGGTCTTCAAACACTTTGATTCCGTTAACCTTGTTCTTTAACTAAATCCGGTAAGTGATTTGAAGTTGAAGATAAGGTTGACTGGAAACATTCTTCAATTGGATCAACAAAGGGTAGACAAGGAAATTCTGGTTTCGCTTTGAGTAGACAAGCGCGCTCCTTCAAAACAGCTTTTTGAACTTTTGGCGCCTTGCATTAAATGCAATTGTCAGAGCAATAAATGCTTAACGGAACCCGTGACTTAGCTTCTGAAAGCCAATTCCATTTGTCTAAGCTTCTGATCAAATTGGTAGAGTTTATCTTCTGATTGCAATGGACTTCTGAGGAGAGAGCTTTAACAGACTTCGATAACTTCAGAGCGGAGTATCCAGCTTCTGAAAGTAGGAACACATTCTTCAGCTTTCGTTTCTTCTGAGTCCTCAAGCAATCCAGAAATTCTTCATTCAGCATCTGTTGAGTAACTTACATACAAACTCAACAAAAAATTGTTAGTCAACATTAAACCGTATGTAAGAGAATTTTAATTTTCATCTTCTGAAACGTTTGGACATAATCAAAACACTTAGGGTTCATCATTCTCCCCCATTTTGGTTATGGACAAACCGTGGTCAGAAGGTAAGATTTCTTAAGAAAACACTGTAGGGTTTCAGAAAGATCGATCAGAGCCGCGCAGCGGAAGCAGCGAACTTATTAGTTAAACGACGAATTCGATCTAACCTGAACCAATTGTCCCATTGATCTTAATCTTTAAACCTCAGTTAAATTTTAACAAAACAGTTATCTTAATCTATGGATTAAGAAAACCTACTTGGATATCCTTTCAAGGATAGACGAGAGCCTCAGATGTTGCTCCTCCTAGATCACGTGCAGACACGAGCAAAAACCGAGATCAGCTACTAGTCGGCTTACTCCAAGAACGCGAAGAACGAGGAACGAATTCGCCGGAATCCTCTAGGGAGGGGTTCGGCCGAATCTCAGCTAATAGGAGGCTAGGGTTTTGATTTTCCGATGCTGAATCATGAATCGACAATTCACTTATACAGTGCAATTAATTAACTTTCAGTTAATTATTAATTTGACCCTTAATTAATTTAATTTTATCAATTAAACACCGTAGTATTAAATCGATTCAATTAACATCAATTAGGTTAAATTAATATTACACTTTAACCCATAAACAATTAATCGCTTAATTAAATTAACCCGATCAATTAATTAGCCGTTCTAATTATTAATTAACTTGTCACATAACAAATAATTAATACGTTCTTCAAATAATCAATTCATCAATTGATCATTTAATCTTGGAATTAATTAACACAATTCATGTATCAATTAATCTTCTCGATTACCGTGTTGCACGATCCTTAGGGTCTGAAATCAATAAGCTGTGAATTAACAATTTACTGATCGACAGAGGGTCCTAGTAAACCATGTCAATCACATATTGATTAAAGATGAATGCTATCCATGTTAGACAGAAAACCCTGTATGATGCTCTACTTATCTCTTACCAAAAGCATATCGATTAATCAAGCTGGAGGCATGGTGTAGTCATCCTCTATTGCTAGATTAATTTCTTGATCATCGAGTATTACTGACAAACAAACAAGTCACCTGCTTGTTTCAGTACGGCCGTATATTTCTCAGCTAATACTCATCAAGTGGCCTATGATATCAACTCACTTAAACAGTGAGTGGTAATTCCATCACTTCAACTATCCGCAGTAATAAGTTCAGAGATTGAACCAGTGTATCCATATTTGGCATCCTCTGGCGGACCTGTTAGATATACACCAAATTCAATCTGATTCCTTATTGACTGCTATACTGAAATCAGGTCAGGAGATAAAAGAGATTTACATTATTAGAAAGCTTAATGATTCTACCACCATGAACTTTCTAAAGCGGATCGACCAAGTCTCGTGTAACGCACACGCACCTATATCCATATTCACATACACTAAGCAACCTACAGAGTGTCATGTGAATCCTAGATATAAAAGCTTATGCCATAATCATTCCCATGACTATGACTCACTTCTGGTATACTTTATGATATACAATCAATGGATACTTCATTTAGTTACTATAGTACAAGATATATAACTCAAATGAATTAATGCCTTTATTCATAAAACACCAATAACATTGTATGTAATCATCATCAAATACAATGTCATAAAACAACGCCTAGGGCCTAGGGCACACCAACAAACACAAGGTATAGAGATTAACTTCCTGATATATATGTTTGTTTTATAACTTCTGAGTAACTTAACTTCCCCATTTTAGTGTAAATGGTGAACTTCAACAATCTGTATAAACTTAAGATAGGCTTGAGATCAAGTTGTTAGATTTTTAGTGAAGATAAAGTTACTAAGTTAAAAAGAAACATAAACAGTAAGAAATTAATCAGAGACAATTAATATGTATAAGAAAAGTTCAGTGTGTATATAATAATCAGAAGGGATAAACACAATAATCAGAAGGGAACATAAAGTCCTAAGACAAAACTACCCAACCCAGAACCTAGCTAAGAAGCTTAAGTCCTAAAAGGATTATGTGTTTCTAGATCTCTTCTGAGGAGGAGGAACACCACTGGAACCTTCACCAACATTCTTTCTCTTCATCCCAGCAGACTTGAGACCACCCTGCTGAGCAGACTTCTCCCCCGTTTGGCCAGAACCAACAGGAACACCCAGAGCACCTTGAGAGTCCAAATTTTTGCTGAACATTCAAAGCAGTCTGATATTGCTGAGTAGTAGGCCTTACAGAGTTGACCAAATCCATTCTTTTTCTGAAATCATCATCAATGGTTCGCAAATGGTCATAAGTCTGTCCAGACAAAGGTCGTTGTCTGTGAACATCTTCCAGAAGGAGCTTGATCAAACGATTGTTAGCATACACAGCAGCAGTGAGATGCTCATTCTGAATATAAGTCTGTCCGCGAACAAACCTATAGCAATTATGAATAACCTTCTCTTGTTCTCGTGCTTGAGTGTGCATAACCTTCAGAAGATCAGTAAGCTCAGCAATCTGGGCGCTCTGAGCAGTCACAACAGACTCAATGCTCTGAAGACGATTGTTGAGATCAGGAGTGATGTCATATACAATCTTAGCAGCCCCTGAAGATGATGATCCTTGAGCAGAAGATTTCACTTCTCTCAGAATATGATTAGCAGTACTTTGCAGATCATCAATCTTACTTGGAAGAATCTTCTCATGAGCCTCATAATGCTCATTTTCTTCCTTAACTTCTTCTGACTAAATCTCCAGATTTTCATTAACTTTCAGAGAAGAAGCAAGAGCAATATTTTCGAGAGTTGGAAGAGTCAGAGCCAATTCTCTCAACTTGTAAATTTCATCATAAGTAGCCAGATGAAGTGTAGAAAGATTGCGAGTGTAGATAGTAGGATTCTGCACTTGAAGCATAGTCAGGAGCTGCAGGTTCTGAGCTTTCAAGGATTGAATTTCTTGCAGCACAATGCCCTGAGCAAACATGTCAGCAGCAGAAGACCGTTGCCTTAAACCAGCAAATCTATTCAGCATTTCATCAGAGCCACTCTAACTCATTCTTCTCAAGTCTTTAACAGATGGAGCACCACCAGCTTCGGATACACCAGAAGCTCTGCCCATGAAACCAAAACTACCAAATCTGCTCTCCAGATCATCTCGATTCATTGAATTGCGTAGGAAGTCATAGTTAGATGACAACCCAGCAAAGAAAGAGGTAGAGAAAGAAGTAGTTAAGGGATCACACACAGGAGGTGCATGTCCAGAAGTTGAAAGAGGAGGTATAGGTGTGGTTGAGGAAGAGATTGTATGAGAGGTAGAGGAAGAGAGAGTAGAAGAAATGGATGGTAGTGTGGATGGGAGTGAGAAGGATGGAGCAGTAAATCCTATTGAGGGAATTACAGAGGAAGTAGATAGAGAGGAAGTAGTGGAGGTTGATATGGAATCTGTGAAAATGGGACCAGAAGATAAATTCACTTCTGAATAGGATCCAGAAGGATGAGCAGTTTTAGGAGGTACAACTTCAGAGGTTGAAGTTGTAGGATTAATGGAAGTTTGAGAATCACTAACTTCTGTGACATAAGGTAGTAAAGGAGATGGATGAGGAGTATGGGGGGAGGATGGATGAGAAGTACGAGGGGTGATGAGATAACCTGTTCAGAAATATTTGGATCAAACATTGAGATTGGTTCAGCAAACACATCAGCCATTCTGAGCAGCGTTTCAGAAGCATCTCTATCACCAGGGTTTCTGCCTTGACCCAGAAGAACATTATCTAGGAAATCATCAGTGTTAATGTTTTCAGCAAACCTCATTGCGTCCTTAATGATAATGTCAGGTTCTTGACCACTATCATCTGACAGTTCTTCAATGATAGGAGCATCAACATCCTTTTCAGCAGACATTTTCATCATGTCTTCGTCATCAACCAAGTCCTCTTCTTCAGGAATGCTATCTTCCAATTCAGCACTTGGTGCAATATAGAAGTCCTTTTTGTTCAGAGACCTTCTGTTTGCAGAGACCTTCTTCCTGTTACGTTTGGAGAGAGGAATATCATCAGAATCCTCATCTTCTCCTGTAGCCTCAACATTTCCTGAGAACTCCACGTTCCCAACTTCAGCAGCGCATTCAGCAATTCTGGCATCAGCCTTAGCTTTTGCTGCAATTTCTCGCTCAGCTGCTAACTTATCTTCAGCTTCATTCTTCTTCCTTTTCTCATCAGCAAGAGCCACAACTCTTGCAATTTTCTCAGCCTCAGCAGCCTTTTCCCTTTAATCAAGGCGTGCATCCTCAGCTTCCTGAGCTGTTTTCTCAGCAACATCCCTTGGCTTCTCAGCAACAATCTTCCCAGAAGGTTCAACACTGATAGTTGTTTGAACCAGAGCTGGAAGAGGTTCTGAGACGACCACCTTTTCTACAGTCAGGACCAACTTACTTGATCCTTTCTTTCCTTTGACCTTCTTGGCAGCTTTCTTTCCTTTCTGCACAGTTGCCTCAATAATTTCCTTCTGAGCAATGCTTTCAGAGGGAGCATTCTCAGTCTTCTTTGGTACCACACCAAAGGCAAGATTCCTCAGAGTATGCATCTTGAGGATAGTACTCCTGCTGGTTACACCTTCTCATGAGATCACTACAGAGGCAGCTTCAAACATCCCCGTCAGGAGAGAACCATACGCAAGGGCACTAACAACCTTCACATTTTTCATCTGCCTTATAATCATGGCAGGAAGGTTGATCTTCTTCTGGTTCATCAAATGCCACATGAAAACCCGTTCCCGATTGGAAACACCATTAACTCCTCCAGCCTTCGGAAGGAACACATTTGTTGTTAAGTAGTGTGCCCACCTCTGGTGCTGAGTGAGCCAAGTGGCATAGGTTTCCTTAGCACTCAGATCTGGTCTAGCCCAATTTGCTTCACTAAACCTTTCAGCAGAACCATCATCTCCAATGATGATTCCTTCATCAACAATTCCAACAACCTGAGAAATAGAAGCCCTGCTGACCTCTATCTCAACATCTCCAAACGAAGAGTGTACAACATCCTCCTCGTCAGGAGAGAACCATACGCAAGGGCACTAACAACCTTCACATTTTTCATCTGCCTTATAATCATGGCAGGAAGGTTGATCTTCTTCTGGTTCATCAAATGCCACATGAAAACCCGTTCCCGATTGGAAACACCATTAACTCCTCCAGCCTTCGGAAGGAACACATTTGTTGTTAAGTAGTGTGCCCACCTCTGGTGCTGAGTGAGCCAAGTGGCATAGGTTTCCTTAGCACTCAGATCTGGTCTAGCCCAATTTGCTTCACTAAACCTTTCAGCAGAACCATCATCTCCAATGATGATTCCTTCATCAACAATTCCAACAACCTGAGAAATAGAAGCCCTGCTGACCTCTATCTCAACATCTCCAAACGAAGAGTGTACAACATCCTCCTCATTAGATAGGTAGTAGAGATTCTTATAGAATTCAGTGACTAACTTAGGATAGATGTACTCATCCAAAGAAACGAATGAGTTCCAATTTTGAGCACTTAGCCATTTAGAGATGGGTTCAGTGGATTTTACTTCGTCGTCTAGGAACCTAGATGTAAAAACCCTAGATTCACTGACCTTTTTCTTAGACTCGGAATCGAACATGTGAGTGACAGTGACAGCTTCAATGGGTTGTTCTTGAGCCATTGAAAGATTTTTGAAAGAAATTAGGTTAAGTGTTTGAGAGAGGGGAAACACAGAGAGGTTAGCTATGGAAAATCTAATTTCAGAGAAAATGAGAATAAAAATAGTTCTAAGTATGGAATACCCTTATTTATACCCAAACTAGAGACTGTTCCAATTCAAAAAGTAACTAAGCACCGTTAAAAAGGGAACAAATAACCGTTAAACACCAGTAACATCGCCGAAATAACAATAAATGTACGCATGCTTAATTCAAAATCATAATTAGCCTTAATCACACTTCATTATCTTAAGCGATTAACATTTAAGATGAAAAAGATATAATTAAACTAAGTTACTGAAGTGGATAAGTCATACCAATGCCTTCTCGTAAGTTGCTGAAAGGTGTACCAGCCAGAGGCTTAGTAAACATGTCAGCAAGATTTTCTTCAGAGGGAACATGGGTGATGATGATATCCTTCTTCAGAACATGATCTCTCAGAAAGTGATGCCTAATATGAACATGCTTCATCCTGCTGTGCTGAATAGGATTCTTTGAAAGATCAATTGCACTCTTGTTATCACAGCAGATTGTAATTGTTCCAGGGATGACTCCATAGTCAGCAATTTGTTGCTTAATCCAGAGCATCTGAGAAACACAACTTCCAGCAGCAACATACTCAGCTTCAGCAGTTGAGAGAGCCACAGAGGTTTGTTTCTTGCTATGCCAGGAGACTAGGCACTCCCCCAGAAAATGACAACCACCAGAAGTGCTGACCCACTTCAATTTATCCCTACCATAGTCAGAGTCTGTGTATCCTATAGGAGTAAAATCAGAACTACAAGGATACCACAAACCAGCTTCTGGTGTGCCTTTAAGATATCTGAGAATTCTTTTGACAGCAACATCATGAATCTCCCTTGGTTTAGATTGATATCTAGCATAAAAACACACAGCAAAATGTATATCTGGCCTGCTGGCGGTTAGGTATAAAAGAGAGCCAATCATACCTTTGTAGGTTTTTATATCCACCAGAACAACAACAACTCTGTTTTCTGGATTTCTCACCCAACTCTAATCTCAACTAGATTTCTCTCCAAATCTAACTGAATATCACAAACGATATCAGTTTACAAGATTCCTATTATGAACTTGTTTTTCTTCACTCTCTCACTTTAACTAAAGCTATGCTAAGAAAGATTGAGAATGGAAAATGTGCTCTGTTTTTCTTGTTCAAACAGTGCGTTGAGATTTTGCTCGATAATCACGCGTAGATGATGCAGTGGAGCTTGGCTACTATTTATAGTGAATGAGGATGACCGTTGGTGAATTTGAATCTTCAAAAGAGATGACATCAGTTGTTGTAGCCGTTAATCTGTCAAGTCTTCAAACGGTCTTCAAACACTGGTAAACTGTTTTCAGCAACAGAAGTTCTGATTTGAGAACTTCTGGACAGTCTTCTAAACAAAGATAATGATACTTAGAGAAAATCTGTTTCAGCACTAAATATAAGCAAGTACACAGGAGCAAAAATAACAAGTATAAGAGGGAGAAAGAAGTTCAGGAGATCCCGATTGAACAATTCGATTTATCCAAGTTCGCCACAAAAGTCCTGTGACTACGTCTTGTCCCCTGAGGTCGCAGCCTACAGAGATTTTATAAATCCACTATTCAGAACTTTTCTGGCAAGTTCAGAAGCTCCTTTACATCATAAACGATATCAGTTTACAAGATTCCTATTATGAACTTGTTTTTCTTCACTCTCTCACTTAAACTTAAGCTATGCTAAGAAAGATTGAGAATGGAAAAGGAATGCTCTGTTTTTCTTGTTAAAACAGTGTGTTGAGATTTTGCTCGATGATCACGCGTTGTTGATGCTTTGGAGCTTGGCTACTATTTATAGTGAATGAGGATGACCATTGGGAAAATTTGAATCTTCAACAGAGATGACATCAGTTGTTGTAGCCGTTAATTTGTCAAGTCTTCAAACAGTCTTCAAACACTTTGATTCCGTTATCCTTGTTCTTTAACCAAATCCGGTAAGCGATTTGAATTGAAGATAAGGTTGACCGGAAACTTTCCTCAATAAGATCAACAAAGGGTAGACAAGGAAATTCTGGTTTCACTTTGAGTAGACAAGCGCGCTCCATCAAGACAGCTTTTTGAACTTTTGGCGCCTTGCATTAAATGCACTTGTCAGAGCAATAAATGCTTATCCAGAACCCGTGACTAAGCTTCTAATCAAATTGGTAAAAGAACTTCTGATTGCAAAGGACCTCTGAGGAGAGCTTCAAACAGACTTAGAAAAACTTCAGAGCGGAGCATCCAGCTTCTGATAACGAAACTCTGTCTTCAGCAATCGAGACTTCTGAGGTTCTTTAGACAATCAGAAAAAATCTTCATTCAGCACCTGCTGAGTAACTTACACATAGACTAAGTAGAAAAATATTAGTCAACAATAAACTATATGTAAGAGAATATTAAGATTTCATCTTCTGAAACGTTTGGACATAATCAAAACACTTAGGGTTCATCATTCTCCCCCATTTTGGTTATGGACAAACCGTGGTCAGAAGGTAAACGATAGTATGAGTTTGAGAAAGTAACTTCCTGATGCACATGTTTCATAACTTCTGAGTAAATTAACTCCCCCATTTTTGTGTAAATGGTGAACTTCAACAATCTGTTTAAACTTAAAAAAGACTTAAGATCAAGTTGTCAGATTTTAGTGAAGTGAAATTTACTAAGTTAAAAAGAAACATAAGTAACATAAGAGTAATCAGAGACATAAGAAAGTATAAGAAGGATTCAGTGTATAAAATCATCAGAAGAAACAACAACAAGATAATCAGAAGAGCATATAAAGTCCTAAGACAAAAACTACCCAACCCAGAACCTAGCTAAGAAGCTTAAGTCCTAATGAGATTACAAGTTCCTAGGTTTCTTCTGAGGAGGAGGAACACCACTAGATCCTTCAGCAGCACTTGATCTCTTCAACGTCTGACCACTCTGCTGAGCAGACTTCTCCCCCGTTTGACCGGAACCAACAGGAATACCCAAAGCACCTTGAGAGTCCAATTTTTGCTGAACTTTCATTGCAGTTTGATATTGCTGAGGAGTAGGCCTTACAGAGTTGATCATATCCATTCTTCTTCTGAAATCAGCATCAATGGTTTTCATATGATCAAAGGTCTGTCCAGACAGAGGTTGCTGTCTCTGAACATCTTCCAGAAGGAGCTTGATCAACCGATTGTTAGCATACACAGCGGCAGTGAGATGCTCATTCTGTATATAAGTCTGTCCACGAACAAACCTATAACAATTATGAAGAGTCTCTTGTTCACGGGCTTGAGTATGCATAACCTTCAGAAGTTCAGTGAGCTCAGCAATCTGGGCGCTCTGAGCAGTCACAACAGACTCAATGCTAGCGAGACGATTGTTGAGATCAGGAGTGATGTCATATACAATCCTAGCAGCCCCTGAAGATGATGAACCTTGAGCAGAAGATTTCACTTCTCTCAGAATATGGTTGGCAGTACTTTGCAGGTCATCAATCTTACTTGGGAGCATCTTCTCATGAGCCTCATAATGCTCGTTTGCTTCCTTGACTTCCTCTGTTAGAATTTCCAAATTCTCATTGACCTTCAGAGAAGAAGCAAGAGCAATATTGTCCAATGTAGGAAGAGTCAGAGCTAATTCTCTCAGCTTATATAGTTCATCATATGTAGCCAGATGAAGTGTAGAAAGATTGCGTGTGTAGACAGAAGGATCCTGCATTTGAAGCATAGTCATGAGCTGCAGGTTCTGAGCTTTCAAAGATTGAATTTCTTGCAGCACAATGCCCTGAGCAAACATGTCAGCAGCAGAAGACCTTTGCCCCACACTAGCAAATCTATTCAGCAATTCATCAGAGCCACTCTGACTCATTCTTCTCAACTCCTCAACACTGGGAACACCACCAGCTTCGGATACACCAGAAGCTCTGCCCATGAACCCAAAAGGACCAAAATTTCTCTCCAAGTTATCTCGTTCCTGGAACTTGCGTAGGAAGTCATAATTGGATGACAACCCAGCAAAACAGGAAGTGGTGGAGGAAGTGGTTAAGGGATCACACACATGAGGTGTATGTCCAGAAGTTGAAGGAGGAGGGATAGATGTGTTTGTGGAAGGGATTGAATGTGTGGATGAGGAAGATAGAGTAGGAGAAATGGTTGGTAAAGTGGATGGTAGTGAAAAGGAGGGAGCAGTAAATCCAATTGATGGAAGTACAGAAGAAGATGAAAGTGAGGAAGAAGTAGAAGTAGAAATGGAATCTGTGAAAATGGGTCCAGAGGACAGATTCACTTCTGAATAGGATCCAGAAGGAAGAGTAGTTGGAGGAGGTACTTCTTCAGAAGTTGAAGTTGTAAGGGGAATGGAAGTATGAGATTCACTCACTTCTGTGACAGAAGGTAGTGAGGGAGATGGATGAGGAGTATGAGTAGGAGATGAGATAACCTGGTCAGAGGAGTTAGGATCAAACATAGAAATGGGCTCAGCAAAGACATGAGCCATTCTAATCAGTGTTTCAGAGGCATCCCTATCACCAGGGTTTCTTCCTTGGCCCAGAAGAATGTTGTCAATAAAGTTCTCATCATCAACATTCTCCACAAACTGTTGTGCATCCTGAAGAACCTCATCAGCATCTTGTTCACTCTCCTCTGAAAGCTCTTCAATAATAGGAGCATCAACATCCTCTTCAGCAGACATCTCCAACATGTCTTCGTCATCAGCAACTTCATGTTCATCTACAACAGGATCCTCTAATTCAACACTAGGAGCAGCAACGAAGTCCTTTTTCCTCAGAGACCTTCGTTTTGCTACAGCCTTCTTTCCGATCCTGGTGGAGAGAGAGATATTCTCAAGTATCCGAGTGGAAAGAGAGATATTCTCAAGTTTCTCTCCTTCTTCTGAAGCCTCAACAACCTTTGAGAACTCCACATTCTCAAGTTCAGCAGCACATGCAATGATTCTTGCGTGGCCTTAGCCTTTGCAGCAATTTGTCTCTCAGCTGCTAACTTATCTTCTGCTTCCTTCTTCTTTCTTTTCTCTTCAGCAAGAGCCACAACTCTTGCAACCTTTTCAGCTTCAGTAGCCTTCTCTCTTTCAGCAAGGCGTGCGTCCTCAGCATCCTGAGCTTCCTTCTCAGAAACATCCTTAGGTTTCTCAGCAACGATCTTGCCAGAAGGTTCAACACTTATTGTTGTTTGAACCATAGTGGGAAGAGGTTCTGAGACAACCACCTTCTCAACAGTCAGGACGAACTTACTTGATCCTTTCTTTCCCTTGCCCTTTCTGGCAGCTTTCTTACCTTTCTGAACAGTATCATCCACAATCTCCTTTTGAGCAATACTTACAGAGGAGCCCTTCTCATTCTTCTTTGGAGTCACACCAAAGTTAAGGTTCCTGAAGGTATGCATCTTCAGAACCGTACTCCTGCTTGTTACACCAGCTCCTGACACATCTACAGAGGCAGCTTCAAACAGCCTCGTTAGAAGGGAACCATAAGCCAGGGCACTTACAGTAGTAACATTCTTTATCTGCCTTATCAGCATGGCAGGGAGATTGATTTTCTTCTGATTGACCAGATGCCACATAAACACCCTTTCCTGATGTGAAACACCATTAACTCCTCCAGCCTTCGGAAGGAACACATTTGTTGTCAGATAATGTGCCCACCTCTGGTGCTGAGTGAGCCAAGTGGCATAAGTTTCCTTGGCACTAAGATCTGGTCTAGCCCAATTTACTTCTGAAAAACTATCTGCTGAACCATCATCACCAATGATGATTCCTTCATCATCAATACCAATCGCTTGAGAAATGGAAGCCCTGCTGACCTCAATCTCAACCTCTCCGACTTCTGAGTGTATAACGTCCTCCTCATTAGAAAAGAAATGGAGGTTATGATAGAATTCGGTGACTAACTTAGGGTAGATGAATTCATCGAGAGAAACGAATGAATTCCAGTTTTGAGCACTTAGCCATTTGGAGATAGGTTCAGTGGATTTTACTTCGTCATCTAGGAACCTAGAAGTGAATACCCTAGATTCGCTAACTTTCTTCTTAGATTCAGTGGTAAAGATGTGAGTGACAGTGATTTCTTGAGCCATTGTAGGAAATAGGAAATTAGGTTAAGAGATTTTGAGAGTAAGAAAATTCAGAGAATCTATGGAAATTCTAATAGCAGTGAATAATGAAAGTAAAAACTTCTAAGTATGGAAAACCCCTATTTATACCAAAACGAATAAACCGTTCCAATTCAAAAAGTAAATACACACCGTTTAAAAGGGAACAGATAACCGTTAACCACAGAACAACGCCGTAAAAAGCAGTAGATAACGCATGCTTAAATGTCAAATCATGATTAGATTTAATTAACACTTTAATTATCTTAAACGATAAATCACTTAAGATAAACAGATATAATTAAGCTAAATTACTGAAGTGGATAAGTCATACCAATGCCTTCTCGTAAGTTGCTGAAGGAATTACCAGCCAGAGGCTTAGTAAACATATCAGCAAGATTCTCTTCAGAGGGAACATGAGTAATGATAATATCCTTCTTCAGATAATGATCTCTTAGAAAGTGATGCCTAATATGAACATGCTTCATCCTGCTGTGCTGGATAGGATTCTTTGAAAGATCAATTGCACTCTTGTTATCACAGTAAATTGTAATTGTTCCAGGGATGACTCCATAGTCAGCAATTTGTTGCTTGATCCAGAGCATCTGAGAAACACAACTTCCAGCAGCAACATACTCAGCTTCAGCAGTTGAGAGAGCCACAGAGGTTTGCTTCTTGCTATGCCAGGAGACTAGGCACTCCCCCAGAAAATGACAACCACCAGAAGTGCTGACCCTTTTCAATTTATCTCTACCATAGTCAGAGTCTGTGTATCCTATAGGAGTGAAATCAGAACTACATGGATACCACAAACCAGCTTCTGGTGTGCCCTTAAGATATCTGAGAATTCTTTTGACAGCAACATCATGAATCTCTCTTGGTTTAGACTGATATCTAGCACAAAAACACACAGCAAAATGTATATCTGGCCTGCTGGCTGTTAGGTATAAAAGAGAACCAATCATACCTCTGTAGGTTTTTATATCTACAGGTTTAACAGCTTTCTCTTCATCATCAATGTCTTTGCTGACATCCATTGGGATATCAACAGCATTAGAGTCCATCATGCCAAATTTCTTCAGCACTTCTCTAGTGTACTTGGCTTGATTGATAAACACACCATCATTACTTTGCTTGATCTGAAGTCCCAAGAAGAAGGTTAATTCTCCCATCATAGACATTTCAAACTCAGCCTTCAAGTGGTCACTGAACTCTCTGCACAAAGATTCATTAGTAGCACCAAATATAATATCATCAACATATACCTGAGCTATGAGGATATCCTTGTTCTTCTTCACAGAGAACAGAGTTGTATCAACACAGCCTCTGACAAATCCTTTAGACAGAAGGAACTTAGTCAGTCTCTCATACCAAGCTCTGGGAGCTTGTTTCAGTCCATACAATGCTTTCTTCAGCTTGTACACATGATCAGGAAACTTAGGATCTTCAAAACCAGGAGGTTGAGATACATAAACTTCTTCATCAATGTAACCATTCAAGAATGCACTTTTCACATCCATTTGAAAGAGCTTAAAACCTTTGTATGATGCAAAAGCACATAAGATTCTAATGGCTTCTAATCTTGCAACAGGAGCAAAAGTTTCATCATAATCTATGCCTTCTTGCTGACTGTAACCTTGAGCAACAAGTCTTGCCTTGTTCCTCACAACATTTCCAAATTCATGAAGCTTGTTCTTCATAACCCATCTAGTTCCAACAACCTTTATGTTGTTAGTTCTGGGAACCAAAGTCCAAACTTCTGACCTTTTGAACTGGTCAAGTTCTTCTTGCATTGCCATTAACCAGGAATCATCATCTGCAGCTTCATAGAAGTCCTTGGGTTCCAAAAGTGACACAAAAGCCACATTCCCCATGTATCTTCTGAGCTGAGCTCTGGTCATGACAGGATTATGAACAGAGTCAATTATGTTCTCTAAGGAATGATTCCTATGAGCTCTAACTTCTCTTGGTACATCCAATGAGTCTTCTGAAACTTGTTCATCATTTGTTGAATCATATATAGGAGCATCTTCTGGAAGGAAGTTGACTTCTGGAGTAGGATTCTCTTCTTGATCTTCTTCTAAAACAGGAGACGATTCTTCAGAGGCTTGAACTACATCTTCTTCAGGAGCTCTACTATCTGCAGGGTTAGTCTCATCAAACTGTACATGAACAGATTCATCTAGAGTTTGAGTCCTCTTATTAAAAACCCTATATGCTTTACTATGTGTTGAGTAACCAAGAAAAATGGCCTCATCTGCCTTTGAATCAAACTTTGAAAGATATTCTTTTGTATTCAAAACATAACACTTACAACCAAAGGTTATGAAATAACCTATTTTAGGCTTTCGACCTTTCCAGAGTTCATAAGGAGTGTTGTTCAGAATGCTTCTGATTAGCACTCTATTCAGAACATAGCAAGCTGTGTTAACAGCTTCTCCCCAAAAATACTTTGGAAGCCTTCTTTCATTGATCATAGTCCTGGCGATTTCAACCAGAGTTCTATTCTTCCTTTCAACTACCCCATTTTGTTGAGGAGTTTTGGGGGCAGAAAAGTTATGATCAATTCCCTTGGTTTCACAGAATTCTTCAAACCTAAAGTTTTTGAATTCTCCACCATTATCACTTCTGATATGAACAACCTTTTCATTCCTTTCATTCTCAAGTTTCTTTATCAGAACTGAGAAACATCCAAGTGACTCATCTTTGCTAGACAGCAGGATGACCCAAGTGAATCTTGTATAGTCATCTACTATGACAAAAGCATACTTCTTTCCACCCATGCTCATTGGTTGAACAGGGCCAAAAAGGTCCATATGAAGTAATTCTAAAGGTCTTTTAGTTGAAATGACTTTCTTAGTTTTAAAAGAGCTTCTGGATTGTTTGCCAGATTGGGAAGCATTGCATAAATGGTTCTTTTTAAAACTAATTTCAGGCAGACCCTCAACCAATTGATTTCTAGCTACTTTGGCCAGAAGGTCCTGATGAACCCTAAGTATTTTGATTATGTTCAAACGTTTCAGAAGATGAAAACTCAACAGTACCTTACATATAGTTTTCTATTGACTAATAATTTTTATTCTTAGTCTTTGTGTAAGTTGCTCAGCAGGTGCTGAATGAATCATTTCTGGATTGCCTAAAGAACTCAGAAGATCGGTTTGCTGAAGTCAGAGTTTCATTTACTCAGAAGCTGGATATTCCGCTCTGAAGCCGAAGTCTGCTAAAGCTTTCCTCAGAAGTTCTTTGCATTCAGAAGCTTTGCCAATTGTGATCAGAAGTCTAGACATCTGGAAGTTAGCTTCTGAAAGCTAAGTCACGGGTTCTGTTTGAGCATTTAATGCTCTGACACTTGCATTCAATGCAAGGCGCCAAAAGTTCAAAAGCTGTTTTAATGGAGCGCGCTTGTCTGTTCAAAAGAAACCAGAAATTCCTTGTCTACCCTTTGTTGATCCAATTGAAGAATGATTCTGTCATCCTCATCCTTGATTTCAAATCACTTACCGGATTTAGTTAAAGAACAAGGATAACGGAATCAAAGTGTTTTGAAGACCGTTTGAAGACTTGACAAATTAACGGCTACAACAACTGATGTCATCTTCTTTGAAGTTTCAAACTCCACAACGGTCATCTTCAATCACTATAAATAGTAGCCAAGCTCCAATGCATCAACACACGCATGATCATCGAGCAAAATCTTAACGCACTGTTTTAAACAAGAAAACAGAGCAATTTTTCCATTCTCAATCTTTCTTAGCATAGTCTTAGTAAAGTGAGAGAGTGAAGAAAAACAAGTTCATAATAGGAATCTTGTAAACTGAGATCGTTTGTGATCTTCAGTTAGATTTAAAGAGAGAAATCTAGTTGAGATTAGAGTTGGGTGAGAAATCCAGAAAACAGAGTATTGTTTGTTCTGGTGGAAATCCTTTAACTCTTTTTAGGCTAGTCAGAACTAAGTGAGAAATTAGCTTAAGTTCTTTTGATGTAAAGGAGCTTCTGAACTTGCCATAAAAGTTCTGAATAGTGGATTTATAAAATCTCTGTAGGCTGCGACCTCAGAGGACAAGACGTAGTCACAGGACTTCTGTGGCGAACTTGGATAAATCGAATTGTTCACTCAGGATCTCCTGAACTTCTTTCTCCCTCTTATACTTGTTATTTCTGCTTCTGTGTACTTGTTCATATTTAGTGCTGAAACAGATTTTCTCTAAAAATATCATTGTCTTTGTTCAGGAGACTGTCCAGAAGTTCTCGAATCAGAACTTCTGTTGCTGAAAACAGTCTAACTGTGTTTAGGCAGAATTTCCCTCAGAAGCAACTTCCTTAAGATAGCTTCTGACTCTGAGGAAATTTGACTCTGAATTTTAAGTTTCTTAAAAAACTTAGAAATCTTCAGTTTACAACTTAGACACCTATTCACCCCCCTCTAGGTGATTCTGTTCTTGTTAGGGCCAACAAGTGGTATCAGAGCGAAGGTCACTTCGTATATTTACTAAAGATCTAACAATCTAAGTGTAAGATCCTATCAGAATCAATAGAGATGGCTAGTAGACACCAACCTGAGAATTCCTCTCATTTCATTGTTCCAGAGGGTTCCTCCACAACTAGACCTCCACTATTTAATGGTGATAACTACTCTTACTGGAAAAAGAGAATGATGTATTTTATCCAAGCTCAGAATATGAGTGCATGGATAGTTATCACTAATGGTGATTTCATCCCAACTAGGATGGAAGCTGGTTTAGGACATGTTGTTATCCCTCAAGTGGAATATACAGATGAAATCCTTAAAAAACTCCAAACGAATGCTTCAGCAATAAATATGCTACATTGTGCACTTTCTGCTACTGAGTATAACAAAGTGTCTTCTTGTGAAACAGCAAAGGATATTTGGAACAAGCTAGAAGTCACTTACGAAGGAACAGGAAAAGTGAAGCAATCTAAAGTCAATCAGTTGATGAGAGACTACGAGTTATTTGAAATGCTTGACAAAGAATCCATCTCAAGTATGAATTCTAGGTTCACCAAGATTGTCAATGACTTGAAGAGTTTGGGAAAGGACATTGAAGAATCTGAAAAAGTAAGGAAGATTCTCAGAAGCTTACCAAGGTCGTGGCAAGCCAAGAAGACTGCTATCGAAGAAGTTCAGGACTTAAGCTTCTATGAGTATGATGAACTCATTGGCTCTTTGATTACTCATGAGATGGCAATCAAGAATCATGACCTGAGAGAAAGGTCAGAAGGAAAAAGAGTAGTCCTTAAAGCAGAATCTTCTGATGAATCCTCTGAAGATGAGGAACTGGCTATGCTGACCAGGAAGTTCAAGAAGGCCTTTAGAAAAGGCAGAGGTGGAAACTACAAGAAGCCTTTCAGGAGCTTTGATAAGAAAACTCCTGATTCTGGTGAAAAGTTCAAGAGAGATCCAAATAAGCCTATTGTGTGCTATGGATGTCAGCAACCGGGGCACATTAAGCCTAACTGTCCGGAGCTGAAGAAAGATAAGAAGAAGTTCAAGAAAGCTATGCTGGCTGCTTGGTCAGACTCTGAGACCAGCAGTGATCCTGAAGAAAAGGAAGAGCAAGCTCAGATCTGTTTTATGGCTATTGATGAGCCAACCTCTGAAGATGTCACAGGAGAAACTTCCGCACCTCCTGAAGCTACATATGATTCCGAGGTAAACATATCTTCTGAACAAAATATCTTTGATTCTCTTGAAGAACTCTATAGTATGTTCAAGTACCTGAAAAGGAAATTGGACAAGAGTGAGGCTGACAAGTTTCTTAGGTTTACTCAAGTTTATTCTGACATGAAAGTGTTAGAAGAAAAACTGTGTAAACAGTTCAGCACTTCTGCTAATGACTCTAAGGTCAAAGGCAAAGAAAAGCTGCCTCTGGGAAGTGATAAACCCCAGAAGAAGAAGAAACCTGTCACTCCCTCTCTTCTGAAAGAGATAGCTTCTCCTCCTGATGTTGGAACCTCTGAGAGTGCTGGTATAGCCTCTGAAGATGTTGGACCTTCTCAGAAGAAGAAGAAATCTCCCAGGAAGCAAAGGGAAAGATCCAAGAACCCTCCCTTTTGCAAGCTCTGCAAGAGTGATGGTCACTGGTTAAAGGATTGCAAGTACCACATTAAAAACCTCTTGCAATCTAAGATATCATTAAAACCTGCTGTAGAAAAATCTAACTCTGAAGGACCCAATAAGGATTGGGTACCTGTCACTAATTGATTGTGTTGCAGGTGGCTCTGAGTGCTCCATCAATGTCAAAGCTGTGGTACATTGACAGTGGGTGCTCAAGGCATATGACAGGTGATGAAAAAGCATTCATCACATTTGATCCTAAAAGAGGTGGAAAAGTCAGCTTTGGAGATGCTCAGAAAGGAAGGATACTTGGTTCTGGATCCATAGGAACCAACCCTCCGATCGAAGATGTCTCCCTAGTCAGAGGCCTGAAGTTCAATCTCCTGAGTGTTGCACAACTGTGTGATAAAGGTAGAGATGTTGTCTTCAGCTCCTCTGGATGTAAAATTTTGGACAGTAAGTCAAGGGAAGTTATTCTAACTGCTCCTAGAGTTGAAAATGTTTTCATGCTGAACCTTGAGAATCTTTGCAAAAATATATGCTTGATGTCCAAAGAGGATACCTCCTGGCTCTGGCATAGAAGACTTGCTCATGTTAGCATGGATCTTCTGGCCAAAGTAGCTAGAAATCAATTGGTTGAGGGTCTGCCTGAAATTAGTTTTAAAAAGAACCATTTATGCAATGCTTGCCAATCTGGTAAACAATCCAGAAGCTCTTTTAAAACTAAGAAAGTCATTTCAACTAAAAGACCTTTGGAACTACTTCATATGGATCTTTTTGGTCCTGTTCAACCAATGAGCATGGGTGGAAAGAAGTATGCCTTTGTCATTGTAGATGACTATTCAAGATTCACTTGGGTCATCTTGCTGTCTAGCAAAGATGAATCACTTGGATGTTTCTCAGTTCTGATAAAGAAACTTGAGAATGAAAGGAATGATAAGGTTGTCCATATCAGAAGTGATAATGGTGGAGAATTCAAAAACTTTAGGTTTGAAGAATTCTGTGAAACCAAGGGAATTGATCATAACTTTTCTGCTCCCAGAACTCCTCAACAAAATGGGGTAGTTGAAAGGAAGAATAGAACTCTGGTTGAGATAGCCAGAACTATGATCAATGAAAGAAGGCTTCCTAAGTACTTTTGGGGAGAAGCTGTGAACACAGCTTGCTATGTTCTGAATAGAGTGCTAATCAGAAGCATTCTGAACAAGACCCCTTATGAACTCTGGAAAGGTCGAAAGCCTAAAATAGGTTATTTCAGAACCTTTGGTTGTAAGTGTTATGTTTTGAATACAAAAGAATATCTTTCAAAGTTTGATTCAAAGGCAGATGAGGCCATTTTTCTTGGTTACTCAACACATAGTAAAGCATATAGGGTTTTTAATAAGAGGACTCAAACTTTAGATGAATCTGTTCATGTACAGTTTGATGAGACTAACCCTGCAGATAGTAGAGCTCTTGATGAAGATGTAGTTCAAGCTCCTGAAGTAACATCTCCTGTTGAAGAAGAAGATGTTTCTCCCAGAGCTGCTGAAGTGGTTCCTTCTGTTGTTGAACAAGCTCAAGATGAGAATCCTACTCCAGAAGTCAACTTCCTTCCAGAAGATGCTCCTATATATGATTCAACAAATGATGAACAGGTTTCAGAAGACTCTTTGGATGTACCAAGAGAAGTTAGAACTCACAGGAATCATTCCTTAGAGAACATCATTGACTCTGTTCATAATCCTGTCATGACCAGAGCTCAGCTCAGAAGATACATGGGGAATGTGGCTTTTGTGTCACTTCTGGAACCCAAGGACTTCTATGAAGCTGCTGACGATGACTCCTGGTTAATGGCAATGCAAGAAGAACTTGACCAGTTCAAAAGGTCAGAAGTTTGGACTTTGGTTCCCAGACCTAACAACATAAAGGTTGTTGGAACTAGATGGGTTCTGAAGAACAAGCTTGATGAATTTGGAAATGTTGTGAGGAACAAGGCAAGACTTGTTGCTCAAGGTTACAGTCAGCAAGAAGGCATAGATTATGGTGAAACTTTTGCTCCTGTTGCAAGATTAGAAGCCATTAGAATCTTATGTGCTTTTGCATCATACAAAGGTTTCAAGCTCTTTCAAATGGATGTGAAAAGTGCATTCTTGAATGGTTACATTGATGAGGAAGTCTATGTGTCTCAACCTCCTGGTTTTGAAGATCCTAAGTTTCCTGATCATGTGTACAAGCTGAAGAAAGCTTTGTATGGACTGAAACAAGCTCCCAGAGCTTGGTATGAGAGACTGACAAAGTTCCTTCTGTCTAAGGGTTTTGTCAGAGGCTGTGTTGATACAACTCTGTTCACTCTAAAGAAGAACAAGGATATCCTTATAGCTCAGGTATATGTTGATGATATTATATTTGGTGCTACTAATGAATCTTTGTGCAGAGAGTTCAGTGACCACATGAAGGCTGAGTTTGAAATGTCTATGATGGGAGAATTAACCTTCTTCTTAGGACTTCAGATCAAGCAAAGTAATGATGGTGTGTTTATCAATCAAGCCAAGTACACTAGAGAAGTGCTGAAGAAATTTGGCATGATGGACTCTAATGCTGTTGATATTCCAATGGATGTCAGCAAAGACATTGATGATGAAGAGAAAGCTGGTAAACCTGTAGATATAAAAACCTACAGAGGTATGATTGGTTCTCTTTTATACCTAACCGCCAGCAGGCCAGATATACATTTTGCTGTGTGTTTTTGTGCTAGATATCAGTCTAAACCAAGAGAGATTCATGATGTTGCTGTCAAAAGAATTCTCAGATATCTTAAAGGCACACCAGAAGCTGGTTTGTGGTATCCCTGTAGTTCTGATTTCACTCCTATAGGATACACAGACTCTGACTATGGTAGAGATAAATTGAAAAGGGTCAGCACTTCTGGTGGTTGTCATTTTCTGGGGGAGTGCCTAGTCTCCTGGCATAGCAAGAAGCAAACCTCTGTGGCTCTCTCAACTGCTGAAGCTGAGTATGTTGCTGCTGGAAGTTGTGTTTCTCAGATGCTCTGGATCAAGCAACAAATTGCTGACTATGGAGTCATCCCTGGAACAATTACAATCTACTGTGATAACAAAAGTGCAATTGATCTGTCAAAGAATCCTATTCAGCACAGCAGGATGAAGCATGTTCATATTAGGCATCACTTCTTAAGAGATCATGTTCTGAAGAAGGATATTATCATTACTCATGTTCCCTCTGAAGAAAATCTTGCTGACATGTTTACTAAGCCTCTGGCTGGTATGTCTTTCAGCAACTTACGAGAAGGCATTGGTATGACTTATCCCCTTCAATAACTTAGAATTATTGTCTCTGAGTATCCTAAGTGTTTGATCGTTTAAGATGATTTAGTTATAATAAATTCTAATCATGATTTGACTTGAAAGCATGCGTTATTTACTGCTTATTACGGCGCTGTTCTGTGGTTAACGGTTATCTGTTCCCTTTTAAACGGTGTGTATTTGCTTTTTGAATTGGAACGGTTTCTGTGTTTGGGTATAAATAAGGGATTTCCATACTTAGAACTTTTTACTCTCATTTTCTTTGCCATTAGAACTTCCATAGATTTTTCTGTGTTCCCTTCTCTCTAAAAATCTTAACCTAATTTCGCATTTCTTCAAAATGGCTCAAGAAATCACTGTCACACACATCTTCTCTGATGAATCACGAAAGAAAGTTAGTGAATCTAGGGTTTTCACCTCTAGGTTCCTAGATGATGTTGTCAAATCAACTGAACCAATCTCTCACTGGCTTAGCGCTCAAAACTGGAATTCTTTCGTTTCTCTCGAAGAATTCATTTATCCTAAGTTAGTTACAGAATTCTATAAGAACCTCCATTTCTTTTCTAATGAGGAGGATGTTCTTCACTCTGTGGTTGGGGAAGTTGAAATCGAAGTCAGCAGGGCTTCCATTTCTCAAGTGATAGGGATTGATGATGAAGGAATCATCATTGGAGATGATGGTTCAGCAGATGGTTTTTCAGAAGCCAACTGGGCTAGGCCAAATCTGAGTGCCAAGGAAACTTACGCTACCTGGTTGACTCAGCACCAGAGGTGGGCACACTATTTGACTACAAATGTTTTTCTTCCAAAGGCTGGAGGAGTCAATTGTGTTTCCAACAGAGAAAGAGTATTTATGTGGCATCTGGTCAACCAGAAGAAGATCAATTTGCCTGCCATGCTGATAAGGCAGATGAAGAATGTAACGACCGTGAGTGCATTAGCATATGGCTCACTCCTGACAAGGTTGTTTGAGGCAGCCTCTGTGGCTTTTTCAGGAGAAGGTGTTACTAGTAGGAGTACGGTTCTGAAGATGCATACCTTCAGGAACCTGAGTTTTGGTGTTACTCCGAAGAAGAATGAGAAGGGCTCCTCTGTGAGTATTGCTCAGAAGGAAATTGTGGATGCATCTGTTCAGAAAGGAAAGATTGCTGCCAAGAAGGGCAAGGGAAAGAAGGGATCAAGTAAGTTGGTCCTGAATGTTGAGAAGGTGGTTGTCTCAGAACCTCTTCCCACGATGGTTCAAACAACAATCAGTGTTGAACCCTCTGGCAAGATCGTTGCTGAGAAACCTAAGGATGTTCCTGAAAAGGAAGCTCAGGATGCTGAGGAAGCACGCCTTGCTGAGAAAGAGAAGGCTGCTGAAGATGAAAAGGTTGCAAGAGTTCTGGCTCTTGCTGAAGAGAAAAGAAGGAAGAAAGAAGCTGAAGACAAGTTAGCTGCTGAGCGAGAAATTGCTGCAAAGGCTAAGGCCGATGCCAAACTTTTAGAATGTGCTGCTAATCTTGAGAATGCTGAGTTCTCAAAGGTAGTTGAGACTTCAGAGGAAGAAGAGAATCTTGATAATGTCTCTCTGTCCTCTCGAATTATTGAGAATGTCACTCTCACTACCAGAATTGGGAAGAAGGCTGTGGCAAGACGAAGGGTTCTGAAGAAGAAGGACTTCGTTGTTGCCTCAAGTGCTGAATTGGAGGATCCTGTTACTCAGGAACCAGAAACTGCTGATAAAGAGCTGTCAGAGATTTCTGATGAAGAGGATGTTGACGCTCCTACGATTGAAGAGCTGTCAGAAGAGAGTGAACCAGATGATGAAGAGGTTCTTGAAGGTGCTAAACAGTTTGTTGAGAATGTTGACAATGAACACTTCATTGACAATGTTCTTCTGAATCAAGGAAGAAACCCTGGTGAAAGGGATGCCTCTGAAACGCTGTTCAGAATGGCTCATTTATATGCTGAGCCGATTTCATCGTTTGATCCTAATGCCTCTGAACAGGTTATCTCATCTCCCATTCTTACTCCTCATCCATCTCCCTCACTACCTTCTGTCACAGAAGTTAGTGAATCTCAGACTTTCATTCCTCTGACAACTTCAACATCTGAGGTTGTCCCTCCTCCATCTACTCTTCCTTCTGGATCCTATTCAGAAGTGAATCTGTCCTCTGGACCAATTTTCACTGATTCCATTTCTACTTCCATTACTTCTTCTCTATCTTTTTCTGCCGTTTTTCCAACTTCTGGAATTACTGCTCCTCCTCTTTCCATACCTTTGTCAATACCTTCTTCCATTCCTTCAACTTTACCTCCTTGTACAAATCCTATTTCTTCCTCCTCTCCACATTCTATTCCTTCTCCTCAAACTTCTGTCCCTCCTCCTTCAACCTCTGGACATACACCTCCTGTGTGTGATCCCTTAACTACCTCCTCCACTCCTTCAGGATTTGCTGGGTTGTCATCAAACTATGACTTCCTACGCAAACACCTGAATCGGGAAGATCTGGACACCAGATTTGGAAGTTTTGGTTTCATGGGCAGAGCTTCTGGTATTTCCGAAGCTGGAGGTGCCCCTAGTGTTGAGGAGTTGAGACGAATGAGTCAGAGTGGCTCAGATGAACTGCTGAATAGATTTGCTGGTATAGGGCAAAGGACTTCTGCTGCTGACATGTATGCTCAGGGCATTGTGCTGCAAGAATTACATTCTTTGAAAGCTCAGAACCTGCAGCTCATGACTATGCTCCAAATGCAGGACCCCTCTGTCTACATACGCAATCTTTCTACACTTCATCTAGCTACGTATGAAGAGCTGTACAAATTGAGAGAATTAGCTCTGACTCTTCCCTCTCTGGATAACATTGCTCTTGCTTCTTCTCTGAAGGTCAATGAGAATTTGGAGATATTGACAGAAGAAGTCAAGGAAGCAAATGAGCATTATGAGGCTCATGAGAAGATGCTCCCTAGTAAGATTGAAGACCTGCAAAGTACTGCAAATCACATTCTGAGAGAAGTGAAATCTTCTGCTCAAGGTTCTTCATCTTCAGGAGCTGCCAAGATTGTATACGACATCACTCCTGATCTCAACAACCGACTCTCCAACATTGAGTCTGCTGTATCTGCTCAGAATGCACAGATTGCTGAGCTTACTGAACTTCTGAAGGTTATGCACACTCAAGCACGTGAACAAGAAAAGACTCTTCACAACTGCTATAGGTTTGTTCGAGGACAGACTTATATTCAGAATGAGCATCTCACTGCTGCTGTGTATGCTAACAATAGGTTGATCAAGCTCCTTCTGGATGATGTTCAGAGACAGAGACCTATGTCTGGTCAGACATTTGATCATATGAAGACCATTGATGATGACTTCAGAAGACGAATGGATATGATCAATACTGTGAGACCAACTCCTCAGCAATATCAGACTTCTCTGAATGTTCAGCAAAAGTTGAAGTCTCAGGGTGCTCTTGGTGTTGCTCTTGGTTCTGGTCAAACGGGGGAGAAGTCTGGTCAGAAAAGAGCTAGTGGTGCTGAAGGTTCCAGTGTTGTTCCTCCTCAGAAGAAACCTAGGAACATGTAATCTATAGGACTCAAGCTTCTTAGCTAGGTTCTGGGTTGGGTAGTCTTTGTCTTAGGACTTTTTCTGCTCTTCTGATTATTCTGTGTCTTATGTTGTCTTCTGAATTAAATTATATACACTGAATCTTCATTATACTTTCTTATGTCTCTGACTTCTTACTTCTTGCTTTTGTTTCTGTTTTGACTTAGTAAATTACACTTCATTAAATCTAACAACTTGATCTTAAGTCCTTTTAAGTCGCTACAGATTGCTGAAGTTCACCATTTACACTAAAATGGGGGAGCTAATTTACTCAGAAGTTATGAAACATTTGCATCAGGAAGTTCCTTTTCTAAACCTCATGTTTTCTTTTTACCTTCTGACCACGGTTTGTCCATAACCAAAATGGGGGAGAATGATGAACCCTAAGTATTTTGATTATGTTCAAACGTTTCAGAAGATGAAAACTCAACAGTACCTTACATATAGTTTTCTATTGACTAATAATTTTTATTCTTAGTCTTTGTGTAAGTTGCTCAGCAGGTGCTGAATGAATCATTTCTGGATTGCCTAAAGAACTCAGAAGATCGGTTTGCTGAAGTCAGAGTTTCATTTACTCAGAAGCTGGATATTCCGCTCTGAAGCCGAAGTCTGCTAAAGCTTTCCTCAGAAGTTCTTTGCATTCAGAAGCTTTGCCAATTGTGATCAGAAGTCTAGACATCTGGAAGTTAGCTTCTGAAAGCTAAGTCACGGGTTCTGTTTGAGCATTTAATGCTCTGACACTTGCATTCAATGCAAGGCGCCAAAAGTTCAAAAGCTGTTTTAATGGAGCGCGCTTGTCTGTTCAAAAGAAACCAGAAATTCCTTGTCTACCCTTTGTTGATCCAATTGAAGAATGATTCTGTCATCCTCATCCTTGATTTCAAATCACTTACCGGATTTAGTTAAAGAACAAGGATAACGGAATCAAAGTGTTTTGAAGACCGTTTGAAGACTTGACAAATTAACGGCTACAACAACTGATGTCATCTTCTTTGAAGTTTCAAACTCCACAACGGTCATCTTCAATCACTATAAATAGTAGCCAAGCTCCAATGCAT
The DNA here is from genome assembly GCA_028411795.1 of Euphorbia peplus. Lineage (NCBI taxonomy): Eukaryota > Viridiplantae > Streptophyta > Magnoliopsida > Malpighiales > Euphorbiaceae > Euphorbia > Euphorbia peplus. Next base: position 21,518,120 of record CP110840.1, read on the forward strand.
CAACACACGCATGATCATCGAGCAAAATCTTAACGCACTGTTTTAAACAAGAAAACAGAGCAATTTTTCCATTCTCAATCTTTCTTAGCATAGTCTTAGTAAAGTGAGAGAGTGAAGAAAAACAAGTTCATAATAGGAATCTTGTAAACTGAGATCGTTTGTGATCTTCAGTTAGATTTAAAGAGAGAAATCTAGTTGAGATTAGAGTTGGGTGAGAAATCCAGAAAACAGAGTATTGTTTGTTCTGGTGGAAATCCTTTAACTCTTTTTAGGCTAGTCAGAACTAAGTGAGAAATTAGCTTAAGTTCTGTTGATGTAAAGGAGCTTCTGAACTTGCCATAAAAGTTCTGAATAGTGGATTTATAAAATCTCTGTAGGCTGCGACCTCAGAGGACAAGACGTAGTCACAGGACTTCTGTGGCGAACTTGGATAAATCGAATTGTTCACTCAGGATCTCCTGAACTTCTTTCTCCCTCTTATACTTGTTATTTCTGCTTCTGTGTACTTGTTCATATTTAGTGCTGAAACAGATTTTCTCTAAAAATATCATTGTCTTTGTTCAGGAGACTGTCCAGAAGTTCTCGAATCAGAACTTCTGTTGCTGAAAACAGTCTAACTGTGTTTAGGCAGAATTTCCCTCAGAAGCAACTTCCTTAAGATAGCTTCTGACTCTGAGGAAATTTGACTCTGAATTTTAAGTTTCTTAAAAAACTTAGAAATCTTCAGTTTACAACTTAGACACCTATTCACCCCCCCTCTAGGTGATTCTGTTCTTGTTAGGGCCAACAGGTCCATGCTAACATGAGCAAGTCTTCTATGCCAGAGCCAGGAGGTATCCTCTTTGGACATCAAGCATATATCTTTGCAAAGATTCTCAAGATTCAGCATGAAAACATTTTCAACTCTAGGAGCAGTTAGAATAACTTCCCTTGACTTACTGTCCAAGATTTTACATCCAGAGGAGCTGAAGACAACATTTCTACCTTTATCACACAGTTGTGCAACACTCAGGAGATTGAACTTCAGGCCTCTGACTAGGGAGACATCTTCGATTGGAGGATTAGTTCCTATGGATCCAGAACCAAGTATCCTTCCTTTTTGAGCATCTCCAAAGCTTACTTTTCCACTTCTTTTAGGATCAAATGTGATGAATGCTTTTTCATCACCTGTCATATGCCTTGAGCACCCACTGCCAATGTACCCCAGCTTTGACATTGATGGAGCACTCAGAGCCACCTGCAACACAATCAATTAGTGACAGGTACCCAATCCTTATTGGGTCCTTCAGAGTTAGATTTCTCTTCAGCAGGTTTTAATGATATCTCAGATTGCAAGAGGTTTTGAATATGGTACTTGCAATCCTTCAACCAATGACCATCACTCTTGCAAAGCTTGCAAAAGGGAGGGTTCTTGGATCTTTCCCTTTGCTTCTTGGGAGATTTCTTCTTCTTCTGAGAAGGACCAACATCTTCAGAGGCTACAGCAGCACTCTCAGAGGTTCCAACATCAGGAGGAGAAGCTATCTCTTTCAGAAGAGAGGGAGTGACAGGTTTCTTCTTCTTCTGGGGTTTATCACTTCCCAGAGGCAGCTTTTCCTTGCCTTTGGCTTTAGGGCCATCAGCAGGAGTGCTGAACTGTTTACACAGCTTTTCTTCCAACATTTTCATGTCAGAGTAAACTTGAGTAAACCTAAGAAACTTGTCAGCCTCACTCTTGTCCAATTTCCTTTTCAGGTACTTGAACATACTATAGAGTTCTTCAAGAGAATCAAAGATATCTATTTCATGAGAATTGTTTACCTCAAAATCATATGTAACTTCAGGAGGTGCGGAAGTTTCTCCTGTGACATCTTCAGAAGTTGGCTCATCAATAGCCATAAAACAAATCTGAGCTTGCTCTTCCTTTTCTTCAGGATCACTGCTGGTCTCAGAGTCTGACCAGGTAGCCAGCATAGCTTTCTTGAACTTTTTCTTATCTTTCTTCAGCTCTGGGCAGTTAGGCTTAATGTGCCCCGGTTGCTGACATCCATAGCACACAATAGGCTTGTTTGGATCTCTCTTGAACTTTTCACCAGAATCAGGAGTTTTCTTGTCAAAGCTCCTGATTGGCTTCTTGTAGTTTCCACCTCTGCCTTTTCTAAAGGCCTTCTTGAACTTCCTGGTCAGCATAGCCAGTTCCTCATCTTCAGAGGATTCTTCAGAAGATTATGCTTTCAGGACTACTCTTTTTCCTTCTGACCTTTCTCTTAGGTCATGATTCTTTAATGACATCTCATGAGTAATTAGAGACCCAATGAGCTCATCATACAAGTAATAGCTCAAATCCTGAACTTCTTTAATAGCAGTCTTCTTGGCTTGCCAAGACCTTGGTAAGCTTCTGACAATCTTCTTCACACGATCAGATTCTTCAATGTCTTTTCCTAAACTCTTTAAGTCGTTGACTATCTTGGTGAATCTAGAGTTCATGTCTGAAATAGATTCTTTATCAAGCATTTCAAATAACTCATATTCTCTCATGAGTTGATTGACTTTTGATTGCTTCACCTTTCCAGTACCTTCATATGTGACTTCTAGCTTGTTCCAAATGTCCTGTGCAGTTTCACAAGAAGAAACTTTGTTATATTCAGTAGCTGTAAGTGCACAATGCAACATATTTATTGCTGAAGCATTAGTTTGGAGTTTTTTCAGAATGTCAACAACATTCCCTAAACCTTGTTCCATTCTGGTAGGAATGAAATCACCATTAGTGATGACATACCAAGCACTCATGTTCTGAGCTTGGATGAAGTACATCATCCTTTTCTTCCAGTATGAGTAGTTGTTGCCATTAAATAATGGAGGTCTAGTAGTGGAAGAACCTTCTGGAACTATGAAGTGAGAAGAATTCTCAGGCTGGTGTCTACTAGCCATCTCTATTGATTCTGATAGGTTCTTACACTTAGATTGTTAGATCTTTAGTAAATATACGAAGTAACCTGGCTCTGATACCACTTGTTGGCCCTAACAAGAACAGAATCACCTAGAGGGGGGTGAATAGGTGTCTAGGTTGAAAACTGAAAATTTCTAAGTTTTTCGAGAAACTTAACTTTCAGAGTCAAATTTCCTCAGAGTCACAAGCAAGCTTACAGAAGTTGCTTCTGAGGGAAATTCTGCTTAAACACAGTTAAACTATTTTCAGCAACAGAAGTTCTGATTTGAGAACTTCTGGACAGTCTTCTGAACAAAGACAATGATACTTAGAGAAAATCTGTTTCAGCACTAAATATAAGCAAGTACACAGGAGCAAAAATAACAAGTATAAGAGGGAGAAAGAAGTTTAGGAGATCCTGATTGAACAATTCGATTTATCCAAGTTCTCCACAAAATTCCTGTGACTACGTCTTGTCCCCTGAGGTCGCAGCCTACAGAGATTTTATAAATCCACTATTCAGAACTTTTCTGGCAAGTTCAGAAGCTCCTTTACATCAACAGAACTTAAGCTAAATTCTCACTTAGTTCTGACTAGCCTAAAAAGAGTTAAAGGATTTCCTCCAGAACAACAGCAACTCTGTTTTCTGGATTTCTCACCCAACTCTAATCTCAACTAGATTTCTCTCTTTAAATCTAACTGAATATCACAAACGATATCAGTTTACAAGATGTTAGGATCTAATGCAATTACGATAATGAAAACAATCAGAAAACACACACGAGTTGTTTACCCAGTTCGCCACTCAATATGAGTGACTACGTCTGTAGGCACTACCAAGCCAGGATTTGTACTATAATGAATGGAATACAATTTACATGGAATAGAGCTATATTTATACTAATTGAAATCCTAAACTACTAGGAATCCTAAACCACCAAGGAATCCCTAACCACCTAGGAATTAGTCTCCAATCCCAACAATCTCCCACCTAGAGACTAAATCCATCTTCATCTGCTGGTAGTGCCGGGCCTCTAACTCAGTTACGAAGGCCAGCTGAAGCTATGCAAAACTTCAGCTTCTCAAAGGTTACAACTTTTGTCAACATGTCTGCAGGATTCTTTGTGCCTTTGATCTTCACTAACTGCAATGTCTTTCTCTCTAAAAGATGCCGTATGTAGTGATACTTCAACTCAATGTGCTTTGTCCTTGAATGAAAAACATCATTCTTAGCTAAGTGAATTGCACTTTGACTATCACTGTACAAAGTGGGATACTTCTGCTCTTTGCCCAATTCCTTCAAGAAACTCTGCAACCATACCATCTCCTTACTAGCCTCAGTCACTGCAATATACTCTGCTGCCGCTGTAGACAATGCTACCACTTTCTGAAGCTTTGAAGCCCAAGAGATTGTTGTACCTCCCAATGTAAATACATAACCGGTTGTACTCCTTCTCTTGTCAAGGTCACTTGATGCTAAATCTGCATCCACATATCCTGTCAACACAACTTCTTTGCCCCTAAAACATAAAGCTTGCTCACTTGTTCCCTTCAAATATCTCAGGATCCACTTAACTGCTTCCCAATGCTTCTTACCCGGGTCTCCCATGAAGCGGCTAACAACTCCCACTGCATGTGCAATATCTGGCCTTGTACACACCATTGCATACATCAAACTGCCAATTGCAGAAGCATATGGAGTTTTCTCCATCTTGGCATGCTCTTCTCTACTCTTGGGTGAGTCTTCTTTAGATAACTTAAAATGGCTTCCGAAAGGAACCTGTGCTGGCTTTGCATCTTGCATACCGTTGTAGATACCCATTTTTGTCCAGTTTGTAAATACGTGTTTTCGCAAAAATATAAATTTCTAGACTATATTTTATTTACGATACGATATGTGGCGTAAAAACTATTTTTCTTTAACTGATAGTTTATTTTAACATTTCTTTTGTTTAAAATTTATTTCTCCTAAGATAGCCTATGTTATGGGTGTTTTTATTGAGTTTACAAATTTTGTTCATTTTCAAATTTTTCTCTATTTTAGTGCTAATTGATTATGTGATGAAAATTTAGCATTTGGATTAGAATTCTATTTGGGCGGCTTTTATCAAATCAATCGTCGAGAAGGTTCAACGTTTAAACATGATAATAAATTGGATGAAAAGAAAATAAATACTTGTTTTATTAAGTAATCCAAATATATTACATGTTTATAAACAGATAAATAAATGGTACATTTTCTTTTACCACTAACTCTATCCTGTTTTGCAGAAATAAAATGTCACGGGATTTGAACTCCGTATTTTTAATATCGGAGATTTTATCTCACGTTTTAGAAGCAACCAGAAAAAGTTTGACGAGTCGGGTCAAGCCCACATTCAAGTCAAAGTTGCTAAGTAAAAGAGTAAAGACAGCCATTCAATTCCAGTGGGTCAAAGGCAGCAATTCTGATAAATGTTCAGAAGAAATCTCAGCTCATAAAGACAGCAAGTTCAACCCTGCAATTGCAGGCCCATGGATTTTAGCCCAACAGTTTCAAGCCCAACAGTTCAAGATCAACAAGTTTCAAGACAGCAGCTTTAGCCCATGAATTTCAGCTCAACAGTCTCAAGCCCAACAGTTCAAGATCAACAAGTTTCAAGACAGCAGATTTAACCCATGATTTTCGGCCCAGTGACAGTTTCAAGCCCAAAGAAAATATACGAAACAGTCCCTGAAATCCTCAAATTTATCGAATCGGAACCAGAAATCAAGTCTTGGAGACCAAGTTTTCAAACTTGGTGGTCAAGCTTTAAGTGCTTGAAAATTAAGCTAACACATGAGGAAAGCCAAAATGTTCACCATAATCACATCAAGAAGTACAAGATTAGAGCCAAAAAAATGTCCATAATCCTATCCAAGATAAGAAAAGTACAGATTATACACATGGAAGCACTCCAAAGTACAAAGGTGATGATGGGAAATCCATCAACAAGATTTCACTCTAATCACTATAAAAGGGGAACTATTCCCAACACAAAAGAGGAGAAGAAAAAAAAGAATTCAATACAACAAGAAAAGAGGGCAGAAATAGAGAGGAATGGAGATTGAAAATCAGAAGAAAGAGCCAAAAGTGGAGTGAAGGAAGGGCTACTTTTATCTTAGTTCCATTTGTGTTCAATTTGTCAAAGAAGAAAGGTATTAAAACCTTTTATGTATATATACATGCATATATGAAAATTTATGATTCTCATTATGTTCAAACTTACTGCTTTTTCCTTACTTACCATATTTTGTGCTTAGAAGTCCAAATGTACTAGCTTAGGACTCAGATTTTGCTTATTAGTCAAGTTAAGGAAGAAATCCACACTCAATATGACTCAATAAAAACGAATTTAAGTTACCTCCCGAGCTCGAAAGTCGGTTTGCCACTCGAATAAGTTTTTCCTCTAATCCTAGAGCACGAATCCAATCTTCCTTAGACTATTGGCTGTCAATCATCATTGTCCGGGTTCAAATATAGTCATTATTAGGTAGTTTTCTGTTTTCAACTTACCAAGATCGAAAATACCAAGATACGACTTATTTTCCGACAAAAACAGCCTATAAAAAGCAGCCAGCAATATTTACACAAAAGCATACCAAAACAGCCTCAAGAAACATCAAACCCACATCAAAATCCAGTCAAGTAACCCGAAATAGCAAGGTTCTCATAGAAACAGCCTTAAAACAGTAGATATTCAAGCATAGGAGACCAAATTTGCACATAGACATCAACATCACCCCAAACAGCCAGAAATGAACCACAAATAGCATAAAAAGAGACAAAAGAAGTACACCATCAATAGACAGCCGGCGCCGGAGGTTCGCCGGAAAAGTTTTCCGACCGGCGAACTTCCGGTCAGTCCAGTTTTTACCCAAAAAACGTCCCCGTAATATCCAAACTCAGTTTAGAATCATAGGAATACTTCCAGACCTGTCAAGGAAGAGATATGAGCATTTTAGGTCATAGATTCCAAATCAAACGAACACAGAATCAAAACCATAGGATCAGAATAGATAAAATTAAGAATAAAAGTGGAGAGAATCTAGAGACTTCCCTGGAACCGAGACCAAAACAGAAATGAACCCGAGATCAAAATCGAGACCTCATTCTCGAAACTCGTTCATAAACCCTCACAATAGCGAGACAGCCATGTCAAGGATGAAACCCCTCAATCAATGACAGCCATAGAAACCAATTTTCAAGATAAAGCTGAAACCCTAGATTCCCAGAATAGCAAAATCCGAGAAGTTAAGAGCGAAATTCGTTCGTAGATGGCGAGTAAAGAGTGAAAAGGAAAGGATTCAAGCCATAATCATTCGTTTAAAGCTCAAAATCGTGAGAGATTGGAGAGGGGGAAGAAGAGAGGACGAGAGAAGGGAAGAGAGACGGTTGAGTAAGAGAGGTGTGAGGATTAGAATTAGGTTTAGTTGGGTAGTAGCTAGGTTAGAGTTTTAGCTTAGTTGGGTGGGTTGTAACTTGGGTTTTCACTTTAACTTCAAGCCCATTAACCCTTTCATGTCAACTTACATAGTTAATTAGTAATTTTAGGCATATTAACTGTGAATAATTAAAGTACGAGATACAAAGAACTTTAGTTTAGGGTAGACAATATGTCATAAAAATAAAACTCCCGTTAGGCACTAACTTAGTCTTACTTGAAAAATATACTTATCAAAAAATATCTTAATTCGCTAAATATGTATCTAATATTAAATCGGGGTTGTTAATTCCGTTAATTATTTTAATAAAACGTTCATTAGTTTTATTGAGTCAAAAAGAGTCTGTCCATATCTATGTTATAGATATAGACAGTATTTTAAGGTCAAAATGTTTTGAAAACAGTTATGTAATAACTGAGAAGAAAATGTCATGTAATGACCTTTTTACCCCTCTAAACTCATAACCCAAAGTTATGTTATAACTCAAATAATTAATAAATAAACTAAACCTCTTTAGAACCTAGGTAGCACTTATCCTGAAATAGAGTCAAACTTCCTCTTTATACGGTATCCAATCACACCGGACTGAGCTGATTGGTGGCGACTCGTCTGAATTGTGAAATGAGCTGTTTAAACGGCTCTTTTCACACTTTATTAGAACCCCATTCTAACCAAAGCGAGTACGCCTCGCGCCCGGCATTTTTCGGGGCGCGACAGCTGGCGACTCTGCTGGGGACTAGGTTTTTAGTTTATTTATTATTTATTTATTTATTCGTTATTTGTTATTATAAACTGTACATTCATTACCTGTTTATTGCTGTATTATACCTGTACATATTTACTGCTTTATAAAACTGTGCTTTGATTTAAATTTATGCTGAAAGCCGCACTTTGCACACATTCACCCAAAAGGTCATGTTATGATCTACCCGTTACTATTAGGACGAGGCAAAGTAGGGATACCTCTCGAAATTCGGGGAAGGGTCTTGAAACGTACTCAACTCGAGGACTGATCTCTCACAATTTTTGGTGGGATAAGGAAATCGGGAACTGCTGCTTAGAACAAACCTACCCCATTAGTATCCAGCCCTTTTGTGCAGGTTTCCACCCTTTAGGAATTTGCCGTGTATATAATTGTGTATATATTGAACTGTTATACTCCTGTTTCATGCATTGCATTGTATAAATATTCCCCCCGTTTGAAAGTTATGAAAGTAATAGACGATTCATTCTATAGGATCTGCATCATGACTGAGGTTTGGAAATTTCCGGAACTGAAGCATCTGCCTGAGGATATATTGGTTGAGATAGTTTATAAGACATTGAGGGGGCATTCTGAAGAAACCATGTACTCAACCCAGATGATTATGTTCAGGAATTATGGGATCAATGATGCCCCGATAAAATTTCTAGACTGGAATCCAAGCTTTCCGCACTTGAACTGTTTTTACGTCACAACCGAAGATATGTGGAAATTCCCGCTTGAGGCTTGTACTTTCTTAAGAACCATGGCTGTGCTAGGAAGGGTAGGGTTGATCCTCGACCAGCGTTCACTCTCCTCCATCCTTCAGTGGGAGGGACCGGAGAACGAAGAACCATACTTTCGTAGACTCATCATGGACTTTGGAGATCCTGCAATGTGGATGGTCTTTTCTGAGTATTTCCTAGATGAACCTTACATTTTTGCCATTTTACACACTTCAAGGAAAATAGTCGTCAGAGGACTCGAGGTTCATTCAAAAATCATTCAGCAGTTTGCAATTGAGAAACATTTCAGAGAGAACCCGATGTTAGAACCCTTTAAGAACAAAGAAGATTGGGATTGGGTGAAAGAGAGACTAGTCGAAGTGAATGGGATTGATCCAGCTACTATTCCTCCAGGTCTTATGGATTCTGCTAATTACCATTTTGATGGTCGCATTAAGCCCTCCGAAGTCACTATGCCTATTCAAGCAGTTGAGTGTTACAGACATTTGTGTGCGCTCCATTACATGAAAACTCCAGAGAACATTATGAATCCAATAGCTATAGAAGGAAATTGGAGAATTGGACAGCATGGTCCTAAGATTAATTATTTTCCTTATATGGAGGACCAGTTATGGGTTGAGGGGGATGATTCTGACTCAGACTTCGAGAGTGATGAAGACTTAGAGCAAGGAATGAATCAGTTGCATCTGGCCGGTGATGAGTTCTGGGGAGAAGATGGGGATCTGATGTGGGAAAGTGATGAAGAAGAGATGGCATCAGAAAATGATGAAATGATACTCCTAATACAAAATGATGAAATGCCAATACCAATGCTGATAGAGGAGAATCTGGAACTTCTGGTCCCGAAGGTTGAAGTAGTGTCGCCAGTTTGGGCTCCTTCTGGAAATGGCGAGATACAGGATTGGGATAATTTCCCGTCATTGGAGATTCCGTTTAATATTGACGATTATCTGGTCTACTCTCATGAATCTCCTCAGTATACTCCCGCATCCGATTCAGAAGAGTCAGGAGGTTCGAATGATTTAGGGGAAGATAGCAATACCGAGGATGTTTCTATGACTTTGGTATCAACTGAGGAGGAGTTAAGCACCGGAAGCAGTCAAGGATCATGTTCAGGAGGAGTATTGCCACTGAAAAAGCGAAAGTTTGAGTGAAAGAGGAAAGAGCTAGTCCCGCCGAGAGTCGAAGATAGCAAACGAAGACCACTTTTTGAGGAAGGAAAGACTCCAACAGAAGAATGAAGGCGGAGGGCTTTGTTAGGAGGAGCTCTAGATTGATAGGTTTTTGTGTAAATATTATGTAAAAAGGGATAGTGGCATTTTGTAATAGGACCTTATATAGGAAGTATATTTTGGATAGGCAAAACAGAGAATGGATCATCCTAAGGAAGTTGTAAAGGATGATCCTTCGATGTTTTCTTGTAACCGATTGATCTCATGAAACGAAATAGATCTTTTTCAGAATGAATTGTTTCTTACTAGCATAACTTTAAAATGGGAAAATATAGCATTCATGATTTATTAAAAATTTGTCATCTAACACTTTACTTCTTTTTCTTACTAAATATTAAATAAATATATAGACAGGGACATTTGCTAAACTCTCATGGCTTCTTCATCTTTAAACAAGCCAGAATCCGTCAGGGAACATGTTGTCAAAAACTGGTCTGAGGAAAGTCAGAGGATTAAGGGAGACAGTGTGATGATACCGTGTGAACTAATACCGTGTGTCGAAGATAGTACTAATTATGTGCCGAGTGATTTGGGAATCGTCAAAGCTATGGTAGCTCGACTCACAGGACATGACCTCATGAAATTTATTGACCAATATGGTTGGATTAATCACTTGTTATTTGTTCCAACTCATGATGCACTGCTGAGGGCATTGATCAACTTTTGGAAGCCTGACTATAGATGTTTTAGTTTTGGGGACATTGACTTGACTCCTACTCTAGAAGAATATCAGGAACTTTTGAATGTGCCGCTGAAGGAGGAAGGAAGACTATATGAGCATGATACGAATGAGAAAGTTCAAAGACAACTAGGAAAGATGGTAGGAAAACAAGCTTCCGAAATGAAGGAATGGATGATAGGCGAAGACGTTGACATGAACAGAATAATCGACATGGCGTGGAATCAGGGGAGCAGTGAAATGGGTTTGAAAATGTTAGCACTTCTCATCTATGGATTAATTCTATTTCCGAAGAAAGCGGAATGTATTGATTCAAGAGTCATTATCTTTTTCTCCAAAGTGATTCAAAGCAAAGAATATGGTGTGAACCCTATTATCGGTATACTAGCTGAAACCTTCAGAGCATTGGATAAATGTCGTATGTCAGGGGGCAACTTTGAAGGATGCGGTCAGCTTTTGTGTATTTGGGCAATCAGTCATTTCAAATGCCCAGAACGTTTTGGATACCCAGAGATACCTTTCCAGAAGACATTTGATGGCACGAGAAATCCCATTACCAACTTTGGGCTAGCTGCGTGGCCTCCCACAGGGGTCACTAAAGGAGATTGGATAAACTTCTTGGAGAACGTCGAAGAGCATGACATCATTTGGAAAGCATCCTGGAATGGTAGTAGAACGACAATTTATAGATGCGGAGCTTATGACTATGTACCATTATTAGGACCTTGGGGAGGAACCGCATATGCACCTTGCATGGTGAGAAGGCAGTCTGGAGCTATGCAGTTTATTCCCACTACGTCAGGCTTGGATCATTCAGCTATTATATATGGTGGAGAAGAATCTCGTAACAAAATCAAACAGTATGCTATGGCTTGGAGACGGGCAAAACAGATTGCGATAGCTTCTAATATTTCTGCCAGTCCTGAATATTTGGAATGGGTCCAAACAAGGCTCAGTAAGTTTGCTGTTCCACAAGCAAGACCACGCGTCAGGAGAGGACCTCCACCTGCACCAACTGCAAACACAATTAAGGATGATGAGATCCGCAGGCTTCAGAAGAGGATAGCTGATCTAGAGAATGCTAATCGAGTGATGGCAGAGGAGCATCAACAAATTTATGCAGATCTCACCAGCTCCAATCAGATCTATGGAGAAGAGAATCGCCAGTTGCACCAGTTACATCAAGATAATCAAGCACTGTTGGTTAATTTGGGTCAGCAGATAGGTCATTATCAAGTAGCTCAAGCTGCTACAAACCAACAAATGGAGGGCGTCAATAATTTTATTCGATCAACCGCCGCAAGAGCTACGGCTATATCCTTAAACTTGAACAAAATCAGGACTGAGATGGTGGTGTCTGATACACAAGGACAGAGGGTAGCTGACTATCTGGACGAGATCATCAAGGAGATGGCGGATTATGGCAATGCTGTTTGAAGAATGAGAGTTTTATTAGATGTCTTTTGTTTATGTATTAATTTAATATTATGTACTAATGGGGTATTTGTATTAATGAAATGATGACTTTCAATATTTATATTTACATTGCACTCTCATGTCCAAAACAAAATAAAAAATGCATTAACCATAATTACACCACTAAAACGCTAAAATCCCTCATTTATCTAAACAGAGTTGGCAAAGGCATAATTTAATTACGAGTGAATCTCACTGGCTGATCGTCGTGAAACTCGTTCGAAAGCAAAAGTCATGGCTGAAAGGTTACAAGGAGAGATAGAAAACATAAAGGGACAGTTAGCGGGAATGGAACAGCTGAAGGAACAGATGGCCGCGTTACTGAAGATGTGGGCAGATAAGGAAAGCAAAGAATCAGAGAAACCTAATGAAGAGATTCCGAAGCCGGATGTGAAAAATAATGAAGAACTTGAACGTCATAACGACGTTGAGATTATTGACGTTGAAGGAGTAAAAGCTGAAGATGGTCGTTTGGAAATGTTGGAGGAACGCTTGAGAAGTATGGAAGGCAGTTTTGATGTGGTAGATGCAAAAGCTCTATGCTTAGTTCCAGATGTAGTCATGCCACATAAATTCAGAGCACCAGATTTTGAGAAATTCTCGGGAGTTACCTGCCCAAAAGATCACCTAACCATGTACTGCAGGAAGATGGGATCATATGCGAGCGATGACAAGATCTTGATACAGGTGTTTCAGGAAAGTTTGCAGGGGGCAGCCCTCCGATGGTACATGCAATTGGAAAGAAGTCATATTCGGAAGTGGAAAGATTTGGCCGATGCTTTCATGAGACAGTACAGGCATAACATGGATTTGGCACCGACTAGAGAAGATCTGAGAACTACCCAGAAGAAGAATGATCAGACTTTCCGCGAGTATGCTATGACGTGGAGAGACAAAGCTGCTGAGATTAAGCCACCATTGACCGAAAAAGATATGATCAATATCTTCTTGGAAACCCTTCCAGCTCCTTACTATGGTGCTTTGATCGCCCACAGCACAGTTAAGTTCTCAGACTTTGTCATAGCAGGAGAAAGAATAGATGTGGCTTTGAGAAGCGGACGTTTGGAGATACCGAGTCAAGATAAGTCAACAGTCAAGAAGAATCCCAATAACTTTAAGAAAGATAAAGAAACACACATGGTAGGAATCAGTCCAGAAGTTCCTACTTTTCGGGCAGTTCAGCCACAGGAGGGATATGTGGCAAATATCCCGCAGAATAATGGTTACCAGAATCAGAGAAACGGAAAAAGAGAATATGAGCAGATAGACCCGATCCCGGTGTCATATGCTGAGTTGTACCCGCAGTTGTTGCAAAACAAGCAGATATCAGTAATTCCTGCGCCAACACCTATGGTGCCACCTTACCCGAAATGGTACAATCCCGAAGAAAGGTGCGAATACCATGCAGGAGCCGTTGGGCACACAGTCGATAGATGCCTCGCGTTCAAAAGAAAGGTTCAACAGTTAGTCAGGGCAGGTTGGTTGAAGTTCAATCAGTCAAACGCCAAGCCAGATATAAAAAGTAACCCACTTCCTTCCCACGGAAGTACATCCAACACTAATGCTGTCTTGGAAGAGGATTGGTGTGAATATAAAACCCATGTTGGTAGCGTTCTTATGCCTATGAAACAGTTGTATCTAGCCATGTGCCAAACCGGCTTGATCAAAGAAACCCCAGGGAATGGAAGTTGCTTATACCACAATCAAAGTCTAGATCACTCGATCCAGAAGTGTGAAGAATTCAAAGAAAAGGTTCAGGAATATATGGATTCAGGTACTTTGCGTTTTGGGACTAAGGCTCAGGAAGGTCAAGAAGTGAATATGCTGCAGAATGTGCCGATTGATCTAACACCGTTGGTTATAAGTTGGACGCCGAAAGACAATAGCCACACCATATTAGAAATCCAGGCACCTTCGCCTTTCCCTTATGAAAGTGACAAGGCAGTACCTTGGAGATATGGCTCTACTGTTGTGGTTCAGACTTGCGACAATGATCAGGGAAAAAGGGACATTGCAGAGATTTCAGGGTTAACCCGTAGTGGCCGTATATTTGCCTCAGAGGATATTGATAGGAGACGCCAGGAGGAGATAGATAGACGCAGAAAAGGGAAAGCCAGAGAAGAGGAAGTTTCAGTAGAAGAAGAGATGGAAGCTTTACCTGCCAAGAACCCAGTAACGGATCACGATGCACTCGAGTTTTTGAGAATAGTTAAACAGAGTGAATATAAAGTAATTGAGCAGCTCAACAAGATTCCAGCCAGAATTTCGCTACTGTCATTGATCCTGACATCTGAGTCTCATCGGAGTGCCTTGCTTAGGGTCCTCAATCGAGCATATGTGTGCAACAATATTTCAGTGGATAGCATGGATGACATTGTAGGGAATATGGTAGCTTCAAACTATCTTACTTTCTCTGAAGATGAGTTGCCTTGCGAAGGGACAGGACATACTAAAGCTTTGCATATATCTGTCAAATGCAAAGAATTCACAGTGGCAAAAGTACTAATTGATAATGGATCTTCGTTGAACATAATGCCAAAAGAAACTCTTTCCAAACTCCCAGTTGATGATTCATACATCCGTCCGAGCCGTGTATATGTCAGAGCTTTTGATGGAACCAGAAGAGCAGTGATCGGAGATGTGGATTTACCAATTCAAATAGGTCCGACAGTTTTCAACATATCTTTCCAGGTTATGGACATTCGCCCTTCATACAGCATGTTGTTGGGAAGACCATGGATTCATTCTGCTGGGGCAGTGCCATCATCCCTTCATCAGAAGATCAAGTACATTACAGATGGGCAGTTAATTGAGATAACCGGGGAGGAAGACATGCTAGTCAGTCAATGTTCATCTATGCCTTACATAGAGGAAGTAGAGGTTACTCAGGAGAACTCTTTCCAGGTCTTTGAAGTAGTAAGTGCCGTTTATACCGAGAATGGAGCTCAAGCCTTCAACCCAAGCTATTCCAAGACATCTATGATGGTGGCTAGGGAAATGATCAAAGGGCAAGGTGTGGATAGTTGGAAGTCTTGGGAGGAAACAGACTTTACCGTCAGTCACAATCGCTTTCGTGAAGGATTAGGGTATGAGATGACTCGAGAAGATAAAGCGAAAATCAGAGCGCACCTGAAGGAGAAGCGTTTAGCTAAACTTGGGGGCAGGAAGATCGTTGATCAACCCATACGTATTCCCCACATAAGGCAAACTTTCAAGAAAGCAGGGAATCACATCCGAATGACTGCAGCAGTGATAGAGAAAAGAGCGGAAGCAGAAAATTCAGATTGGATTCGTATCAATGATCGAGAACTACAGAATTGGAAGGCTCGTGAGCTACCAGTGATGATGTAATAAGTTTATGAATCGATCTTTAAATTATGCCTAAGATTTAAAGAAATAAAATAAATGTTTAGGGCACCTCTTTAATAAATAAATAAAAATTCGCATATTTTCCTATAAAAATTCTTTCTCTTTCCACTTATTCTTCAACTTGTCATCCTTACTTGCATTTATTTATTTAGGGAAAATTACACGAATGACTTTGTTGATGATCATAAATCTACCCATAATTTTGATCATCCGATCTACGAAATTGACTCTGATGAGGATTATGACGAAGAAATACCACCAGAAATCGAGAAAATTCTAGAAAGAGAGCAAGAGAGTATTCGGCCTCAAGGCGAGTCGTTAGAAGCAGTGAATCTGGGGACAGAGGAAAAGCCACAAGAGACTAAGATCAATAGGTCTTTAGATAGCAAATTCAAGGAAGGATTGATAGAACTATTGAGAGAATACAAAGATGTGTTTGCTTGGTCTTATGAAGATATGCCAGGGTTGAGTACCGATATAGTGACACATAGGCTTCCACTCAGACCAGAATGCAAGCCAGTGAAGCAGAAACTGAGAAGGATGCGACCAGAGACGCTCCTTAAGATCAAAGAAGAAGTAAAGAAGCAGTTTGATGCAGGATTCCTAATTGTCTCCAATTACCCCGAATGGGTAGCCAATGTCGTGCCGGTTCCTAAGAAAGATGGAAAGGTAAGGATGTGCGTCGACTATAGAGATCTGAACCGTGCAAGTCCTAAAGATAATTTCCCACTTCCGCACATAGATGTACTCGTGGATAACACCGCAGAATATTTCATGCTATCTTTGATGGATGGATATTCAGGGTACAATCAAATCCTTATGGACATTTTAGATCGGGGAAAAACCACTTTCATCACATATTGGGGAACTTTCTGCTACAAGGTTATGCCATTTGGGCTCAAAAATGCAGGAGCTACCTATCAGAGAGCGATGGTGACACTTTTTCATGACATGATTCATAAAGAAATGGAGATATATGTTGACGACATGGTAGCAAAGTCAAAGGAGGATGAGAATCACTTAGAAGTTCTAAAGAAAGTTTTCGACAGGATACGGAAATACCATATCAAGCTCAATCCAACCAAGTGTGCATTTGGAGTTACTACAGGGAAATTGTTGGGATTCATTGTCAGTAGAAGAGGAATCGAAGCAGATCCAGCAAAAATCAAAGCTATAACAGAGATGAAGTCTCCACAGACAGAGAAGGAAGTTAGAGGATTTCTAGGGAGACTAAACTTCATTGCTCGTTTCATTGCTCAAATGACTACAAAATGTGAGCCAATTTTCAAACTACTCAAAAAGAAAAATCCAGGTACTTGGGATCAGGAATGTCAAGAAGCTTTCGACAAAATTAAAGAATATTTACAGAATCCTCCAGTTCTTCATCCTCCAACTCCCAAGGGAGATCTCTTGTTATACTTAACCGTTCAAGAAAAATCCATGGGAGCATTCTTAGCACAAGCAGACGAATCAGGGACTAAAGAACGTGCCATCTACTACATAAGCAAGAAATTTACCGATTGTGAATCAAGATACACCTCAGTGGAAAAGACTTGTGCCGCCTTGGTATGGTCAGCTCATCGCCTCAGACATTACATGTTAAACCGTACCACTCGCCTTATATCTTTGATGGATCCTATCAAGTTCATTTTTGAAAAGCCAGCTCTCACAGGGAAAATTGCCAGATGGCAAGTACTTTTAGCAGAATACGACATAGTGTATGTTTCTCAAAAAGCGATCAAAGGGTCAGCCATAGCAATTTTTTTTTGGCAGAAAATCCAGTAGCTCACGGTACGCCTTTAGATGTGCCTCTCCCAGATGAAGAGGTGTTCGGTATTATTGAAAAAGCAGAGAAGAAGCCAGATGTTTGGATTATGAGATTTGACGGAGCATCCAATGCCTTGGGACACGGTATAGGGGTTGTTCTAACATCACCAGAAGAAAAGCACTTTCCTATCACCGCTAGATTGTGCTTCTCATGTACCAACAACATAGCAGAATATGAGGCTTGTGCCCTTGGAATAAGAGCCGCTTTAGACATGAAAATCAGAAAATTGGAAATCTATGGAGATTCAGCTTTGGTAATCAACCAGTTGAAGGGAGAATGGGAAACCAGAGATGCTAAATTGATCCCGTACCAAGAATATATCTTAGAAATGTTGGGTGAGTTTCAGGAAGTTCAGCTTGAGCATGTACCTAGAGTTGAAAATCAGATGGCAGACGCATTGGCTACTTTAGCATCATCATTTGAACTTGAAAAATGTCAGAGTCTGCCTGCTATCGAAATCGAGTTAAGAGAATCACAAGCCTACTGCAACCTGATCGAAGAAAAAGAAGACGAGAAGCCTTGGTATTTTGACATCAAGAACTACATTCAGTACAAGATTTATCCCTTGGGGGCATCAGAAACAGATAAGAGAACAGTGAGAAGATTGGCTGCAGGTTTTCTACTCAGTGGAGAAGCCCTATACAAAAGAAACCATGACACTACCTTGATCAGATGCGTAGACAAAACGCAAAGCATGCGCCTAACTAAAGAAATACATGATGGCTTCTGCGGCACTCATTTGGGAGGACATGCCTTGTCCAGAAAGATCTTGAGAATGGGATACTATTGGTCCAATATGGAATCAGATTGTATGAGATATGTTCAGAAATGCCATAAATGCCAAGTGTACGCCGATAATTCAAATGCACCAGCAACCCAATTACATGTGATGACAGCTCCTTGGCCCTTTTCAATGTGGGGATTAGACGTCATCGGAGCAATCGAGCCCAAAGCATCAAATGGTCACCGCTTCATCCTAGTAGCCATAGACTACTTCACTAAATGGGTGGAAGCTGCTTCTTATGCGAATGTGACTTCAGCAGTAGTGAAGAAGTTCATCAAGAACAATATCATATGCCGATACGGTTTACCAGAGCAGATAATAACAGATAATGCCAAGAATTTCAACAGCAAAGCCATGGAAGAAATGTGCTCCCAATTCAACATCAAACATCATAATTCTACTCCTTACCGACCCAAGATGAATGGCGCAGTAGAGGCAGCAAACAAGAATATCAAGAAAATAGTGCAGAAAATGGCATTGACTTACACAGATTGGCACGAAATGCTACCCTATGCCCTTCACGGATACAGAACCACGGTGCGAACATCGGTAGGAGCTACTCCATATTCATTGGTTTATGGCATGGAGGCTGTAGTGCCAATAGAGGTCGAAATTCCATCGTTAAGGATCATGTTGGAATCCGGACTGGATGAATCAGAATGGATGCAGAAAAGGTATGATCAGTTGAACTTCATCGAAGAAAAGAGATTGACTGCAATCTGCCATGGACAATTATACCAGAGAAGAATGATACAGTCTTATGGGAAAAAGGTCAGAGCTCGAGCTTTTCAGGAAGGAGACTTAGTTTTAAAGAAGATTATCCTGAGGAATTTGGATCCTAGGGGGAAGTGGACTCCAAAGTACGAAGGCCCGTATGTGGTGAAGAAAACCTTCTCGGGAGGAGCGCTGTTACTCACCAACATGGATGGAGACGAACTTGATAATCCTGTCAATTCCGATGCCGTTAGAAAGTATTATCCGTAGAATATTGATCATCTAATAAAGTCATGTTTGTAATAATTTTTAAATGAATAAATGCAATATATTTTTCCCCGCACAATTTTTCTTTTCTCTTTACCTGAATATGCGAATTTCAAATTTTTTAAAAGAGCTGAACATTTAAGATTCATAGCAGAAGCAAGGTTCGATAGATTGAAAACCCGAAAGGGCAGTCTAGGCAACATTTTAAAAAAAAAAAAAAAAAAAAAAAAAAAAAAAGAGAAAGCCTGCTAGATCGAAAACCTGTAAAGGCGGTCTAGACAACATTCAAGGTTCAAATAAAACAAAAAAGAAGGCAAAGCCTGCTAGATTGAAAACCTGAAAGGGCGGTCTAGGCAACATTTAAGGTTCAAAAAAAAAGGGGAGAAAACGAACAACAAAGCCTGCTAGATTGAAAACCTGAAAAGGCGGTCTAGGCAACATTTAAGGCTCAAAAGCTACCAGTTACAAACTTGAAATATCAAATCAATTCATTACTTTCCGATTTGCGCAAGATCAAGCGTCATAACAAGAAAGATCAGTATTTGCGCCCGATCAAGCGCCATAACAAGAAAGATCAGCAAAAAGACAGTGCCACCCCTGTTCATACACAGGTCATTGTTATTTTTCTCAACCCAAGAATGGCGAGAGACAGTATTAAAGCCAATTATGCAAGGACCAAATATAGGCCTAGCCCAACTCTGTTTAAATAAAGGATTCATTCAAACTTCCATCTTCAAACATATTTTCGAAATTTAAACTCATTCATCCATACATGCA
Source organism: Euphorbia peplus (assembly GCA_028411795.1). NCBI lineage: Eukaryota > Viridiplantae > Streptophyta > Magnoliopsida > Malpighiales > Euphorbiaceae > Euphorbia > Euphorbia peplus. The sequence continues at coordinate 21,538,106 of CP110840.1, forward strand.
TAGCATAAACATCCCTTGCAGATCAAAATTCAAAGAATTACTTCACAACAATTTATCCAATCAAGAAAGACGCGTGAGCGCCCCTGACGCAGAAGACCCGTCGATTTTGGTAGTTGAGCCAGAGTTATTAGCTGCTCAGCCTGGAGGATGTCCAGCTTCAACCATCCAAACGCCGAAGACCCGTTATATTTTGGTAGTTGAGCCAGAGTTATTAGCTGCTCAGCCTGGAGGATGTCCAGCTTCAACCATCCAAACGCCGAAGACCCGTTATATTTTGGTAGTTGAGCCAGAGTTATTAGCTGCTCAGCCTGGAGGATGTCCAGCTTCAACCATCCAAACGCCGAAGACCCGTTATATTTTGGTAGTTGAGCCAGAGTTATTAGCTGCTCAGCCTGGAGGATGTCCAGCTTCAACCATCCTGACGCAGAAGACCCGTCGATTTTGGTAGTTGAGCCAGAGTTATTAGCTGCTCAGCCTGGAGGATGTCCAGCTTCAACCATCCAAACGCCGAAGACCCGTTATATTTTGGTAGTTGAGCCAGAGTTATTAGCTGCTCAGCCTGGAGGATGTCCAGCTTCAACCATCCAAACGCCGAAGACCCGTTATATTTTGGTAGTTGAGCCAGAGTTATTAGCTGCTCAGCCTGGAGGATGTCCAGCTTCAACCATCCAAACGCCGAAGACCCGTTATATTTTGGTAGTTGAGCCAGAGTTATTAGCTGCTCAGCCTGGAGGATGTCCAGCTTCAACCATCCAAACGCCGAAGACCCGTTATATTTTGGTAGTTGAGCCAGAGTTATTAGCTGCTCAGCCTGGAGGATGTCCAGCTTCAACCATCCAAACGCCGAAGACCCGTTATATTTTGGTAGTTGAGCCAGAGTTATTAGCTGCTCAGCCTGGAGGATGTCCAGCTTCAACCATCCAAACGCCGAAGACCCGTTTTATTTTGGTAGTTGAGCCAGAGTTATTAGCTGTTCAGCCTGGAGGATGTCCAGCTTCAACCATCCAAACGCTGAAGACCCGTTATATTTTGGTAGTTGAGCCAGAGTTATTAGCTGCTCAGCCTGGAGGATGCCAGCTTCAAACATTCAAACGCAGAAGACCCATTATTTTCGTTTGGTCGTTGAGCCAGAGTTAGTAGCTGCTCAGCCTGGAGGATGCCAGCTTCAAACATTCAAACGCAGAAGACCCATTATTTTCGTTTGGTCGTTGAGCCAGAGTTAGTAGCTGCTCAGCCTGGAGGATGCCAGCTTCAAACATTCAAACGCGGAGGCCCGTTTATTTGGTCGTTGAGTCAAAATTTTAGTTGACCAACTCGGAAATGCCCGATCAAACGCATAAGAATATCCTTTATCACCTTTTGATTCACCTTGAAACCGTGCTAAAAATGGTTATCTGGTCTGAACTTTGTGTACTTCCTTTTCAATGAAGATACACAAAGGGGGGCAGCTGTAGATACCCATTTTTGTCCAGTTTGTAAATACGTGTTTTCGCAAAAATATAAATTTCTAGACTATATTTTATTTACGATACGATATGTGGCGTAAAAACTATTTTTCTTTAACTGATAGTTTATTTTAACATTTCTTTTGTTTAAAATTTATTTCTCCTAAGATAGCCTATGTTATGGGTGTTTTTATTGAGTTTACAAATTTTGTTCATTTTCAAATTTTTCTCTATTTTAGTGCTAATTGATTATGTGATGAAAATTTAGCATTTGGATTAGAATTCTATTTGGGCGGCTTTTATCAAATCAATCGTCGAGAAGGTTCAACGTTTAAACATGATAATAAATTGGATGAAAAGAAAATAAATACTTGTTTTATTAAGTAATCCAAATATATTACATGTTTATAAACAGATAAATAAATGGTACATTTTCTTTTACCACTAACTCTATCCTGTTTTGCAGAAATAAAATGTCACGGGATTTGAACTCCGTATTTTTAATATCGGAGATTTTATCTCACGTTTTAGAAGCAACCAGAAAAAGTTTGACGAGTCGGGTCAAGCCCACATTCAAGTCAAAGTTGCTAAGTAAAAGAGTAAAGACAGCCATTCAATTCCAGTGGGTCAAAGGCAGCAATTCTGATAAATGTTCAGAAGAAATCTCAGCTCATAAAGACAGCAAGTTCAACCCTGCAATTGCAGGCCCATGGATTTTAGCCCAACAGTTTCAAGCCCAACAGTTCAAGATCAACAAGTTTCAAGACAGCAGCTTTAGCCCATGAATTTCAGCTCAACAGTCTCAAGCCCAACAGTTCAAGATCAACAAGTTTCAAGACAGCAGATTTAACCCATGATTTTCGGCCCAGTGACAGTTTCAAGCCCAAAGAAAATATACGAAACAGTCCCTGAAATCCTCAAATTTATCGAATCGGAACCAGAAATCAAGTCTTGGAGACCAAGTTTTCAAACTTGGTGGTCAAGCTTTAAGTGCTTGAAAATTAAGCTAACACATGAGGAAAGCCAAAATGTTCACCATAATCACATCAAGAAGTACAAGATTAGAGCCAAAAAAATGTCCATAATCCTATCCAAGATAAGAAAAGTACAGATTATACACATGGAAGCACTCCAAAGTACAAAGGTGATGATGGGAAATCCATCAACAAGATTTCACTCTAATCACTATAAAAGGGGAACTATTCCCAACACAAAAGAGGAGAAGAAAAAAAAGAATTCAATACAACAAGAAAAGAGGGCAGAAATAGAGAGGAATGGAGATTGAAAATCAGAAGAAAGAGCCAAAAGTGGAGTGAAGGAAGGGCTACTTTTATCTTAGTTCCATTTGTGTTCAATTTGTCAAAGAAGAAAGGTATTAAAACCTTTTATGTATATATACATGCATATATGAAAATTTATGATTCTCATTATGTTCAAACTTACTGCTTTTTCCTTACTTACCATATTTTGTGCTTAGAAGTCCAAATGTACTAGCTTAGGACTCAGATTTTGCTTATTAGTCAAGTTAAGGAAGAAATCCACACTCAATATGACTCAATAAAAACGAATTTAAGTTACCTCCCGAGCTCGAAAGTCGGTTTGCCACTCGAATAAGTTTTTCCTCTAATCCTAGAGCACGAATCCAATCTTCCTTAGACTATTGGCTGTCAATCATCATTGTCCGGGTTCAAATATAGTCATTATTAGGTAGTTTTCTGTTTTCAACTTACCAAGATCGAAAATACCAAGATACGACTTATTTTCCGACAAAAACAGCCTATAAAAAGCAGCCAGCAATATTTACACAAAAGCATACCAAAACAGCCTCAAGAAACATCAAACCCACATCAAAATCCAGTCAAGTAACCCGAAATAGCAAGGTTCTCATAGAAACAGCCTTAAAACAGTAGATATTCAAGCATAGGAGACCAAATTTGCACATAGACATCAACATCACCCCAAACAGCCAGAAATGAACCACAAATAGCATAAAAAGAGACAAAAGAAGTACACCATCAATAGACAGCCGGCGCCGGAGGTTCGCCGGAAAAGTTTTCCGACCGGCGAACTTCCGGTCAGTCCAGTTTTTACCCAAAAAACGTCCCCGTAATATCCAAACTCAGTTTAGAATCATAGGAATACTTCCAGACCTGTCAAGGAAGAGATATGAGCATTTTAGGTCATAGATTCCAAATCAAACGAACACAGAATCAAAACCATAGGATCAGAATAGATAAAATTAAGAATAAAAGTGGAGAGAATCTAGAGACTTCCCTGGAACCGAGACCAAAACAGAAATGAACCCGAGATCAAAATCGAGACCTCATTCTCGAAACTCGTTCATAAACCCTCACAATAGCGAGACAGCCATGTCAAGGATGAAACCCCTCAATCAATGACAGCCATAGAAACCAATTTTCAAGATAAAGCTGAAACCCTAGATTCCCAGAATAGCAAAATCCGAGAAGTTAAGAGCGAAATTCGTTCGTAGATGGCGAGTAAAGAGTGAAAAGGAAAGGATTCAAGCCATAATCATTCGTTTAAAGCTCAAAATCGTGAGAGATTGGAGAGGGGGAAGAAGAGAGGACGAGAGAAGGGAAGAGAGACGGTTGAGTAAGAGAGGTGTGAGGATTAGAATTAGGTTTAGTTGGGTAGTAGCTAGGTTAGAGTTTTAGCTTAGTTGGGTGGGTTGTAACTTGGGTTTTCACTTTAACTTCAAGCCCATTAACCCTTTCATGTCAACTTACATAGTTAATTAGTAATTTTAGGCATATTAACTGTGAATAATTAAAGTACGAGATACAAAGAACTTTAGTTTAGGGTAGACAATATGTCATAAAAATAAAACTCCCGTTAGGCACTAACTTAGTCTTACTTGAAAAATATACTTATCAAAAAATATCTTAATTCGCTAAATATGTATCTAATATTAAATCGGGGTTGTTAATTCCGTTAATTATTTTAATAAAACGTTCATTAGTTTTATTGAGTCAAAAAGAGTCTGTCCATATCTATGTTATAGATATAGACAGTATTTTAAGGTCAAAATGTTTTGAAAACAGTTATGTAATAACTGAGAAGAAAATGTCATGTAATGACCTTTTTACCCCTCTAAACTCATAACCCAAAGTTATGTTATAACTCAAATAATTAATAAATAAACTAAACCTCTTTAGAACCTAGGTAGCACTTATCCTGAAATAGAGTCAAACTTCCTCTTTATACGGTATCCAATCACACCGGACTGAGCTGATTGGTGGCGACTCGTCTGAATTGTGAAATGAGCTGTTTAAACGGCTCTTTTCACACTTTATTAGAACCCCATTCTAACCAAAGCGAGTACGCCTCGCGCCCGGCATTTTTCGGGGCGCGACAACCGTATCTCTTCAAGACCTTCTTGACATATTCAGCCTGCGATAGATACAACTTTCTAGCCTTTCTGTTTCTAACAATTCTCATGCCCAGAATCTGATTAGCATCTCCAAGATCTTTCATAGCAAATCTCTCGGATAACTGATTCTTCAGTTTTCTCACCTCTCTAACACTAGAACCCGCAATCAACATGTCATCAACATACAACAGTAAGATGATGTAGCCCTGATCCAATCTCTTAAAGTAACAACAATGATCAGCTTCACTCCTCACAAACTTGATCTCTTGCATAAATGAATCAAACTTCTTGTACCACTGCCTAGGGGCTTGTTTCAGGCCATACAAGCTTTTATTCAATTTACATACAAGTTTGGGATTATCAGATTCATACCCCTGAGGTTGCCTCATATAGATTTCTTCCTCCAAATCTCCATGAAGAAAGGCAGTTTTTACATCCATCTGCTGTAGCTCCAAATCTTCTGTAGCCACCATACTCAAAACTAACCGAATAGTAGTCAATTTAACTACTGGAGTAAAAACATCTGTGTAATCTATACCATACCTCTGTTGGAACCCTTTCACCACTAATCTGGCCTTGTACCTTATGCTACCATCTGCTTCCACTTTCTTTCTGAAAATCCATCTATTTTCAAGGTCCTTCTCACCCTCTGGAAGCTCAACAAGTTCCCAAGTACCATTAGTTAACAGAGAATCCATCTCATCATTCATAGCAAACTTCCACTTCTCAGCATCCACAACCCGAGATGCTTCTTGGAAGCTTTCTGGCTCACCACTATCTGTTAACAACACATAGTCTCCAGGTGAGTACCTGTTAATAGCTTTCTTATCTCTCGTAGATCTGCGTAGAGTAACTGGTGGATCAGTTGTTGTAACTTGAGGCTCCTCCTCAACTGGTTCCTCAACAGCTACCTTCTTACTCCCACCAGAATTCGTGATGTCTAGGTCTACAATTTCTGGTTCTGAATCACTAGTATTAGATACTCCAAGGCTATCCTTGTACATCATCTGTTCATTGAACACAACATCCCGGCTTCGAATAATCTTTTTATTCTGACTATCCCAGAATCGAAATCCATAGTCATCACCACCATATCCAATAAACGTGCACTTGATAGACTTAGCATCTAACTTACTTCTCTCAACAGGAGCAATATGGACATAGGAATCACATCCAAACACTTTCAGAAAGGATAGATTTACCTGCTTGCCGCTCCAAGCTTCTTCAGGAATTCCATTCTCCAATGGAGACGATGGCCCTCTATTGATCAAGAATGCAGCAATGTTAACTGCTTCTGCCCAGAACATCTTTGGAAGTCCACACTTCAGTCTCATGCTTCTTGCACGTTCACACAAAGTTCTGTTCATTCTTTCAGCAACACCATTTTCCTGAGGAGTTCCCTTCAAGGTCTTTTCCATGCGAATCCCATTCCCTGCACAAAATTCCTTGAACTCCTTAAGCTCATACTCCCCACCATTGTCAGACCTCAAACACTTCACTTTCAGACCTGTCTCATTCTCTACTAGGGCCTTCCACTTTCTAAAGACATCGAATGCTTCTGATTTCTTCTTTAGAAAATAGACCCATAACTTCCTAGTGCAGTCATCAATGAGAGTCATATAGTAATAAGCTCCTCCTAGAGATTTCACTGGTGCTGGACCCCATAAATCGCTGTGAACTAACTCCAATTTTTCCTTCTTCAAAGTCCTTCCACCCTTTTTGAAACTGACCCTTTTCTGCTTCCCGAAGATACAATCCTCACATAGCCCTAGATCAGCAGACTTCAATCCTGGTAATAGACCCTTTGAAAACAGCACTTTAATCCCCTTTTCACTCATGCGACCAAGACGACAGTGCCACAAATCAGTATTCACAACCTCACTCACAACATCAATGCTATTACAAACATTATCTGTGACATATAAAGATCCCACCTTCTCACCACGAGCTACCACCATAGATCCCCTGGAAATCTTCCAATTTCCACCTACAAACACCACACAATATCCCTCATCATCTAATTGCCCAACTGACAATAGATTTCTCTTCAGGCCAGGTACATGCCTAACACTAGACAGCTTAATTACAGAACCATTCTTGGTTTTGATCGAAACATCTCCCTTACCCAGAATTTCCAAAGGTTCATCATCAGCAAGATAAACCTTTCCAAATTTGCCTGAGGTATAGTTCTCCATCAAATCTGCGCTGCTACAAGAGTGAAACGAAGCTCCTGAATCTAGAACCCAAGACTCTACAGGACTTCTCACGAGTAAAATCAACGCCTCTGCATACTCTTCGCTGGCTGAATTCACGGACTTGTCCTTCTTAGGTGCTTTACACTGATTCATGTAATGACCGGTTTCATTACAGTTCCAGCACTTAACATGACTCTTGTCCTTGTTAGGGTTTCCTCCTCTACCCTTTGATTTAGACCTACCACGATTCTGTTTTGACCTCGAATCTGACCTACCCCGATTTTCAGTACTCAAGGCTGAACCTGATGTTGAACCCGACTCCTTCCTGCGAATCTCCTCGCTGATTATCAAATTCCTAACATCGTCAAACCTAAGTTTCTCTTTCCCTGCTGAGGCACTAAGAGCAGTAACAGTACCACTCCAACTCTCCGGTAAAGAAGACAACAAAATTAGGGCTAATACCTCATCTTCGAAATCAATTCCCACAGAACTCAATTGTGAAATCGTCATATTAAACTCATTCAGATGTACAGCAACTGATGAATTCTCCGTCATCTGAAAGTTGAACAACCGTCTCATCAGATGGACCTTGTTCGCCGCCGAGGGCTTCTCATATAACGAACTCAAAATCTCCAGTATTTCAATCGTGGTCTTTGCCTTCACTGTGTGATGCGCAACGTTTCTGGACAGCGATAGTCGGATCACACTCATCGCTTTTCTGTCCAACAGCTTCCAATCTTCATCAGACATCTCCTTTGGTTGCTCATCTAGAGGTTCATGCAATTCTTTACCATACAGGTAATCCTCGATCTGCATCCTCCAGAAACCGAAATCTGTGCCATCGAACTTCTCCACCGGTGATTTTCCGTCTCCCATCGTAAATCTAGCTAACCTGGCTCTGATACCAATTGTTAGGATCTAATGCAATTACGATAATGAAAACAATCAGAAAACACACACGAGTTGTTTACCCAGTTCGCCACTCAATATGAGTGACTACGTCTGGAGGCACTACCAAGCCAGGATTTGTACTATAATGAATGGAATACAATTTACATGGAATAGAGCTATATTTATACTAATTGAAATCCTAAACTACTAGGAATCCTAAACCACCAAGGAATCCCTAACCACCTAGGAATTAGTCTCCAATCCCAACACAAGATTCCTATTATGAACTTGTTTTTCTTCACTCTCTCACTTAAACTTAAGCTATGCTAAGAAAGATTGAGAATGGAAAAGGAATGCTCTGTTTTTCTTGTTAAAACAGTGCGTTGAGATTTTGCTCGATGATCACGCGTTGTTGATGCTTTGGAGCTTGGCTACTATTTATAGTGAATGAGGATGACCGTTGGGAAAATTTGAATCTTTAACAGAAATGACATCAGTTGTTGTAGCCGTTAATTTGTCAAGTCTTCAAACGGTCTTCAAACAGTTTGATTCCGTTATCCTTGTTCTTTAACCAAATCCGGTAAGCGATTTGAATTGAAGATAAGGTTGACCGGAAACTTTCCTCAATAAGATCAACAAAGGGTAGACAAGGAAATTATGGTTTCACTTTGAGTAGACACGCGCGCTCCATCAAAACAGCTTTTTGAACTTTTGGCGCCTTGCATTAAATGCACTTGTCAGAGCAATAAATGCTTATCCAGAACCCGTGACTAAGCTTCTGATCAAATTGGTAAAAGAACTTCTAATTGCAAAGGATGTTGGGCGATTTCCGCAAGTGTACGGAGTCACTCATGTAGTAATAAAATATCGATCCCACAGGGAAACGCTAATTACTCATTTACTTTCATCGTTTACTTTATTCGTTTTCTCGAGGTTTATAGAAAAGCGATAATTTGGATATTGGTGATTAAACTAAACTAATTCCTAAACTAACATTCATTCCTACACTAACATCTTAACCAACATTCATCATCCAAGCAAAGACAACGATTCATTTAAGCACAATGAACATTATAACAATTTACTCATACAATTCAACCAATTCTAGAACACAATTAAACACGATCTCTCGATACTTATGTTTAATTGTCCTTAAGTGAATTAACTTAACAAGATTACTGGACCTATCCTAGACAACCTTAATTAGATTAATGAACATCACGTAAGTTAGATTGATTACGACTTACTAACTGGACCTATCCTAGATTAATAAAGCGTAAGTGATGCATGTTCTATTGATTTTACTTGATAGAAACAAAGTAAATTTACCAAGCAATAAGATTTGAACATTCAAACACATGAACATATATGAATATAAATTTTATTATAAGTATTTCAATTATCAAACATTCATAGAAATTACAACGGAAATTCAGAGAAATGTAAGAACTATAATCGATAAAGGGAAAGAGGGTTGTCAATCCTTTTTACTCTTGATCGCGAGGTTTGTCAATCCTCAGGGCGTTCTTGCTCGTCTTCTCCTCGATGAATTGATGAAAGAAGTCTATCTCTCGATCAGAACTACAATGCCATGGAATCTGGAATGAATGGTAAGGTGTATGGTGTTTACGAATTCCCCGAAGGGAATTCGGTGGAACAAATCGGAATAACTACGAATGTGATTTCTATGATTCGTGATTCATATGATCGATGTTTCTTTCGCTGGAGAATGATGTATTTATAGCCAAAAACTCAAGGATTACATTGCTTGATGAAAGGATAAAGCTATTGGGTGATACGGGGTGTCGTTTGGGCGATAAAACACAACATTTGATGAAGGGAAAGGTTGGTTGAGAAGTGGCTCGATCAAGCAAGGCTTTGGCTCGATCGAGCAAGGCTTTGGCTCGATCGAGCAAGCCATTCTGAAGTTACAGAATGCCTTGCTCGATCGAGCAAGCTTTTGTCTCGATCGAGCAAGGTGTTTGTGTCTTGCTCGATCGAGCAAGCTTTTGGCTCGATCGAGCAAGAATAGTGGCTCGATCGAGTATAACTTTGAGCCCTGTTTGGACCACTTTCTGCTTCGAATTTGGAAACACTTAAAACATGAACATTGTTTGGCTATGTCGTAGCTTCACAACGCAACTTGAAACGCCCAAAACTACGTTCGTATGAGGGAGTTATGGCCGAAATACTGCAATGTGTCGAAACTGCCTCGTTTGCTTGAGTAAAGCCCGTTTTTAGCACCAAATCGATTGATTTCACAAAAATTGATCCCTACACATGGAAACACAAATAAAAAGGTAAAGTTGCCCCTAACCTATGTAAATCTAAGCTAAATGGATCAGTTTCTGGTAAATACATCGATTAAATGCCCTGAAATATAAGTACATTTTGGACTTATCAAAGGACCTCTGAGGAGAGCTTCAAACAGACTTAGAAAAACTTCAGAGCGGAGCATCCAGCTTCTGATAACGAAACTCTGTCTTCAGCAATCGAGACTTCTGAGGTTCTTTAGACAATCAGAAAAAATCTTCATTCAGCACCTGCTGAGTAACTTACACATAGACTAAGTAGAAAAATATTAGTCAACAATAAACTATATGTAAGAGAATATTAAGATTTCATCTTCTGAAACGTTTGGACATAATCAAAACACTTAGGGTTCATCATTCTCCCCCATTTTGGTTATGGACAAACCGTGGTCAGAAGGTAAACGATAGTATGAGTTTGAGAAAGTAACTTCCTGATGCACATGTTTCATAACTTCTGAGTAAATTAACTCCCCCATTTTTGTGTAAATGGTGAACTTCAACAATCTGTTTAAACTTAAAAAAGACTTAAGATCAAGTTGTCAGATTTTAGTGAAGTGAAATTTACTAAGTTAAAAAGAAACATAAGTAACATAAGAGTAATCAGAGACATAAGAAAGTATAAGAAGGATTCAGTGTATAAAATCATCAGAAGAAACAACAACAAGATAATCAGAAGAGCAGATAAAGTCCTAAGACAAAAACTACCCAACCCAGAACCTAGCTAAGAAGCTTAAGTCCTAATGAGATTACAAGTTCCTAGGTTTCTTCTGAGGAGGAGGAACACCACTAGATCCTTCAGCAGCACTTGATCTCTTCAACGTCTGACCACTCTGCTGAGCAGACTTCTCCCCCGTTTGACCGGAACCAACAGGAATACCCAAAGCACCTTGAGAGTCCAATTTTTGCTGAACTTTCATTGCAGTTTGATATTGCTGAGGAGTAGGCCTTACAGAGTTGATCATATCCATTATTCTTCTGAAATCAGCATCAATGGTTTTCATATGATCAAAGGTCTGTCCAGACAGAGGTTGCTGTCTCTGAACATCTTCCAGAAGGAGCTTGATCAACCGATTGTTAGCATACACAGCGGCAGTGAGATGCTCATTCTGTATATAAGTCTGTCCACGAACAAACCTATAACAATTATGAAGAGTCTCTTGTTCACGGGCTTGAGTATGCATAACCTTCAGAAGTTCAGTGAGCTCAGCAATCTGGGCGCTCTGAGCAGTCACAACAGACTCAATGCTAGCGAGATGATTGTTGAGATCAGGAGTGATGTCATATACAATCCTAGCGGAGTATCCAGCTTCTGAAAGTAGGAACACAGTCTTCAGCTTTCGTTTCTTCTGAGTCCTCAAGCAATCCAGAAATTCTTCATTCAGCATCTGCTGAGTAACTTACATACAAACTCAACAAAAAATTGTTAGTCAACATTAAACCGTATGTAAGAGAATTTTAATTTTCATCTTCTGAAACGTTTGGACATAATCAAAACACTTAGGGTTCATCATGTGGTACATTGACAGTGGGTGCTCAAGGCATATGACAGGTGATGAAAAAGCATTCATCACATTTGATCCTAAAAGAGGTGGTAAAGTCAGCTTTGGAGATGCTCAAAAAGGAAGAATTCTTGGTTCTGGATCTATTGGAACCAATCCTCCGATCGAAGATGTCTCCCTAGTCAGAGGTCTGAAGTTCAATCTCCTGAGTGTTGCACAACTGTGTGATAAAGGTAGAGATGTAGTCTTCAGCTCCTCTGGATGTAAAATCTTGGACAGTAAGTCAAGGGAAGTTATTCTAACGGCTCCTAGAGTAGAAAATGTTTTCATGCTGAACCTTGAGAATCTTTGCAAAAATATATGCTTGATGTCCAAAGAGGATACCTCATGGCTCTGGCATAGAAGACTTGCTCATATTAGCATGGACCTTCTGGCCAAAGTAGCTAGATATCAATTGGTTGAGGGTCTGCCTGAAATTAGTTTTAAAAAGAACCATTTGTGCACTGCTTGTCAATCTGGTAAACAATCCAGAAGCTCTTTTAAAACTAAGAAAGTCATTTTAACTAAAAGACCTTTAGAATTACTTCATATGGATCTTTTTGGCCCTGTTCAACCAATGAGCATGGGTGGTAAGAAGTATGACTTTGTCATTGTAGATGACTATTCAAGATTGACTTGGGTCATACTGCTCTCTAGCAAAGATGAGTCACTTGGATGTTTCTCAGTTCTGATAAAGAAACTTGAGAATGAAAGGAATGAAAAGGTAGTCCATCTCAGAAGTGATAATGGTGGAGAATTCAAGAACCTTCAGTTTGAAGAATTCTGTGAAACCAAGGGCATTGATCATAACTTTTCTGCTCCCAGAACTCCTCAACAAAATGGGGTAGTTGAAAGGAAGAATAGAACTCTGGTTGAAATTGCCAGAACTATGATCAATGACAGAAGGCTTCCAAAGTACTTCTGGGGAGAAGCTGTTAACACAGCATGTTATGGCAAAACCCCCTATGAACTCTGGAAAGGTAGAAAGCCTAAGATAGGTTATTTTAGAACCTTTGGTTGTAAATGTTATGTTTTGAATACAAAAGAACATCTTTCAAAATTTGATTCAAAGGCAGATGAAGCTATCTTTCTTGGCTACTCAACACATAGTAAAGCATATAGGGTTTTTAATAAGAGGACTCAAACTTTAGATGAATCTGTTCATGTTCAGTTTGATGAGACTAACCCTGCAGATAGTAGAGCTCCTGAAGAAGACATAGTTCAAGCACCTGAAGAATCATCTCCTGTTGAAAAAGAAGATGTTTCTCCTAGAGTTGCTGAAGTGATTCCTCCTGTTGATGAACAAACTCCAGAAGAGAATCCTACTCCAGAAGTTAACTTCCTTCCACAAGATGCTCCTATATATGATTCAACAAATGATGAACAAGTTTCAGAAGATACATTGGATGTACCAAGAGAAGTTAGAGCTCCTAGGAATCACCCCTTGGAGAATGTAATTGACTCTGTTCATAATCCTGTCATGACCAGAGCTCAGCTCAGAAGATACATGGGGAATGTGGCTTTTGTGTCACTTCTGGAACCCAAGGACTTCTATGAAGCTGAAGATGATGAATCCTGGTTAATGGCAATGCAAGAAGAACTTGATCAGTTCAAAAGGTCAGAAGTTTGGATTTTTGTTCCCAGACCTAACAACAAGAAGGTTGTTGGTACTAGATGGGTTCTGAAGAAAAAGCTTGATGAATTTGGGAATGTAGTGAGGAACAAGGCAAGACTTGTTGCTCAAGGTTACAGTCAGCAAGAAGGCATAGATTATGGTGAAACTTTTGCTCCTGTTGCAAGATTAGAAGCCATTAGAATTCTTTGTACTTTTGCATCATACAAAGGTTTCAAGCTATTTCAGATGGATGTGAAAAGTGCATTTCTGAATGGTTACATTGATGAGGAAGTCTATGTGTCTCAACCTCCTGGTTTTGAAGATCCCAAGTTTCCAAATCATGTGTACAAGCTGAAGAAAGCCTTGTATGGACTGAAACAAGCTCCCAGAGCTTGGTATGAGAGATTGACAAAGTTCCTCCTGTTTAAGGGATTTGTCAGAGGCTGTGTTGATACAACCTTGTTCACTCTGAAGAAAAACAAAGATATCCTCTTAGCTCAGGTATATGTTGATGATATTATATTTGGGGCTACTAATGAATCTTTGTACAGAGAGTTCAGCAATCACATGAAGGCTGAGTTTGAAATGTCAATGATGGGAGAATTAACATTCTTCTTAGGACTTCAGATCAAGCAAAGTAATGATGGTGTGTTTATCAATCAAGCCAAATATACTAGAGAAGTGCTGAAGAAATTCAGCATGTTGGAATCTAATGATGTTGACACCCCCATGGATGTTAACAAGGATTTTGATGATGAAGAGAAAGCTGGTAAACCTGTAGATATAAAAACCTACATAGGTATGATTGGTTCTCTTTTATATCTAACAGCCAGCAGGCCAGATATACATTTTGCTGTGTGCTTTTGTGCTAGGTATCAAGCTAAACCAAAGGAGATTCATGACATTGTTGTGAAAAGAATTCTCAGATATCTCAAAGGCACTTTAGAAGCTGGTTTGTGGTATCCTTGTAGTACTAACTTTACTCCAGTATGATGAATCCTAAGTGTTTTGATTATGTCCAAACGTTTCAGAAGATGAAAATGAAAATTAACTTATATACTTTTCAATGTTGACTAACAATTTTTGTTAAGTTATTGTATAAGTTTTCTCAGCAGATGCTGAATGAAGAATTCCTGCTTGCCTATTGAACTCAGAAGATTAAAGAAGCTGAAGACAGAATTACTTTCTCAGAAGCTGGATCAACCGCTCTGAAGTCTTGATCGTCTGTCTTCAGTTTTTTATCAGAAGTTCTCCTTTGCAAACAGAAGACTAAGGCTGTTTTAGTTCAGAAGCGCTAAGAAGGAATACGAACATCAGAAGTTCGTTATCACGGGTTTAGTTAAGCATTTAATGCTTTGTCAGTTGCATTTAATGCAAGGCGCCAAAAGTTCAAAAAGCTGTTTGAAGGACGCGCCTGTTCACAACAAACAAAACCTGCTCTCTTATCGTTTCCCTCTAAATCAATCTTCAAGATTAGTCAACTCCATCACCTTTATTTTAATCCCATACCGGATTAGATTAAAGTACAAAGTTGACAGAGTTGAGTGGTTTGAGACCGTTTGAAGAAGTTGACAAGATTAACGGCTACTTTCATCCTTGTCATCCTTGAAGATTCAAATATCCTCAACGGTTATCTACTCAACACTATAAATAGTAGCAAAGCTCCACTGCATCAACTACGTGTGTGATCATAGAGCAAAAATCTCAACGCACTGTTATATTCAAGAAAACAGAGCACACTTTCCATTCTCAATCTTTTCTTAGCTTAGACTTTGTAATTGTGAGAGAGTGAAGAAAAACAAGTTCATAATAGAAATCTTATAAACTGATATCGGTTGTGATCTTCAGTTAGATTTAAAAGAGAGAAATCTAGTTGAGATTTGAGTTGGGTGAGAAATCCAGAAAACAGAGTATTGTTGTTCTGGTGAAAATCCTTTAACTCATTTTAGGCTAGTCAGAACTAAGTGAGAAATTAGCTTAAGTTCTGTTGATGTAAAGGAGCTTCTGAACTTGCCATAAAAGTTCTGAATAGTGGATTTATAAAATCTCTGGAGGCTGCGACCTCAGAGGACAAGACGTAGTCACAGGAATTCTGTGGCGAACTTGGATAAATTGAACTGTTCATCAGGACCTCCTGAATCTCTTTCTCCCTTCCTTATACTTGTTAATTGCTTCTGTGTACTTGTATCATATTTAGTGCTGAAACAGTTTTTCTCTTAAAAATCACAAGCCTGTGTTCAGAAGTCTGTCCAGAAGCTCTTAACTCAGAACTTCTGTTGCTGAAAGGACAGAACCTGTCTTAAAGCAAATTATCCCTCAGAGGCTACTTCAATAAGCTTGCCTCTGTTTCAGAGGATCATTGACTCTGAAAATTGAGTTTTCATTAAAAGTTTGAAAATATCAGTTTTCGTTTGAAACACCTATTCACCCCCCTCTAGGTGATTCTGATCTTGTTAGGGCCAACACAGTAGGATACACAGACTCTGACTATGGTAGAGGTAAGTTGAAAAAGGTCAGCATTTATGGTGGATGTCACTTTCTGGGGGAGTGCTTAGTCTCCTGGCATAGTAAGAAGCAAACTTCTGTGGCTCTCTCAACTGCTGAAGCTGAGTATGTTGCTGCTGGAAGTTGTGTTTCTTAGATGCTCTGGATAAAGCAACAAATTGCTGACTATGGAATCACTCCTGGAACAATGACCATCTTCTGTGATAACAAAAGTGCAATTGATCTTTCCAAGAATCCCATACAACACAGCAGAATGAAGCATGTTCATATTAGACATCACTTTCTGAGAGATCATGTTCGGAAGAAAGATATTTTCATCACTCATGTTCTCTCTGAAGATAATCTTGCTGATATGTTTTCTAAGCCTCTGGCTTATAATCCTTTCAGAAGTCTACGAGAAGGCATTGGTATGACTTACCAACTTCAGTAACTTACTTTTAACTATCTTATTAATTTTAACTGTTATATGTTTGAATTAATTAAGCATGTTTAAAGATAATCATGATTTTGAATTAAAACGTGCCTACATTAAATGCTATTACTGCGCCGTTTTGTTATTAACGGTAACTGGTTCCCTTTCTAACGGTGGTTAGCTACTTTTTGAAATTGGAACCGTCTACTGTTCGGGTATATATAAGGGTTTTCCATACTTAGTATCTTTTCACTCGAAAAACCCTTGCCATTTAGAATTCACTGTTAGCATTTTATCTGCAATTCTTCCTGCAATCTCTCACAACTTAACCTAATTTCTCAAACCTTCTTCTCGAAATGGCTCAAGAAAATGCTCCCCAAGTTACCATTACATATATTCTTCCCCCTGACTCACAAGAAAAACTTAGCGAATCTAGGGTTTTCACTTCTAGGTTCCTAGATAATGATGTCAAATCCACGAATCCTATCTCCAAATGGATTAGTACGCAAAACTGGAATTCATTCGTTTCTTTGGATGAGTTTTTCTACCCTAAGATGATCACTGAGTTCTATCAGAACCTCTACTATAGATCTGATGAAGAGGATGTTGTACACTCTGTGATACGAGGAATGGATTTTGAGGTTAGCAGAACTTCGATTACACAGGCTATAAGTATTGAAGATGAGGGAATCATCATTGGAGATGATGGTTCTCCTGAAGGATACTCTGAGGAGAACTGGGCGAAGCCGGTTCTGAATGCAAAAGACACTTATGCTACTTGGCTCTCACAGCATCAGAGGTGGGCACACTATTTGACAACAAATGTGTTCTTTCCGAAGTCTGGTGGAGTCAATGGAGTCTCTAACAGAGAGAGGGTGTTTATGTATCACCTTATGAATGAAAAGAAGATCAATCTCCCTGCCATGATCATAAGGCAGATGAAAAATGTGAAAGCAGTCAGTCCTCTGCCATATGGTACTCTTCTAACTAGGCTATTTGAATCTGCATCTATTGAGATTACTGGTGAAGGTGTTACCAGCAGAAGTACTCCCATAAAAATGGCTACTCTGATCAGATTACAACATAGTGTTGTACCCAAGAAGCCAGAAGATGCTGCTCCTTCTTCTGTGGCTGCTGGTCAGAAGGAAATTGTGAAAGACTCTGAGCAGAAGGAAAAAGCTGTTGCCAATAAAGGAAAGGGTAAGAAGAAACCAAGTAAGTTGGTTGTCACTGTTGAGAAGGTTGTTGCTTCAGAACCTCCTCCCACTTTGGTTCAATCTACCATTAGCATTGAACCTTCCGGTAGGGTGGTTGCTGAAAGGCCTAGTGAGGCTGCAAGAAAGGAAGCAGAGGATAGCAGACTTACTGCATTAGCAAAGGCTGTAGAAGCTGGAAATGATGAGGAAAGAATTGTTCCTCTGGCTGAGTTGACAAGAAGAGAAAAGGAAGCTGCTGAGCTTACTGAAAAATTGGCAGAAGAACGAAAAGCAATGGCAGAAGCTAAGGCTGATGCTAGATTGGAAGATTGTGCTACCCAATTAAACAGTGAAGTTGCTCTTTCGGAAGCTGCTGGTGAAGATGATGATGCTGAGAGAGAAATCCCACTCTCAAGAGGCATGAGAAGGAAGACACTTGCAAATAGAAGGTTCTTGAACAAAAAGGACTTCTATATTGAATCTAGTGCTGAATTGGAAGATGAAATTCGTATTGAAGAGGAATCTGCTGATGAAGGCATGATGAATATGTCAGAGGGTAACTTGGATGCCCCCATCATTGAAGAACTATCAGAGGATAGTGACCAAGAACCTGACACTATTATTAAGGATGCAATGAAATTTGCTGAAAACATTGATGCTGATGAATTTCTGGACAATGTTCTTCTGGGTCAAGGTAGGAACCCTGGTGATAGGGATGCTCGTGCAACAGTAGATAAGATTGCTCATCTCTTCGCCACTCCTATTGAAACCTTTGATCCCAATTCTCCTAAAGATCAGAATGCTTCTGATCAAATCATGTCATCTCCAACTCATACTCCTATTCCTTCTCATGTTCATACTTCCCAACCATCTTCTGCACCTACTCCTGTCCCAGAAGTAAGTGTATCCGAAATTTCAATTCCTCTTACATCTTCAACTTCTGAGGATGTACTCCATAAATCTGCTCCTGCTTCTGGATCCTATTCAGAAGTGAATATCTCTACAACTCCCATATTTTCAGACTCTGTCATTACCTCCACTACCCAATCACTCAACCCAGAGGCTGTATTTCCATCCATTGGTCTTACAACTTCAACTTCCACACCTCCAACAACATTACCTTCAACTCTTCCTCCTCCTACAACACAAGCTGCTCCTTCTTCCACATCTACTTTACCTCACCCTTCAACTTCTGGACATACACCTTCTGTGTGTGATCCCTTAACAACTTCCAATGTCTCCGCTCCTCTTACCTTTGCTGGTATTCATGCCAACTATGAATACCTGTTCAATCACACTAATAGAGATGAGATGGCTGCAAGATTTGGCAGTTTTGGGATTCGTAGCAGAGCTCCTGTTATTTCAGCGGCTGGTGGTGTTCCATCTGTTGAAGATCTAAGAAGCATGAGTCAAAGTGGCTCTGATGGACTGTTGAACAATTTAGATGGTCTTGGGCAAAGGACTCCTGCTGCTGATCTGTATGCACAGGGTATGGTGCTCCAAGAACTTCAAGCTCTAAAAGCTCAGAATTTACAACTGATGACTATGCTGCAAATGCAAAATCCTTCTGTGTTTATTGAGAATTTGTCCACACTTCATCTGGCTGCTTATGATGAATTTTACAGACTAAGGCAACTGGCTCTGACCCTTCCAACCCTTGAGAATATTGCTCATGCCTCTGCTAGCAATGTGAATGAAAATTTGAACATTCTACAGCAAGAGGTTAGAGAAGCAAATGAGCATTATGAGGCTCAGGAGAAGGTTCTCCCTGCAAAGATTGATGACCTGCAAAGCACTGTTAATCATGTTCTGAGAGAAGTGAAATCTTCTGCTCAAGGTTCATCTTCTGGGGCTGCCAGAGTTGTGTATGATATTACTCCTGATCTTAACAATCGTCTCCAGAGCATCGAATCACTTATGCATGCTCAGAATGCACAAATTGCAGAACTTGCTGAGTTCATGAAGGTTATGCATTCTCAGTCAAAAGAACAAGAAAAGACTCTTCACAACTGCTATCGGTTTGTTCGAGGAAAAACTTATCTTCAGAATGAGTATTTGACTGCTGATATGTACTTAAACAACAGAGGTATCAAGTTGCTTCTGGAAGATGCTTAGAAACAAAGACCTCAGTCTGGACCTTCCCAAACTGAAATGTAGAAGATTGATGCTGAATTCAAGCATAGAATGGATCAACTCAATTCTTTAAGGCCAAATAAGCATCAGCTCGAGACTGCTACTCAAGTTCAGCAGAAATTAATGTCTCAAGGAGCTCTGGGTGAACCTCTTGTTTATGGCCAAATGGGGGAGAAGTCTGCTCAGCAGAGTGGTCCAAGTTTTGGTTTGAAAAGATCAAGTGAGAATGTCAGTTCAAGTGGTGTTCCTCCTCTTCAGAAGAAACCTAAAAACAGATAGTCAAAATCATAGAGCTTAAGAATCTTAGATATAGGTTCTAGGTTGGGTAGCTTCTGTTAAGTTATCTTTCTGTGCTTTTGAACTGTTTGTTTCCTTGGTTCCTCTGAATATTTATACACTTTGAACTTTACACATATTCTGTCTAAATGTTTGTTAATGAATATAACTGCTTGCTTATATGTTTTCTTATCTTAGTAACTTATACTTCACGGATTCTAACAACTTGATCTCAAGCCTGTTTTAAGTTTCAGAATTGCTGAAGTTCACCATTTATACTAAAATGGGGGAGTTAAGTTGCTCAGAAGTTATAAAAACTATAACCAACAAGAAGTTACTTTCTAAACTCAAAGTTTTCCAAGTAATTTTTACCTTCTGGACCACTGTTTGTCCATAACCAAAATGGGGGAGAATGATGAACCCTAAGAGTTTTGATTATGTCCAAACGTTTCAGAAGATGAATATTAGAATAGTCTTATATGTACTTTTCAATGTTGACTAACAATTTTTTTTAAAGTATTGTATAAGATTTTCTCAGCAGGTGCTGAATGAAGAATCCCTGGTTGCTTATTGAACTCAGAAGATAACAGAAGCTGAAGACAAAAGTGTTTAGTCAGAAGCTGGACAATCCGCTCTGAAGCTCTTGAAGTATGCTTAAAGCTTATCTCAGAAGTTCTACAAAGCAAACAGAAGACAAAGATTATGTGGCTCTCTCAACTGCTGAAGCTGAGTATGTTGCTGCTGGAAGTTGTGTTTCTTAGATGCTCTGGATAAAGCAACAAATTGCTGACTATGGAATCACTCCTGGAACAATGACCATCTTCTGTGATAACAAAAGTGCAATTGTTCTTTCCAAGAATCCCATACAACACAGCAGAATGAAGCATGTTCATATTAGACATCACTTTCTGAGAGATCATGTTCGGAAGAAAGATATTTTCATCACTCATGTTCTCTCTGAAGATAATCTTGCTGATATGTTTTCTAAGCCTCTGGCTTATAATCCTTTCAGAAGTCTACGATAAGGCATTGGTATGACTTACCAACTTCAGTAACTTACTTTTAACTATCTTATTAATTTTAACTGTTATATGTTTGAATTAATTAAGCATGTTTAAAGATAATCATGATTTTGAATTAAAACGTGCCTACATTAAATGCTATTACTGCACCGTTTTGTTATTAACGGTAACTGGTTCCCTTTCTAACGGTGGTTAGCTACTTTTTGAAATTGGAACCGTCCACTGTTTGGGTATATATAAGGGTTTTCCATACTTAGTATCTTTTCACTCGAAAAACCCTTGCCATTTAGAATTCACTGTTAGCATTTTATCTGCAATTCTTCCTGCAATCTCTCACAACTTAACCTAATTTCTCAAACCTTCTTCTCGAAATGGCTCAAGAAAATGCTCCCCAAGTTACCATTACATATATTCTTCCCCCTGACTCACAAGAAAAACTTAGCGAATCTAGGGTTTTCACTTCTAGGTTCCTAGATAATGATGTCAAATCCACGAATCCTATCTCCAAATGGATTAGTACGCAAAACTGGAATTCATTCGTTTCTTTGGATGAGTTTTTCTACCCTAAGATGATCACTGAGTTCTATCAGAACCTCTACTATAGATCTGATGAAGAGGATGTTGTACACTCTGTGATAGGAGGAATGGATTTTGAGGTTAGCAGAACTTCAATTACACAGGCTATAAGTATTGAAGATGAGGGAATCATCATTGGAGATGATGGTTCTCCTGAAGGATACTCTGAGGAGAACTGGGCGAAGCCGGTTCTGAATGCAAAAGACACTTATGCTACTTGGCTCTCACAGCATCAGAGGTGGGCACACTATTTGACAACAAATGTGTTCTTTCCGAAGTCTGGTGGAGTCAATGGAGTCTCTAACAGAGAAAGGGTGTTTATGTATCACCTTATGAATGAAAAGAAGATCAATCTCCCTGCCATGATCATAAGGCAGATGAAAAATGTGAAAGCAGTCAGTCCTCTGCCATATGGTACTCTTCTAACTAGGCTATTTGAATCTGCATCTATTGAGATTACTGGTGAAGGTGTTACCAGCAGAAGTACTCCCATAAAAATGGCTACTCTGATCAGATTACAACATAGTGTTGTACCCAAGAAGCCAGAAGATGCTGCTCCTTCTTCTGTGGCTGCTGGTGAGAAGGAAATTGTGAAAGACTCTGAGCAGAAGGCAAAAGCTGTTGCCAATAAAGGAAAGGGTAAGAAGAAACCAAGTAAGTTGGTTGTCACTGTTGAGAAGGTTGTTGCTTCAGAACCTCCTCCCACTTTGGTTCAATCTACCATTAGCATTGAACCTTCCGGTAGGGTGGTTGCTGAAAGGCCTAGTGAGGCTGCAAGAAAGGAAGCAGAGGATAGCAGACTTACTGCTTTAGCAAAGGCTGTAGAAGCTGGAAATGATGAGGAAAGAATTGTTCCTCTGGCTGAGTTGACAAGAAGAGAAAAGGAAGCTGCTGAGCTTACTGAAAAATTGGCAGAAGAACGAAAAGCAATGGCAGAAGCTAAGGCTGATGCTAGATTGGAAGATTGTGCTACCCAATTAAACAGTGAAGTTGCTCTTTCGGAAGCTGCTGGTGAAGATGATGATGCTGAGAGAGAAATCCAACTCTCAAGAGGCATGAGAAGGAAGACACTTGCAAATAGAAGGTTCTTGAACAAAAAGGACTTCTATATTGAATCTAGTGCTGAATTGGAAGATGAAATTCGTATTGAAGAGGAATCTGCTGATGAAGACATGATGAATATGTCAGAGGGTAACTTGGATGCCCCCATCATTGAAGAACTATCAGAGGATAGTGACCAAGAACCTGACACTATTATTAAGGATGCAATGAAATTTGCTGAAAACATTGATGCTGATGAATTTCTGGACAATGTTCTTCTGGGTCAAGGTAGGAACCCTAGTGATAGGGATGCTCGTGCAACAGTAGATAAGATTGCTCATCTCTTCGCCACTCCTATTGAAACCTTTGATCCCAATTCTCCTAAAGATCAGAATGCTTCTGATCAAATCATGTCATCTCCAACTCATACTCCTATTCCTTCTCATGTTCATACTTCCCAACCATCTTCTGCACCTACTCCTGTCCCAGAAGTAAGTGTATCCGAAATTTCAATTCCTCTTACATCTTCAACTTCTGAGGATGTACTCCATAAATCTGCTCCTGCTTCTGGATCCTATTCAGAAGTGAATATCTCTACAACTCCCATATTTTCAGACTCTGTCATTACCTCCACTACCCAATCACTCAACCCAGAGGCTGTATTTCCATCCATTGGTCTTACAACTTCAACTTCCACACCTCCAACAACATTACCTTCAACTCTTCCTCCTCCTACAACACAAGCTGCTCCTTCTTCCGCATCTACTTTACCTCACCCTTCAACTTCTGGACATACACCTTCTGTGTGTGATCCCTTAACAACTTCCAATGTCTCCGCTCCTCTTACCTTTGCTGGTATTCATGCCAACTATGAATACCTGTTCAATCACACTAATAGAGATGAGATGGCTGCAAGATTTGGCAGTTTTGGGATTCGTAGCAGAGCTCCTGTTATTTCAGCGGCTGGTGGTGTTCCATCTGTTGAAGATCTAAGAAGCATGAGTCAAAGTGGCTCTGATGGACTGTTGAACAATTTAGATGGTCTTGGGCAAAGGACTCCTGCTGCTGATCTGTATGCACAGGGTATGGTGCTCCAAGAACTTCAAGCTCTAAAAGCTCAGAATTTACAACTGATGACTATGCTGCAAATGCAAAATCCTTCTGTGTTTATTGAGAATTTGTCCACACTTCATCTGGCTGCTTATGATGAATTTTACAGACTAAGGCAACTGGCTCTGACCCTTCCAACCCTTGAGAATATTGCTCATGCCTCTGCTAGCAATGTGAATGAAAATTTGAACATTCTACAGCAAGAGGTTAGAGAAGCAAATGAGCATTATGAGGCTCAGGAGAAGGTTCTCCCTGCAAAGATTGATGACCTGCAAAGCACTGTTAATCATGTTCTGAGAGAAGTGAAATCTTCTGCTCAAGGTTCATCTTCTGGGGCTGCCAGAGTTGTGTATGATATTACTCCTGATCTTAACAATCGTCTCCAGAGCATCGAATCACTTATGCATGCTCAGAATGCACAAATTGCAGAACTTGCTGAGTTCATGAAGGTTATGCATTCTCAGTCAAAAGAACAAGAAAAGACTCTTCACAACTGCTATCGGTTTGTTCGAGGAAAAACTTATCTTCAGAATGAGTATTTGACTGCTGATATGTACTTAAACAACAGAGGTATCAAGTTGCTTCTGGAAGATGCTTAGAAACAAAGACCTCAGTCTGGACCTTCCCAAACTGAAATGTAGAAGATTGATGCTGAATTCAAGCATAGAATGGATCAACTCAATTCTTTAAGGCCAAATAAGCATCAGCTCGAGACTGCTACTCAAGTTCAGCAGAAATTAATGTCTCAAGGAGCTCTGGGTGAACCTCTTGTTTATGGCCAAATGGGGGAGAAGTCTGCTCAGCAGAGTGGTCCAAGTTTTGGTTTGAAAAGATCAAGTGAGAATGTCAGTTCAAGTGGTGTTCCTCCTCTTCAGAAGAAACCTAAAAACAGATAGTCAAAATCATAGAGCTTAAGAATCTTAGATATAGGTTCTAGGTTGGGTAGCTTCTGTTAAGTTATCTTTCTGTGCTTTTGAACTGTTTGTTTCCTTGGTTCCTCTGAATATTTATACACTGTGAACTTTACACATATTCTGTCTAAATGTTTGTTAATGAATATAACTGCTTGCTTATATGTTTTCTTATCTTAGTAACTTATGTTGGCCCTATCAAGTTTAGAATCACCTAGAGGGGGGTGAATAGGTGTCAAAGTTGAAGACTGAAAATTTCTAAGTTTTTCGGGAAACTTAATTTTCAGAATCAAATTTCCTCAGAGTCAGAAGCTAGCTTACAGAAGTTGCTTCTGAGGGAAATTCTGCCTAAACACAGTTAGACTGTTTTCAGCAACAGAAGTTCTGATTGAAGAACTTCTAGACAGTCTTCTGAACAAAGACAATGATACTTTAGAGAAAATCTGTTTCAGCACTAAATATGAACAAGTACACAGAGGCAAAAATAACAAGTATAAGAGGGAGAAAGAAGTTCAGGAGATCCTGATTGAACACTTCGATTTATCCAAGTTCGCCACAGAAGTCCTGTGACTACGTCTTGTCCCATGAGGTCGCAGCCTACAGAGATTTTATAAATCCACTATTCAGAACTTTTATGGCAAGTTCAGAAGCTCCTTTACATCAACAGAACTTAAGCTAATTTCTCACTTAGTTCTGACTAGCCTAAAAAGAGTTAAAGGATTTCCACCAGAACAAACAATACTCTGTTTTCTGGATTTCTCACCCAACTCTAATCTCAACTAGATTTCTCTCTTTAAATCTAACTAAAGATCACAAACGATCTCAGTTTACAAGATTCCTATTATGAACTTGTTTTTCTTCAGTCTCTCACTTTAACTAAGACTATGCTAAGAAAGATTGAGAATGGGAAGTGTTGCTCTGTTTTTCTAGTTAGAACAGTGCGTTGAGATTTTGCTCGATGATCATGCGTGTCAAGATGCTTTGGAGCTTGGCTACTATTTATAGTGAGTGAAGATGACCGTTGGTGAGCTTGAAACTTCAAAGGAGATGACATCAGTTGTTGTAGCCGTTAATTTGTCAAATCTTCAAACGGTCTTCAAACACTTTGATTCCGTTATCCTTGTTCTTTAACTAAATCCGGTAAGTGATTTGAAATCAAGGATGAGGATGACAGGAATCATTCTTCAATTGGATCAACAAAGGGTAGACAAGGAAATTCTGGTTTCTTTTAATCAGACAGGCGCGCTCCATCAAAACAGCTTTTTGAACTTTTGGCGCCTTGCATTAAATGCACTTGTCAGAGCATTAAATGCTATCCAGAACCCGTGACTCTAGCTTTCAGAAGCTAATTTTCAGTTGTCTAGACTTCTGATCAAATTGGCAAAACTTCTGATTGCAAAGAACTTCTGAGGAGAGCTTTAGCAGACTTCGGCTTCAGAGCGGAGGAAACCAGCTTCTAAACCCTTGAAACTCTGACTTTAGCAAACAGATCTTCTGAGCCCTTTAGGCAATCCAAAAATGATTCATTCAGCAACTGCTGAGAAACTTACACATAGACTAAAGCAAAAATATTAGTCAACAATAAACTATATGTAAGATAGTATTAGGTTATCATCTTCTCAAACGTTTGGACATAATCAAAACACTTAGGGTTCATCATTCTCCCCCATTTTGGTTATGGACAAACCATGGTCAGAAGGAAAAAGAAAACATGAGGTTTAGAAAAAGACTTCCTGATGCAAATGTTTCATAACTTCTGAGTAAATTAACTCCCCCATTTTAGTGTAAATGGTGAACTTCAGCAATCTGTATAAACTTAAAGAAAGACTTAAGATCAAGTTGTTAGATTTGATGAAGTGTAATTTACTAAGTCAAGACAGAAACATAAGCAAGAGTAAGAAGTCAGATACGCAAGAGAGTATAAGAAAGATTCAGTGTGTAAAAATTCATTCAGAAGACAGCATAAGGAACAAAATAATCAGAAGAGCAGAAAAAGTCCTAAGACAAAAACTACCCAACCCAGAACCTAGCTAAGAAGCATAAGTCCTAAAAGATTACAAGTTCCTAGGTTTCTTCTGAGGAGGAGGAACAACACTAGAACCTTCAGCAGCACTTGATCTCTTCTGACCAGACTTCTCCCCCGTTTGACCAGAACCAAGAGCAACACCCAGAGCACCCTGAGATTTCAATTTTTGCTGAACATTCAGTGCAGTCTGATATTGCTGAGGAGTTGGTCTCACAGTATTGATCATATCCATTCTTCTTCTGAAGTCATCATCAATGGTCTTCATATGATCAAAGGTCTGACCAGACATAGGTCGCTGTCTCTGAACATCTTCCAGAAGGAGCTTGATCAACCTATTGTTAGCATACACAGCAGCAGTAAGATGCTCATTCTGAATATAAGTCTGTCCACGAACAAACCTATAACAATTGTGAAGAGTCTTCTCTTGTTCACGTGCTTGAGTGTGCATAACCTTCAGAAGTTCAGTAAGCTCAGCAATCTGTGCGTTCTGAGCAGATACAGCAGACTCAATGTTGGAGAGTCGATTGTTGAGATCAGGAGTGATGTCATATATAATCTTAGCAGCCCCGGAAGATGATGAACCTTGAGCAGAAGATTTCACTTCTCTCAGAATGTGATTTGCAGTACTTTGTAGGTCATCAATCTTACTTGGGAGCATCTTCTCATGAGCCTCATAATGCTCGTTTGCTTCCTTGACTTCTTCTGTCAATATCTCCAGATTCTCATTGACCTTCTGAGAAGAAGCAAGAGCAATATTATCCAATGAAGGAAGAGTCAGAGCTAGTTCTCTCAATTTGTACAGCTCTTCATAGGTAGCTAGATGAAGTGTAGAAAGATTGCGTATGTAGACAGAAGGATCCTGCATTTGAAGCATAGTCATGAGCTGCAGGTTCTGAGCTTTCAAAGAATGTAATTCTTGCAGCACAATGCCCTGAGCATACATGTCAGCAGCAGAAGTCCTTTGCCCAATACCAGCAAATCTATTCAGCAGTTCATCAGAGCCACTCTGACTCATTCGTCTCAACTCCTCAACACTAGGAGCACCACCAGCTTCGGATACACCAGAAGCTCTGCCCATGAAGCCAAAACTACCAAACCTGGTATCCAGATTATCCCGATTCATGTGTTTGCGCAGGAAGTCATAGTTGGATGACAACCCAGCAAAACAAGAAGTAGTGGAGGAGGTAGTTAAGGGATCACACACAGGAGGTGTATGTCCAGAAGTTGAGAGAGGAGGAATTTGAGTGTTTGAGGAAGGGATGGCATTTGTGGTAGAGGAAGAAATGGTAGGGGAAAAGGAAGGTAAAGTAGATGGTAGTGAGAAAGATGGAGCAGTAAATCCAATTGATGGACTTACAGAGGAGGAGGGAATAGAAGAGGTAGTGGATGTGGATATAGAGTCTGTGAAAATGGGAGCAGTGTTTAAATTCACTTCTGAAAAGGATCCAAAAGGAGGAATGATTGAGGGAGGTACAACCTCAGAGGTTGAAGTTGTAGGAGGAATGGAAGTTTGGGAACCACTCACTTCTGTGACAGAAGGGAGTGAAGGAGATTGATGAGGAGTAAGAGTGGGAGTAGAGATGACCTGGTCAGAGTTTGGATCAAACATTGAGATGGGCTCAGCAAAGATGTGAGCCATCCTGATCAGTGTTTCAGAGGCGTCCCTTTCACCAGGGTTTCTTCCTTGATTCAGAAGAATGTTGTCAATGAAGTTTTCATCATCAACATTCTCAACAAATTGTTTTGCATTCTGAAGAACCTCTTCATCTTCTGGTTCACTCTCTTCTGACAGCTCTTCAATCAGAGGAGCATCAACATTCTCTTCATCAGACATCTCTGACAAGTCTTTATCAGCAGCTTCTGGTTCCTGAGTAACAGGATCCTCTAATTCAGCACTGGAGGCAACAACGAAGTCCTTTTTCCTCAGCAACCTTCGTTTTGCAACAGCCTTCTTCCCAATCCTGGTAGAGAGAGAGATATTCTCAAATATCCGAGAGGACAGAGAGATATTCTCAAGATTATCTCCTTCTTCTGAAGCCTCAACTTCCTTTGAGAACTCCGCATCCTGAAGTTCAGCAGCACATGCTATAAGTCTTGCATCGGCCTTAGCCTTTGCAGCAATTTCTCTTTCAGCAGCTAACTGATCCTCCGCTTCCTTCTTCTTTCTTTTCTCTTCAGCAAGAGCCACAACTCTTGCAACTTTTTCAGCTTCAGCAGCCTTTTCTTTCTCAGCAAGGCGTGCTTCCTCAGCATCCTGAGCATCTTTCTCAGGAACATCCTTTGGCTTCTCAGCAGCAATCTTGCCAGAGGGTTCAACATTGATTGTTGTTTGAACCATCGTGGGAAGAGGTTCTGAGACAACCACCTTCTCAACAGTCAGGACCAACTTACTTGATCCCTTCTTTCCCTTGCCCTTCTTGGCAGCATTCTTTCCTTTCTGCACAGTAGCTTCCATAATTTCCTTCTGAGCAATACTCACAGAGGAGCCCTTCTCAATCTTCTTCGGAGTCACACCAAAACTCAGGTTTCTGAAGGTATGCATCTTCAGAACCGTGCTCCTACTAGTAACACCTTCTCCTGAAACAACAACAGAGGCTGCCTCAAACAACCTCGTCAGGAGTGAGCCATATGCTAATGCACTCACGGTCGTTACATTCTTCATCTGCCTTATCAGCATGGCAGGTAAATTAATTTTCTTCTGGTTGACCAGATGCCACATGAAAACCCTTTCCCTGTTGGAAACCCCATTGACTCCTCCAGCCTTCGGAAGAAAGACATTTGTAGTCAAATAGTGTGCCCACCTCTGGTGCTGAGTCAACCAGGTGGCATACGTTTCCTTGACATTCAGATCTGGCCTAGCCCAGTTGGCTTCAGTAAAACCATCTGCTGAACCATCATCACCAATGATGATTCCTTCATCATCAATCCCTATCACTTGAGAATTGGAAGCCCTGCTGACTTCGATCTCAACTTCCCCGACTTCAGAATGTTGAACATCCTCCTCATTATAAAAGAAATGAAGATTCTGATAGAATTCTGTAACTAACTTAGGATAAATGAATTCATCGAGAGAGACGAATGAATTCCAGTTTTGAGCGCTAAGCCAGTGAGAAATAGGTTCAGTCGATTTAACTTCATCATCTAGGAACCTAGAGGTGAATACCCTAGATTCGCTAACCTTCTTTTGTGATTCAGTGGAGAAGATGTGAGTGACAGTGATTTCTTGAGCCATTTTTGAAGATATAAGAAATTAGGTTTAGATTTTAGAGAGAAGAGAACACAGAAAAATCTATGGAAATTCTAATGGTCAAAGAAAATGAGAGTAAAAACTTCTAAGTATGGAAAACCCTTATTTATACCCAAACACAGAAACCGTTCCAATTCAAAAAGCAAATACACACCGTTTAAAAGGGAACAGATAACCGTTAACCACAGAACAGCGCCGTAATATGGCAGAAGATAACGCATGCTTTCAAGTCAAATCATGATTAGAATTAATTACAACTTAATTATCTCAAACGATTAATCACTTAAGACCTACAGAAATAATTAATCTAAGTTATTGAAGTGGATAAGTCATACCAATGCCTTCTCGTAAGTTGCTGAAAGACATACCAGCCAGAGGCTTAGTAAACATGTCAGCAAGATTCGCTTCAGAGGGAACATGAGTAATGATAATATCCTTCTTCAGAACATGATCTCTCAGAAAGTGATGCCTAATATGAACATGCTTCATCCTGTTGTGCTGAATAGGATTCTTTGAAAGATCAATTGCACTCTTGTTATCACAGTAGATTGTAATCGTTCCAGGGATGACTCCATAGTCAGCAATTTGTTGCTTGATCCAGAGCATCTGAGAAACACAACTTCCAGCAGCAACATACTCAGCTTCAGCAGTTGAGAGAGCCACAGAGGTTTGCTTCTTGCTATCCCAGGAGACTAGGCATTCCCCCAGAAAATGACAACCACCAGAAGTGCTGACCCTTTTCAATTTATCTCTACCATAGTCAGAGTCTGTGTATCCTATAGGAGTGAAATCAGAACTACAGGGACACCACAAACCCGCTTCTGGTGTGCCTTTAAGATATCTGAGAATTCTTTTGACAGCAACATCATGAATTTCTCTTGGCTTTGATTGATATCTAGCACAAAAACACACAGCAAAATGTATATCTGGCCTGCTGGCGGTTAGGTATAAAAGAGAACCAATCATACCTCTGTAGGTTTTTATATCTACAGGTTTACCAGCTTTCTCTTCATCATCAATGTCTTTGCTGACATCCATTGGAATATCAACATCATTAGAGTCCATCATGCCAAATTTCTTCAGCACTTCTCTAGTGTACTTGGCTTGATTGATAAACACACCATCATTACTTTGCTTGATCTGAAGTCCTTAGAAGAAGGTTAATTCTCCCATCATAGACATTTCAAACTCAGCCTTCATGTGGTCACTGAACTCTCTGCACAAAGATTCATTAGTAGCACCAAATATAATATCATCAACATATACCTGAGCTATAAGGATATCCTTGTTCTTCTTCAGAGTGAACAAAGTTGTATCAACACAGCCTCTGACAAATCCCTTAGACAGAAGGAACTTTTTCAGTCTCTCATACCAAGCTCTGGGAGCTTGTTTCAGTCCATACAATGCTTTCTTCAGCTTAAATACATGATCAGGAAACTTAGGATCTTCAAAACCAGGAGGTTGAGACACATAGACTTCCTCATCAATGTAACCATTCAAGAATGCACTTTTCACATCCATTTGAAAGAGCTTAAAACCTTTGTATGATGCAAAAGCACATAAGATTCTAATGGCTTCTAATCTTGCAACAGGAGCAAAAGTTTCACCATAATCTATGCCTTCTTGCTGACTGTAACCTTGAGCAACAAGTCTTGCCTTGTTCCTCACAACATTTCCAAATTCATCAAGCTTGTTCTTCAGAACCCATCTAGTTCCAACAACCTTTATGTTGTTAGGTCTGGGAACCAAAGTCCAAACTTCTGACCTTTTGAACTGGTCAAGTTCTTCTTGCATTGCCATTAACCAGGAGTCATCATCAGCAGCTTCATAGAAGTCCTTGGGTTCAAGAAGTGACACAAAAGCCACATTCCCCATGTATCTTCTGAGCTGAGCTCTGGTCATGACAGGATTATGTACAGAGTCAATTATCTTCTCTAAGGAATGATTCCTGTGAGTTCTAACTTCTCTAGGTACATCCAATGAGTCTTCTGAAACCTGTTCATCATTTGTTGAATCATATATAGGAGCATCTTCTGGAAGGAAGTTGACTTCTGGAGTAGGATTCTCATCTTGAGCTTGTTCAGCAACAGGAGAAACCACTTCAGCAGCTCTGGGAGAAACATCTTCTTCTTCAACAGGAGATGTAACTTCAGGAGCTTGAACTGCATCTTCATCAGGAGCTCTACTATCTGCAGGGTTAGTCTCATCAAACTGTACATGAACAGATTCATCTAAAGTTTGAGTCCTCTTATTAAAAACCCTATATGCTTTACTATGTGTTGAGTAACCAAGAAAAATGGCCTCATCTGCCTTTGAATCAAACTTTGAAAGATATTCTTTTGTATTCAAAACATAACACTTATAACCAAAGGTTCTGAAATAACCTATTTTAGGCTTTCGACCTTTCCAGAGTTCATAAGGGGTCTTGTTCAGAATGCTTCTGATTAGCACTCTATTCAGAACATAGCAAGCTGTGTTCACAGCTTCTCCCCAAAAGTACTTAGGAAGCCTTTTTTCATTGATCATAGTTCTGGCTATCTCAACCAGAGTTCTATTCTTCCTTTCAACTACCCCATTTTGTTGAGGAGTTCTGGGAGCAGAAAAGTTATGATCAATTCCCTTGGTTTCACAGAATTCTTCAAACCTAAAGTTTTTGAATTCTCCACCATTATCACTTCTGATATGGACAACCTTTTCATTCCTTTCATTCTCAAGTTTCTTTATCAGAACTGAGAAACATCCAAGTGACTCATCTTTGCTAGACAGCAAGATGACCCAAGTGAATCTTGAATAGTCATCTACAATGACAAAGGCATACTTCTTTCCACCCATGCTCATTGGTTGAACAGGGCCAAAAAGATCCATATGAAGTAATTCCAAAGGTCTTTTAGTTGAAATGACTTTCTTAGTTTTAAAAGAGCTTCTAGATTGTTTACCAGATTGGCAAGCATTGCATAAATGGTTCTTTTTAAAACTAATTTCAGGCAAACCCTCAACCAATTGATTTCTAGCTATTTTGGCCAGAAGGTCCATGCTCACATGAGCAAGTCTTCTATGCCAGAGCCAGGAGGTATCCTCTTTGGACATCAAGCATATATTTTTGCAAAGATTCTCAAGATTCAGCATGAAAACATTTTCAACTCTAGGAGCAGTTAGAATAACTTCCCTTGACTTACTGTCCAAGATTTTACATCCAGAGGAGCTGAAGACAACATCTCTACCTTTATCACACAGTTGTGCAACACTCGGGAGATTGAACTTCAGGCCTCTGACTAGGGAGACATCTTCGATCGGAGGATTAGTTCCTATGGATCCAGAACCAAGTATCCTTCCTTTCTGAGCATCTCCAAAGCTGACTTTTCCACCTCTTTTAGGATCAAATGTGATGAATGCTTTTTCATCACCTGTCATATGCCTTGAGCACCCACTGTCAATGTACCACAGCTTTGACATTGATGGAGCACTCAGAGCCACCTGCAACACAATCAATTAGTGACAGGTACCCAATCCTTATTGGGTCCTTCAGAGTTAGATTTCTCTTCAGCAGGTTTTAATGATATCTCAGATTGCAAGAGGTTTTGAATATGGTACTTGCAATCCTTCAACCAGTGACCATCACTCTTGCAAAGTTTGCAAAAGGGAGGGTTCTTGGATCTTTCCCTTTGCTTCCTGGGAGATTTCTTCTTCTTCTGAGAAGAACCAACATCTTCAGAGGCTATACCAGCACTCTCAGAGGTTCCAACGTCAGGAGGAGAATCTATCTCTTTCAGAAGAGAGGGAGTGACAGGTTTCTTCTTCTGGGGTTTATCACTTCCCAGAGGCAGCTTTTCCTTGCCTTTGACTTTAGAGCCATCAGCAGGAGTGCTGAACTGTTTACACAGTTTTTCTTCTAACACTTTCATGTCAGAATAAACTTGAGTAAACCTAAGAAACTTGTCAGCCTCACTCTTGTCCAATTTCCTTTTCAGGTACTTGAACATACTATAGAGTTCTTCAAGAGAATCAAAGATATTTTGTTCAGAAGATATGTTTACCTCGGAATCATATGTAGCTTCAGGAGGTGCGGAAGTTTCTCCTGTGACATCTTCTGAAGTTGGTTCATCAATAGCCATAAAACAAATCTGAGCTTGCTCTTCCTTTTCTTCAGGATCACTGCTGGTCTCAGAGTCTGACCAGGCAGCCAGCATAGCTTTCTTGAACTTTTTCTTATCTTTCTTCAGCTCCGGGCAGTTAGGCTTAATGTGCCCCGGTTGCTGACATCCATAGCACACAATTGGCTTGTTTGGATCTCTCTTGAACTTTTCACCAGAATCAGGAGTTTTCTTATCAAAGCTCCTGAAAGGCTTCTTGTTGTTTCCACCTCTGCCTTTTCTGAAGGCTTTCTTGAACTTCCTGGTCAGCATAGCCAGTTCCTCATCTTCAGAGGATTCTTCAGAAGATTCTGCTTTCAGGACTACTCTTTTTCCTTCTGACCTTTCTCTTAGGTCATGATTCTTTAATGACATCTCATGAGTAATTAAGGACCCAATGAGTTCATCATACAAGTAATAGCTCAAGTCCTGAACTTCTTCAATAGCAGTCTTCTTGGCTTGCCAAGACCTTGGTAAGCTTCTGACAATCTTCTTCACTCGATCAGATTCTTCAATATCCTTTCCTAAACTCTTCAAGTCATTGACTATCTTGGTGAATCTAGAGTTCATATCTGAAATAGATTCTTTATCAAGCATTTCAAATAACTCATATTCTCTCATGAGTTGGTTGACTTTAGATTGCTTCACTTTTCCTGTTCCTTCATATGTGACTTCTAGCTTGTTCCAAATATCATGTGCTGTTTCACAAGAGGAAACTTTGTTATATTCAGTAGCTGTAAGTGCACAATGCAACATATTTATTGTTGAAGCATTAGTTTGGAGTTTTTTTAGAATGTCATCTGTGTATTCTCTCTGAGGAATAACAACATTCCCTAAACCTTGTTCCATTCTGGTCGGAATGAAATCACCATCAGTGATGACATACCAAGCACTCATGTTCTGAGCTTGGATGAAGTACATCATCCTCTTCTTCCAGTATGAGTAGTTGTTGCCATTAAATAATGGAGGTCTAGTAGTAGAAGAACCTTCTGGAACTATGAAGTGAGAAGAATTCTCAGGCTGGTGTCTACTAGCCATCTCTATTGATTCTGATAGGATCTTACACTTAGATTGTTAGATCTTTAGTAAATATACGAAGTAACCTGGCTCTGATACCACTTGTTGGCCCTATCAAGAACGGAATCACCTAGAGGGGGGTGAATAGGTGTCAAAGTTGAAGACTGAAAATTTCTAAGTTTTTCGGGAAACTTAATTTTCAGAATCAAATTTGCTCAGAGTCAGAAGCTAGCTTACAGAAGTTGCTTCTGAGGGAAATTCTGCCTAAACACAGTTAGACTGTTTTCAGCAACAGAAGTTATGATTGAAGAACTTCTGGACAGTCTTCTGAACAAAGACAATGATACTTTAGAGAAAATCTGTTTCAGCACTAAATATGAACAAGTACACAGAGGCAAAAATAACAAGTATAAGAGGGAGAAAGAAGTTCAGGAGATCCTGATTGAACACTTCGATTTATCCAAGTTCGCCACAGAAGTCCTGTGACTACGTCTTGTCCCCTGAGGTCGCAGCCTACAGAGATTTTATAAATCCACTATTCAGAACTTTTATGGCAAGTTCAGAAGCTCC
Organism: Euphorbia peplus; assembly: GCA_028411795.1. Taxonomy (NCBI): domain Eukaryota; kingdom Viridiplantae; phylum Streptophyta; class Magnoliopsida; order Malpighiales; family Euphorbiaceae; genus Euphorbia; species Euphorbia peplus. The sequence goes on from CP110840.1 coordinate 21,573,665, forward strand.
TTTACATCAACAGAACTTAAGCTAATTTCTCACTTAGTTCTGACTAGCCTAAAAAGAGTTAAAGAATTTCCACCAGAACAAACAATACTCTGTTTTCTGGATTTCTCACCCAACTCTAATCTCAACTAGATTTCTCTCTTTTAATCTAACTGAAGATCACAAACGATCTCAGTTTACAAGATTCCTATTATGAACTTGTTTTTCTTCACTCTCTCACTTTAACTAAGACTATGCTAAGAAAGATTGAGAATGGGAAGTGTTGCTCTGTTTTTCTAGTTAGAATAGTGCGTTGAGATTTTGCTCGATGATCATGCGTGTCAAAATGCTTTGGAGCTTGGCTACTATTTATAGTGAGTGAAGATGACCGTTGGTGAGCTTGAAACTTCAAAGGAGATGACATCAGTTGTTGTAGCCGTTAATTTGTCAAATCTTCAAACGGTCTTCAAACACTTTGGTTCCGTTATCCTTGTTCTTTAACTAAATCCGGTAAGTGATTTGAAATCAAGGATGAGGATGACAGGAATCATTCTTCAATTGGATCAACAAAGGGTAGACAAGGAAATTCTGGTTTCTTTTAATCAGACAGGCGCGCTCCATCAAAACAGCTTTTTGAACTTTTGGCGCCTTGCATTAAATGCACTTGTCAGAGCATTAAATGCTATCCAGAACCCGTGACTCTAGCTTTCAGAAGCTAATTTTCAGTTGTCTAGACTTCTGATCAAATTGGCAAAACTTCTGATTGCAAAGAACTTCTGAGGAGAGCTTTAGCAGACTTCGGCTTCAGAGCGGAGGAAACCAGCTTCTGAACCCTTGAAACTCTGACTTTAGCAAACAGATCTTCTGAGCCCTTTAGGCAATCCAAAAATGATTCATTCAGCAACTGCTGAGAAACTTACACATAGACTAAAGCAAAAAATATTAGTCAACAATAAACTATATGTAAGATAGTATTAGGTTATCATCTTCTCAAACGTTTGGACATAATCAAAACACTTAGACTTCTGTGGCGAACTTGGATAAATCGAATTGTTCAATCAGGATCTCCTGAACTTCTTTCTCCCTCTTATACTTGTTATTTTTGCTTCTATGTACTTGCTTATATTTAGTGCTGAAACAGATTTTCTCTAAATATCATTGTCTTTGTTCAGAAGACTGTCCAGAAGTTGTCTAATCAGAACTTCTGTTGCTGAAAACAGTCTAACTGTGTTTAGGCAGAATTTCCCTTAGAAGCAACTTCTGTAAGCTTGCTTCTGACTCTGAGGAAATTTGACTCTGAAAATTAAGTTTCCCGAAAAACTTAGAAATTTTCAGTTTTGAACTTTGACACCTATTCACCCCCCTCTAGGTGATTCTGTTCTTGATAGGGCCAACAAGTGGTATCAGAGCGAAGGTCACTTCGCATATTTACTAAAGATCTAACAATCTAAGTGTAAGATCCTATCAGAATCAATAGAGATGACTAGTAGATACCAGCCTGAGAATTCTTCTCACTTCATAGTTCCAGAAGGTTCTTCCACTACTAGACCTCCATTATTTAATGGCAACAACTACTCATACTGGAAGAAAAGGATGATGTACTTCATCCAAGCTCAGAACATGAGTGCTTGGTATGTCATCACTGATGGTGATTTCATTCCTACCAGAATGGAACCAGGTTTAGGGAATGTTGTTATTCCTCCGAGAGAATACACAGATGACATTCTGAAAAAAATCCAAACTAATGCTTCATCAATAAATATGTTGCATTGTGCACTTACAGCTACTGAATATAACAAAGTTTCTTCTTGTGAAACTGCACAGGACATTTGGAACGAGCTGGAAGTCACATATGAAGGTACTGGAAAGGTGAAGCAATCAAAAGTCAACCAACTCATGAGAGAATATGAGTTATTTGAAATGCTTGATAAAGAATCTATTTCAGATATGAACTCTAGATTCACCAAGATAGTTAATGACTTAAAGAGTTTAGGAAAAGACATTGAAGAATCTGATCGAGTGAAGAAGATTGTCAGAAGCTTACCAAGGTCGTGGCAAGCCAAGAAGACTGCTATTGAAGAAGTTCAGGATTTGAGCTATTACTTGTATGATGAGCTCATTGGGTCTCTAATTACTCATGAGATGTCCTTAAAGAATCATGACCTAAGAGAAAGGTCAGAAGGAAAAAGAGTAGTCCTGAAAGCAGAATCTTCTGAAGAATCCTCTGAAGATGAGGAACTGGCTATGCTGACCAGGAAGTTCAAGAAAGCCTTCAGAAAAGGCAGAGGTGGAAACTACAAGAAGCCTTTCAGGAGCTTTGACAAGAAAACTCCTGATTCTGGTGAAAAGTTCAAGAGAGATCCAAACAAGCCTATTGTGTGCTATGGATGTCAGCAACCGGGGCACATTAAGCGTAACTGCCCGGAGCTGAAGAAAGATAAGAAAAAGTTCAAGAACGCTATGCTGGCTGCTTGGTCAGACTCTAAGACCAACAGTGATCCTGAAGAAAAGGAAGAGCAAGCTCAGATTTGTTTTATGGCTATTGATGAGCCAACTTCTGAAGATGTCACAGGAGAAACTTCCGCACCTCCTGAAGCTACATATGACTCTGAGGTAAACAATTCTCACGAACTAGATATCTTTGATTCTCTTGAAGAACTCTATAGTATGTTCAAGTACCTGAAAAGGAAATTGGACAAGAGTGAGGCTGACAAGTTTCTTAGGTTTACTCAAGTTTATTCTGACATGAAAGTGTTAGAAGAGAAGCTATGTAAACAGTTGAGCACTCCTGCTGATGGCTCTAAAGCCAAAGGAAAGGAAAAGCTGCCTCTGGGAAGTGATAAACCCCAGAAGAAGAAGAAACATGTCACTCCCTCTCTTCTGAAAGAGATAGCTTCTCCTCCTGATGTTGGTACCTCTGAGAGTGCTGCTGTAGCCTCTGAAGATGTTGAACCTTCTCAGAAGAAGAAGAAATCTCCCAAGAAGCAAAGGGAAAGATCCAAGAACCCTCCCTTTTGCAAGCTTTGCAAGAGTGATGGTCACTGGTTGAAGGATTGCAAGTATCACATTAAAAACCTCTTGCAATCTGAGATATCATTAAAACCTGCTGAAGAGAAATCTAACAATGAAGAACCCAATAAGGATTGGGTACCTCTCACTAATTGATTGTGTTGCAGGTGGCTCTGAGTGCTCCATCAATGTCAAAGCTATGGTACATTGACAGTGGGTGCTCAAGGCATATGACAGGTGATGAAAAAGCATTCATCACATTTGATCCTAAAAGAGGTGGAAAAGTCAGCTTTGGAGATGCTCAAAAAGGAAGGATACTTGGTTCTGGATCCATAGGAACTAATCCTCCGATCGAAGATGTCTCCCTAGTCAGAGGCCTGAAGTTCAATCTCCTGAGTGTTGCACAACTGTGTGATAAAGGTAGAGATGTTGTCTTCAACTCCTTTGGATGTAAAATCTTGGACAGTAAGTCAAGGGAAGTTATTCTAACTGCTCCTAGAGTTGAAAATGTTTTCATGCTGAACCTTGAGAATCTTTGCAAAAATATATGCTTGATGTCCAAAGAGGATACCTCCTGGCTCTGGCATAGAAGACTTGCTCATGTGAGCATGGATCTTCTGGCCAAAGTAGCTAGAAATCAATTGGTTGAGGGTCTGCCTGAAATTAGTTTTAAAAAGAATCATTTATGCAATGCTTGTCAATCTGGTAAACAATCCAGAAGCTCTTTTAAAACTAAGAAAGTCATTTCAACTAAAAGACCTTTGGAATTACTTCATATGGATCTTTTTGGCCCTGTTCAACCAATGAGCATGGGTGGAAAGAAGTATGCCTTTGTCATAGTAGATGACTATTCAAGATTCACTTGGGTCATCTTGCTGTCTAGCAAAGATGAGTCACTTGGATGTTCCTCAGTTCTGATAAAGAAACTTGAGAATGAAAGGAATGAAAATGTTGTTCATATCAGAAGTGATTCAAAAACTTTATGTTTGAAGAATTCTGTGAAACCAAGGGAATTGATCATAACTTTTCTGCTCCCAGAACTCCTCAACAAAATGGGGTAGTTGAAAGGAAGAATAGAACTCTGGTTGAGATTGCCAGAACTATGATCAATGAAAGAAGGCTTCCAAAGTATTTTTGGGGAGAAGCTGTCAACACAGCTTGCTATGTTCTGAACAGAGTGCTAATCAGAAGCATTCTGAACAAGACCCCTTATGAACTCTGGAAAGGTCGAAAGCCTAAAATAGGTTATTTCATAACCTTTGGTTGTAAGTGTTATGTTTTGAACACAAAAGAATATCTTTCAAAATTTGATTCAAAGGTAGATGAGGCCATTTTTCTTGGTTACTCAACACATAGTAAAGCATATAGGGTTTTTAATAAGAGGACTCAAACTTTAGATGAATATGTTCATGTACAGTTTGATGAGACTAACCCTGCAGATAGTAGAGCTCCTGATGAACATGTAGTTCAAGCTCCTGAAGTTACATCTCCTGGTGTAGTAGAAGATGTTTCTCCCAGAGCTGCTGAAGTTATTCCTCCTGTTGCTGAACAAGCGCAAGAAGAGAATCCTACTCCAGAAGTCAACTTCCTTCCAGAAGATGCTCCTATATATGATTCAACAAATGATGAACAAGTTTCAGAAGACTCATTGGATGTACCAAGAGAAGTTAGAGCTCATAGGAATCATTCCTTAGAGAACATAATTGACTCTGTTCATAATCCTATCATGACCAGAGCTCAGCTCAGAAGATACATGGGGAATGTGGCTTTTGTGTCACTTCTGGAACCCAAAGACTTCTATGAAGCTGCAGATGATGATTCCTGGTTAATGGCAATGCAAGAAGAACTTGACCAGTTCAAAAGGTCAGAAGTTTGGACTTTGGTTCCCAGACCTAACAACAAGAAGGTTGTTGGTACTAGATGGGTTCTGAAAAACAAGCTTGATGAATTTGGAAATGTTGTGAGGAACAAGGCAAGACTTGTTGCTCAAGGTTACAGTCAGCAAGAAGGCATAGATTATGGTGAAACTTTTGCTCCTGTTGCAAGATTAGAAGCCATTAGAATCTTATGTGCTTTTGCATCATACAAAGGTTTTAAGCTCTTTCAAATGGATGTGAAAAGTGCATTCTTGAATGGGTACATTGATGAGGAAGTTTATGTGTCTCAACCTCCTGGTTTTGAAGATCCTAAGTTTCCTGATAATGTGTACAAGCTGAAGAAAGCCTTGTATGGACTGAAACAAGCTCCCAGAGCTTGGTATGAGAGACTGACAAAGTTCCTTCTGTCTAAGGGATTTGTCAGAGGCTGTGTTGATACAACTCTGTTCACTCTGAAGAAGAACAAGGATATCCATTAATAGCTCAGGTATATGTTGATGATATTATATTTGGTGCTACTAATGAATCTTTGTGCAGAGAGTTCAGTGACCACATGAAGGCTGAGTTTGAAATGTCTATGATGGGAGAATTAACCTTCTTCTAAGGACTTCAGATCAAGCAAAGTAATGATGGTGTGTTTATCAATCAAGCCAAGTACACTAGAGAAGTGCTGAAGAAATTTGGCATGATGGACTCTAATGCTGTTGATATCCCAATGGATGTCAGCAAAGACATTGATGATGAAGAGAAAGCTGGTAAACCTGTAGATATAAAAACCTACAGAGGTATGATTGGTTCTCTTTTATACCTAACAGCCAGCAGGCCAGATATACATTTTGCTATGTGTTTTTGTGCTAGATATCAGTCTAAACCTAGAGAGATTCATGATGTTGCTGTCAAAAGGATTCTCAGATATCTTAAAGGCACACCAGAAGCTGGTTTGTGGTATCCCTGTAGTTCTGATTTTACTCCTATAGGATACACATACTCTGACTATGGTAGAGATAAATTGAAAAGGGTCAGCACTTCTGGTGGTTGTCATTTTCTGGGGGAGTGCCTAGTCTCCTGGCATAGCAAGAAGCAAACCTCTGTGGCTCTCTCAACTGCTGAAGCTGAGTATGTTGCTGCTGGAAGTTGTGTTTCTCAGATGCTCTGGATTAAGCAACAAATTGCTGATTATGGAGTCATCCCTGGAATAATTACAATCTACTGTGATAACAAGAGTGCAATTGATCTTTCAAAGACTCCTATTCAGCACAACAGGATGAAGCATGTACATATTAGGCATCACTTTCTGAGAGATCATGTTCTGAAGAAGGATATTATCATTACTCATGTTCCCTCTGAAGAGAATCTTGCTGACATGTTTACTAAGCCTCTGGCTGGTATCTCTTTCAGCAGCTTGCGAGAAGGCATTGGTATGACTTATCCACTTCAGTAATTTAGTTTAATTATATCTGTTTATCTTAAGTGATTAATCGTTTAAGATGATTAAAGTGTTAATTAAGTCTAATCATGATTTGACATTTAAGCATGCGTTATCTACTTCATTTTACGGCGTTGTTCTGTGGTTAACGGTTATCTGTTCCCTTTTAAACGGTGTGTATTTACTTTTTGAATTGGAACGGTTTATTCGTTTGGGTATAAATAGAGGTTTTCCATACTTAGAAGTTTTTTACTTTCATTTTCACTGCTATTAGAATTGCCATAGATTCTCTGTGTTTTCTTTCTCCCGAAATTCTTAACCTAATTTCCTATTTCTTACAATGGCTCAAGAAATCACTGTCACTCACATCTTTACCGCTGAAACTAAGAAGAAAGTTAGCGAATCTAGGGTATTCACTTCTAGGTTCCTAGATGACGAAGTAAAATCCACTGAACCTATCTCCAAATGGCTAAGTGCTCAAAACTGGAATTCATTCGTTTCTCTTGATGAATTTATCTACCCTAAGTTAGTCACCGAATTCTATAAGAACCTCCATTTTTATTCTAATGAGGAGGATGTGCTTCACTCGGTTATCGGAGAAGTTGAGATTGAGGTCAACAGGGCTTCTATTTCTCAAGCAATTGGTATTGATGATGAAGGAATCATCATTGGTGATGATGGATCAGCTAATGGGTTTTCAGAAGCTAATTGGGCCAGACCAGATCTTAGTGCCAAGGAAACTTATGCCACTTGGCTCACTCAGCACCAGAGGTGGGCACATTACCTAACAACAAATGTGTTCCTTCCGAAGGCTGGAGGAGTTAATGGTGTTTCCAATCGGGAAAGGGTGTTTATGTGGCACCTGGTCAATCAGAAGAAAATCAATCTCCCTGCCATGTTGATAAGGCAGATGAAGAATGTCACTACTGTAAGTGCCCTGGCTTATGGTTCCCTCCTGACGAGGCTGTTTGAAGCTGCCTCTGTGGTTGTGTCAGGAGATGGTGTAACAAGCTGGAGTACGGTTCTGAAGATGCATTGTAGTTATAAAAGATTATCGATCCCACAGGGAACAAAACATTGTTAACACGCAGTATCTTACTTAGCCGAATTACAGATTCGTTTTCTCTTAAGTCTATAGTTAATTCAATTATCAAATTGGGTTTGAATTCTAATCTAAACTAAGCTACAAAAAATAGACTAACTAAGTTAATATCTAATGTACCAATAAAGATGCGACTTTGAACACAATTATCTAAGGAGGTATTCAAACGGTTAAATCAAAGCGTTTCCTCTAAGATAGTAATCAACCTAAATCTAATTGTTACATTCAGAGTTAGAAACTTAAGCGAAATCAATTCTTAAACCAACTAGTCAAGTTAAAGCACGAGTTAGAGTAAAAACCAAGTTTACTTGAGTCGATTACCAATGTTTATCTAATTCGATTCCCAAATCTCTTTACGTCAATCGAACTTAGATAAACGCCACAATTAAATACTAAAAGAGTCTTCTTTGGAAGCAAACTTAAAATAGAAATCATGTGAAGCATAACAGAAATCATTCATTGATATACGATTCAAATTCAATACATAAATAACCGAGTTCAACAAGAACGATACAATTGAAAATGCAAAGCAAAGAAGGGGTCGGGGTTGTGAATCCTTTTACTCTTTCTTGGAGGTTCGTCAATCCTCAAGTCGCTATCGCTTGCACCTTCTCGTCGTTTCTCTACGATAAGTTATCCTTTCGGATCAACTTTGATACACTTAATAAAAACTAAGATAAACTACTTGAAATAGAATAGATTTGTATGTCAAAATATTCTCATATGTTCAACAACTACTTAAATGATGATACAAGCCTTCTATTTATAATTCTCCAAGAGGTGTGTTATGGAGAGTTGCAATCTTTGGTGAAGGGATGTTTCTATCCTCAAGAAGTGTTGTCTTTATCCATAATGAAATGTTGCTTCTATCCATAAGTGAAGGGACACAAAGCTTGGGAGAAATTCGGATGAGTTGCCAAGATAAAGCGAAAGAATGCAATGGTTCGGAGGTGGGAATTACCCAGGTCGCGCCCGCAATTCCAGGAGTCGCGCCTGCAAGCAGACCCAGGCAATCTCGCGCCCGCAAGTCCTAAGCTCGCGCCCGCAACTGGTGGCAGTCATCCAACAAAGCTCTCTTTGCTCGTTTTCAACCTCGTTTATGCTCCAAATCATTCTGAATCGCCAAGGATCAAGTCCTAACACACAAATAGGCAAACAAGAAGTAATAACATCCTAAAGTAATAATAAAACAAGTAAAACATGAAAAAACAATGATAAACAAATATGAAATGCATGCTAAAAACACGTAAAGAACGGACTTATCATGCATTCCTTCAGGAACCTTAACTTTGGTGTGACTCCAAAGAAGAATGAGAAGGGCTCCTCTGTGAGTATTGCTCAGAAGGTGATTGTGGATGATTCAGCACAGAAAGGTAAGAAAGCTGCCAGAAAGGGCAAAGGAAAGAAAGGATCCAGCAGAGTGGTCCTAACTGTAGAAAAGGTGGTTGTCTCAGAACCTATTCCCACTATGGTTCAAACAACAATCAGTGTTGAACCTTCTGGCAAGATTGTTGCTGAGAAACCAAAGGATGCTGCTGAGATAGCAGATCAGGATGCTGAGGACGCATGCCTTGATGAAAGAGAAAAGGCTGCTGAAGCTGAAAAGGTTGCAAGAGTTGTGGCTCTTGCTGAAGAGAAAAGGCTGAGAAAAGAAGCAGAAGATAAGTTAGCAGCTGAGAGAGAAATTGCTGCAAAGGCTAAGGCCGATGCTAGAATTATTGCATGTGCTGCTGAACTTGAAAATGTGGAGTTCTCAAAGGATGTTGAGGCTTCAGAAGAAGGAGAGGACCTTGAGAATATCTCTCTCTCCACTCGGATCAGGACGAAGGCTGTAGCAAATAGAAGGTTTCTGAGGAAAAAGGACTTCTATGTTGCTTCCAGTGCTGAGTTAAAGGATTTTGTTTCTGAGGAACAGAAAGTTGTTGATGATGAAGACATGTTGGAGATGTCTGCTGAAGAGGATGTTGATGCTCCTCTTGTTGAAGAGCTATCAGAGGAGAGTGAACCAGAAGTTGATGAGGTTCTTCAGGATGCACAACAGTTTGTGGAGAATGTTGATAATGACAACTTTATTGACAACATTCTTCTAGGCCAAGGAAGAAACCCTGGTGATAGGGATGCCTCTGAAACGCTGATCAGAATGGCTCATGTGTTTGCTGAGCCCATTTCTATGTTTGATCCTAACTCTTCTGACCAGGTTATCTCATCTCCCACTCATACTCCTCATCCATCTCCCTCACTACCTTCTGTCACAGAAGTGAGTGAATCTCATACTTCCATTCCCCTTACAACTTCAACCTCTGAGGTTGTACCTCCTCCATCTACTCTTCCGTCTGGATCCTATTCAGAAGTGAATTTGTCCTTTGGACCCATTTTCACAGACTCCATTTCTACTTCTACTTCTTCCTCACTATCATCTTCCTCTGTAATTCCATCAATTGGATTTACTGCTCCCTCCTTTTCACTACCATCCACTTTACCATCTATTTCTCCTACTCTACCTTCTTCGTCCACACATACAATCCCTTCCACAAACACATCTATCCCTCCTCCTTCAACCTCTGGACATGCACCTCCTGTGTGTGATCCCTTAACTACCTCCTCCACCACTTCCTGTTTTGCTGGGTTGTCATCCAACTATGACTTCCTACGCAACTTCCAGGAACGAGATAACTTGGAGAGAAATTTTGGTCCTTTTGGTTTCATGGGCAGAGCTTCTGGTGTATCCGAAGCTGGTGGTGTTCCCAGTGTTGAAGAGTTGAGAAGAATGAGTCAGAGTGGCTCTGATGAATTGCTGAATAGATTTGCTGGTGTGGGGCAAAGGCATTTTGCTGCTGACATGTTTGCTCAGGGCATTGTGCTGCAAGAAATTCAATCCTTGAAAGCTCAGAACCTGCAGCTCATGACTATGCTTCAAATGCAGGATCCTTCTGTCTACACACGCAATCTTTCTACACTTCATCTGGCTACATATGATGAGCTGTATAAATTGAGAGAATTAGCTCTGAATCTTCCTACCTTGGACAATATTGCTCTTGCTTCTTCTCTGAAAGTCAATGAGAATTTGGGGATTTTGACAGAAGAAGTCAAGGAAGCAAACGAGCATTATGAGGGTCATGAGAAGATGCTCCCAAGTAAGATTGATGACCTGCAAAGTACTGCCAACCATATTCTGAGAGAAGTGAAATCTTCTGCTCAAGGTTCATCATCTTCAGGGGCTGCAAAGATTGTATATGACATCACTCCTGATCTCAACAATCGTCTCTCTAGCATTGAGTCTGCTGTAACTGCTCAGAGCGCCCAGATTGCTGAGCTTACTGAACTTCTGAAGGTTATGCACACTCAAGCACGTGAACAAGACAAGGCTCTTCACAATTGCTATAGGTTTGTTCGAGGACAGACTTATATTCAGAATGAGCATCTCACTGCTGTTGTGTATGCTAACAATCGGTTAATCAAGCTCCTTCTGGAAGATGTTCACAGGCAACGACCTTTGTCTGGACAGACTTATGACCACTTGCACACCATTGATGCTGATTTCAGAAAGCGTATGGATTTGGTCAACTCTGTAAGACCTACTATTCAGCAATATCAAACTGCACTGAAAGTTCAGCAAAAATTGGACTCTCAAGGTGCTTTGGGTATTCCTGTTGGTTCTGCTCAAACGGGGGAGAAGTCTGCTCAGCAGAGTGGTCAGACGATGAAGAGACCGAGTGCTGCTAAAGGATCTAGTGGTGTTCCTCCTCCTCAGAAGAAATCTAGGAACTTGTACTCTCATTAGGACTTAAGCTTCTTAGCTAGGTTCTGGGTTGGGTAGTGTTGTCTTAGGACTTTATATGCTCTTCTGATGATTATCTTGTTTGTTGTTTCTTCTGACGATTTTATACACTGAATCTTTCTTATACTCTCTTGTGTCTCTGATTACTTACTTTACTTATGTTTCTTTTTGACTTAGTAAATTATACTTCACTAAAATCTAACAACTTGATCTTAAGCCATTTTTTAAAGTTTAAACAGATTGCTGAAGTTCACCATTTACACTAAAATGGGGGAGTTAATTTACTCAGAAGTTATGAAACATATGTATCAGGAAGTTATTTTCTAAAACTTATATTTTCTTTTACCTTCTGACCACGGTTTGTCCATAACCAAAATGGGGGAGAATGATGAACCCTAAGTGCTTTGATTATGTCCAAACGTTTCAGAAGATGAAAACTTAACATTCTCTTACATATTGTTTTTTGTTGACTAATATTTTTTCTACTTAGTCTATGTGTAAGTTACTCAGCAGGTGCTAAATGAAGAATTTCTAGATTGCCTGAAGTACTCAGAAGTCTCGATTGCTGAAGACAGAGTTTCATTATTTCAGAAGCTGGATGCTCCGCTCTGAAGCTATTGAAGTCTGTTGAATCTCTCCTCAGAGGTCCATTGCAATCAGAAGTTCATCTACCAATTTGATCAGAAGCTTAGTCACGGGTTCTGGATAGCATTTATTGCTCTGACAAGTGCATTTAATGCAAGGCGCCAAAAGTTCAAAAAGCTGTTTTGATGGAGCGCGCTTGTCTACTCAAAGTGAAACCAGAATTTCCTTGTCTACCCTTTGTTGATCTTATTGAGGAATGTTTCCGGTCAACCTTATCTTCAATTTCAAATCACTTACCAGATTTGGTTAAAGAACAAGGATAACGGAATCAAAGTGTTTGAAGACCGTTTGAAGACTTGACAAATTAACGGCTACTACAACTGATGTCATCTCTGTTGAAGATTCAAACTTCCCAACGGTCATCCTCATTCACTATAAATAGTAGCCAAGCTCCAATGCATCATGTACGCGTGATAATCGAGCAAAAATCTCAACGCACTGTTTGAAGCAAAAACAAAGCACACTTCCCATTTTCATATCTTTCTTAGCATAGCTTAAGTTTAAGTGAGAGAGTGAAGAAAAACAAGTTCATAATAGGAATCTTGTAAACTGATATCGTTTGTGATATTCAGTTAGATTTTGAGAGAAATCTAGTTGAGATTAGAGTTGGGTGAGAATTCCAGAAAACAGAGTATTGTTGTTCTGGTGGAAATCCTTTAACTCTTTTTAGGCTAGTCAGAACTAAGTGAGAAATTAGCTTAAGTTCTGTTGATGTAAAGGAGCTTCTGAACTTGCCATAAAAGTTCTGAATAGTAGATTTATAAAATCTCTGTAGGCTGCGACCTCAGGGGACAAGACGTAGTCACAGGACTTCTGTGGCGAACTTCGATAAATCGAATTGTTCAATCAGGATCTCCTGAACTTCTTTCTCCCTCTTATACTTGTTATTTTTGCTTCTATGTACTTGCTTATATTTAGTGCTGAAACAGATTTTCTCTAAATATCATTGTCTTTGTTCAGAAGACTGTCCAGAAGTTGTCTAATCAGAACTTCTGTTGCTGAAAACAGTCTAACTGTGTTTAGGCAGAATTTCCCTCAGAAGCAACTTCTGTAAGCTTGCTTCTGACTCTCAGGAAATTTGACTCTGAAAATTAAGTTTCCCGAAAAACTTAGAAATTTTCAGTTTTCAACTTTGACACCTATTCACCCCCCTCTAGGTGATTCTGTTCTTCATAGGGCCAACATTATTTACCATCTGATTAGAGTTTAACCCATAATCTAATGGTGGACAAAACAAAGTAATGATTACTTTGTGAAAAACAAAGTAACCAGAGAATTTTCTTAAACTAAATACCTATATTTTTTATTTAATATGTGTTTGAAATTTTTATTAGTGCGTGTTCTTTTTTTTCTTTTTCATTTCATTGTACTTTTAACCATCATAAAAAAAATTTAATAAAAAAAATAAGGGTTGTTCTGAAGTTTTCATAACACTGATAATTTTAAGAATTTGTTTTTTTGGTTTAATTTTAAAAAATTTCATTTCAGTTCAGCCAAATTTTGTTCAATAAAATTCATCAAAATCCCTTCTTCATATAGTATAATTCAACCAATTCCACCAATTCAGTTCAACAAATTCATTTCAGTTTAATTCAGTTTCATTTAAATTTATTCAGTTCAATTCAGGCATAATGTACATAGCCTATAATTGCTAAAAATGTGTCAATTAAGGATAGAAAACTTATATTAATAACTAATTATATTAGTAGCATATTAAAAGACATACTTAGGTAATCTAAGACTCTATTCTTTAGGGCTGCATTGTTTTGAACTGAAATAAACTAAACTAAATGAAACAAAATAGAACTGGAATATGAATTTGCAAAATAATATTAGTAGAATTTGTAGAATTCGACTGAATGAAGATTTTGTGGTTCTTTTTTTGCAATAGATTTCTATTCATTGTAGCTCCATTTCACTAGTTTGTATCTTAGTTTTATATTGACCCTTTAAAATAACTGCAGTCTCAACATGGATTAAATGATAAATAATTAATATTTAATGAGGTTCACACATTTCACCATTTTAAAGGATGAGGGACAATTTAATCCAAATGAACCATTTGACTTTGTTCAAAAACTGTATATCCAAAAAAGATATCACCTTCTTTTTGTGATTTCTAGATAATTATTTCGTCATTTTTTTATACTGTACCTAAATGATTTGATTATGGAATTATTAATAGATTTTCAAATGTTGTGAGAGTATTATATATAGATGTATGAAATAAAGCACATCAGTCAGTAATGTTGTAATAATATATATTTATTTAATTATTTCTTACAATCCAGAAATATAAAAACCCAAATAAAAATGCAGAATTAAATATGAGCAAATAAAAAATAAAATTGTTAATCAACAATATCACAAGTTCATTGGGGATTTTGGAGTAGTTTCATCTATCCAGCATCCTATTACTTATTTCACTCTATTTGATTTAATTACTTGATTTAATATATGATTTTTATAATATAGTTTTTATATATATACATGCTTTAATAATATACTATATATATATATATTTGTATTTGTGACAAAGTAACTTAATTATATACTTTATATGCTAAGAAAATAATTAACTCTAGAAATGCTTAAATAAGAATTAATATTTCATCTAGAGTTAATTTAATTAAAGTATATGATTAAATAAGAGTGTATGCATGTCATGATCACATCTTTTATGGCTTAAATATCACATGATGTTGGGTATTTTCCGCAAGTGTACGGAATCACTCAAGTAGTAATATTAAGATCGAACCCACAGAGAACGGTAAATGTATAAACTAATAAATCTTTATAATACTTTGTTCGTTTTCTCTTGAAAAGTAGTAAATGCGATATTTGAGATTTTGATTATTAAACTAAGTACTTTAAACATAAAATAAACTAACTGAAATCCTAATCCGATACTTTTACCAACGTTCTTTATCCACGCAAGTCAACAATTCATTTAAGCACGATGAACATTTTAACAATTTACTCATACTATTCAACCAATTCTAGAACACAATTAAACACGATCTTTCGATACTTACGTTTAATTGTCCTTAAGTGAATAAACTTAACAAGACTACTGGACCTATCCTAGACAATCTTAATTAGATTAATGAACATCACGTAAGTTAGATTGATTACGACTTACTAACTGGACCTATCCTAGATTAATAAAGCGTAAGCGATGAATACTCTATTGATTTTACTTGATAGAAACAAAGTAAATATATCAAGCAATAAGATTTGAACATTCAAACACATGAACATATATGAATATAACTTTTATTATAAGTATTCCAATTGTCAAACATTCATAGAAATTACAACGGAAATTCAGAGAAATTAAGAACTGTAATCGATAAAGGGAAAGAGGGTTGTCAATCCTTTTTACTCTTGATTGTGAGGTTTGTCAATCCTCGGGGCGTTCTTGCTCGTCTTCTCCTCGATGAATCGATGAAATAGTCTATCTCTCGATAAGTACTTCAATGCTATGGAAATCGGAACGAAGGACGTAAAGTATGGATGTAGAACTTCGAACTTCAACTAAAATACAATTCTTTCTTGATTGATATTCTCTATCTCGGATCTCCTTTCTTTCGCTGGAGAATGACGTATGTATAGCCAAAAACTCAAGGATTACATAGCTTGACGGAAGGACAAAGCTATTGGGTGATTCGGGGCGTCGATTGGGTGATAAAATACAACTTTCGGACGAAGGAGCATGTTGGTCGAAGTGTCACTCGATCGAGTGAGCTTTTCACTCGATCGAGTGAGCCATTCATGGCAAACAGAACGCCTCACTCGATCGAGTGAAAGATCCACTCGATCGAGTGAGCCATTCAGTTTGTCAAGAATAGGCCACTCGATCGAGTGGAATATTGGCTCGATCGAGTGCCCCATAAAGAAAAGGCCACTCGATCGAGTTTGATGAGTTCCTCGATCGAGTTTGACGTTGAACCCTGTTTTAACCATTTTGTGCTCCGAATTTGGAAACACTTAAAACATGAAATGTTTTTGTCTATGTGTTAGCTTTTTAACGCAACTTGAAACGCCCAAAAATACGTTCGTATGAGGGAGTTATGGCCGAAATACTGCAAGGTGTCAAAACTGCCTCGTTTGCTCGAGTAGAACCCAATTTAAGCACCAAATCAACACGATTTCACCAAACTTGATCCCTACACATGAAAACACAAATACAAAGGTAAAGTTGCTCCTAACCTATGTAAATCTAAGCTAAATGGATCAGTTTCGTGTGAAAATATCGATTAATAGCCTTGAATAATAAGTACATTTTGGACTTATCAAGTTCCCACACTTTATCTTTTGCTTGTCCTCAAGCAAATTGTAAGGTAAAACTTTTAAGAATCTTCTATCGACTTCCCAAGAGAGTGATTATGTTAACCTAACCTTAAATAGAAATCAATTAACTTCGATCAAGCAAACCTGAATCGTGAAAGTTAATATGTGTTCATAATGAAGCCATACGATTATAGAACCTTTACGACTATCATCCATTCTTGACGTATTTTATATAAGGCTCTCAGGACAAAGTAAGCACGCATGTTATGATTCTTATTGTCTCAAAGTATATCTAGGTATCTTTATTTTCTTCTTGCGTAATTTTGTCAAGTAAATCTTCCCTAGTCACGTCCTTGATAAAGGTGGTCGAGACCGTGACTTATGAGTTAAATTACCGACTTGTGAACCATGCTTTCCACTTAAGAGGTCACGTCCTTGACATGGGTGGACTAGACCGTGACATTAAGCTTCAATTATGTCATTAATTTATACCTCTAGACTCTATTTCAACGTTCCTTTCATACTTCGCTCGAGCCATGAGTGGACTCAAACGTAGCCAAAAGTACGTAACTTGACACTTCCTAAAGCATTTGAGCAAGAAAATTTTAGATACCCTCAACCTATATTAACTTTGAATCAACATGTATTATGGCTATAGTTTCCCTATTCACCTCATTTTTATTTAATCTCGAAATGGATTTCAAGTAAAGATATTTGCATACCTTTTAGATAATATGACGTTCCATATGAGATTGCATAAAAACCTTGGTTTGAACATAAAGAAAAGAACATAATAAAGATCTTAGTTAGGATTTGAGGATCTTAAACCTTAATTTGGGACATGAGATTTATATCCAACTTGTCATTATCGAAAAGTTTATGCCAAAGGCATGATATTTTAGCAATTTAACATAGGCAATAATATTTTCCTTTTTCTCTCTTTTTGCTTAAAATTTCTTCATTTTGTGAATACCAAATGCAATACACTAAATGGAATGCAAAATTTACAAAACAAACAAACTAAAAGATAATGAAAGGGATAACATACCGACCTTCCCACACTTAGTGGGAACAATGTCCTCATTGTTCGGGAACTAAGAATACGCATAAGAAAAACGATATATAATAAAACAAACAAACAAACAAACAAGAGATAAAGAAAAATAGTTAATCTTCATAAGTCATAACAAGAACTAAAAAGAAAAGAAAAGTACATCACAATAATAAAAATAAAGAAAAAAGAAAACCACAAGGAAACAAACTAAAAGGTAGGAGAACCCGAAGTTTGAGGTGAATCCGGTGATGAGTCGGAAACTTCTTCACCGTTAGCTCGCATCAACCGCCGCAACCGTCCACCGTCCCGCTTTTGTCGCGCTCGGATGGCCTTGATGTCATCTTCCATGTTCTCAATAATGGAAGTAGTAGAGGCATTCTCTTGTATGAGAGAATCTAACTTGCCTTCAAGACGCTGATTGTTCTTCTTCAAACACCCCAAAACTTTCCTCCAACCCGTAACCTCATCTTCATCACTTGAGTCGCCATCATCATCTTCGGGCTAAACCTCAATGTCCAAAGTCTTCTTGCCTTTACTAGCCCCGGAAGAACTAGCACTAAGTGGTTTGTTGAAAAACTTGGCCGTTCTCTTGGAGTAAGGAAGCCATTCATTACGCGTATCAATCAAACGACAACGTTGAAGCAACCACAAATCGAGATTACTATACTCGATATCATCCTTGGTAAGATCCTTTTGATAATCCATTAGAGTACCCTTAGCGGCTTGAATAATACCACCCATGAAATTCACAAAGGGAAGAGCATGAACTTTCTTTAGTGAAATCAAGCGACGGAAAGTACCGAAGATAATCTCAATTGAATCAACTTGGGTCTTATTCACTAGACAATGGAGAACAAACAAGTCGAGTTTATGGATTTTAGACATCTCCGCCCGACCAAACAAAGACAAAGAGAGATACTTATGAAAATAGAGAAGGCTATTGTCTCTAAGCAAAACATTAGGTGAATTGCTAGAATGAAAGTTATCCAAACCGGTCAAAGCAGTCCATACACTTTGATGATCAAAATCCGGAGGCATGGTGACACCGGTCAAAGGGAAACCAAACCAAGCATGCAATTCTTCCCTTCCAAATTCATACTCGACATTAGCATTTCGAAACTTAAATCTATCCTTCCCCGGATTAGCAAAACTCAAAGTAGACCAAAATTCAGCAATATCATGTTTGGTGTGTGTAAAACGCAAATCTACAAATTTTGTCAATCCCAAAGTTTCAACATATCCCTGAACAATCCGCTTTATATATAATTCAATAGTGGTAGGCCAACTAATGTAAACCATAAAAGTAGAAATTACCACACCATTTATGAGTGCAAACCGACTCTTTTCCTCCTCCGAACGAAGGTTGTATGGTTGACGAGAGCGAGAACTTGTTCCCCCGGTTGATGCTTTCTTCTTTGAATCCTTCTTGCCCCCCGCCATTGATTGAAATTCAGAATTGAGAGGAGAAAAGAAGTTGGGAGGTGATGAAAATATGTAGTTGGTGTTAAGAATGAATTAAAGGAGAGAGGGGAAGTGGTTTAAATAGAGGGTTTTTGAATTTGAAAGGGTATGTAAGAGAATCAATGCTTTGGGAAGACAAAAAGGTGACTTTAATTTGAATTCAAATTCAAATTGGAGGGGTGTAGGGTGGCAAAAATTTGGATTTTTAGGGTTTAAGGGAGGTGGCTGGGCTTCACTCGATCGAGTGGCATGTTCACTCGATCGAGTGGGCCATTCTGTAATCACAGAATGCCTCACTCGATCGAGTGGGTTTTCACTCGATCGAGTGGGCTTGTGACCGCACCCCGATTTTTGTTTTCTCCCCCGAAAATCATCCGACTTAACTCCGCGACGTTGCCCAAAGTAAATATGAATGTTTCATGTTAATATTTCATAAAGTAATCTAAGAAAACCTGTGGAAACACTAAAAACAAAAATAAAAATTAAATGTCACAAAGGTAAACCGTAAAGGTTACCCGAAAAAAAAAAATGAAAAACATAATAAAGTAAAAACTCATAAAGTAACACATAAGAGATCGATCGCGTTTTATTTATTGACAACGATGGATCGATTACAAGTTTTATTTGGAATAAAAAGGAAATCACGACAGAACATATTTACAAAAAAACAAACATAAATACAATATACACGTAAATACGCACTCTATATGTAAAATACATTAACATGGTCCTAGATATCTAAGTCCATGAAGCGGGATCCATTTGATGTAGGCTTGGTGAGGATAGATAGAACACGATCCTCAAATGAAAGGAACCGAGCACCTTGGCGAAAAACTCTCTTCACGAGTCCTTCCTTAGCCAAAAATTCATAATCAAGGATGGGAAAGGGTTCCACATCCGTCCATGGTACTTCAATAGATCCTAAACCACCAATTATCAAGCCACAAATGATGTTAACGAATCCCATCTTCTTGTTCTTGGAACGTGAAGCGGCAACTAGTCCATTCATCAAAATCCCACTAGAGTCAATTTCGGTCCCTTGCATAATATCTCCTAGGATTTCCAAATCTTGCTTACGGACCTTATGCCCATTAGTTCGCCCAAAGAACGAATAACACATAAATTTATGAAAATACAAGAGGGCTTCCGGCATGATTAACTTATTGAAAGCAAGTTTCGGAACATAAATTTCTTGCCCGGTGACACTAGACCAAACATCCAAAGCAGTCATATCACGGCTTGGAGGTGCTTCGGGAGTGCGAACCGGGAATCCAAACCAATTATGGAGTTCCGGGTAACCGAAAGTGAACTCCCGTCCATTATGACGGTGACTAAGACGGACACGACGCTTGTCAACAAAACGGACCGTTGAGAAAAACTCGATGATCCAAGCAGCAATAATAGGAAACCTCATAGACACGAACTTAGACCAACACATCTTGTCTAGGAGACGCATAACACGATCCTGAATCCCGAGTTCGGTGTTCAGGAATTCATCCATATACATCATTCCGTAGAAGATGCAATTATTGAAATGCTTGAAGCGGCGACCCTCATTCTCAGAATAAATAGGGAAAGGAGCGCCGTAGCGAGAGGAAATATCCACTCTACGTCTCCTACGCATGCCCCTAGTTATTGGAGCCATAAGCAAAAGACTTAAATTTTTGTGGAGAAATCTAAAATTTAATGAGTTCTAATGTAAACTCGACATGTAAATGATGAATCAATAACACTTAGACTATTTATAGATGTGTAAAAAGTAGTTAAGGGTAGTTAAAATGTGGATAGACACCAATTGGGACGAAGTACAATGCTTGAAATGGCACCTATTCGCGAAAAGGGGCGAAAATAACCAACTCCCTCGTTTTCAGGGAGGGTCACTCGATCGAGTGGATCTCTCACTCGATCGAGTGGGCATTTCTGAAGTTACAGAATTCCTCACTCGATCGAGTGGGGAATGGAATTCCTTCACTCGATCGAGTGAGCCTTTCACTCGATCGAGTGGGCAAGGAATTCCTCCACTCGATCGAGTGAGTCTTTCACTTGATCGAGTGGGCAAGGAATTCCTCGAGACATTTCCCTCTATGGAAATTCCTCGATTCCTATGCGTACCCATACTCTTCCGAACATCTAACGACAATAATTAAAATGCCATATTCATCAAAAATAAAGGAAAAATGAAAAACACAAACGAATAAACGATCTTAACATGGAAAAGCACTAACTATACTAAAAATTACACTACTAGTCTTCATTTCTAAAACTAAGGATATTGGAGAAACGACACATTGACAATGGAGTCCCCTTGTTCGTTGCTCAAATAGATTTTACAACGGTGTCCATTTACCTTGAAACGCTCTCTGGTTTTATTTTCTAATTCTAAAGCTCCACTAGGCATAACATTGGTAACCAAAAATGGTCCAACCCATCTAGATTTAAGTTTTCCCGGAAATAACCTCAAACGTGAGTTAAAGAGCAACACTTTATCTCCGACATTAAAAACTTTCTCTTTCAACTTGGAGTCATGCCATTTCTTAGTCTTTTCCTTATAAAGTTTAGCATTTTCATAAGATAAATGACGTAACTCATCTAATTCATTAAGTTGTAACATCCTCTTCTTACCGGCAAGTTGTAAATCATAGTTTAGAGCTTTTATAGCCCAATATGCTTTGTGTTCAAGCTCAACTGGTAAGTGACATGCCTTGCCATATACAAGGCGATATGGCGTCATACCTATAAGTGTTTTGAACGCGGTTCGATATGCCCATAGTGCGTCATCAAGCTTCATGGACCAATCTTTCCTAGATGAAGACACCGTCTTTTCAAGGATCCATTTCAATTCTCTGTTTGAGATTTCGGCTTGACCATTTGATTGAGGATGGTACGGAGTTGAAACTCGATGATGAACTCCATACTTTTTAACTAACGAATCAAATAACTTATTAATAAAATGCGTACCTCCGTCGCTTACGATTGCACGAGGTACTCCGAACCTCGTAAAAATGGACTTTAAAAATTTAATAACGACTTTAGCATCATTAGACGGGGTAGATATTGCCTCAACCCATTTAGACACGTAGTCGACTGCGACTAATATATAAGTTTGACCACAAGAAAGGGGAAACGGACCCATGAAGTCTATGCCCCAAACATCAAAAAGTTCAACTTCTAACATATTCTTAGTAGGCATTTCATCACGTCTCCCTAAATTTCCCGTCCTTTGACACTTATCGCAATGACTAACAAATTCACGCACATCTTTAAACAAAGTTGGCCAAAAGAATCCACATTAGAGGATTTTTGCGGCCGTTTTGCTAGCCCCATTATGTCCACCATAAGGGCTAGAATGGCAATCATGCATAACATCGTGAAATTCAATATCAGTAACACATCTCCTAAGCATACCATCACCACATATTTTGAAAAGATACGGCTCATCCCACACGTATTGCTTAATGTCTGAAAAGAACTTTTTCTTTTGGTGAAAACTAAGGTCATGGGGGACTAAATTAGCAGCAAGGTAATTAGCAATATCGGCATACCAAGGTATAATCAAATCTTTAACTTGCATGAGTTGTTCATCAGGAAAATCATCATTTATTCCGACGGATTCGCCTATCGGACCGTTCTCGTCTTCTAAGCGAGAAAGATGGTCAGCTACAAGATTTTCTACACCTTTTTTATCTCTAATTTCAATATCAAATTCTTGTAACAACAAAACCCATCGTATCAAACGAGGCTTAGCATCTTTCTTTGCAAACAAGTAACGTAAAGCAGCATGGTCAGTATAAATAATTATCTTTGGTCCTAACAAGTATGAACGAAATTTATCACATGCAAAAACTACCGCCAACATCTCTTTTTCCGTAGTTGTATAATTCAATTGAGCTCCTGACAACGTATGACTAGCATAGTAAATGACATGTAATTTCTTTTCTTTACGTTGCCCTAGCACACAACCAACGGCTAGATCACTAGCATCACACATAATCTCGAAAGGGAGATCCCAATCGGGTTTAGTTATAATTGGTGCGCTTACTAGTGCGGACTTAAGTGTGTTAAATGCATCAACACATTCATCAGAAAATTCAAAGACACAATCTTTGGCAAGCAAATTGGTTAATGGTTTAGCAATAATGGAAAAATCCTTTATAATTCTTCTATAAAAACCAGCATGTCCTAAGAAGGACCTAACTCCTTTTACAGTGGTCGGTCGAGGTAGATTTTCAATAACTGATGTTTTTGCTCTATCGACCTCAATTCCTACATTGGAAATCTTGTGACCTAACACAATTCCTTCATCTACCATGAAGTGACATTTTTCCCAATTTAGGACTAAGTTAGTCTCTTCACATCTAGTTAAAACCTTATCTAGATTATTTAAGCATGCATCAAAGGTATCTCCATATACGGAAAAATCATCCATAAAAACTTCCATGATATCTTCAATATAATCATTAAAAATAGCGGTCATGCATCTCTGAAAAGTAGCTGGAGCATTACACAACCCAAATGGCATACGCCTATAAGCAAAGGTACCGTAAGGACACGTAAATGTGGTCTTGTCTTGGTCATCCGGATATATATAGATTTGGAAAAATCCAGAATATCCGTCAAGAAAACAATAAAAAGCATGTCCAGCGATACGTTCGATCATCTGATCAATGAAAGGTATAGGGAAATGGTCCTTCCTAGTTGCCGTATTTAGCTTCCTATAGTCAATACAAACTCTCCAACCAGTGGTAGTTCGAGTTGGTATTAACTCTCCTCGGTCATTTTGAACTACGGTCATACCACCCTTCTTAGGTACACAATGAATAGGACTAACCCATTCACTGTCAGATATAGGGTAAATAATACCGGCATCAAGCAACTTAGTAATTTCCTTCTTCACTACTTCTTTCATGTTCGGGTTTAACCTTCTTTGTCTATCCGCTTTAGGTTGGTGTCCCTCCTCTAAATGAATACGGTGCATAACGACACTAGGGTTTATTCCCTTAAGGTCTGAAATTTGCCATCCTATGCTCCTAATTCTATTTCTTACAACAACCAGTAATTTCTCTTCTTGGTCTTTGGTAAGCTTGTTTGAGATAATAATTGGAAGAACATCTCCTTCACCTAGGAAAGCATATCGTAAATGATCGGGTAGTTCTTTCAATTCCACAGTTGGTGGTTTCTCAATAGAAGGCGGAATAGGTCCATCCTCACGATTAAGTGGTTCGGGTTGGACTTCTTCGGTCTCCTCTTCAATAATAAGATGTTCGTCATTAGCTTCACTTATCATGTTAACTATACATTCATCAATTAAGTCAATGCGCATGCATTTATCTTCTTCCATAGGATACTTCATTGCTCTATTCATATCAAATTCGATTTTATCCCCACCAATTCTCAACATTATTTTTCCTTCTGAAACGTCTACTAAAGCACGGCATGTGTTCATAAAAGGTCTCCCTAATATTAAAGGGCAATTCACATCATAAACGAAATCAAGAATAACAAAATCAGTAGGAAAAATAAATTTATCCACTTTAACAAGCACATCTTCAATAATTCCGTAAGGCTTCTTAATAGTTTGATCCGCAAGCTGCAAAACCATACTAGTACGCTTAATATCCTCTTCTAGACTCAATTTCTTGAAAATAGACAAGGGCATCAAATTAATGCTAGCTCCTAGATCACATAAACAATTTGGAAACGTAACATCTCCTAATTTACAAGGTATAGTGAAACAGCCAGGATCTTTCAATTTAGTAGGCATTTGACTTGTAACAATAGAACTACAATCTTCTGTTAATACAACTGATGAAATCCCCTCCCAACTAATTTTCTTAGAGAGCAAGTCTTTAAGAAATTTATTATAGTTAGGGATTTGAGTCATAGCGTCAAAGAAAGTTAAATTTATATGCAAATTCTTCAGCTTATCAATAAAAGAAGAGAGTTGCTTATCATAGTTCTTAATGCGATTCCGTGGAGGAAAATGAGCTTTCGGTTGATACTCTTTCGAAACGGATTCATTTGGAAGATTTTCTTTTGGGGAGTTCTCTTTCTTCGTAGAGTCAGAATTTGTAGCAGAAACAACTTCATCTCGAGCACGAGCAACTTCCTTGATCACGTTTTCATCCTGCAAAATATTAGAAACAAAACTAGGCATACTAGGACCATCATATCTCGTTCCTGATCTAAGGGTAATGGCCTTCACTTGTTCTTTAGGATTACTTTCAGTATTACTTGGAAGGTCTCCTAATTGACGGGACGGAATAGACTTGGCTAGTTGGCCTATTTGT
The DNA here is from genome assembly GCA_028411795.1 of Euphorbia peplus. Lineage (NCBI taxonomy): Eukaryota > Viridiplantae > Streptophyta > Magnoliopsida > Malpighiales > Euphorbiaceae > Euphorbia > Euphorbia peplus. Next base: position 21,598,573 of record CP110840.1, read on the forward strand.
ACTTCTAGATTATGAATAGACGATGAGTGATTCTTGAGTAATTGATCGAATTTTGTTTCGATCCTTTTGAAATTTTCGTCTTGGTTGGAAATCTTGCCACCAATTCCATCGATGAATTTATCAATCTTTGATGACAATTCGCTCAAAGGACTATGTTGATTTCTAGGTTGAGATTGATTATTAGACTGGTATTGAGCATTACTAGAAGTAGGGCGGTCTTGGTTAGAATTTACATTATCTCTCCAACCAAAATTTGGATGATTTCTCCATCCGGGATTGTAAGTGCTCGAATATGGGTTGTTTCGAGTTTGTCCTTGAACATAACTCACATCCTCCACGTTCGGGCGTTCACAATCTTATGGACGAGGTGTTCGAATTTCTTCCTGCAATTGGTCAATTTTGTTAGACAATTTAGAGAATTGTGCCTCAATTTTAGTTAAGGGATCCAGCTCTATAATACCCTTACAAGACGCGGAAGAAGATTGTGGCGAACTATTAGCATTTCTCATAGTAACGTGTGCCCTTTCCACAGGCCACATGCAACTATTTGCCGCCATCTCTTCGAATAATTCAAAAGCCTCGGCTGAATTTTTCTTCATAAAACATTCACCCGACATAGCATCAATTTGACTCCTAGTATTATGACTAACTCCATTATAAAAAGTTTGCATTAAAAGTTCATTAGCCAAATTCTGATGAGGGCACGCTCTTTGAAGTTCTTTGTACCTCTCCCATGCCTCATAAACAGTCTCAGTCTCATGCTTCGTAAAAGATGTAATCTCTTTAATGATTTTAGCGGTTTTGGCCAAAGGAAAATATTTTGATAAAAATGCGCGTGCCAAAGCATCCCATGTAGTGATTGAATTTGCCGGAAGCGAATTCAACCATGCTTTCGCTTTGTCTTTTAACGTAAACGGAAAAAGACGAAGCCTTATTGCTTCTAGTGACACATTATGTATTTTAAAAGTATCACACAACTCAAGAAAAGTACTCAAGTGTGTGGTTGGATTTTCACTAGGCATTCCAAAAAATTGAACATTATTTTGAATCATTTGCAACAAAGCGGGTTTTGATTTCAAAATGATCTGCGTTGATTTGTGGTCTACGCACACCATCTGTTAGTCCATCATACCCCGGTGCAGCATAATCCATAAGCCTTTGTGCAGCCATATTTTCAATTTCTAAATCAATAACAAAGTCAATTTTTGAAGGTGATCCTTTATTCTTCTTATCTTTCTTCTTCTTCTTTAATTTCTTCTCAAAGTCAGGATCGTACGGCGGATGATTGCTGTTTGAACTTCTAGTATCACGCATGAACTCCCACGCCTGCAAAACACAAAGATGAAAAGAAATCAATCTACATTTCAAAATTCGGAACAAAAATATAATAAAGTAAAAATTTTATAACACTTATGCCATTCCCCGGCAACGGCGCCAAAAACTTGTTGGATATTTTCCGCAAGTGTACGGAATCACTCAAGTAGTAATATTAAGATCGAACCCACAGAGAACGGTAAATGTATAAACTAATAAATCTTTATAATACTTTGTTCGTTTTCTCTTGAAAAGTAGTAAATGCGATATTTGAGATTTTGATTATTAAACTAAGTACTTTAAACATAAAATAAACTAACTGAAATCCTAATCCGATACTTTTACCAACGTTCTTTATCCACGCAAGTCAACAATTCATTTAAGCACGATGAACATTTTAACAATTTACTCATACTATTCAACCAATTCTAGAACACAATTAAACACGATCTTTCGATACTTACGTTTAATTGTCCTTAAGTGAATAAACTTAACAAGACTACTGGACCTATCCTAGACAATCTTAATTAGATTAATGAACATCACGTAAGTTAGATTGATTACGACTTACTAACTGGACCTATCCTAGATTAATAAAGCGTAAGCGATGAATACTATATTGATTTTACTTGATAGAAACAAAGTAAATATATCAAGCAATAAGATTTGAACATTCAAACACATGAATATATATGAATATAACTTTTATTATAAGTATTCCAATTGTCAAACATTCATAGAAATTACAACGGAAATTCAGAGAAATTAAGAACTGTAATCGATAAAGGGAAAGAGGGTTGTCAATCCTTTTTACTCTTGATCGTGAGGTTTGTCAATCCTCGGGGCGTTCTTGCTCGTCTTCTCCTCGATGAATCGATGAAATAGTCTATCTCTCGATAAGTACTTCAATGCTATGGAAATCAGAACGAAGGACGTAAAGTATGGATGTAGAACTTCGAACTTCAACTAAAATACAATTCTTTCTTGATTGATATTCTCTATCTCGGATCTCCTTTCTTTCGCTGGAGAATGACGTATTTATAGCCAAAAACTCGAGGATTACATAGCTTGACGGAAGGACAAAGCTATTGGGTGATTCGGGGCGTCGATTGGGTGATAAAATACAACTTTCGGACGAAGGAGCACGTTGGTCGAAGTGTCACTCGATCGAGTGAGCTTTTCACTCGATCGAGTGAGCCATTCATGGCAAACAGAACGCCTCACTGGATCGAGTGAAAGATCCACTCGATCGAGTGAGCCATTCTGTTTGTCAAGAATAGGCCACTCGATCGAGTGGAATATTGGCTCGATCGAGTGACCCATAAAGAAAAGGCCACTCGATCGAGTTTGATGAGTTCCTCGATCGAGTTTGACTTTGAACACTGTTTTAACCATTTTTGTGCTCCGAATTTGGAAACACTTAAAACATGAACGTTGTTTGTCTATGTGCTAGATTTCTAACGCAACTTGAAACGCCCAAAAATACGTTCGTATGAGGGAGTTATGGCCGACATACTGCAAGGTGTCAAAACTGCCTCGTTTGCTCGAGTAGAACCCAATTTAAGCACCAAATCAACACGATTTCACCAAACTTGATCTCTACACATGAAAACACAAATACAAAGGTAAAGTTGCCCCTAACCTATGTAAATCTAAGCTAAATGGATCAGTTTCGTGTGAAAATATCGATTAATAGCCTTGAATAATAAGTACATTTTTGACTTATCACATGCCTACATGAATCTAAAATATGTTTTAATGATATTTATGCCACGAGCTAAATAGTTATGCCATGATCAAACACTTATTTTACCCTATGAATTATGGATGTCTATGTGATCAAAATAACATATCTTAACATGCTCTTCATTAAAGTCTTATGATATGAACTTAATATGATTAAAATGTTTATCATAAGCTATGCCATGGTTAAGATACTTGCATACATACAAACTATGTCATGTTGCGATCTATGATATCATCATCTATGTTACGTATGTGATTACCATGTTTATGATGATGAATGCATGTGATAAGAAATTAAATGAACTCATATGATATCCATGCTTAGATGAATGCAAATGATGTAAGTTTATTGGTGATATAAGTTGAGTATAAATGGATGGCTAGGATTCAATCATACATTGTGTCATCATCTTAATCCTATGGCCATAACCATTCGAAATCACCAAAAGGACACATCTCATCAAATCTTCCTACAATCTTCCCATTTCGTATAAGATCTTATCATGGCTTATCATATCTTTTCATTTCCAAATGTAAGAAGATAAGATTACTAAAGAAAGAGTAGGTTTCCTAATGAAAGAGTAGGATTCCTAATGGAAGGTGATAAGGTTCCTAATGTAAGTGAATTTCCTAATGTAAGAAGATAAAGATTTGATGTGACTATATTGTTGGCCCTATCAAGAACAGAATCACCTAGAGGGGGGTGAATAGGTGTCAAAGTTGAAAACTTATATTTCAGAGTCAAATTTCCTCAGAGTCAGAAGCGAGCTTTCAGAAGTAGCTTCTGAGGGAAATTCTGCCTAAACACAGTTTGACTGTTTTCAGCAACAGAAGTTCTGAGTTTGAGAACTTTTGGACAGTCTTCTGAACAAACACAATAATATTTAGAGAAAATCTGTTTCAGCACTAAATTATGAGCAAGTACACAGAAGCAATAATGACAAGTATAAGAGGGAGAAAGAAATTCAGGAGGTCCTGATTGAACAATTCAATTTATCCAAGTTCGCCACAGAAGTCCTGTGACTACGTCTTGTCCCCTGAGGTCGCAGCCTACAGAGATTTTATAAATCCACTATTCAGAACTTTTATGGCAAGTTCAGAAGCTCCTTTACATCAACAAAACTTAAGCTAATTTCTCACTTAGTTCTGACTAGCCTAAAGAGAGTTAAAGGATTTCCACCAAAACAACAACAACTCTGTTTTCTGGATTTCTCACCCAACTCTAATCTCAACTAGATTTCTCTCAAAATCTAACTGAATATCACAAGCGATATCAGTTTACAAGATTCCTAGTATGAACTTGTTTTTCTTCACTCTCTCACTTAAAACTTAAAACTTAAACAAAGCTAAGTAAGATTGAGAATGGAAAGTGTGCTCTGTTTTTGCTTCAAACAGTGCGTTGAGATTTTCGCTTGATTATCACGCGTGGTTGATGTGTTGGAGCTTGGCTACTATTTATAGTGAATGAGGATGACCGTTGAGAAAATTTGAATCTTCACAGAGATGACATCAGTTGTTGTAGCCGTTAATTTGTCAAGTCTTCAAACGATCTTCAAACACTTTGATTCCGTTATCCTTGTTCTTTAACTAAATCCGGTAAGTGATTTGAAATCAAAGATGAGGTTGACTGGAATCATTCTTTAATTGGATCAACAAAGGGTAGACAAGGAAATTCTGGTTTCTCTTGAACAGACAAGTGCGCTCCATCAAAACAGCTTTTTGAACTTTTGGCGCCTTGGATTAAATGCACTTGTTAGAGCATTAAATGCTATCCAGAACCCGTGACTAAGCTTCTGATCAAATTGGTAGATGAACTTCTGATTGCAAAGAGCTTCTGGGAAGAGATTTAACAGACTTCAACAGCTTCAGAGCGGAGCATCCAGCTTCTGATCATTGAGACACTGTCTTCAGCATTCAGACCTTCTGAGTCTTTTAAGGAAATACAGAGATTGTTCATTCAACACCTGCTGAGTAACTTACACATAGACTAAAGAAAAATATTAGTCAACAATAAACTATATGTAAGAGAATATTAAGATTTCATCAACTGAAACGTTTGGACATAATCAAAACACTTAGGGTTCATCATATACATCCTTCTCCAACGGCTACATCTCTCATGAAAGGAGAAGAATTTCGGCTATAAATACTTGGAGAAGAGAAGGTTGAAGGCAAGGAAAACAAACCGAGAATCATAGCTATCAACACGAGATATTCAAGCAAGCTTTGATTATATTTTTCCTTCAACTTTACAACGAGAGTTTGAGTGTTATATTCTTTCATTCAAAGATCATTGTAAAAGATTAAACGGTGGGGTTTAATCTTGGGTTTTACACTAGATCCTTATAAAAGTGTAAGAAAGGTTCTTGCTTAGCCTTGAAAAGCATTTAAGTTCTTAAGCACCTGCAAGCTTATGAGGTTATCACTGAGCCTTGAAAAGTGCCATAAGTTTCTTAGTTGATCTTGAGAAAAACTAAGAGAGAGTTGCTCAAACACTTGGAAGTTTGAGGGAGTGAATACTGGGAGAGGTGTTCAGCTCTAGTAGTGTCTCGGATTGTGAGAACTACTCTACCGGCTTGATTTCTGCCTTTAAAGAAATCATTAGTTTAAAATCTCGAGAGGTGCTCTCGGGGACAGGACTAGGCTCACAAGGAGACCGAACCTGGATAAATGCTCTGCGTCTAATCCTTCTATCCCTACTCTCTTTACTTATTGCTTTTAATCACTTGCTTTGCTTTAAGCTTTTATCTTTAATTGCTTGTGATTAAATCGTGCTAAACTCAATTATTTTCTCTCATCTTTTAATCAACTAAACATTCCGCAAAATCTTTTATAGTTGATTATTTAAATAGGCAAATTATTTTAAAGAGAAAATAATATTTTTTAAAGGCAATAAATCATATTCACCCCCCCCCCCCCCTCTAGTCTTTATATAGTCATAATTTGGGCCAACAATTTGTATCAGAGCCAATCTCTTTGCCTATAAAGAATAACATCTTTAGAGAGATTCAAAATGACTAATAGAGCTATTAACTTTCTAGGGAATATGTCTACACAAATGATTCCTGAGGGACAGTCTACAGTTAAACCGCCCCTATTTTATGGAGTAAACTACTCCTACTAGAAAAATAGGATGAGAAATTTTATTCAGTCTAATGATATTTTCGTGTGGAAAATAATTAAAGACGGATCATCAATTCCCACAAAAATAGTTGATGGCGTAGCAATTTGCAAGACTGAATCTGAATTTAATGACGATGATTGGAAGCAATTACAGTTAAATGCTAAAGCTATTAATATCATACATTGTGCTTTAGATACTAACGAATATCATCGTGTGTTTTAGGGTGTACGAGTGCCAAGGAGATATGGGACAAACTTGAGGTCACATACGAAGGAACTCAAAAGCAGAAGGATCTAAGGGTAAATTTGTATATGCGCGAATATGAGTTATTTAAGATTGAGGTAAATGACACCATTTCAGAAATGAACACGAGGTTTACCACCATCATAAATAATCTAAAAACCCTTGGAAAATCCTTTCAAGATGAGGAGCTAATTAAAAAATTAATGAGAACAATGCCCTCAGCTTGGGATCCTAAATTGACAGCTATTGATGAGGCTAGAGATCTATCCACATATGCTTATGATGAGTTTATTGGATCTCTCCTCACTCATGAGATAAAAATGTCATCTGTCAATGATAAAGAGCCCGAAGCAAGAAAGCTTAAATCCACAGGATTAAAAGCTAAGATTGTGAGTGAAAGTTCAGATAATGAATCTGAAGAGGAAATTGCTTTGCTTACTCGAAAATTTAACAAGTTCTTGAAAAAGAAGAACTTTAAGAAATTTCCTAAAATTAACTTTCACAAAGAGCCCAGAACTTTTGATAAGTTCAAAAAGGACTCTTCTCAAAATGTTGTTTGCTTTGAGTGTGATAAGCCAGGACATATAAAGCCAAACTGTCCTAACTTGAAGAATGACAACAAGAAGAAAGAGAAGGGAAAAATGGCTATGGTTGCAACTTGGAGTGATAGCGATGAATCTTCAAGTGATGAAGAAGATGACGAAGTTGCACACATATGTTTCATGGCAAAAGATGAATCAGAAAATTCTTCAGACGATGGAGATGATGAATCTCCCGAGGTAACTTTTGGTCTTATGTCAAAAGAAGAATTAATTGCTGTTTGCTGTGATTTATATGATACCTCTATTGAGACTTTACTAAGATTCAAGAAATGCAAGAAAGAAAATAAAAGTCTCAAAAAGGAGAACTCAGAATTGCTAGATAAAATTGAAAATCTAGAGACTAACACTGCTGATGTTCTTAAAGAGGTAGAAACCTTGAAAAACCAAAAAGCAAAAGATGATCATATAATAAAGGGTTTTTCAAAGGGAAAAGAAATCCTTCATGATATTATTACTTCCCAACGATCTTGTGATGACAGATCTGGAATTGGATGTTTCACTGATTATCATGAAAGATTTACTTCAGATAAACCCAAGAAAAAGAAGGATTATAATAATACACAGTTAAAACTCCTAAAAATTAAGAACTGTTATTATTGTAATCATAATGACCACTTAATCAAAAATTGCAAATTTAGAAAGGGTCAATATAAAGGAAAGGTTATCTGGAAAAAGAAAGTGTCGAGATTGTCTACTGCTAACCTACAAGGACCCAAAATTCATTGGGTACCTAAATCTAACTGATTAATTGCAGGGACACGTGAGAGGCACACAAAGGTCAAAACAGTGGTATGTTGACAGTGCCTGCTCAAGACACATGACTGGTGATAAAAGTGTTTTCACCTCAATTAAATCATTTAGTGGAGGAAGTGTCAGTTTTGGAGACAAAAGAAAAGGACAAGTGATAGGTAAAGGTCAAGTTGGCTCATAACCATCCATTGATGATGTATCTTTGGTCGACGGGTTAAAATACAATCTTCTAAGCGTAAGTCATCTATGTGATAAAGGTATGAAGGTAGTTTTCAACTCCAAAGGTTGTGAAGTTTTTGATGCAAAATCTGACAAGGTTTTATTCATAGTTCCAAGAGTTGAAAATGTTTATATGCTTAATCTAGATAAGGTATCTTACGATAAATGCCTTGTTTCACATAATGATGAGAGCTGGCTGTGGCACAAAAGGTTAGGACATGCTAGTATGCACTTAATTTCGAAATTATCTAAGAAAGAACTTGTAAAAGGTCTTCCTAAGATAAATTTCAACAAAGATCACATTTGTGATGCATGTCAAAAGGGTAAACAAACTAGAAGCTCTTTTAGCTTGAAAGGAGTTGTATCAACTAGTAGACCACTTGAATTACTCCACTTAGATTTGTTTGGTCCAATTCAACCATCAAGTCTAGGAGGTAAGAAGTATGCTTTGGTAATAGTTGATGACTTCTCTAAATTTACCTGGACCTTATTTCTAGCATCTAAGGATGAGACCTTTGACCAATTTGTCCACCTAGTTAAGAAACTCCAAAATGACAGAAATGTCAAACTTTCTTCTATTAGAAGTGATAATGGAGGTGAGTTCAAAAATCAGTCTTTTGAACTTTTCTGTAATGAGTCGGGGATAACTCATGAGTTTTCTGCCCCAAGAACTCCACAACAAAATGGAGTTGTAGAACGTAAGAATAGGACGTTGGAAGAAATGACTAGAACTATGATAAGTGAAAGTAATCTTCCTAAGTATTTTTGGGCTGAAGCTACTAACACAGCTTGCTATATTTTGAATAGAGCTTTGATCAGGCCCATCTTGAAAAAGACTCCATATGAATTATTGAAAGGAAGAAAACCTAACATAAGCTACTTTCACATATTTGGTTCTAAGTGTTTCATTCACAACAACAATAAAGACCAACTAGAAAAGTTCGATGAAAAGTCTGATGAAGGAATCTTCTTATGATACTCCTTATCTAGCAAAGTTTTTAGAGTTTTCAACAAGAGAAACCTAGTGGTAGAAGAGTCTGTTTACATAGTTTTCGATGAAAATAATTTAACTGTGGAAAAGATAAATGATGATTTATTATCAGTTGAAAGTCCTCAGTTAAATGTATCTTCATTTGAACAGTCTGTACCTAGGGAAGAAAAAGTAGAGAATAATGATCTTCCAAAGGAAATTAGAGTTCCGAGAAATCACTCTCAAGAAGACATTATTGATGACATTTCTGAAAAGGTCATGACTAGAGCCCAGTTCAGAAAGTACTTTGGAAATGTAGCCTTTGTATCTGAACTTGAACCAAAAAGCTTCAAAGAGGCTGAAGATGATGAAAACTGGATTCTTGCCATGCAAGAAGAACTAGATCAATTCAAAAGGAACAATGTATGGACATTGGTTTCTCGACCAATAGGAAAGACTATCATAGGAACTAAATGGGTCTTTAGGAATAAGTTAGATGAATCCGGAAATGTTACCAGAAATAAGGCTAGATTGGTTGCTCAAGGTTACAACCAACAAGAAGGTATTGATTTTGATTAAACTTATGCTCCAGTTGCTAGGTTAGAGTCTATTCGTATGCTTTGTGCTTATGCTTGTTATAAAAACTTTAAACTCTATCAAATGGATGTCAAAAGTGCTTTCTTAAACGGTTTTATTTCTGAAGAGGTTTATGTCAAACAACCTCATGGTTTTGAAGATTGTGATCTTCCGGATCATGTGTTTAAACTGTCAAAAGCTTTATATGGTTTGAAGCAAGCTCCTAGAGCTTGGTATGACAGGTTAAGCTCTTTCTTGATTAAAAAGGAATTTCAAAGAGGAAAAGTTGACATTACTCTGTTTATTAAATATGAAAAAGGTCATTTGTTGATTGTGCAAATATATGTTGATGATATTATTTTTGGATCAACTAATGAATCTATGTGTGAATCCTTTGCAAAAGAAATGAGTGAAGAATTTGAGATGTCCATGATGGGCGAGTTAAATTTCTTTTTAGGATTACAGATTAAACAGGGTAATCGAGGAATCTTCATTAATCAAGAAAAATATGTCAGACAACTTCTGAAAAAGTTTGACTTTGAGAACTGCAATGAGGAGAACACTCCAATGAGCACAGCTGTGAAGATCAAGAAGGATGAGAAAGGCAAGAGAGTCTAACATAAGGAAATATAGAGGGATGATTGGGTCACTACTGTATCTTACAGCTAGTAGACCTGACATTCAATTCAGTGTATGTCTATGTGCCAGATATCAATCAGATCGAAAGGAATCACACTATGCTGCAGTCAAAAGGATTTTCAGATATTTGAGAGGAACACAAAATGTAGGTTTGTGGTATCCAAAGTGCAAAGAAATTAATCGTGTAGGATACATTGATGCAGACTATGCTGGATGTAGATTGGAAAGAAAGAGCACTTCAGGTACGTGTCATTTTCTTGGAAATGCTTTGGTCTCATGGTCTAGCAAAAAACAAAATTCAGTAGCACTATCTAACGCTGAGGCAGAATATATTTTTGTAGGTAATTGTGTTACTCAAATTTTGTGGATGAGACAGCATTTGAAAGATTATGGTCTAACTTTTGAACATGTTCCCGTAAAGTGTGACAATACAAGTGCCATTAATTTGGGTAAAAATCCCAGTCAGCACTCACGTGCAAAGCATATTGATATTAAGCATCACTTCATACGAGATCATATTCAAAAAGGTGACATTAATCTAGAATTCGTTTCAACGGAAGATCAAATCGCTGACATTTTTACTAAACCATTAAGTTCAGAGCGATTTGCTATTTTACGTAACGAATTGGGAATGACCAACCCCATACTTGATTAAAAGAGCTTTAATGATATGGTTAAGACTAAATAAGCTTAATGTTTGATTAAATGAAAAATTAATCTCAACCATATATTAAAATGAAAATCAAGTACATCATATATGTTGATTTGACAAGAGATAAAATGTGGGCCTTTTATTGGTAAAGTATGAGATCAGTCCTTAGCCCATTAGATTGTTAATGACCGGCCCATCTATTTAATTTCATTCATTAATGGCCGTGCATTAAAATTGCTAATTACTTAGGCTGAATTTGAAACGATCTGAAGAATAGGGACCAGTTACGTAATTTTGCTTTCCCTCCATTACGCAAGAAAGCAAAGAGGCGTCTGCCTATTCATGTACTTGCTTGGGGAAATGAGAAAAATCCCCTGAAATCGTTTCAGTTCATCTGTCGATTGATTCACCCTATACACCCCTATCTCTGTCAAAATGATAGACTACCTATCCCAATCAAATCAACGAGCCCTTCTCAAATCCTTCTATCAATCCAGAAAGATGAAAAACAAAAAGAAAGCCACCAGAACCACCATTATCAGAACCCGATCAAAATCCGGGAGAATCAAGAAACTATCTGAAATAGAAGGAATGGAGCGTGCGATTAGGATGAAGGAACTTATGACAAAATCCCAAAATCCAAACTGCATGTTAAATAGTGACAACAAAGAGGTAACACTTAATCCCTATATCTTTAGAGATAGACTTGTTTATCAAAACGGTGCTAGCAAAGTTCTTCTTCATAGATTCAGGGTTTCTGGAAACCCTAAATCTGCCTCTGAAACATTGGTTTAATAGCCAAGGTTGGTTGTCAGTCCTAACTCTCAGGGATAAAATATATCCCGATCTTGTTCATGAGTTTTATAGAACTCTAACAAAAATCAATGATGAAACTTTTATGTTTAGTATAAAGGGTGAAAAGTTCTTTATTGATGATGTCATATTAGGATCCATTCTAGGCATACCATTTACTGGAAAACATATTTCCAGACATGTTCATGCATCTCAGATAGATAACTATGACTATTATGGTTTTGTTAGAAAGATCTTTAAGATTAAGGATGATCAACCGATCACATATGTGTTAAGAAGGGGCAAATTAGACCCTGAGTTAGAGACCCTGCATTATTTCATGACAAGAGTAATAGTTCCCATTCAAAGCAATCTAGGAACCATGACATCATTTGACATTCACTTCATTTGGAATGTTATGCATTACATAAACATTAATTTGCCCTCTGTCATGTTAGATCATATGTCAAACCTTAGGATGCAGGATGACTTACCATATAGCATGATTCCGACCTCTGTTTTTAGACACTTTAAGATCAACTTTGAGAAAGAACCTACATTGGATTATTCAAGATGTCTAGGAAAAACTGAGGTTTATAAGATGTTGGTAAGATATAAGGATAGAAATGAAAGGATAAGGATTTCTGGAGAAATTTTATGTACTCAATCAAGGAATCCATACAGATTCAAGTTGTTTGTTAGGCAAAATTCTTCTAGAACTTCCTTAGATGATGTCTTGATATCATTACCCCAATCCATCTCATCAGAGTCAAACCTGTTTAGGACAGATTCACCATGTTTGAGTATAAATTCCTTGTATTATAATGAGCTGAATTTGCAGAAGAGGAAGGAGATCGTGACTGATCAAGAGGCTGACTCTGCTGTTGAGAATCAGGAGCTTACACAGGAGGAACTGGACATTATGAACTCCATTGCTGACAGTATGGAAAAACCTCCTAACTCCTCAGGATTTGTCATGCCTAGCTCCCCAGTGTACATTGATGCTGATGCATACCAGCCTGCACAACAGGAGACCACACCCTTGTTTTTCACTCAGCAGAACTTGCAGTCAGACTTCCTGGATGAAGTAGAGCCGAGCTTTCCATATAAGTTCACTGCTGCACATATAGTGAATCTGAGTGGTCACCTAAGAAACATGTTTGGGGAAGTTAACAACACAGCATATAATCTGGACTCCCATTCCAAGTTTTTTGCAAGCACAATGGCACAGGTTGAAGAGATGTCACAAAGGATGACCAAGCAATCACTGAACTTGGAAGGCTTTGTCTCTAACTTAACTGCAAAGATGGATTCTTTGTGTTGTTTTGTGCTGGATAGGATGACCAAGCAGAGCCTTGCAATCAAGGAACTTAACAATAAGCTGGATGATCAACATGGACGTGTATTCACACTACACAACAACCAACAGTTCCTTTTGGGAAGGCAGGAGGATGTCCTGATAGCCCTAAGAGGTCTCCAGAATGAAACAGATGAGTTGAAATCTGCTATTAAGAGTATACCTGGAGTTACCATGGCTGCTGAACCGAGTCCACCTCATTCTGCTTCAGACTAAGTGAATCATCTGATATCTCACCTGCATCATGGCCTATCTATCTATCCACCACCACCACCACAGCCATAGATAGTTTTTGAAACTACTGGTACAATTTTAAGTAGTTTTCTAATTATCTTAGGGTAATTTTTTTAGATATTTGTGGTGCTTGTTTTGTTGAGAGATGATACAATGCTCTTCTCCTACCATATATATATATATGCTAATCCATTGCAGGTACAATTCTCCAGAATTCTTTATAATTCTGAATCTTCATGAATTGTCTTTACTGACAATATGCTGAATTGAATTGACCTTATGGAATCTTAGTTGGTTCTATGATATATGCATGCGTAGTACCACCTCATATTTGTCTGGCATGCTGTGCTCTATTTTTACCTGTTGTGTTTTTGTCCAAAATACTACAGGAAACTATTCATGCCTGCAATATGTGTCTTTTACTTCTATCTACCCTGCTATGCTTCATTTTTTGATTACTTCCAAAACTAAGGGGGAGAAGCTACTATTTGGTAGTTTATGCATATTACACATAAGTTATTAGGGGAGAAGTTATTATAGTTAATGCATGATAGGAGAAATCTGAAATCTGGATATCAACATATGCGTAAGAACTGTATTCTTGAATTCTGTTGCAATGATGTTTTGTGCGGCCCATGTAAATGCTTAATCTGTTAATTATCTTTTTGGGCCTAGATCATAACTAATCAGATTTTATAAATATTGTTGTTGGGCCTAATTAACGTATGAGTTTTTAGTTAAGGCCTCATTTTGTTTTAAAATTGAGTAATAAGTTAAGTGGGCCTAAACACTTCTGTTTTTAAACTCAAGCCCATTTACTTATAGTTTTTGTCACAAAAGCCCGATACGTATAGAAGTCTTTCACATAAGGGGAGCCTTAAATTTAGGGGGAGCATCTTTATAAAAACCACCAAGCGTATTTTTGCAAGTTATAAAAAAGGGGGAGATTGTTATTTCACTCTATTTGATTTTGATTATTTGATTTAATATATGGTTTTTATAATATGCTTTATATATATATATATACATGCTTTTATAATATAATATATATATATATATATATATATATTTATATTGTGACAAAGTAACTTAATTATATATTTTATATGCTAAGAAAATAATTAACTCTAGAAATGCTTAAATAACAATTAATATTCCATCTAGAGTTATTTTAGTTAAAGTATATGATTAAATAAGAGTGTATGCATGTCATGATCACATCTTTTATGGCTTAAATATCACATGCCTACATGAATCTAAAATATGTTTTAATGATATTTATGCCACGAGCTAAATAGTTATGCCATGATCAAACACTTATTTTACCCTATGAATTATGGATGTCTATGTGATCAAAATAACATATCTTAACATGCTCTTCATTAAAGTCTTATGATATGAACTTAATATGATTAAAATGTTTATCATAAGCTATGCCATGGTTAAGATACTTGCATATATACAAACTATGTCATGTTGCCATCTATGATATCATCATCTATGTTACGTATGTGATTACCATGTTTATGATGATGAATGCATGTGATAAGAAATTAAATGAACTCATATGATATCCATGCTTAGATGAATGCAAATGATGTAAGTTTATTGGTGATATAAGTTGAGTATAAATGGATGGCTAGGATTCAATCATACATTGTGTCATCATCTTAATCCTATGGCCATAAGCTATTCGAAATCACCAAAAGGACACATCTCATCAAATCTTCCTACAATCTTCCCATTTCGTATAAGATCTTATCATATCTTTTCATTTCCTAATGTAAGCAGATAAGATTACTAAAGAAAGAGTAGGTTTCCTAATGTAAGTGAATTTCCTAATGTAAGAAGATAAAGATTTGATGTGACTATACATCCTTCTCCAACGGCTACATCTCTCATGAAAGGAGAAGAATTTCGGCTATAAATACTTGGAGAAGAGAAGGTTGAAGGCAAGGAAAACAAACCGAGAATCATAGCTATCAACACGAGATATTCAAGCAAGCTTTGATTATATTTTTCCTTCAACTTTACAACGAGAGTTTGAGTGTTATATTCTTTCATTCAAAGATCATTGTAAAAGATTAAACGGTGGGGTTTAATCTTGGGTTTTACACTAGATCCTTATAAAAGTGTAAGAAAGGTTCTTGCTTAGTCTTGAAAAGCATTTAGGTTCTTAAGCACCTGCAAGCTTAGGAGGTTATCACTGAGCCTTGAAAAGTGCCATAAGTTTCTTAGTTGATCTTGAGAAAAACTAAGAGAGAGTTGCTCAAACACTTGGAAGTTTGAGGGAGTGAATACTGGGAGAGGTGTTCAGCTCTAGTAGTGTCTCGGATTGTGAGAACTACTCTACCGGCTTGATTTCTGCCCTTAAAGAAATCATTAGTTTAAAATCTCGAGAGGTGCTCTCGGGGACAGGACTAGGCTCACAAGGAGACCGAACCTGGATAAATGCTCTGCGTCTAATCCTTCTATCCCTACTCTCTTTACTTATTGCTTTTAATCACTTGCTTTGCTTTAAGCTTTTATCTTTAATTGCTTGTGATTAAATCGTGATAAACTCAATTATTTTCTCTCATCTTTTAATCAACTAAACATTCCGCAAAATCTTTTATAGTTGATTATTTAAATAGGCAAATTATTTTAAAGAGAAAATAATATTTTTTAAAGGCAATAAATCCTATTCACCCCCCCCCCTCTAGTCTTTATATAGTCATAATTTGGGCCAACACTATTGACCTCTACTGTGACAACAATGGGGCTATTGTACAAGCGAAAGAGCCCCAGTTGACAAAAGGGAACCAACATGTGCTCAGGAAGTTTCATCTGATTAGAGAGATCGCTGAAAGACGAGATGTGAGGATCGAGAGAGTTGACACAGATGACAATGTCGCAGATCCGATGACGAAGACTCTTGCTGAAGCCAAGAACAATAGTCATGCTAGATCTATAAGGATTAGGGATGTGCCCTCTTGGACCTAGGTCAAGTGGGAGATTGTTGTTGTGCCCTAGGCACTAGGTCAAGTGGGAGATTGTTGGTGTGTCTTAGGCCCTAGGCGTTGTTTTATGACATTGTATTTGATGATGATTACATACTATGTTATTGGTGTTTTATGAATAAAGGCATTAATTCATTTGAGTTATATATCTTGTACTATAGTAACTAAATGAAGTATCCATTGACTGTATATCATAAAGTATACCAGAAGTGAGTCATAGTCATGAGCATGATTATGGCATAAGCTTTTATATCTAGGATTCACATGACACTCTATAGGTTGCTTAGTGTATGTGAATATGGATATAGGTGCGTGTGCGTTACACGAGACTTGGTCGATCCGCTTTAGAAAGTTCATGGTGGTAGAGTCATTAAGCTTTCTAACAATGTAGATCTCTTTTATCTCCTGACCTGATTTCAGTATAGTAGTCAATAAGGAATCAGATTGAATTTGGTGTATTTCTAACAGGTCCGCCAGAGGATGCCAAATATGGATACACTGGTTCAATCTCTGAACTTATTACTGCGGATAGTTGAAGTGATGGAATTACCACTCACTGTTTAAGTGAGTTGATATCATAGGCCACTCGATGAGTATTAGTTGAGAAATGTACAGCCGTACTGAAACAAGCAGGTGACTTGTTTGTTTGTCAGTAATACTCGATGATCAAGAAATTAATCTAGCAATAGAGGATGACTACACCATGCCTCTAGCTTGATTAATCGATATGCTTTTGGTAAGAGATAAGTAGAGCATCATACAGGGTCTTCTGTCTAACATGGATAACATTCATCTTTAATCAATATGTGATTGACATGGTTTACTAGGACCCTCTGTCGATCAGTGAATTGTTAATTCACAGCTTATTGATTTCAGACCCTAAGGATCGTGCAACACGGTAATCGAGAAGATTAATTGATACATGAATTGTGTTAATTAATTCCAAGATTCAATGATCAATTGATGAATTGATTATTTGAAGAACGTATTAATTATTTGTTATGTGACAAGTTAATTAATAATTGGAACGGCTAATTAATTGATCGGGTTAATTTAATTAAGCGATTAATTGTTTATGGGTTAAAGTGTAATATTAATTTAACCTAATTGATGTTAATTGAATCGATTTAATACTACGGTGTTTAATTGATAAAATTAAATTAATTAAGGGTCAAATTAATAGTTAACTGAAAGTTAATTAATTACACTATATAAGTGAATTGTCAATTCATTATTCAGGATGGGAAACTGAAACCCTAGTCTCCCATTAGCAAAGTTCGGCCGAACCCCTCACGAGAGGATTCCGGCGAATTTGTTCCTTGTTCTTCGCGTTCTTGGAGTAAGCCGACTAGTAGCTGGTCTCGGTTCTTGCTCGTGTTTGCACGTGAACTAGGAGGAGCAACATCTGAGGCTCTCGTCTATCCTTGAAAGGATATCCAAGTAGGTTTTCTCAATCCATAGATTAAGATAACAGTTTTTATTAAAATTTAACTGAGGTTTAAAGATTAAGATCAATGGGACAATTGATTCAGGTTATATCGAAATCACCTTTTAACTAATAAGTTCGCTGCTTCCGCTGCGCGGCTCTGATCGATCTTTCTGAACCCTACAGTGGAAGTTTTTGAAATCTTGTTTTGATGCACCTACATTATCATATCCACCAACATACTCTTTCATATGTCTGTAAGATGTTACATGACCAATATTCATCTGTTGAATAAAAATAAGTTGCAAATAAGAAATAGTTGCGAATAGTTGTTTGCTAAATTATTAGACACATGTTCTAAAGATTACAGGATCGTTTTCTAAGTTACTAAACACATGTTCTGAAAAGTAACAGGTGATAGTAATACTAACCTTTGAATTATCAACTACAATTTTTTTATGTAGTATATTCATGTTCCTGCTCTGTTTTTTAAATTTCTTACAACCAGGAGTATATAATGGGTGTGTGTGGCCCTCATGAAATATAACCACTATGAAGCTTCCACCTTGTGAATGTTTCAAAACCATTCGCGCTTTACATCCTACACGTGTGATTAATCTTTTCTTTTTTTCTTTTCTTCCGTTTCTGGTTTCTCAGTAGCATTGAGATTCGTCTCTTTTTGACTTTTTTGTTTGTTGTTTTCTTTGTATCCTTCTTTATTGCATAGGAAATACTGAAAAGCAACATTATTATCTTTCTTTGATCTTGTTGTTGTAGATCTTCTGATATTAAAGCCAGCCACATTTGCATATGCTTTGTAAAAGTCATAACCTTCGTCAATATTAGAAAATTTAATCCCAATGCTAGGTCTTAACTCCGCATTACAACATGGAATCCACTCTTTTGTTCCTCCAGGACTTATCAAAGGTAGTACTTGAGGAGTGTAGGTGACAATTGCAGTAGAAGAAGGATTTTGTTGCAAATCTATCAAAACTACATATAAAAAGTTGGAACACAATCAGAAAATATTGGAACATGAAGTTTATAATTATCTTATTTTTAACAAGATCAGCTTACATCAGTCAAAACTACATATTGAAAAATAGAATAATATACACTTTATGATATGAGCTCTAAATCAAATTTGATACACAATCACAAACTTTTGGAACATGATTCTGAATTTTCTGTAGATGATATTGTTACCTGATTCCGGAGTTTGTTCAGATGATATTGTAGATAATGAACCCTAAGTATTTTGATTATGTCCAAACGTTTCAGAAGATGAAATCTTAATATTCTCTTACATATAGTTTTTTGTTGACTAATATTTTTCTACTTAGTCTATGTGTAAGTTACTCAGCAGGTGCTGAATGAAGTTTTTTCAGATTGCCTAAAGAACCTCAGAAGTCTCGATTGCTGAAGACAGAGTTTCATTATCAGAAGCTGGATGCTCCGCTCTGAAGAATATTAAAGTTTGTTGAAGCTCTTCTCAGAGGTCATTTGCAATCATAAGCTTATTTACCAATTTGATCAGAAGTTTAGTCACGGGTTCTGGATAGCATTTAATGCTCTGACACTTGCATTTAATGCAAGGCGCCAAAAGTTCAAAAAGTTGTTTTGATGGAGCGCGCTTGTCTGTTCAAGAGAAACCAGAATTTCCTTGTCTACCCTTTGTTGATCCAATTGAAGAATGATTCCAGTCAACCTCATCTTTGATTTCAAATCACTTACCGGATTTAGTTAAAGAACAAGAATAACGGAATCAAAGTGTTTGAAGACCGTTTGAAGACTTGACAAATTAACGGCTACAACAACTGATGTCATCTCTGTGAAGATTCAAATTTTCTCAACGGTCATCCTCATTCACTATAAATAGTAGCCAAGCTCCTCAAGCAAAATCTCAACGCACTGTTTTAACAAGAAAAACAGAGCATTCTTTTTCCATTCTCAATCTTTCTTAGCATAGCTTAAGTTTAAGTGAGAGAGTGAAGAAAAACAAGTTCATAATAGGAATCTTGTAAACTGATATCGTTTGTGATATTCAGTTAGATTTAAAGAGAGAAATCTAGTTGAGATTAGAGTTGGGTGAGAAATCCAGAAAACAGAGTTGTTGTTGTTCTGGTGGAAATCCTTTAACTCTTTTTAGGCTAGTCAGAACTAAGTGAGAAATTAGCTTAAGTTCTGTTGATGTAAAGGAGCTTCTAAACTTGCCAGAAAAGTTCTGAATAGTGGATTTATAAAATCTCTGTAGGCTGCGACCTCAGGGGACAAGACGTAGTCACAGGACTTCTGTGGCAAACTTGGATAAATCGAATTGTTCAATCAGGATCTCCTGAACTTCTTTCTCCCTCTTATACTTGTTATTTTTGCTTCTGTGTACTTGTTCATATTTAGTGCTGAAACAGATTTTCTCTAAGTATCATTGTCTTTGTTCAGAAGACTGTCCAGAAGTTCTCAAATCAGAACTTCTGTTGCTGAAAACAGTCTAACTGTGTTTAGGCAGAATTTCCCTCAGAAGCAACATCTGTAAGCTTGCTTCTGACTCTGAGGAAATTTGACTCTGAAAATTAAGTTTCCCGAAAAACTTAGAAATTTTCAGTTTTCAAATTTGACACCTATTCACCCCCCTCTAGGTGATTCTGTTCTTGTTAGGGCCAACAAGTGGTATCAGAGCGAATGTCACTTCGTATATTTACTAAAGATCTAACAATCTAAGTGTAAGATCCTATCAGAATCAATAGAGATGGCTAGTAGACACCAGCCTGAGAATTCTTCTCACTTCATAGTTCCAGAAGGTTCTTCCACTACTAGACCTCCATTATTTAATGGCAACAACTACTCATACTGGAAGAAAAGGATGATGTACTTCATCCAAGCTCAGAACATGAGTGCTTGGTATGTCATCACTGATGGTGATTTCATTCCTACCAGAATGGAACAAGGTTTAGGGAATGTTGTTATTCCTCAGAGAGAATACACAGATGACATTCTGAAAAAACTCCAAACTAATGCTTCAGCAATAAATATGTTGCATTGTGCACTTACAGCTACTGAATATAAAAAAGTTTCTTCTTGTGAAACTGCACAGGATATTTGGAACAAGCTGGAAGTCACATATGAAGGAACAGGAAAAGTGAAGCAATCTAAAGTCAACCAACTCATGAGAGAATATGAGTTATTTGAAATGCTTGATAAAGAATCTGTTTCAGATATGAACTCTAGATTCACCAAGATAGTCAATGACTTGAAGAGTTTAGGAAAAGACATTGAAGAATCTGATCGAGTGAAGAAGATTGTCAGAAGCTTACCAAGGTCTTGGCAAGCCAAGAAGACTGCTATTGAAGAAGTTCAGGATTTGAGCTATTACTTGTATGATGAGCTCATTGGGTCTCTAATTACTCATGAGATGTCATTAAAGAATCATGACCTAAGAGAAAGGTCAGAAGGAAAAAGAGTAGTCCTGAAAGCAGAATCTTCTGAAGAATCCTCTGAAGATGAGGAACTGGCTATGCTGACCAGGAAGTTCAAGAAGGCCTTTAGAAAAGGCAGAGGTGGAAACTACAAAAAGCCGTTCAGGAGCTTTGACAAGAAAACTCCTGATTCTGGTGAAAAGTTCAAGAGAGATCCAAACAAGCCTATTGTGTGCTATGGATGTCAGCAACCGGGGCACATTAAGCCTAACTGCCCGGAGCTGAAGAAAGATAAGAAAAAGTTCAAGAAAGCTATGCTGGCTGCTTGGTCAGACTCTGAGACCAGCAGTGATCCTGAAGAAAAGGAAGAGCAAGCTCAGATTTGTTTTATGGCTATTGATGAGCCAACTTCTGAAGATGTCACAGGAGAAACTTCCGCACCTCCTGAAGCTACATATGATTCCAAGGTAAACATATCTTCTGAACAAAATATCTTTGATTCTCTTGAAGAACTCTATAGTATGTTCAAGTACCTGAAAAGGAAATTGGACAAGAGTGAGGCTGACAAGTTTCTTAGGTTTACTCAAGTTTATTCTGACATGAAAGTGTTAGAAGAAAAGCTGTGTAAACAGTTCAGCACTCCTGCTGATGGTTCCAAAGCCAAAGGCAAGGAAAAGCTGCCTCTGGGAAGTGATAAACCCCAGAAGAAGAAGAAAACTGTCACTCCCTCTCTTCTGAAAGAGATAGCTTCTCCTCCTGATGTTGGAACCTCTGAGAGTGCTGCTGTAGCCTCTGAACATGTTGGTCCTTCTCAGAAGAAGAAGAAATCTTCCAAGAAGCAAAGGGAAAGATCCAAGAACCCTCCTTTTTGCAAGCTTTGCAAGAGTGATGGTCATTGGTTGAAGGATTGCAAGTACCATATTAAAAACCTCTTGCAATCTGAGATATCATTAAAACCTGCTGAAGAGAAATCTAACTCTGAAGGACCCAATAAGGATTGGGTACCTGTCACTAATTGATTGTGTTGCAGGTGGCTCTGAGTGCTCCATCAATGTCAAAGCTGTGGTACATTGACAGTGGGTGCTCAAGGCATATGACAGGTGATGAAAAAGCATTCATCACATTTGATCCTAAAAGAGGTGGAAAAGTCAGCTTTGGAGATGCTCAGAAAGGAAGGATACTTGGTTCTGGATCCATAGGAACTAATCCTCCGATCGAAGATGTCTCCCTAGTCAGAGGCCTGAAGTTCAATCTCCTGAGTGTTGCACAACTATGTGATAAAGGTAGAGATGTTGTCTTCAGCTCCTCTGGATGTAAAATCTTGGACAGTAAGTCAAGGGAAGTTATCCTAACTGCTCCTAGAGTTGAAAATGTTTTCATGCTAAACCTTGAGAATCTTTGCAAAAATATATGCTTGATGTCCAAAGAGGATACCTCCTGGCTCTGGCATAGAAGACTTGCTCATGTGAGCATGGACCTTCTGGCCAAAGTAGCTAGAAATCAATTGGTTGAGGGTCTGCCTGAAATTAGTTTTAAAAAGAATCACTTATGCAATGCTTGCCAATCTGGTAAACAATCCAGAAGCTCTTTTAAAACTAAGAAAGTCATTTCAACTAAAAGACCTTTGGAATTACTTCATATGGATCTTTTTGGCCCTGTTCAACCAAGGAGCATGGGTGGAAAGAAGTATGCCTTTGTCATTGTAGATGACTATTCAAGATTCACTTGGGTCATCTTGCTGTCTAGCAAAGATGAGTCACTTGGATGTTTCTCAGTTCTGATAAAGAAACTTGAGAATGAAAGGAATGAAAAGGTTGTTCATATCAGAAGTGATAATGGTGGAGAATTCAAAAACTTTATGTTTGAAAAGTTCTGTGAAACCAAGGGAATTGATCATAACTTTTCTGCTCCCAGAACTCCTCAACAAAATGGGGTAGTTGAAAGGAAGAATAGAACTCTGGTTGAGATTGCGAGAACTATGATCAATGAAAGAAGGCTTCCTAAGTACTTTTGGGGAGAAGCTGTTAACACAGCTTGTTATGTTCTGAATAGAGTGCTAATCAGAAGCATTCTGAACAAGACCCCTTATGAACTCTGGAAAGGTCGAAAGCCTAAAATAGGTTACTTCAGAACCTTTGGTTGTAAGTGTTATGTTTTGAATACAAAAGAATATCTTTCAAAGTTTGATTCAAAGGCAGATGAGGCCATTTTTCTTGGTTACTCAATACATAGTAAAGCATATAGGGTTTTTAATAAAAGGACTCAAACTTTAGATGAATCTGTTCATGTACAGTTTGATGAGACTAACCCTGCAGATAGTAGAGCTCCTGATGAAGATGTAGTTCAAGCTCCTGAAGTAACATCTCCTGATGTAGAAGAAGATGTTTCTCCCAGAGCTGCTGAAGTGGTTCCTCCTGTTGCTGAACAAGCTCAAGAAGAGAATCCTACTGCAGAAGTCAACTTCCTTCCAGAAGATGCTCCTATTTATGAATCAACACAAATGATGAACAAGTTTCAGAAGACTCATTGGATGTACCAAGAGAAGTTAAAGCTCATAGGAATCATTCCTTAGAGAACATAATTGACTCTGTTCATAATCCTGTCATGACCAGAGCTCAGCTTAGAAGATACATGGGGAATGTGGCTTTTGTGTCACTTTTGGAACCCAAGGACTTCTATGAAGCTGCAGATGATGATTCCTGGTTAATGGCAATGCAAGAAGAACTTGACCAGTTCAAAAGGTCAGAAGTTTGGACTTTGGTTCCCAGACCTAACAACATAAAGGTTGTTGGAACTAGATGGGTTCTGAAAAACAAGCTTGATGAATTTGGAAATGTTGTGAGAAACAAGGCAAGACTTGTTGCTCAAGGTTACAGTCAGCAAGAAGGCATAGATTATGGGATTTGTCAGAGGCTGTGTTGATACAACTCTGTTCACTCTGAAGAAGAACAAAGATATCCTTATAGCTCAGGTATATGTTGATGATATTATATTTGGTGCTACTAATGAATCTTTGTGCAGAGAGTTCAATGACCACATGAAGGCTGAGTTTGAAATCTCTATGATGGGAGAATTAACCTTCTTCTTGGGACTTCAGATCAAGCAAAGTAATGATGGTGTGTTTATCAATCAAGCCAAGTACACTAGAGAAGTGCTGAAGAAATTTGGCATGATGGACTCTAATGCTGTTGATATTCCAATGGATGTCAGCAAAGACATTGATGATGAAGAGAAAGCTGGTAAACCTGTAGATATAAAAACCTACAGAGGTATGATTGGTTCTCTTTTATACCTAACAGCCAGCAGGCCAGATATACATTTTGCTTTGTGTTTTTGTGCTAGATATCAATCTAAACCCAGAGAGATTCATGATGTTGCTGTCAAAAGAATTCTCAGATATCTTAAAGGCACACCAGAAGCTGGTTTGTGGTATCCCTGTAGTTCTGATTTCACTCCTATAGGATACACAGACTCTAACTATGGTAGAGATAAATTGAAAAGGGTCAGCACTTCTGGTGGTTGTCATTTTCTGGGGGAGTGCCTAGTCTCCTGGCATAGCAAGAAGCAAACCTCTGTGGCTCTCTCAACTGCTGAAGCTGAGTATGTTGCTGCTGGAAGTTGTGTTTCTCAGATGCTCTGGATTAAGCAACAAATTGCTGACTATGGAGTCATCCCTGGAACAATTACAGTCTACTGTGATAACAAGAGTGCAATTGATCTTTCAAAGAATCCTATTCAGCACAGCAGGATGAAGCATGTTCATATTAGGCATCACTTTATGAGAGATCATGTTCTGAAGAAGGATATTATCATTACTCATGTTCCCTCTGAAGAGAATCTTGCTGACATGTTTACTAAGCCTCTGGCTGGTATTTCCTTCAGCAACTTACGAGAAGGCATTGGTATGACTTATCCACTTCAGTAATTTAGTTTAATTATTTCTGTGTGTCTTAAGTGATTAATCGTTTAAGATAATTAAGTGATAATTAATTCTAATCATGAGTTGACATCTAAGCATGCGTTATCTACTGCATTTTACGGCGTTGTTCTGTGGTTAACAGTTATTTGTTCCCTTTTAAACGGTGTGTATTTACTTTTTGAATTGGAACGGTTTCCTTGTTTGGGTATAAATAGGGGTTTTCCATACTTAGAAGTTTTTACTCTCATTTTTCATTGCTATTAGAATCTCCATAGATTCTCTGTGTTCTCTTCCTCTCAAAACTCTTAACCTAATTTCTTAAATCCTCTACAATGGCTCAAGAAATCACTGTCACTCACATCTTTACCTCTGAGAATAAAAAGAAAGTTAGCGAATCTAGGGTATTTACTTCTAGGTTCCTAGATGATGAAGTTAAATCCACTGAACCTATCTCAAAATGGCTTAGCGCAAAAAACTGGAATTCATTCGTTTCTCTCGATGAATTCATCTACCCTAAGTTAGTCACCGAATTCTACAAGAACCTCCATTTCTTTTCTAATGAGGAGGATGTTCTACACTCAGAAGTCGGAGAAGTTGAGATTGAGGTCAGTAGGGCTTCTATCTCTCAAGCAATCGGTATTGATGATGAAGGAATCATCATAGGTGATGATGGTTCAGCATATGGTTTTACAGAAGCAAATTGGGCTAGACCAGATCTTAGTGCCAAGGAAACTTATGCCACTTGGCTCACTCAGCACCAGAGGTGGGCACACTATCTTACAACTAATGTGTTCCTTCCGAAGGCTGGATGGGTTAATGGTGTTTCCAACAGAGAAAGAGTTTTTATGTGGCATCTGGTCAATCAGAAGAAGATCAATCTCCCTGCCATGCTGATAAGGCAGATGAAAAATGTGACTACCGTGAGTGCATTAGCTTATGGCTCACTCCTGACTAGGTTGTTTGAGGCAGCCTCTGTGGTGGTCTCAGGAGAAGGTGTTACGAGTAGGAGTACGGTTCTGAAGATGCATACCTTCAGGAACCTTAACTTTGGTGTGACTCCGAAAAAGAATGAGAAGGGCTCCTCTGTGAGTATTGCTCAGAAGGAGATTGTGGTTGACACTGCTCAGAAAGGAAAGAAAGCTGCCAGAAAGGGCAAAGGAAAGAAAGGGTCAAGTAAGTTGGTCCTGACCGTTGAAAAGGTGACTGTTTCAGAACCTCTTCCCACGATGGTTCAAACTACTATTAGTGTTGGACCTTCTAGAAGGATCGTTGCTGAAAAAAACCAATGGATGCTACTGAGATAGCAAATCAAGAATCTGAGGACGCACGTCTTGATGAACGGGAAAAGACTGCTGAAGCTGAAAAGATTGCAAGAGTTGTAGCTCTTGCTGAAGAGAAAAGATTGAGAAAGGAAGCTGAGGATAAGTTAGCAGCTGAAAGAGAAATTGCTGCAAAGGCTAAGGCCGATGCAAGACTTATAGCATGTGCTGCTGAACTTAAGGATGCGGAGTTCTCAAAGGATGTTGAGGCTTCAGAAGCAGAAGAGGACTCTGAGGATATTCCTCTTTCTTCTCGGCTCAAGAAGAAGACTGTGGCTAATAGAAGGTCTCTGAAGAAAAAGGACTTCTATATTGCCTCCAGTGTTGAGTTGGAGGATTCTATTCCTCAAGTACAGGAAGTTGCTGCTGATGAAGACATGTTGGAGATGTCTGCTGAAGAAGATGTTGATGCTCCTCTGATTGAAGAGTTGTCAGAAGAGAGTGAACCAGAAGATGAAGAGGTTCTTCAGGGTGCAAAACAGTTTGTTGAGAATGTTGATGATGAAAATTTCATTGACAACATTCTTCTGAATCAAGGAAGAAACCCTGGTGATAGGGATGCCTCTGAAACGCTGATCAGAATGGCTCATGTGTTTGCTGAGCCAATTTCTATGTTTGATCCAAACTCCTCTGAACAGGTTATCTCATCTCCCACTCATACTTCTCATCCATCTCCTTCACTGCCTTCTGTCACAGAAGTGAGTGAATCTCACACTTCCATTCCTCTTACAACTTCAACTTCTGAAGTTGTACCTCCACAAATTATTCCTCCTTCTGGATCCTTTTCAGAAGTGAGTCTAAACACTGCTCCCATTTTCACTGACTCCATAACCACATCCACTACGTCCTCCATTCATACTTCCTCTGTAAATCCATCAATTGGATTTACTGTTCCATCTTTCTCACTACCATCTTCACTACCATCCATCTCAACTACCATTTCCTCCTCAACCACACATACAATCCCTTCCTCAACCACTCAAATTCCTCCACTCTCAACCTCTGGACATGCACCTCCGGTGTGTGATCCCTTAACTACCTCCTCAACTACTTCCTGATTTGATGGGTTGTCATCCAATTATGACTTCCTACGCAAGCACATGAATCGAGATGATCTGGATAACAGATTCGGTAGTTTTGGTTTCATGGGCAGAGCTTCTGGTGTATCCGAAGCTGGTGGTGCTCCCAGTGTTGAGGAGTTGAGAAGAATGAGTCAGAGTGGCTCTGATGAATTGCTGAATAGATTTGCTGGTATGGGGCAAAGGACTTCTGCTGCTGACATGTATGCTCAGGGCATTGTGGTGCAAGAATTACAATCCTTGAAAGCTCAGAACCTGCAGCTCATGACTATGCTTCAAATGCAGGATCCTTCTGTCTACATACGCAATCTTTCTTCACTTCATCTAGCTACCTATGATGAGCTGTACAAGTTAAGAGAATTAGCTCTGACTCTTCCTTCATTGGACAACATTGCTCTTGCTTCTTCTCTGAAGGTCAATGAGAATTTGGAGATATTGACAGAAGAAGTCAATGAAGCAAACGAGCATTATGAGGCTCATGAGAAGATGCTCCCAAGTAAGATTGATGACCTGCAAGGTACTGTCAATCACATTCTGAGAGAAGTGAAATCTTCTGCTCAAGGTTCATCATCTTCCGGGGCTGCTAAGATTGTGTATGACATCACTCCTGGTCTCAACAATCGTCTCTCTAACATTGAGTCTGCTGTATCTGCTCAGAACGCACAGATTGCTGAGCTTACTGAGCTTCTGAAAGTTATGCACACTCAAGCACGTGAACAAGAGAAGACTCTTCACAATTGCTATAGGTTTGTTCGAGGACAGACTTATATTCAGAACGAGCATCTCACTGCTGCTGTGTATGCTAACAATCGGTTGATCAAGCTCCTTCTGGAAGACGTTCAGAGACAGCGACCTATGTCTGGTCAGACTTTTGATCATATGAAGACCATTGATGCTGATTTCAGAAGAAGAATGGATATGATCAACACTGTGAGGCCAACTCCTCAGCAATATTCTACTGCAATGAAAGTTCAGCAAAAATTGGACTCTCAAGGTGCTTTGGGTATTCCTGTTGGTTTTGGTCAAACGGGGGAGAAGTCTGCTCAGCAGAGTGGTCAGACGTTGAAGAGATCAAGTGCTGCTGAAGGATCCAGTGGTGTTCCTCCTCCTCAGAAGAAACCTAGGAACTTGTAATCTCATTAGGACTTAAGCTTCTTAGCTAGGTTCTGGGTTGGGTAGTTTTTGTCTTAGGACTTCTTCTGCTCTTCTGATTATCTTGTTTCATATGTTCTCTTCTGATGATTTTATATATACTGAATCTTTCTTATACATTCTTGTGTCTCTGATTACTTACTTGTTGCTTATGTTTCTTTTTGACTTAGTAAATTATACTTCACTAAATCTAACAACTTGATCTTAAGTCATTTCTAAGTTTATACAGATTGCTGAAGTTCACCATTTACACTAAAATGGGGGAGTTAATTTACTCAGAAGTTATGAAACATATGTATCAGGAAGTCATTCTCTAAACCTCGTGTTTTCTGTTACCTTCTGACCACGGTTTGTCCATAACCAAAATGGGGGAGAATGATGAACCCTAAGTATTTTGATTATGTCCAAACGTTTCAGAAGATGAAATCTTAATATTCTCTTACATATAGTTTTTTGTTGACTAATATTTTTCTACTTAGTCTATGTGTAAGTTACTCAGCAGGTGCTGAATGAAGTTTTTTCAGATTGCCTAAAGAACCTTAGAAGTCTCGATTGCTGAAGACAGAGTTTCATTATCAGAAGCTGGATGCTCCGCTCTGAAGAATATTAAAGTCTCGATAACGGAATCAAAGTGTTTGAAGACCGTTTGAAGACTTGACAAATTAACGGCTACAACAACTGATGTCACCTCTGTGAAGATTCAAATTTTCTCAACGGTCATCCTCATTCACTATAAATAGTAGCCAAGCTCCAAAGCATCAACTACGCATGATCATCGAGCAAAATCTCAACGCACTGTTTTAACAAGAAAAACAGAGCATTCTTTTTCCATTCTCAATCTTTCTTAGCATAGCTTAAGTTTAAGTAAGAGAGTGAAGAAAAACAAGTTCATAATAGGAATCTTGTAAACTGATATCGTTTGTGATATTCAGTTAGATTTAAAGAGAGAAATCTAGTTGAGATTAGAGTTGGGTGAGAAATCCAGAAAACAGAGTTGTTGTTGTTCTGGTGGAAATCCTTTAACTCTTTTTAGGCTAGTCAGAACTAAGTGAGAAATTAGCTTAAGTTCTGTTGATGTAAAGGAGCTTCTGAACTTGCCAGAAAAGTTCTGAATAGTGGATTTATAAAATCTCTGTAGGCTGCGACCTCAGGGGACAAGACGTAGTCACAGGACTTCTGTGGCGAACTTGGATAAATCGAATTGTTCAATCAGGATCTCCTGAACTTCTTTCTCCCTCTTATACTTGTTATTTTTGCTTCTGTGTACTTGTTCATATTTAGTGCTGAAACAGATTTTCTCTAAGTATCATTGTCTTTGTTCAGAAGACTGTCCAGAAGTTCTCAAATCAGAACTTCTGTTGCTGAAAACAGTCTAACTGTGTTTAGGCAGAATTTCCCTCAGAAGCAACTTCTGTAAGCTTGCTTCTGACTCTGAGGAAATTTGACTCTGAAAATTAAGTTTCCCGAAAAACTTAGAAATTTTCAGTTTTCAACTTTGACACCTATTCACCCCCCTCTAGGTGATTCTGTTCTTGTTAGGGCTAACAGTAGATTCTTGCTGGAGATTAATATTTGATTCCATTGTTCTAACCTGATTGGAGATCTTGAGTTGTTGTTTTGAGATCTTCAATCGCGTTTTCCGAATCTAGATTTCAAAAGTGATTTTCAAAATTTAGGTTTGATTCGATGTTCAAAATCGATGATTCTGTCATTATTGATGATTTCGTTTGTATTAATTGATGAATTCGAGTATAATCCGTTTTGATTAAGGAGATGAAGCTGAGATTAACGATTCCTGAATAGATTAGGGAAGCGCGCGATGATTACGGCAGTCGGTGGTGGAGCGCGTGTTTTCTTTTGTAAAACGGTGTTGTTTTAAGGTGTGCTCACCTTAATATCCATTCTCACATAGGGGGGTGTTCTCATGTGATCCCTCCCCTATATATATATATATATATATATATATATAATGATTTGATATGTTAATAATAAATAAAAGATAAAGTAAAAAATAATGTTATTTTATTAAATAGTGTTGTATCAAAATATTTGATGCAACACCAAATTTGATGAAATTTTAACACTTTTTATGTTGCATCAAAATAATGATACAATTTAGAGGTGGGCACGATTTGGTTACTCGGTCCATTACACATCTTTTGTAACCAGTCCATATCTATCGGTTTTTCCATGTCTCAAACAGTAACCAGTCTATTACTATCGATTAACCGTAGAGATGGTTAACCGTTGGTTTCGGTTAATTTTGAAGGTTAATAGTTTTTAACCATTTTCTTTTAGGTTAACCAAAATTAATGGTTAACCGATATTTTAAACTAACCCATAAAAGAAATCCAATTAATTCATTCAGCATTCAAATCTAAATAAGTAAAATACTATAACTGAAGTTCTTGTCTAAAAGAAATTAAATATAAAAATGTAAATCATGCTTAATTTTCAAAATCTAATTAATTCATTCGACATACAACTCATTTTCGTAAAGTATATATAATATTATAGGAAAAGATTAAAATTATTTTATGTATATAAATTATTTTTATAAATAATATTATGTGCATATCGGTTAACCATTAACCATGATTTTTAAGAGTTTCGACCCGTAACCATAACCATTATTTTCGGTTTTTAAAAATTAAAACCGTAACTTAAACCGTTGGTTTGGTTAGCCATGAATTTTGGTTCGATTTCATGGTTATCAGTTCGGTTACCGATTTTGATGGTTTTTTTGCCACCCCTAATACAATTTGATGATGGGTTGGAGAAGCAAAAAATACTAAATCTACTTTTTAACATCAAATTGATATTGGGTTGGAGATGCCCTTACACTATTGTCAAATTCTTATTTCAATAGTGTATATATATAAAAAAAAAAAAAAGTGTAGCTCACACATTTTTTTTATTTTATAAAATAAATAATATAAAATAGATTGAATACTATGTATTGATAGATAATGAATCAGAGACAACGAATTGGTGTAAAATATATTCAGTGTATTTGAATGATTTGGAGAAGAGATTACACACATATATACTAGCCTATGTACAATTAGGGTTTACACATAAAATAGGAAAGAATCAGAGTCCAACCTATACAAGGAAACTAGCTTAAATAAGAAGAATAATCTAGGAATATTATGAATAGAATAAATGTTAACATGTATGGTCATATTAACAATTTTTGATCCCACATGCAGGTGATTGGGTCAAAGTTAATACTGATGGAGCTAGTAAGGGCAATCTGGGGTTGGCAGTGGTTAGTGGTGTGGTGCGAAATTCAAATGGGGATTAGCTCTGTGGTTTTACTGTCAATCTCGGGATCTGCTCTTTCCTAGCCGAGTTATGGGATTGTATTTCGATGTTATGCTTGCTTGGTCGGTCGATTGTAAAAAAGTTTTTATTGAGATGGATTCAAAAGATGTATTGTCGTTAGTGAATGGGGAGGTCAGAATTATTTAGACAGTGTTGTGAGTTTCAGTCGAGAGATTGGGATGTTCGGTTACTTCATGTTTATCGCGAAGGGAACTGAGCTGCTGACTGGATGGCAAACTTCGCATGCTCTCTTATCTTGAATCATCACTAGTATGGTGTGCCTCCTACAAGCCTTAGAGAATCTTTGACAATGATCGTAATGATTGTTCGATTGAAAAATTTATTTTTTTTAGTTTTTTTTCTTTTATTTTTGTTTTGGCATTGCGCTCCCTCTACCCACAAAACAATTTTTGATAAAAGAAACACAAAAACTGACATGAAAGAAAAAGAATATAAAAAACTATAGTTTAGAGTAATGCTTTAAAATTTGACAAATTTCAAAGTTACCCTTCATATTAGTAGAGATGCTCTAACTAAAGACCCAGGTCCAAATAATTTTAATCGCACAATTGACATCTTGCAGTTCTTTACACGCAAATTCACATATATACTCACGTATATGAATAATTTAATAGCTCTATGTTTTTCAGAAATTCATTGTTTGATTTTTATATTTTTAAAAACTTATTGTTTGGTCTCTGATCTTTGTCTTGATTAATACTTTAGTCCATGTCGTGATATTAAAATACAAATCGCTAGTCAGCGCAAGTTTTGGTCAAAATCAACATATTAACACATATTAGTACCTAAAATACCTAACCCACTGATATATATGTATCCATAAACAAATTTTCTTCTCTAAATTTTTCTTTTTATGCGTTCTTCTCTCCTCCCACAGTTCTCATTTATTCATCATTCAAGCTCAAATTTTTTTATTATCTTCTTCTATTTCTACTGTAAATTAAATTTTTCTTCAATCATTCTTATTTCCCTTCATTTTGAATTAGATTTGGAAATTAAAAGTTATCTAATTTTGAAATTAGGGTTTGGAGTGTTTACATATATCAGTGGGTAAAAGTATTTTAGTTACTACTATGTGTTAATATGTTGATTTTGAACGAAACATGCGCTGACTAACAGAATTTGTATTTTAATATCACGACAGGAACTAAAGTGCTAACGGAGAAGAATGTCAGGGACTAAGTAGTGAGTTTTTAAAAATATAAAAACCAAACAGTGAGTTTCTGCAGAACATAAGGACTATTAAATTATTTACCTATTTTAAATACAATTTCATCTTGAGAGCTTCAATTGTTGAGCCAT
Source organism: Euphorbia peplus (assembly GCA_028411795.1). Lineage (NCBI taxonomy): Eukaryota > Viridiplantae > Streptophyta > Magnoliopsida > Malpighiales > Euphorbiaceae > Euphorbia > Euphorbia peplus. The sequence goes on from CP110840.1 coordinate 21,631,748, forward strand.
CACTGATTAGAAAAAGCAATCAAACAACCTTGACAAATACGGGGAAGCTTTGGAACAATCCGAGACACATTGCGTGAAATATAATTTAGACATGAATAAATTGATGTTTAATTTGAGATTACATTTGATAGTTAACATAAACAATTAGTAGAATGTTGGGTATTGTACTAAAATTTGTGTCTCTTTATCTTACATGAAATAAAAGCATTGTTTTTATTATAAAAGGTAATTTCTTTTAAAAAAGAAACTCATGTATTTATCAGTTTTGTCAAAATGGTGTTTGTATTTATTTTTTTGACAAGACAATAATTGTGTTTATCTCCGTTATCCAAAAAGCAGAAAATTCATTAACAGTGTTAAATGTGATAATGTGACAAGATGTATTTTGGTCTTAATTTATTAGCTATGTTATAAAAAGCTCATTTCTCGCACCTTAAAGTAGTGTTTTAGAAATTTACCAATAAATTAAGATCGAAAATCCTTTGCCAAATCATTACATTTAACACCGTTAATGGGGTTTCGCTTTTTAGATAACGGTAATAAACACAATCCTCTTTTTTAAAAAAATAATCAAAAACACTATTTTTAACAAAATTGGTAAACACAAATTTTTTTTTCGGAAATCTCATAAATAAATATAGTGAGATATTTATATGAGAGTGACTGTGACTATGAAAAACATTGAAAGTTGAGAACATTGAAATAGTATCTCCCAACCACAAGTACCATATGTCTTTCCTGTTTCCAATAGAAAACCCAATCAAAATCTCATAGGAACATATGGACCCACACTGAGAATGAGAAGGTAAAAATTAAACTAAATGTTTGGGTAAAATTGGAATAGAGAAAGGGAAAGGGGAAGAATCAAAGGAAGATGATATCAGTAGATATTTGCAATTACGAGAAATTTTAGAAGTTTGGAACTCATATATATCAATAATTGAGATTCATGATTTAAGTATATAGTTTATGAGATAGGATCAAGTGAGACAAGGTCAGTATGGAGAGACTATTTTTAGTATGAGACAATTAAAAAGTGATGACATTTTTGAAATTTTGAAAACATGGAGGGTCATTATTGAAGGGAAGAGGAGGTAATGTCAGCGCTGATGTCACATCTGAAGAGAGAAAAAGTTTTTATTATTTTATTTAAAATGCATTTTCCCGATCTTTCTGAACTCATTTTTCAAAAAAAATTATACCACTAAACTTGTATTAATTAGGCGGTCATTTTGAGATCCATTGTTGTTATTTATAGACGATTTTTATTTTTTTATTTTTGTTCCAAGTTAGATACTCGGTTGTTCCAGCAGAATACTACAATTGTTCCACCAGACTACTATATTTATTCCAGCAGAATATTTTCATTATTTTTTTTAAATGCACTCTAGAAGTGTAAAAAAATATAGTATTCTGGTGGAACAACCATAAAAAAATATAAAAATAAAAAAAAACGTCTATAAATAACAAAAATGGATCTCAAAATGATCGCCTAATTAATTCGAGTTCACTGGTATAATTTTTTTTGAAAAATGAGTTCGGAAAGAGCAGGAAAATGTATTTTAAAGAAAATAATTAAAACTCTTTCTCTCTCTAGAGGTGACATCAGCGCTGACATCACCTCCTCTTCCTTCCCTTCAATTCACGCATGAGGAGTGTTCCTTTAATTACAAGTTTGCCACATTCCCCTATTGAATTGCAAAAATACCCCTTGTCTCACTATAAAAACTAGTCTCTATCTTAAACCCTTGTCTCATTTGAACTTGACTCTATAGTTTATTGTTTAGCATCTAGAAATTTTATATAAAAATTAATTAAAAAATATACTTTTAATTAATTATATGTTGTAAAATTTTATTAGTTGGAGAAATATTAAAATATTTCTGGAGTACGGATGACGTGGTATTTCAGACTAATAATTCGATGACACGTCACATATTTTAGTATTTAGGGTCTAGGGTTTTTACTTTAGTGTCTAGAATTTTATATAAATTATTAACTAAAAATAAACTTTTAATTAATTACGCGTTGTCAACATTTTATTGAATGATGTAACATATGTCAACCTTTTATTGATTTGGAGTACCACGTCATTGTGCTTCAGGAATATACTAAAATTTCTCTATTAGTTGATTTAAACATGCAGACTATTTATTAGTTTAGAATACTACATCATCCGTACTCGAAAAATATCTCCTGAAAAAAAGGTCTAAGTAAGCTAAGTGCCGAGTGGCATAAAGATGGGGAATGGAGGAGATGCAGTGCACGCGCATGTCTTTATAAAGCCAGCCTCATCCTCAGCCCCAGCCCCCCATCTCAATCTGCTTTTAGCCTAGGCGTGCCTATCTATTTTGCTTTTGCTTTCTCCTCCTCTGTATTTTGATTTCATTTCAGACTTATTCCTCTTCTTTATAGACACAATTATTATACACTCTCTGCACATCTTGTCTCCTCTTCTCCTGTTCAACATATAATCATGAATAATAAATGGGAGAATCATCATACTCATACTCATACATACAAGAAGCAGCAACCCACAACTTTCTCTTCAACTCTCCTTGATCAAATCTACCGTTCTATTTCCGAACCCGACAACATTCAAGATCTCAAATTCTACACTAACCCAATAATGCACACCAACAAAACCACTCTCCAACATCAACATTCAATCATTCCCAAATGCATTGATCACACCAACATTCAACAACTTCAAAAATCGCGGTATCACGATCCTCAGGATGCCATCTTCTTCAGCTCTACTTCCATCTCTTCAGATTCTAGCTCTGGCGCATTCTCATCCTCCGATACTGACTCAATCTACAATGCTAAACCCAAATCATCTTCCTCTGCTTCTGTTCTACCCATTAGGCCTAAGCCTGTGAGAACAAGCGTCTCAGGTAAAACAGACTCACGGAGAGAATTTGAAATGTTGGGTCATTACGGTCACAACGAAACTCCAAAGCTCAGTGGAAAATCGAGAGCCTTAAAGATGTACAACAAGGTAAAACAGCCGGTTTCACCCGGTGGTAAACTTGCTAACTTCATCAATTCCATTTTCACTAATGGAAATTCCAAGAAAAAATCTAACCCTTGCTCTGTTGATCAAGAACGGACAATAAAGTCGGGACAAGCATCCACTTGTTCTTCAGCTTCCTCGTTTTCAAGATCCTGCTGGAGTAAATCAGACAAATTTCGCGACGGAGTTAAAAGGAATGTCCGTTTTTACCCTGTTAGTGTTATCCTTGATGAACCGTGTAGACACAAGTCGTTATACGAAGATGAGGAATCATCACGTCTCATGTCTGTTTCTATGCCAACGGCCTGGAAAATTGGGAAATCCCCGTCAAAGAAAATCGATAATGAGTTCAAGAAGTACCAAGTAATGGATAAGAAGAGCAGGAGAGTTGCCAGAGATTTCTTAATTAGCGAATATCAGAAAAAAAAGAAAAATGAGAATCATCATTTCGATGAACACGAAGATGATTTCGATGATGATGCGAGTTATTCGAGTTCCGATTTATTTGAACTTGATCATCTTTCTGTATTTGGAAAAGATATGTATTCTGAGGAGCTTCCTGTGTATGAAACTACTACTCCTCTACATACTAATCGTCCCATATATACCTAATCATGCCTTAATTATGTAATTCTGTTTTTCTTAATTACATATTTGACGGATATTAATTAATTTGTTTTATTTTTTTCTTATTATTGGGTCAATCTCAACATCTTTCTTTGGGGTGGAGATAAATTGAAAATACGTACAAGCATGTTTTGATAGTTTTTAAGGACTTATCACTAATGAACAAATTTAGTAGCTTCCATTATCAAAAAAGTCTTAATAAGTCCCTATTTCTTTAATTTGAATATTACAAATCCATGAATCTTGGAGATTATATATATATAATTTCAGTAAAAAAAATTCTTAAATTTGAATTTGATTGGTTTTATTGGAATAGACCATTTTAGTTGTTTATTGGTAGTTAGCACATGTTATGTAATTATTTTTATATTAACCTTTACTTTTATAGTATCATATATTGATTGTTTGAAGTGTAAAAAGAAAAGCTAAGAACCAACTTGACTATGTAATGTTCAATAGTATAGCAAGTGAAGTTAATTCTTCTAATGCGGATGCGGATGTCTTGTCCATGAGGGTTCAGTGACCTCTTTGGTTTGTAATCTTTTATAAATGATCGGATTACTTGGTTTGAGATTGTTCAAAGGTGACATCTCTTCCAATTAAATTTTTTTGCACATGTTAATAATCGAACTTGAAACCTTATCTTAATTTACTAGAACGTTTACCACTTAATTATAATATTACAAACCTTACTAATTGAGGTTTGTAATTAAATTTTATATTAAGCTGGTTCTCCCCTTTCAATTTGAATGGTTTCAGTTTTGATTTAATTTTTTTATTTTTTCATTATTTCATAAATTGTTTGAAATTTTATAAATTTTACTTCAGTTTCGTGGATTTAATCCTGTAAAGAAATTCTAAGAAAGCTGAAAGTATATTGTACCTTTTAAAACTACAGTGGATAAAAAGAGTCATCGCAATAATTTTTAGGGTATAATACCCTTATTTTCAAAGGGAATACATACCTCTGAGAATACTAAATAACATGGCAATTTTGCATTACATTCTATTGCTTTGTTAGTTATTTGGAAAAAGGATAGTAATTTTATTTATTTTCTTTTGGGTTCTATTTGAAGTTTATTTCATTAAAGCATTATTTATCCATACACATATCCAAAATTTGTGCATCTGACCGCTGACGTTTTATTTATTCATATTTGGCCACTGACATTTTGTAATTTGATCATATTTGATCATTGATCTATCAATTTAGTGAAATTTCACGCTTTTTTGGATCAAATTAAAAGAAGATTATAAAGTTAAACATTAAAATTACTCTATTTCAAAATAAGAAATTGAAAATAAAACCAAAAACTCGCTAAATAATACAAAAGTAGGAATGTCAATAAACATAATAAGCGTGAGAGTTTACTAAATTACAAAAGGTCAGTGGCCAAATATGACTAAATAAAACGACAATGGTTAAATGCATAAATTTTGAATAACTCAATGGCGAAATAATAATGATTTTTGCCAAAGTTTATTTAACTTTTAGTTTTATATCCTTAGGGACCATTTTCATTTTAGTATATTACTATGAATATCATAACAAATTTTGAACGGACCTCTCTGTCAACGGAGAATAAAAACCTTGGATTCATTCCATTGGACCAAAGAGCATATTGAAACAATAAATAGAATGATAAAGTATGCTGTTAGTAGAACACAATAAATTTGGTGAAAGATGTAAAAAAATTTGAAGACAATAAAAAAGGGTATATACATAAAAAAGAAAAAAACGGTATGGCATGGAATAGAATGTTCAAAAATAAAAGAGGGAAAGCAAAAGAAGTATCAGCATCACGTAGTGAACAGAAAGAGTGGGGATGTGTTAATTTTTATCTTGAGCGCTTTGCATAAAAATACAGAGACACGAAAAGTATATACAGTTTTGAGTATTCTTTTAAACGATGAACGCCTTGACCGTACAGAGTCCGACTAGACGCTTAAATAGTGATTCCGAGTTGACCGATCTAATCGTTTAGGTTAAAAAAATTCAACTATTTTCTGACTAATCCTTGAATAGCCGACTAGGCTCTAAAGGTCCTCAACCGCCTTATTAGCGTCTAGCGATTTTATTTTTTTTGTGAATAAAAGTTTCGCTAAGAGTAGGTCTACCCACTTGCAAGGCCAGTGCAAACCACAAATCTCGATGAGGATTTACAGTGAAGTTTACAAATTGCCTACCAATAAGAGCTAAATTTTGACGAAGCGGAGTCTCGAACTTCAAACAATTCAAATAGAAAATAGAGTGGCTTACCACTTGGATCAACTCTTATTGATACATTGGTTTTGAGAAAGAAAAGAAAGTAAAGAAACTCACAAAGAAAGGAATTTAAGAAAAACAAAAAGAAAAGAAACCAAAGATTCGATCGTGAGGCTAATCACAATGAGCAAAATGAGATCTGATCTTGGTCCGGCCATGGGAATAGAGAAAGCTGATTGCTTTTGCTTTCCTCTCTTTAATGTTGTTGTCTTGCCAACATACTATTCTATCACACCACCCAACCCAACCCAACCCAACTATAGGGATGGACGGCCCCATGGCGGGTAGGTTACTCCCAGTTAATATCATATTTTTCAGTGTTGTCAGGACCGGATTGGACCGATCGGTCGGATCGGTCGGACTGCAAATTGGGATGAAAATCGATTTGATCTATATGTAGTTTTTAAATTCGCAACAGACCGGATAGAATCGGGTTCAACCCGTGAACCGGCGGTCAGACCGAAAATTAGGTTGAACTTTTTTAATTATAACTTTTTAAATTAAAAAATTAACTTTAAAAATTAAAAAGCTAACCAAATAAAACATATTTTATGCATTCCATTTCTATTATTTTTACCCAACAACAAAATAAAATGTATCTAACCATGAAAAAAATGATTAATTATGAAATATTTAGTTTTATAAATTTAATTATCCATGTAGAGAAAAGATCAAGTGTGACAATGGGCTTATGGTGTGACAAGGGGAAAAGGTGGGGTAATTTTGTAATTGAACATGGGAAGGTGGCAAACTTGTAATTAAGGGAAAAAGCCTTATACGTGTAAAATGGAGGAAAGGAAGAGGGGGTGATGTCAGCGCTGATGTCACCCCCTGGAGAGAGAAAAGATTTTAATTATTTTCTTTAAAATGCATTTTCCCGCTCTTCCCGAACTCGTTTTTCAGAAAAAATTATACCACTGAACTCGTATTAATTAGGCCGTCATTTTGAGATCCATTTTTGTTATTTATAAACGATTTTTAATTTTTTTAATTTTTCTATGGTTGTTTCAAATTAATATTCGGTTGTTTCAAATTAATACTGTGTTGTTTCAAAATAATATTCTGTTGTTTCGAATGAAATATAATTAATGGAGCTCTGTAATAAGTTGATAATGTTTCAACAAAATACTCTATTGTTTCAAATTAATACTCGGTTGTTTCAAATTAATACTGTGTTGTTTCAAATCTTGAGATTAGTGAGATGAAAACATTAATTCTTGAGAAACACCATAGGCACAACAAAGTTTTGAAACAATCTAGTATTATTTCGAAACAACCGAGTATTATTTCGAAACAACAGAGTATTTTGTTGAAACAATACAGCATATGGAGCAACCGAGTATTTTGAAACAACACAATATTGTTTTGAAATAACACGGTAATGTTTTGAAACAACACAGTATGTTTTTGAAACAACCATAAAAAAAAGCCTAATTTCATCACTTCACATATGAGACATAGTTGGATTAATTGTTTTAAACATATGATGATGATGATGTAAATTAATTCATCATTTTTATCTTGCTTCAAAACAACTATGTAATTAATTCATCTCTTCTTCTCCAACTTCACACCTGCTGCACTATACAAAATGAAAGGAGGAGAGGAGAGGATGAATCTAAATAAACAATTGAAACCAACAAGACTTTTTCTTTTCCATCAGTAGACCATTCAAAGCCTGACCAAAAGAGATAATTTGTTTGCAGAAAATTAAGTGCAAGAAGCAGCATACTACAAAACCAAATGCTAGAGCTGAATGTCATAAACTATAATACCACACAGACCAAATATTAACAAATCGTACAAAACGAGTTGGGTGAAGTTTCTCTTTTTGCCGCTCGGCTGTACCAAAAGAGCTTCTTTATCTCCCAAGGTAAGCGAGAGTGGACCTTGTTGATGAGTCTCCGGCGAAACTATTTAGTGAATTTGTGAGTGGTTAAACTTAGCCGGAGGTGATTTTGGTGGTGGTCGGCGATGAGGGAAGGGAGAGCAAATGGTGGTGAGATACCGGCGACATCGTTGGAGGTGGGCGACGGAGGCATCAACAATTTAAAAAGAAGAAGAAGATAGGCTTTTGAGAAGAACACGAACAAATCTGGAAAAGTTACCTTTACATGTCTGATTAATTACACAATTAGTCCCTGTCACACCATAAGAGGGCTGTCACACCATAAGGAGGTGTCTCACCTGAACTTGACTCTATCCATGTATTACTATGATATTATTATTCTCATTTTAGTTAGATATAGATTATTGACTTTTATGAAGTTAAGTATTTATATTTATTTCGTTAAAAAATATTTAAATTATATATATTAAAAATTATTTATTACGTCATCAAGTCCGATAACTCCGGTCCATGTGGTTGAACCAGGTGAACTCTGGACCCTTTAAAAATCCGGTTCGTTGTCTTGTCTGGTCATGACAACATTGATATTTTTATCCTTAATTACATGTTTTATTCGTTTTTGAGATAATAGAAAACTGTTGTTTGCATTGTTTGTAGAATTAAAAAAATAGTCAAGGGTCAGGGTTAGGATTAGGGTTAGGGCAAAAACGTTTTCTGACATTTGACCTTAATTCTATAATAATTGATCAAAGGTTTGAAAAAATATTTTGGCAAAAAATTGTCCTCGTTTACGTCAATAAAATCGATAATTTCCTTAATTCTACAAACAATGCAAACCACAGTCATTTATTTACAAAATTGTAAAACCACTAAATACTTGATTAAAGTTAATCCAAAAATAAATAAATCAAGAATAGCTTGAAATGACTTTTTTATTTTATTTTATTTAGCTGAACTTAATTAAAGCTTCTCTAACTTAAATAGTCTATCTCTATCTCAATTTCTGTTTCTCCTTCCTCTATCTCTATTTCTTGTCCAATCCCAACTTAACATTTGTAATTAACTCAATAGTATACTGCAAACTATTATACAGTTAACCCATGTAATCCACCGACTAATCCATAAGAAAAAGTACTCTAACATTCCAATATGTTTAATATTTATGTGGCCCTTTATTTGTTCATTAACTCCCCTGAACTTTTAAATGTGATAAATGATTTTATATCTAAACTTAACAAATAATTCTCTGTTCTTGTTTGATTATTACAAATAATCCCTTTATTTGTGTTTAAAAGTTATAAATGGCGCATTATTTTTATCTGATTGTTTTCAATAACCTCCTAGTGACTGTATCAAAATGTAGAAACGATAAATGATATCATTTACAAAACTTTCGACTCTCAATACTATAAGCTTGTACTTATAACATACGCCATCTACAACTTTCACGTTTTGATTGATCAATTTTGAAACAAGGAGGTTTGGAAATATCAGTTGGAGAAGAGAAGGCGACTCATTAATAAGTACTTAGAAGATTAGATGTGATGCTTTATTGTGAAACATTTAGGATTAAATGAATAAAAACTAATAATATAAAATTAATAATATATTTAGTTGTATATTATAATCTATTGAATATATATTCAGTGTACGACGATGTGGTACATTATGCGAATAAATGGTTGACATATATGATTTTAACCAATAAAAGATTTACACCGTGTAAATAATTAATAGTATATTTTGAAGTTAATTGTTTATATAAAAATTTTAGATGACAAAATAAAAACTCTAGACCCTAGGAAATGAACTTGAGTCTCTAAATTATAAACTCCAAAATCCATGTCAATAAATTTTTGGTCCGTTGTACGGATGACGTGGTACGCTGGGTGTATTCTAGAAATTTTTGTATTGTAGAATATTCTGAGTTGGTAATATGTAGTAAGAAAACATTGATATATGATTGTCTAGTAAAAGAAAGAAGGAAGACTTAAAACCATATGCAACTCTTTAAACTTGGTCAAAAAAGTCAGTTTGCTTCTTTAATTTTTGAGATGTCCTATTAGTCCCTTCAAATTGTGAAAAGTGATACATTTAGCACCCTCAACTTGTATAACATGGTGCACTTACCCTCCTATGTCCTATGTGGCGTTAATGTGACAAAATTAATAAAATAAAGAGAGAGTGGAATGGTGAAAAAAAAAATAAGAAAAATATCAAAAAGACCATTAAATTTTATTTTTTTAAATTTTTCATCTTCATCTTCTTTTCTCTAGTTTTCTCTTTTCTCTAAAGAAAAATGAAAGAGCATTCCGGCGGCCGAATTTTGAAATTTCCATCTCCATCTTTTTTCTCTCTTTTTCTCTTTTCTTTAAAGATAAATCAAAGAGCATTCCGGCGGCCGAATTTTGAAATTTCAAATTTCTCCCTGCGAATATGGCCGCCAAATTCTGAAATTTCAGAAACTGATCGCTGAAATTTCATATGGAATAAGAAGAAAAAGGCAGAAGATAATAAAGATGAAAAATAAAGAAATAAGAGAAATTTAAAGGAATAATTTTGTAAAGATTATCTGTAATTCACTCTCTTTAGTAAAAATAAATATAAATTGAAAGAGTCAAGTTCAAATGAGACAAGAGTTTAGAATGAGACTAGTTTTTATGGTGAGACAAGGGGTATTTTTGTAATTCAATAGGGGAAGGTGGCAAACTTGTAATTAAAGGAACACCCATCATGCGTGAATTGAAGGGAAGGAAGAGGAGGTGATGTCAGCGCTGATCTCACCACTGATGTCACCTCTGGAGAGAGAAAGAGTTTTAATTATTTTCTTTAAAATGCATTTTCCCGCTCTTTCCGAACTCATTTTTCAAAAAAAATTATACCAGTGAACTCGTATTAATTAGGCGGTCATTTTGAGATCCATTTTTGTTATTTATAGACGATTATTTATTTATTTATTTTTTTATGGTTGTTCCAGCATAATACTATATTTGTTCCACCGGACTACTCCAATTATTCCACCAGAATGCTACATTTTTTTGCACTCCCAGAGTGCATTTAAAAAAAAAATAATGAAAATATTCTGGTGGAACAAATGTAGTAGTCTGGTGGAACAAATGTAGTATTCTGCTGGAACAACCGAGTATCAATTTGGAACAAAAATAAAAAAAATAAAAATCGTCTATAAATAACAACAATAGATTTCAAAATGACCGCCTAATTAATACGAGTTCAGTGGTATAATTTTTTTTGAAAAATGAGTTCGGAAAGAGCGGCAAAATGCATTTTAAATAAAATAATAAAAACTTTTTCTCTTTTCAGATGTGACATCAGAGCTGACATCACCTTCTCTTCCCTTCAATAATGTCCCTTCATGTTTTTAAAATTTAAAAAATGACACCACTTTTTAACTGTCTCACACTAAAAAAAGTCTAATTATAATGACATTGTCTTACCTGATTCTATCTCTAGATTAAAATAGATTAAATTTATAAGTTTAAAAGGCTAATAAGACAAAGCAATTTGTTTAGTGAAGTATACGAAGTTGATTTAAGGCAAGAAGGAATGTCTTACCTTCCGTTCTAATTGCAAGGGAACATGCAGACAAAAGAGGACCCTCCATAACTGCCTCGTCAGCTCAATGCCACGTGACACGGAGTGGGCGACAAACCTGATCAGCTAAATTTGTGACATTTTTATGCAAACTAATGTGGTCCTAGTTCAATTGCATAATCCAAAAATCTAACTAAAAAGACAAAGAGGGGTCAAAGGGAAAGTCTTAGTTATGGGTTTTGAATTGAAGATCCCAATTAATTAAAAATGAAGAAAGGAACCGTGGTGGTCCTAAATCAAACAAAATAGCTGTAATTAAAAGGGTTTCAATGTGGTTATAAAAAAAAAGAAAAAGTTTCAATGTAATTATGGGAATCTTATCTTCTCCCCCATGGCTCTAAGAAATGAACATTGTCTTGCACTTTGTTTCATGCCGGTTTTCCATTTCTCGGGTTCTGTTACATTGCATATGACTTTCTTCCAAACTGCATCACAACATAAGTATAATTTTGTTAAAATATTTTTCAAATTACGTTTATATTAAATAACTGTTTCGGCACTTTTTAGTGGGGTGTGTGGGCGTGCCAGAAATTTATAGTAATCTCGAACTAAAAATTGAATTGCGCTAATTTAACTTCTAAAATCAAACGATTGTAAGGAATAAAGAGACCTAAAATTCCTATGGGTTCTGGTAATCAAAACGATACCGATCCAAAGAAAGTTCATGAAAACTATCAAATAAAATTAACTGAGATTCAAGAGAAAATGATGTACTTCTATTGAAATTGAATGAAAAATGATTATAACTAAGGAAATTGAACGTTGAAAATAAGGATTCTGATCTACTAAAGAGATTGAAATTTTGCTAAGTTTGAAGTCTAAAAGAAATTGCTAGAGTTTTGCGCTGGTTTGATTGGCGATTTGGTTGGGCCTTTTCCATCGATCTTTTTGATGTTTATAGACGTTGGATGGAAATTGCTTGCATCCACTAAGCCACTTCTCCATCACTCAGCAACTGCTCTCCACTAATGGATCTCAACTTCCCCATGATGCACCCTTCAGAAGACCACTTAACGGTTCTCCAGTTTCATGATCTCTCGTTGATTTGACCGAGTCATATATTTGATAACTGACCAACTTTATTTTCCCGATCTTTAATTGGCTTTACAAAAGCACGTATAGAAATAAAATAAACAGTCTCTTGAATCCCCCTAAGTGCACCTCATTTCTAGATCTAAAACTGATTCCCCTCATGGTTCCTCTCAGAGCACCTCATTTCTAGATCTAAAACTGATTCCCCTCATGGTTCCCCCCAGAGAACCTCATTTCTAGATCTAAAAGTGATTCCCCCATGGTTCCCCCCCAGAGAACCGCATTTCTAGATCTAAAACTAATTCCCCTCATGGTTCCCTCCAGAGAACCTCATTTCTAGATCTAAAACTGATTCTCCCCATGGTTCCCCTAGAGCACCTCATTTCTAGATCTGAAACTGATTTCCCGCATGGTTCCCCCCAGAGAACCTCATTTCTAGATCTAAAAGTGATTCCCCTCATGGTTCCCCCCAGAGCACCTCATTTCTAGATCTAAAACTAATTCCCCTCATGGTTCCCTCTAGAGCACCTCATTTCTAGATTTACAAATTGATTTCCTCCAAGTGCACTCAGGGTTCCCTCCTTTAAGTAAAAAGGCGCATCAGACAAGAAAAAAGGGTGCATCAGAAAACCATATCAAGAAAGTTTCCAAATATGAACTTTTGAGAAAAAGTTTCCTAAAAGATTCTTTTCAAGGAAAGTTTTCTAAAATGGTTGTTTAAAGGAAAATTTCCTTTAAACATTATTTCCTCCATAGCTCCCTCATGAATAAAAACACCATGGGAGAATTTTTTCAAACATCACGTCCATTTGGGCATAAAATTATTTTTGGTGCAAACAATAACAAAAAAAAAATTCTCGCATTTGGTGTAAATTGAACTCATGACCCTTAGCTCCTGTTGTTTAGCTTCTTTCCTTCTTTAAATATTTTATAAAACTAAATTTGATACATATAAAATTTAGTTTCACCCTAGTTTAACAAGTTTAGTTTTCACATAGATGATCTTCATCCTAACGAGGGACGAAGCACATTGAAGGGAAAGGGGACAATTGCACCTATATTTTTTTCTGAACAAAAATTTATATTATATAAATTGAAACTTCAAATCAAATTAGTGTATATTGTTGTCCCTCTTTTCTTTAGCTTTCCTCATCATAAAACTAAATACCTTCATTTTGTGTACAAGTTCTTATATTTTCATGATGGTGATAATTATTAGATATGTTTATTATACTCATCACATATCAATTACAAATTTCATTTTTGTGTTTCGGATTTGGGAAATTTAAAAGTAGAAGAGGACATTATAATATTTTTAGATATTCTATATCATTTTTGTAGTAGATATATTTGATTTATTTTCAGCCAAATTCAAATCAGTTTAACCAAATTCAGCAAAATTCCTTAGTCACTTAGCTAAATTCTAAAAGTATGATTGAACCTGTCAATTTTATTAATGAAAATATCACAATATATACACAAGAGAGAGGCACAATCAAGGGTCAAGATTAACCCTAACGATACAAACAAAACAATTCCTATACATGAGATACTACAAATTTCCTATGTAAGATAATTACATCTATTACACCCCCGGAGTCGAAACCGGAGAAGGGCGAACATTGAGACTAGACCGAAAATCTTCAAAGAGTGGAAGGGGAAGTGTTGTGTACAAATGAGTGGGATGACACTAGCAAGTGCACTAGACAAGTAATAAAGTGATAAGTTTATCGTCTCCACAGGGATAGAACAGTCTCAAGCTGGTCTCTTTTCAGAAATAGAACAATTGGCTGGTTGTGCTTAATTAATTTCAGAATTTCTAAACTAATATAAATTAAATATAAACTAATGGTAGGAATGATCATACAATTCTTAAATGGATTTAACCAATATAAAACGAGCAGGTGTAAAACACAGCCAGAACTGATGGTAAACGAGCACACAATTCCTTCATATAAATCAACCATGTTTATTATAGATCTAGGGTATCTTCACTATATTCACTCAAGTCAGATGGTCACATATTTCCAAGATTCTTTATACTCATGTAAAATTAGTTTCCATTAGATTACACAAGCACAAACATTAAGCACAAGAAGCATCTTATAAATAAGAACCCCTAGCATACATCTTATCCTTATTGGTCCCGGTATAAAATATATGAGTTCAATAGTTTATCTATCGCTTGATCCGAGTTGGTCCCTACAACATCAAACAACTGAGAATACAAGTTCGCGAGGCTTGCATATGAATGAAAATTCTATTGAACAATCAAAACAAACATGACTTCGTTCATAATAGGGAAAAGATATGCTTACAACCACCAGCCGGAAAGCTGGCTTTCCACTTGAGTGAATACTCACTCATTGTCATGCTTAAAATCCAAAATAAGAAAAGTACGAACAGGCTGCTGCATGGTCTCAGAGAGACCCTACACTACTACTACTGAAACTGAAAGTAAACTAAAAGGAAATGATTCTAAGGATGTTGAATCTCTGAAAGCAATACCCATGCAAGGGTATTTATACAAGAAAAGAAGGCAATAAACAAATAAAGATGCTCCTTGGAATATGGCTGTTCTCGGGCAGGCTGTTCTCCAGTAGAAGAAGACAACTGCATAGTAAGACAAACCAACATGCAAAAAAGACAAAAGCACAAGAGGACAAAACTCCATTCTTCAAGGTCTTCTCTAATAGCTCCAAAGTTCTCTTTTTCTCTTCCCCAAACCACCAAAACCGAAGCCATGTGATCTCCAAAGGATATTTGACCAGATTTCTGAAGATTCCCTCCTTAATTCAAGCTGTTCTGACTCAATTGGGCACATGCAGACTATTCGGGCGCACAGGCTGAACTTGTGCACTATAGAACAATCTCAGGCTGTTCGAAACACAATTTAAGCAAAAAAACTCTATGGAAAACCCTTGATTTTATAGGCACAAATCATACTCAACAAATACCCTAAAATAGACTTTGCTTGTCCTCAAGCAAACAGAAAAGAAAAAGAATCGAAGAAACGGACTAAAAAGACACAAGGACATACTGGACTTGACTCAAGAGACTCGAACTAAACAGAAAAGAGAGAAAAGAACGAAGAAACGAAACATAAAAGACTACAACAGACACGACTCTAAAGGTCAAATGCACCAATCTTCTTCTTTGATGATAGAACATGCGAACTCAAAAGGTTGAAGAGGTTTAAACTGGTTTGGGGCAAAATATGGTTGATTTGGGTAAAGGTGAACTACCAATTTTTGATAAGTAATGAGCTAGATTTTCATGAAAGAACAACCACAAATAAGCAAAGAACGACCTGTAATTTTATTTTTAACTTTATTCTTTTTTGTTCTCCTTTTTTTTTTTAATACTGGCTGAATAGGGAGAAGGCAGAGTGGTCTGATTATTCTAGCTCAAAACGAAGTTTAATTTTCACTTGGTAGGAAAAAGGAAAATTTGAAAAGGAAAAAGTGGTGGTGAACATGGTAGGCTAAATGGATGGTAAACACATATATACATGCGAAAGTTGGTTAAAAGGGTGTTTTTGGGTATAGAACATGGAGACTTTTGGTGGGCTTGTTCTTCTTTCTTCTTTTGGTTCAAAAAGGACACCAAAACAAGTTGTAAACTTAATTGTTCTATGGCTCCTTGGGTGCATGCAAATCTTTTTCAATTTTATTTTGACCTTTAAACAAAGACTCAAAAAAAAAAAACAAAAAAAATTGAATAGAACAAGATGACATTGGACTTGGCAGAAATGAGGACAAGCAAAAAGGTTTTAAGAACAAGGGACCCCCAAAATAATTCATGGCAATCCCACCCCCCAAAACAAAATAAAGCATTTCCCTCAATGCTTTGACAAAGAAAAATAGAAAGACACAATCCTAAAACAGAACAGACACACTAGACAACTATGGAACAGACAAACAAAAATATTCAACAGACAGACT
Source organism: Euphorbia peplus (assembly GCA_028411795.1). Taxonomy (NCBI): domain Eukaryota; kingdom Viridiplantae; phylum Streptophyta; class Magnoliopsida; order Malpighiales; family Euphorbiaceae; genus Euphorbia; species Euphorbia peplus. The sequence goes on from CP110840.1 coordinate 21,648,094, forward strand.
CAACATGAACAACTTGCTTTTATGAGAAAGGATTTGAATAAGTACCAGGATCAAGCCAAGGTTTGGCTTCTTGATTTACTTTGGGGCTGGAAGAAAGAGTGGCATACTTCAATTTTTTTTTCGAACGGGCGGAGAGAACATGTACAACTTGTTCTCCCATGTGCTCTGTTTTGCGTCTCGAGCTAGACACTGATTTCAGCTTGTTCTCATGGTGGTTCGTAGATGTGGTACTTCTCCACTTGGTTGTTTTCTCCGACTAGGTAGAGCTTGAGGCGTTGCGCATTGACTTTGAACGCTTTGATTGCTCCCTTAGAGATCTCAATAGCATTATGTGGGAACATTTTCACCACAGTGAAAGGACTTGACCATCTTGACTTTGACTTTTTTGGGAACAGCTTGAGGTGTGAGTTGAACAATAACACCTTCTGCCCAGGATGAAATTCCTTTGCTTGGATGTTCTTGTCATGCCTCTTCTTGGTTTGCTCCGAATTTTTGAAAGAGAATAGCCTGAATTCATCAAGCTCATCGAGTTGCAACTTCCTGTGTGTATCCTCAAATGGGACAAAATCATTTTGAACAATGTATAGTTGTTCATCTTGAGAAGTATCACAGATGTCTGCTTGTTCTCCATGCTTCTTCTCATTCTGGATCACAATAATTCCTTGATTATTTGGGACTTCTTGAACAGGGTTAGTCCATGCAAGAGCTTCCTTGCGCTTCAGAAGAACAAGCAGAGGTTGGGCTTTATCCTTGTGCTTATGAAGAACAAGAAGAAGTTGGGCTTTATTTTGTGGGATCAATTGTGATAAGGTTATTAAGGGTAATTTGTCAAGGGGTTGTGGGTAAGCATATTCCAAATGACTAGGTAGTGTTTTGAACTCAAGAACATGTGGTTCTTCGAGTGGGGGGTTTGAGAGGTGGTTTTTGTTGGCTGTTCAAGGGTTCAATGGGTGTTTGCTTGTTCCCATGGACAACAAAACAGCTCTCTTTGGCTTTCTGGTCATCATGTGCTTCCTCCTTTAGATCAGGCTCAACCTGTTTCTGCAAATTATCACACCAAGGCACATCAAAAGTTTCAAGAAAATAGCAAGTATCATCACTAGCCAAAGGGTATTTCATAGCTTCATTCATTTTGAACACAACTTGCTGGTCATGCACTTTGAGCCTACGTTCACCCTTATAGACATCTATGATTGCTCTAGCCGTAGCTAGGAACGGTCTACCTAGGATGATTGGAACATGAGCATCTTCATCTATATTCATAATCACAAAATCAGCTGGTAATATGAATTTATCTACCTTGACTAGGATATCCTCAACCATTCCCATAGGGTACTTGACAGAACGATCGGCCAATTGAATGGACATTCTCGTTGGTTGGGGTTCTCCTAGACCAAGTTGTTTGTATATTGAATAAGACATAAGATTTATACTTGCTCCTAGGTCACATAAAGCATTATCAATATTAAAGCTACCAAATGAACATGGGATAGTGAAACTTCCTGGATCTTTCTCCTTTTTGGGGAGAAGTTGCTTGTTCTGAATGATAGAAGAACAAGTACGGCTTAGCTGGACCATGGACACACTCTCCAGCTTCTTCTTGTTCTGCAACAGATCCTTTAGGAACTTCACATAAACTGGTGATGATGATAGTGCTTCCACAAAAGGAATGTTTATGTGGATCTTCTTGAGCATCTCCAAAAATCTCCCTTGTTTCTCCTTCATTGCTTGTAACTTTAGCCTTCCTAGATAGGGAACCTTTGATACATACACACACTCAGGTTGCCTCTTTGGAATGGGCTCAGGATCAGATTGCTTTAGTGCTTTGACCACCAAATTTGTTGACTGAACAGCCTGTGGCTGTTCTTCTGGATCTGCTTGTCTGTCCGAACATGCATTTTAATTGCATGGTTGGGCTCTAATACCTCTTCTCTGCTCCTCAACATGATTGCATTTACTGCCTCCCTTGGATTCAACTCCGTGTTGCTTGGAAGGACCTCCTTGTTCTTAGGAACAATATTTGACAATTGGATGAGTTGAGTTTCCAATCTTTTGATTGAGCTTTGTTGTTGTTGTGCTAGCTACATTTGCTGTTGCATTTGTTGCATCATCTGCATCATCATCTCTTCCATTTTGGTTTTGCTCGCATCCAAGCTCTGGTTGTTCTGGGAGCACAGGTTCAGATTGTTCTGCTGGGGTTGGTAGTTCCTCTGAGGCCTCTGACACGATGGGTATGAACTGGAACTAGGTTGGGAGGTCCAACTTGAGTCAAAATGATTCCTCCACCCATCGTTAGGAGTGTTGGAATAAGGATCTGAGATCATCCTATGGTTGTTCACGATATAATCAAAGTCTTCTGCAACAGCTACTAAGGTCTGGTTGTTCCCTTGGTAGTCAGCAAAACAATGATCACCTTTGCTGAAGTCGTACTGAACAACGTGCACCTGGTTGACTTGGTTGTTCAACTTGAACAACTTGCTCAGTTGTTCTACTTGAGCAGTCAGCCTTGACACCTCTTCAGCTACCGGTGAGTTTGAGTCACTTCTTCCATCTTCTCTCATTGTGTGCCACTTATAGCTCGTGTTGATAAGTCGTTCAATGAGCTCATAAAGTTCCTCGGGAGCTAGTTCCTCCGGATCTCCACTTGCAACCGATTCCATTTGGATTTTGTAGACATTTGTGAGGCCATGATAGAAGGTTTGCATTTGTATCTCTCCCAAGCTTCGGAAAGGGATTCATCACGGTGTTGGGAGAATTGGGATATGGCATTTCTGAGTTTTATGGCTTCTCTTGGTGGAAAATATTTGGCAAGGAAGGCATTGACCATAGCATCCCAAGTGGTTATGGATCTCGGTCGTAAACTCTTTATCCAACTCTTAGCTTTGTCCCTTAACGAGAGCAGGAACAACTTGAGCCGAATAACATCATCACTCTCTCCTCGATTTGTTTTGAATGTATTGCACATGGTAACAAAATCTTGGATGTGTGAGTTTGGATCTTCATTAGGTAGGCCTTCAAATTGCACACCCACTTGCAACATTTGGATCATGAACGCCTTGACCGCGAAGTGGTTGTCTCCTTCATCGGGGATTACTATGCATGATGAGTAACCATCGGTGAAAGGTTTTGAGTACTCTTTTATTGGCAAGGATCGGGCAAGTTGATCCTCCATATTTTGTCCTCGATGATTCTCTGCTTGTGCTTGTGGCAGTTTTGGTCGTTCTTCTCATCAGGCTCCTTGTTCAGGCTTCTCTTGATTTTGAACAGCCTTCACCATCACATAAACTGAGAACAACTGACAGGAACAATCTCTACACTTAAACAAACAGGTAAAAACCAACTGTTTTATAATGAAAAGGTAAAAAAAATAAAACGGCTTAAAAACTTTCTATCCCCGGCAACGGCGCTAAAAACTTGTTGTGTACAAATGAGTGGGATGACACTAGCAAGTGCACTAGACAAGTAATAAAGTGATAAGTTTATCGTCTCCACAGGGATAGAACAGTCTCAAGCTAGTCTCTTTTCAGAAATAGAATAGTTGGCTGGTTGTGCTTAATTGATTTGAGAATTTCTAAACTACTATAAACTAAATATAAACTAATGGCAGAAATGATCATCCAATTCTTAAATGGATTTAACCAATATAAAACGAGCAGGTGTAAAGCACATCCAGAGCTGATGGTAAACAAGCACACAATTCCTTCATATAAATCAACCATGTTTATTATAGATCTAGGGTATCTTCACTATATTCACTCAAGTCAGATGGTCACATGTTCACAACATTCTTTATACTCATGTAAAATTAGTTTCCATTAGATTACACAAGCACAAGCATTAAGCACAAGAAGCATCTTATAAATAAGAACCCCTAGCATACATCTTATCCTTATTGGTCCCGGTATAAAATATATGTGTTCAATAGTTTATCTATCGCTTGATTCGAGTTGGTCCCTACAACATCAAACAACTGAGAATACAAGTTCGCGAGGCTTGCATATGAATAGAAATTCTATTGAACAATCAAAACAAACATGACTTCGTTCATAATAGGGAAAAGATATGCTTACAACCACCAGCCGGAAGGCTGGCTTTCCACTTGAGTGACTACTCACTCATTGTCATGCTTAAAATCCAAAACAAAAAAAGTATGAACAAGCTGCTGCCTGGTCTCAGAGAGACCCTACACTACTACTACTACTGAAACTGAAACTAAACTAAAAGGAAATGATTCTAAGGATGTTGAATCTCTGAAAGCAATACCCATGCAGGGGTATTTATACAAGAAAAGAAGGCAATAAACAAATAAAGATGCTCCTTGGAATCTGGTTGTTCTCGGGCAGGCTGTTCTCCAGTAGAAGAAGACAACTGCATAGTAAGACAAACCAACATGCAAAAAAGACAAAAGTACAAGAGGACAAAACTCCATTCTTCAAGGTCTTCTCTAATAGCTCCAAAGTTCTCTTTTTCTCTTCCCCAAACCACCAAAAACGAAGCCATGTGATCTCCAAAGGATATTTGACCAGATTTTTGAAGATTCCCTCCTTAATTCAAGCTGTTCTGACTTAATTGGGCACATGCAGACTATTCGGGCGCACATGCTGAACTTGTGCACTAAAGAACAATCTCAGGCTGTTCGAAACACAATTTAAGCACAAAAACTCTATGGAAAACCCTTGATTTTATAGGCACAAATCACACTCAACAGGAAGCCCATTAGTAAATATATTAGCGATTTGATAGCGGGACGAGATATGGAGAACACGAACGTCGCCCTTGGCAACCTTGTCACGCACGAAATGAATATCCTTCTCAATGTGCTTCGTGCGTTGATGCTGAACAGGGTTGCTCGATAAATAAACTGCACTGACATTATTACAATAGACCAAAGTAGATTTCTGAATTGGGCAATGAAGTTCCAAAAGCAAATTCTGAATCCAACAAGTTTCAGAAACCACATTAGCAACAGCTCTATATTCGGTCTCAACACTAGACCAGGAAAGAGTCGGCTGGCGCTTAACGGACCATGAAATTAAATTATCACCCAAATAGACACAAGAACCAGAAGTTGAACGAGGAGTGTCAGGACAACCCCCCCAATCAGCATCCGTATAAGAAACCAGATTCCCAAGACATGTAGAATACAAAGTAAGACCGAGATCAAAAGTCCCTTGAACATACCGAAGAATACGCTTGAGATCAACCATATGAGGAGTGCGCGGAGCATACATAAACAAACAAATTTGCTAAACAGCATCAGAGATGTCAAGACGGGTCAAAGTCAAATACTAGAGGCCGCCCGCGAGACTTCGATATTCCATAGAGCAGGAGGAACCGGAAGTGGCATTTAGTTTTTGCTTTGTATCAACAGGCGTAGAAATGGGATTGCAGGAACTAAGTCCGACTTTGGCAATGAGTTCAGTTGCATATTAGCGTTGAGAGAGAAACAAGCTATCCTTGGTCCGAGACACAACAACCCCGAGAAAATAGTGTAAAGGACCCAAATCTTTCATTGCAAACTCACCGTTGAGTTTTGCCATAACAGAGCATCGGAGAGGCTCATAAGAAGTAACCAGAACAATATCGTCAACATAAAGAAGCAAATAAGCAGTGTCTGGTCCTTTACGATACACAAAGAGAGAGTGGTCAGAAATACTATGAGAAAAACCCAAAGTAGAGATAAAAGTAGCAAACCAATGATACCAGGCCCGAGGAGCATGTTTGAGCCTATAAAGATATTTCTTGAGCAAGCATACGTAATCGGGATGTTCAGGGTCGTGAAAACCTAGAGGTTGGTGCATATATACTGTCTCTTGGAGGTCCTTATGAAGAAACGCATTCTTAACATCAAGCTGATAAATTCCCCAATTTTTGGATAACGCAATACCAAGAACAACACGGATAGTGGCAGGCTTAACAACAGGACTGAAAGTCTCCCCACAATCAAGTCTAGGACTTTGATTAGACCCATTCTCGACGAGGCGCGCCTTGTACCGCTCAAAGGACCCATCTACATTAGTCTTTTTCCTGAAAATCCACCAACTACGAATAACATTAGCATTAGCAGGACGGGGTACAAGGACCCACGTCTTATTTTTAATTAGAGCCTCGTATTCTTCGTTCATGGCCAATTTCCAATTCAGATCACGTAATGCTAGGGAAGGATTTTCGGGTAAGGGTGAAATTGATGGAGTAGTGCAAGATGTGAGATTGAGCACACGTTTGGGTTTAAAAATGCCGTGTTGGGCTCGAGTAGTCAGGTGGGCTAGGAGGTGGGGTCGTGGAGGCTGCTGAGTGTGATGGGCTGGGAGAGGAGGTAGAAGGTGCGATGGGTTTAAGGAAACAGAAGAAAGATGAAGGCAAGGAGCAGAAGGAGAAGGCTTGGTAAGACTAGTAAAAGGAAAATTGTGTTCATAAAAAATAACATGCCGAGAAATAATCAACATTTTATTCAACAAATCCCAACATTTATAACTCATATCATTTGCCGAAAAACCAAGAAATACGCAAGCGATAGAACGTGGTTGTAATTTGTGACGAGAAGTAGATGGAATAAAAGGATAACAAAGACAACCGAAAACATGAAGGTGTGAATAACTCGGATTACGACCATAGAGCAAACACGTGTTGGTGTGCCCTAGTTCTTAGACATAGTTATTTGTTATTGTACTGTACTTTTGTTTATTGTACAAGATATTTTGATTTATGGAATAAAGGCATTAATTCATTCAGTTGATGTATCTTGTATTATATGCACTTTTTGAAGTATCTGTTGATTGTATATCATAAACCAACAGAGTCTAGTTCTACTCATGGGAATGAATAGAACGTAAGGCTTTTACAAACAGGATGTGTACACGTGTACATGATATGTTTATAAGTATGTATGACCAATCCGGGACTTGGTCGATCCGTTTTAGAAGGCACATGGTGGGAGTGTCATTGCCCTTCTATTAATGTAGATCTCTTTTATCGGTCGACCTAATTTCATTATAGCAATGAATGAGGAATCTGATTAGATTTGACATACGCCTAACAGGTCTGTAAAAGGATGCCAAATACTGGTATGATCGGTTTGATTAGTGAACTCGTTCATACTAATAGTTGAAGTGAAGGGATTACCACTCACTCTATTAGTGAGATGATATCACTAGGCCACTCAATGAGTTGAACTGAGAAATGTGTGGCCACACTCAGATAAGCTGGTTACTTGTCTGCTCTTCAGTTTAACTCAAGATCGAGAAATATCTCAAGCTGTAGAGGATGACTTCCACCGTGCCTCGTGCTTGATATATAGATATGCATGGTAAGAGATATATGAGAATTCTACAGGGGTATCTATCTGTATGAGATGGACGTACACTATAATCAATTGGTGACTGATATGGTCTAGGCAACTCTTTATCAATCATAGAGCTAATTGATTATGGCCCAAAGGATCGTGCACACTAGACACTGAGACTAGTACTCGAAAAATTGATACATGTATTGTATTAATGATGAACTTATGATTAGTTGTTAACTAATGATGTTAATTGATTATTTGTTTTGACTAAAACAAGTTAATTCATTGTTTAAAGGGATTAATTATTCAATCGGGTTAATTAATTAAGCGATTGATTAATTATATTTTCTTTAGGGGTTAGTGTGTGATTAATTGCGACCTAATTGTTTTTAATTGAATCTATTGTATTCTACTGGGGTACAATTAGATTAATTAAATTAATATAGGTACTAAAACTGTACTTAATCGACACACCATAAATTAATCTTTGATTATTGAAACCCCAGACTTTCCGACACAGAAATTGCAAACCCTAATCCCTCTACACACTGGTGGCCGGCCGAACCCCCTAGGGGGATCCCAGAGATTTTTGTTCAGCGTTCTTCGCGCCTGAGTCGAGAACTCGTCGTCTAAGGTGTCGTGCACGTGAACTTGGAGGAATCACCGATTGTGCGGTTCGTCCATCTCTCTCAGAGGGATTCCATGTGAGTGACTAAAGTAGTTTTATCAGGTTAATTAAAATACATTGAGGCTTTGATTAAGATCAATTTTTCTGATCAACAAACCTAATCTTTTTCCGCTTCCGCTGCTCGTCTCTGATCGTTGATCAAACTCTGACAGTGGCATCAGAGCCGTTGGTTGGATCAAGGATTAATGTATTTTTAGTTAAATCGGGTTTTTGATATTTTCCCGATCTAAGATTTTAGTCGGATCATATGTCATGTGTATAATCTTTAGGATTTAATTTTCTATGTCGTGTGGTTGCTGGATTATTTTTCTGATTTTAATTTTAAGAAAAAAAATGTTTTTTGGATTCGGCGGCGGAGGCGGGGACCGACCGCTGGCCAGCAGCCTTTCGGGGAGTCGCCGGCTGCTGGCCGCTGCCCTGGCTAGGCCGGACAGTCCCTGTGACTGTCGGCAGCGGCAACAACTAGCAGTCCGCTTAGGGTTCAGGGCAACCCGAACGCGCCCCGCCGAAATCCTAATTTTTGAAATTTTGGGTCGGGGCGCGGGTCGGAGCGGGAAACGGGTCGGGCCCGGTGTATCTTGGGGCTATTTAATTTTTATTACTCGTTTTCAAAATTAATGTTATTTTTGGCCCAAATACATTTTGTTATAATTAGTGTAAGTTAATTAAACGAAGTTTATGACGTGCCATGCATTTGTATATGTTAGATTTATTTTTGACGATATTTAAATGAATATGGTATGATGACAAAATTAATTTAACGGATCGAGACACTGGTGGCGTTAAATGTGTTTTAGATTTTGATTGAGTAATTCCCAAAGTTCAGTGGGAGCAATGGGCCTTCATGGGCTAATTTACTGGTTGAAGAATCTAAAACGATTTTATTAAATTGGGTTGGCTTAATTTAATAAAATATGAATTAGGATTTCCCATAGTCATGCATTTATTTTTATGTCGTCTAACGTTCTTTTGCAGCAACATGTCATGGAATCTTATGGGCTTTTAATTGAAGTATGAAATGTAATTTTTGGTTTTATAATTTCCATTACTTTGCTTAGACAAATTGTATAGGTTTTCGTTTTTCAATGTAATCTTGAGAAGACTGAAGAAAAGTTCCTGATGAGCCCAAGCCCATGGAGGAAGCCCGAAGTTTTACTTTTATGTATTTCAATTAATAGTCCATTAGTATGTATTAGAAAGCCCGAAGGATGTCTATTTTATATTTATATTGTTATATGTTTATAAATGTAATTGAACCTTAAAACGAATTGATTAAGTTGCATCGCTATTGATCACCAGATCAATTCTTTTTCACATGTTAAGCCAATCACCCAAAGTAATCTGTTAAACAAAATATCGAGTATTTTATAAATTCTTTACCTAAACCTCACCTCTTCCTCCCAGGTGGTGCTACAATATAGATCATGCCCTAGCAAAAGTATGTTGTAGTAACTGGTGAGCCGTTAAGTGTTAAGATACTTTCTTTTGAGAGTGTAGTTAACAGAGATTGTAGGTTTTACTCGAAGAAGGAACATCATTAAACTTGTTGCGGGTTCCTAAGCATAGATAGGTAAAGTGTCAATAGACCTATCAAACCAAGAGTTCTCTAGGTGGGAGAATTGAGATTACAAGCCCTAGCTTGATCAAATATTAATGGGATTGTGGATCTTGGTATAACAAAATTAATATTATCACCACAAGAAATTAATCTAACAAATATTAATTTGCTTTTGAAATTAAAGTCCTTATTCTGACTCTCTCTCTTTTTCTGTACAAACTACTTACACTTATACTTAAAAGAGAAGAAATGGCAACAAACAATCCTCTCAAACCACTGGTGGAAAAGGAAAAGTTGACGGGGACGAATTTCCTCGATTGGTCTAGGGTGGTGCAAATCGTCCTTAGGCACGAGGCTAGGGAGTACGTACTGACAACTCCTATTCCAGCTCAACCTGGTGCACATGCTGTTGCAAAAGCTGTTCAGGCTTAAGAGAAGCACGTTGTGAGCGAAAGTGGACGCTCATAGCGGCTTTAGCCTTCTTTGACTAGAGTCGCCACTCGGCCGACCGGGAAAATGTATGAACCGGTATAGTTACCGGTCGTTTTGAAAACCAGAGATTCTTATTTACGTTCGTGGATACAACTTATTAATTCTGACATTCCAGGCTCTAGAGGATCTTTAATGCAACCTAGCTCGTTATTATCTTGAGTTTTATTATTATCACACAGAAAGCATATAAATAAAGTAAATGCAATACAGAAAACCGCCGGGTGACACGGTACAAAACCCTCAGAAGCTTACCCTCATCGCGTGCCAGTGGTGTGCTCGCAAACTAGTACTCGTCGAGAACGGAGACCTTTAAAGAAGACCTTCGGGGTCAGAGAGGCGCCGAGGACGTACTCCTAGTGATTGCTTTTGGGAGGATTTCGAGGGAATCGTCCGATTTGGAAGGTGTTTAGATAATTTTGGTGGTCGTGAGGACCTTTGGAGGACGATGGTTTTATGGAGGAAAAGAGCTCTCAAGACTCAAAGTTAAGCGTTTCTTATATAAGAGGCAACCTTAGGCAACTTATCAGAGGCAACTTTTATCGGGTCAGAAATCACTTAAAACGAGCTAGAGAGAGGAGAATGAAAGTATTTGATGATGGAAAATCAGTGAAATCCGGCCTCCTTTTATAGGGCAAGGGGAGCCCGTACGGTCTCCAAATAGAAACAGTACGGTCTTGCCTAAGGGGACCTTACGGTTTCCAGATATCTCGTCTGAGATCCATTTTGAATCTCAGACGGGCCTTAACAAAGGCCCGACAAAAGTCCACTGTCGTTTAGCGACACGTGGCAGATAACGATAAGGCCCGTTTGGCCATGTGAGCAGACCATACGGTCTTAACAAGCGAGACCGTACGGGTCAAGTTAAGGAGACCGTACGGTCTCTTGAAGAGAGAGAGGGGAGACCGTATACTCTTTGGAAGGGGGAAGGACTTTTTACGAGTTTGAAGGTGTCAAACTCGTGTTCCCGAAGTATGGGGAGGTGACTTTTTACAAGTTTGAAGGTGCCAAACTCGTGTACCCAGAGTGCGGAGAGATCGTTTTTACAAGATTGAAGGTGCCAATCTTGTGTGCCCGGAGTCTGGGGGGGTTCCTTGTTTACAAGATCAATCTTGTGTACCTGAGGTGCGGGGAGATCCTTTTTACGAGATTGAAGGTGTCAATCTCGTGTGCCCGAAATTCGGGGAGAAGTTTATCACTTTAAGAGGTAATCCTTTCTTCAGCGAGTACTAGTTCTTGGGCGACCGGCGCAATGAGGAGCTCGGAAATTGCTTTCATCATTGGGTTCGAAAACCAGTGCTTAAAGTTTGCCCCTCGCTTCCTTGGGAGTGCGTAGGATGATCACATCAACTTGTAAGATCCTTGGGCAGTCCTAAGGAAGCAAAACGAGTAACACTGCGTGTGTGCATTTGTGTTTTTCTTTGAAAGTGGGTTTTAGAAGACTTACCTGTGCGTTGGCCTTTTGCCTACCAACTTTCGACGACGTCTGGCACTTTGTCCTACCAGCTTTATCTGGGCAGCAGCACCACTCCCAACCTCGGCTCTGTGCTGTCGATTGAGTGATGCCCCTGCTGAGGCCACGACGTTCCTTTGCCTGGCTATCAGAATGGTCAGAGGATTGTGAAGATGAATTTTGGTGCTCTGCCATTCCCTGATTTTGCCATATGTCTTCCAAAGACCGAGAGTTGCCCATAGTGTATTGTTGGTCCTTGTAGGGCATCTATATCACCTTCTTTCGAGTGGCAGAGAGAGACTTCCATGTTTCTTTGGGTTCATCGGGCCTTGTTCGTCCCCATCTTATGGATTTTTGTCGATCGACTTAGGTTTCCGGGGTCCTGTAAGGCTCTCCTGAGATTTTGGGAAAATTCACTTTTGGGATGTAAAGGGACCGTACGGTTCTTCCACATGGAGACCGTACGAGCTATGTTTGGAAGGATAGGAGACCGTACGGGCTCTTTGTGGTCTGGGCAGTTTTAAAACAACAGTATTGCCGTCGGCCTCCATTTCTTATCCCGATTCTAAACTTCGTCTCTCTTATCGTGATTTCGAGTGTCCCTCCTCCGGCTGATAGTTTATCATGGAGCCAGGTGTTGAAAATCTGGCCTTGGGGTTCGCGAATCCTACCCCGAGGCTCGGTATGCCTCAATTCATAGCTGAGATCGGTCCGCCCCACATTACGACTTATAATACGGAAATCCGGTCCCTCTCACCCTCCGGAGACGTGAGCATCGCTTCACGACTTTGGTATGTTCCTCTCTTCCTCTAATTTCAGCTTTTTGAATCCCGTTTTTTCCATTTTGTGAATTTTGCTTGATTTTTGCTCCTTTCGTTGTTGTTGCTGTGTTTCAGAATTCTTCAATGTGATTAGAATGCATACTAGGTGTTGTGTTTTGATTAAATGCATGAATTTCCCTTGTTTCGTGTAGATTTTTGGTATTTTCCTGTCTAGCAGCGCGAAGACCATATGGCTGGGATGGAGACCGTACGATCTCTGTTCTTTCCATACGGTTCTCCTTTTTGAGACCTTACGGTCTCTTCATCCTGGCCCGTACAGTCTCTTTGCATTTTCCGAAATTTTGCTTTTTTCTAGATTTTTACAACTTTCTGCCTTAGTCGGATAAATACAAGAGCCATGGCAGCGTTCAGAAGGCTCGGGATTGGTACAGGGGTTTACCCGAGCCTGTCAAGGCTCGTGTGGACCAGTCCCCTTTTGCCGCATTCTTTAGGAGTTTTCTTAGAGAGAGGTTTACCACGTCCCTGATTGGCCTGGTCGTTTTGGCTGAGAGGTGGTCCGACTGCACCCACACGTTTCAGTTCTCTTTCGGGGAGCTGACTATTACCCCTCTCAAGGTGGCAGCCATTACTGGCTTGGGATCTGCGGGCGTGATGCCTCATTTCGCTTCTTCCATTCTCGACCCGGAGGAGGTCCATATTTTGACTGGCCGACCCTTCCGTCCTTCGACGCTCCGTCGGGTATCGTCGACGAAGGTATATGCATCTTATCAGGGGGCCGTGGCGGCGGTCACAGAGCAGAAGATAGACAAGCACACTCGTTGCTTCCTGTGGTTTGCTTTGTGCTCCACCCTTTTTACTGAGACCAACGACTGTTGCGATCTCATGATCTTGGCGGGCCTACGGGACTTGGACCGTCTCGGGGATTATTGCTGGGGTAAGGTGGTTCTTGCTTCCACCTATAGGTCCCTGGATGGGTTGTGCCGTTCCGCCGGGAGTACTTGCGGGCCCATTGTGGTAGCCGAGGTACCTTCTTTCTTCCTTGCATTTCTCGTTTATCTTCTTTATTTTCTCCGACTGACTTTGTTCTTGTAGGTTTGGGCATACGAGCATTTCCTCCTACCCAGGCCATCGACAGGGAGACAGACATATCCTAGTTTTCCTCGCATCTGATTTTGGTATGGGTCGCGCTCAGGGGCCGTCAATTCCCGGTCTACTGCACGGGAATTCATCGAGGAACTGACTTGGGATGTGGTATGCTTTCTCATTCCCGCTTCCCTTTTCCTTACTTTTCTCATGCCCTATTGACCTCAGTTTTCTTCTTAGCTACGTGATCGTATCCATCCCTGGTTTGCTCCTACTGCTGCTGCCTGGACCGAGGAGATGACGGCCGCTCAACGGATGGTGGACATGCGGATGCTGCTGGAGGATCACTTGGACTACTCTTGGTACCTTGGAGAGCGTGTTTATCGTTACTGGGACGGTCCGACCAGCCGAAGGATACCTCTGGACCCTCCACCTACGATGTTTTGGGGGAGGGCCCTGTCTCCTGCCGAGCGAGACGTCGCTGCTGCTGGATCCCACATCGAGGATGCGCGTGCCCCTTTGATTCTTTCGGCGGCAGAGGGCACCTATGTTATGATTCTTTCCCGCCTGTTCCCCTCTCGGGATCGGAACGGGGCCGTCCTTGGGCCGGGAGGCGGTGCTGATGATGATGATGATCACGACGATTCTGGTGCCCCTGAGGCCAGTACCCCGGTAAGTCTTCTTCTCTTAACCTTTCAGGTACCGTAGCATTTCCTTTATCTTGACAGTGTTTGTTTCGCATGCATCTTCCTCTCGCGTCCGTAGAGTCCGCCCTCGAGCTGATAATGATGCCAGCGACACCCACAGACGTGCCCCACGGGAGGATCTTAGTCCAGTTCCTTCTGGTTGGGTAGTCGGAGATTTGGAGATTCCCCCTGCTCATTCCATCACCTTTTATGATTGGGGCGGTATCCATGAGATTCCTTTCTCCGAGAGCGAGCGAGTCACCTACGCTCCTCCTGAGACGACCCACGTATGTGTAGCACTTCCTTCTATCTCTCATCTTTCTCTATTTTCTCTAACCGTCTTTTCCTCTTCATTGTCTTCAGGTACCAGAGCGTTCTATGTCGAGGCTGACAAGTCTGTATCGTTCAGCTCGAGCTGCTTGGACGCGACATGCGCAGGATGCTAGGGTATGTTGACTCATCTCTTTCATATGCGTTGCTTCCCTGTTGTGTATGCATGTATGTATGTATGCATGTGTTTTGTGTATGTGTGTGTGTTTCCCTCATATATTTGAACCCTTGGGTGCAGGAGGTGGTGGCTACGCGGGATGCTCGCATAGCGTCGCAGGATTCTGAGATGGCGTCCATGGCCCACAGGTTGGCTGCCCTGGAGGTGGAGGAGGATCGTCGGCAGCGTAGGCGTGATCGGCGGTCGGCTCGAGGGGAGAGAGATGGGGATGCTGAGACCGCAAGTTCTCATGGTTCTAGGGGATCCCGAGAGTAGCTTCCCTTTTTCTTAGGAATTTTGTATAATAATTTGACATATTTCTACGCACGTGCACTTTGAATGTTTTAATTTTTAATTTTTCTTAAATGTTTCCGCAAAAGATAGCACAACACATTCCTATTTCATTTCACTTGTTGCACTTGACATGCATAACATTTATCAACTTTTAACTAAAAGTGAACCAAGAATAGACCGTGAGACGGTTTTCTAACTTTGGCCCTAACCTCCGAGCTTCGTGTATGTCGCCTTTCAGACCTGAGCTTATGCTGGTTGGATTTGTCAATTTTACCTGTCATGTTTGTCACATCCTTTTGATCGGCGAAAGGCTCCCCTTATTTGGCTAGAGTTCCCAGTGCGAATTTGAGAAATGGATTGTCTATCCTTGAGGATCGGGGCCCGTTTAGTTGCGCATTTATCCTTTCCTTCAGATTGCATTTTGCTTCCTAGCATCGGCCTTATATCATTTTATGATAGGCGTGTATATCTGATCTAATTCCCTGGTTTTTTAAAACATAGCTTTTTCACCCAATTCTCTTTTCATTGGATGTCTTCACGAGTATGCGCTCTGGTTGGGAGGTAGTATCGAAATTGGCTGGGCTAGATGAGTGCGCGGGATTTTTGATTTATAGTGGTAGGATTTAAGAGCAGGATAGAGGTTTTTTGATGTGGACATCGGAAATGAGGTTTACGGGGGTTTCTTGACGGGCACAAGATCTTCACGAGGTAAGCGAGGGTGGCCTCTTTTAGGGTTGCTTGGGTTAGTATCGGGATGGGATTTCATATGGCTTCTATGATTGCTCTTAAGGTAAGGTGTTCATTGCTCTAACTGTTGCCTAAGATGACTCCGAAGGTTGCCAACTTAGCGAGCTGCCTTTATTGTTGCCTAGTTCGCTCTTTCGAGTTTTCGACCTAGTAGGCTTTCTTTCCCTTAGTCTTAGATTTTGATTGTCGAGTCCTCTCATACTAATTGGGAGCTTTGTTCTGGGCATGTTCTTGCTTGCTCAAGGGAAATCCTATGATGATCTTCATTTTGATGATGTTATACGGGAGATATGTTGGGTGAGATCGGGATTCATCCTTGGTTCATTTTAGTATTAAGATTTTATGATGTAATGTAATATTATGCATGTTAAGTATGGTAAGCGAGATGAAATAACAAACGTATGGTGCTTTTCTAATGACTCATACAGATAAGTAAATCAAAATTGCATCATGTTTGAAATCGAGTACACTTTCGTGGAATTCTTAACTAGATTGGGTCTAAGGGAATCTTCCAGATCTTTACCTTTCTTGGCCTTGCAAGTCATCTTTGTCTTCCTTCACGGACTTCTACCAAGCCTCTCCCTTTTCATCCTCCAAGATTCTTCCTCGATTTTCAACTTCTCTAGGTGTTCTATGAGATCTTCGATCCATCGCTTCGGGATGGGAAGTGGATTATTCCTATCGGTTGGGGGAGACCCTTGCCATGTTACTACATCGCGTTCACAATCCAAGTTCCCATCCTCTGGCCACGAGATCAGTTCCCAATCTTTCTCCAAGTTATTTCCAAGATTTGCGATCTGATTTAGCGTTTGCGTTTGTTCCATCTTGATGGCAGTGTCAGTTGTTGTCTTTGTCTGCTTTTCCGTCGGTTCATCGTTTGACAAGTCCAGATGCCAGGCGGGCTCGTTGGCTCCTTCCCTGAAGCTAGTTCTGACTTGGGCATGCCTTGGCTGCGTGACCTTCACAGGCCAGCAAGGGGTGGAGGGGCCTGTCAGGATAGGCGTCCTTGTCCTCTTATCAATACGCTTCAAAACCTCTTCTTTCGTGAATCCCGAGTTGATCATCATAGTTTGCAGAGGAGGGGCTTTGTGGTAATCTGGAGGAGAGGCTCCCTTGACGTTCGAGGTTTTGGAGTCTCCCACCCCTTCATTCTGAATCATGTCTTCGATTCTTTTTTGCAACGCTTCGCATCTGACGGTGGGATGTGCGAATACCTGGTGATAATCACAGAATCTATCAAAGTTGTATGTTGGCTTGATCATTATTGGCGGCCTGATAGGGAGTATCCTTCCTTCTTGAGCTAAGCGATCAAATTCTTCTTTGAGGTTTATTTTTAGTGATGATTTGTCTTTCAAAAGTGTTTTCTGATGCTCGATTAACTGTGCCCTCCGTAACCCAGCGATCAATTGAGACTCGTATCCTTGCGTCGTGCCTGCCCCTTTTTGCGGGGACTCAGGGGTTTGATTGATAATTTCTTCTCCTACATTTCGAACTGCCTGGAAAAGGTTCTTAAATAATTCGAAATTCCGGTATCGCCTAAGGTTCTCATCGTCGGGCGCTAGTTCTTCGGGTCTTGGATGAGACAGCGAAGTTGCTCCCCTTTTCATAGGTGATTCATCTCCTGTAGAATATTTACGGTACCAGTCCTCAGTCGGCAATGGTGTTTGTTCCCGAATTTTTTTTCGATCCCACTCCCTTGCTAAGGTGTGGGAGCTTCTCTCCCCTTCCTCCAGGTAGCTCTTAGCGTGATCCATCCTTCCACTTGAGGCATCCAGTCCACATGCCTCATTTGAGTTGTGTGGTTCCTGGGGCGTGGGTTTTTTTCTCTCTAACTGGTCAATCAAGAATTTCCTGCACCCTTCCTCAATAGCCTTGTACACCATCCCTTGATATTCTGGTGTCTGCATCATGGACGTCAATCCTCCGGTGATTTCGACGACCAAGCTTGAGGCAACGTCAGGGGCATTGTTTGGTTCGGCCATCCCTTCCTTGGGCGAGCTCCTGGTATTGGTTTGTCCTTAACCAACTTTTGATTCACCCTCGTCCTTGGTCGTTCTATACGAGGGAAGATTGTATGAGTTTCTCATTCCTCTTGGTTCGTGTGATGTATGTATGCATGAGCCTATAAGTCTTTTCTCCGCCTTCGGCTTGTCAGACTCAGTTTAAGAACACTACCCCATATATGTATAATGATGAGAGTAACATCTCTAAACCGGGTCTTTGCTTTGTGTAGACACGAGGGATCGAATCACGACATGTTTTCGAAAGGTTTCTATTTTAACCGTGAGTCGTTCTTTCGCTTCTATTTTGCCTGTATTTTCTAGTCTGGGCGTTCCTTCAATTCAAGTCATATCCTGTTACATTCTTTGCAACCTTTTCCTTTTTGGGGTGGACGTTTGTGACAACATTATTTGCAAGTTTGTAACGGAATATTTTCCTGAATCAAAGAAACGCCTAGACGGCGGAGTTCAGACCTTTTATATGCTTTTGAGTATGTGTGTTCAAGTAATCAAATGAGTTATCAACACACAAATTCGTCACTCCCTCTCAATCTTCACGTGGTGCGTCTCTGTCCTAGGTGAGTTTCTTTTGACATCTTTCCTTTCGACGCCAAAACGCTCTCAACAGACGTGATTTATATGATGTTTGGGGGTAGTTCCTAGGGGAGATATCTAGGCTGACTATATGAGGCTTCGGTCTCGTTTGATAGTACAAAAGGGTTCCCATAGCAGTATATACCTAGCGCCTCCCCATTTAAAGGTTTTGAGCAGCGTGTCAACCGTACGAGGCTATGGGTGGTGTTACAGATCGACCTAAGCGTCCCTTAAAGGAAACGACAGTAAGCACGACCCGTAACACACGTTGACCATTCGGGATTTTTCTTTTATGCAGTATGAGACCCACACACCCAGAAAACAATAACTCCGTATATAGCCATAGACTGTCAGAATGCTTCAGTTGTATCCCATCTTTTACTTTTCATAAAATAATTTAAGAAATAATTTTATCAAAAGTGAAAACCAAACATACACTCTCCCATTAATAAATTAACTTCAAGAAAATCATACGTTGAAGTTAACTTACAACAGTAAAATGTATTTTTGGTCCCCAGCAGAGTCGCCACTGTGAGCGAAAGTGGACGGTCATAGCGGCTTTAGCCTTCTTTGACTAGAGTCGCCACCCGGCCGACCGGGAAAATGTATGAACCGGTATAGTTACCGGTCGTTTTGAAAACCAGAGATTCTTATTTACGTTCGTGGATACAACTTATTAATTCCAACATTCCAGGCCCTAGAGGATCTTTAATGCAACCTAGCTCGTTATTATCTTGAGTTTTATTATTATCACACAGAAAGCATATAAATAAAGTAAATGCAATACAGAAAACCGCCGGGTGACACGGTACAAAACCCTCAGAAGCTTACACTCGTCGCGTGCCAGTGGTGTGCTCGCAAACTAGTACTCGTCGAGAACGGAGACCTTTAAGGAAGAGCGTCGGGGTCGGAGAGGCGCTGAGGACGTACTCCTAGTGATTGCTTTTGGGAGGATTCCGAGGGAATCGTCCGATTTGGAAGGTGTTTAGATAATTTGGGTGGTCGTGAGGACTTTTGGAGGATGGCGGTTTTATGAAGGAAAAGAGCTCTTAAGACTCAGAGTTAAGCGTTTCTTATATCAGAGGCAACCTTAGGCAACTTATTAGAGGCAACTTTTCAGATGCAACTTTTATCGGGTCAGAAATCGATTAAAACGAGCTAGAGAGAGGAGAATGAAAGTATTTGATGATGGAAAATGAGTGAAATCCGGCCTCCTTTTATAGGGCAAAGGGAGCCCGTACGGTCTCTAAATGGAGACCGTACGGTCTTGCCTAAGGGGACCGTACGGTTTCCAGATATCCCGTCTGAGATCCATTTTGAATATCAGACGGGCCTTAACAAAGGCCCGACAAAAGTCCACTCTGGCAAAAGTCCACTGCCGTTTAGCGACACGTGGCAGATAACGATAAGGCCCGTTTGGCCATGTGGGCAGACCGTACAGGTCAAGTTAAGGAGACCGTACGGTCTCTTGTAGAGAGAGGGGAGACCGTATACTCTTTGGAAGGGGGAAGGACTTTTTACGAGTTTGAAGGTGTTAAACTCGTGTTCCCGGAGTACAGGGAGGTGACTTTTTACAAGTTTGAAGGTGCCAAACTCGTGTACCCAGAGTGCGGGGAGATTCTTTTTACAAGATTGAAGGTGCCAATCTTGTGTGCCCGGAATCCGGGGGGTTCCTTGTTTACAATATCAATCTTGTGTACCTGAGGTGCGGGGAGATCCTTTTTACGGGATTGAAGGTGTCAATCTCGTGCGCCCGAAATTCGGGGAGAAGTCTATCACTTTAAGAGGTCATCCTTTCTTCAGCGAGTACTAGTTCTTGGGCGACCGGCGTAATGAGGAGCTTGGAAATTGCTTTCATCATTGGGTTCGAAAACCAGTGCTTACACACGTCAAGAATGATCGAGAGGTATCATGTGTAATGCTTCGTACAATGACTGCAGAATTACAAAAGCAGTTCATGGATCAGGAGGACCGTGAAATGATGACCAATCTTAGAACCATGTTCGAAGACCACGCTCATCAAGAGATGTACCTGATGACCAAGGCATTGAGCAACACTGTGATGAAACCTGGGACTTCTGTTAGCGCTCATGCGCGAAAGATGAAGGGCTATATTGACAGGTTGGCAAGTCTCAACTCAGCTGTGCTGGAGACTACAGTAGTGGACATGATCATCAGCTCACTTCCCCCTTCTTTTGACTCGTTCATCCTGAACTACAATATTCAGGGTCAGGACATGAAGTTGCATGGCCTGCTGAAACAGGTTGAGCAGACTGTGACTAAAGTCAGGAAGATAGAGGTCAATATGGTGAGCAGTGGCCAGGCTAATGGGCCAAAGAACAAGAAGGTGTTTAAGAACAAGGGTAAGAAGCCCGCTGGCAAAGGCAAGAAGAAAGCCTTCAAGCCGCACCTATTAGACATGTGCCATGAATGTGCTGAAAAGGGGCACTAGAAGAGTGCATGTCCAAAGCTAAGGGGAAATGTGAAGTGTTGGCCCTAACAAGGACAGAATCACCTAGAGGGGGGTGAATAGGTGTCAAAGTTGAAAACTGAAAAATTCTAAGTTTTTCGGGAAACTTATTTTTCAGAGTCAAATTTCCTCAGAGTCAGAAGCTAGCTTACAGAAGTTGCTTCTGAGGGAAATTCTGCCTAAATACAGTTAGACTGTTTTCAGCAACAGAAGTTCTGATTTGAGAACTTCTGGACAGTCTTCTGAACAAAGACAATGATACTTTAGAGAAAATCTGTTTCAGCACTAAATATAAACAAGTACACAAAGGCACAAATAACAAGTATAAGAGGGAGAAAGAAGTTCAGGAGATCCTGATTGAACAATTCAATTTATCCAAGTTCGCCACAGAAGTCCTGTGACTACGTCTTGTCCCCTGAGGTCGCAGCCTACAGAGATTTTATAAATCCACTATTCAGAACTTTTATGGCAAGTTCAGAAGCTCCTTTACATCAACAGAACTTAAGCTAATTTCTCACTTAGTTCTGACTAGCCTAAAAAGAGTTAAAGGATTTCCACCAGAACAAACAATACTCTGTTTGCTGGATTTCTCACCGAACTCTAATCTCAACTAGATTTCTCTCTTAAATCTAACTGAAGATCACAAACGATCTCAGTTTACAAGATTCCTATTATGAACTTGTTTTTCTTCACTCTCTCACTTTAACTAAGACTATGCTGAGAAAGATTGAGAATGGAAAAAGGTGCTCTGTTTTTCTTGTTAAAACAGTGCGTTGAGATTTTGCTCGATGATCACACGTCTGTTGATGCTTTGGAGCTTGGCTACTATTTATAGTGAATGAAGATGACCGTTGGTGAGTTTGAATCTTCGAAGGAGATGACATCAGTTGTTGTAGCCGTTAATTTGTCAAGTCTTCAAACGGTCTTCAAACACTTTGATTCCGTTATCCTTGTTCTTTAACTCAATCCGGTAAGTGATTTGAAATCAAGGATGAGGTTGACTAGAATCATTCTTCAATTGGATCAACAAAGGGTAGACAAGGAAATTCTGGTTTCTTTTGAACAGACAGGCGCGCTCCATCAAAACAGCTTTTTGAACTTTTGGCACCTTGCATTAAATGCACTTGTCAGAGCATTAAATGCTATCCAGAACCCGTGACTAAGCTTCTGATCAAATTGGCAAAAGATCTTCTGATTGCAAAGAACTTCTGAGAAGAGCTTTAGCAGACTTCGGTTTCAGAGCGGAGTATCCAACTTCTGACTTATTGAAACTCTGACTTCAGCAAACAGATCTTCTGAGTCCTTTAGGCAATCCAGAAAAGATTCATTCAGCACCTGCTGAGTAACTTACACATAGACTAAGTAAACAAAAATATTAGTCAACAATAAACTATATGTAAGAGAGTATTAAGTTTTCATCTTCTGAAACGTTTGGACATAATCAAAACACATAGGGTTCATCATGAAGAACATGCAGGCGGCTTCATCTTCAGGTATTTATGTCATTAAGATTAATCTTACTATTTCTTCATCTTGGGTTTTAGAAACAGGATGTGGTTCTCACATTTGTTCTAATGTGCAGGGGCTGATAAATAGGAGGAAGCTGGGTTCAAGTGATGTGGATCTCTGCGTCGGGAATGGTGCCAGAGTGCAGGCATTAGATGTAGGAGATTATTACTTAGTTTTGCCCACTGTGCTGGAACTCATTTTGAGAGATTGCTACTATGTACCTGCTATGCGCATGAATATTATTTCAGTTTCTTGTTTGGATAATTTGGGGTTTTCATTTGATATTAAGCATGGAATTTTTCTATTTTATGCGGTAATATTTTGTATGGAATAGGCGTTCTTCAGAACGGGCTGTATGTCCTAGATCTATCCAATCAATCTCACGTGTACAACATAAATAATAAAATGATTAAATTAAGTAAAAATAATAATTGTACATATGTCTGGAATTGCCGTCTTGGGCACATAAACAAGAGACGTATTGTTGAGCTCCACTGGAGTGGAATTTTAGGATCTTTTGATCTGCAGGCTCTACATACTTATGAATCTTGTTTACGTGGCAAGATGACTAAAGCACCTTTCAAGAAGACAGGTGAAAGGTCTACTAACCTCTTGGGGCTTATACATTCCGATGTATATGGACCAATGAGCACACCAGCTAGACAAGGTTTTATGTACTTCATCATGTTCACATATGACTATAGCCGTTTCGGCTATGTGTATTTGATGAGACACAAATATGAGACACTTCAAAAGTTCAAGGATTTTAAGAATGAAGTTGAAAACCAACTTGGTAAAAAGATTAAAGCACTCCGGTCTGATAGAGGGGGCGAATATCTAAGCCAAGAGTTTGATGAATTCTTGAGTGAATGTGGGATAGTATCCCAACTTACTCCTCCTAGTACACCTCAATGGAATGGGGTTTCAGAAAGGAGAAATAGGACCCTGTTAGACATGGTCCGCTCAATGATGAGTCAAGCTAATCTCCCCGTATCCTTTTGGGGATATGCTTTAGAGACTGCTGCTTATATTCTAAACAATACACCCAACAAGGCATTTAAAGGAACACCATATGAACTATGGAAGGGCATGAAACTCTGTGTATCATTTATGAAGATTTGGGGCTGTGATGCTCATGTCAAGAAATTGATGAGAAGCAAGTTAGAGTCCAAAACTGTCAAATGCCAATTTGTAGGTTACCCTAAGGAAACAAAGGGTTACTACTTCTACAACCCATTTGAGAACAAAGTTTTTTGTTGCTCGAACTGGGGTTTTGCTTGGAAAAGGATTTCATCTCCAAGAAAGACAGTGGGAGCAGTGTTGAACTAGGAGAAGTTCAAGAGCCACAAACTCCTGTAACAAGTGCTGAGGAAGCTAAGACAATTGGTTCTAGTGTTCAGGTTAATGAACAAGTGGAACGAACAAATTGTAAGGGAACCAAGCAGGTCTGGTAGGTGTCAAGAGCTTGAGAGGTATTGTACTTGGTCACTCATGACAAAGAGATCATGGTTGTGGAACAAGATGATCCTAAGTCCTACAAGGAGGCTATTGAAGGACCAAAATCAGTTCAATGGCGAGGAGCCATGGAGTCTAAAATGCAATCTATGTACGACAATGAGGTCTGGCGGTTGGTTGATCCACACCCTAGAGTCAAAGTTGTTGAGAGCATCTAGCTTTTCAAAGTGAAAGCTGACAACACCTTCAAGGGGCGTCTGGTAGTGAAGGGATTCGGGCAAATTCATGGAATTGATTATGATGAAACCTTCTCTCTAGTAGCTATGCTCAAATCCATAAGGATATTACTTGCTATAGTGGCATGGTACGACTATGAGATATGGCAAATGGATGTCAAGACCGCTTTCTTGAATGGAGAGTTAGAGGAGGATGTCTATATGGCTCAACATGAAGGTTTTGTAGATCCAAAATATTCTAACTGAATATGCAAGCTTCAAAAGTCCATTTATGCATTTAAGCAAGCATCTAGGTCTTGGAACAAGAAGTTCAATGAATCCATAAAAGAATTTGGTTTCATTCAGAATCTTGATGAGCCCTGTGTGTATCGTAAGAATAGTGGGAGCTCTGACACTTTCCTAGTGCTCTATGTCGATGACATATTGTTGATAGGAGGAAACATTTCAGAACTGCAAGCTACAAAGCAGTGGCTGAATAAATGTTTCACAATGAAGGATCTTAGAGAGGCTGAGACAATCTTAGGGATCAAAATCCACAAAGATAGGTCAAAGCGTCTGCTAGGGTTATCTCAGGCAAAGTACATAGACAAAATCCTTAAGAGGTTCAACATGTCCAACTCCAAGAAGGGATTCATCCCTATGGGACATGGGTTGAAACTATCTAAAAAGGAGCACAGTCCTAAGACTGAAAAGGAAAGACGTGAAATGGCTAAGCACCCTTATGCCTCTGCTATAGGGTCAATTATGTATGATATGCTGTGTACTAGGCCTGATGTTGCTTTTGCCCTCAGTATGACTAGCCGATTCCAGTCTTGTTACGGTAAGGCCCACTGGAAGGCAGTCAAGGCAATTCTGAAGTACTTGAGACGTACTAAAGATCTTTTCTTGGTGTATGGTGGCGATGATGAGTTGGATGTGTCAAGTTACACTGACTCTCGATTCCATACTGATCCGGACGAACAACAATCCCAATCTGGTTTTATGTTCCTCTTGAATGGCTGTGCCATTAGCTGGAAGTCCACTAAATAGCCAACTGTTACAGATTCTACTACAGAAACTGAGTACATTGCTACTTGTGAGGCTGCTAAAGAAGCAGCTGGATGAGGAAATTCATTTCTGATCTTGGAGTAGTACCATCTATCCAGGATTCAGTTATGCTTTTCTATGGCAACAACGGGGCCATGATACAAGCTAAGGAGCCCCAGTCTACAAAGAAGAACCCATCATGTACTCAGGAAGTTTCACCTTATCCGGGAGATAATCCAAAGAGGTGATGTTAGACTACAGAGAGTTGATACAGATGACGATGTTGTTGATCCGATGACCAAAGCTCTTGCTGAGCGCAAGAATAATAGTCATGCTAGATCTATAGGGATTAGGGCTATGCCTGCTTGGACCTATGTCAAGTGGGAGATTGTTGGTGTGCCCTAGTTCTTAGGCATAGTTATTTGTTATTGTGATGTACTTTTGTTTATTGTACATGATACTTTGATTTATGGAATAAAGGCATTAATTCATTCAGTTGATGTATCTTATATTATATGCACTGTTTGAAGTATCCGTTGATTGTATATCATAAACCACCAGAGGCTAGTTCTACTCATGGGAATGAATAGAACGTAAGGCTTTTACAAACATTATGCGTACACGTGTACATGATATGTTTGTAGGTACGTATGACCAATACGGGACTTGGTCGATCCGTTTTAGAAGGCACATGGTGGGAGTGTCATTGCCCTTCTATTAATGTAGATATCTTTTATCTATCGACCTGATTTCATTATAGCATTGAATGAGGAAACTAATTAGATTTGAAATACGCCTAACAGGTATGTAAAAGGATGCCAAATACGGGTATGATCGGTTTGATCAGTGAACTCGTTCATATTGATTGTTGAAGTGAAGGGATTACCACTCACTCTATTAGTGAGATGATATCACTAGGCCACTCGATGAGTTGAACTGAGAAATGTGTGGCCACACTCAGATAAGCTGGTTACTTGTTTGTTCTTCAGTTTAACTCAAGATCGAGAAATATCTCAAGCTGTAAAGGACGACTTCCACCGTGCCTCGTGCTTGATATATAGATATGCATGGTAAGAGATATATGAGAATTCTACAGGGGTATCTATCTGTATGAGATGGACTTACACTGTAATCAATTGGTGACTAATATGGTCTAGGCAACTCTCTATCGATCATAGAGCTAATTGATTATGGCCCAAAGGATCATGCACACTAGACACTAAGACTAGTACTCGAAGAATTGATACATGTATTGTATTAATGATGAACTTATAATTAGTTGTTAACTAATGATGTTAATTGATTTTTTTTTTACTAAAACAAGTTAATTAATTGTTTAAAGGGATTAATTATTCAATCGGGTTAATTAATCAAGCGATTGATTAATTATATTTTCTTTAGGGGTTAGTGTGTGATTAATTATGACCTAATTGATGTCAATTGAATCTATTGTATTCTACTGGGGTACAATTAGATTAATTAAATTGATATAGGTACTAAAACTGTAATTAATCGACACAGCATAAATTAATCTCTAATTATTGAAACCCTAGACTTTCTTACACAGAAATTGCAAACCCTAATCCCTCTACAAACTGGTGGCCGGCCGAACCCCCTAGGGGGATCCCGAAGATTTTCGTTCATTGTTCTTTGTGCCTGAATCGAGAACTCGTCGTCAGAGGTGTCGTGCACGTGAACTTGGAGGAATCACCGATCGTGCGGTTCGTCCATCTCTCTCAGAGGGATTCCATGTGAGTGAATAAAGTAGTTTTATCACGTTAATTAAAATACATTGAGGCTTTGATTAAGATCAATTAATTTTTCTGATCAACGAACCTAATCTTTTTCCGCTTCCCCTGCGCGTCTCTCATCGTTGATCAGACTCTAACAACATGTGGGTCCAAAGAAAATCACTAAAATTATCAAGAAACAATACATAATAACGTTGACCATTGGAACTCATAACTAGGGAGGTCCAAACATCGCTATGGATTATCTCAAATGGAGAACTAGCACAATTAGGAGACGCTTAAAAAGGTAATTTAACTTGTTTTTCAAGAACACAAGAATAGCAAACAGAATCATCCACAATCTTAGTACAAGAAATAAAATTATTATTCTTAAGAATGCTCAAAACAGGAGCCCCGGGATGTCCTAATCAATTATGCCAAAGATTAGAAGATTAACTAATAAAAGAAGATGGAGAAGATAATTCGGTGGATGAACAAGAAGAAACTGGATAAAGTTCACCGGAACTATTACATCTCATGATATTCCTCCCTGTTCGCAAATCCTTCACAGAGAAACCAAAGGGATCAAATTCAACAGAAACTTTATTATCAGTTGTAAATTTTTCCACAGAAATAAGGTTTTTGATCAACTGAGGTGCATGTAAAACATTATTAAGGTGCAAAGGCATGGGTGAGTAAGGCAATAAAGCGTGTCCATAACCACGAATCGGAACAGATTAACCATTTCCAACGATAATATTATGATTTAGACTCGAATAAGACGTGAGTGTACCTTCATTTGCTGACATATGAGAGGTAGCGTCGTAATCCATGTGGCAAGGTTCCGGTGGAGTAAGAGTCATCGTATGCATTGCAGCGTTGATGTCAGTTGGAACAAACTGTGACTCATGATATCTGACATGGGCTTGCGACGAGGACGGGCGAGGACCGAGCAGTCCGGCTGAAGGTCCGCTATAGCGGGGCTGTCTAGTAGCAGCAAATGGACTAGTTGGGTAAAGGGCTGGTGGAGCAGCCCACTGATTGTAATAGGCCCACGAAAGGGTAGGCCCAGTTGTAACCTTGTTGATACGGCCCAGAGTTGAACCCCCAGCGTCCACCGTGGCGACCACCCCTCCGCCGATTACGACCGTCGTTCCGACCGCCGCGATAAATGGGGTTACCGCGATTGAAAGTAGGGCGAGGCTGAGATGACAGTGGAGAGGAAGGAACCGCTGGAGGAGTTACAGTGAGAGTAGCAAATTCAACTGGAGGGAGTTTGCGCGGACGAAAAGTCTCCTCAAACACCAACATGGAACGGGCTTTGTAAAACTGGGGCAGGACATCCCCATGGCAAATCTGAGTACCCACGTTATCATATGCTTCGGTTAAGCAAGAAATCAATTGAAGGACCATTTGATCGTTGGAGACAGAAGCACCAACATTAGCTAATGGATCTGCCAAGGATTTCAGTGTCTATCAGTAAGAGGAGACATCAGAGAAATCCTCCATTTTGACCTTGGAGAATTCTTGTTGAAGAAAGAGAGCACGAGAATTTTTATTATCAGAAAAGATATCCTGCAAGCGACTCCATGCTTGTGCAGGCGAGGAATTAGGTTCAATGATAGTGTGAAGGAGATCGTCGGAAATAGTGGTTTAAACCCATTGAAGGACGACCACATCAATCCGAGACCAGAGTTTAGGATCGGTTTCTTTGAGAGAGGGGCTAGAGGGAGAGGACGGCGGGATCAGATGACCCAAAACATCATAGGCGATTGCGTGAATTTTGAAAAGCTCCGCCCAAGTTGTGTAATGGCCTTTTCAACGTCAAGGGTGACTTTGAGGATAATAGATATGTTGGTAACGGAAAAAGAAGGGTGAGTGGGGCGTGGAGTAGGTGGTGGAGCAAGGGTATTTTTTCCGGCCATGGTGGGAAGGATGCGGCAGAGGAGAAAAAGAAGAAAAAATTTAGGCGGCTAGATTGTGGCTCTGATACCATAAAAGTATGATTGAACCTGTCAATTTTATTAATGAGAATATCACAATATATACACAAGAGAGATGCACAATCAAAGGTCAAGATTAACCCTAAGGATGCAAACAAAACAATTCCTATACACGAGATACTACAAATTTCCTATGTAAGATAATTACATCTATTAAATTCAACCAATTCAGCTCAGCAAATTCAGTTGTGTTCAATTCAATTTTGATAAGTGCAGTTCGATTTAATTTAGTTCAACCGTAAAGAACAAGGTCTAAATGTGACTATCCAATATCATGTTAGTTTCGTGTAATATGGTTGCAAATCTCATGCATGGTCGGCTCCAACATTTTGGAGGCTCTAGGCGTTGCATATAAAAAATGAGATGTTTGCGACAATTTGTTGATACCAAAAAATTTATCAACTACTATTGTTAGGATAAAATACAAAAAATAATGTGGTTTGACCGTTTAGTAAATGCAATCTCATTCGGATATCTTGACGACAATTAGCTAATTAAGGAGGAAATAATACATATTTTGGATATTAATCCACCATGCTACTCTTTTATAAGGAAAAATGCAATTCCATAACATATGGTTATAAATTTGTAATTTTACGAAAAAAAACATTTATTATTTTTTGATATATGGAACTATTAAATTGAGATAGGGGACTTTGTACATAATTTTGTCTAAAAAAAAATATTTGTGCATAACTTTTAATGAAAGTATCTTAATAATTATTCTTAAAATATAATTATAAATAAATAACAAACAGTAGTAGAACTGAAATGACTTAAAACTAAAAATTGTATTTATTTGTTTATATAATTTTAGAAAAAGTAATGGTATTTATACAAATTTTACTACAATTATCAATTTTTACGTGATATTCATCTAAAAATACATAATAGGTGACAATTTCAACATCTAAATGTCAATCTTCTTATATAATGACTTTATTAATATAATTACAAAAATACTTTTTAAAAGAATATATAATAAGTTAGAAATCCTGAAAAAAAAATAAGTTGTAAATATCCTGCTTATAGAATAATTAAATATAGAGTATAATGTATATCAAAGAAAATAAAATAAAATAGAGAATAATGGTGATAGGGGATGAGTTACGGAATTAGCCTAGAATGGGCTATGTTTAATTCCTCTACTATTTATTAAAGCCCATTAATGAGTTGTTCAAAAGAAAAAAGAAAGGAACATTAATAGTTTATTTGAAACGATGCCCTATATAATTCACTCCCTCCTTCAACCTTGAACTTCTTAACTTTAACAATGGCAGAAAAACGTTTTGCATAAATTATTAAACCCTGTCGGAATCAAGAATGGAGGCAGTGGTTTTTTTTCGTTCGGGAATCCAACCCCTACTAACCCTCCTCTAGTTGTGTCACTGTTCTGAAATTAAAAGCCCCTTTAAACGGGAGGCCTTAGGCGGCGGCCTATGCCACCTAGCCTTAGAGCCGGCCCTGATCTCATGTAAGAGTCTCTTTAAAGAATGACATGTAAAAATTGTATATGGAAAATTCTACTTCTAATTGCAAATAGTTGTTACACTTTTACATGTTCATCAAGACAACAAGTAAAACATAAGAATTTGTTAACGATTTTAAATCTCATACCATTTTCAAGTTACTAAGATCCTGTCATTTTTTACTTCAATTTATTAAAATTTAGTTAAGTAAATTCAGTAAAATTCATTAAACATTCATTCAATAATTCAATTCATTAAAAATGAACAGAACCTAAGTCAATTATGATTAAATAAAATAAATTACATAACGATTTGGTGTTGTGTAATTATCTCATATGTACCATTCCAAAATATAAAATAAAATTGTGTCGTATGTATTTTTGCCCCCCTTTATCATTTTTGTATAATTTTAAATTTCATTATCACAAGATCAATTAGTTTATGTACCTACATGTAGTGGCTACTCTCTAACATTTAGCATTCAGTCTTCCAATTCACTACAAAAAAAGGGTCTATTACGACGTTAAAATTTGGGGTTTAACAACGTTTTTCAGCGTCTCTAATGGCATACCCAAGCTTTTCAAAGCGTCCTTATATCGTGTGTTGTTAACGTTTAGCAACACATAAAAGGTTGTGTGGGCAAATATAATCTGACGACATATCACATACAAGTGTCGTCATGTTTCCAACGCTCAATTTTTTAACGTTGTATTTTTTTAATATATATTATTTTGAATTTCCGTAATTTTCACTACGCTTTAATAAAGCGTCGCAAAGTAAGCGATACAACATTTTTTTCAATGTCGTTAGTGCACATCATAATTTTTTGATAGCGTTTTGAATATTATGACAATTTAATTTCAAAGCGTCTCAAAATTCACGACATTTGAATTGAAAAATGTCGACATATGACTACATAAATCTTTTATTACGTCCCTAATGTAACGAGAGTTTTGTTAAAATATAGTCTCATGATAATGACGCTTATAGACCTTTACATCTGCATTATAAGAATATTCTTCATAAATAAGCGTCTCGAACACTAGAACGCTTTGATAATAAAACATCTCTAAAATAAGGACATTATATTACACGCGTGTTCATTTGTATACGTACATATATGAATAGATACGTTTATTTCTTTAAAAAGCGTCCCTGATTTGCAATGCATAAGCATTATTACGTCATCAATATATAATGAAGTAACTTTAAATTAAAGACACAACCGTGAAGTTCTCGCAGGGCCGCATATCTTTACTGGAGTGCACCCAGCGTTGCACGACATCTGATCTCAACATTATTAAGGATTTGTTTGCGCTTTTCAATTTCTGCAGCCTGTGCAGAACTGAAATCTGAAATTTGAAGGTAGGAAAGGGGGACCAAATGTCGCAGGACTTTTGTGGCAGTCACGTTTGTAGCATCGGCATGACTTTCTAGACTACAGCCACAAAAATCAGTCGCGGGGTCGACATGGTCACCCTTCTTAAGCTATGGTAAGTGGATGGAAGAGCAAAACCTTCCATCGCTAGCAGTGATCAAGGTTTTCGCGAGCGGAGGAATTTTCAAAAATGGAAATAGTTTAGACAACAAGTCAATTATATGGAGCTCTACCATCATCATCTGGTTTAAGACTATCAGATTAACGGAAAATGTATTCTACCAATTAAGAGTATAACCATATTTGGTATTAAAAAAAAAAAAACAATAGTGAGGTCTGATTAATAAAAGACGCATGCATCCAGCAACAAACTAAATAGGCAAACTATAATTTTGGAAGGATGTGTTACCTTGTTGGGTTCGGTGTGGACACGCAGGTCTATGGAGCGATAATCTCTGAGAGCTAATACAACAGTTGATCTGCATTAACAGGCAATTAAAATGAGAGTAAATTAAAACAATGCAAGAATAAAGCAAGCAATATGAAGGGGATCTTACTAAGTGGGGGGGGGGGGGGGGAGGTGTGAAGGCAAGGATGGAGTGAAATAAAAAACTGCGGAGGATGTTGTATTTATAGAAAAAATAATAGCATCATAGTTTAAAGGTTGTAAGGAATTTTTAAATTCTAGCACTCTGGATTTGTAAAAGATGTTAGAGCTTGGTTGAACTACCAAACTTGTGTAACATCTTTCAGTTAACATGGACCCCTTTTTTGGGGTTAGGTATCTTCTGTCCTAACTGTGGGTCATGGTTTTTGTGGGGAGGCTGGGTCTAAAATGAGAATCATTTTAAGGTACTGATAAGTGTAATAGGCAAACAAAGGTGTTCCCAAAAAGCATTTATTATCTGCGTGTGCTTGAGTTGAGAGGATGGAATCTTATTTTTTTATCTGACAGTCTGTGTTTATAAATTTGGATGAGCTGACTTGAACTTCAAATTCTCGTGCATCATCTTTCAGTTCTTCATTATTTTGTTTTTGGGTTTAGGTATCTACTCCACTAAAGCTGGGGCCCTTCTTGTGGTTGGGAAATATGGTTATAAGCTTCGAGGAAGAACTTCGCGATCAATTAAGGATGACATGTATGTACTCTTCGAACTAATACAGTCGTGATTAGACGTCCATGATTCGATCTTTGTGATGGAGATAACTGAGGACTACAATACTTTTTTTCGTTGTTTAAGAAATATAAATTTTAAAACGAAGTTGGTGTTGTATGTTAGACATCACTCCTGATCTCAATAATAGATTGCAGAGTATTGAGGACACTCTGACTGCTCAGAATACTCAGATTGGAGAGCTTACTGAATTTTTGAAGGTTGTGCATAATTAGGCTAAGGAACAAGAGAAGGTTCTTCATAATTGTTATAGGTTTTTTCGTGGGCAGACTTATCTTCAGAATGAACACTTAACTGCTGCAGTGTATGCCAATAATCAATCTCAAACTTCTTCTTGAAGATGTTCATAGAGAATGCCCTTTGTCTGGATCTACTTATGATATAATGGTCTCCATTGATGCTGATTTCAGAAGAAGAATGGATGTTATCAATTCTATCAGACCTAATCCTCATCAGTACAATGCTGCTCTTGCTCAACAGCAAAAGCTTAAAGCTCAAGGTGCTCTGGGTCAGGTTTCTAGACAAACGAGTGGTTCCAAAGAGAAGAGACAGAATGAGAATGTTGGTTCTGGTGAAAATCCTCCTCCGAAGAAAGCCAAGAGATAATCCACCTAGGAAGTAGAACTTAGGCTTCATAGCTATAGGTTCTGGGTTGGGTAGCAAATGTCGTAGGACCTTATGTTACTTTTTACCTCCTTTGATGTTTTACTCTTATATGTCCTATTCTGATGATTTATATAACTCGTTCAGAAATTTTATCACACCTTGTCTCTGATCACTATATCTATATTCTTATCATTATTATTGTTTATGTTTTTCTTTTGTTTTGTTGTGAACTTATCCCACTAAATCTAACAACTTGATCTTAAGCCTTTTCTTAAGTTAACACAGATTGTTGGACTTCACCATTTATACTAAAATGGGGGAGTTAAAATCTTTCAGAGGCACTTAAAAACATAACAGACAGGAAGTTACTCTCTAAAATCTGTGTTTTTTTAAGTAACTTTACCTTCTGAACCACAGTTTGTCCATAACAAAAATGGGGGAGAATGATGAACCCTAAGTGTTTTGGTTATGTCCAAACGTTTCAGAAGATGTACTTTGATTTTTACTTACATACTTTTCAATGTTGACTAACAATTTTTGTTATGTATTGTATAAGTTTTCTCAGCAGGTGTTGAATGAAGAAACTCTGCTGAAGACAGAAGATGAAGCTCAGAAGCTGGATGCTCCACTCTGAAGATTTTCTGAAGACTGTTAAAGCTCGCTTGAGAAGTTTAAAAGCAACTAGAAGTAATTCCATTTGATAAGAAGATTAGACAAAAGGAATAAGGAACTCAGAAGCGCTAGTCACGGGTCTTACTGAGCATTTAATCCTCTGACATTTGCATTTAATGCAAGGCGCCAAAAGTTCAAAAAGCTGTTTTGATGGAGCGCGCATGTCCACTTCCAACAAAACCAACATTTCCTTGTCTACCATTTGTTGATCCAAATGAAGCAAATTTCCAGTCAACCTTATCCTTGATTTCAAATCACTTACCGGATTAAGTTAAAGAACAAGGTTAACGGAATCAAAGTGTTTGAAGACCGTTTGAAGAAATGACCGATTAACGACTACAACAAAATGATGTCATCAATTGAATATTCAAATTCAAACAACGGTCATCTATAAAGCACTATAAATAGTAGCCAAGCTCCATTGCATCTATGTTGTAGTTTGTGTCCTAAAGACAATTGTCGTTTAGGATATTTTATTTAGAATAAAGAATGTATAAACTATTGATTTTATGAAAGGCTTTTATCTTTTATCTTATATATATTACGTTGTAATTATTAGTTAAAAGAAATCCATAGTTTATATTGATAATCTTAAAGTGTTCATACAAGATGAAGTGAGACATACTTTAATGATTAAATAAACTTAAAATATCCCAAGTCGAGTATTGTATTATTGGATTAATATATATACTGTTGAGACTTGCATATAATATATCCCTTATTCATGAATAAGAAGTTGATCTCACGAACTTAGATTATACGAGATATCTGGATAATTATATGGATATGTATAATGATGTTATATATATTGGAGACCTCGCTTTGAGTTACTAATATGGAATAAATACATAAATGTCAACTAGCTTTAACTCATATGTGGTAATAGATATAAAGTAGTCCTAGAACTCAAATACTCATTCATGTGACTTTGAATTATGGAGTGTGTTACTTTGATTCTACTATCTGTACGATCCAGTATTCGGGTGTCCTTCGGGTAGACATTGGGTAACACATAAAGTAATTGCAAAGCAGTTAATGTTAGATTGAGGATATCATCACTTCTGTATTAGAAGATTTATCTTGGGCCTCTTGTGAATAAATAGTTCTAAATCCTTGCGCGAGGTAATATGATAAATTGGAAATGGTTTTCAATTTATGGAGAATATTTATTTGAGCACAAGTAAATTAATAATGAATTATATGATTGACTTTTCCGTGATCATGATTCATTAAAGATAATATTGATGAGGGACCGAATTATATTGCAACTATCACTGACAGGTAAAAGAAGTCAACTGTTAATCTTGACTCCTTATGACTCCGGGTTAGAAGAGTATCTCCATATTTGAGTCGACGCTCTTCTATGTTATATTAATTAATAGAGATTAGATTAATATACGACCGGTTGTGGTAAGGACCTAGTGGGTCACACACTAAGAGTATTGAAGGATAAAATGGTAAATTGGTAAATATACCAAATATGTGTATTTGGTAATGTTGGTCGAAATATGTATATATAGTGTTGATATATATAGTTTAATTGAATTAAATTATAATGTGTTATAATGTTAATTAATTAAATCCTACTAGTATAATAATTGAGATTATTATTTAGTTGAATTGAGTAATTTAATAAATATGAATTTATATAAATTACTAGTTTAATTAAATAGGAATACTAGTATGAATAGAATTGTTTTTATTAATTAAATAAGAGTTGGCCTACTCCTTTTGGGAATAGAATTCTTATTTAGGAGAGACAATTCTAAACACTATAAATACAACCCCCTATGAGGTATTTGAGACACACATCTAATTCTCTCTAGAGAAGCCGAAATTCCTAGACCAATATTGGGGTTTTGATTTACCGTTTTATTCGTTCTTGCTCGTGTGGACTTAACGCTAGAGGTGTTCTACTTTGGGCACTCGCGAGATTAAAATAAAGAAGACTTGTGGGCGCGACAACAACGTTAGATAGTAATCTCCTAGAGGTATTTTATCTAACTAATATTCTTAATTGTTATTCAATAAGCTAACGGATCTTGGTTTAAGAAATTGAAAATTTTTAATTCCGCTACGAACGTCGTAAATCTTCAATTTCCAACATGGTATCAGAGCTATCGTTACTTGATTATTGAATAACAACTATATCATGATATATAACGTCTTATCGCGGTTGTTTTGGTTATTTGAATGTCGAAATCAGGTTTAATTTGATTAAACTAAATAAATATGATTTATATGATTTTGATGTTAAAATAAAGTTTTGGTATTAAATTTAATTTCTGGAAATCAAATAGGATTTGATTTGTAATTTTATAATAAAAAAAAATTAAATTTTGGATTTGGCGGGACAGAACCACCATTGGTGGTTCTGTGGCTGCTGCCTCGCAGGCAGCAGGTTACCTGCTGCCTTGCGGAGGCAGACAGCCACCGCAAACGGGCCGTCGGCGAATGGTTCGGGATTTTTCGACTCCGTTTTTATTTTAAAAATTTCAGAAAATTAATGTGTTTTAGATTTAATTAAAATACTAAATTGTTTAGTATTTAACGATATTGAATATCCTTTGAAAATTAAATCGTTTAACGCTTTAAATTAATACTGAATATTTAAATTCAAGATTTTGATTAAGATTTAAATGGTTTAATGATTATATATATTTGATATATCTAATTAGTCTTAATGTCAAAATATGAATCTTCAATTGATTATATTTGATATAATTTGCAATTGATAATTGACCAAGATTAAAGTTAATTGGTGAATAATTGTGTTGTCTTGGTATGTTTGGTAATTGTGGAATAGATGGACACTTGATAGTCAATTAGGTTGCTTCCATAATTATCAATGTTTGCTTCGAGTCTAGCATATTATGATTATGTAGATTAGAACAAACTTAATAAATCGATTGATGAGACTTAAGAACCCTTAATGATTAAAAATTAAGTTATATCAGTTGCCTCCTATTATTAGTAATTCAAGCAGGTTTCTATAAATGTTTTAGGGCATTGGCCAAAGTCAAACCTGAAACTTTTCTTAAAACACTTGGATTACTTGAAATAAGATTTCATGAATAATAGGTTATAAACTTAAATTGGAATTAGTATGACCGGATGCGAAAAACTTGTCATGTAATATCTGATAGGCAATAGGTTAGGATTAATACAATTAATTGTATTAGTTATTAATGTGGTTAATAACCTAATCTCCTAGGAATTATATTTGATATAATTGATTGCAAGAATCTACCTGATTCGAAATAAGAGTCATGATTGGCCAAAGTCAGGGTGAATCTTATTAGATAGGGATCCTAGCCCACTATTGAAATATAATTAACTTATAAGGGTTGTTAATTTTAGTGGGAGTATTTATTATATTTTAAGTCTTATATAATAAATTAAATCAATAGTTAACACTAGTACTCTTTATATCTCAGGTTATAGAATATAATACATCTGATTAATTATGTCGAAATTTGATCTCCGCTCGATTCTCACTGATAACAAACTCGTTGGTTCAAACTTCACTGACTGGTTTCGAAGTCTCAAAATTGTTTTGAGAGCTGAGAAGATTGAGTATGTCCTTGATAGTGATATACCCGATGTACCAGCTGAAGGTTCTGAATATGCGGTAGAGGAGGCTTATCTTGCTCACAAGAGAGATAGTGATATGGCATCATGTGTTATGCTTGCCTCCATGTCCCCTGAGTTGCAAAAGCAACATGACAATATGGATGCTAGATCCATAATTGTCCGTCTGAAGGAGCTGTTTGAGAAACAGAAAAGGAGTGAAAGATATGAGATATCTGAGAAACTTTTTCGCTCTAAGATGACAGAAGGGACCTCTGTGACAGAACACGTTGTCAAGATGATGGGATGCATCAAGAAACTTGCTGATCTAGGATTCAACATGGATGTAGAATTCAGTGTAGACTTAGTTCTACAATCACTTCCTAAGAGTTATTCACCATTTGTGATTAATTTCAAGATGAATAATCTGGAAGTCAACTTGGCTGAACTTCTGAATATGCTCAAGACCTTTGAGCCAAATGTTGGCATCAAACAAGAGGTCTCGGCTATGGTAGTCGACCGAGCAAATAAGAGGAAGTGGAAGGGACCTAAGAAAGGTTCTTATAAGAAAGCCAAGGGAAGTGATGAATCCCACCTTGATAAAGGTAAACAAGTGAAGGTTCATAAACCTAAGGGAGAATGTCACCACTGTGGAAAGGAGGGGCATTGGAGGAGGAATTGCAAGGTTTACCTTGAGTCACTCAAGAAGAAGAAGCTTGGTGAAGCTTCAACTTCAGGTATTTTTCATATTGAAATACATTCAGTTCAAAATTCCAACAACTGGGTATTAGATACCGGTTGTGGTTCTCACATTTGTAACAATGTGCAGGGACTAAATGAGATTAGGAACTTGAAGAAGGGAGAAGTTGGACTGCGTGTGGGTAACAGATCTAGAGTTGCCGCAGTAGCAGTTGGAGACTACTTCCTTACATTATCTTCTGGATTAGTTTTAGAATTAACAAATTGTTTGTTTGTTCCTGCTATGTCCTCAAACATAATTTCGATTGGTTGTTTGGATAATGTTGGTTTTGATATTTCAATTAAGAATAAAAGTTGCAACGTTAGTTTAAATGGAATTCATTATTTTTCTGGTTCTGTTATGAATGGAATTTACATCCTAAATAATGAAATTACTTCTTTAAACGTAACAACAAAGAAACCAAGGTTAGATAATGAAATTGATAAGACCTACTTGTGGCATTGTCGTTTGGGTCATATAAATGAGCAACGTTTATCTAAGTTACATTCAGATGGACTCTTAGATACTTTTGATTTTGAATCATTAGAAGCGTGTGAGTCTTGTTTAAAAGGTAAAATGGCAAAGACACCCTTTAACAGTAAAGGAGAAAGATCTACAGAAATCTTAGGAGTTGTACATACAGATGTATGTGGTCCCATGTCTACACCCGCAAGAGGAGGATTCAACTACTTCATTAGTTTTATAGATGATCTATCTAGATATGGATATATTTATTTAATGAAGCATAAATCCGAATCGTTTGAAAGGTTCAAAGAATATCGGATAGAAGTTGAGAAACAAACTGGTAAACAAATAAAGACCCTACGATCTGATCGTGGAGGAGAATATTTGTCTGGTGAGTTTTTGAATTATCTAAAGGAGAATGGAATAGTCTCACAATGGACACCTCCATATACGCCACAACACAATGGTGTATCTGAAAGGAGGAATCGTACCCTATTAGATATGGTGCGATCCATGATGGGTTTCGCAACACTACCTAAATCATTTTGGGGTTATGCCCTAGAAACCGCCCTCTTTATCCTAAATAGAGTCCCAACCAAATCTGCTACTTCTACTCCTTATGAATTGTTCATAGGAGGTAAACCTAAATTATCATTTATGAAAGTTTGGGGTTGTTCAGCATACGTGAAACGTATCGTATCAGATAAGCTAGATCCCAAATCTGATAAGTGTTTCTTTATTGGATACCCTAAGGAAACTAAGGGATATTACTTTTATCATCCAGATGATCAAAAGGTAATTGTATCTAGGCATGCTGGTTTTCTAGAAAAGGAATTTCTTGAGAAGAAAGACACCAATTCTGTGATTGAACTTGAGGAAGTTCGAACCAGTAGTGAAGAAGAAACTGAACAAGTGGCAGAAGCAGTGGGAGCTCAACCTGAATATCAATCTCAGGAACAAGTGACATTAGAACCCCGTAGGTCTATAATGGTGCGCCAAGGTCCCGAGAGATATGGATATCTCGTGGACGAAGGCGAGGAAACACTCGTTGTAGATAATGATGAACCTAGGAACTACAAGGAAGCAATCAATAGTCCCGATTCCGCTAAATGGAAACAAGCCATGCAATCCGAAATGGACTCCATGTATGAAAACAAAGTTTGGACTTTGGTTGACTCATCCGAAGATATGAGATATGTCGGATGTAGATGGATCTTCAAGAAGAAGAGGGACATGGATGGTAAAGTAGTTACCTACAAGGCACGTTTGGTAGCAAAAGGATATACTCAGAAACAAGGAATTGATTATGAGGAAACCTTTTCACCTGTAGCCATGATAAAGTCTATAAGGATAATGCTTGCAATTGCCGCTCATTATGATTATGAGATTTGGCAGATGGATGTTAAAACAGCTTTTCAAAATAGACATCGAAGGATACAAAGCAAGTTTGTAAACTTCAGAGATCCATATATGGACTCAAGCAAGCATCTAGAAGTTGGAATAAACGCTTTGATGAAGCTGTTAAGGGATATGGTTTTGAACAAAACTATGATGAACCTTGTGTTTACAAGAAGAATAGTGGGAGCACGGTAGTATTTCTCATATTGTATGTCGATGACATATTACTCATGGGGAATGACGTACCTGCCCTACAACAAGTGAAGGTTTGGTTATCAAGTGTATTCTCAATGAAAGATTTGGGAGAAGCGTCCTATATTTTGGGGATTAGGATCTATAGGGATAGACCTAATAGAATGATAGGATTATCTCAGTCTACATATCTAGATAAAGTACTTAGGCGTTTTAGCATGGAAAATTCGAAAAGGGGTAACTTGCCAATGGTTGTCTGTAAAAGGGAACATCAATTGAGCAAGAAGATGTGCCCTGTAACCGAAGAAGATAGAATGAAGATGGTCGGTAAGCCATATGCCAATGCGATTGGTTCTATCATGTATGCTATGCTTTGTACTAGACCCGACGTAGCTTTTGCTTTGAGCATGAGTAGTCGATTTCAAGCTAATCCAGGTGAACGTCACTGGACTGCTGTCAAGAACATCTTGAAGTACTTAAGAAGAACTAAAGAGATGTTTCTAGTATATGGAGGTGGAGAATTGAGAGTGGAGGGATACACAGATGCCAGCTATGAGACTGATGTCGATGACTTCAAGTCTCAATCTGGATTCGTGTTTATTGTAAATGGTGGAGCAGTTAGTTGGAAGAGTTCCAAGCAAACTGTAACAGCCACATCCACAACTGAATCAGAGTATATAGCAGCTTGGGAAGCGGCTAGAGAAGCTGTATGGATTAAGAAGTTCGTTGGAGAACTTGGTGTGGTTCCTGACATTGTGAACCCGATTACTCTTTACTGTGACAGTAATGGTGCAATCGCACAAGCTAAGGATCCACAGTCTCATCAATCATCCAAACATTATGAAAAGCGTTTTCATATGTTAAGGGAATCCGTGGCTAAGGGAGATATAAAAATGGAGAGAGTACCTACTGAGGACAACATTTCAGATCCGTTGACCAAGGCGTTGGTGCAAGCGGTCCATGATCGGCACATGAATAATTATGGAATAATGTTTAAGAACAATTGGTCTTAAGTCCAAGTGGGAGTGTTGTAGTTTGTGTCCTAAAGACAATTGTCGTTTAGGATATTTTATTTAGAATAAAGAATGTATAAACTATTGATTTTATGAAAGGCTTTTATCTTTTATCTTATATATATTACGTTGTAATTATTAGTTAAAAGAAATCCATAGTTTATATTGATAATCTTAAAGTGTTCATACAAGATGAAGTGAGACATACTTTAATGATTAAATAAACTTAAAATATCCCAAGTCGAGTATTGTATTATTGGATTAATATATATACTGTTGAGACTTGCATATAATATATCCCTTATTCATGAATAAGAAGTTGATCTCACGAACTTAGATTATACGAGATATTTGGATAATTATATGGATATGTATAATGATGTTATATATATTGGAGACCTCGCTTTGAGTTACTAGTATGGAATAAATACATAAATGTCAACTAGCTTTAACTCATATGTGGTAATAGATATAAAGTAGTCCTAGAACTCAAATACTCATTCATGTGACTTTGAATTATGGAGTGTGTTACTTTGATTCTACTATCTGTACGATCCAGTATTCGGGTGTCCTTCGGGTAGACATTGGGTAACACATAAAGTAATTGCAAAGCAGTTAATGTTAGATTGAGGATATCATCACTTCTGTATTAGAAGATTTATCTTGGGCCTCTTGTGAATAAATAGTTCTAAATCCTTGCGCGAGGTAATATGATAAATTGGAAATGGTTTTCAATTTATGGAGAATATTTATTTGAGCACAAGTAAATTAATAATGAATTATATGATTGACTTTTCCGTGATCATGATTCATTAAAGATAATATTGATGAGGGACCGAATTATATTGCAACTATCACTGACAGGTAAAAGAAGTCAACTGTTAATCTTGACTCCTTATGACTCCGGGTTAGAAGAGTATCTCCATATTTGAGTCGACGCTATTCTATGTTATATTAATTAATAGAGATTAGATTAATATACGACCGGTTGTGGTAAGGACCTAGTGGGTCACACACTAAGAGTATTGAAGGATAAAATGGTAAATTGGTAAATATACCAAATATGTGTATTTGGTAATGTTGGTCGAAATATGTATATATAGTGTTGATATATATAGTTTAATTGAATTAAATTATAATGTGTTATAATGTTAATTAATTAAATCCTACTAGTATAATAATTGAGATTATTATTTAGTTAAATTGAGTAATTTAATAAATATGAATTTATATAAATTACTAGTTTAATTAAATAGGAATACTAGTATGAATAGAATTGTTTTTATTAATTAAATAAGAGTTAGCCTAGTCCTTTTGGGAATAGGATTCTTATTTAGGAGAGACAATTCTAAACACTATAAATACAACCCCCTATGAGGTATTTGAGACACACATCTAATTCTCTCTAGAGAAGCCGAAATTCCTAGACCAATATTGGGGTTTTGATTTACCGTTTTATTCGTTCTTGCTCGTGTGGACTTAACGCTAGAGGTGTTCTACTTTGGGCACTCGCGAGATTAAAATAAAAAAGACTTGTGGGCGCGACAACAACGTTAGATAGTAATCTCCTAGAGGTATTTTATCTAACTAATATTCTTAATTGTTATTCAATAAGCTAACGGATCTTGGTTTAAGAAATTGAAAAATTTTAATTCCGCTACGAACGTCGTAAATCTTCAATTTCCAACAATCTACACACGCGATTATCGAGCAAAAATCTCAACGCACTCTTTTAACAAGCAAAACAGATCAACCCTTTTCCATTCTCAATCTTTCTTAGTTTTAGACTTTGTAATAGTGAGAGAGTGAAGAAAACACAAGTTCATAATAGGAATCTTGTAAACTGATATCGTTTGTGATATTCATAATAGGAATCTAGTTAAGGTTTGAGTTGGGTGAGAATTCCAAAAAACAGGGTTGTTGTTGTTCTAGTGGAAATCCTGTAACTCATTCTAGGCTAGTCAGAACTAAGTGAGAAATTAGCTTAAGTTCTGTTGATGTAAATGAGCTTCTGAACTTGCCATAAAAGTTCTGAATAGTGGATTTAAAATCTCTGCTGACTGCGATCACAGAGGACAGGACGGAGTCACTGGACTTCTATGGTGAACCTGGATAAATCAAACTGTTCATCAGGACCTCATGAATCTCTTTCTCCCTTCCTTATACTTGTTATTTTGCTTCTGTGTACTTGCTCTTGTTTAGTGCAGAAACAGATTTACTCTTTATATCATTGTCTTTGTTTAGAAGACTGTCCAGAAGTTCTCTAACTCAGAGCTTCTGTTGCTGAAAGCAATTAAACTGCAATAAGGCAAAATTTCTCTCAGAGGGTACTTCATTAAGCTTGCTTCTGACTCTGAAGAAATTTGACTCTGAAAAATTAAGTTTCTCTAAAAACTTAAAATTATCAGTTTTCCACTTAGACACCTATTCACCCCCCCCCCTCTAGGTTATTCAGATCTTGTTAGGGCCAACACGGGTCTTCCCATATGTAATTCTTGACATTGGATAAAAAAAAATTTCTTCTATGGTAATCCATGTCATGGGGGATAACACTACAAGACCAGTAGTTAGCATAATTAGCAAACCAAGGAAAGGTAGAAGATTGTACCATGAAAAGTTTTTCATCGGGAAACAACTCTTGGATTGCTATCTCAGAATCACAGGCTACGTCTTGTAGTCTTGACAAGTGGTCTGCAGCAAGATTTTATGTACCCTTCTTGTCACGGATCTCAACATCAAACTCTTGAAGTAGCAGTAGCCACCGTATAAGACGTGGCTTAGTGGTCTGTGTAGACTATAACTTTGGACAATAATAGGTAGGATCGGAATTTGTCGAAGGCAAACACCACAACTAACAACTCTTTCTCCGTGGTTGTATAATTCTGTTGGGCCTCGTTCATTGTCTTGCTTGCATAGTGAATAGGCTTCAAATGCTTATCCACCCTTTGTCCCAAAACTGCTCCTACGCAATAGTCACTTGCGTCACACATCATCTCGAAGGGGATGTCCCAGTTGGGAGCTACAAAGACTGGTGATGTAGCAAGTTTGTCCTTGAGCTGTGTGAAAAGCAGCTTCGCAGGCTGCATCAAAGACAAAGTCTACGTCTTTGTGGAGCAGGGCAAAGAGAGGTTGGGCAATTTTGGAGAAGTCCTGGATGAACCTACGATAGAACCCATCGTGACCTAGGAAGCTACGTATATCCTTCACAATCTTTGGTGTTGACAATTTCTCTATGACCTCAACCTTCGCTCTATCAACTTCTAATCCTTTCTCTGATATCTTGTGACCCAAAACAATTCCTTCCCGTACCATGAAGTGGCACTTCTCCCAATTAAGCACTAGATTTGTCTCTCTACACCGTTCTAACACCATCTCCAAATTATGTAGGCAATCATCAAATGACTTTCCATAAACGGAGAAGTCATCCATGAATACTTCCACAATCTTTTCCACCATATCGTGAAAAATGGACATCATGGGAAGGTAGCTGGAGCATTACATAGGTCAAAGGGCATTCTTTTGTAAGCAAACGTACCATACGGGCAGGGGAATGTGGTCTTATCCCTATCCTTTGGAAAGATAGGAATCTGATAGTAGCCAGAGAATCCATCTAAGAAACAGTAAAACATGTATCTTGCGAGCCTCTCTAACATCTA
This sequence comes from Euphorbia peplus, assembly GCA_028411795.1. Classification (NCBI taxonomy): domain Eukaryota; kingdom Viridiplantae; phylum Streptophyta; class Magnoliopsida; order Malpighiales; family Euphorbiaceae; genus Euphorbia; species Euphorbia peplus. Next base: position 21,693,002 of record CP110840.1, read on the forward strand.
GTCAATGAAGGGTAATGGAAAGTGATCTTTTCTCGTAGCCTCATTTAGCTTACGATAGTCAATGCACACCCTCCATCCAGTAACAGTACGCGTAGGCAAGAGCTCTCCTTTGTCATTTTCTACCACCGTGAGACCTCCTTTATTGGGAACCACTTGGACCGGGCTTGTCCATTCACTATCTGAGATTGGGAAGATAATGCCCGCATCCACAATCTTGATCACCTCGGCTCTCACGACTTCTTTCATTGGTGGGTTGAGTCTATGTTGGGGTTGCCTTGTAGTCTTGTGATCCTTCTCCATGAAGATCCTATGCTCACAAATCCCTGGATTTATCCCCTTAATGTCAGCAATCTTCCATCCCAAGGCTTCTTTGTTGTTTTTCAAGACCTCAATGAGTTGGGCTTTTTGAGTAGGCTCAAGAGTTGAGGAAATGATAACGGGAAGGTGATTTGGGGGTTGTAAGAAAGCATATTCAAGGTGGGTGGGTAAGGAAGGGTTTAAGGTCATGGTCAGGTGGGTCTTCTATTGAGGATTTAGCCATGAGGGATGGAGTATTTTCCAGAGTTTCAAATTCCCACAGCTTAGACCAAGATGTGACTACCCGCAGTCTTCATCGCGAGTAGTAGGCTGCGAATCAGGGCTGTCCTGTGCAGGCTGTGATTCAATTTCAATGACGGCTGACTACAATAGTTCTTCAAGTTCTTCATTGCCTGTATAATCCTGCATTTCTATAGAGGAAACATCAGTAATTGTATCTAAGAAATAGCAAGAATCATCACTCGAAGTAGGATGCTTTGTAAGATTGTTCATTTTGAAGGTTACATCCTCATCATTTATCCTTAGTGTCAATTTTCCACTTTCCACATCAATGATTGTTTTACGCGTGGCCAAAAAGGGTCTCCCAAGAATTATGGGGACATGAGAATCCTTAGCCATATCCATGATTATGAAATCAGCGGGAAACACAAACTTATCTACCTTAACAAGCAAATCCTCCACTTTCCCCATAGGGTACTTAATTGACCTATCAGCGAGTTGCAAAGTTACTCTAGTAGGCTGCGGAGGTCCCAAACCGAGTTTCTCATAAATATAATATGGCATTAAATTTATGCTAGCTCCTAAGTCACACAATGCGTTGTTAATATCAATAGGACCAATAGAGGAAGGTATAGTGAAACTCCCTGGATCCTTTTGCTTTTTAGGCAAAGGTTGATTATTTTGTAGGATGGATGAACATGTCTGAGACAGACTGATGTGGGCTACGCTTTCAATCTTAGTCTTGTTGGTGTCCAGGTCCTTCAAGAACTTTTTGTAGGATGGAATAGTGAGCGCAACATCAAGAAGTGGTATGTTGATTGTGAGCTTGCGGAGTGTGTCAATGACAACATTGGTTTGCTTCTCCAACTTTGCTTCCTTCTCCATACCAGGGTACGGAAGTTTAGGCTGATACACAGGAACAACCTTAGACTTTGGTGGAGTTTCAGATTGCTTCTTCGCAGGCTCAGATGGAACATGCGTAGGCTCCGATGGCACAGATGTAGCCTCAATAGTGGGAGTCGTAGGCTGTTCCTTTTCTGGTGCAATAACTGACTTGAGCCCTGTCTTGGTGAGTAAGGCTTTTGATACTGAGTCATGGAATTCAATGCCACTTCGTGTAGTGATTGAATTGACATCCTCCATTGGATTAGCCTCGGTTTTCCCGGGTAAAATTCCTTTTTTGCTTCGGGCTAACAATGTTGGAGAGTTGGTGCACTTGAGTCTCCAAGTTCTTGGATTGAAGTAGATGTTTGCTGCATGAACTCGGTCAACAACTCTTCCATTGAAGGCTTCTTGTCCTCTCTTCTTTGCTGCTGCGGTACATAAGGTGGGGCAGGCTGTGAATACCGATGTCACTGTGACTGCTATTGATGTTGAGGTTGGCTGGACTGCACAGAGTAACGTTGATTCTGATCTTGTGGTTGCTGATCGTAGGGTCTTCTCTTGGCATCCCAAGAGTAGGCTGGATGATTCTGGTAACCTCACACAAGGTTAGATGCTAATGGTCCTCCTCCTTGTTGACGCTGATGGTTGACGTAGTCTACGAGTTCAACTTCAACAGTGGGTTCCGTAGCCTGGCAATCAATGGTTCTATGAGCCTCTCCACAAAAGTTGCAAGATGGGAGTGGAGGTGCTGAAGAAACCGATGCCACAGGCTGTGGCTTGTTCATCTTAGCGATCTGCTTGGTAAGCTCAGCCACATGAGTGGCTAAAGAAGATATCATAGGGTCTTTATGCTGAACCGCTTAATGTTGAACCTTTTGCTTCTTTCAATCCTGAAGCTCCTGAGAATACTCAATTCTCGGCTCCTGAGAATGCTCCATCCACATCTCCTGACCAAGTAATTCCTTCTCCTGATCAGAATTCACCAATTTCATCTCCTCCATATTCTTCTCCACTAACTTCTGTCCCAGAAGCTAGTGCTCATACTACTTCACTTCCTCCTACAACTTCTACATCAGAGGTTGTAGATCCTAAAACCATTATTCCTTCTGGATCCTATTCAGAAGAGAACATTTTCTCAAAACCTCTCTTTACAGATTCCATTACAACTTCCACTACTTCTTCCTTAAACACATCTTCTGTATTTCCTCCTAAAGGATTTACATCTCCTACTTTTTCAATTCCTTCTACTACTCCATCACTTTCTACTTCTCAAGCCATACCTTCCACTAAAACAACTTCTGCTCCTTACTCCACAACTACAATTCCTCCTCCCACAACCTCTGGACATACACCTCCTCTGTGTGTTCCCTTAACCACTTCTACTTCTACTCCTTTTGCTGGACTATCTTCAAACTATGATTTTCTCAAAAATATGATGAGTCAGCATGAGAGTTCAGACTACTTTGGTGGTCATGGGTTTATTGGTCCTATGCCAATTCCCTCAGGAGCTGGTTCTGTCCCTAGGGTTGAAGAGTTGAGAAGAATGAGTCAGGGTGGCTTTGATGAATTTTTGAATAGGTTTGCTGGAATGGGTCAAAGGATCCTTGATGCTGACATGTTTGCTCAAAGTGTCGTGCTGCAAGAACTCCAATATCTCAAAGCTTAAAACTTGCAACTCATGTCTATGCTTCAAATGCAGGACCCTTCTGTGTTCATTCGCAATCTTTCAACACTTCATCTAGCTGCAAATGATGAATTGTACAAGTTGAGACAGCTTGCTTTAACTCTGCCTACATTGGAGAATATTGCACTTGCTTTTTCAAAACAAGTCACTCCTGCACTTGAGGCTCTGACTGAAGAACTTTGAGGCTCAGAGTAAAGCAATTCCTGCAAGGATTGATGATCTGCAAAATACTGCCAATCACATTCTGAGAGAAGTGAAATCCTCTGCTCCATCATCATCCTCAGCTGCTGCTCCTGTTGTTTTTGACATCACTCCTGATCTCAACAGAAGACTACAAAACATAGAGAACACCCTGGTTGCTCAGAATACTCAAATAGCAGAGCTTGCTGAATTTATGAAGGTGCAACATGCACAGGCTAAGGAACAAGAGAAAGTTCTACATAACTGTAATAGGTTTGTTCGAGGACAGACTTATATTCAAAATGAAGCTTTGGCTGGTGCAATGCATGCCAATAATCTTTCTATCAAGCTGCTTATTGAGGATGTTCATAAAGTGAGACCTCTGTCTGGACCTACCTTTGACCGTATGGCCGCTTTTGACAGCAACTTCAGAAGAAGAATTGATGTAATCAATTCTGTGAGGCCTAATCAACATCAGTATAATGCTGCTATGGCTCAACATGCAAAATTGAAAGCAAAAGGTGCTCTGGGTCTGCGTTCTGGACAAATGGGGGAGAAGTCTGCACATCAGGGTGGTCCAAGTACGGGTGGTAAGAGACAAAATGAGGATGCTGGTTCTAGTGAAAATACTCAAAAGAAAGCAAAAACAGAAAATCAATCCAAAAAGAAATAGGACTTAAAGCTTCTTAGCCATAGGTTCTGGGTTGGGGTAGCATGTCTTAGGACTTATCTTATTTCTTCCTCTTTTATTGATTGTCTTTATTGCTTAAATATGTTTTCTTCTGACTATTTAATACATATGCTCTGAACCTTCGATCTCTCTTAATATGTCTCTGAACACTATGTTGGAAATTGAAGATTTACGACGTTCGTAGTGGAATTAAAAAATTTCAATTTCTTAAACCAAGATCCGTTAGCTTATTGAATAACAATTAAGAAGATGGGTTAGATAAAATACCTCTAGGAGATTACTATCTAACGTTTTTGTCGCGCCCACAAATCTTCTTTATTTTAATCTCGCGAGTGCCCAAAGTAGAACACCTCTAGCGTTAAGTCCACACGAGCAAGAACGAATAAAATGGCAAATCAAAACCCCAATTTTGGTCTAGGAATTTCGGCTTCTCTAAAGAGAAATAGATGTGTGTCAAATACCCCATAGGGGATTGTATTTATAGTGTTTAGAATTGTCTCTCCTAAATAAGAATCCTACTCCCAAAAGGACTAGGTCAACTCTTATTTAATTATAAAACAATTCATATTCAAACTAGTATTCCTATTAAGTTAAACTAGTAATTTATATAAATCCATATTTATTAAATTACTCAATTAACTAATTAATAATCTCAATTATATTACTAGTAGGATTTAATTAATTAACATTATAACACATCATAATTTAATTCAATTAAACCATATATATTAACACTATATATGAATATTTCGGCCAACATTACCAAATACACATATTTGGTATATTTACCAATTTACCATTTTATCTTCCAATACTCTTAGTGTGTGACCCACTAGGTCCTTACCACAACCGGTCGTATATTAATTTAATCTCTATTAATTAATATAACATGGAAGAGCGTCGACTCAAATATGGAGATACTCTTCTAACCCGGAGTCATAAGGAGTCAAGATTAACAGTTGACTTCTTTTACCAGTCAATGATAGTTGCAATATAATTCGGTCCCTCATCAATATTATCTTTAATGAATCATGGTCACGGAAAAGTCAATCATATAATTCATTATTAATTTACTTGTGCTCAAATAAATATTCTCCATAAATTGAAAACCATTTCCAATTTATCATATTACCTCGCACAAGGATTTAGAACTATTTATTCACAAGAGGCCTCAGATAAACCTTCTGTAATACAGAAGTGATGATATCCTCAATCTAACATTAACTGCTTTGCAATTACTTTATGTGTTACCCAATGTCTACCCGAAGGACACCCGAATATTGGATCGTACAGATAGTAGAATCAAAGTAACACACTCCATAATTCAAAGTCACATGAATGAGTATTTGAGTTATAGGACTACTTTATATCTATTACCACATATGATTTAAAGCTAGTTGACATTTATGTATTTATTCCATACTGGTAACTCAAAGCGGGGTCTCCAATATATATATAACATCATTATACATATCCATATAATTATCCAGATATCTCGTATAATCTAAGTTCGTGAGATCAACTTCTTATTCATGAATAAGGGATATATTATATGCAAGTCTCAACAGTATATATATTAATCCAATAATACAATACTCGACTTGGGATACTTTAAGTTTATTTAAAAGTATGTCTCACTTCATCTTGTATGAACACTTTAAGATTATCAATATAAACTATGGATTTCTTTTAACTAATAATTACAACGTAATATATATAAGATAAAAGATAAAAACATTTCATAAAATCAATAGTTTATTAATTCTTTATTCTAAATAAAAATATCCTAAACAACAATTGTCTTTAGGACACAAACTACAACAATAGTTTATTAATTCTTTATTCTAAATAGATGTTCTTGACAGCAGTCCAGTGACGTTCACCTGGATTAGCTTGAAATCGACTACTCATGCTCAAAGCAAAAGCTACGTCGGGTCTAGTACAAAGCATAGCATACATGATAGAACCAATCGCATTGGCATATGGCTTACCGGCCATCTTCATTCTATCTTCTTCGGTTACAGGGCACATCTTCTTGCCCAATTGATGTTCCCTTTTACAGACAACCATTGGCAAGTTACCCCTTTTCGAATTTTCCATGCTAAAACGCCTAAGTACTTTATCTAGATATGTAGACTGAGATAATCCTATCATTCTATTAGGTCTATCCCTATAGATCCTAATCCCCAAAATATAGGACGCTTCTCCCAAATCTTTCATTGAGAATACAATTGATAACCAAACCTTCACTTGTTGTAGGGCAGGTACGTCGTTCCCCATGAGTAATATGTCATCGACATACAATATGAGAAATACTACCGTGCTCCCACTATTCTTCTTTTAAACACAAGGTTCATCATAGTTTTGTTCAAAACCATATCCCTTAACAGCTTCATCGAAGCGCTTATTCCAACTTCTAGATGCTTGCTTGAGTCCATAAATGGATCTCTGAAGTTTACAAACTTGCTTTGTATCCTTCGACGTAAAACCTTCAGGTTGCATCATATACACATCCTCTTCTAAATGTCCATTTAGAAACGCAGTTTTAACATCCATCTGCCAAATCTCATAATCATAATGAGCGGCAATTGCAAGCATTATCCGTATAGACTTTATCATGGCCAAAGGTGAAAAGGTTTCCTCATAATCAATTCCTTGTTTCTGAGTATATCCTTTTGCTACCAAACGTGCCTTGTAGATAACTACTTTACCATCCATGTCTCTCTTCTTCTTGAAGCTCCATCTACATCCGACATATCTCATATCTTCGGATGAGTCAACCAAAGTCCAAACTTTGTTTTCATACATGGAGTCCATTTCGGATTGCATGGCTTGTTTCCATTTAGCGGAATCGGGACTATTGATTGCTTCCTTGTAGTTCCTAGGTTCATCATTATCTACAACGAGTGTTTCCTCGCCTTTGTCCACGAGATATCCATATCTCTCGGGACCTTGGCACACCCTTATAGATCTACGGGGTTCTAATGTCACTTGTTCCTGAGATTGATATTCAGGTTGAGCTCCCACTGTTTCGGCCACTTGTTCAGTTTCTTTACCAGTTTGTTTCTCAACTTCCATCCGATATTCCTTGAACCTTTCAAACGATTCGGATTTATGCTTCACAAAATAAATATATCCATACTTAGATAGATCATCTATAAAACTAATGACGTAGTTGAATCCTCCTCTTGCGGGTGTAGACATGGGACCACATACATCTGTATGTACAAGTCCTAAGATTTCTATAGATCTTTCTCCTTTACTGTTAAAGGGTGTCTTTGCCATTTTACCTTTTAAACAAGACTCACACGCTTCTAATGATTCAAAATCAAAAGTATCTAAGAGTCCATCTGAATGTAACTTAGATAAACGTTGCTCATTTATATGACCTAAACGACAATGCCACAAGTAGGTTTTACCAATTTCATTTTCTAACCTTGGTTTCTTTGTTGTTACGTTTAAAGAAGTAATTTCATTATTCAAGATGTAAATTCCATTCATAACAGAACCAGAAAAATAATGAATTCCATTTAAACTAACATTGCAACTCTTATTCTTAATTGAAATATCAAAACCAACATTATCCAAACAACCAATCGAAATTATGTTTGAGGACATAGCAGGAACAAACAAACAATTTGTTAATTCTAAAACTAATCGAGAAGATAATGTAAGGAAGTAGTCTCCAACTGCTACTGCGGCAAATCTAGATCTGTTACCCACACACAGTCCAACTTCTCCCTTTTTCAAGTTCCTAATCCCCTTTAGACCCTGCACATTGTTACAATTGTGAGAACCACAACCAGTATCTAATACCCAGTTGTTGGAATTTTGAACTGAATGTATTTCAATGTATTACCTGAAGTTGAAGCTTCACCAAGCTTCTTCTTCTTGAGTGACTCAAGGTAAACCTTGCAATTCCTCCTCCAATGCCCCTCCATTCCACAGTGGTGACATTCTCCCTTAGGTTTATGAACCTTCACTTGTTTACCTTTGTCAAGGTGGGATTCATCACTTCCCTTGGCTTTCTTGTTAGAACCTTTCTTGGGTCCCTTCCACTTCCTCTTATTTGCTCGGTCGACTACCATAGCCGAGACCTCTTGTTTGATGCCAACATTTGGCTCAAAGGTCTTGAGCATATTTAGAAGTTCACCCAAGTTAACTTCCAGATTATTCATCTTGAAATTAATCACAAATGGTGAATAACTCTTAGGAAGTGATTGTAGAACTAAGTCTACACTTAATTCTACATCCATGTTGAATCCTAGATCAACAAGTTTCTTGATGCATCCCATCATCTTGACAACATGTTCTGTCACAGTGGTCCCTTCAGTCTGTTGGCCCTAACAAGAACAGAATCACCTAGAGGGGGGTGAATAGGTGTCTAAGTTGAAAACTGAAAATTTCTAAGTTTTTAAAGAAACTCAAATTTCAGAGTCAAACTTTCCAGAGTCAGAAGCAAGTTTATAGAATTTGCTTCTGAGGAAAATTCTGCCTATACACAGTTAGCCTGCTTTCAGCAACAGAAGTTCGGTAAGAGAACTTCTGGAGAGTCTTCTGAACAAAGACAATGATACTTACAGAAAATCTGTTTCAGCACTAAATATAAGCAAGTACACAGAAGCAATAATAACAAGTATAAGAGGGAGAAAGAAGTTCAGGAGGTCCTGATTGAACAATTCGATTTATCCAAGTTCGCCACAGAAGTCCTGTGACTACGTCTTGTCCCCTGAGGTCGCAGCCTACAGAGATTTTATAAATCCACTATTCAGAACTTTTATGGCAAGTTCAGAAGCTCCTTTACATCAACAGAACTTAAGCTAATTTCTCACTTAGTTCTGACTAGCCTAAAAAGAGTTAAAGGATTTCCACCAGAACAAACAATACTCTGTTTTCTGGAATTCTCACCCAACTCTAATCTCAACTAGATTTCTCTCTTTAAATCTAACTGAAGATCACAAACGATCTCAGTTTACAAGATTCCTATTATGAACTTGTTTTTCTTCACTCTCTCACTTTACTAAGACTATGCTAAGAAAGATTGAGAATGGAAAAGTTGCTCTGTTTTCTTGTTTAAAACAGTGCGTTAAGATTTTGCTCGATGATCATACGTGTGTTGATGCATTGGAGCTTGGCTACTATTTATAGTGATTGAAGATGACCGTTGTGGAGTTTGAAACTTCAAAGGATATGACATCAGTTGTTGTAGCCGTTAATTTGTCAAGTCTTCAAACGGTCTTCAAACACTTTGATTCCGTTATCCTTGTTCTTTAACTAAATCCGGTAAGTGATTTGAAATCAAGGATGAGGATGACAGAATCATTCTTCAATTAGATCAACAAAGGGTAGACAAGGAAATTCCGGTTTCTCTTGAACAGACAAGCGCGCTCCATCAAAACAGCTTTTTGAACTTTTGGCGCCTTGCATTGAATGCAAGTGTCAGAGCATTAAATGCTCAAACAAACCCGTGACTAAGCTTTCAGAAGCTTATTTCCAGTTGTCTAGACTTCTGATCAAATTGGCAAAACTTCTGATTGCAAAGAACTTCTGAGGAGAGCTTTAGCAGACTTCGGCTTCAGAGCGGAGTATCCAGCTTCTGAGTTATTGAAACTCTGACTTCAGCAAACTGTTCTTCTGAGTTCTTTAGGCAATCCAGAAATGATTCATTCAGCACCTGCTGAGTAACTTACACATAGACTAAAACAAAAATATTAGTCAACAATAAACTATATGTAAGATAGAGTTAAGTTTTCATCTTCTGAAACGTTTGGACATAATCAAAACACTTAGGGTTCATCATTCTCCCCCATTTTGGTTATGGACAAACCGTGGTCAGAAGGTAAAAGAAAACATGAGTTTTAGAGAAAGACTTCCTTATGCACATGTTTCAAAAACTTCTGAGTAAATTAACTCCCCCATTTTAGTGTAAATGGTGAACTTCATCAATCTGTATAAACTTAATAAGACTTAAGATCAAGTTGTTAGATTTAATGAAGTGTAATTTACTAAGTTAAAAAGAAACATAAGCAAAGAGTAAGAAGTCAGATATGCAAGAAAGTATAATGAAGATTCAGTGTATATATTTTAATTCAGAAGACAACATAAGAAACAGAATAATCAGAAGAGCAGAAAAAGTCCTATAAGACAAAGACTACCCAACCCAGAACCTAGCTAAGAAGCTTAAGTCCTAAAAGATTACAAGTTCCTAGGTTTCTTCTGAGGAGGAGGAACACCACTAGAACCTTCAGCAGCACTTGATCTCTTCTGACCAGACTTCTCCCCCGTTTGACCAGAACCAACAGCAACACCAAGAGCTCCCTGAGACTTCAATTTTTGTTGAACATTCAGAGCAGTCTGATATTGCACAGGAGTTGGTCGCACAGTATTGATCATATCCATTCGTCTTCTGAAGTCATCATCAATGGTCTTCATATGATCAAAGGTCTGACCAGACATAGGTCGCTGTTTCTGAACATCATCAAGAAGGAGCTTGATCAACCTATTGTTAGCATACACAGCAGCAGTGAGGTGCTCATTCTGAATATAAGTCTGTGCTCGAACAAACCTATAGCAATTGTGAAGAGTCTTTTCTTGTTCACGTGCCTGAGTGTGCATAACCTTCAAAAGTTCAGTGAGCTCAGCAATCTGTGCATTCTGAGCAGTTACAGCAGACTCAATGTTGGAGAGTCGATTGTTGAGATCAGGAGTGATGTCATATACAATCTTTGCAGCTCCTGAAGATGAAGAACCTTGAGCAGAAGATTTCACTTCTCTCAGAATGTGATTTGCAGTACTTTGCAGGTCTTCAATCTTACTAGGGAGCAACTTCTCATGAGCCTCATAATGCTCGTTTGCTTCCTTGACTTCTTCTGTCAATATCTCCAAATTCTCATTGACCTTCAGAGAAGAAGCAAGAGCAATATTGTCCAGAGAAGGAAGAGTCAGAGCTAATTCTCTCAATTTGTACAGCTCATCATATGTAGCTAGATGAAGTGTAGAAAGATTGCGTATATAAACAGAAGGATCATGCATTTGAAGCATAGTCATGAGCTGCAGGTTCTGAGCTTTCAAAGAATGTAATTCTTGCAGCACAATGCCCTGAGCATATATGTCTGCAGCAGAAGTCCTTTGCCCTATACCAGCAAATCTATTCAGCAGTTCATCTGAGCCACTCTGACCCATTCTTCTCAATTCTTCAACACTGGGGGCACCTCCAGCTTCGGAAATACCAGAAGCTCTGCCCATGAAGCCAAAACTTCCAAACCTGTTATCCAAATCTTCTCGATTCAAGTGTTTGCGCAGGAAGTCATAGTTGGAGGACAACCCAGCAAAACCTGAAGGAGTGGAGGAGGTAGTTAAGGGTTCACACACAGGAGGTGTATGTCCAGAGGTTGAGAGAGAAGGAACAAAAGTTTGTGTGGAAGGAATTGTATGTGAGAAAGAGGAAGAGAAAGTATTTGTACAGGGAGGTAAGGTTGAAGGAATTGAAAAAGGTATTGAAAAGGGAGGAGCAGTAATTCCAGTTGATGGAAGAACAGCAGAAGATGATAGAGAAGAAGTAGTAGAAGTAGAAATGGAATCAGTGAAGATTGGTCCAGAGGACAGATTCACTTCTGAATAGGATCCAGAAGGAAGAGTAGATGGAGGAGGAACAACTTCAGATGTTGAAATTGTTGGAGGAATGAAAGTCTGAGATTCACTTACTTCTGTGACAGAAGGTAGTGAGGGAGATGGATGAGGAGTAGTAAGAGTAGGAGATGAGATAACCTGTTCAGAGGCATTAGGATCAAAAGTTGAAATGGGCTCAGCATATAAATGAGCCATTCTGAACAGCGTTTCAGAGGCATCCCTATCACCAGGGTTTCTTCCTTGATTCAGAAGAACGTTGTCAATGAAGTGTTCATCGTCAACATTCTCAACAAACTGTTTAGCACCTTGAAGAACCTCTTCATCTTCTGGTTCACTCTCTTCTGACAGCTCTTCAATCAGAGGAGCATCAACATTCTCTTTATCAGAAATCTCTGATAAGTCTTTATCAGCATCTTCCGGTTCCTGAGTGACAGGTTCCTCTAATTCAGCACTTGAGGCAATAACGAAGTCCTTCTTCTTCAGAACCCTTCGTTTTGCATCAGTCTTCTTTCCAATTCTGGTAGAAAGGGAGACATTCTCAACAATCCGAGAAGATAGTGAGACATTCTCAAGATTCCCTTCTTCCTCTGAAGTCTCAACTACCTTTGAGAACTCCGCATTCTCAACTTCAGCAGCGCATTCTAAAAGTCTTGCATCGGCCTTAGCCTTTGCAGCAATTTCTCGCTCAGCAGCTAACTTGTCCTCTGCTTCCTTCTTCTTTCTTTTCTCTTCAGCAAGAGCCACAACTCTTGCAACCTTTTCAGCTTCAGCAGCCTTCTCTTTCTCAGCAAGGCGTGCTTCCTCAGCATCCTGAACATCCTTTTCAGGAACAACCGTTGGTTCAGAACCAACTACTTTCTCAACAGTTAGGACCACTCTGTTGGATCCTTTCTTTCCTTTGCCCTTCTTGGCAACATCCTTTCCTTTCAGCACACTTGCCTTCACAATCTCCTTCTGAGCAGCGCTCACAGAGGGAGCATTCTCCTTCTTCTTTGGAGTTATACCAAAGGAAAGGTTCCTGAAGGTATGCATCTTCAGAACCGTACTTCTACTGGTTACACCTTCTCCTGAGAAAACCACAGAGGCAGCTTCAAAGAGCCTCGTCAGGAGGGAACCATAGGCAAGAGCACTAGAAGTAGTGACATTCTTCATCTGCCTTATCAGCATGGCAGGGAGATTAATCTTCTTCTGGTTGACCAGATGCCACATGAAAACTCGTTCTCTATTGGAAACACAGTTGACTCCTCCAGCCTTTGGAAGAAACACATTAGTAGTGCGATAATGTGCCCACCTCTGATGCTGTGAGAGCCACGTTGCATACGTTTCCTTGGCACTCAGATCTGGTCTAGCCCAATTCACTTCAGAAAACCCATCAACAGAACCATCATCACCAACGATGATTCCTTCATCATCAACACCAATAGTTTGAGAGATAGAAGCCCTGCTGACCTCAATCTCAACATCCCCAACAACCGAGTGAAGAACATCCTCCTCATTAGAAAAGAAATGGAGGTTTTGATAGAATTCGGTGACTAACTTAGGGTAAATGAATTCATCGAGAGAAACGAATGAATTCCAGTTTTGAGCACTAAGCCAGTTTGAGATAGGTTCAGTAGTTTTAACTTCGTCATCTAGGAACCTAGAAGTAAAAACCCTAGATTCGCTAACTTTCTTTTTGCTCTCAGAAGTGAAGAGATGAGTGACAGTGATTTCTAGAGCCATTTAGGAGAAATAGGAAATTAGGTTAAGATTTTGAAAGGAGAAATGCACAGACAACAATGGCGATTCTAATAGCAATGAAAAATATGCAAGTAAAAATTACTAAGTATGGAAAACCTCTATTTATACCCAAACAAGAAACCGTTCCAATTCAAAAAGCAAGTAAACACCGTTTAAAAGGGAACAGATAACCGTTAAACACAGAACCGCGCCGTAAAATGGCAGTAGATAACGCATGCTTACAAGTCAAATCATGATTAGAATTAATTATAACTTAATTATCTCAAACGATTAATCACTTAAGACATACAGAAATAATTAGTCTAAGTTATTGAAGGGGATAAGTCATACCAATGCCTTCTCGTAAGTTGCTGAAAGACATACCAGCCAGAGGCTTAGTAAACATGTCAGCAAGATTTTCTTCAGAGGGAACATGAGTAATGATAATATCCTTCTTCAGAACATGATCTCTTAAGAAGTGATGTCTAATATGAACATGCTTCATCCTGCTGTGCTGAATAGGATTCTTTGAAAGATCAATAGCACTTTTGTTATCACAGTAAATTGTAATTGTTCCAGGGATGACTCCATAGTCAGCAATTTGTTGCTTGATCCAGAGCATCTGAGAAACACAACTTCCAGCAGCAACATACTCAGCTTCAGCAGTTGAGAGAGCCACAGAGGTTTGCTTCTTGCTATGCCAGGAGACTAGGCACTCCCCCAGAAAATGACAACCACCAGAAGTGCTGACCCTTTTCAATTTATCTCTACCATAGTCAGAGTCTGTGTATCCTATAGGAGTGAAATCAGAACTACAGGGATACCACAAACCAGCTTCTGATGTGCCTTTAAGATATCTGAGAATTCTTTTGACAGCAACATCATGAATCTCTCTTGGTTTAGACTGATATCTAGCGCAAAAACACACAGCAAAATGTATATCTGGCCTGCTGGCGGTTAGGTATAAAAGAGAGCCAATCATACCTCTGTAGGTTTTTATATCTACAGGTTTACCAGCTTTCTCTTCATCATCAATGTCTTTGCTGACATCCATTGGAATATCAACAGCATTAGAGTCCATCATGCCAAATTTCTTCAGCACTTCTCTAGTGTACTTGGCTTGATTGATAAACACACCATCATTACTTTGCTTGATCTGAAGTCCTAAGAAGAAGGTTAATTCTCCCATCATAGACATTTCAAACTCAGCCTTCATGTGGTCACTGAACTCTCTGCACAAAGATTCATTAGTAGCACCAAATATAATATCATCAACATATACCTGAGCTATAAGGATATCCTTGTTCTTTTTCAGAGTGAACAGAGTTGTATCAACACAGCCTCTGACAAATCCCTTAGACAGAAGGAACTTTGTCAGCCTCTCATACCAAGCTCTGGGAGCTTGTTTCAGTCCATACAAGGCTTTCTTTAGCTTGTACACATGATCAGGAAACTTAGGATCTTCAAAACCAGGAGGTTGAGACACATAGACTTCCTCATCAATGTAACCATTCAAGAATGCACTTTTCACATCCATTTGAAAGAGCTTGAAACCTTTGTATGATGCAAAAGCAAATAAGATTCTAATGGCTTCTAATCTTGCAACAGGAGCAAAAGTTTCACCATAATCTATGCCTTCTTGCTGACTGTAACCTTGAGCAACAAGTCTTGCCTTGTTCCTCACAACATTTCCAAATTCATCAAGCTTGTTCTTCAGAACCCATCTAGTTCCAACAACCTTTATGTTGTTAGGTCTGGGAACCAAAGTCCAAACTTCTGACCTTTTGAACTGGTCAAGTTCTTCTTGCATTGCCATCAACCAGGAGTCATCGTCAGCAGCTTCATAGAAGTCCTTGGGTTCCAGAAGTGACACAAAAGCCACATTCCCCATGTATCTTCTGAGCTGAGCTCTGGTCATGACAGGATTATGAACAGAGTCAATTATGTTCTCTAAGGAATGATTCCTATGAGCTCTAACTTCTCTTGGTACATCCAAAGAGTCTTCTGAAACCTGTTCATCATTTGTTGAATCATATATAGGAGCATCTTCTGGAAGGAAGTTGACTTCTGGAGTAGGATTCTCATCTTGAGCTTGTTCAGCAACAGGAGGAACCACTTCAGCGGCTCTGGGAGAAACATCTTCTTCTTCAACAGGAGATGTTACTTCAGGAGCTTGAACTACATCTTCATCAGGAGCTCTACTATCTGCAGGGTTAGTCTCATCAAACTGTACATGAACAGATTCATCTAAAGTTTGAGTCCTCTTATTAAAAACCCTATATGCTTTACTATGTGTTGAGTAACCAAGAAAAATGGCCTCATCTGCCTTTGAATCAAACTTTGAAAGATATTCTTTTGTATTCAAAACATAACACTTACAACCAAAGGTTCTGAAATAACCTATTTTAGGCTTTCGACCTTTCCAGAGTTCATAAGGAGTCTTGTTCAGAATGCTTCTGATTAGCACTCTATTCAGAACATAGCAAGCTGTGTTCACAGCTTCTCCCCAAAAGTACTTTGGAAGCCTTCTTTCATTGATCATAGTTCTGGCTATCTCAACCAGAGTTCTATTCTTCCTTTCAACTACCCCATTTTGTTGAGGAGTTCTGGGAGCAGAAAAGTTATGATCAATTCCCTTGGTTTCACAGAATTCTTCAAACCTAAAGTTTTTGAATTCTCCACCATTATCACTTCTGATATGGACAACCTTTTCATTCCTTTCATTCTCAAGTTTCTTTATCAGAACTGAGAAATATCCAAGTGACTCATCTTTGCTAGACAGCAAGATGACCCAAGTGAATCTTGAATAGTCATCTACAATGACAAAGGCATACTTCTTTCCACCCATGCTCATTGGTTGAACAGGGCCAAAAAGATCCATATGAAGTAATTCCAAAGGTCTTTTAGTTGAAATGACTTTCTTAGTTTTAAAAGAGCTTCTGGATTGTTTACCAGATTGACAAGCATTGCACAAATGATTCTTTTTAAAACTAATTTCAGGCAGACCCTCAACCAATTGATTTCTAGCAACTTTGGCCAGAAGGTCCATGCTCACATGAGCAAGTCTTCTATGCCAGAGCCAGGAGGTATCCTCTTTGGACATCAAGCATATATTTTTGCAAAGATTCTCAAGGTTCAGCATGAAAACATTTTCAACTCTAGGAGCAGTTAGAATAACTTCCCTTGACTTACTGTCCAAGATTTTACATCCAGAGGAGCTGAAGACAACATCTCTACCTTTATCACACAGTTGTGCAACACTCAGGAGATTGAACTTCAGACCTCTGACTAGGGAGACATCTTCGATCAGAGGGTTGGTTCCTATGGATCCAGAACCAAGAATCCTTCCTTTCTGAGCATCTCCAAAGCTGACTTTTCCACCTCTTTTAGGAACCAATGTGATGAATGCTTTTTCATCAGCTGTCATATGCCTTGAGCACCCACTGTCAATGTACCACAGCTTTGACATTGATGGAGCACTCAGAGCCACCTGCAACACAATCAATTAGTGACAGGTACCCAATCCTTATTGGGTCCTTCAGAGTTAGATTTCTCTTCAGCAGGTTTTAATGATATCTCAGATTGCAAGAGATTTTTAATATGGTACTTGCAATCCTTTAACCAATGACCATCACTTTTACAGAGCTTGCAAAAGGGAGGGTTCTTGGATCTTTCCCTTAGCTTCTTGGGAGATTTCTTCTTCTTCTGAGAAGGACCAACATCTTCAGAGGCTATAACAGCACTCTCAGAGGTACCAACATCAGGAGGAGAAGCTATCTCTTTCAGAAGAGAGGGAGTGACAGGTTTCTTCTTCTTCTGGGGTTTATCACTTCCCAGAGGCAGCTTGTTCTTGCCTTTGGCTTTAGAGCCATCAGCAGGAATGCTGAACTGTTTACACGGCTTCTCTTCTAACACTTTCATGTCAGAAAAGACTTGAGTAAACCTAAGAAACTTGTCAGCCTCACTCTTGTCCAATTTCCTTTTCAGGTACTTGAACATACTATAGAGTTCTTCAAGAGAATCAAAGATATTCTGTTCAGAAGATATGTTTACCTCGGAATCATAACTTCAGGAGGTGCGGAAGTTTCTCCTGTGACATCTTCAGAAGTTGGCTCATCAATAGCCATAAAACAAATCTGAGCTTGCTCTTCCTTTTCTTCAGGATCACTGCTGGTCTCAGAGTCTGACCAGGCAGCCAGCATAGCTTTCTTGAACTTTTTCTTATCTTTCTTCAACTCCGGGCAGTTAGGCTTAATGTGCCCCGGTTGCTGACATCCATAGCACACAATTGGCTTGTTTGGATCTCTCTTGAACTTTTCACCAGAATCAGGAGTTTTCTTATCAAAGCTCCTGAAAGGCTTCTTGTAGTTTCCACCTCTGCCTTTCCTAAAGGCCTTCTTGAACTTCCTGGTCAGCATAGCCAGTTCCTCATCTTCTGAGGATTCTTCAGAAGATTCTGCTTTCAGGACAACTCTTTTTCCTTCTGACTTTTCTCTTAAGTCATGATTCTTTAATGACATCTCATGAGTGATTAAGGACCCAATGAGTTCATCATACAAGTAATAGCTCAAGTCCTGAACTTCTTCAATAGCAGTCTTCTTGGCTTGCCAAGACCTTGGTAAGCTTCTGACAATCTTCTTCACTCGATCAGATTCTTCAATGTCTTTTCCTAAACTCTTCAAGTCATTGACTATCTTGGTGAATCTAGAATTCATATCTGAAATAGATTCTTTATCAAGCATTTCAAATAACTCATATTCTCTCATGAGTTGGTTGACTTTAGATTGCTTCACTTTTCCTGTTCCTTCATATGTGACTTCTAGCTTGTTCCAAATATCCTGTGCTGTTTCACAAGAGGAAACTTTGTTATATTCAGTAGCTGTAAGTGCACAATGCAACATATTTATTGCTGAAGCATTAGTTTGGAGTTTTTTCAGAATGTCATCTGTGTATTCCCTCTGAGGAATAACAACATCTCCTAGACCTTGTTCCATTCTGGTAGGAATGAAATCACCATCAGTGATGACATACCAAGCACTCATGTTCTGAGCTTGGATGAAGTACATCATCCTTTTCTTCCAGTATGAGTAGTTGTTGCCATTAAACAATGGAGGTCTGGTAGTAGAAGAACCTTCTGGGACAATAAAGTGAGAAGAATTCTCAGGCTGGTGTCTACTAGCCATCTCTATTGATTCTGATAGGATCTTACACTTAGATTGTTAGATCTTTAGTAAATATACGAAGTGACCTTCGCTCTGATACCACTTGTTGGCCCTAACAAGAACAGAATCACCTAGAGGGGAGTGAATAGGTGTCTAAGTTGAAAACTGAAAATTTCTAAGTTTTTAAAGAAACTCAAATTTCAGAGTCAAACTTTCCAGAGTCAGAAGCAAGTTTATAGAATTTGCTTCTGAGGAAAATTCTGCCTATACACAGTTAGCCTGCTTTCAGCAACAAAAGTTCGGTAAGAGAACTTCTGGAGAGTCTTCTGAACAAAGACAATGATACTTACAGAAAATCTGTTTCAGCACTAAATATAAGCAAGTACACAGAAGCAATAATAACAAGTATAAGAGGGAGAAAGAAGTTCAGGAGGTCCTGATTGAACAATTCGATTTATCCAAGTTCGCCACAGAAGTCCTGTGACTACGTCTTGTCCCCTGAGGTCGCAGCCTACAGAGATTTTATAAATCCACTATTCAGAACTTTTATGGCAAGTTCAGAAGCTCCTTTACATCAACAGAACTTAAGCTAATTTCTCACTTAGTTCTGACTAGCCTAAAAAGAGTTAAAGGATTTCCACCAGAACAAACAATACTCTGTTTTCTGGAATTCTCACCCAACTCTAATCTCAACTAGATTTCTCTCTTTAAATCTAACTAAAGATCACAAACGATCTCAGTTTACAAGATTCCTATTATGAACTTGTTTTTCTTCACTCTCTCACTTTACTAAGACTATGCTAAGAAAGATTGAGAATGGAAAAGTTGCTCTGTTTTCTTGTTTAAAACAGTGCGTTAAGATTTTGCTCGATGATCATACGTGTGTTGATGCATTGGAGCTTGGCTACTATTTATAGTGATTGAAGATGACCGTTGTGGAGTTTGAAACTTCAAAGGATATGACATCAGTTGTTGTAGCCGTTAATTTGTCAAGTCTTCAAACGGTCTTCAAACACTTTGATTCCGTTATCCTTGTTCTTTAACTAAATCCGGTAAGTGATTTGAAATCAAGGATGAGGATGACAGAATCATTCTTCAATTAGATCAACAAAGGGTAGACAAGGAAATTCCGGTTTCTCTTGAACAGACAAGCGCGCTCCATCAAAACAGCTTTTTGAACTTTTGGCGCCTTGCATTGAATGCAAGTGTCAGAGCATTAAATGCTCAAACAAACCCGTGACTAAGCTTTCAGAAGCTTATTTCCAGTTGTCTAGACTTCTGATCAAATTGGCAAAACTTCTGATTGCAAAGAACTTCTGAGGAGAGCTTTAGCAGACTTCGGCTTCAGAGCGGAGTATCCAGCTTCTGAGTTATTGAAACTCTGACTTCAGCAAACTGTTCTTCTGAGTTCTTTAGGCAATCCAGAAATGATTCATTCAGCACCTGCTGAGTAACTTACACATAGACTAAAACAAAAATATTAGTCAACAATAAACTATATGTAAGATAGAGTTAAGTTTTCATCTTCTGAAACGTTTGGACATAATCAAAACACTTAGGGTTCATCACAGTCATCTTAGAGCGAAAAAGTTTCTCAGATATCTCATATCTTTCACTCCTTTTCTGTTTCTCAAACAACTCCTTCAGACGGACGATTATGGATCTAGCATCCATATTGTCATGTTGCTTTTGCAACTCAGGGGACATGGAGGCCAACATAACACATCTTGTGACCAAGATAAGCCTCCTCTACTGCATATTCAGAACCTTCAACTGGTACATCGGGTATATCACTATCAAGGAAATACTCAATCTTTTCAGCTCTCAAAACAATTTTGAGACTTTGAAACCAGTCAGTGAAGCTTGAACCAACGAGTTTGTTATCTGTGAGAATTGAGCGGAGATCAAACTTTGACATAATTAATCAGATGTATTATATTCTATAACCTGAGATATAAAGAGTATTAGTGTTAACTATTGATTTAATTTATTATATAAGACTTTTAAATATAATAAATACTCTCACTAAAATTAACAACCCTTATAAGTTAATTATATTTCAATAGTGGGCTAGGATCCCTATCTAATAAGATTCACCATGACTTTGGCCAATCATGACTCTTATTTCGAATCGGTAGATTCTTGTAATCAATTATATCAACTATAATTCCTAGGAGATTAATCGCATTAATAACTAATACAATTAATCGTATTAATCCTAACCTTTTGCCTATCAGATATTACATGACAAGTTTTTCGCATCCGGTCATACTAATTCCAATTTAAGTTTATAACCTATTATTCATGAAATCTTATTTCAAGTAATCCACGTGTTTTAAGAAAAGTTTCAAGTTTGACTTTGGCCAATGCCCTAAAACATTTATAGAAATCTGTTTGAATTACTAATAATAGGAGGCAACTGATATAACTTAATTTTTTAATTATCAAGGGTTCTTAAGTCTCATCAATCGATTTATTAAGTTTGTTCTAATCTACAAAATCCTAATATGCTAGACTCGAAGCAAACATTGATAATTATGGAAGCAACCTAATTTATTATCAAGTGTCCATCTATTCCACAATAACCAAACATACCAAGACAACACAATTATTCACCAACTAACTTTAATCTTGGTCAATCATCAATTGCAAATTATATCAAATATAATCAATTGAAAATTCATATTTTGATATTAAGGCTAATTAGATATATCAAATATATATAATCATTAAACCATTTAAGTCTTAATTAAAATCTTGAATTTAAACATTCGGTATTAATTTAAAGCGTTAAACGATTTAAATTTCAAAAGATATCTAATATCGTTAAATACCAAACAATTCAGTATTTTAATTAAATTTAGAACCTTTAATTTTTTGGAATTTTAAAAACAAAAACGGAGTCGAAAAATCCTGAACCATTCGGGTCGGACGGCCCGTTGGTGGTGGTCTGCCTGCCACCGCAAGGTAGCAGGTTACATGCTGCCTTCGGCAGCAGCATACCAAACCACCGCAACGGTGGTTTGGTCCCACCAAATCCAAAATTAATTTTTAATTTTTTTTGTTTTATTATAAAATTACAAAATCAAATCTTATTTTCAGAAATTAAACTTAATACCAAAACTTTATTTTAATATCAAAATCGAATAAATTCTATTTATTTAGTTTAATCAAATTAAACCCGATTTCAACATTCATATAATCAAAACAACCGCGATAAGACGTTCTATATCATGATATAGTTGTTATTCAATAATCAAGTAACGATAGCTCTGATACCATGTTGGAAATAGAAGATTTACGACGTTCGTAACGGAATTAAAAATTTTCAATTTCTTAAACCAAGATCCGTTAGCTTATTGAATAACAATTAAGAAGATGGGTAAATAAAATACCTCTAGGAGATTACTATCTAACGTTGTTGTCGCGCCCACAAATCTTCTTTATTTTAATCTCGCGAGTGCCCAAAGTAGAACACCTCTAGCGTTAAGTTCACACGACCAAGAACAAATAAAACGACAAATCGAAACCCCAATTTTGGTCTAGGAATTTCGGCTTCTCTAGAGAGAAATAGATGTGTGTCAAATACCCCATAGGGGTTGTATTTATAGTGTTTAGAATTGTCTCTCCTAAATAAGAATCCTACTCCCAAAAGCACTAGGTCAACTCTTATTTAATTATAAAACAATTCCTATTCAAACTAGTATTCCTATTAAGTTAAACTAGTAATTTATATAAATCCATATTTATTAAATTACTCAATTAACTAATTAATAATCTCAATTATTATACTAGTAGGATTTAATTAATTAACATTATAACACATTATAATTTAATTCAATTAAACTTCATATGTATTAACACTATATATACATATTTCGGCCAACATTACCAAATACACATATTTGGTATATTTACCAATTTACCATTTTATCTTCCAATACTCTTAGTGTGTGATCCACTAGGTCCTTACTACAACCGGTCGTATATTAATCTAATCTCTATTAATTAATATAACATAGAAGAGCGTCGACTCAAATATGGAGATACTCTTCTAACCCGGAGTCAAGATTAACAGTTGACTTCTTTTACCTGTCAGTGATAGTTGCAATGTAATTCGGTCCCTCATCAATATTATCTTTAATGAATCATGATCACGGAAAAGTCAATCATATAATTCATTATTAATTTACTTGTGCTCAAATAAATATTCTCCATAAATTGAAAACCATTTCCAATTTATCATATTACCTCGCGCAAAGATTTAGAACTATTTATTCACAAGAGGCCCAAGATAAACCTTCTGTAATACAGAAGTGATGATATCCTCAATCTAACATTAACTGCTTTGCAATTACTTTATGTGTTACCCAATGTCTACCCGAAGGACACCCGAATATTGGATCGTACAGATAGTAGAATCAAAGTAACACACTCCATAATTCAAAGTCACATGAATGAGTATTTGAGTTCTAGGACTACTTTATATCTATTACCACATATGAGTTAAAGCTAGTTGACATTTATGTATTTATTCCATACTGGTAACTCAAAGTGGGGTCTCCAATATATATATATATAACATCATTATACATATCCATATAATTATCCAGATATCTCGTATAATCTAAGTTCGTGAGATCAACTTCTTATTCATGAATAATGGATATATTATATGCAAGTCTCAACAGTATATATATTAATCCAATAATACAATACTCGACTTGGGATACTTTATGTTTATTTAAAAGTATGTCTCACTTCATCTTGTATGAACACTTTAAGATTATCAATATAAACTATGGATTTCTTTTAACTAATAATTACAACGTAATATATATAAGATAAAAGATAAAAGCCTTTCATAAAATCAATAGTTTATTAATTCTTTATTCTAAATAAAAATATCCTAAACAACAATTGTCTTTAGGATACAAATTACAACACACTATACTTTTTATTTTGTGTTCTTATTACTTATATGAGATAGGATCAGGTGAGACAAGGTTATTATGGAGAGACTTTTTTAGTGTGAGACAATTAAAAAGTGGTGGCATTTTTGAAATTTTAAAAATATGGAGGGGCATTATTAAAGGGAAGAGGAGGTGATGTCAGCGTTGATGTCACATCTGGAGAGAGAAAAAGTTTTTATTATTTTATTTAAAATGCATTTTCCCGCTCTTTCCGAACTCATTTTTCAAAAAAAATTATACCACTGAACTCGTATTAATTAGGCGGTCATTTTGAGATCCATTGTTGTTATTTATAGACGATTTTTATTTTTTTTATTTTTGTTCGAAGTTGGATACTCGGTTGTTCCAACATAATACTCCATATGTTCCACCAGACTACTACATTTGTTCCAGTAGAATATTTTCATTATTTTTTTTTTAAATGCACTCTGGAAGTGTAAAAAAAATGTAGTATTCTGGTGGAACAATTGGAGTAGTCCGGTGGAACAAATATAGTATTATGTTGGAACAATTATAAAAAAATAAAAAATAAATAAAAGTCGTCCATAAATAACAAAAATGGATCTCAAAATGACCACCTAATTAATACGAGTTCACTGGTATAATTTTTTTTGAAAAATGAGTTCGGAAAGAGCGGCAAAATGCATTTTAAAGAAAATAATTAAAATTCTTTCTCTCTCCAAAGGTGACATCAGCACTGACATCACCTCCTCTTCTTTTCCTTCAATTCACGCATGAGGAGTGTTTCTTTAATTACAAGTTTGCCACCTCCCCCTATTGAATTACAAAAATACCCCTTGTCTCACCATAAAAACTAGTCTCATCTTAAACCCTTGTCTCATTTGAACTTGACTCTTACTTATATTGCTTATGTTTTTGCTTTGTAACTTATACTTCACTAAATCTAACAACTTGATCTTAAGCCATTTTTATGTTAACACAGATTGTTGGAATTCACCATTTATACTAAAATGGGGGAGTTAAGTTACTCAGAAGCTTTAAAAACATAACAATCAGGAAGTTGCTTTCTAAACTCTGTGTTTATTTAAGTAACTTTACCTTCTGGACCACGGTTTTTCCATAACCAAAATGGGGGAGAATGATGAGCCCTAAGTGTTTTGATTATGTCCAAATGTTTCAGAAGATGAAATTTAATTTATGCTTATATACTTATCAATGTTGACTAACAATTTTTGTTAAGTTCTGTATAAGTATTTCTCAGCAGGTGCTGAAAGAAGAAAGTCTGGATTGCATAAAGAACTCAGAAGAGAAGATTAATTGAAGACTGAAGATTAAGCTCAGAAGCTGGATGCTCCTCTTTGAAGAAAGTCAGAAGATTGATAAAGCTCTCCTCAACGTTCAACTGCAACCAGAATAACTTATTCCATTTGATCAGAAGCTTAGACAAAGGAATAATAAGCTCAGAAGCTTGAGTCACGGGTTTTCTTAAGCATTTAATACTTTGACAACTGCATTTAATGTAAGGCGCCAAAATTTCAAAAAGCTGTTTTAAAGGAGCGCACATGTCTGCTACAAACAAAACCAGTTCTTCCTTGTCTACCCTTTGTTGATCCAAATGAATCAACATTCCAATCAACCTTATCTTTGATTTCAAATCACTTACCGGATTAAGTTAAAGAACAAGGTTAACGGAATCAAAGTGTTTGAAGACCATTTAAAGAAATGATAGATCAACGACTACAAAAATGATGTCATGAAATTGAAGATTCAAACTCCAAACAACGGTCATCTCAACGCACTGTTTTAACAAGCAAAACAGAGCAATCTTTCCATTCTCAATCTTTCTTAGTTTAGTTTTTGTAAAAGTGAGAGTGAAGAAACAGAAGTTCATAATAGGAATCTTGTAAACTGACATCGTTTGTGATATTCAGTTAGATTTTAAGAGAAATCTAGTTAAGGTTTGAGTTGGGTGAGAATTCCAGAAAACAAGATTGTTGTTGTTCTGGTGAAAATCCTTTAACTCTTTCTCGGCTAGTCAGGACTAAGTGAGAAATTAGCTTAAGTTCTATTGATGTAAAGGAGCTTCTGAACTTGCCAAAAAAGTTCTGAATAGTGGATTTAAAATCTCTGTTGATTGCGATCACAGGGGACAAGACGTAGTCATAGGACCTCCTGAATCTCTTTCTCCCTTCCTTAAACTTGTTATTATTGCTTCTGTGTACTTGTTGTTTGTTTAATGCTAAAACAGATTTTATGATGAACCCTACATGTTTTGACTATGTCCAAACGTTTCAGAAGATGTATATTTGTTTCTGCTTACATACTTTTCAATGTTGACTAACAATTTTTGTTAAGTACTGTATAAGTTTTCTCAGCAAGTGCTGAATGAAGAAACTCTGGATTGCCAAGAAGTCTCAGAAAGGAAGATAAAGCTGAAGACAGAAGATTAAGTTCAGAAGATTTACTGAAGTCTGCTAAAGCTCTCCTCAGAGGTTTAGAAGGGTTTAGAAGCAACCAGAAGGCTTTCCATTTGATCAGAAGCTTAGACAAAAGGAATTAAGGACTCAGAAGCGCTTGTCACGGGTCTTGCTTAACATTTAATGCTCCGACACTTGCATTTAATGCAAGGCGCCAAAAGTTCTAAAAGTTGTTTTGAAGGAGCGCGCATGTCTTTTCCAAACAAAACCAGCATTTCCTTGTCTACCCTTTGCCGTACCAAATGATGCAAATTTCCTATCAACCTTATCATTGATTTCAAATCACTTACCGAATTAAATTAAAGAACAAGGTTAACGGAATCAAAGTGTTTGAAGACCGTTTGGAGAAATGACAGATTAACAGCTACAACCAACTGATGTCATCAATTGAAGATTCAAATTCAAGCAACGGTCATCTACAAAGCACTATAAATAGTAGCCGAGCTCCATTGCATCACACACGCGATTATCGAGCTAAAATCTCAACGCACTGTTTTAACGAGCAAAACAGAGCAACCTTTTGCATTCTCAATCTTTCATAGTTTAGGCTTTGTAATAGTGAGAGAGTGAAGAAACACAAGTTCATAATAGGAATCTTGTAAACTAGTATCGTTTGTGATACTTAGTTAGATTTGAGAGAAATCTAGTTAAAGTTTGAGTTGGGTGAGAATTCCAGAAAACATGATTGTTGTTGTTCTGGTGGAAATCCTTTAACTCATTCTAGGCTAGTCAGAACTCAGTGAGAAATTAGCTTAAGTTCTGTTGATGTAAAGGAGCTTCTGAACTTGCCATAAAAGTTCTGAATAGTGGATTTAAAATCTCTGGTGACTGCGATCACAGAGGATAGGACGTAGTCACAAGACTTCTGTGGTGAACCTGGATAAATAGAATTGTTCATCAGGACCTCCTAAATCTCTTTCTCCCTTCCTTATACTTGTTATTTTGCTCCTGTGTACTTGTTTTTGTTTAGTGCTGAAACACATTTACTCTTTATCTTTGTCTTTGTTCAGAAGATTGTCCAGAAGTTCTCTAACTCAGAGCTTCTGTTGCTAAAAGCAGTTAAACTGTGAAAAGGCAGAATTTCCCTCAGGAGCTGTTTCATTAAACTAGCCTCTGATTTTGAGGAAATTTGACTCTGAGAAATTAAGTTTCCCTAAAAACTTAAAATTATCAGTTTTCCGCTTAGACACCTATTCACCCCCATCTAGGTGATTCTGATCTTGTTAGGGCTAACAAGTGGTATCAGAGCGAAGGTCACTTCATTTTATTTACTAAGATCTAACAATCTAAGTGTAAGATCCATCAGAATCAATAGAGATGGCCGGTAGAAATCTACCTGAGACTTCCTCTTACTATATGATTCTAGAGGGTGCTTCCACAACTAGACCTCCACTATTTAATGGTGATAACTACTCTTACTGGAAGAAAAGAATGATGTATTTCATTCAAGCCCAGAATATGAGTGCTTGGAATGTTATCACAGAAGGTGACTATATTCCAGTCAGAATGGAAGTCGGTCTAGGGAATGTCGTAATACCTCCCAGGGAATATACTGATGATATCCTAAAGAAACTCCAAACTAATGCTTCAGCAATAAACATGATGCATTGTGCACTTTCTGCTACTGAATATAACAAAGTTTCTTCTTGTGAAACAGCAAAAGACATATGGAACAAGCTTGAAGTAACTTATGAAGGAACAGGCAAAGTGAAGCAATCCAAGATCAATGAACTCATGAGAAGTTATGAGTTATTTGAAATGCTTGAGAATGAATCGATTTCAGACATGAATTCAAGATTTACCAAGATAGTCAATGATCTGAAGGGTTTAGGAAAGGATATTGAAGAACCAGAAAGAGCGAAGAAGATCATCAGAAGCTTACCAAGGTCTTGGCAAGCCAATAAGACTGTTATTGAAGAAGTTCAGGACTTAAGCTATTATCTATATGATGAGCTTATCGGTTCAATGAAAAATCATGACTTGAGAGAAAAGTCAGAAGGAAAAAGGGGGTTAGTTCTGAAGGCAGAATCTTCTGATGAATCCTCTGAAGATGAGGAATTGGCTATGCTGACCAGTAAGTTCAAGAAAGCTTTTAGAAAAGCCAGAGGTGGAAACTACAAGAAGCCTTTCAAGAGCTTTGATAAGAAGACTCCTGATTCTGCTGAAAAATCCAAGAGAGATCCTAGCAAACCCATTGTATGCTATGGATGTCAGCAACCAGGGCATATTAAGCCTAATTGCCCAGAGCTGAAAAAGGATAAAAGAAAGTTCAAGAAAGCTATGCTGGCTGCATGGTCAGACTCTGAGACCAGCAGTGATCCTGAAGAAAAGGAAGAGCAAGCTCAGATTTGTTTCATGGCTATTGAAGAGCCAACTTCTCAAAATGTCACAGGAGAGACTTCCGCACCTCATGAAGTAACATATGACTCTGAGGTAAACATTTCTCATGAACCAGATATCTTTGATTCTCTTTAAGAACTATACAGTATGTTCAAATACCTTAAAAGGAAATTGGAGAAAAGTGAGGCTGACAAGTTTCTTAGGTTTACTCAAGTTTATTCTGACATGAAAGTGTTGGAAGAAAAGTTGTGTAAACAGTTCAGCACTCCTGCTGATGGCCCCAAAGCCAAAGGCAAGGAAAAGCTGCCTCTGTGAAGTGATAAACCCCATAAGAAGAAGAAACCTGTCACTCCCTCTCTTCTGAAGGAGATCTCTTCTCCTCCTGATGCTGGTACCTCTGAGAGTGCTGTTATAGCCTCTGAAGAAAGTACACCTTCTCAGAAGAAGAAGAAAGCTCCCAAGAAGAAAAGGGAAAGATCCAAGAACCATCCCTTTTGCAAGCTTTGCAAGAGTGATGGTCACTGGTTGAAGGATTGCAAGTATCACATCAAAAACATCTTGCAATCTGAGATATCACTAAAACCTGCTGAAGATAAATCTAACTCTGAAGGACCCAATAAGGATTGGGTACCTGTCACTAATTGATTGTGTTGCAGGTGGCTCTGAGTGCTCCATCAATGTCAAAGTTGTGGTACATTGACAGTGGGTGCTCAAAGCATATGACAGGTGATGAAAAGGCATTCATCACATTTGATCCTAAAAGAGGTGGAAAAGTCAGCTTTGGAGATGCTCAGAAGGGAAGGATCCTTGGTTCTGGATCAATTGGAACTAATCCTCCCATTGAAGATGTCTCCCTAGTCAGAGGCCTGAAGTTCAACCTCCTGAGTGTTGCACAACTGTGTGACAAAGGTAGAGATGTTGTTTTCAGCTCCTCTCGATGTAAAATCTTGGACAGTAAGTCAAGGGAAGTAATTCTAACTGCTCCTAGAGTAGAAAATGTTTTCATGCTGAACCTTGAGAATCTCTGTAAAAATATATGCTTGATGTCCAAAGAGGATACCTCCTGGCTCTGGCATAGAAGACTTGCTCATGTGAGCATGGACCTTCTGGCCAAAGTAGCTAGATATCAATTGGTTGAGGGCCTGCCTGAAATTAGTTTTAAAAAGAACCATTTGTGTACTGCTTGTCAGTCTGGAAAACAATCCAGAAGCTCTTTTAAAACTAAGAAAACCATTTCAACAAAAAGACCTTTGGAATTACTTCATATGGATCTTTTTGGCCCTGTTCAACCAATGAGCATGGGTGGAAAGAAGTATGCCTTTGTCATAGTAGATGACTATTCAAGATTCACTTGGGTTATCTTGCTTTCTAGCAAAGATGAGTCACTTGGATGCTTCTTAGTTCTTGTAAAGAAACTTGAGAATGAAAGGAATGAAAAGGTTGTCCATATCAGAAGTGATAATGGTGGAGAATTCAAGAACTTTCAGTTTGAAGATTTCTGTGAAACCAAATGAATTGATCATAACTTCTCTGCTCCTAGAACTCCTCAACAAAATGGGGTTATTGAAAGGAAGAACAGAACTCTGGTTGAAATTTCCAGAACTATGATCAATTACAGAAGGCTTCCAAAGTACTTCTAGAGAGAAGATGTTAACACAGCTTGTTATGTTCTTAACAGAGTACTCATTAGAAGTATCTTGAACAAAACTCCCTATGAACTCTGGAAAGGTATAAAGCCTAAGATAGGTTATTTCAGAACCTTTGGTTGTAAGTGTTATGTTTTGAATACAAAAGAATATCTTTCAAAGTTTGATTCAAAGGCAGATGAGGCCATTTTTCTTGGTTACTCAACACATCGTAAAGCATATAGGGTTTTTAATAAGAGGACTCAAACTTTAGATGAATCTGTTCATGTTCAGTTTGACGAGACTAACCCTGCAGATAGTAGAGCTCCTGATGAAGATGTAGTTCAAGCTCCTGTAGTAACATCTCTTGTTGAAGAAGAAGATGTTTCTCCCAGAGCTGCTGAAGTAATTCCTCCTGTTGCTGAACAAGTTCCAGAAGAGAATCCTAATCCAGAAGTCAACTTCCTTCCAGAAGATGCTCCTATATATGATTCACCAAATGATGAACAAGTTTCAGAAGATACATTGGATGTACCAAGAGAAGTTAGAGCTCCTATGAACCATCCCTTGTAGAATATTATTGACTCTGTTCACAATCCTGTCATGACAAGAGCTCAGCTCAGAAGATACATGGGGAATGTGGCTTTTGTGTCACTTATGGAACCCAATGACTTCTATGAAGCTGAAGATGATGAGTGCTGGTTAATGGCAATGCAAGAAGAACTTGACCAGTTCAAAAGGTCAGAAGTTTGGATTTTGGTTCCCAGACCTAACAACAAGAAAGTTGTTGGAACAAGATGGGTTCTGAAAAACAAGCTTGATGAGTTTGGAAATGTTGTAAGGAACAAGGCAAGACTTGTTACTCAAGGTTACAGTCCGCAAGAAGGCATAGATTATGGTGAAACTTTTGCTCTTGTTGCAAGGTTGGAAGCCATTAGAATCTTATGTGCTTTTGCATCATACAAAGGTTTTAAGCTTTTTCAAATGGATGTGAAAAGTGCATTCTTGAATGGTTACATTGATGAGGAAGTCTATGTGTCTCAACCTCCTGGTTTTGAAGATCCTAAGTTTCTAGATCATGTGTAAAAGCTAAAGAAAGCCTTGTATGGACTGAAATAAGCTCCGAGAGCTTGGTATGGGAGACTGACAAAGTTCCTTCTGTCTAAGGGATTTGTCAGAGGCTGTGTTGATACAACTCTGTTCACTCTGAGCAAGAACAAAGATATCCTTTTAGCTCAGGTATATATTGATGATATTATATTTGGTGCTACTAATGAATCTTTGTGCAGGGAGTTCAGTGACCACATGAAGGCTGAGTTTGAAATGTCTATGATGGGAGAATTAACCTTCTTCTTAGGACTTCAGATCAAGCAAAGTAGTGATGGTGTATTTATCAATCAAGCCAAGTATACTAGAGAAGTGCTGAAGAAATTTGGCATGTCAGACTCTAATGTTGTTGACATTCCCATGGATGTCAGCAAAGACTTTGATGATGAAGAGAAAGTTGGTAAACCTGTAGATATAAAAACCTACAAAGGTATGATTGGTTCTCTTTTATATCTAACTGCCAGCAGGCCAAATTTACATTTTGCTGTGTGCTTCTGTGCTAGATATCAGGCTAAATCAAAGGAGATTCATGATGTTGTTGTCAAAAGAATTCTCAGATATCTTAAAGGCACTTCAGAAGCTGGTTTGTGGTATCCTTGTAGTACAAATTTTACTCCTGTAGGATACACAGACTCTGACTATGGTAGAGATAAATTGAAGAGAGTCAGCACTTCTGGTGGTTGTCATTTTATGGGGGAGTGTTTAGTCTCCTGGCATAGTAAGAAGCAAACCTCTGTGGCCTCTCAACTGCTGAAGCTGAGTATGTTGCTGCTGGAAGTTATGTTTCTCAGATGCTCCGGATAAAGCAACAAATTGCTGACTATGGAATCACTCCTGGAACAATTACAATCAATTGTGATAACAAGAGTGCAATTGACCTTTCAAAGAATCCCATTCAACATAACAGGATGAAGCATGTTCACATTAGGCATCATTTTCTGAGAGACCATGTTCTGAAGAAGGATATTATTCTTATCTACCTGCCCTCTGAAGATAATCTTGCTGATATGTTTACTAAGCCTCTAGCTAGTACTCCTTTCAGAAGTCTGCGTGAAGACATAGGTATGACTAATCCACTTCAGTAATTTATCTTTAATTATATTCCCTTCGTCTTAAATGCTAGCCGTTTAAGATTACTAAGTGTGATTAAGGATAATTATGGTGTTTAAATTCTTAGTTTAAGCGTGCCTATAATAAATGCTTTTACTGCGCTGTTACTGGCGTAAATGGTAACTTGTTCCCTTTTTAACGGTGGTTATCCACCTTTTGAATTGGAACGGTTTTTGTTTTGGGTATAAATTCCACACTTAGCAAAATCTTTCACTTAAGCTTTTATTGCATTAGAATCCCTAGCATTTTCTGCAATCTCTATTTCTTTCTCTCTACTCCAAAACCTTAATTTCCTAAAAATGGCTCAAGAAAATATTGCTCAAATCACTGTCACCCGTATCTTTGAATCAACGATCAATCTCAATCCCTCCAAAGTATTTCCCTCTAAGTTCTTAGATGAGCAATGCCTTACAACCCCTCCAATTTCCAAATGGCTTTCAACTCAAAATTGGATTTCATTCGCTTCGTTGGATGAAGTCATTTTTCCAACCCAAGTCACTGAATTCTACAAGAACATCTCCTTCTGGTCTGATGAAGTTGATGTGATTCATTCCGTGGTGTGTGGAGTGGATGTTGAAGTCTTCAGAACTTCCCTTGCTACCATTCTTGGTACTGCTGATGAAGGGATTATTATTGGGGAAGATGGGTCTGCTGAAGGTTTTGCTGACTCGAACTGGGGAAGGCCTGATCTGAGTGCCAAAGAGACCTATGCTACTTGGCTGACTCAGCATCAGAGGTGGGCACATTATCTCACCACCAATGTGTTCCTGCCTAAGTCAGGAGGAGTGAATTGTGTCTCCAACAGGGAGAGGGTTTTCATGTATCATTTGATTAATGAGAAGAAGATTAATCTGTCAGCAATGATACTTAGACAGATGAAGAGTGTGAAACCCAACAGGGAGAGGGTTTTCATGTATCATTTGCTTATGGTTCCCTACTGACCAGGGTGTTTGAATCTGTTGGTATTGAGATTCCAGTAGATGCCATCAGAAGCAGAAGTTCTCCGATCTCTTATGGTCCTCTGACTAGGTTAGTTTTTGGTCAGTTGCCATCTAAGAAAGTTGCAACTTCTGGCACTCTGGTGATTAAGGAAGTTCACAAGAATGTTGTGAAAGATGTACAGAAGGTTTCCAAGAAGGGAAAGGGAAAGAAGAAGACCAGCTGCACAGTTGAACTAACTGTTGACAATGCTGAAGAAACTTTACCTAACTTAATGCAAACTAGGATTAGTGTTGCCCCTTCTGGGAAGGTTTGTGCTGAGAAGCCCAGAGAGGCTGCTGAGAAGACAACACAGGAAATGGAAGATGATCGCCTAGCTGAGCTAGCCAAAATTGCTGAGGCTGAGAAAGTGAAAGCTGTAATACAACAAGTGGAAGAGAACAGAGCTGCTGAGCAAGAAAATGTTGCAAAGGCTAAGGCCAATGCTAATGCTGAGGAAGATGTTCCCCTGTCAAGAAAACGGACTTACAGAACAAAGTCCTCTGCTACAATGAGAAGACCTATGAGGAGATCAGATTTTGAGATCCCCTCTGATCCTAATCTTGAGGATGACTCTCCAGAGGCTGGCAATGAAGTACGAGCCAAAATACATGGCGAAGAAGTACGAGCCAAAATAGTAAGTTCTGATGATAATGTTCCAATAGATGATGATGAGGAGAATCTTAACCTTGATGGTGCTCCCACCGTCGAAGTTTTATCTAATAACTCATCTCCTAAACATGAGGATCTAGAGAATGTGTTGGAAGGTTCCAGAGTTTTCGCTCAGAATGTTGAGAACGAACGGTTCATGGATGATGTCCTTCTTGGACAAGGAAGAAGTGCTGAGAAAAATCGGAATGCCTCTGAGGTGATGGACAGAATGTCACACTTGTTTGCTACACCTTATGCTTCTTTTGATCCTAATGCTGCTGAGGATGTACTATTCTCTGCTCCTGAGGATGCTCCTACTTCTACCTCTGAACAGGTTACTCATTCCCTTGAACATAACTCTCCTCCTCCTCCACCACATACTTCTGCATCTCCTTCTGTCACAGAAGTTGATGCTTCTGACACTATTATTCCTCCTACAACTTCAACCTCTGATGTTGTACCTCCTAAAACTACTCCAACTTCTGGATCCTATTGTAAGCACTGGTTTTCGAACCCGATGATGAAAGCAATCTATGAGCTCCTCGTCGCGCCAGGTGCTCAAATACTGATGCTTATTGGAGAACAGATCACGTTTTCAGGGATATAATCTCTTCCACCCGCTCATCGGGACCATGAGTGTGGCACTTTCATGCTTATGAGAAAATCCTTTTTCCACAAAATGATGTACGGTCAAAAACACTATTCAATGAGGATCGTACGGTCACAACACTGTTTGTTGTGATCGTACGGTCACATCTCTTCTGACCGTACGGTCACTGCCACTGCCACGTGGCAGATAGCAATCCAATCCTTATCTGCCACGTGGCGGGCGGTCCAATCAGAGCTTGACACGTGTACTAAAATCCAAACAACATTGGTCGGGCCTTGCAAGGTCCAGCCGGGCCTTGTGGGAAGCCCGGCTCAGATCCAAATTTGGATCTGAGACGGGCAAACAAGTGACCGTACGGTCACTAAAATGAGACCATACTGTCACAAGCTACCCTATAAATACCCCCCGGATTTCTCATTCAATTCACCAACAAACACTCATTCTCCTCTCTCTCTCTAGCTCAATCTAAAGCGATTCTTGACCCGATATAAATTGCCTCTGATAAAGTTGCCTCTGTCGTTGCCTAAAGTTGCCTCTGATACAAGAAAAAGAATCGTTAGAGTCTGAGCTTGAGAGTCCCCCTTCAGAAATATCCCCAGAAAAGGTCCTCACGACCACCAAAAATATATTTCCCCTTTATCTAAAGTTGCAAAACCTAGGCATCACTCGCAGCCCCGCTAGAGCTGATTAAGTCTTGTTCCTAGCTACTCCTCGGAGGACGCCCTACGCAACTCCGGCCTCAAGGTTCCTCCCTGAAAAGGTCTCCATTCTTCAACGAGCATCAGTCCGCGAGCAATCACTGGCATGCGACGAGGGTAAGCTTATGAGGGTTTTCTACCGTGTCATCCGGCGGTTTACCGTACAAATGTTTGTGTATTTATATATTACTGTGTGATAATCTTAAATGTCAAGATAATAAACTATTAGGCTGCATTAAAGATCCTCTGGGTTCTGGAATGTCGGAATTAATAAGTTGTATCCACGAACGTAAATAGAATCTCTGGTTTACAAAAACAATCGGTACAAACACCGGTTCGTACATTTTCCCGGTCGGCCGGGTGGCGACTCTAGTCAAAGAAGGCTAAAGCCGCTATGAGCAACCACTTATGCTCACAATGGCGACTCTGGTGGGGACCAAAAATATATTCTACTATTATAAGTTGACTTCAACGTATGATTTTCTTGAAGTGGATTTATTAATGGGAGGATGTAGGTTTGGTTTTAATGGGAAAATTGTTTCTTAAATTATTTTATAAAGAGTAAAAAATGGGATACAACTGAAGCATTCTGACAGTCCAGGACTATATACAGAGTTACTGCTTTCTCATACTGCATAAAACAAAAGTCTTGAATGGTCAACGTGTGTTATGGGTCGTGCTTACTGTCGTTTCCTTTAAGGGACGCATAGGTCGATCTGTAACACCACCTACAGCCTTGTACCGTCGACACGCTGCTCAAAACCCTTAAATGGGGAGGCGCTAGGTATATCTTGCTGTGGGAACCCTTTTGTACTATCAAACGAGACCGAAGCCTCATATAGTCAGCCTAGACATCTCCACTAGGAACTACCCTCCAACATCATGTAAATCACGTATGTCGAGAGCGTTTTGACGTCGAAAGGAAAGATGTCGAAAGAAACCCACCTAGGACAGAGACACACCACGCGAAGAATGAGAGGGAGCGGCGACTTTGTGTGTTGACAACTTGTTGATTGCTTGATCATACATACTCAAGAGCATCTAGGAAGTCCGAACCCCGCCATCTAGACGTTTCTTCGATTCAAAAGAACACTCTGTCGCAATCCCGCAAATAGCATTGTCATGAATGTCCACTCCGAATAAGGAAAGGGTTGCAAAGAATGTGACA
Source organism: Euphorbia peplus (assembly GCA_028411795.1). Lineage (NCBI taxonomy): Eukaryota > Viridiplantae > Streptophyta > Magnoliopsida > Malpighiales > Euphorbiaceae > Euphorbia > Euphorbia peplus. Next base: position 21,729,187 of record CP110840.1, read on the forward strand.
AAGTGCGATTCGAATCGAAGGAACGTCCAAGACCAATGAAAGATCGGCCAAAAAGGAGAAGCGAAAGAACGACCCACGGTTGAGATGGAACCTCATAAAAACATGCCGTGATTCGATCTCTCGTGTCTACACAAGCCAGAGATCCCGTCTAGGGATATTGCCTTCATCATTATGCATTCATAAGGTAATACCCTTGAACGGAATCTGACAAGCCAAAAACGGGGGAAGACTCGTAAGACAATGCATACATACACAGCACGAATCAAGAGGGGTGGAAGACTCACCCGATTCTTCCTCACATAGAGCGGCCGTGGACGCAGAACAACCAAGGACAAAGGCGAGTCAAGAGTTGGTCAAAGGCAAGGTTGTGCTAAAGGAAGATGGCGGAATCAAACGGTATCCCTGATGTTGCCTCAAATGTGGCCATCGAAATCACCAGTGCACTAACGTCCATGATGCAGACTTCGGAATATCAGAGAATGATGTGTGAGGCCATCGAAGAATGGTGTAAGAGAATTCTAACAGGCCAGCTAGAAAGAAACGAACCTATGCCCGAGAAACCCCTTATCTCGAAAGGGGCATATGGTCCAGATAGCCTAAACAGAAAAATGGATTATCCCGTGCACCATTGTTGTGTACAAATGAGTGGATGACACTAGCAAGTGCACTAGACAAGTAATAAAGTGATAAGTTATCGTCTCCACAGGGATAGAACAGTTTTAAGCTGGTGTCTTTACTGAAACAGAACAGTCGGATGGTTGATCTTAATTTGATTGATTGATTTTAAACTAACTATATCTATTATTAAACTAAGGTTGTCACAGAGCATGAAAGTAAATTGAGAGATAACAATAATAAAGAAGCAGGTGTAAAGCACAGCCAGAACTGATGGCAAACAAGCACACATTCCCTTTATACAAATCCACCATGTTTATTATAAGTCTAAGGTATCTTCACTAGAATCACTCAAGTCAGATGGTCACATGTTCCCAAGATTCTTTATACTTATGCAAAATTAGTTTCCATTAGATTACACAAGCACAAGCGTTAAGCACAGGAAGCATCTTATAAATAAGAACCCTTAGCACACATTTTATCCTTATTGGTCCCGGTATAAAACATATGTGTTCAATCAGTTTATCTATTGCTTGATCCGAGTTGGTCCCTACAACATCAAACAACTGAAAATACAAGTTAGCTAGACTTATATATGAATGGAGATTCTATTGAACAAGCAGAATAAACATGATTTCATTTAATAAAAGGAAAGTGACGCTTACAAACCACCAGCCAGAAGGCTGGCTTTCCACCTTGAGTGACTACTCACTCATTGTCATGGTTAAAGCGTTTGAAGGAATGAAAATACTAAGAACAGGTTCTGCTTGGCCTCGAATGAGACTTCCACAGAAAACTGCTACAACTACTAAACTAATGTCTAAAGTGAATGATAATATTCTGGGATGATAAAACAATACTCTCGCAGGAGTATTTATACAAGAAAGAAATGAAATAAACAAAGTAAAGATGCTTTCTCGGAATCTGGCTGTTCTTGGGCAGATTGTTCTCCAGCAGAAGAAGAAAACTGCATAATAGGACAAGTCAACCTGCAGAAAGAGACAAATGCACAAGAAGACAACTTCACATCCTAATGCCTTCACAAACCTCCAAAGCCTTGCTTTTTCTCCTCCCCACATCACAAAACCGAGAACACGTGTGGAGAGTGTATCTTTGACCTGATTTTCTGCAGATTCAACCCTAAATACAAGTTGTTCAGACTCAACTAAGCACAGGCAGACTAAATGGGAGCACAGGCTGAACTTGTGCCTTAAAGAACAATCTCAGGTTGTTCGAAACACAGTTTTGGCACGAAAATACTATGGAAAACCCTTGATTTTATAGACACAAATCACACCCAACAAATACCCCCAAAATAGACTTTGCTTGTCCTCAAGCAAAAGAAAAGAAAGAAAAGAAACGAAGAAACGAACTAAAAAGACACAAGAACAGACTGGACTAGACTCAAAAGACTCGGACTGGACAGAAAAAGAGATAAGAAACGAAGAAACGAAACAAAAGACACGAGAACAGACTGGACTAGACTCAAAAGACTCGGACTGGACAGAAAAAGAGATAAGAAACGAAGAAAAGAAGAAACGAAACAAAAGACACGAACAGACACGACTCTAAAGGTCAATTGCACCAATCTTTTCATTGTTTGGTTAGAGAACAGTCAAACTCAAAAGTTGAACAGGTTTAAACTGGTTTGGGGCAAAACAGGGTTGATTTTGGGTAAGGGTGAACTACCAATTTTGATAAGTAATGAGCTAGATTTCTTGATGAATAACCACAAAAAGTATAGAACAACCAATAATTTTATTTTTATTTTTATTCTCTTTTTCTTTTTTTTTTTTTTGAATACTGGCTGGGCAGATTGAACAGTGGTCTGATTGTTCTAGCTCAATTTGGAGTTATTTGCTTGGCAGTTTGGTTTAAAAGGGTAAAAAGAGAATTTGAACAGGGAAAATGTGGTGGTGAACAGGGTAGGCTATTTGGGTGGCACACATATATACATGCGAAGGTTGGTTAAAAGGGTGTTTTTGGGTATGGAACAGGGAAACTTCTGGTAAACTGATCATCTTTTGGCTTTTAGGTGCTAGATTTTTATGCAAATTTTTGACCTTATCCACACATATATATACAATTTGGAAACAGAACAGGGACACTAACTAGACAGAATATCCTAGAGACTTAGGTTGTTTGGACAAACATTCAACAGATTAAATTATTCCATATGAGCACAGGGGGACTTCTATAAAGCACAGCATAAGGGACCCCCAAAATAAGACTAAGGCATCCCACCCCCAACAAAAATCTGGCATTGTCCTCAATGCACTTAAGCAAAAACAACCTAAACTAAGACTTGACTTGACACAGCACAGACATAGAATAGACAGACCTATGAACAGCTTGAAATATCAGGATTGGTTCAGATAATACCTCATCAGGCCAAAGTTGCGCTGGATTACTTCTTTGGTGTCTTAGCAGGGGTTTCAACCTTCTTCCCTGCTTCTGCATCTTCTTCCAGCTCCTCCTCAGTGTCTGGTGCTTGTTCTTCCTCCTGCTCCTCTTCAGGATCCTCTTCACTGTTCTCTTCAGGCTGCTTAACATTCAGATCAGCCTGAAACACTTCCTCAGCTCGCTTCACTTCTCCTTCAGCACACCTCAGTGCCTCCTCAATCTCCTCCGACAAATTCTCAGAATCAGACTTGGTTTTCTCAGGCTGCTCCTCAACCATTACCATCTTACCACTGTTCTTCTCCTTCCTGGGCTTGGATGATGCACTCTGACAGGATGCTTCTCCTCCAGCTTTCTCAGGACTCTTGGGACGAATCATGGAAATTGGTTGCACCATGCACAACCTCCTCAACAGACTGATTTCCTTATCTTGCTGCTTGGTCTTCTCCTCCAGTTCCTTGTTCTTGTCAAATAACTGAGCCAAATATCCCATCACTTGCCTCATTGTAACATCAACGGCATCAGGGACAAAGTGAGCATCAGTGAACAAGTGGCGCTTGGATGCAGGCACACTTGACTCAGGCAAAGCACTTTCATCTTGCTTCCTCTTGACAGTAGTTGCAGCTGATTTAGGCTCAAGTGCCTTCAGGTTCCAAGTGTTACCAGCTTTGGAGCATATTCCTAGCTTTCCCATAGCAGCACAGTCAAATTTCTCCATCTTGCATGCAAGGGTCAAAGTGTGGATCTGAGGATTAAAAATACCCATGGTCTTGGCTAGCTTGGTGATGAATGGTCCTGCACAGATATACTTGGAGGTTGTGCTCTCCTGGCTGTTCAAGTATGTAGCAAGCCAATGTCCAACATTGATCGGCTTCTTGTTCAGCATGCACCATACCACAAATAGATCATTCTTTGGCATGTTACTCTGACTATACCTGGCGAACAAGCTGGAAGCAAGGTACCTTTGGATGAATCTCATGGAATGAGTCTGGAGAAAAGTGGACTTGGAATCACTGGCATTGTACTCCTTCTGACCAGTCAGCTCGGTCCAAAATGACTTGGCTTTGAACTTCGGATCAAAATCTCTCAACCTGCTCTGAAACTCAGGTTTAGCAACATCTTTGGAACTGACAATGCCTAAGTACACATTCAGGCTGTTCAAGGAGATACTCATGTCAATCCCCATGAGCCTGAACTTATACTTCTTCGAATCGGCAGGATCCTTGATGGCAACATCGATCTTGAAGGTGGACAGAAATTCGAGAGTACATTCACGAAAAGCGATCTCATTGATCTCAGAGAACTCCAACAAACCAGCACCTTGTATAAGCGTGCGGATTTCATCATCAAGACCTAGAACTTGCAGGCTGTTCCAGTCAATCACTCTCGCCGGAATGAAGGCAAAGCCCTTGAGCGCCTTGTATCTTATCCTGGATTCTGGTTTGGTGAAGGTGGTTAGACGGTTTAGCAGCTCATCGGACCTCTGAGTATCATCACTCAGTTCGATGTTTTCAATTGGAACAGGGGTTTGGTTTCTCTTAGGGCGCAGACGAGGTCCCATGGTGATTTTGGTTTTCTGAGATTGGAAAGGGGGTAGGTTTGAGTTTGAAAAAGATGAAGTGATGGTGGTGGTGTGGATTCTGGTGATTGAATGGATTTGGAAGTGAGAATTTGAAGGGGTTGTGGAGAGAGAGCAGTTTGGGGAACGGTTATGGGGAAGTGGGAATGGGCAGGCGGTTTGGAGTGGTGGGCAGTTGGGTTTGGCTGAGATTGGGCGTGCAGGTTGCTTTTGCAGGTAGTGGGCTGATGTGGCTGTTTTGATTGGTGGTTTTTATTTTGTTTTGGGCCTGCACAAAGACAAAGCCCACTTGAGACAAAAACCTACAAAATAACAAAAGTTAGTCCACAAACAACAAATAACCGGCCAACTCATGTTTCCAAGGCCAAAAGACTTTATTTTTATTTTTGTTTTTATTGTTTTTCTGGAACGGGCAGAGAGAACAGGTACAGCTTGTTCCCTCAGGTTGCTCTGTTTTCTGTCTTGAGCTAGACTTCTCCAACTAGCCTCAGGGTGGTTCATGGACACGGTACTCCTCCACTTGGTTGTTCTCTCCAATGAGGTAGGGCGTGAGCCTTTGTCCATTGACTTTGAATGGCTCGCCTGTTCCATCGGATATTTCAACAGCACCGTGTGGGAACACCTTGGTCACATTGAATGGTCCTGACCATCTTGACTTCAACTTTCCAGGGAACAGTCTGAGGCGTGAGTTGAACAACAACACCCTCTGCCCTGGGTAGAATTCCTTGATGTGGATGTGCTTGTCATGCCACTTCATTGTTTTCTCCTTGTAGATTTGGGCATTCTCAAAAGAGAACAGTTAGAACTCATCAAGCTCATCCAGTTGTGTTTTCCTATGATCACCTACTGCCTGTTCATCAAAATTCAAAAACTTAATAGCCCAAAGAGCTCTATGCTCTAATTCAACAGGTAGGTGACATGATTTTCCATAAAGCAATCTATAGGGTGACATTCCAATTGGAGTTTTATAAGCTGTTCTATATGCCCAAAGAGCATCATCTAGCCTATTGGTCCATTCTTTCCTAGCACAGCCAACTGTTTTCTCCAAGATTCTTTTGATTTCTCTATTAGATATCTCAGCTTGTCCATTTGATTGTGGGTGGTAGGGAGTGGCTACTCTATGGGTCACACCATATCTTCCAAGGAGTTTTTCAAATTGTGCATTACAAAAATGAGTTCCTTGGTCACTTATAATTGCTCTAGGCATACCAAATCTGGAAAACAACTTTTTCAGGAATTTCACAACTACTCTTGCATCATTTGTGGGAGTTGCCATGGCCTCAACCCACTTGCTCACATAGTCTACAGCCACAAGTATGTACTTGTTCCCATAAGAGCAAGGGAAGGGTCCCATGAAGTCAATTCCCCAAATATCAAACACTTCACATACCACAATGTTATTTAGTGGCATTGCATTTTTAGATGAGATGTTACCTGTTCTTTGACACTCATTGCATTCAGAGACATACCTGTGGGCATCCTTGAACAAGGAAGGCCAATAAAAACCTGATTCGAGTATCTTGGCAGCTGTTCTGTTAGCTCCAAAGTGACCTCCTGCCTCTCTGTTATGGCAATGATGTAAAATAGGAACAGTTTCCTCTTGTGCTACACATCTCCTCACAATCTGGTTGGTGCACAGCTTGAACAAATATGGTTCTTCCCATAAGTAATACTTGAGGTCTGCAAAGAACTTCTTCTTCTGGTTGTAAGGCAGGTGGTTAGGCACAACCTTACAAGCAAGATAGTTAGCTATGTCAGCAAACCATGGGACAAAATCACTTTCCACAGCATAAAGTTGTTCATCTGGAAAGGTATCCAGGATGTCTGCTTGTGCTGCCTGCTTGTTCTCTTCCAACCTGGATAGGTGATCAGCTGCCACATTCTCTGCTCCCTTCTTGTCTTTGATTTCAAGATCAAATTCTTGGAGGAGCAAGATCCACCTGATCAGTCTAGGCTTGGCATCTTGCTTGGAGAGCAAATACTTCAAGGCTGCATGATCTGTAAACACAACCACTTTGGAAAGAACAAGGTAAGATCTGAATTTATCAAAAGCATACACAACTGCAAGTAATTCTTTTTCAGTTACGGTGTAGTTTTGTTGTGCATCATTTAATGTTTTGCTTGCATAGTAGATTGGTTTGAAATGCTTATCAATTCTCTGCCCTAGAACAGCTCCTATACATGTGTCACTAGCAACACACGTTATCTCAAAAGGTAATTCCCAATTTGGTGATATAAGTATGGGTGCAGTGACTAGTCTAGTCTTAAGTTGTTCAAAAGCATGAATACATGTTTCATCAAACCTGAATTCAGCATCTTTGTGGAGTAAGTTGGACAATGGTATTGCAATCTTTGAAAAGTCCTTGATGAACCTTCTGTAGAAACCAGCATGCCCAAGGAAGCTTCGAACATCCTTGACAGAAGAAGGAACAGGTAGTCCTTCAATGAGTTCTACCTTGGCTCGGTCAACTTCAAGACCTTTCTCTGAGATTTTGTGTCCAAGGACTATCCCTTCCTTTACCATGAAATGACATTTCTCCCAGTTGAGAACAAGATTGGTCTCTTCACACCTTTCTAACACAGCTTCCAGGTTGTTCAAACAGTCCGTGAATGATCTCCCATAGACAGAAAAGTCATCCATGAAGATTTCAACTGTTCTCTCAACCATGTCATGAAAGATAGCCATCATACACCTTTGAAAAGTGGCTGGTGCATTGCAAAGACCAAAGGGCATTCTCCTATAGGCATAAGTACCATAGGGGCAAGTAAAGGTTGTTTTCTCAATGTCGTTTGGGTGTATTGGAATTTGGTTGTACCCCGAATAACCATCAAGGAAACAATAGAAGGCATAGCCTGCCAATCTCTCAAGCATCTGATCAATGAACGGAAGAGGGAAGTGATCTTTGCGTGTTGCATCATTCAATTTTCTGTAGTCTATGCAAACACGCCAGCCTGTGACTGTTCTTGTCGGAATCAGTTCATTGTTCTCATTTTGGATCACGGTCATTCCTCCCTTCTTTGGTACTACTTGAACAGGACTGGTCCAAGCACTATCTGAGATTGGAAAGATGATGCCCGCGTCGATCAGCTTGATGACCTCCTTGCGCACAACCTCCTTCATGTTTGGATTGAGCCTCCTTTGTGGCTGCACACTTGTCTTGTGGTTTTCCTCCATCAGGATCCTATGCACACAGATCCCTAGGCTAATGCCTTTGATGTCAGAGATCTGCCATGCCAGAGCATCCTTATGTTTTTGGAGAACAAGCAGAAGTTGGGCTTTATCTTCAGGGGTCAAGTCTGATGAGATGATAACTGGTAATTTGTCAGGGGGTTGTAGGTAGGCATATTCCAAATGGCTTGGCAAAGTTTTGAACTCTAGAACAGGTGGTTCTTCGAGTGAGGGTTTGAGAGGTGGCTTTGGTGGGTTGTTCAAAGGTTCAGCAGGGGTATGCTTGTTCCCATAGACCACAAAACTGCTCTCATTGGCCTCTTTGTCATCATGTGCCTCCTTCTTGAGGTCAGGTTTAACCTGTTCCTGCAAATTATCATAATACGGTGCATCAAAAGTTTCAAGAAAGTAACATGTATCATCACTGGTTGGTGGATGTCTCATTGCTTCATTCATCTTAAATACTACTTGTTGATTGTTCACTTTAAGCCTAAGTTCTCCAGCGTAGACATCTATTATAGCTCTAGCAGTAGCTAAAAATGGTCTACCTAAGATGATAGGAACATGTGCATCTTCTTCTATGTCCATTATTACAAAGTCAGCTGGAAGTATAAACTTATCCACCTTGACCAGAACATCCTCAACCATTCCCATAGGGTACTTGACTGAACGATCAGCCAGTTGGATAGACATCCTAGTTGGTTGGGGTTCTCCTAGGCCAAGCTGTTTGTAAATTGAATATGGCATGAGATTTATGCTAGCTCCTATGTCACATAAAGCATTATCAATGTTAAGACTACCAAATGAGCAAGGAATAGTAAAACTTCCTGGGTCTTTCTCCTTTTTGGGGAGAAGCTGCTTGTTCTGCAATATTGAGGAACAGGTACGATTCAGCTGGACCATTGATACACTTTCCAGCTTTGTCTTGTTCTTCAGCAAGTCCTTCAGGAATTTTACATAGACTGGTGATGCTGATAAAGCATCCACAAATGGTATGTTGATGTGGATCTTCCTGAGCATCTCTAAGAATCTTGTTTGCTGTTTGTCCAAGCTTGGTTGCTTGAGCCTGGTTGGGTATGGAATTCTTGGAACATAAGCAGGCTCAGCTTGCTCTGGTGGAACAGCTTCTGATCTGGTTGCTGCTGGTATGTCAATGACATGATCTGTGGATGGAACAGGCGGAGCTTGTTCACTGGTCCCTGCATGATCTATCTGAACTGACTTGTGCTTATCTCCCACTGGTTGGTCTACTTCTTTTCCACTTTTGAGTGAGATAGCTTGCACAGTCTCCTTGGGGTTTGCTTCCGTCTTGCTTGGAATCACCCCCTTGTTCTTTGGCATCACAATGTTGGTGAGTTGGTGAAACTGTGTCTCAAGGTTTTGTTGGCCCTATCAAGAACAGAATCACCTAGAGGGGGGTGAATAGGTGTCAAAGTTGATAACTGAAAATTTCTAAGTTTTTCGGGAAACTTAATTTTCAGAGTCAAATTTCCTCAGAGTCAGAAGCAAGCTTACAGAAGTAGCTTCTGAGGGAAATTCTGCCTAAACACAGTTAGACTGTTTTCAGCAACAAAAGTTCTGATTTGTGAACTTCTGGACAGTCTTCTGAACAAAGACAATGATACTTTAGAGAAAATCTGTTTGAGCACTAAATATAAGCAAGTACACAGAAGCAAAAATAACAAGTATAAGAGGGAGAAAGAAGTTCAGGAGATCCTGATTGAACAATTCGATTTATCCAAGTTCGCCACAGAAGTCCTGTGACTACGTCTTGTCCCCTGAGGTCGCAGCCTACAGAGATTTTATAAATCCACTATTCAGAACTTTTATGGCAAGTTCAGAAGCTCCTTTACATCAACAGAACTTAAGCTAATTTCTCACTTAGTTCTGACTAGCCTAAAAAGAGTTAAAGGATTTCCACCAGAACGAACAATACTCTGTTTTCTGGATTTCTCACCCAACTCTAATCTCAACTAGATTTCTCTCTTTAAATTTAACTGAAGATCACAAACGATCTCAGTTTACAAGATTCCTATTATGAACTTGTTTTTCTTCACTCTCTCACTTTACTAACACTATGCTAAGAAAGATTGAGAATGGAAAAGATGCTCTGTTTTTCTTGTTAGAACAGTGCGTTGAGATTTTGCTCGATGATCATGCACCAATGATGCTTTGGAGCTTGGCTACTATTTATAGTGAGTGAAGATGACCGTTGGTGAGTTTGAAACTCCAATGGATATGACATCAGTTGTTGTAGCCGTTAATTTGTCAAGTCTTCAAACGGTCTTCAAACACTTTGATTCCGTTATCCTTGTTCTTTAACTAAATCCGGTAAGTGATTTGAAATCAAGGATGAGGATGACAGAATCATTCTTCAATTGGATCAACAAAGGGTAGACATGGAAATTCTGGTTTCTTTTAAACAGACAGGCGCGCTCCATCAAAACAGCTTTTTGAACTTTTGGCGCCTTGCATTAAATGCACTTGTCAGAGCATTAAATGCTATCCAGAACCCGTGGCTTTAGCTTTCAGATGTTAAAATTGACTTGACTAGACTTCTGATCACAATTGGCAAAACTTCTGATTGCAAAGAACTTCTGAGGAGAGCTTTAGCAGACTTCGGATTCAGAGCGGAGTATCCAGCTTCTGAGTTATTGAAACTCTGACTTCAGCAAACCGATCTTCTGAGTTCTTTAGACAATCCAGAAAAGGTTCATTCAGCACATGCTGAGCAACTTACACATAGACTAAGTACACAAAAATTATTAGTCAATAGTAAACTATATGTAAGGAAAAATTAAGTTTTCATCTTCTGAAACGTTTGGACATAATCAAAACACATAGGGTTCATCATTCTCCCCCATTTTGGTTATGGACAAACCGTGGTCAGAAGGTAACAGAAAACATGAGGTTTAGAAAATGACTTCCTGATGCAAATGTTTCATAACTTCTGAGTAAATTAACTCCCTCATTTTAGTGTAAATGGTGAACTTCAGCAATCTGTATAAACTTAAAGACAGACTTAAGATCAAGTTGTTAGATTTAATGAAGTATAATTTACTAAGTCAAAAACAGAAACATAGGCAAGAGTAAGAAGTCAGAGACACAAGAAGGTATAAGGAAGATTCAGTGTATATAAATTAATTCAGAAGACAACATAAGAAGCAAAAATAATCAGAAGAGCAGAAAAAGTCCTAAGACAAAAACTACCCAACCCAGAACCTAGCTAAGAAGCTTAAGTCCTAAAAGATTACATGTTCCTAGGTTTCTTCTGAGGAGGAGGAACAACACTGGAACCTTCAGCAGCACTAGATCTCTTCTGACCAGACTTCTCCCCCGTTTGACCAGAACCAAGAGCAACACCCAGAGCACCCTGAGATTTCAATTTTTGCTGAACATTTAGAGCAGTCTGATATTGCACTGGAGTTGGTCGCACAGTATTGATCATATCCATTCGTCTTCTGAAGTCATCATCAATGGTCTTCATATGATCAAAGGTCTGACCAGACATAGGTCGCTGTTTCTGAACATCTTCCAGAAGGAGCTTGATCAACCTATTGTTAGCATACACAGCAGCAGTAAGATGCTCATTCTGAATATAAGTCTGTCCTCGAACAAACCTATAACAATTATGAAGAGTCTTCTCTTGTTCACGTGCTTGAGTGTGCATAACCTTCAGAAGTTCAGTAAGCTCAGCAATTTGTGCGTTCTGAGCAGATACAACAGACTCAATGTTGGAGAGTCGATTGTTGAGATCAGGAGTGATGTCATATACAATCTTAGCAGCCCCAGAAGATGATGAACCTTGAGCAGAAGATTTCACTTCTCTCAGAATGTGATTGGTAGTACTTTGCAGGTCATCAATCTTACTTGGGAGCATCTTCTCATGAGCCTCATAATGCTCGTTTGCTTCCTTGACTTCTTCTGTCAATATCTCCAAATTCTCATTGACCTTCAGAGAAGAAGCAAGAGCAATGTTATCCAAAGAAGGAAGAGTCAGAGCTAATTCTCTTAATTTGTACAGCTCTTCATATGTAGCAAGATGAAGTGTAGAAAGATTGCGTATGTAAACAGAAGGATCCTGCATTTGAAGCATAGTCATGAGCTGCAGGTTCTGAGCTTTCAAAGAATGTAATTCTTGCAGCACAATGCCCTGAGCATATATGTCAGCAGCAGAAGTCCTTTGCCCTATACCAGCAAATCTATTCAATAGTTCATCAGAGCCACTCTGACTCATTCTTCTCAACTCTTCAACACTGGGGGCACCTCCAGCTTCGAAAATACCAGAAGCTCTGCCCATGAAACCAAAACTACCAAACCTGGTATCCAGATCATCCCGATTCATGTGTTTGCGCAGGAAGTCATAGTTGGATGACAACCCAGCAAAACAAGAAGTAGTGGAGGAGGTAGTTAAGGGATCACACACAGGAGGTGTATGTCCAGAGGTTGAGAGAGGAGGAATTTGAGGATTTGAGGAAGGGATGGAATTGGTGGAAGAGGAAGAAATGATAGGGGAAATGGAAGGTAAAGTAGATGGTAGTGAGAAAGATGGAGCAGTAAATCCAATTGATGGACTTACAGAGGAGGAAGGAATAGAAGAGGTAGTGGATGTGGATATAGAGTCTGTGAAAATGGGAGCAGTGTTTAAATTCACTTCTGAAAAGGATCCAGAAGGAGGAATGATTAAAGGAGGTACAACCTCAGAGGTTGAAGTTGTAAGAGGAATGGAAGTTTGGGATCCACTCACTTCTGTGACAGAAGCGAGTGAAGGAGATTGATGAGGAGTAAGAGTGGGAGAAGAGATGACCTGGTCAGAGTTTGGATCAAACATTGAGATGGGCTCAGCAAAGATGTGAGCCATCCTGATCAGTGTTTCAGAGGCGTCCCTTTCACCAGGGTTTCTTCCTTGATTCAGAAGAATGTTGTCAATGAAGTTTTCATCATCAACATTCTCAACAAATTGTTTTGCATTCTGAAGAACCTCTTCATCTTCTGGTTCACTCTCTTCTGACAGCTCTTCAATTAGAGGAGCATCAACATCCTCTTCATCAGAAATCTCTGATAAGTCTTTATCAGCAGCTTCTGGTTCCTGAGTAACAGAATCCTCTAATTCAGTACTGGAGGCAACAACGAAGTCCTTCTTCTTCAGAACCCTTCGTTTTGCAACAGCCTTCTTCCCAATCCTGGTAGAGAGAGAGAGATTCTCAAGTATCCGAGAGGACAGAGAGATATTCTCAAGATTCTCTTCTTCTTCTGAAGCCTCAACTTCCTTTGAGAACTCCGCATCCTGAAGTTCAGCAGCACACGCTATAAGTCTTGCATCGGCCTTAGCCTTTGCAGCAATTTCTCTTTCAGCTGCTAACTTGTCTTCTGCTTCCTTCTGTTTTCTCTTCTTATCAGCAAGAGCCACAACCCTTGCACTTTTCTCAGCTTCAGCATCCTTCTCTTTCTCAGCAAGGCGTGCTTCCTCAGCATCCTGAGCTTCCTTCTGAGGAACATCCTTTGGCTTCTCAGCAACAATCTTGCCAGAGGGTTCAACACTGATTGTTGTTTGAACCATCGTGGGAAGAGGTTCTGAGACAACCACCTTCTCAACAGTCAGGAACAACTTACTTGATCCTTTCTTTCCCTTGCCCTTCTTGGCAGCATTCTTTCCTTTCTGCACAGAAGCTTCCACAATTTCCTTCTGAGCAATACTCACAGAGGAGCCCTTCTCAATCTTCTTCAGAGTCACACCAAAACTCAGGTTCCTGAAGGTATGCATCTTCAGAACCGTACTCCTACTAGTAACACCTTCTCCTGAAACAACAACAGAGGCTGCCTCAAACAACCTCGTCAGGAGTGAGCCATATGCTAATGCACTCACGGTCGTTACATTCTTCATCTGCCTTATCAGCATGGCAGGTAAATTTATTTTCTTCTGGTTGACCAGATGCCACATGAAAACCCTTTCCCTGTTGGAAAACCCATTGACTCCTCCAGCCTTCGGAAGAAAGACATTTGTAGTCAGATAGTGTGCCCACCTCTGGTGCTGAGTCAACCAGGTGGCATACGTTTCCTTGGCATTCAGATCTGGCCTTGCCCAGTTGGCTTCAGTAAAACCATCTGCAGAGCCATCATCACCAATGATGATTCCTTCATCATCAATACCGATCACTTGAGAAATGGAAGCCCTGCTGACTTCGATCTCAACTTCACCGACTTCAGAATGTAGAACATCCTCCTCATTAGAAAAGAAATGGAGGTTCTGATAGAATTCTGTAACTAACTTAGGATATATGAATTCATCGAGAGAAACGAATGAATTCCAGTTTTGAGCGCTAAGCCAGTGAGAAATAGGTTCAGTCGATTTAACTTCATCATCTAGGAACCTAGAGGTGAATACCCTAGATTCGCTAACCTTCTTTTGTGATTCAGTGGAGAAGATGTGTGTGACAGTGATTTCTTGAGCCATTTTGAAGAAATAAGAAATTAGGTTAAGATTTTAGAGAGAAGAGAACACAGAAAAATCTATGGAAATTCTAATGGCAAAGAGAATGAGAGTAAAAACTTCTAAGTATGGAAAACTTCTATTTATACCCAAACACAGAAACCGTTCCAATTCAAAAAGCAAATACACACCGTTTAAAAGGGAACAGATAACCGTTAACCACAGAACAGCGCCGTAAAATACAGAAGATAACGCATGCTTTCAAGTCAAATCATGATAAGAATTAATTATAACTTAATTATCTCAAACGATTAATCACTTAAGACATACAGAAATAATTAATCTAACTTATTGAAGTGGATAAGTCATACCAATGCCTTCTCGTAAGTTGCTGAAAGACATACCAGCCAGAGGCTTAGTAAACATGTCAGCAAGATTCTCTTCAGAGGGAACATGAGTAATGATAATATCCTTCTTCAGAACATGATTTCTCAGAAAGTGATGCCTAATATGAACATGCTTCATCCTGCTGTGCTGAATAGGATTTTTTGAAAGATCAATTGCACTCTTGTTATCACAGTAGATTGTAATTGTTCCAGGGATGACACCATAGTCAGCAATTTGTTGCTTGATCCAGAGCATCTGAAAAACACAACTTCCAGTAGCAACATACTCAGCTTCAGCAGTTGAGAGAGCCACAGAGGTTTGCTTCTTGCTATGCCAGGAGACTAAGCACTCCCCCAGAAAATGACAACCACCAGAAGTGCTGACCCTTTTCAATTTATCTCTACCATAGTCAGAGTCTGTGTATCCTATAGGAGTAAAATCAGAACTACAGGGATACCACAAACCAGCTTCTGGTGTGCCTTTAAGATATCTGAGAATTCTTTTGACAGCAACATCATGAATTTCTCTTGGCTTTGATTGATATCTAGCACAAAAACACACAGCAAAATGTATATCTGGCCTGCTGGCTGTTAGGTATAAAAGAGAACCAATCATACCTCTGTAGGTTTTTATATCTACAGGTTTACCAGCTTTCTCTTCATCATCAATGTCTTTGCTGACATCCATTGAAATATCAACAGCATTAGAGTCCATCATGCCAAATTTCTTCAGCACTTCTCTAGTGTACTTGGCTTGATTAATAAACACACCATCATTACTTTGCTTGATCTGAAGTCCTAAGAAGAAGGTTAATTCTCCCATCATAGACATTTCAAACTCAGCCTTCATGTGGTCACTGAACTCTCTGCACAAAGATTCATTAGTAGCACCAAATATAATATCATCAACATATACCTGAGCTATAAGGATATCCTTGTTCTTCTTCAGAGTGAACAGAGTTGTATCAACACAGCCTCTGACAAATCCCTTAGACAGAAGGAACTTTGTCAGTCTCTCATACCAAGCTCTGGGAGCTTGTTTCAGTCCATACAAGGCTTTCTTCAGCTTGTACACATGATCAGGAAACTTAGGATCTTCAAAACCAGGAGGTTGAGACACATAGACTTCCTCATCAATGTAACCATTCAAGAATGCACTTTTCACATCCATTTGAAAGAGCTTGAAACCTTTGTATGATGCAAAAGCACATAAGATTCTAATGGCTTCTAATCTTGCAACAGGAGCAAAAGTTTCACCATAATCTATGCCTTCTTGCTGACTGTAACCTTGAGCAACAAGTCTTGCCTTGTTCCTCACAACATTTCCAAATTCATCAAGCTTGTTCTTCAGAACCCATCTAGTTCCAACAACCTTTATGTTGTTAGGTCTGGGAACCAAAGTCCAAACTTCTGACCTTTTAAACTGGTCAAGTTCTTCTTGCATTGCCATTAACCAGGAGTCATCATCAGCAGCTTCATAGAAGTCCTTGGGTTCCAGAAGTGACACAAAAGCCACATTCCCCATGTATCTTCTGAGCTGAGCTCTGGTCATGACAGGATTATGAACAGAGTCAATTATGTTCTCTAAGGAATGATTCCTATGAGCTCTAACATCTCTTGGTACATCCAATGAGTCTTCTGAAACATGTTCATCATTTGTTGAATCATATATAGGAGCATCTTCTGGAAGGAAGTTGACTTCGGGAGTAGGATTCAGTTCTTGAGCTTGTTCAGCAACAGGAGGAATCACTTCAGCAGCTCTGGGAGAAACATCTTCTTCTTCAATAGGAGATGTTACTTCAGGAGCTTGAACTACATCTTCATCAGGAGCTCTACTATCTGCAGGGTTAGTCTCATCAAACTGTACATGAACAGATTCATCTAAAGTTTGAGTCCTCTTATTAAAAACCCTATATGCTTTACTATGTGTTGAGTAACCAAGAAAAATGGCCTCATCTGCCTTTGAGTCAAACTTTGAAAGGTATTCTTTTGTATTCAAAACATAACACTTACAACCAAAGGTTCTGAAATAACCTATCTTAGGCTTTCGACCTTTCCAGAGTTCATAAGGGGTCTTGTTCAGAATGCTTCTGATTAGCACTCTATTCAGAACATAGCAAGCTGTGTTCACAGCTTCTCCCCAAAAGTACTTAGGAAGCCTTCTTTCATTGATCATAGTTCTGGCTATCTCAACCAGAGTTCTATTCTTCCTTTCAACTACCCCATTTTGTTGAGGAGTTCTGGGAGCAGAAAAGTTATGATCAATTCCCTTGGTTTCACAGAATTCTTCAAACCTAAAGTTTTTGAATTCTCCACCATTATCACTTTTGATATGGACAACCTTTTCATTCCTTTCATTCTCAAGTTTCTTTATCAGAACTGAGAAACATCCAAGTGACTCATCTTTGCTAGGCAGCAAGATGACCCAAGTGAATCTTGAATAGTCATCTACAATGACAAAGGCATACTTCTTTCCACCCATGCTCATTGGTTGAACAGGGCCAAAAAGATCCATATGAAGTAATTCCAAAGGTCTTTTAGTTGAAATGACTTTCTTAGTTTTAAAAGAGCTTCTGGATTGTTTACCAGATTGGCAAGCATTGCACAAATGATTCTTTTTAAAACTAATTTCAGGCAGACCCTCAACCAATTGATTTCTAGCTACTTTGGCCAGAAGGTCCATGCTCATATGAGCAAGTCTCCTATGCCAGAGCCAGGAGGTATCCTCTTTCGACATCAAGCATATATTTTTGCAAAGATTCTCAAGATTCAGCATGAAAACATTTTCAACTCTAGGAGCAGTTAGAATAACTTCCCTTGACTTACTGTCCAAGATTTTACATCCAGAGGAGCTGAAGACAACATCTCTACCTTTATCACACAGTTGTGCAACACTCAGGAGATTGAACTTCAGGCCTCTGACTAGGGAGACATCTTCGATCGGAGGATTAGTTCCAATGGATCCAGAACCAAGTATCCTTCCTTTCTGAGCATCTCCAAAGCTGACTTTTCCACCTCTTTTAGGATCAAATGTGATGAATGCTTTTTCATCACCTGTCATATGCCTTGAGCACCCACTGTCAATGTACCACAGCTTTGACATTGATGGAGCACTCAGAGCCACCTGCAACACAATCAATTAGTGACAGGTACCCAATCCTTATTGGGTCCTTCAGAGTTAGATTTCTCTTCAGCAGGTTTTAATGATATCTCAGATTGCAAGAGGTTTTTAATATGGTACTTGCAATCCTTTAACCAGTGACCATCACTCTTGCACAGTTTGCAAAAGGGAGGGTTCTTGGATCTTTCCCTTTGCTTCCTGGGAGATTTCTTCTTCTTCTGAGAAGGATCAACATCTTCAGAGGCTATACCAGCACTCTCAAAGGTTCCAACATCAGGAGGAGAAGCAATCCCTTTTAGAAGAGAGGGAGTGACAGGTTTCTTCTTCTTCTGGGGTTTATCACTTCCCAGAGGCAGCATTTCCTTGCCTTTGACTTTAGAGCCATCAGTAGGAGTGCTGAACTGTTTACACAGTTTTTCTTCTAACACTTTCATGTCAGAATAAACTTGAGTAAACCTAAGAAACTTCTCAGCCTCACTCTTGTCCAATTTCCTTTTCAGGTACTTGAACATACTGTAGAGTTCTTCAAGAGAATCAAAGATATTTTGTTCAGAAGATATGTTTACCTCAGAATCATAAGTAGCTTCAGGAGGTGCGGAAGTTTCTCCGGTGACATCTTCAGAGGTTGACTCATCAATAGCCATAAAACAAATCTGAGCTTGCTCTTCCTTTTCTTCAGGATCACTGCTGGTCTCAGAGTCTGACCAGGCAGCCAGCATAGCTTTCTTGAACTTCTTCTTATCTTTCTTCAGCTCCGGACAGTTCGGCTTAATGTGCCCCGGTTGCTGACATCCATAGCACACAATAGGCTTATTTGGATCTCTCTTGAATTTTTCACCAGAATCAGTAGTTTTCTTGTCAAAGCTCCTGAAAGGCTTTTTGTAGTTTCCACCTCTGCCTTTTCTAAAAGCCTTTTTGAACTTCCTTGTCAGCATAGCCAGTTCCTCATCTTCAGAGGATTCTTCAGAAGATTCTGCTTTCAGGACTACTCTTTTTCCTTCTGACCTTTCTCTTAGGTCATGATTCTTTAATGACATCTCATGGGTAATTAGAGACCCAATGAGCTCATCATACAAGTAATAGCTCAAATCCTGAACTTCTTCAATAGCAGTCTTCTTGGCTTGCCAAGACCTTGGTAAGCTTCTGACAATCTTCTTCACTCGATCAGATTCTTCAATGTCTTTTCCTAAACTCTTCAAGTCATTGACTATCTTGGTGAATCTAGAGTTCATATCTGAAATAGATTCTTTATCAAGCATTTCAAATAACTCATATTCTCTCATGAGTTGGTTGACTTTAGATTGCTTCACTTTTCCTGTTCCTTCATATGTGACTTCTAGCTTGTTCCAAATATCCTGTGCTGTTTCACAAGAGGAAACTTTGTTATATTCAGTAGCTGTAAGTGCACAATGCAACATATTTATTGCTGAAGCATTAGTTTGGAGTTTTTTAAGAATGTCATCTGTATATTCTCTCTGAGGGATAACAACATTCCCTAAACCTTGTTCCATTCTGGTAGGGATGAAATCACCATTAGTGATGACATACCAAGCACTCATGTTCTGAGCTTGGATGAAGTACATCATCCTTTTCTTCCAGTATGAGTAGTTGTTGCCATTAAATAATGGAGGTCTAGTAGTAGAAGAACCTTCTGGGACAATGAAGTGAGAAGAATTCTCAGGCTGGTGTCTACTAGCCATCTCTATTGATTCTGATAGGATCTTACACTTAGATTGTTAGATCTTTAGTAAATATGCGAAGTGACCTTCACTCTGATACCACTTGTTGGCCCTATCAAGAACAGAATCACCTAGAGGGGGGTGAATAGGTGTCAAAGTTGATAACTGAAAATTTCTAAGTTTTTCGGGAAACTTAATTTTCAGAGTCAAATTTCCTCAGAGTCAGAAGCAAGCTTACAGAAGTAGCTTCTGAGGGAAATTCTGCCTAAACACAGTTAGACTGTTTTCAGCAACAAAAGTTCTGATTTGTGAACTTCTGGACAGTCTTCTGAACAAAGACAATGATACTTTAGAGAAAATCTGTTTCAGCACTAAATATAAGCAAGTACACAGAAGCAAAAATAACAAGTATAAGAGGGAGAAAGAAGTTCAGGAGATCCTGATTGAACAATTCGATTTATCCATGTTCGCCACAGAAGTCCTGTGACTACGTCTTGTCCCCTGAGGTCGCAGCCTACAGAGATTTTATAAATCCACTATTCAGAACTTTTATGGCAAGTTCAGAAGCTCCTTTACATCAACAGAACTTAAGCTAATTTCTCACTTAGTTCTGACTAGCCTAAAAAGAGTTAAAGGATTTCCACCAGAACAAACAATACTCTGTTTTCTGGATTTCTCACCCAACTCTAATCTCAACTAGATTTCTCTCTTTAAATCTAAATGAAGATCACAAACGATCTCAGTTTACAAGATTCCTATTATGAACTTGTTTTTCTTCACTCTCTCACTTTACTAACACTATGCTAAGAAAGATTGAGAATGGAAAAGATGCTCTGTTTTTCTTGTTAGAACAGTGCGTTGAGATTTTGCTCGATGATCATGCACCAATGATGCTTTGGAGCTTGGCTACTATTTATAGTGAGTGAAGATGACCGTTGGTGAGTTTGAAACTCCAATGGATATGACATCAGTTGTTGTAGCCGTTAATTTGTCAAGTCTTCAAACGGTCTTCAAACACTTTGATTCCGTTATCCTTGTTCTTTAACTAAATCCGGTAAGTGATTTGAAATCAAGGATGAGGATGACAGAATCATTCTTCAATTGGATCAACAAAGGGTAGACATGGAAATTCTGGTTTCTTTTAAACAGACAGGCGCGCTCCATCAAAACAGCTTTTTGAACTTTTGGCGCCTTGCATTAAATGCACTTGTCAGAGCATTAAATGCTATCCAGAACCCGTGGCTTTAGCTTTCAGAAGTTAAAATTCACTTGACTAGACTTCTGATCACAATTGGCAAAACTTCTGATTGCAAAGAACTTCTGAGGAGAGCTTTAGCAGACTTCGGATTCAGAGCGGAGTATCCAGCTTCTGAGTTATTGAAACTCTGACTTCAGCAAACCGATCTTCTGAGTTCTTTAGACAATCCAGAAAAGGTTCATTCAGCACATGCTGAGCAACTTACACATAGACTAAGTACACAAAAATTATTAGTCAATAGTAAACTATATGTAAGGAAAAATTAAGTTTTCATCTTCTGAAACGTTTGGACATAATCAAAACACATAGGGTTCATCAGGTTTTTGATTGTGCTCTGTTGCTGCTGCATCTGCTGCATCATTTGAGATAACATCTCCTCCACCTTGGACTTCTTGTCTTCTCCTCCCTGGTTGTGCTGCTGGTAATTTGAGGGGCCACCTTATTGATAGTTGTTCTGCCTGGGTTGGCTGTTCTGCTGGTAATTGTTTTGAGGTCTCTGATATGGTGGATGAGAATTCTGGTTGGGCTGGGGAGTCCAACTAAGGTTTGGATGATTCCTCCATCCATCATTGTAATGATTTGAGTATGGATCTGAGCGCGGCCTCTGGTTGTTCCCTGCATAGTCACAATGCTCAACCTGTTGGTTAGGCAACTGGTTTCCTGTGCAATCAACAGAACGATGATTTCCTTCACAAAAATCACATTGAACAACATGAACTTGGTTGGTTGGCTTGTTCAGTTTGACAATTTGTTTGCTCAACTGCTCAACTTGTGCAGTCAGTCTAGAAACTTCTTCAGCCACTTGAGAGTTTGATTCATTTCTGCCATCTTCCCTCACAGAGTGCCATTTATAACTGGTGTTGACCAGGTGCTCTATGAGTTCATACAATGCTTCGGGATCAAGTTCTTCTGGGTCTCCATTTGCTACGGACTCCAACTGAATTTTGTAAACATTCGTTAGGCCATTATAAAAGTTCTGAATCTGCATCCACATGGGAATCTTGTGGTTGGGCACTCTCCTCAAAAGGTCTTTATATCTCTCCCATGCCTCGGAAAGAGACTCTTCGGGGTGTTGAGAGAAATGGGATACAGCATTTCTGAGTTTGATTGCTTGTCTTGGTGGAAAGAACTTAGTGAGGAAGGCATTTGCCATGGCCTCCCATGTTGTGATTGAGCGAGGTTGCAAATTTTTCATCCAGGTTCTAGCTTTGTCCCTTAATGAATATAGGAACAGCTTGAGCCTGATTACGTCATCACTGACTCCTCGGTTGGTCTTAAAAGTGTTACACATCGTGACAAAGTCTTGGATGTGAGCATTTGGGTCTTCACTGGACAGTCCTCCAAATTGAACAGCTGTTTGTAACATTTGGATCATGAACGCCTTGACCTCAAAATGGTTGTCTCCTTCATCGGGGATCACAATGCAAGATGAGTGTCCCTCGGTGGAAGGTTTTGAATATTCCTTCATTGTCAAGGGTGGAACGGCTCCGTCCTCCATGTTGTCTCCTTGCCCTTCCTCTGGTTGTTCTGGGTGTATTTGTTCTTGTTCAAGTTGTCTTTAGGGAACAGCGTTGTGAACAGGCTGTTCCTGGTTGAGATTAGCCAGTCTTTCCCTTTGTCTGATTCTCCTAAGGGCGTTTCTCCTTCTCAAGGTTGCCTCAATCTCAGGATCAATAGGCTCTAGTGGAAGTCGGGCTCTTCGCATAAACAACCTAAAATCGAACTGCACACTGAAACAAACAGGTAAAATCCAACTGTTTTATCACAATAAAGGTAAAAAAAATGGTTTGGCTTAAAATCTTCCTATCCCCGGCAACGGCGCCAAAAACTTGTTGTGTACAAATGAGTGGATGACACTAGCAAGTGCACTAGACAAGTAATAAAGTGATAAGTTATCGTCTCCACAGGGATAGAACAGT
Source organism: Euphorbia peplus (assembly GCA_028411795.1). Lineage (NCBI taxonomy): Eukaryota > Viridiplantae > Streptophyta > Magnoliopsida > Malpighiales > Euphorbiaceae > Euphorbia > Euphorbia peplus. The sequence goes on from CP110840.1 coordinate 21,751,743, forward strand.
TTTAAGCTGGTCTCTTTACTAAAACAGAACAGTCGGATGGTTGATCTTAATTTGATTGATTGATTTTAAACTAACTATATCTATTATTAAACTAAGGTTGTCACAGAGCATGAAAGTAAATTGAGAGATAACAATAATAAAGAAGCAGGTGTAAAGCACAGCCAGAACTGATGGCAAACAAGCACACATTCCCTTTATACAAATCCACCATGTTTATTATAAGTCTAAGGTATCTTCACTAGAATCACTCAAGTTAGATGGTCACATGTTCCCAAGATTCTTTATACTTATGCAAAATTAGTTTCCATTAGATTACACAAGCACAAGCGTTAAGCACATGAAGCATCTTATTAGTAAGAACCCTTAGCACACATTTTATCCTTATTGGTCCCGGTATAAAACATATGTGTTCAATCAGTTTATCTATTGCTTGATCCGAGTTGGTCCCTACAACATCAAACAACTGAAAATACAAGTTAGCTAGACTTATATATGAATGGAGATTCTATTGAACAAGCAGAATAAACATGATTTCATTGAATAAAAGGAAAGTGACGCTTACAAACCACCAGCCAGAAGGCTGGCTTTCCACCTTGAGTGACTACTCACTCATTGTCATGGTTACAGCGTTTGAAGGAATGAAAATACTAAGAACAGGTTCTGCTTGGCCTCGAATGAGACTTCCACAGAAAACTGCTACAACTACTAAACTAATGTCTAAAGTGAATGATAATATTCTGGGATGATAAAACAATACTCTCGCAGGAGTATTTATACAAGAAAGAAATGAAATAAACAAAGTAAAGATGCTTTCTCGGAATCTGGCTGTTCTTGGGCAGATTGTTCTCCAGCAGAAGAAGACAACTGCATAATAGGACAAGTCAACCTGCAGAAAGAGACAAATGCACAAGAAGACAACTTCACATCCTAATGCCTTCACAAACCTCCAAAGCCTTGCTTTTTCTCTTCCCCACATCACAAAACCGAGAACATGTGAGGAGAGGGTATCTTTGACCTGATTTTCTGCAGATTCAACCCTAAATACAAGCTGTTCAGACTCAACTAAGCACAGGCAGACTAAATGGGAGCACAGGCTGAACTTGTGCCTTAAAGAACAATCTCAGGCTGTTCGAAACACAGTTTTGGCACGAAAATACTATGGAAAACCCTTGATTTTATAGACACAAATCACACCCAACAACCATCCCGGTAAAGAAAAGGGAAACTACTACACATCGGCGGAAGGATTAGACCGGAAAAGGGTTCGAGAATTGTCAACTAGGAGCCAGTATCATGAATATTCCCGAAAGGAGGAAGTACATGCAGGATCAACTCCGCTATCTTATCCAAGAACCGAAGGAATACCACCTGAAAATGAGAACATGGCACGATATCAGAACTTCGAATTGTTCAAGAATCTTTCCCAAGTCGTCCAAAGCATAAGAGAATAGATTATCAATCAGACCTCCGCAATCCCTCAAAGAAAGATAAGGGCGGCACAAGGATACGAGTCTCGATCGATCACCAAGACACGAAGGACGCAGTTGGTCGAACTTCAGAGACCCCCTCTGGAAAACCAAGGAATATCCTTAAACATGAACCTCAAAGAAGAGTTTGATCGTCTGCATCAAGAAGGGAAAATGCACCCCGTCTGGCCACCAGTGGTCCTCAAGACAACAGACAACATGGGAAGATTATGCGATTACCATCAGGTGTTCTCACATCCTACCACTGAGTGCGACGCATTACGGAGGAAAATCGAAGATATGATCAAGAATAAGGAAATGGAAGGCCCCGAAGACGCAAGCATTGAGGAGGACTCTTTGATTGGCTATCAAGAGACCCTTTCTCCGCAAATCATGGTGATCAACTCAGAACTCACGGAAGAGGAAGTTCTGAAACGCATTGATGAAGAGATCAAAACGCCCGTCCTAACAGATCCCTTCTCCTCACACGGACTAACAGAAATGATGCCTCCAAGACTCACCCAAATCAAGGCAAGCCCCGAGGGGGAAACCAACAAGTTCGGCTGGCATACAGAATCGCCTGGCGTTAGACTAACAGAAGAACAAACGAAGGCAACAACGAGTCTTGCTGTCAAAACTGATCAAAAACAAGTCCCGGACTTCGAAGAGGGAGAAGCATTGGAAGGGAGCTGGGAACCAATTCTGTGGCCAGAAGAGGAAAGACTGGCTTGGGAACGTGCTAATCCTGAGAGCTCCCCGTCTCTGACCCTCGACCTCTGTTAAGTCCAAAATGTACTTAATTTAGCTATGTATTTCATATATATTTTCGTAACATTTCATATAGTTTTAGCTCATTTAGCTTAGAAATATCTAGGATAAGGGCAATTTCACTACTTTGTGTTTGTTTTGATCTCCAGAGCTTAATCTTATGAAAACATAGCAATTTGATGTTAGTTCGAGCCAAAAACGAGCAATAGAAGACATTTGAGTTCATACTAGTTCATGCAAGGCCATGCGGAGAAGTTACGTGCGAGCTTAAGTTGGAAAATCGAAGAAAAGGGTCGAGATATTCAACCTACAGGTCGCGCGCTAGAGGCAGAAGTTGCCTCTGGCGCGTTGGTCAGTTTTTAAGCCTTGGCTCTGTAGAGGCAAAAGTTGCCTCTGGCGCGCCACTCTCCAGAATCCTCAGAAATGGATTTCTTTCGTCGTTCTTATCCACACAACCCTTCCGAAAGGTCGTACACCTTCCCAACGGACACAATCATTCCCTAAGGTTGTAACCCTTTGAAACACACCTCTTGGTGCCTATAAATACACCATCCTTGTCTGAAATTCGGATGGTTGACAAATCTAACAAAAAGAATGCTAAATACTTGCTTACATTTCCCGCTATGCTTACACCTAAATCCACCCATTTCATAAACGTTCCCGCTGTAATTCCTGACAAGAATTACAGCATGATTTCATTCTTTTCCTTAAGCATTGTAGTTAGATCAAGAGATCAACTTCGTTCATCCGTTCATCGAAGAAAATTCGAGCAAGAACGCCCCGAGGCTTGACAACCCTTCCGAGTAGAGTAAAAAGGATTGACAACCCTGTTTCCTTATACTTGTTTATGTTCTGTCCAACTTTGATTTTCTGTTTACATCTTATATGAATATGATATTGAGTTTATAAAGAGATTTATGTTCTTCATATGCTTATGTTCTTGAATTGATAGTTTGCATGCTAAGTAATTAATTTGGATCAAGAATAGTTGCTTAGTATAATAACTTGTGTTTATCATTAACTTATAATCTTGTGATACGAATAGGTTCGGTTGCTTAGGTTATAATCTAGTTTTACATGTGTGATTGTAGTCGATTATAATATTGATACGAATAGGTTCGGTTAGTATATAATTGATGTTCATATGTGGTTAACTTGTTTGCATGTATCGAGAGATCGGAATAAGTTATATCGAGATTAGATTAAGTATATCAAGTTTATTCAATATTGTGTTTACGTGCTTAAATGAATTGTTGTCTTTGCTTAAGAATTAGTTTGTAAATCCTTAACTTTGTGAGTTTGTGAATTTAAGTATAACTAAGTGTGGCATGGTACAGTAAGTTGTGTTCTTATCAACCAAATCAATAAGGATTATCGTTTTAACTATAAACCTCGAGAAAACGAATAAAGTAAACAATGAACGTAAATGAGTAATTAGCGTTTCTCTGTGGGTTCGATCTTTTTATTACTACATGAGTGACTCCGTACACTTGCGGAAATCGCCCAACAAGTTTTTGGCGCCGTTCCCGGGGAAACGCGTCACAAGTTTTGTTTTGAAAGAAATGAAATTTGTTTTTTGTTGCTCATTTATTGACAAAGTTTACTTTAATCCGAATCTTGGTTTATAGATATTTACATTTTATGTGTTTATATAGTATTTTTTTTAATTAGTTATATTAATATTAGTTATCTGTTTTTTTTGTTTGTGTTTTAATTATTTTATTTTAGTTACTAATCATTTTCTTTTGTTCGTCTAACATATTTGTTCGTGTTCATGCGCAGAACCGAATCAAATTAATTGAAGACGAAGCAAGTAGGAACGAGAATCCATGGACTTTGAAGGTAAGATTTAAACGAGAATTCATGGAGGTTAGAGGTTAGTTTTTATTTTGATTTTAGTTAGATTGTTTTATATATATATATATATATATATATATTAATGCATTTGATTTGCTATTTTTTAAAAAAAAATATAAAATAAAATTGTTTTCAAGTTTTTAGAGTTTTTCTGACGGAAATTTCGTTTTTACCGACAAAAACTTCTGTTCTAAAATCTTTCAAAGCATTTTCCAGAAATGATTTCTGTCAGAAAATATTTCCGACGCAAGTTTCTGTATGTATAACAGTTACCGACGAACATGTGTGATTTTCAAATTTTTCATGAACGGACACCACTTTACTGATCTAATTCATTTCAAAAGGTGTCTTTTCACTAAATTAACTTCCATTAACTACTTTTCAAGATTTAGTTACGTTAATTATGATTTTTCCAAATCATTTTCCCAACAAGTTTTTGGCGTAGGTCTATGACATTCACATGGATCGAAAGGTCAAACGAGGCAGCCACTTGCATGCCAATTTTGAACCCTTTCTGATCTGAATTTCGAAAAATGCATAACTACAACATTGTGTATCTATGTCTTATGGAAAATTTGCAATTTGAATCACCCAAATCAGATGTCATATTAGAAATTTATGGGCAAATTACTAAAGATCGTCGAATTTGGAATTTTCACAAGTTTCGAATTTTTCATACCTTTTCGCGAAGAGGCACCATTCCATTTTGACCAAATCCTTTTCAAAATGTGTCAACTCGTGTATAACTTGTTGGTGTGCCCTAGGCCCTAGGCGTTGTTTTATGACATTGTATTTGATGATGATTACATACTATGTTATTGGTGTTTTATGAATAAAGGCATTAATTCATTTAAGTTATATATCTTGTACTATAGTAACTAAATGAAGTATCCATTGATTGTATATCATAAAATATACCAGAAGTGAGTCATAGTCATGGGAATGATTATGGCATAAGCTTTTATATCTAGGATTCACATGACACTCTGTAGGTTGCTTAGTGTATGTGAATATGGATATAGGTGCGTGTGCGTTACACGAGACTTGGTCGATCCGCTTTAGAAAGTTCATGTTGGTAGAGTCATTAAGCTTTCTAATAATGTAGATCTCTTTTATCTCCTGACCTGATTTCAGTATAGCAGTCAATAAGCTTCCAAATATGGATACACTGGTTCAATCTCTGAACTTATTACTGCGGATAGTTGAAGTGATGGAATTACCACTCACTGTTTAAGTGAGTTGATATCATGGGCCACTTGATGAGTATTAGCTGAGAAATGTACGGCCGTACTGAAACAAGCAGGTGACTTGTTTGTTTGTCAGTAATACTCGATGATCAAGAAATTAATCTAGCAATAGAGGATGACTGCACCATGCCTCCAGCTTGATTAATAGATATGCTTTTGGTAAGAGATAAGTAGAGTATCATACAGGGTTTTCTGTCTGACATGGATATCATTCATCTGTAATCAATATGTGATTGACATGGTTTACTAGGACCCTCTGTCGATCAGTGAATTGTTAATTCACAGCTTATTGATTTCAGACCCTAAGGATCGTGCAACACGGTAATCGAGAAGATTAATTGATACATGAATTGTGTTAATTAATTCCAAGATTAAATGATCAATTGATGAATTGATTATTTGAAGAACGTATTAATTATTTGTTATGTGACAAGTTAATTAGTAATTGGAACGGCTAATTAATTAATCGGGTTAATTTAATTAAGCGATTAATTGTTTATGGGTTAAAGTGTAATATTAATTTAACCTAATTGATGTTAATTGAATCGATTTAATACTACGGTGTTTAATTGATAAAATTAAATTAATTAAGGGTCAAATTAATAATTAACTGAAAGTTAATTAATTGCACTATATAAGTGAATTGTCAATTCATTATTCGGGGGGAAAACGGAAAACCCTAGCCTCCATTAGCTGAATTCGACCGAACCCCTCTCTAGAGGATTCTGGTGAATTTGTTACTCGTTTTTCGCGTTCTTGGAGTAAGCCGACTAGTAGCTGATCTCGGTTCTTGCTCGTGTCTGCACGTGATCTAGGAGGAGCAACATCTGAGGCTCTCGTCTATCCTTGAAAGGATATCCAAGTAGGTTTTCTTAATCCATAGATTAAGATAACAGTTTTGTTAAAATTTAACTGAGGTTTAAAGATTAAGTTTAATGGGACAATTGGTTCAGGTTAGATCGAATTCACCGTTTAACTAATAAGTTCACTGCTTCCGCTGCGCGGCTCTGATCGATCTTTCTGAAACCCTACAGTGGTACTAGAGCCATTGTTGGATCTTTAAGATTAGTTAATTTTAATTGGTTGGGGTTTTTGATATGTTTTCCCCAAATTAATTTAACCGGATATTATTGTTCTTGGATGAAGTTCTTGTTTTTGTCGTGGTTGTGAATCAATATTTTTGATTTTTAATTTAAAAAAAAAAAATATATGTTCGGTTTTGGATGTTACGGGAATCGGGATTTTTCTTTTGGATTTGGCGGGACAAGGCAGCAGCTCGCAAGCTGCTGCCCTTTGCAATTAACATGGCTGCTTCATGGCAGCCATGTTAATTGCTGCGTACAGCAGCCATATTTGGTTGCTGTACAGCGCCATTATGGCTGCTGTACGCAGCCCTAGTGTAGTCGGGGCGATTCGACTCGTCTCGAACGAAAATTTTAGGGTTTTCGGGTCGTGGCGCGGTACGGGTCGGGCTCGGGGTATTTTTGGTGTCCGTTTAATTTTTATTAAAATGTTTTCTAAATAGTTTTAATTTAATTTTGGGCGCCAAAGTTAGAGTCGTTTTAATTAAAATTGTTTTAGACTTTGTGTTAATTAAAACGAAATTGTTTATGTCGTGCCATGCATTTTATTTTTGTTTTATTTTATAAGACGATATAAAATTGAATATGGTATGATAGTGAGATTTAATTAGTGGATCGGGGCACCGGTGGCGTTAGTTGAAATTTCAATTTTGATTAAGTGAATTCCTAATTTGAGTGGGAGTAATGAAATATTCTTTGGGCCTTTATGGGCTTTTTATTTGAAGTATTGGTTGTAATTTTATTTATGAATTAAATAGAATAGGCTTTTATTATTTATGTAATTTTTGGCCCATTGGGCATGTAAATTTATAATTTTGTAATCAAGCCCATCCTGGAGATCCTGATGAGTTGAAACCCGTGTAGGAGGCCCAGCATGACAACCAATAAGACTTTTATTACTTATGTAATATTAAAGGCCCATAGGAGTTCTTAATTATATATATAGTTTTATGTATGTTGTTCCTGCAAATCCAAAGAAGTTATAATAATGAATTAAGAAGTTGTATCGCGATCACCAGATCCTCTTTACATGTTTAAGCCGATCACCTAATTAAAAATTGTCAACTAAAAGTATCGAGTAATTTATAAATGCTTCTCCTAGTTCTCACCTCTTCCTCCCAGGTAGAGCTATAATGTATGTAAGCTCAAGCGGAGTACGTTATAGTGTCTGGTGGGCCGTTGAGGCGTTAAGATACCCTTTGCTAAAGGGTGTGGTTAACATAGAGAAGGTAGGTTTGACTCGAAGATGGGGTATCATTATAGCTTGTCGCGGGCCCCTAAGCATGGATGGGTAAAGTGCCAATAGGCCCATCAAACCAAGAGTTCTCTAGGTTGGAGAATTGAGAAGGTTTCTCTACCAAGTATGTTCATTAATGTCTTACAGGCCCTAGCTTGGTCATTAATGAACAGGACTGTGGATCTTGGTCTCACCAAGTCAATAATCACCAAATAATTTTATGACAGTTTTAATTATTGTAATTGACATTAAAGTCCTTTAAATTCTGACTCTCTCTCTCTCTCTCTCTCTTTCTGTAGAAACTACTTCAAACTTAAACCGAAAGAATTACAGAATTGACAACTACTAATACTTTAAGGCCACTCTTGGATAGAGAGAAGTTGACCGGACCAAACTTTCTAGATTGGGCTAGGGCGGTTGAAATCGTCCTTAGGCACGAGGCTAGAGAATATGTCCTTACAACTCCTCTGCCTACTGTACGCCCTGAGGGTGCTGTTAACTCAGCCGAAGTGGTGAGTTATAACAGACACATCAAGGACAACGGGGAGGTATCATGTTTGATGCTTGGTACCATGGCTGCTGATCTTCAGATGCAGTTCATGACTCAAGGAGCCCGTGAAATGATGGAGAACCTGAAGCTTATGTTTCAGGATCAAGCCCGTCAAGAGAGGTTCTTGACCACCAAGGCTGAGGTGAACCTTGTGAGCAAGGGCAAGGGCGTAAGGGGAGCCAAGAACAAGAAGTTCAAGGCAAAGGGCAAGAAGCTCGTGGCTAAGGGTAGGATGCCCTTCAAGCCTCTCCCTCTAGACTTGTACCATGAGTGTGGCGAGAAGGGTCATTGGAAGAGTGCCTGTCCGAAGCTGAAGGGAAAGGTGAAGAGGAAGCAGGATACTTCTACTTCAGGTATTTATGTTGTTGAGATAAACCTCACTATTTCATCATCTTGGGTTTTAGACACAGGATGTGGGTCTCACATTTTTTCAAATGTGCAGGGGCTAAGGAATAGGAGAAAGCTAGCAGCAGGTGATGTGGATCTCCGAGTTGGCAATGGAGCCCGTGTGGAAGCATTGCAGATCGGAGATTATTACTTGTCTTTGCCCAGTGGGCTTGAACTAGTTTTGAGAGATTGTTATTATGTGCCTTCCATGAGGAGGAATATTATTTCGATTTCTTGTTTGGATCATTCTGGATTTATTTTTGATATTGGACATGGAATTTTCAAAATTATGTGTGGCAATATCTTGTATGCAACGTGCGTTCTTCAGAACGGGCTATACGTCTTAGATACATCCAATGAATCTCATATATTTAACATAAATGCTAAAAGGATTAAATTAAATGAAAATAATCCTACTTATGTCTACCCTATGTATTTTGATTATGTCCAAACGTTTCAGAAGATGAAAACTTAATACTTCCTTACATATAGTTTACTATTGACTAATAATTTTTGTACTTAGCCTATGTGTAAGTTGCTCAGCAGGTGCTGAATGAATCTTTTCTGGATTGCCTAAAGAACTCAGAAGATCAGTTGCTGAAGTCAGAGTTTCAATTACTTAGAAGCTGGATACTCCGCTCTGAAGACGAAGTCTGCTAAAGCTCTCCTCAGAAGTTCTTTTCAATCAGAAGTTTTGCCAATTGTGATCAGAAGTCTAGTCAAGTGAATTTTAGCTTCTGAAAGCTAAAGTCACGGGTTCTAAATAGCATTTAATGTTCTGACAAGTGCATTTAATGCAAGGCGCCAAAAGTTCAAAAAGCTGTTTTGATGGAGCGCGCCTGTCTGTTTAAAAGAAACCAGAATTTCCTTGTCTACCCTTTGTTGATCCAATTGAAGAATGATTCCAGTCAACCTCGTCTTTGATTTCAAATCACTTACCGGATTTAGTTAAAGTACAAGGATAACGGAATCAAAGTGTTTGAAGACCGTTTGAAGATTTGACAAATTAACGGCTACAACAACTGATGTCATCTTCTTTGAAGATTCAAACTCACCAACGGTCATCTTCAATCACTATAAATAGTAGCCAAGCTCCAAAGCATCAACATACGCGTGATCATCGAGCAAAATCTCAACGCACTGTTCTAACAAGAAAAACAGAGCAACACTTTCCATTCTCAATCTTTCTTAGCATAGTCTTAGTTAAGTGAGAGAGTGAAGAAAAACAAGTTCATAATAGGAATCTTGTAAACTGAGATCGTTTGTGATCTTCAGTTAGATTTAAAGAGAGAAATCTAGTTGAGATTAGAGTTGGGTGAGAAATCCAGAAAACAGAGTATTGTTTGTTCTGGTGGAAATCCTTTAACTCTTTTTAGGCTAGTCAGAACTAAGTGAGGAATTAGCTTAAGTTCTGTTGATGTAAAGGAGCTTCTGAACTTGCCATAAAAGTTCTGAATAGTGGATTTATAAAATCTCTGTAGGCCGCGACCTCAGGGGACAAGACGTAGTCACAGGACTTCTGTGGCGAACTTGGATAAATCGAATTGTTCAATCAGGATCTCCTGAACTTCTTTCTCCCTCTTATACTTGTTATTTTTGCTTTTGTGTACTTGCCTATATTTAGTGCTGAAACAGATTTCCTCTAAGTATCATTGTCTTTGTTCAGAAGACTGTCCAGAAGTTCCCAAATCAGAACTTCTGTTGCTGAAAAACAGTCTAACTGTGTTTAGGCAGAATTTCCCTCAGAAGCAACTTCTATAAGCTTGCCTCTGACTCTGAGGAAATTTGACTCTGAAATTTAAGTTTCTTTAAAAACTTAGAAAATTTCAGTTTTCAACTTTGACACCTATTCACCCCCCTCTAGGTGATTCTGTTCTTGATAGGGCCAACAAGTGGTATCAGAGCGAAGGTCAAGTCGCATATTTACTAAAGATCTAACAATCTAAGTGTAAGATCCTATCAGAATCAATAGAGATGGCTAGTAGACACCAGCCTGAGAATTCTTCTCACTTCATAGTTCCAGAAGGTTCTTCCACTACTAGACCTCCATTATTTAATGGCAACAACTACTCATACTGGAAGAAAAGGATGATGTACTTCATCCAAGCTCAGAACATGAGTGCTTGGTATGTCATCACTAATGGTGATTTCATTCCCACCAGAATGGAACAAGGTTTAGGGAATGTTGTCATTCCTCAGAGAGAATATACAGATGACATTCTGAAAAAACTCCAAACTAATGCTTCAGCAATAAATATGTTGCATTGTGCACTTACAGCTACTGAATATAACAAAGTTTCTTCTTGTGAAACTGCACAGGATATTTGGAACAAGCTGGAAGTCACATATGAAGGAACAGGAAAAGTGAAGCAATCTAAAGTCAACCAACTCATGAGAGAATATGAGTTATTTGAAATGCTTGATAAAGAATCTATTTCAGACATGAACTCTAGATTCACCAAGATAGTCAATGACTTGAAGAGTTTAGGAAAGGATATTGAAGAATCTGATCGAGTGAAGAAGATTGTCAGAAGCCTTCCAAGGTCTAGGCAAGCCAAGAAGACTGCTATTGAAGAAGTTCAGGATTTGAGCTATTACATGTACGATGAGCTCATTGGGTCCCTAATTACCCATGAGATGTCATTAAAGAATCATGACCTAAGAGAAAGGTCAGAAGGAAAAAGAGTAGTCCTGAAAGCAGAATCTTCTGAAGAATCCTCTGAAGATGAGGAACTGGCTATGCTGACCAGGAAGTTCAAGAAGGCCTTTAGAAAAGGCAGAGGTGGAAACTACAAGAAGCCTTTCAGGAGCTTTGACAAGAAAACTCATGATTCTGGTGAAAAGTTCAAGAGAGATCCAAATAAGTCGATTGTGTGCTATGGATGTCAGCAACCGGGGCACATTAAGCCTAACTGTCCGGAGCTGAAGAAAGATAAGAAGAAGTTCAAGAAAGCAATGCTGGCTGCTTGGTCAGACTCTGAGACCAGCAGTGATCCTGAAGAAAAGGAAGAGCAAGCTCAGATATGTTTTATGGCTATTGATGAGCCAACTTCTGAAGATGTCACAGGAGAAACTTCCGCACCTCCTGAAGCTACATATGATTCCGAGGTAAACATATCTTCTGAACAAAATATCTTTGATTCTCTTGAAGAACTCTATAGTATGTTCAAGTACCTGAAAAGGAAATTGGACAAGAGTGAGGCTGACAAGTTTCTTAGGTTTACTCAAGTTTATTCTGACATGAAAGTGTTAGAAGAAAAACTGTGTAAACAGTTCAGCACTCCTGCTGATGGCTCTAAAGTCAAACGCAAGGAAAAGCTGCCTCTGGGAAGTGATAAACCCCAGAAGAAGAAGAAACATGTCACTCCCTCTCTTCTGAAAGAGATAGCTTCTCCTCCTGATGTTGGAACCTCTGAGAGTGCTGGTATAGCCTCTGAAGATGTTGGTCCTTCTCAAAAGAAGAAGAAATCTCCCAGGAAGCAAAGGGAAAGATCCAAGAACCCTCCATTTTGCAAACTTTGCAAGAGTGATGGTCACTGGTTAAAAGATTGCAAGTATCATATTAAAAACCTCTTGCAATCTGAGATATCATTAAAACCTGCTGAAGAAAAATCTAACTCTGAAGGACCCAATAAGGATTGGGTACCTGTCACTAATTGATTGTGTTGCAGGTGGCTCTGAGTGCTCCATCAATGTCAAAGCTGTGGTACATTGACAGTGGGTGCTCAAGGCATATGACAGGTGATGAAAAAGCATTCATCACATTTGATCCTAAAAGAGGTGGAAAAGTCAGCTTTGGAGATGCCCAGAAAGGAAGGATACTTGGTTCTGGATCCATAGGAACTAATCCTCCGATCGAAGATGTCTCCCTAGTCAGAGGCCTGAAGTTCAACCTCCTGAGTGTTGCACAACTGTGTGATAAAGGTAGAGATGTTGTCTTCAGCTCCTCTGGATGTAAAATCTTGGACAGTAAGTCAAGGGAAGTTATTCTAACTGCTCCTAGAGTCGAAAATGTTTTCATGCTGAATCTTGAGAATCTTTGCAAAAATATATGCTTGATGTCCAAAGAGGATACCTCCTGGCTCTGGCATAGAAGACTTGCTCATGTGAGCATGGACCTTCTGGCCAAAGTAGCTAGAAATCAATTGGTTGAGGGTCTGCCTGAAATTAGTTTTAAAAAGAATCATTTATGCAATGCTTGCCAATCTGGTAAACAATCCAGAAGCTCTTTTAAAACTAAGAAAGTCATTTCAACTAAAAGACCTTTGGAATTACTTCATATGGATCTTTTTGGCCCTGTTCAACCAATGAGCATGGGTGGAAAGAAGTATGCCTTTGTCATTGTAGATGACTATTCAAGATTCACTTGGGTCATTTTGCTGTCTAGCAAAGATGAGTCACTTGGATGTTTCTCAGTTCTGATAAAGAAACTTGAGAATGAAAGGAATGAAAAGGTTGTCCATATCAGAAGTGATAATGGTGGAGAATTCAAAAACTTTAGGTTTGAAGAATTCTGTGAAACCAAGGGAATTGATCATAACTTTTCTGCTCCCAGAACTCCTCAACAAAATGGGGTAGTTGAAAGGAAGAATAGAACTCTGGTTGAGATAGCCAGAACTATGATCAATGAAAGAAGGCTTCCTAAGTACTTTTGGGGAGAAGCTGTGAACACATCTTGCTATGTTCTGAATAGAGTGCTAATCAGAAGCGTTCTGAACAAGACCCCTTATGAACTCTGGAAAGGTCGAAAACCTAAAATAGGTTATTTCAGAACCTTTGGTTGCAAGTGTTATGTTTTGAATACAAAAGAATATCTTTCAAAGTTTGATTCAAAGGCAGATGAGGCCATTTTTCTTGGTTACTCAACACATAGTAAAGCATATAGGGTTTTTAATAAGAGGACTCAAACTTTAGATGAATCTGTTCATGTACAGTTTGATGAGACTAACCCTGCAGATAGTAGAGCTCCTGATGAAGATGTAGTTCAAGCTCCTGAAGTAACATCTCCTGTTGAAGAAGATGTTTCTCCCAGAGTTGCTGAAGTGGTTCCTCCTGTTGCTGAACAAGCTCAAGATGAGAATCCCACTCCAGAAGTCAATTTCCTTCCAGAAAATGCTCCTATATATGATTCAACAAATGATGAACAGGTTTCAGAAGACTCATTGGATGTACCAAGAGAAGTTAGAACTCATAGGAATCATTCCTTAGAGAACATAATTGACTCTGTTCATAATCCTGTCATGACCAGAGCTCAGCTCAGAAGATACATGGGGAATGTGGCTTTTGTGTCACTTCTGGAACCCAAGGACTTCTATGAAGCTGCTGATGATGACTCCTGGTTAATGGCAATGCAAGAAGAACTTGACCAGTTCAAAAGGTCAGAAGTTTGGACTTTGGTTCCCAGACCTAACAACATAAAGGTTGTTGGAACTAGATGGGTTCTGAAGAACAAGCTTGATGAATTTGGAAATGTTGTGAGAAACAAGGCAAGACTTGTTGCTCAAGGTTACAGTCAGCAAGAAGGCATAGATTATGGTGAAACTTTTGCTCCTGTTGCAAGATTAGAAGCCATTAGAATCTTATGTGCTTTTGCATCATACAAAGGTTTTAAGCTCTTTCAAATGGATGTGAAAAGTGCATTCTTGAATGGTTACATTGATGAGGAAGTCTATGTGTCTCAACCTCCTGGTTTTGAAGATCCTAAGTTTCCTGATCATGTGTAGAAGCTGAAGAAAGCATTGTATGGACTGAAACAAGCTCCCAGAGCTTGGTATGAGAGACTGACAAAGTTCCTTCTGTCTAAGGGATTTGTCAGAGGCTGTGTTGATACAACTCTGTTCACTCTGAAGAAGAACAAAGATATCCTTATAGCTCAGGTATATGTTGATGATATTATATTTGGTGCTACTAACGAATCTTTGTGCAGAGAGTTCAGTGACCACATGAAGGCTGAGTTTGAAATGTCCATGATGGGAGAGTTAACCTTCTTCTTAGGACTTCAGATCAAGCAAAGTAATGATGGTGTGTTTATCAATCAAGCCAAGTACACTAGAGAAGTGCTGAAGAAATTTGGCATGATGGACTCTAATGCTGTTGATATTCCAATGGATGTCAGCAAAGACATTGATGATGAAGAGAAAGCTGGTAAACCTGTAGATATAAAAACCTACAGAGGTATGATTGGTTCTCTTTTATACCTAACCGCCAGCAGGCCAGATATACATTTTGCTGTGTGTTTTTGTGCTAGATATCAATCAAAGCCAAGAGAAATTCATGATGTTGCTGTCAAAAGAATTCTCAGATATCTTAAAGGCACACCAGAAGCTGGTTTGTGGTATCCCTGTAGTTCTGATTTCACTCCTATAGGATACACAGACTCTGACTATGGTAGAGATAAATTGAAAAGGGTCAGCACTTCTGGTGGTTGTCATTTTCTGGGGGAGTGCCTAGTCTCCTGGCATAGCAAGAAGCAAACCTCTGTGGCTCTCTCAACTGCTGAAGCTGAGTATGTTGCTGCTGGAAGTTGTGTTTCTCAGATGCTCTGGATCAAGCAACAAATTGCTGACTATGGAGTCATCCCTGGAACAATTACAATCTACTGTGATAACAAGAGTGCAATTGATCTTTCAAAGAATCCTATTCAGCACAGCAGGATGAAGCATGTTCATATTAGGCATCACTTCTTAAGAGATCATGTTCTGAAGAAGGATATTATCATTACTCATGTTCCCTCTGAAGAGAATCTTGCTGACATGTTTACTAAGCCTCTGGCTGGTATGTCCTTCAGCAACTTACGAGAAGGCATTGGTATGACTTATCCTCTTCAATAACTTAGTTTAATTATTTCTGTGTATCTTAAGGGTTTAATCGTCTAAGATAATTAAGTGATAATTAATTCTAATCATGATTTGACACTTAAGCATGCGTTATCTACTGCATTTTACGGCGCTGTTCTGTGTTTAACGGTTATCTGTTCCCTTTTAAAGCTGTTTATTTGCTTTTTGAATTGGAACGGTTTCTTGTTTGGGTATAAATAGAGGTTTTTCATACTTAGAAGTTTTTACTCTCATTTTCCTTGCTATTAGAATTTCCATAGATTTTCTGTGTTCTCCTCTCTCTAAAACCTTAACCTAATTTCTTATTTCTTCAAATGGCTCAAGAAATCACTGTCACTCACATCTTCACCACTGAATCCAAAAAGAAAGTTAGCAAATCTAGGGTATTCACCTCTAGGTTCCTAGATGATGAAGTTAAATCCACTGAACCTATCTCCAAATGGCTTAGCACTCAAAACTGGAATTCATTCGTTTCTCTCGATGAATTTATCTATCCAAAGTTAGTCACCGAATTCTATCAGAACCTTCATTTCTTTTCTAATGAGGAGGATGTTCTACACTCTGTCGTCGGTGAAGTTGAGATTGAGGTCAGCAGGGCTTCTATTTCTCAAGTGATTGGTATTAATGATGAAGGAATCATCATTGGTGATGATGGTTCAGCAGATGGTTTTACAGAAGTTAACTGGGCTAGACCAGATCTCAGTGCCAAGGAAACATATGCCACCTGGCTCACTCAGCACCAGAGGTGGGCACACTATTTGACAACCAATGTTTTCCTTCCGAAGGCTGGAGGAGTTAATTGTGTTTCCAACAGGGAAAGGGTGTTTATGTGGCACTTGGTCAACCAGAAGAAGATCAACTTACCTGCCATGCTGATAAGGCAGATGAAGAATGTAACGACCGTGAGTGCATTAGCATATGGCTCACTCCTGACAAGGTTGTTTGAGGCAGCCTCTGTTGAGATTTCAGGAGAAGGTGTTACGAGTAAGAGTACGGTTCTGAAGATGCATACCTTCAGAAACCTGAGTTTTGGTGTGACTCCGAAGAAGAATGAGAAGGGCTCCTCTGTGAGTATTGCTCAGAAGGAAATTGTTGAGGCTGCTGCTCAGAAAGGAAAGAATGCTGCCAAGAAGGGCAAGGGAAAGAAGGGATCAAGTAAGTTGGTCCTGAACGTCGAGAAAGTGGTTGTCTCAGAACCTCTTCCCACGATGGTTCAAACAACAATCAGTGTTGAACCCTCTGGCAAGATTGTTGCTGAGAAGCCAAAGGATGTTCCTGAGAAGGAAGCTCAGGATGCTGAGGACGCACGCCTTGCTGAAAGAGAGAAGGCTGCTGAAGCTGAGAAGGTTGCAAGAGTTGTGGCTCTTGCTGATCAGAAGAGAAAGCAGAAGGAAGCAGAAGACAAGTTAGCAGCTGAAAGAGAAATTGCTGCAAAGGCTAAGGCTGATGCAAGAATCATTGCATGCGCTGCTGAACTTGAGAATGTGGAGTTCTCAAAGAATGTTGAGACTTCAGAGGATGGAGAAGAGCTTGAGAATATCTCTCTCTCTACTCGGATTAGCTCAAAGGCTGCTGAAGAGGATGAGGACTCTGAAGATATTCCTCTCTCCAGAAGAATCCCAAGGAAGAAGATGTCAGCAAAGAGAAGGTCTCTGATCAAAAAGGACTTCTCTATTGCTTCGAGTACTGAACTGGAAGAATCAATTCCTGAAAAAGAGGACTTGGTTGATGACGAAGACATGATGGATGTGTCTGGTGAGAAGGATGCTGATGCTCCTGTTATTGAAGAACTGACTGAAGATAGTGATCCAGAGCCTGATACTATCATTCAGAATGCTATGAACTTTGCTGAAAACATCGACACTGATGATTTTCTGGATAACGTTCTTCTGGGTCAAGGGAGAAATCCTGGTGAAAGAGATGCTTCTGAAACTCTGTTCAGAATGGCTCATATCTTTGCTGAGCCCATTTCAACATTTGATCCAAACCTCTCTGAACAGGTTATTCTGTCTCCACTTCATACTTCTCATCCATCCTCTCCTCATACTCCTCACCCATCTCCTTCACTACCTTCTGTCACAGAAGTTAGTGATTCTCACACTTCCATTCCTCCTACAACTTCAACTTCTGAGGTTGTATCTCCTCCAATTATTCCTCCTTCTGGATCCTTTTCAGAAGTGAATCTAAATTCTGCTCCCATCTTCACTGATTCCATAGCCACATCCACTACCTCCTCCATACCTACTTCCTCTGTAAGTCCATCAATTGGAATTACTGCTCCATCTTTCTCACTGCCATCTACTTTACCTTCCATTTCTCCTACCATTTCTTCCTCTACCACCAATACCATCCCTTCCTCAAACACTCAAATTCCTCCTCTCTCAACCTCTGGACATGCACCTCCTGTGTGTGATCCCTTAACTACCTCCTCCACTACTTCGTGCTTTGATGGGTTGTCATCCAACTATGACTTCCTGCGCAAACACATGAACCGAGATGATCTGGACACCAGGTTTGGTAGTTTTGGATTCATGGGCAGAGCTTCTGGTATATCCGAAGCTGGTGGTGCTCCTAGTGTTGAGGAGTTGAGAAGAATGAGTCAGAGTGGCTCTGATGAACTGCTGAATAGATTTGCTGGTATGGGGCAAAGGACTTCTGCTGCTGACATGTATGCTCAGGGCATTGTGCTGCAAGAATTACATTCTTTGAAAGCTCAGAACCTGCAGCTCATGACTATGCTTCAAATGCAGGACCCTTCTGTTTACATACGCAATCTTTCTACACTTCATCTAGCTACATATGAAGAGCTGTACAAGTTGAGAGAATTAGCTCTGACTCTTCCTTCTCTGGATAACATTGCTCTTGCTTCTTCTCTGAAGGTCAATGAGAATCTGGAGATATTGACAGAAGAAGTCAAGGAAGCAAATGAGCATTATGAGGCTCATGAGAAGATGCTCCCAAGTAAGATTGATGACCTGCAAAGTACTGCCAATCACATTCTGAGAGAAGTGAAATCTTCTGCTCAAGGTTCATCATCTTCCGGGGCTGCTAAGATTGTATATGACATCACTCCTGATCTCAACAATCGACTCTCCAACATGGAGTCTGCTGTATCTGCTCAGAACGCACAGATTGCTGAGCTTACTGAACTTCTGAAGGTTATGCACACTCAAGCACGAGAACAAGAGAAGACTCTTCACAATTGTTATAGGTTTGTTCGAGGACAGACTTATATTCAGAATGAGCATCTTACTGCTGCTGTGTATGCTAACAATAGGTTGATCAAGCTCCTTCTTGATGATGTTCAGAAACAGCGACCTATGTCTGGTCAGACCTTTGATCATATGAAGACCATTGATGATGACTTCAGAAGACGAATGGATATGATCAATACTGTGCTCTTGGTGTTGCTGTTGGTTCTGGTCAAACGGGGGAGAAGTCTGGTCAGAAGAGATCAAGTGCTGCTGAAGGTTCCAGTGTTGTTCCTCCTCCTCAGAAGAAACCTAGGAACTTGTAATCTTTTAGGACTTAAGCTTCTTAGCTAGGTTCTGGGTTGGGTAGTCTTTGTCTTAGGACTTTTCTACTCTTCTGATTATTCTGTTTCTTATGTTGACTTCTGAATTAAATTATATACACTGAATCTTCCTTATACTTTCTTGTGTCTCTGACTTCTTACTTTTTGCTTATGTTTCTGTTTTGACTTAGTAAATTTTACTTCATTAAATCTAACAACTTAATCTTAAGTCTTTTTAAGTCTATACAGATTGCTGAAGTTCACCATTTACACTAAAATGGGGGAGTTAATTTACTCAGAAGTCATGAAACATTAGCATCAGGAAGTCTTTTTCTAAACCTCATATTTTCTTTTACCTTCTGACCATGGTTTGTCCATAACCAAAATGGGGGAGAATGATGAACCCTATGTGTTTTGATTATGTCCAAACGTTTCAGAAGATGAAAACTTAATACTCCCTTACATATAGTTTACTATTGACTAATAATTTTTGTGTACTTAGTCTTTGTGTAAGTTGCTCAGCAGGTGCTGAATGAATCTTTTCTGGATTGCCTAAAGAACTCAGAAGATCAGTTGCTGAAGTCAGAGTTTCAATTACTCAGAAGCTGATACTCCGCTCTGAAGACGAAGTCTGCTAAAGCTTTCCTCAGAAGTTCTTTTCAATCAGAAGTTTTGCCAATTGTGATCAGAAGTCTAGTCAAGTGAATTTTAGCTTCTGAAAGCTAAAGTCACGGGTTCTGGATAGCATTTAATGTTCTGACAAGTGCATTTAATGCAAGGCGCCAAAAGTTCAAAAAGCTGTTTTGATGGAGCGCGCCTGTCTGTTTAAAAGAAACCAGAATTTCCTTGTCTACCCCTTGTTGATCCAATTGAAGGATGATTCCAGTCAACCTCGTCTTTGATTTCAAATCACTTACCGGATTTAGTTAAAGTACAAGGATAACGGAGTCAAAGTGTTTTGAAGACCGTTTGAAGATTTGACAAATTAACGGCTACAACAACTGATGTCATCTTCTTTGAAGATTCAAACTCACCAACGGTCATCTTCAATCACTATAAATAGTAGCCAAGCTCCAAAGAATCAACATACGCGTGATCATCGAGCAAAATCTCAACGCACTGTTCTAACAAGAAAAACAGAGCAATACTTTCCATTCTCAATCTTTCTTAGCATAGTCTTAGTAAAGTGAGAGAGTGAAGAAAAACAAGTTCATAATAGGAATCTTGTAAACTGAGATCGTTTGTGATCTTCAGTTAGATTTAAAGAGAGAAATCTAGTTGAGATTAGAGTTGGGTGAGAAATCCAGAAAACAGAGTATTGTTTGTTCTGGTGGAAATCCTTTAACTCTTTTTAGGCTAGTCAGAACTAAGTGAGAAATTAGCTTAAGTTCTGTTGATGTAAAGGAGCTTCTGAACTTGCCATAAAAGTTCTGAATAGTGGATTTATAAAATCTCTGTAGGCTGCAACCTCAGGGGACAAGACGTAGTCACAGGACTTCTGTGGCGAACTTGGATAAATCGAATTGTTCAATCAGGATCTCCTGAACTTCTTTCTCCCTCTTATACTTGTTATTTTTGCTTTTGTGTACTTGCCTATATTTAGTGCTGAAACAGATTTCCTCTAAGTATCATTGTCTTTGTTCAGAAGACTGTCCAGAAGTTCCCAAATCAGAACTTCTGTTGCTGAAAAACAGTCTAACTGTGTTTAGGCAGAATTTCCCTCAGAAGCAACTTCTATAAGCTTGCCTCTGACTCTGAGGAAATTTGACTCTGAAATTTAAGTTTCTTTAAAAACTTAGAAAATTTCAGTTTTCAACTTTGACACCTATTCACCCCCCTCTAGGTGATTCTGTTCTTGATAGGGCCAACACAGCTGCTAGATCTGGTTACTTTTACTTCGTTACATTTACAGATGATTATAGTCGTTTCGGCTATATATATTTGTTGAGACATAAATCTGAGACCCTGCAAAGGTTCAAAGATTTTAAGAACGAAGTAGAGAACCAACTTGGCAAGAAGATCAAAGCACTCCGGTCTGATAGAGGGGGTGAATATCTGAGCCAAGAGTTTGACGATTTCTTGAGCGAGTGTGGGATCGTATCTCAACTCACGCCTCCTGGTACACCCCAGTGGAATGGAGTTTCAGAGAGGAGAAACAGGACCTTGCTAGACATGGTCCGCTCAATGATGAGTCAGGCTAATCTCCCTGTATCCTTTTGGGGATATGCTTTGGAAACGGCAGCTCAAATACTAAATAATACACCTAGTAAGGCAGTTGAAGGAACACCACATGAACTGTGGAAGGGCAGGAAACCCAATGTGTCCTTCTTGAAGATCTGGGGATGCGATGCTTTTGTCAAGAAATTGACAAGTGGCAAGCTGGAGTCCAAATCTGTTAAATGCCAGTTTGTGGGATACCCTAAGGAAACTAAGGGCTATTACTTCTACAACCCATTAGAGAACAAAGTTTTTGTGGCTCGAAATGGGACGTTCATGGAAAAGAATTTCTTATTTGTGAAAGATAGTGGGAGGAACGTTGAACTTGAGGAAGTTCAAGTGACACAAAATCCTGCAGCAGAAGCTGAGGTTACTATGACGACTGTTACAAATGTTGAACCAGTTGAACAGGCTGTACCGGAAGTTCAACCAGTTGAACAGACTGAACCAGTCGTACAGGCACCTAGAAGGTCGCAAAGGACACATCAACCGCCTGAGAGGTATGGGTACCTGGTCACGCATGATGGGGAACTTATGCTCACAGAGCAGGATGATCCCAGGTCTTTTAAGGAAGCTATGTCTGGCCCGAATTCAGGAGAATGGCGTAAAGCCGCTGATTCTGAAATGCAGTCCATGTACGACAATGACGTCTGGGAATTGGTGGACCCATATCCTGGAGTTAAAGTAGTGGAGAGCATGTGGCTATTCAAGAAGAAAGCTGACAATACCTTCAAGGGGCGCCTGGTGGCAAAAGGATTCAGGCAAATCCACGGTGTGGATTATGATGAAACTTTTTCACCAGTCGTTATGCTTAAATCCATAAGGATACTGCTTGCTATAGCTGCATGGCACGACTATGAGATATGGCAAATGGATGTCAAGACCGCTTTTCTGAATGGAGAGCTAGAGGAAGAAGTCTATATGGCTCAACCTGAAGGTTTTGTCGATCCCAAGTATCCTAATCGGATATGCAAGCTTCAGAAATCCATTTATGGATTGAAGCAAGCATCCCGATCTTGGAACAGGAAATTCAATGAAGCCATAAAAGAATTTGGTTTTATACAAAATCCTGATGAGCCCTGTGTGTACAGAAAATTTAGTGGGAGATCCAATACTTTTTTGGTGTTGTATGTCGATGACATATTGATCATTGGAGGAAACAAATCAGAGTTGCTTTCTACAAAGCAGTGGCTGAACAAGTGTTTCTCAATGAAGGATCTCGGAGAAGCCGAAACAATCCTTGGGATCAGGATCTATAGAGATAGATCCAAGAGGCTGCTGGGATTGAGTCAAGCCAAGTACATTGACAAAATCGTGAAGAGATTCGGTATGGAACATGCTAAAAAGGGATTTATCCCTATGGTCCATAGGAAGAAAGGTGACAAACTCTCCATGAAAGATCACAGTCCTAAGACTGATGAGGCTAGGCAGAAAACGAAGAAGAAACCATATGCTTCGGCTATAGGTTCTATCATGTATGCCATGTTATGTACTAGACCTGATGTTGCTTTTGCGTTGAGCATGACCAGCCGTTTCCAATCCGATCCCGGAGAGGAACACTGGAAAGCTGTCAAGGACATTCTCAAGTACTTGAAACGTACTCGGGATCAATTCTTGGTTTTTGGAGGTGATGATGAGCTGATAGTATCGGGGTACACTGATGCGGGATTCCAAACTGATGCAGACAAGCAGCAATCCCAATCTGGTTTTGTGTTTGTTCTCAATGGCGGTGCCATAGTTTGGAAGTCCCGGAAACAGCCCACTGTTGCTGATTCTACTTGTGAAGCTGAGTACATTGCTGCATGTGAGGCTGCCAAGGAGGCAGTCTGGTTGAAGAAGTTCATTGGGGATCTTGGAGTAGTTCCATCTATCCAGCATCCTATTGACCTCTACTGTGACAACAATGGGGCTATTGTACAAGCGAAAGAGCCCCAGTTGACAAAGGGGAACCAACATGTGCTCAGGAAGTTTCATCTGATTAGAGAGGTCGTTGAAAGACGAGATGTGAGGATCGAGAGAGTTGACACAGATGACAATGTCGCAGATCCGATGACGAAGGCTCTTGCTCAAGCCAAGAACAATAGTCATGCTAAATCTATAGGGATTAGGGATATGCCCTCTTGGACCTAGGTCAAGTGGGAGATTGTTGTTGTGCCCTAGGCCCTAGGTCAAGTGGGAGATTGTTGGTGTGCCCTAGGCCCTAGGCGTTGTTTTATGACATTGTATTTGATGATGATTACATACTATGTTATTGGTGTTTTATGAATAAAGGCATTAATTCATTTAAGTTATATATCTTGTACTATAGTAACTAAATGAAGTATCCATTGATTGTATATCATAAAATATACCAGAAGTGAGTCATAGTCATGGGAATGATTATGGCATAAGCTTTTATATCTAGGATTCACATGACACTCTGTAGGTTGCTTAGTGTATGTGAATATGGATATAGGTGCGTGTGCGTTACACGAGACTTGGTCGATCCGCTTTAGAAAGTTCATGGTGGTAGAGTCATTAAGCTTTCTAATAATGTAGATCTCTTTTATCTCCTGACCTGATTTCAGTATAGCAGTCAATAAGGAATCAGATTGAATTTGGTGTATTTCTAACAGGTCCGCCAGAGGATGCCAAATATGGATACACTGGTTTAATCTCTGAACTTATTACTGCGGATAGTTGAAGTGATGGAATTACCACTCACTGTTTAAGTGAGTTGATATCATGGGCCACTTGATGAGTATTAGCTGAGAAATGTACGGCCGTACTGAAACAAGCAGGTGACTTGTTTGTTTGTCAGTAATACTCGATGATCAAGAAATTAATCTAGCAATAGAGGATGACTGCACCATGCCTCCAGCTTGATTAATAGATATGCTTTTGGTAAGAGATAAGTAGAGTATCATACAGGGTTTTCTGTCTGACATGGATAGCATTCATCTGTAATCAATATGTGATTGACATGGTTTACTAGGACCCTCTGTCGATCAGTGAATTGTTAATTCACAGCTTATTGATTTTAGACCCTAAGGATCGTGCAACACGGTAATCGAGAAGATTAATTGATACATGAATTGTGTTAATTAATTCCAAGATTAAATGATCAATTGATGAATTGATTATTTGAAGAACGTATTAGTTATTTGTTATGTGACAAGTTAATTAGTAATTGGAACGGCTAATTAATTAATCGGGTTAATTTAATTACGCGATTAATTGTTTATGGGTTAAAGTGTAATATTAATTTAACCTAATTGATGTTAATTGAATCGATTTAATACTACGGTGTTTAATTGATAAAATTAAATTAATTAAGGGTCAAATTAATAATTAACTGAAAGTTAATTAATTGCACTATATAAGTGAATTGTCAATTCATTATTCGGGGGGAAAACGGAAAACCCTAGCCTCCATTAGCTGAATTCGACCGAACCCCTCTCTAGAGGATTCCGGTGAATTTGTTCCTCGTTCTTCGCGTTCTTGGAGTAAGCCGACTAGTAGCTGATCTCGGTTCTTGCTCGTGTCTGCATGTGATCTAGGAGGAGCAACATCTGAGGCTCTCGTCTATCCTTGAAAGGATATCCAAGTAGGTTTTCTTAATCCATAGATTAAGATAACAGTTTTGTTAAAATTTAACTGAGGTTTAAAGATTAAGATCAATGGAAAATTGGTTCAGGTTAGATCGAATTCACCGTTTAACTAATAAGTTCGCTGCTTCCGCTGCGCGGCTATGATCGATCTTTCTGAAACCCTACATAACTTCCATTAAACAATTTTACTAACTTATTTTAGGGTGTTAGAGACATCAAATGAAAGTCGCTTTATAGACTTAGATACATAGGATTCACCTAGAATAATTTTTAGTATGTGTTGTTTGCTTTCTTGTTTTTAATTTT
This sequence comes from Euphorbia peplus, assembly GCA_028411795.1. Taxonomy (NCBI): domain Eukaryota; kingdom Viridiplantae; phylum Streptophyta; class Magnoliopsida; order Malpighiales; family Euphorbiaceae; genus Euphorbia; species Euphorbia peplus. Next base: position 21,776,800 of record CP110840.1, read on the forward strand.
TATTTGTTTGTTGTTTTTGTTTTTGTAATTTTCTGTTTTTATTTGTTGTTTTTTTATGTTTTCAATAAAATGTATTCGATCATCACATACTAAATAAATAAAGATCGAATTTTTATACTTGTGTTATTTACTTTTGTTTATCGTTTCTCGGTTAACCATTTGGTTAATCCGAGTGTTTACTGATGTTTAAGTTGTTTTTGTTGACTTTCAGAATGTTTAGTATTATTTTGTGAAGTTTCAGTAGGGCCCGAGATGGTTGAGATTGGATCGAGGACTTAAAAGTTGAAATTGGAGCGTAACTTGTACACGTTACAGGTCGCGCGCTAGAGGCATTTTCCGCCTCTGGCGCGTAAGGCATGATTTATGCCTTGGCTCGATCGTGCTCGAGCCAGCCGATCGAGCCAAGTTACAGAATCATCAATCCGGGTTTTACCTCCCAAAAATCCAAATTTTTGCCTCCAAAACCCAAACTCAAATTCAAATTTCACCTTTTACTCTTTCCAAAACAACTTTAACTCTTACACAAACATTCATTACCATATTTACGCGCCATCAATTTTCCTATTTCACTTCTCTTTTCCATAATAAATCAAATTTAAAATTCTTTCAACCCAACTCTAAAATTTCAAAAATGTCAAGGAGGAAGGCTCCCGCTCAAAGGAATTTGGCTCCCAAGGTTGATATAAGGGATTCCTATGGTGCTCCGTTCCGTATTCTTGCTAGTTCGGAGGGTTCAATGTTTAGTCGCCTAGTTGTTCAAGATGTTAGAGGAACTTTATCCGAGTTTCAAAAGATTCGTCATAATGATCTCCCGATGCTTGATATGGTATTTCTAAAGAATAGTGGTGTACTCACCGAGTCTCATCAATTTAAGTCCTACGAGAAGAGGACGGTTTTACTTGTTTTAGGTGAGCATGTCAAGGCGGGTGATGGATCTTCGTCGGCACCTAAGCTGAAAGGAAAGGGAAAGAGGACGGCCAAAGTGGGCCAAACCCAAGAAGAAATTGGTGATGAAGTTCCGAGGTGGCAACAAGTGCTCGATCAAATGAATGCACACCATCAAGTAGTTCAAGGACAAATTCATGATGTCGTTGAAGAGAATAGGCGTATGAACACTCATTTGGGGACAATGCAAACCTCGATTGATGAATGTTTGGAGAATCAACGTTACTTCAAAACTCGCCTAGAGAATTACCTCGACTACAAGCTCACTTCCGACTCACCAAACTACTCTCCTCCTCGTGATTAAAGTCACAAGATCCGAGTTCAAGAAGTCCAAGTTCAAGATTCAAGATCCAAGTTCAAGTTTTTATTTCTTTACTTTATTTTATTTTCAAGTTTTAATTTCAATTTGTAGTTCAGCTTAGTCTTTGATTTTAGTAATTTTTCTTTTCTTTATTTTATTTTATGCTTCATGAAGAACTAATTTATCTTTTTTATAAATTTCTTATGTTTTTAGTTATTATTTATCTTACATTTTTGCTCACTTAGTTTCCGAACTATGAGGACATAGTTCCCACTAAGTGTGGGGAGGTGGTACGTTTTCCTTTATTTTTCCTATATCGTTTTATTATTCATGTGTGATTTTTGTCAAAAATTTAAAATTTTCCATCAGTGCCATTTTTGCAATAAAAATGTCTTAGTTTTAGATTGACATACATATATTCATGCATTTATTCTCATGACTAGTAGAATGTCTACCAAATAATAAAATAGGAAAAAGAAAACGTATGCAAAAAGTGATAGTTGACAAAAAAGAGAAAAAATTTCAAGTCACTTTTACATTTCCCCTACACAAGGATTAAGTACCTCAAATCCTATACTAAAGTTTTTATTATGTTCTTTTCCTTATGTTTAAACCAAGGTTTTTATGCAATCTCATATGGAACGTCATATTATCTAAAAGATATGCAAATATCTTGACTTGAAATCCATCTCGAGATTAAATAAAAATGAGGTCATTAGGGAAACTATAGCCATAATACATGTTGATTTAAAAGTTAATATAGGTTGAGGGTATCTAAAATTTTCTTGTTCAAATACTTTGTTCATTAGGAAGTGTCAAGTTGCGTACTTTTGGCCACGTTCAAGTCCACCCATGGCTCGAGCAAGGTATGAAAGGAACGTTAAAATTGAGTCTAGAGGTATAATTATTGGCATGATTGAAGTTTAATGTCACGGTCTAGTCCACCCATGTCAAGGACGTGACCTCTTAAGCGTAAAACATGAATCTAAAGTCGGTATTTTAACTCATAAGTCACGGTCTCGACCACCCTTATCAAGGACGTGACTAGGGAAGATTTTGTTGGGATTGGAGACTTATTCCTAGGTGGTTAGGGATTCCTTGGTGGTTTAGGATTCCTAGTTGTTTAGGATTTCAATTAGTATAAATATAGCTCTATTCCATGTAAATTGTATTCCATTCATCATAGTACATTATCCTGGCTTGGTAGTGCCTCCAGACGTAGTCATTCATATTGAGTGGCGAACTGGGTTAACAACTCGTGTGTGTTTTTTGATTGTTTTTCATTATCGTAATTGCATTAGATCCTAACAATTGGTATCAGAGCCAGGTTAGCTAGATTTACGATGGGAGACGGAAAATCACCGGTGGAGAAGTTCGATGGCACAGATTTCGGTTTCTGGAGGATGCAGATCGAGGATTACCTGTATGGTAAAGAATTGCATGAACCTCTAGATGAGCAACCAAAGGAGATGTCTGATGAAGATTGGAAGCTGTTGGACAGAAAAGCGATGAGTGTGATCCGACTATCGCTGTCCAGAAACGTTGCGCATCACACAGTGAAGGCAAAGACCACGATTGAGATACTGGAGATTTTGAGTTCGTTATATGAGAAGCCCTCGGCGGCGAACAAGGTCCATCTGATGAGACGGCTGTTCAACTTTCAGATGACGGAGAATTCATCAGTTGTTGTACATCTGAATGAGTTTAATATGACGATTTCACAATTGAGTTCTGTGGGAATTGATTTCGAAGATGAGGTATTAGCCCTAATTTTGTTATCATCTTTACCGGAGAGTTGGAGTGGTACTGTTACTGCTCTTAGTGCCTCAGCAGGGAAAGAGAAACTTAGGTTTGACGATGTTAGAAATTTGATAATCAGCGAGGAGATTCGCAGGAAGGAGTCGGGTTCAACATCAGGTTCAACCTTGAGTACTGAAAATCGGGGTAGGTCAGATTCGAGGTCAAAACAGAATCGTGGTAGGTCTAAATCAAAGGGTAGAGGAGGAAACCCTAACAAGGACAGGAGTCATGTTAAGTGCTGGAACTGTAATGAAACCGGTCATTACATGAATCAGTGTAAAGCACCTAAGAAGGACAAGTTCGTGAATTCAGCTAGCGAAGAGTATGCAGAGGCGTTGATTTTAAGCGTGAGAAGTCCTGTAGAGTCTTGGGTTCTAGATTCAGGAGCTTCGTTTCACTCTTGTAGCAGCGCAGATTTGATGGAGAACTATACCTCAGGCAAATTTGGAAAGGTTTATCTTGCTGATGATGAACCTTTGGAAATTGTGGGTAAGGGAGATGTTTGGATCAAAACCAAGAATGGTTCTGTAATTAAGTTGTCTGGTGTTAGGCATGTACCTGGCCTGAAGAGAAATCTATTGTCAGTTGGGCAATTAGATGATGAGGGATATTGTGTGGTGTTTGTAGGTGGAAATTGGAAGATTTCCAAGGGATCTATGGTGGTAGCTCGTGGTGAGAAGGTGGGATCTTTATATGTCACAGATAATGTTTGTAATAGCATTGATGTTGTGAGTGAGGTTGTGAATACTGATTTGTGGCACTGTCGTCTTGGTCACATGAGTGAAAAGGGGATTAAAGTGTTGTTTTCAAAGGGTCTATTACCAGGATTGAAGTCTGCTGATCTAGGGCTATGTGAGGATTGTATCTTCGGAAAGCAGAAAAGGGTCAGTTTCAATAAGGGTGGAAGGACTTTGAAGAAGGAAAAATTGGAGTTAGTTCACAGCGATTTATGGGGTCCAGCACCAGTGAAATCTCTAGGAGGACCTTATTACTATATGACTCTCATTGATGACTGCACTAGGAAGTTATGGGTCTATTTTCTAAAGAAGAAATCAGAAGCATTCGATGTCTTTAGAAAGTGGAAGGCCCTAGTAGAGAATGAGACAGGTCTGAAAGTGAAGTGTTTGAGGTCTGACAATGGTGGGGAGTATGAGCTTAAGGAGTTCAAGGAATTTTGTGCAGGGAATGGGATTCGCATGGAAAAGACCTTGAAGGGAACTCCTCAGGAAAATGGTGTTGCTGAAAGAATGAACAGAACTTTGTGTGAACATGCAAGAAGCATGAGACTGAAGTGTGGACTTCCAAAGATGTTCTGGGCAGAAGCAGTTAACACTGCTGCATTCTTGATCAATAGAGGGCCATCGTCTCCCTTGGAGAATGGCATTCCTGAAGAAGCTTGGAGTGGCAAGCAGGTAAATCTATCCTTTCTAAAAGTGTTTGGATGTGATTCATATGTCCATATTGCTCCTGTTGAGAGAAGTAAGTTAGATGCTAAGTCTATCAAGTGCACGTTTATTGGATATGGTGGTGATGACTATGGATTTCGATTTTGGGATAGTCAGAATAAGAAGATCATTCGAAGTCGGGATGTTGTGTTCAATGAACAGATGATGTACAAGGATAGCCTTGGAGTATCTAATACTAGTGATTCAGAACCAGAAACTGTAGACCTAGACATCACGAATTCTGGTGGGAGTAAGAAGGTAGCTGTTGAGGAACCAGTTGAGGAGGAGCCTCAAGTTACAACAACTGATCCACCAGCTACTCTACGCAGATCTACGAGAGATAAGAAAGCTATTAACAGGTACTCACCTGGAGACTATGTGTTGTTGACAGATAGTGGTGAGCCAGAAAGCTTCCAAGAAGCATCTCAGGTTGTGGATGCTGAGAAGTGGAAGTTTGCTATGAATGATGAGATGGATTCTCTGTTAACTAATGGTACTTGGGAACTTGTTGAGCTTCCAGAGGGTGAGAAGGACCTTGAAAATAGATGGATTTTCAGAAAGAAAGTGGAAGCAGATGGTAGCATAAGGTACAAGGCCAGATTAGTGGTGAAAGGGTTCCAACAGAGGTATGGTATAGATTACACAGATGTTTTTACTCCAGTAGTAAAATTGACTACTATTCGGTTAGTTTTGAGTATGGTGGCTACAGAAGATTTGGAGCTACAGCAGATGGATGTAAAAACTGCCTTTCTTCATGGAGATTTGGAGGAAGAAATCTATATGAGGCAACCTCAGGGGTATGAATCTGATAATCCCAAACTTGTATGTAAATTGAATAAAAGCTTGTATGGCCTGAAACAAGCCCCTAGGCAGTGGTACAAGAAGTTTGATTCATTTATGCAAGAGATCAAGTTTGTGAGGAGTGAAGCTGATCACTGTTGTTACTTTAAGAGATTGGATCAGGGCTACATCATCTTACTGTTGTATGTTGATGACATGTTGATTGCGGGGTCTAGTGTTAGAGAGGTGAGAAAACTGAAGAATCAGTTATCCGAGAGATTTGCTATGAAAGATCTTGGAGATGCTAATCAGATTCTGGGCATGAGAATTGTTAGAAACAGAAAGGCTAGAAAGTTGTATCTATCGCAGGCTGAATATGTCAAGAAGGTCTTGAAGAGATACGGTATGCAAGATGCAAAGCCAACACAGGTTCCTTTGGGAAGCCATTTTAAGTTATCTAAAGAAGACTCACCCAAGAGTAGAGAAGAGCGTGCCAAGATGGAGAAAACTCCATATGCTTCTGCAATTGGCAGTTTGATGTATGCAATGGTGTGTACAAGGCCAGATATTGCACATGCAGTGGGAGTTGTTAGCCGCTTCATGGGAGACCCGGGTAAGAAGCATTGGGAAGCAGTTAAGTGGATCCTGAGATATTTAAAGGGAACAAGTGAGCAAGCTTTATGTTTTGGGGGCAAAGAAGTTGTGTTGACAGGATATGTGGATGCAGATTTAGCATCAAGTGACCTTGACAAGAGAAGGAGTACAACCGGTTATGTATTTACATTGGGAGGTACAGCGATCTCTTGGGCTTCAAAGCTTCAGAAAGTGGTAGCATTGTCTACAGCGGAAGCAGAGTATATTGCAGTGACTGAGGCTAGTAAGGAGATGGTATGGTTGCAGAGTTTCTTGAAGGAATTGGGCAAAGAGCAGAAGTATCCCACTTTGTACAGTGATAGTCAAAGTGCAATTCACTTAGCTAAGAATGCTATTTTTCATTCAAAGACAAAGCACATTGAGTTGAAGTATCACTACATACGGCATCTTTTAGAGAGAAAGACATTGCAGTTAGTGAAGATCAAAGGCACAAAGAATCCTGCAGACATGTTGACAAAGGTTGTAACCTTTGAGAAGCTGAAGTTTTGCATAGCTTCAGCTGGCCTTCGTAACTGAGTTAGAGGCCCGGCACTACCAGCAGATGAAGATGGATTTAGTCTCCAGGTGGGAGATTGTTGGGATTGGAGACTTATTCCTAGGTGGTTAGGGATTCCTTGGTGGTTTAGGATTCCTAGTTGTTTAGGATTTCAATTAGTATAAATATAGCTCTATTCCATGTAAATTGTATTCCATTCATCATAGTACATTATCCTGGCTTGGTAGTGCCTCCAGACGTAGTCATTCATATTGAGTGGCGAACTGGGTTAACAACTCGTGTGTGTTTTTTGATTGTTTTTCATTATCGTAATTGCATTAGATCCTAACAGATTTACTTGACAAATTAAAGCAAGAATGAAAATAAAGATACCTAGATATGCCTTGAGACAATAAAAATCAAAACATGCGTGCTCGCTTTGTCCCGAAAGCCTTATATAAAATACGTCAAGAATGGATTATAGTCTTAAAGGTTCTTATAATCGTATGGCTTCATTATGAACACATATTAACTTTCTCGATGAAGTTTTGCTTGATCAAAGTTAATTGATTTTCATATAAGGTTAGGTTAATATAATGACTACTTTGGGAAGTTGATAGAGGTAAACTTAAGTTGGATCCTATATTTGCTTGAGGACAAGCAAAAGTTTAAGTGTGGGGATTTGTTAAGTCCAAAATGTACTTAATTTAGCTATGTATTTCATATATATTTTCGTAACATTTCATATAGTTTTAGCTCATTTAGCTTAGAAATATCTAGGATAAGGGCAATTTCACTACTTTGTGTTTGTTTTGATCTCCAGAGCTTAATCTTATGAAAACATAGCAATTTGATGTTAGTTCGAGCCAAAAACGAGCAATAGAAGACATTTGAGTTCATACTAGTTCATGCAAGGCCATGCGGAGAAGTTACGTGCGAGCTTAAGTTGGAAAATCGAAGAAAAGGGTCGAGATATTCAACCTACAGGTCGCGCGCTAGAGGCTGAAGTTGCCTCTGGCGCGTTGGTCAGTTTTTAAGCCTTGGCTCTGTAGAGGCAAAAGTTGCCTCTGGCGCGCCACTCTCCAGAATCCTCAGAAATGGATTTCTTTCGTCGTTCTTATCCACACAACCCTTCCGAAAGGTCGTACACATTCCCAACGGACACAATCATTCCCTAAGGTTGTAACCCTTTGAAACACACCTCTTGGTGCCTATAAATACACCATCCTTGTCTGAAATTCGGATGGTTGACAAATCTAACAAAAAGAATGCTAAATACTTGCTTACATTTCCCGCTATGCTTACACCTAAATCCACCCATTTCATAAACGTTCCCGCTGTAATTCCTGACAAGAATTACAGCATGATTTCATTCTTTTCCTTAAGCATTGTAGTTAGATCGAGAGATCAACTTCGTTCATCCGTTCATCGAAGAAAATCCGAGCAAGAACGCCCCGAGGCTTGACAACCCTTCCGAGTAGAGTAAAAAGGATTGACAACCCTGTTTCCTTATACTTGTTTATGTTCTGTCCAACTTTGATTTTCTGTTTACATCTTATATGAATATGATATTGAGTTTATAAAGAGATTTATGTTCTTCATATGCTTATGTTCTTGAATTGAGAGTTTACATGCTAAGTAATTAATTTGGATCAAGAATAGTTGCTTAGTATAATAACTTGTGTTTATCATTAACTTATAATCTTGTGATACGAATAGGTTCGGTTGCTTAGGTTATAATCTAGTTTTACATGTGTGATTGTAGTCGATTATAATATTGATACGAATAGGTTCGGTTAGTATATAATTGATGTTCATATGTGGTTAACTTGTTTGCATGTATCGAGAGATCGGAATAAGTTATATCGAGATTAGATTAAGTATATCAAGTTTATTCAATATTGTGTTTACGTGCTTAAATGAATTGTTGTCTTTGCTTAAGAATTAGTTTGTAAATCCTTAACTTTGTGAGTTTGTGAATTTAAGTATAAGTAAGTGTGGCATGGTACAGTAAGTTGTGTTCTTATCAACCAAATCAATAAGGATTATCGTTTTAACTATAAACCTCGAGAAAACGAATAAAGTAAACAATGAACGTAAATGAGTAATTAGCGTTTCTCTGTGGGTTCGATCTTTTTATTACTACATGAGTGACTCCGTACACTTGCGGAAATCGCCCAACAACCTCCCTCTCCTCGGGCCAACCTACGCGCGCGTCGGGCTTGTCGACGACCCTCCTCCACCTCCAAAGAAGCCAGCCGACCAGTCATGTCCGCTATCTGAGCGTCCCGCGTGGCTACGTCTGCTGCCATGGCCGCCACAGCATCCTGCATCCAGAAAATCCGATCACAAAAAGCACACACACACTTACATACATGCATACATACGTACATACATACATACATACATACATACATACATACATACATGCATGAACAGGTGAAATGATCCAATACGAGAAGAGTCGGAATACGTACCCTGCCAGATTGCGCATGCATAGTCCAGGTAGCACGGGCAGAATGGTAACGACTCGCCATCCTCGCCATTGAGTCCCTCGGTACCTGAAATAGGAGAAAACGTCAAGGAAAAGAACTGAGAGATATGGAAGAAAGGAAGGACTACACATACGTGAGTGGTGTCAGGAGGCATAAACTCCATGGGCTCGCTGTCGGGAAGGTCGTACTCACGGTAACCCGTCCAATCTAAGAATGAAATGGAGGAGGGGAAGGTACGCCTCAGATCCCCGGTAACCCAATCATGGTGGGCCTGACTGGTGCCCTCCTGCGGATGGCGCTCTCGATGATGAGCATCGTCAACACCGCCGTTAGTCCGACGACGGGTCCTGCGGATGCGGGACGAGGAAGGCTGGCAGAAGACAAATGACAAATTAAGAAGCGACATGAGGATAAGATGGGTAAGATCATAACAAAGTAAAAGACGTACCTCGGCAGGGGCGTCCGGAGCAGTGGAGACGGTATCATCACCTCGTCGTCATCTCCTCCTTCCTCTGTCCCCGAGGAAGGCCCGACCTCCCGATGCGGGAGTAACTGGGAAAGGACAGCCGTGTAGCCATTCGCAGTAGGAGGAAGAAGCAGGGAAGACTGCCTACTGTCACCAAAGATAGACACGCCCGCGGCCGCAACATCCCGCTGAGCAGCAGTAAGGGCCCGAGCCCAGAACATGGTCATAAGGGGATTCACGGGTACCCTACGACCAGCAGGACCCATCTCATACTGGTAAACGCGCTCCCCGAGGTACCAGGAGAAATCCAGGTGATCCTCCAACAGGATCCTCATAGGCACCAGCTCAGCGGCAGACGCCATTGCGCGGGACCAGCCAAGAAGGGCCGCGGGAATGTGCCAAGGACGGACGCGATCCTGCAGCTGAAAAGAGACAATAGATCAAACGTCAGTAAAGCCGTAGTAGGATAATAAAAGAGGAACAGCCAGAGAAAACATACCACGTCCCAAGTCAACCCCTCGACGTACTGGCGGACGACAGTCGGGTTCTTGACGCCCCCGGAACGAGAGCCAAACCAGTGACAGACTCGAGGAAAATCAAGGTTGGTCTCCCTCCCCGTTGAAGGCCGGGGCAGAAGAAAGTGCTCACAAGCCCAAACCTGCGAAGTAAGAAGATCAGAAGAAGCTCATGAAAGACGAAAGATGCAAAAACAAATAGAATAATACCTCAACGACCATCGTAGGACCAACGGCCACTGCCCTCTGACGACTCATTCCATCGAGGAGCCGGTAAGCAGAAGCAAGGACAACCTTGCCCCAACAGTAGTCCCCCAAACGGTCCAAATCCCGCAAGCCCGTCAGGAGAGCCAAGTCGCAGCAGTCATTCGTCTCCTTGAAAAGGGTGGAGCAAAGGGCGAACCATAGAAAACATCGAGCGTGTTGATCCTGCTCTACAGCTGTAGCAGGGGCACCAACCCCCTCATAGGACTCGAAGACCTGAGTCGACCGCACCCGACGGAACTCGGAAGAAACCAAGGGTCGCCCAACCAAGGCCTCAATGTCCGCTGGATCGGAGGGGAAGTCGGAGAAAGGAGGCATGATCCCTGTCGAGTGTAGGCCAGTAATCGCCGCAATGTCTAAAGGGGTGAGGGTCATCTCCTCGAATGGGAACTGGAAGGTATGGGTGCAGTCTGACCACCGCTCGGCTAGTACACTGATCCCGACCAATGAGCTGGTGGCCTTGTGCGCAAAGAATGAACAAAAGAAGGCGCGGAAGGGGGTGTTTAGTACGCGAGCCTTAACATCCTTTGGAAGACGCATGTACCAAGCCGACACCTTCTGCGTGCTCCCGTGACTCCAAAGCCTGGCCGACTGCACGAAAGAGTAAGAAAACTATCTAAACTCAGGAAAATAAGGGAGTGACCGTAAGGTCAGTTTACCTGTGACTGTACGGTCAAAGGACCTGTGATCGTATGCCAAGAACAGTGACCGTACGGTCATCGTTCAGACCATACCGTCACAGGCCTGCTGGGTGCAAAGATCTCAGAAAAGGCACGAAAAACCAGCGCAATTCACAAAAGCTACCTACCTACACTTCCTAGCATGTATCCTAGACATGTGATAAGTATCGAAACACAAAGCATTGAGCGGAATCAAGTGAAAAGAGCAAAAATGCAAATGACAAGAAAACGGCAAAAATGGAAATCCAAGAGCAATTATTCGACAAATGAAAACGTACCAGGGCTGTGTAGGTATGGTGAGCTAGGTCATGAGTAAGCGGGACGCCATCTCCAAAATCCAAGCCACGATACGGAGTGGATTCGTGTCCGGCGTGAACCGAGGCATATCGGACGCCGGGAGGAGGAGCAACGTTCACCAAAGCTAGATTATCACCTTCATATGCCATGATATCAGTTGAAAAACGCTGGAGGAGAAGATTTCGCGAAGTCGGAAGAGAAAATGGGAGTCGGGAAGTGGGATGATTGAACCGGCGGCCAAAAGTATTTGAAACTGCCCCTGTTCGATATATGACCGTACGGTCACACGCCTAAAACCCTTGACCGTACGGTCACAAGGTCCTTGACCGTACGGTCACACTATCTTCCCCATAAAATTTTGTGTTCCCGAGATCAACAGGACTCCGAAGCTATATATCGCTACACCAGAGATTCACGTGACGAATCAAGGTTAACCCCGTAAGAACTACAAAGGACATAGGGGCATATCTGATGGCCGCCGAAGTAATATGCTGGAGCAATATCGGACCACTGGCACACTGGGGCACCCCGGAATTTATCAAGAGTGTCAGGAACTAAGAACTTCACCGGGGCAACACCAGAATGGGGCATGACTTTAGTCAAGGAAGAATGCTGCCAGGAACCCCAGATCAACTGAAGATCAAGAGCGAAAGAGAAAAGATATTGGAACACAGTTGATCGACCTCGGGACGAAACCACCAGCATTCAGATAAGACTGATAGGACAAAGTGTCCAACACCATCTAAAGAAAGAAGGTCGGAAAACTAAACCGCAGAGGTCACTAAATCCTCGGATCACGCTCGAGGTGCTATGAAAGGTTACCAAGTTCTACGAAAGATTGCTAAATCCTCGGATCAAACTCGAGGAGCTACAGAGGTTACTAAATCCTCGGATCAAACTCGAGGAGTCACGGAAGTTGCCAAAAGTCATCGGATCAAACTCGAGGCACCATCAGAAGTTACCAAAAGTCCTCGAATCAAACTCGAGGCACCATCAGAAGTTACCAAAAGTCCTCGGATCAAACTCGAGGCACCATCAGAAAATACCAAAAGTCCTCGGATCAAACTCGAGGCACCATCAGAAGTTACGAAAAAATCCTCGGATCAAACTAGAGGTACTATAGAAGCAGTTGAGCGGCCTTACAGTAAGATTATAGAAAACACGACGCCGGAGGCCCAGACTGCGAGAGTTACTCATGGAAAATTGTTGGTCGGCCTTACAGTAAGATTATAGAAGACACGACGCCGGAGGCCAAAACTGCAGGTAAGTTCTCTAAACTCACTTTTGAAAAACACGAGCACACATGCAGTATGTCTTGTTTCGCTTCATTAAGACTGCCCAACGGGTTACGAGATAATGTAATCACCTTAGGCACTCCCAAAGAAGCGAGGGGAAAACTGTAAGCACTGGTTTTCGAACCCGATGATGAAAGCAATCCATGAGCTCCTCGTCGCGCCAGCTACTCAAATACTGATGCTTATTGGAGAACGGATCACGTTTTCAGGGATATAACCTCTTCCACCCGCTCCCCGGGACCATGAGTGTGGCACTTTCATGCTTATGAGAAAATCCTTTTCCACAAAATGATGTACGGTCAAAAACACTATTCAATGAGGACCGTACGGTCACAACACTGTTTGTTGTGACCTTACGGTCACTGCCACGTGGCAGATAACAATCTAATCCTTATCTGCCACGTGGAGGGCGGTCCAATCAGAGCTTGACACGTGTACTAAAAATTCCAAACAACATTGGCCGGACCTTGCAAGGTCCGGCCGGGCCTTGTGGGAAGCCCGGCTCAGATCCAAATTTGGATCTGGGACGGGCAAACAAGTGACCGTACGGTCACTAAAATGAGACCATATTGTCACAAGCTTGTGACCGTACTGTCACAAGCTACCCTATAAATACCCCCCGGATTTCTCATTCAATTCACCAACAAACACTCATTCTCCTCTCTCTCTCTAGCTCGTTCTAAAGTGATTCTTGACCCGATATAAGTTGCATCTGATAAAGTTACCTTTGTTGTTGCCTAAAGTTGCCTCTGATACAAGAAAAAGAATCGGTAGAGTCTAAGCTTGAGAGTCCCCCTTTAGAAATATCCCCAAAAAAGGTCCTCACGACCACCAAAAATATATTTCCCCTTTATCTAAAGTTCCAAAACCTAGGCATCACTCGCAGCCCCGCTAGAGCTGATTAAGTCCTGTTCCTAGCTACTCCTCGGAGGACGCCCTACGCAACTCCGGCCCCAAGGTTCCTCCCTGAAAAGGTCTCCGTTCTTCAACGAGCATCAATCCGCGAGCAATCACTGGCACGCGATGAGGGTAAGCTTCTGAGGGTTTTGTACCGTGTCACCCGGCACGCGAATGTTTGTGTATTTATATATTTCTGTGTGATAATCCTATTTTCTGATACTCCACTACTACATCCACTACTCCCTCTCTAAATACTTCATCTACATTTTCTTTTCCATCTACTTCTCCATCCTTTACCATACCTTCTACCCAAACAACCTCTGCTCCTTCTTCCACTACTTCCATAAGCTTATCTCAACCTCTGGACGTGCACCTCCTTTGTCTGATCCTTTAACCTCTTCCATTCCCACTTCTTCTTTTGCTGGTGTTTCCTCAAACTATGAGTTTCTCAGAAATTTGATGAATCAACATGAGAGAGAAACGTATTTAGGAGGTAGGGGATTTATTGGGAGACATCCTAATGTCTCTGATACTGGTGCCACTCCTTCTGTTGAAGAGCTGAGAAGAATGAGTCATGGTGGCCCTGATGATTTGTTTAGTAGGTTTGCTCCTATGGCACAGAGATATCCTGCTGCTGATATGATTGCTCAAGCTGCTGTGATGCAAGAGCTTCAGCAAGTGAAAGCTTAGAACTTGCAACTCATGTCAATGCTGCAGCTGCAAGATCCCTCTTTGTACATTCGCAACCTTTCTTCACTTCATCTTGCTACTAATGATGAAATTTACAAGTTGGGACAGCTAGCTCTGACTTTGCCAACATTGGAAAACATTGCTCTTGCCTCTTCCAAGAATGTCAATGATTTTATAGAAATGTTGACAGAAGAAGTCAAGGAAGCAAATGAGACCTTTGAAGCTCAGGGCACTGTTATTCCAAAGAAGCTTGATGACCTGCAAAGTATTGCTAATAATATTCTGAGAGAAGTGAAATCTTCTACTCCTGGTCCTTCAACTTCTGGAGCTGCTCGAATTGTCTACGACATCACTCCTGATCTCAACAACAGACTAGAAAGCATTGAATCATCTGTTAAGGCACAGAATGCTCAGATTGCTGAATTGGCTGATATTCTGAAGGTTATGCATGATCAAGCTAAGGAACAGGAAAAGATTCTGCACAATTCCTATCGGTTTGCTCGTAGTCAAACTTACATTCAGAATGAACAGTTCACCAATGTTGTGTATGCTAATAATCTTGCTATCAAGCTGCTGATTCAAGATGCAATGAAAGTAAGACCTATGTCTGGTGATATCGTTGACCGTCTGGCTGCTGTTGACGCTGATTTCAGAAGAAGCATGGAATTGATTAATTCTGTGCGACCAAGTCAGACTCAATTTACTACTGCTCTGAATACTCAGGAGAAATTGAGGAGACAAGGTGCTCTGGGCGTTCGGTTTGGCCAAACGGGGGAGAGTACTGCACAGCAGGGTGGTCCTGGTTCTAGTGTGAAGAGACAAAGTGAAGGAGATGGTTCTTGAAATACTCAGAAGAGACATAAACCTCATGATCAAACCCAAAGACAATAGGACTTAAGCTTCTTAGCTATAGGTTTTGGGTTGGGTAGCTTGTCTTAGGACTGTTGTTACTTTTCCTTGTTTTTGTTTTGATTATATCTGTATCTTCTGACTATTATATATATTCTCTGAATTATCCATCTCACTGTCTCTAAACTCTTTACTAGTACCTTTGTGTATTCTCATGTTTATGTTATTTTTGTTTATGCTCTGATGCTTATCCCACTAAATCTAACAACTTGATCTTAAGCCTTTCTTAAGTTAATACAGATTGTTGGAGTTCACCATTTACACTAAAATGGGGGAGTTATTTCTATCAGAGGCCTTAGAAATAAAACAAACAGGAAGTTGCTTTCTAAACTCTGTGTTTTATTTAAGTAACTTTACCTTTTGGACCACGGTTTGTCCATAACCAAAATGGGGGAGAATGATGAACCCTACATGTTTTGATTATGTCCAAACGTTTCAGAAGATGTATATTTGTTTCTGCTTACATACTTTTCAATGTTGACTAACAATTTTTGTTAAGTACTGTATAAGTTTTCTCAGCAGGTGCTGAATGAAGAAACTCTGGATTGCCAAGAAGTCTCAGAAGAGAAGATAAAGCTGAAGACAAAAGATTAAGTTCAGAAGATTTACTGAAGTTTGCTAAAGCTCTCCTCAGAGGTTCAGAAGCAACCAAAAGGCTTTCCATTTGATCAGAAGCTTAGACAAAAGGAATTAAGGACTCAAAAGCGCTTGTCACGGGTCTTGCTTTCCATTTAATGCTCTGACACTTGCATTTAATGCAAGGCGCCAAAAGTTCTAAAAGCTATTTTGAAGGAGCGCACATGCCTACTCCAAACAAAACCAGCATTTCCTTGTCTACCCTTTGCCGATCCAAATGAAGCAAATTTCCAGTCAACCTTATCCTTGATTTCAAATCACTTACCGGATTAAGTTAAAGAATAAGGTTAACGGAATCAAAGTTTTTGAAGACCGTTTGGAGAAATGACAGATTAACGGCTACAACTAATTGATGTCATCAATTGAAGATTCAAATTCAAGCAACGGTCATCTACAAAGCACTATAAATAGTAGCCGAGCTCCATTGCATCATACACGCGATTATCGAGCTAAAATCTCAACGCACAGTTTTAACGAGCAAAACAGAGCAACCTTTTCCATTCTCAATCTTTCATAGTTTAGGCTTTGTAATAGTGAGAGAAAGAAGAAACACAAGTTCATAATAGGAATCTTGTAACCTGGTATCGTTTGTGATACTCAGTTAGATTTGAGAGAAATCTAGTTAAGGTTTGAGTTGGGTGAGAATTCCAGAAAACAGGATTGTTGGTGTTCTAGTGGAAATCCTTTAACTCATTCTAGGCTAGTCAGAACTAAGTTAGAAATTAGCTTAAGTTCTGTTGATGTAAAGGAGCTTCTGAACTTGCCATAAAAGTTCTGAATGGTGGATTTAAAATCTCTGGTGACTGCGATCACAGAGGACAGGACATAGTCACAGGACTTCTGTGGTGAACCTGGATAAATCGAACTGTTCATCAGGACCTCTTGAATCTCTTTCTCCCTTGCTTATACTTGTTATTTTTTGCTCCTGTGTACTTGTTTTTGTTTAGTGCTGAAACAGATTTACTCTTTATCTTTGTCTTTGTTCAGAAGATTGTCCATAAGTTCTCTAACTCAGAGCTTCTGTTGCTGAAAGCAGTTAAACTGTGAAAAGGCAGAATTTCCCTCAGGAGCTGTTTCATTAAACTAGCCTCTGACTCTGCGGAAATTTGACTCTGAGAAATTAAGTTTCCCTAAAAACTTAAAATTATCAGTTTTCCGCTTAGACACCTATTCACGCCCCTCTAGGTGATTCTGATCTTGTTAGTGCCAACATTTTACTCTTTATCTCTTTGTCTTTGTTCAGAAGACGTCCAGAAGTTCTGTTTAACACAACTTCTGTTGCTTTGAGGCAGAAACTGCTTAAAGGTAGAATTTCCCTCAGAGGCTACTTCATTAAGCTTGCCTCTGACTCTAAGGAAATTTGACTCTGAAAACTGAGTTTCTCTAAAAACTCTAAGTTTTTCAGTTTTTGAATTTGACACTTATTTACCCCTCTAGGTGATTCTGATCTTGTTAGGGCCAACACCTAACTAATATCTTATTGGCATGATTTTACTCTCAATACATTTTTTAAAAATATGCATGTTTTCTCAAGTTCTTTATTAGTAATCTTCTCACATTCTAACGTTTATTCAACAGCTGAATTCTTCAAATTTCTTTCTTATAATCTATATTCTCCTCTTATGCAACGCTCTTTTTGACTTTTTGTAACATCAATTTCTTTCTATTTTATATAATACAACAAAGAAGATTTGATATTGAGATGTATGTGTTATGTCATTTGCATGTCACTCACTTTACTTAAAAAAAATTTAATATTGGTAAAATGGAATTGAGTGGTCTAATGATGAAGGATAAAATATTCGATTGTGGTTTACTTTTTCTTTTTTTTCTAATGATGCAAATTTTTTTAGTAATTCCATAGTATTTTAGTTGCTTTTATTTTATTTCTTTTTCTAATCTCATCTCTTGATTACATGTTCTGATTATACACTAAATATGAAATGTCTCAAGTTTTTTAATTTAATATTATTTACCAACGCCTCATTTGTATGCCTTCATATTTTAGTAGTTTCTCCTCTGTCAACTTTTATTTTTACCTCATTTATACGGCTATATAAACTTTTTTTTTGTTATATTCTCAATGCAATTAAATCACTCTTATGGAAGGTTATGTACAAATGCTACTTTTGTTTTATGCTTTTCAATACAGTTAGGTAAATGCTTACACTTACTCTTATATTGTGAGCTATTAATTATATTGTACAATATACTCTATAAAATTGAAGGGAAGAAGTACACAATTTGATAATATAATATTATTCAAATATGAGATTAACTATGTGACTATGGAATAATAGCATTTTTATTGTCTAATGTCTAAATTATTTTCTACTTTTTAGGATGTCTTTAAGAAATTATAGAATACATTATGTGTACTACGGTGTTTGTACATCTGACCAATAATTCAATGACATGTCAACGAATTGATTTAAATCTACGGGTTTATTTTTTAGCTTGCGATTTTATTTTTAATATTTAACATTTTATATAATTAATTAACTAAAATATATGTTATTATGAAAACATAGTGTTAAAATCTTATTGGTTGAAGTGGAAGTGGTAACTATCTATTGACTTAATCTACCACGTTATTTGTAAGCTATTTTACTGTAAAATCTCTCAATAGGTAGATCAAAAGAAGTATAAGAAAGAACGACTAGATTGAAGTTAGGTGCATGATTTTTTTTTATAATTAAACATTTTAGATTTTATTGAAATGGATTATAATTGTGTTACTTTATTTTTCATAAAGTAGTCATTATTTCGTTCATTTTCATTATTGGAGGAAAGATATGAATTTTGATTCAACGTTGAAAAAGACAAAGTAACAATTATTTTAAAATATACGCTAACAAAGATTTCAGACATTAAAACATTAATTGATTTTTAAACTACGAATGAAAGACTTGATTGAAATTTAAGCTTAAACTAAGCTAATTTAATATAATCTGATACTAAAATTAAATACAAAAATAGCTCAATAAAATTTAATTTACAAAACATTATATTATTAATTTTGATTAATAATTTTTAAAAATTTATTCGTGCATTGCACGGGACAAAAACTAGTAAAATATTAAAGCGTTACCCTCCTATCATATGTGGCCTCCTTAGAAATTTTCTCACCTGTTTTACACTTATTTTAATTAATTTTATGATCATTTTCTAAATAATAATGATAATAATACTTTTTTTTATAAATTGTAAGGAGCAGGATTCGAACCCTGGTCTCCCCACTCACGCATTGGTGAGTGTACCAATTTGGCTACAACCAATTGGTAATTGTCTTTAGTTTCGTAATTTTCTAATAAGGTAATATCTAATACTATATACTTATGATTTAGGCATTAATTTTATTTTTTCAAACAATGTAATTCATATTTTAGTTGTTTTAACAGTTTTCTAGTTTTCTAATAAGGTAACACCTTAAGTGAAATTAATTTGTGAATTAGTTGATAATAACCAATCCAAACCAAGACAAATCCAATCCAATCTTTTGGAGCATGCATGGATTGGATTGGTTATTTACAACCAATTCATGGGTTCATCCTTAATTGGATTGGTTAAGTTTCTTTTATCCAATAACCATAAATTCATTCACGAGGACCCCTAAATTCATCCAAACACATGTGGATTAAAGAAAGAGCTTGCTGGTCTTTCTTCTTTGATACCTTCAACGCACTTCGTTGAACATTCGTCAATGCCTCTTCATTCTTTGGTTCTTCATATCCACTTTCTATCATGTCTCACACATCTTGGGAACCTATCAAAGCCTTCATTCTGATACACCAGTTATCATAATTCTCCTCAAAGAGTTATGGATATTTGAACGACGTCATACTGTTTATCATCTTTCTCAAATGCTAGCTTTGATACCAGATTGTTGGATCGACAATCGGAACCAAGAACAAAGAGATATAGAGGAAACAAAGAGATATAGAGGAAAAGAGTAAATTTGGTGGAAATCAGTTGCAATCTTATTGATCACTTAATCTCTTGAACAATACATCTTTCAAATTGAGTACATATAGATATAAAAAAATATAAACGTCACAAAACATACGTCTAGTAAAGTACGAAACCTAAATTGATAATAAATTTATTATTTCAACATTATCATATCATGAAAAGGGCTATGTCAATTATCATATTATGAAAAGGGGCTATGTCAATTATCATATTATGAAAAAGGGACTAATGTTGTATTAGAGAAGATGAGATGACCAATAGAAAAAGTTAGCTCATTAGCTTGATGATTAGCTCCTTTTATAATCTTTACAAATGTTGTCTTAGACAATTGTTTTTAATTAGCTTATACCAAGCATGACGTTTAAAATAATCTAGTAGTTTATGAACACACGTTGTGCACATGACTCCAATATAGTGTTAGACCACATGTCCAAGTGATTATTCATTTTGTCTTGAGTTTGAAATGACACAACTTATGCCCTTCCTTATTGTGCATAATGATAGGGTGACATGCTATGATTCATTTTCACTTATATCAATAAGCATTCATCCAAATCTATAATATTCCGACCGTACAGGATAATAAATTTATCACATGAAAAAGGGGGACACCTAATAATCCTGATATCACATATCTTGCATATCAATTTTCATTTAACTGTTTAGCATGATGAAGTATACAAGTCCTGATTCGAATGGACTTTTTGGATAATTTAACAACATTTTAGCCTTCTTCTGCAGATTCACCCAGCAACATATTACATGGATAAGCCAAACATTCTTTCTACACCACATTTTATTGCTGCAATGTTTCTCATCACATTCCAGTCATTCCCGGTTTTACTATTCAGCGTAAATACATGCATACATCATTTTATCATTACAGCTTGTAGATGAACAAACGTTTCCAACATTTATCTGCTTCTTGCTCAACTACAATTCACTGCATCACTGAGAATTTAGCCTCTGGATATCCACTAATTGGTAAAGATCGCCTCTTCGTTGCTTCGTCAAGGGGAGGCTTGTTCTATTAAATGTATAAAAAAATACCAAAACTAATTAGTTAACTTATGCATCGATATTCGTGACATAAATCTGATACATTACCTTCTCTCCTCAATTAATGAATAATCGATCTCTGCTATTATTATGTCCTGCTCATGCTCTGTGGTCGCCAGAACTTCTCCAAACTGTGATTCAACAGCTTCTGTGAATTCAATTTCTTCAAAAAACATAAATATATAAAAAATACTGCAATCAAGGATTCACTCACTGGTCCTACTAGAGTGGAATGTCCCCATGCCACATATCCAGCTCCAGTGTCTCGAGCAGGCGAACAAGTTGCTACATATAACTGTATTTCAAAATTAATCGCAACCAATCTATCACAAACTCCTCATAAATACCTAAAGAAGTGATAGATGCATACGCAGCAACTAGAAAATGAACTGTACAAGTATGCCCAATAAAAATGTGTCAATATCCATACAAATTGCAGAAAGTTTTCCTAGCACCAAATTATATGATTACAAGAAAAATGAAAGATCCAGTACCTGACTGAGTTCAATGCATCCTGCTCACTCACCCCTTACTCCCCATCCGTACACATACACACACACGCACGGGGAAAAATGCATGCAAAAACATAACAAAGTAGGCAAATCCTTTATGTATGTCACCTTTCACTTTAACAAGAAAGCAGGAACTTTTTCCAGTAATTTGGAATTTCAAGATATTTCTCTAGTAAGTAGATTTAGAACACACAAAAAATGTTAACCCTTTTTAGTAAAGCAAAGCAAGGGAAGTTTTACCTGATTGTCGACAGCCCTGCACAACAAATAACAAAAAACAGTAAGAAGATACAGATATATAATAACAAGCACCGTACTTTCCATTTAAGTGAAAATCATATAAAAGTTTTAAGGGAGGGAGGACTAGACTGAGGGAAGAGAACACACAAGCATACATACGTCACTAGATTAACAGCACAATGTCCTTTCAGATAGTGTAGTTAACCTTTCGCAATTCACAAATCTCAAGACAATGCATTTAATCTAAATCCGCCCTATATAACGCTAAAAGCAGATGGATACACCTATGCTATTCTGTTTTTTATGCAGCTTAAACATCCAGTTTTTTCTGTCTAAAAACAAAACTAAAAAAATCTCGCAATAAAAAAAATTAAAACACCAAGAAACACAGAACCTGACATTAAATAACTTAATCAAATATATTATTCTAGCATCTGATTTAAAATGGCATATAGCAGACCTTGCTCTCTGCAATAACTCCCAATGTAATGGTCCAGTTGTCATGTTAAATGCCCCTGGGTAGCAGATCAAGTGAGCACCTGATTTTAACAATATGCAAAATACAGTTAAGATAATATAATGAACAGGCTTTGTGATTTAAAAATAAAAAAGATAGATATTAATTTGACGTGTTTTTCACATCTAACCAAATTAGTTTTTATTTTGTTCATTGTTTTAGCAGGTCTAGCACTCAACAAGAAACACAAGTGACTCTCTAGTCTTGTGTGGAGTAAATATTGCATAAAGGTGCATGCCTTCAGCTGTTGGCATGCGTTGGCAGAGGAT
Organism: Euphorbia peplus; assembly: GCA_028411795.1. Classification (NCBI taxonomy): domain Eukaryota; kingdom Viridiplantae; phylum Streptophyta; class Magnoliopsida; order Malpighiales; family Euphorbiaceae; genus Euphorbia; species Euphorbia peplus. The sequence goes on from CP110840.1 coordinate 21,798,916, forward strand.
AATAAGTATTTTTTGCAGGAAAGCTAGAGGAAAATCTCAATTGGCTATGATCCGAAGGACTGCTTTAGCTGTCACTGTCTATCAGATTTGGTTGGCCAGACATAGACAGTGTCTGAGTAATGAAAGTTTGAGGTAGGGAGGGTTATTGGTAAGATTTGTAATTCTGTTAGGCTTAAGTTTTCTACTATAGCTGACAAGCGTTTCGATTGTAAAGTTTGGAGCTGAGTTGTTTAGCTTCTGTTTTAGGGAATTATTCTTTTTTCCCATTGTACCTGGAATGGCTGGAATGGGTTTGCATTAATAATACCTTTTTGATTTTGATCAAAAAAAGAAACAGAAGTGACAATTATCCTCCACTTTGATCCGTGTTTTGTTTTCCATGGATCATTCTTATTACCACTTAATGACTAAAAAGATGTTAAATGCTGTAAGATAAGCTAAGCATGGTTACCAATAACACCAACCCTAACCTGCAATTGAAGATTCCTAAAAGATCCAACTTCAATGAAAAATCTGATGCCTACAAAGATTATCTGAATTCCACCTAAGACATATTCAACCTCATTACTAACCTATGTTATAATTTACTTAATTAACTTCAATACATCTATAACCATAGCTGATACTTAAACCATATTTCCATCACTCTCTCAGCAATTGACATCTTCCAAATAAGATTGAAGCTTTCCCTAAGTTGAGCTAGTGGACGAATCACATGTTTTTGATCCAGTCCAGAAGAACTATAATTGCTCGCAGAACCCTATAAGACAAATGTTGCTTATAAATTCATTAAATGGCATGCCAAAGTACGTGTTAGAGAGAATCAAAAGAAGAAAGAAACCTCTTGCTGCATATATCATGGCGAGTTCTTGGAAGCGAATATCATAACAGATGCCAATACCAATACGACCAACTTCTGCAGAAACAAATTGCAGTTAAATACGAATACTACGTATTAAAAATATATGAAAGGCAGAAGAAACCTGTGTCGACAATGGTTGGAGTTTCCCCAGCAGTTAACGTCTTAGACTCAATAAAGGTAATCTTGCCAGGAATATCAATATCAAAAAGATGTATCTTGCGGTGTTTGGCAATTAAGTTTCCTTGAGTATTGAAAACACAACATGTATTATACAAGCGATCCCCGGATCGCTCAGGTATGGATCCGCCGACAATAGTGACTTTCAAAAGCCGAGCAACTTGAGAGAGCATTGCTGTGGAAGGGGATGCTTGGAATCCTCCATCGATGTCCTCAGCATAAAGCGGGAAACTATCATTCGAATAGGGACTATTCCATATTTCCTGATATTATTTGGCATACAAAACAAATAAACAAACATGAATTTGAGATTTAATTGAAGAAGAAAAGCAACAAGGAAAGAACTTGCAGGCAATAGGACGAGCTGTGCTCCTTTAGCAGCAGCCTCCTCGATTGCAGAGCGAGCGTGAGAAATGTTTCGGTCTTTGTCGGACGTAACCAGCAATTGGCATAGCCCTATCTTGAACTGCAACGATATCAAGCAAAAAAGAGCTAGCTGCCGTTCAGTTCACGAAATAGAATGAAATAGAATAGAACAGAATGAAATAACTGAACAGGAATTGATAAAACGTGTTTGAAAATCCAACCAAAGCGAGGAATAGAAAGAGGCAACTATTTGTTGCTATTCATTAGCTATTCCGCGAACCAAACAGTTATATAGTAGGTGTGATTGAATGAGAGAAAAGAGAGAGAGTGCCTTGGTGATGGGAGGAGGAGGCAAGGGGATAGCAGGTGGGCTCCTAGATTGTTCCCAGGAAGCCATGATCGCAGTAGTGGTAGTAGGTGAAGCTTGGAATTTGAAGATTGGGTTAAAATTGATGCGGTTTAACAAGTAATGATGAGTGAGAGTAGAGATCGGTTTTGGGTGTGAAATGGCGGAGAAAGGGGAATGGTAGCTCAGATTTTTGGATATTGCTGCTGTCGCTAATTTCATTTGTGGTTTCCTTTTCGCTCTCCCTCTTTTTTTCACCGGTTAAGTAAATGCAACAATAACCCTTTTCTTTCTTTTTCTTTTTCTTTTTTTATATAAGAAATAATAGCCGTTAAAGCAACTTCAACACTATAATTATTTGAATCTCTACAAAATTATAAAATATTTTAACTAGTTAAATTTATGTTTTGCTCCAATCATGCTAATTATTTGACTCTTGTATCATTATTTTATAGATTAAACAACTTTTTGCCCCTCGTGGTATCCAAAAGTTGACATTTGCTCTTTGTGGTATTATTTTGTCACATTTACCCCCTGTTGTATTCTAATTTGTCATACCTAGTCCTTCTTTGGATGAGAATATAGCAATTATGTTACATATTGTCACATGTCACTGTTTTGACATATTCACGTGTCATATAACTGTTTAATTTTAAGAAAAATTGAAGTGTATTACCAATTGACATCTCAGATTTTTAAAACTTTATTGCAACAAAATCTTTTTTAAAAAAAAATTGAGTTGCCACGTGGTATATACACATGTCAAATTGTAACATAGGGTAAGAGATAGCGAAATTGTATTCTTTCTATCCATTCAATGACTAAATTTGACAAATTAGGATACCACAAGGGGCAAATGTGACGAAATAATACCACATATGTCAAATGCCAACATTTCGAATACCACAGAGGGCGGAAAGGTGTTTAAGCCTTATTTTGTTATTAAAGTAAATGAAAAAGAAAAGTAAAAAGAAAAAAGAAAAAAACAAACAAAAAAGAAAGAAAAAGAATGATTAAATAATACAAATAGCAAGTCAAATTGGCTAGCCAAATTTAGTCAAATTAGCTAGCTAAAAATATGGAAAGTCGTGTCACCTTGTTGGACTGCATCCTAACTATCCAACTAGCTCAATATAACTCATTAGTTGTTTTAGCTAGTTGTGTTGGAGATGCTTTTAAATCAACTCAATCCAAGTTTTTTTTTTTTCAAATATGTTTTCAAACCTTTAACCGATTAAGTAATAATTTAGGGACTGTTTGGTGGAACTGATATATATAGTAACGGTTGCAGTTCCTGTTAGTTGTTGCGGTTGATGTTAGTTGTTAGTTGTTAGTTGTTTGTTTTTAGGGAAAAGTACAAAAATAAACTTCGTGGTTTCGGCGATTTCCAAACATAATCTATGTGTTGAAAATTTGCAAACAGGTACCATGAGGTTTGAACCGTTAGCAAAGTCAGTCCAATTTCTAAAACAATGTTAAAATTTGTCGTCGTGGCAAAAAGAGTGATATTTCATGGAGGGTATTTTTGTTCATTGAAAAAAATAACTCATAAAACGTTTTATATTATCTTTTCGCATCCCTCGATTCTCTCAAAGATTGTTCAAAGTTAGACATTTTTTGTGAATCAAGAATACAAAATTCGGTACGTCAACAAATTTCTAAACAATTTCATATGAAATTGTCGAATAAAAAAAGAAATCACATAGAATGGACAAAAATACTCCTCTAAGAATATTAATATTTTTGCCACGTCGACAAATTTTAACATAGTTTGAAAATTAGACTAACTTTGCTAACAGTTCAAAGCTCATGGTACTTGTTTGCAAATTTTCAAACCACATAGATTATGTTTGGAAATCACTTAAAGCACGAGGTTTATTTTTGTACTTTTCCCTTGTTTTCATTTATTTATTTATTCGTGTTTGGTAAAATCGTAATGAACTGTTGCAGTTGGTATGTAAAAATGTTAACAAAAATATGTTCTACTTCAATAAAAAATAATTATAAAAACAAATGAAAAAGTAGAAACTCAAGTTTCGTTTTATACACATTATTTTATTTTTATTATTTTTTGCAAAAGCGTTAGTAGAACTATTCTTTTTATACAAATGAATGTTGTATGTTTTGACATTTGACAAACTTAAAACAAAAAATATATTGGATGAAACACCTTTTTGTCCCCTCATAGTATCTAAATATCGCCACTTGTTTCTTGTAATTTTATTTGTCACATTTGCCCTTTATGGTATATACCAATTCATCATATTTGCCCCATGTGGTATTCTATTTCGTCACTTTTTTTCCTTCACTAAATGGAAATATAACAATTCTGATGAATATTGTCACGTGCCACTATTTTGACACATGTGCATGTCACTTTAGTGTTTAATTTTAACAAAAGTCTAAGTGTATTATCAAATTGACATCTCTATTTGTTTATAATTCATTGCAAACTTTGCAAAAGAAATTCAAATTTAGTTGTTACGTGGTATGTCCACATGTCAAACAGTGACATGTGACAACAAATAACAAATTTTTTATCTTTTCATCCATAGAGTTAAATGTGACGAATTAGAATACCACAAATGTCAACATTTTGGATACTACAAGGAGCAAAAGGGTGTTTAAGTCAAATATATATAACAAAATATGATATCATAACCAATTTAAACTATTTTATTTTATTTTTTTTGAGATCATTTAAGCCGTCTACAAATAGAAAATATATATTTAGAGAGTTGCAAAAATCATGATTTTTGGAAATTCGTACAATAAAAAATATATTGGAAATTAGAAAAATAAAATTATTTAGTGACAGAAACAATATTAAATACTAAAATTAATCAGTAAATAATAAATATCAAGAATATTAAATAGATCCTTTAAAAAAAAAATATTAAATAGATAATTTTTGTAATAGCGAATAGTATTTCGCGAAAAGCTTTAAAATGAAGCTTTTCGTGAAAAGTTTCAAAATGTTGTTGTTTGAATAAAAAATGTTAAATGTTTTTGTTGTCTATATAACTAAACATTTTTTTTCCGGCGAGTTGGAGTGATGTACTAAATGCCACTATGAAAAGATTTTCCAAACACCTCAAGCTCAAAGTTCATACGAAAATTTGGACAAAAAATTGTCTTTATTTACATAATAAAATCGGCAATTTTTAAGTGATTGTTACAGGGGAGCAAGGAGAATCCGTTTGTTATGCAGAGAAATAGAAAAGTTGGTTTTTTTTCCGAGAGAGTTTGATTTGGCGAACAATGTCTGTAGCTAGTCGAACCTTAACCACCTTTAATTCTCACTTCACTTCCCTGAGCACCTCCATAACCTCCTGTCTTCAATCTTTAAACCCTCTTAATCCAAATCCAGCCCCTTTAAACCAATTCTCGCATGCCCTAAACCCCCAATTAGTCATTCATGTCATCAACAATCAATCCAATCCTTACCATGCCCTCTTCTTTTTCAATTGGGCTTCCAACCCTAACCCTAACCCTAACTCTTAGTCTCATACTCCCCCATGTTATGCTGCCATCACTCATCTTCTTCTTTCTCATTCTCTCTTTTCTACTGCATTTTCTCTCCTTGATAACTCTAATGCATTTAATGATTCCTTAGCCAGTAAATTCATATCTGAATGTGGTCATCATCGCGATGTTAAAGGGGCTATCTTTTGGTTTCACAAAGCAAAATCTATTCAAAAGGGTAAATGTGTGTTTTCTTATAATGCCATTTTGAATGTCTTAGTCAATGCCAATCAGATCGAATTGGCTCGCTCCGTTTTTTACGAGATGACATTTCGAGCTCCCATCCTCCCGGATGCTTCTCCTTATGCGATAATGATGAAGGGGTATTGTAAGTCGGGTATGATTGAGGATGCAAAGAAGGTGTTCGATGAAATGGGTGACCCGAATTTGGTTTGTTTTAATACTATGATCAATGGGTATTGTAAGAAAGGTCTTATGGATGAAGCATTGAAAATGTTTCATAGGGTCTTGGGAAGTAAGGATTGTTTTCCGTCTACGGTCACTTACACTACTTTAATTGATGGGTATTGTAAGAAAGGTGAGTTTGATGAGGCAATTAAACTGTTGGATGAGATGAAACTTCGGGGTTGCACACCGAATCTGGTGACTTACAATGCCATTATATATAGCTTGTGTTTGGGGGGATATGTTTATGAGGCTAAAAAAATGATGACAGAAATGAGATTAAATGGGGTTAAAGAAAATCTTGCTACTCATATGAGTATATTAAAGGGACTTTGTCATGTCGGGAAGTCGGATGATGCTGTCAATTATCTTGCTGAAATTATCAGAAAAGGGATGAAACCTGATGACAAAGCATATGGACTTGTTGTTAATGAATATTGCAAGATGAGGAAACCCGATGAGGCGATCGCTTTGTTGAAGAAAATGCGAGGTGAAGGCATTATTCCGAGTGTTTCAAGTTTCAATCCAGTGTTTAGGCTGCTTATGGAGCTCGGCGAGTTTAATACAGCGATTATTCTGTTGAATCAGATACACGGAATGGGTTGTAAACCAAATTACATGTCGTATAATATAGTGATTTGTGGGCTTTGCAGGGCTAGAAATAGAATGGAAGATGTTAAAGTGGTTCTGAACAAAATGATTTGCACTGGATTTGCAATTGATGCGTCCATGTATAGATGTTTAATCAAGGGGTATAGCGAGGGCGGGGATGAAGAAATTGCTATACAGATTTTTTATGAAATGGTTGATAAGAAGTACGTTCTTGATCGAGATAGCTTTTCAGTTTTTGTCAAGCAGTTGTGTGGAAAGGGGAAAGCTGTTAAAGCAGAAAAATTATTTAACGATCTGGTTGAGAGATGCTCGGTAGTTGATGTGGAAGGTTACAAGAGAATCCTGGATGAGCAATTGGTTACATATCCCGTGAGAGAATGTAGTACAACAAAGGATTGAACTTTGCTTGGGCTTACTAAACGTGTAGACTAGCAGAAAACAGTAGAGTTTGTATCGTGTTAATATTCTTATTATAAATTTATCACGGTCTCTAATTTGAAGGCGTTATCAAGATGAGGGGGGCAAGTGTACTACTGTCTGTAATATTTGAACTTTGAAGTGGAGTTAAAATTTCAGAAGATAAAACTGGAAACTAAGAAATTAAAAGGAGACTGGCAGTGATAAAAGCAGGATTGCTGCAGGTGTGAAATGAAGGCTAACATTGGTTTGTACCCCTAGATTTGTATTGCCTCTTGAAGTTGTTTGAGGTCCCTAACCTTACAAACTTTTCTAATAATAACAATTAATTATAGTAATTATATGAATAAATTATGCTTACAGCCAAATAAAAGAGAAGTTTCATTTATTTACCCCTAACAATCTCCCTCTTTGAGATATTTCACTAAACGCCAAGAAATATAAAAGACTGTAATTAGTTTTTGAGTAAATAAAAGATGAAAATAGTCAATTTTGTTGATGTGAACCAAGACCTTGTTGTCCAAAAACATTTTCTGACTTTTGAACTTAACTCCAACTTAACCGGTCAAATGTTTGAAAAAATATTTGGACAAATATAGGTACTCGTTTCACGTCAACAAAATCGACAATTTCCTTGATTATGCAAACAATACAATTCATAATCTTTTATTTGCTTTAAAACAACCGTCTTTTATTTGCAAAAACTTGAAACCATAAAAACACTTATATGAATTTAACCTCGAAAATTTATACTATTTGCTCAACTCAATCAATTTGACTCTTTTCCTGTTTTGTTTCTTTACTAGCCGGATACCCGCGCGATGCGCGGGAACGAATTCTCCCATAGCAACGTTTGAGCGACAGTAATACTAATAGATTATTTTTATTAAGCTAAGAGTAAGTTTAATATAGTTTCGTTTTGGGTTTAAAAAGTCAAAAAATCATACAGAAATCTTTGTTGTTGTTTTTTTACATTGGAGGATCTTATTGTGTTCTAAGACTAATTTATAGAAATATTAAATGAAGTCCTCTAAAATCTTATTCTATTTTTATAGTAGTGTTTTTTGTACTATCTATGAAGTTTTCAAAATGGTTTACTTTATTTTTTTAGCAAGGTTTAATAATATATATTTTTAATGATAGTAGCTCTACTGATAATTGTGTGAATCTTCAAGCAATTCTCTTTCCGCGTGACCTACAAAACAAGACCGGCGACGGTATCGTTTGCAAATAAAAGACTGTGATTAGTCTTTGAGTAAATAAAAGATGGAAATAGTCAAATTTGTTGATGTGAACGAAGATATTTTTGTCAAGAAACATTTTCTGACCTTTGAACTTAACTCTAACTTAACCGGTCAAATGTTTGAAAAAATATCTGGACAAAAATATGTACTCGTTTCACGTCAACAAAATCAACTATTTCCTTAATTATGCAAACAATGCAATTCACAATCTTTTATTTGCTTTAAAACAACCGTCTTTTATTTGCAAAAACTTAAAACCATAAAACACTTATATGAAATTAACCTCGAAAATATTTTATAATTTCAACTCCCAAAACTGAACACATCATTGCATATTAATTTGTAGTACTCGTACGTCTTATGTAACCCAAGGAACAGAGCTTATGCAATTTCTTATGCAGTACATAAATCAATATCAAATTCTATCTTTTTCTGCCTCCCTCCCAACTCAAACCTTATTAACGAGGGATTTTAGTATACTTCTGGAGCATGATAACGTGGTACTCCAAATTAATAAATAGTTGGCATATGTTACATCAACCAATAAGATTTTGACAATGTGTAATAAATTAAAAATTTAGTTTTAGTTAATAATTTATATAAAATTTTAGACCCTAATATAAAAACTCTAGACCCTAAAAACTTAACCCTAGATCCTAAATCATCGACCCTAGACACTAACATATGTGACGTGTCATCGAATTATTAGTCCGGAGTACCACGTCATCCGTAATCCAAGAGTATTTTAAAATTTCTCCCTTATCAACATGTATATGTTTCCCTCTCCAATAAATCACGTCTAAAGATTCTATTTGTAGGTCCAGAGATTTATGAAAGATCAAACAACTGAATATATGAAATTTATAAGAGTAAGGATTCATGTTGTGTACAAATGAGTGGATGACACTAGCAAGTGCACTAGACAAGTAATAAAGTGATAAGTTATCGTCTCCACATGGATAAAACAGTTTCAAGCTAGTTTCTTTACTGAAACAGAACAGTCGGGTGGTTGGTCTAGATTGATTGATTGAATTTAATCTAACTAAGTCTAGTATTAATCTAAGGTTGTCACTGAGCATGCAATTAATAAGTTAAGAGATATCAATAATAAAGAAGCATGTGTAAAGCGCAGCCAAAACTGATGGCAAACAAGCACACATTCCCTTTATATCAATCCACCATGTTTATTATAAGTCTAAGGTATCTTCACTGTAATCACTCAAGTCAGATGGTCACATGTTCCCAAGATTCTTTATACTTATGCAAAATTAGTTTCCATTAGATTACACAAGCACAAGCGTTAAGCACAAGAAGCATCTTATAAATAAGAACCTTTAGCACACATTTTATCCTTATTGGTCCCGGTATAAAACATAGGTGTTCAATCAGTTTATCTATTGCTTGATCCGAGTTGGTCCCTACAACATCAAACAACTGAAAATACAAGTTAGCTAGACTTATATATGAATGGAGATTTTATTGAACAAGCTGAATAAACATGATTTCATTAATAAAAGGAAAGTGACGCTTACGAACCACAAACCAGAAGGCTGGCTTTCCACCTTGAGTGACTACTCACTCATTGTCATGTTTACAGCGTATGAAGGAATGGAAAACTAAGAACTTGTTGGCCCTAACAAGAACAGAATCACCTAGAGGGGGGTGAATAGGTGTCAAAGTTGAAAACTGAAAAATTCTAAGTTTTTCGGGAAACTTATTTTTCAGAGTGAAATTTCCTCAGAATCAGAAGCTAGCTTACAGAAGTTGCTTCTGAGGAAAATTCTGCCTAAACACAGTTAGACTATTTTCAGCAACATAAGTTCTGATTTGAGAACTTCTGGACAGTCTTCTGAACAAAGACAATGATACTTTAGAGAAAATCTGTTTCAGCACTAGATATAAACAAGTACACAGAAGCAAAAATAACAAGTATAAGAAGGGAGAAAGAAGTTCAGGAGATTCTGATTGAACAATTCGATTTATCCAAGTTCGCCACAGAAGTCCTGTGACTACGTCTTGTCCCCTGAGGTCGCAGCCTACAGAGATTTTATAAATCCACTATTCAGAACTTTTATGGCAAGTTCAGAAGCTCCTTTACATCAACAGAACTTAAGCTAATTTCTCACTTAGTTCTGACTAGCCTAAAAAGAGTTAAAGGATTTCCACCAGAACAAACAATACTCTGTTTTCTGGATTTCTCACCCAACTCTAATCTCAACTAGATTTCTCTCTTTAAATCTAACTGAAGATCACAAATGATCTCAGTTTACAAGATTCCTATTATGAACTTGTTTTTCTTCACTCTCTCACTTTAACTAAGACTATGCTAAGAAAGATTGAGAATGGAAAATGGTGCTCTGTTTTTCTTGTTAAAACAGTGCGTTGAGATTTTGCTCGATGATCACACGTATGTTGATGCTTTGGAGCTTGGCTACTATTTATAGTGAATGAAGATGACCGTTGGTGAGTTTGAATCTTCGAAGGAGATGACATCAGTTGTTGTAGCCGTTAATTTGTCAAGTCTTCAAACGGTCTTCAAACACTTTGATTCCGTTATCCTTGTTCTTTAACTCAATCCGGTAAGTGATTTGAAATCAAGGATGAGGTTGACTGGAATCATTCTTCAATTGGATCAACAAAGGGTAGACAAGGAAATTCTGGTTTCTTTTGAATAGACAGGCGCGCTCCATCAAAACAGCTTTTTGAACTTTTGGCGCCTTGCATTAAATGCACTTGTCAGAGCATTAAATGCTCAAACAGAACCCGTGACTAAGCTTTCAGAAGCTAATTTCCAGTTGTCTATACTTCTGATCAAATTGGCAAAACCTCTGATTGCAAAGAACTTCTAAGGAGAGCTTTAGCAGACTTCGGCTTCAGAGCGGAGTATCCAGCTTCTAAATTATTGAAACTCTGACTTCAGCAAACAGATCTTCTGAGTCCTTTAGGCAATCCAGAAATGATTCATTCAGCACCTGCTGAGTAACTTACACATAGACTAAGTAAACAAAAATATTAGTCAACAGTAAACTATATGTAAGAAAGTATTAAGTTTTCATCTTCTGAACCGTTTGGACATAATCAAAACACATAGGGTTCATCATTCTCCCCCATTTTGGTTATGGACAAACCGTGGTCAGAAGGTAACAGAAAACATGAGGTTTAGAAAATGACTTCCTGAAACATATGTTTCATAACTTCTGAGTACATTAACTCCCCCATTTTAGTGTAAATGGTGAACTTCATCAATCTGTATAAACTTAAAAAAGACTTAAGATCAAGTTATTAGATTTAATGAAGTATAATTTACTAAGTCACAAGGAAACATAAGCAAAAGTAAGAAGTCAGAGACACAAGAAAGTATAAGAAGGATTCAGTGTATATAAGTTCATCAGAAGAAAACATATGAAACAGGATAATCAGAAGAGCAGAAAAAGTCCTAAGACAAAAACTACCCAACCCAGAACCTAGCTAAGAAGCTTAAGTCCTAAAAGATTACAAGTTCCTAGGTTTCTTCTGAGGAGGAGGAACACCACTAGAACCTTCAGCAGCACTTGATCTCTTCTGACCAGACTTCTCCCCCGTTTGACCAGAACCAAGAGCAACACCCAGAGCACCCTGAGATTTCAATTTTTGCTGAACATTCAGTGCAGTCTGATATTGCTGAGGAGTAGGCCTCACAGTGTTGATCATATCCATTCTTCTTCTGAAGTCATCATCAATGGTCTTCATATGATCAAAAGTCTGACCAGACATAGGTCGCTGTCTCTGAACGTCTTCCACAAGGAGCTTGATCAACCGATTGTTAGCATACACAGCAGCAGTGAGATGCTCATTCTGAATATAAGTCTGTCCTCGAACAAACCTATAACAATTGTGAAGAGTCTTCTCTTGTTCACGTGCTTGAGTGTGCATAACCTTCAGCAGTTCAGTAAGCTCAGCAATCTGTGCGTTCTGAGCAGATACAGCAGACTCAATGTTGGAGAGTCGATTGTTGAGATCAGGGGTGATGTCATGTACAATCTTTGCAGCCCCGGAAGATGATGAACCTTGAGCAGAAGATTTCACTTCTCTCAGAATGTGATTGGCAGTACTTTGCAGGTCATCAATCTTACTTGGGAGCATCTTCTCATGAGCCTCATAATGCTCGTTTGCTTCCTTGACTTCTTCTGTCAATATCTCCAAATTCTCATTGACCTTCAGAGAAGAAGCAAGAGCAATGTTGTCCAATGAAGGACGAGTCAGAGCTAATTCTCTTAACTTGTACAGCTCTTCATAGGTATCTAGATGAAGTGTAGAAAGATTGCGTATGTAAACAGAAGGATCCTGCATTTGAAGCATAGTCATGAGCTGCAGGTTCTGAGCTTTCAAGGATTGTAATTCTTGCAGCACAATGCCCTGAGCATACATGTCAGCAGCAGAAGTCCTTTGCCCCATACCAGCAAATCTATTCAGCAATTCATCAGAGCCACTCTGACTCATTCTTCTCAACTCCTCAACACTGGGAGCACCACCAGCTTCGGATACACCAGAAGCTCTGCCCAGGAAACCAAAACTACCAAACCTGGTATCCAAATCATCTCGATTCATGTGTTTGCGTAGGAAGTCATAATTGGAGGACAACCCAGCAAAACAAGACGTAGTGGAGGAGGTAGTTAAGGGATCACACACAGGAGGTGCATGTCCAGAGGTTGAGAGTGGAGGGATGGAAGTGGTTGAGGAAGGGATTGTATGTGAGGTTGAGATGGGAGGTAGTGTGGATGGTAGTGAGAAAGATGGAGCAGTAAATGCAATTGATGGACTTACAGAGGAAGTATGCATGGAGGAGGAAGTGGATGTAGCTATGGAATCTGTGAAAATTGGAGCAGTGTTTAGATTCACTTCTGAAAAGGATCCAAAAGGAGGAATAATTGGTGGAGGTACAACCTCAGAAGTTGAAGTTGTAGGAGGAATGGAAGTGTGAGAATCACCAACTTCTGTGACAGAAGGTAGTGAAGGAGATGGATGAGGAGTACGAGGAGAGGATGGATGAGAAGTACGAAGTGGAGATGGAATAACCTGATCAGAGAGGTTTGGATCAAATGTGGAGATTGGTTCAGCAAACACATGAGCCATTCTGAACAGCGTTTCAGAGGCATCTCTTTCACCAGGATTTCTCCCTTGTCCTAGAAGAACATTGTCTAGAAAATCATCAGTGTTGATATTTTCAGCAAACTTCATAGCATTCTGAATGATAGTATCAGGTTCTTGATCACTATCTTCAGTCAGTTCTTCAATAATAGGAGCATCAGCATCCTTTCCAGCAGACATTCCATCATGTCTTCGTCATCAACCAAGTCCTCTTTTTCAGGAATTGATTCTTCCAGTTTAGTACTCGAAGCAATATAGAAGTCCTTTTTGATCAGAGACCTTCTCTTTGCTGACATCTTCTTCTTGGGGATTCTTCTGGAGAGAGGAATATCTTCAGAGTCCTCATCCTCTTCAGTAGCCTTTGTACTAATCCGAGTAGAGAGAGAGATATTCTCAAGTTCTTCTCCTTCTTCTGAAGCCTCAACATTCTTTGAGAACTCCACATTCTCAAGTTCAGCAGCACATGCAATGATTCTTGCATCGGCCTTAGCCTTTGCAGCAATTTCTCTTTCAGCTGCTAACTTGTCTTCTGCTTCCTTCTGCTTTCTTTTCTTATCAGCAAGAGCCACAACCCTTGCAACCTTCTCAGCTTCAGCAGCCTTCTCTCTTTCAGCAAGGCGTGCGTCCTCAGCATCCTGAGCTTCCTTCTCAGGAACATCCTTTGGCTTCTCAGCAACGATCTTGCCAGATGGTTCAACACTGATTGTTGTTTGAACCATAGTGGGAAGAGGTTCTGAGACAACCACCTTCTCAACAGTCAGGACCAACTTACTTGATCCCTTCTTTCCCTTGCCCTTCTTGGCAGCATTCTTTCCTTTATGTACAGCAGCCTCAACACTTTCCTTCTGAGCAATACTCACAGAGGAGCCCTTCTCATTCTTCTTCGGAGTCACACCAAAGTTAAGGTTCCTGAAGGTATGCACCTTCAGAACCGTACTCCTACTTGTAACACCTTCTCCTGAAACCACCACAGAGGCTGCCTCAAACAACCTAGTCAGGAGGGAGCCATAAGCTAATGCACTCACGGTAGTTACATTCTTCATCTGCCTTATCAGCATGGCAGGTAAATTGATCTTCTTCTGGTTGACCAGATGCCACATAAACACCCTTTCCCGGTTGGAAACACCATTAACTCCTCCAGCCTTCGGAAGGAACACGTTAGTTGTCAAATAGTGTGCCCACCTCTGGTGCTGAGAGAGCCAGGTGGCATAAGTTTCCTTGGCATTTAGATCTGGTCTGGCCCAATTAGCTTCTGAAAAGCCATCTGCTGAACCATCATCACCTATGATGATTCCCTCATCATCTATACCGATCACTTGAGAAATAGAAGCCCTGCTGACCTCAATCTCAATTTCTCCGACTTCTGAGTGTAGAACATCCTCCTCATTAGAAAAGAAATGGAGGTTCTGATAGAATTCGGTGACTAACTTAGGATAAATGAATTCATCGAGAGAAACGAAAGAATTCCAGTTTTGAGCGCTAAGCCATTTTGAGATAGGTTCAGTGGATTTAACTTCATCGTCTAGGAACCTAGAAGTGAATACCCTAGATTCGCTAACTTTCTTCTTTGGTTCAGTGGTAAAGATGTGAGTGACAGTGATTTCTTGAGCCATTGTTGAAGATATAAGAAATTAGGTTAAGAATCTAGAGAGAAAGGAGAACACAGAAAATCTATGGAGATTCTAATAGCAATGAAAATGAGAGTAAAAACTTCTAAGTATGGAAAACCCCTATTTATACCCAAACAGGAAACCGTTCCAATTCAAAAAGTAAATACACACCGTTTAAAAGGGAACAGATAACCGTTAACCACAGAACAGCGCCGTAAAATGCAGTAGATAACGCATGCTTAGATGTCAAATCATGATTAGAATTAATTATCACTTAATTATCTTAAACGATTAATCACTTAAGATACATAGAAATAATTAAACTAAGTTATTGAAGTGGATAAGTCATACCAATGCCTTCTCGTAAGTTGCTGAAAGAATTACCAGCCAGAGGCTTAGTAAACATGTCAGCAAGATTCTCTTCAGAGGGAACATGAGTAATGATAATATCCTTCTTCAGAACATGATCTCTCAGAAAGTGATGCCTAATATGAACATGCTTCATCCTGCTGTGCTGAATAGGATTCTTTGAAAGATCAATTGCACTCTTGTTATCACAGTAGATTGTAATTGTTCCAGGGATGACTCCATAGTCAGCAATTTGTTGCTTGATCCAGAGCATCTGAGAAACACAACTTCCAACAGCAACATACTCAGCTTCAGCAGTTGAGAGAGCCACAGAGGTTTGCTTCTTGCTATGCCAGGAGACTAGGCACTCCCCCAGAAAATGACAACCACCATAAGTGCTGACCCTTTTCAATTTATCTCTACCATAGTCAGAGTCTGTGTATCCTATAGGAGTGAAATCAGAACTACAGGGATACCACAAACCAGCTTCTGGTGTGCCTTTAAGATATCTGAGAATTCTTTTGACATCAACATCATGAATTTCTCTTGGCTTTGATTGATATCTAGCACAAAAACACACAGCAAAATGTATATCTAGCCTGCTGGCTGTTAGGTATAAAAGAGAACCAATCATACCTCTGTAGGTTTTTATATCTACAGGTTTACCAGCTTTCTCTTCATCATCAATGTCTTTGCTGACATCCATTGGAATATCAACAGCATTAGAGTCCATCATGCCAAATTTCTTCAGCACTTCTCTAGTGTACTTGGCTTGATTGATAAACACACCATCATTACTTTGCTTGATCTGAAGTCCTAAGAAGAAGGTTAATTCTCCCATCATAGACATTTCAAACTCAGCCTTCATGTGGTCACTGAACTCTCTGCACAAAGATTCATTAGTAGCACCAAATATAATATCATCAACATATACCTGAGCTATAAGGATATCCTTGTTCTTCTTCAGAGTGAACAGAGTTGTATCAACACAGCCTCTGACAAATCCCTTAGACAGAAGGAACTTTGTCAGTCTCTCATACCAAGCTCTGGGAGCTTGTTTCAGTCCATACAATGCTTTCTTCAGCTTGTACACATGATTAGGAAACTTAGGATCTTCAAAACCAGGAGGTTGAGACACATAAACTTCTTCATCAATGTAACCATTCAAGAATGCACTTTTCACATCCATTTGAAAGAGCTTAAAACCTTTGTATGATGCAAAAGCACATAAGATTCTAATGGCTTCTAGTCTTGCAACAAGAGCAAAAGTTTCACCATAATCTATGCCTTCTTGCTGACTGTAACCTTGAGCAACAAGTCTTGCCTTGTTCCTCACAACATTTCCAAATTCATCAAGCTTGTTCTTCAGAACCCATCTAGTTCCAACAATTTTTATGTTGTTAGGTTTGGGAACCAAAGTCCAAATTTCTGACCTTTTGA
This sequence comes from Euphorbia peplus, assembly GCA_028411795.1. NCBI lineage: Eukaryota > Viridiplantae > Streptophyta > Magnoliopsida > Malpighiales > Euphorbiaceae > Euphorbia > Euphorbia peplus. The sequence goes on from CP110840.1 coordinate 21,815,395, forward strand.
ACTGGTCAAGTTCTTCTTGCATTGCCATTAACCAGGAGTCATCATCAGCAACTTCATAGAAGTCCTTGGGTTCCAGAAGTGACACAAAAGCCACATTCCCCATGTATCTTCTGAGCTGAGCTCTGGTCATGACAGGATTATGAACAGAGTCAATTATGTTCTCTAAGGAATGATTCCTATGAGTTCTAACTTCTCTTGGTACATCCAATGAGTCTTCTGAAACCTGTTCATCATTTGTTGAATCATAAATGGGAGCATCTTCTGGAAGGAAGTTGACTTCTGGAGTAGGATTCTCTTCTTGAGCTTGTTCAGCAACATGAGGAACCACTTCAGCAGCTCTGGGAGAAACATCTTCTTCTACATCAGGAGATGTAACTTCAGGAGCTTGAACTACATCTTCATCAGGAGCTCTACTATCTGCAGGGTTAGTCTCATCAAACTGTACATGAACAGATTCATCTAAAGTTTGAGTCCTCTTATTAAAAACCCTATATGCTTTACTATGTGTTGAGTAACCAAGAAAAATGGCCTCATCTGCCTTTGAATCAAACTTTGAAAGATATTCTTTTGTATTCAAAACATAACACTTACAACCAAAGGTTCTGAAATAACCTATTTTAGGCTTTCGACCTTTCCAGAGTTCATAAGGGGTCTTGTTCAGAATGCTTCTGATTAGCACGCTATTCAGAACAAAGCAAGCTGTGTTCACAGCTTCTCCCCAAAAGTACTTAGGAAGCCTTCTTTCGTTGATCATAGTTCTGGCTATCTCAACCAGAGTTCTATTCTTCCTTTCAACTACCCCATTTTGTTGAGGAGTTCTGGGAGCAGAAAAGTTATGATCAATTCCCTTGGTTTCACAGAATTCTTCAAACCTAAAGTTTTTGAATTCTCCACCATTATCACTTCTGATATGAACAACCTTTTCATTCCTTTCATTCTCAAGTTTCTTTATCAGAACTGAGAAACATCCAAGTGACTCATCTTTGCTAGACAGCAAGATGACCCAAGTGAATCTTGAATAGTCATCTACAATGACAAAGGCATACTTCTTTCCACCCATGCTCATTGGTTGAACAGGACCAAAAAGATCCATATGAAGTAATTCCAAAGGTCTTTTAGTTGAAATGACTTTCTTAGTTTTAAAAGAGTTTCTGGATTGTTTACCAGATTGGCAAGCATTGCATAAATGGTTCTTTTTAAAACTAATTTCAGGCAGACCCTCAACCAATTGATTTCTAGCTACTTTGGCCAGAAGGTCCATGCTCACATGAGCAAGTCTTCTATGCCAGAGCCAGGAGGTATCGTCTTTGGACATCAAGCATATATTTTTGCAAAGATTCTCAAGATTCAGCATGAAAACATTTTCAACTCTAGGAGCAGTTAGAATAACTTCCCTTGACTTACTGTCCAAGATTTTACATCCAGAGGAGCTGAAGACAACATCTCTACCTTTATCACACAGTTGTGCAACACTCAGGAGATTGAACTTCAGACCTCTGACTAGGGAGACATCTTCGATCGGAGGATTAGTTCCTATGGATCCAGAACCAAGTATCATTCCTTTCTGAGCATCTCCAAAGCTGACTTTTCCACCTCTTTTAGGATCAAATGTGATGAATGCTTTTTCATCACCTGTCATATGCCTTGAGCACCCACTGTCAATGTACCACAGCTTTGACATTGATGGAGCACTCAGAGCCACCTGCAACACAATCAATTAGTGACATGTACCCAATCCTTATTGGGTCTTTCAGAGTTAGATTTCTCTTCAGCAGGTTTTAATGATATCTCAGATTGCAAGAGGTTTTTAATATGGTACTTGCAATCCTTCAACCAATGACCATCACTCTTGCAAAGCTTGCAAAAGGGAGGATTCTTGGATCTTTCCCTTTGCTTCTTGGGAGATTTCTTCTTCTTCTGAGAAGGACCAACATCTTCAGAGGCTATAACAGCACTCTCAGAGGTACCAACATCAGGAGGAGAAGCTATCTCTTTCAGAAGAGAGGGAGTGACAGGTTTCTTCTTCTTCTTCTTCTGGGGTTTATCACTTCCCAGAGGCAGCTTTTCCTTGCCTTTGGCTTTAGAGCCATCAGCAGGAGTGCTGAACTGTTTACACAGTTTTTCTTCTAACACTTTCATGTCAGAATAAAGTTGAGTAAACCTAAGAAACTTGTCAGCCTCACTCTTGTCCAATTTCCTTTTCAGGTACTTGAACATACTATAGAGTTCTTCAAGAGAATCAAAGATATTTTGTTCAGAAGATATGTTTACCTCGGAATCATATGTAGCTTCAGGAGGTGCGGAAGTTTCTCCTGTGACATCTTCAGAAGTTGGCTCATCAATAGCCATAAAACAAATCTGAGCTTGCTCTTCCTTCTCTTCAGGATCACTGCTGGTCTCAGAGTCTGACCAAGCAGCCAGCATAGCTTTCTTGAACTTTTTCTTATCTTTCTTCAGCTCCGGACAGTTAGGCTTAATGTGTCCCGGTTGCTGACATCCATAGCACACAATAGGCTTGTTTGGATCTCTCTTGAACTTTTCACCAGAATCAGGAGTTTTCTTGTCAAAGCTCCTGAAAGGCTTCTTGTAGTTTCCACCTCTGCCTTTTCTAAAGGCCTTCTTGAACTTCTGAGGATTCTACTGGTCAGCATAGCCAGTTCCTCATCTTCTGAGGATTCTACTTTCAGGACTACTCTTTTTCCTTTTGACCTCTCTCTTAGGTCATGATTCTTTAATGACATCTCATGGGTAATTAGAGACCCAATGAGCTCATCATACAAGTAATAGCTCAAATCCTGAACTTCTTCAATAACAGTCTTCTTGGCTTGCCAAGACCTTGGTAAGCTTCTGACAATCTTCTTCACTCGATCAGATTCTTCAATGTCTTTTCCTAAACTCTTCAAGTCATTGACTATCTTGGTGAATCTAGAGTTCATATCTGAAATAGATTCTTTATCAAGCATTTCAAATAACTCATATTCTCTCATGAGTTGGTTGACTTTAGATTGCTTCACTTTTCATGTTCCTTCATATGTGACTTCTAGCTTGTTCCAAATATCTTGTGCAGTTTCACAAGAGGAAACTTTGTTATATTCAGTAGCTGTAAGTGCACAATGCAACATATTTATTGCTGAAGCATTAGTTTGGAGTTTTTTTAGAATGTCATCTGTGTATTCTCTCTGAGGAATAACAACATTCCCTAAACCTTGTTCCATTCTGGTAGGAATGAAATCACCATTAGTGATGACATACCAAGCACTCATGTTCTGAGCTTGGATGAAGTACATCATCCTTTTCTTCCAGTATGAGTAGTTGTTGCCATTAAATAATGGAGGTCTAGTAGTGGAAGAACCTTCTGGAACTATGAAGTGAGAAGAATTCTCAGGCTGGTGTCTACTAGCCATCTCTATTGATTCTGATAGGATCTTACACTTAGATTGTTAGATCTTTAGTAAATATGCGAAGTGACCTTCGCTCTGATACCACTTGTTGGCCCTAACAAGAACAGAATCACCTAGAGGGGGGTGAATAGGTGTCAAAGTTGAAAACTGAAAAATTCTAAGTTTTTCGGGAAACTTATTTTTCAGAGTCAAATTTCCTCAGAATCAGAAGCTAGCTTACAGAAGTTGCTTCTGAGGAAAATTCTGCCTAAACACAGTTAGACTGTTTTCAGCAACAAAAGTTCTGATTTGAGAACTTCTGGACAGTCTTCTGAACAAAGACAATGATACTTTAGAGAAAATCTGTTTCAGCACTAGATATAAACAAGTACACATAAGCAAAAATAACAAGTATAAGAAGGGAGAAAGAAGTTCAGGAGATCCTGATTGCACAATTCGATTTATCCAAGTTCGCCACAGAAGTCCTGTGACTACGTCTTGTCCCCTGAGGTCGCAGCCTACAGAGATTTTATAAATCCACTATTCAGAACTTTTATGGCAAGTTCAGAAGCTCCTTTACATCAACAGAACTTAAGCTAATTTCTCACTTAGTTCTGACTAGCCTAAAAAGAGTTAAAGGATTTCCACCAGAACAAACAATACTCTGTTTTCTGGATTTCTCACCCAACTCTAATCTCAACTAGATTTCTCTCTTTAAATCTAACTGAAGATCACAAATGATCTCAGTTTACAAGATTCCTATTATGAACTTGCTTTTCTTCACTCTCTCACTTTAACCAAGACTATGCTAAGAAAGATTGAGAATGGAAAAGTTGCTCTGTTTTTCTTGTTAAAACAGTGCGTTGAGATTTTGCTCGATGATCACGCGTATGTTGATGCTTTGGAGCTTGGCTACTATTTATAGTGAATGAAGATGACCGTTGGTGAGTTTGAATCTTCAAAGGAGATGACATCAGTTGTTGTAGCCGTTAATTTGTCAAATCTTCAAACGGTCTTCAAACACTTTGATTCCGTTATCCTTGTTCTTTAACTCAATCCGGTAAGTGATTTGAAATCAAAGACGAGGTTGACTGGAATCATTCTTCAATTGGATCAACAAAGGGTAGACAAGGAAATTCTGGTTTCTTTTGAACAGACAGGCGCGCTCCATCAAAACAGCTTTTTGAACTTTTGGCGCCTTGCATTAAATGCACTTGTCAGAGCATTAAATGCTATCCAGAACCCGTGACTTTCGCTTTCAAAAGCTAATTTCCAGTTGTCTAGACTTCTGATCACAATTGGCAAACCTTATGATTGCAAAGAACTTCTGAGGAGAGCTTTAGCAGACTTCGGCTTCAGAGCGGAGTATCCAGCTTCTGAGTTATTGAAACTCTGACTTCAGCAAACAGATCTTCTGAGTCCTTTAGGCAATCCAGAAATGATTCATTCAGCACCTGCTGAGCAACTTACACATAGACTAAGCAAACAAAAATTATTAGTCAATAGTAAACTATATGTAAGGGAAAATTCAGTTTTCATCTTCTGAAACGTTTGGACATAATCAAAACACATAGGGTTCATCATAACCTTCATGAACTCAGCAAGTTCTGCAATTTGTGCATTCTGAGCATTCACAAGAGACTCTATCCTCTGGAGACGATTGTTAAGATCTGGAGTAATGTCATACACAATTCTGGTAGCCCCAGAAGATGAAGAACCTTGAGCAGAAGATTTTACTTCTCTCAGAACATGATTAACAGTGCTTTGCAGGTCATCAATCTTCTTAGGCAGAACCTTCTCTTGAGCCTCAAAGTGCTCATTAGCTTCTCTAACCTCCTGCTGTAAGATGTTTAAGTGTTCATTTACGTTGCTAGCAGAGGCATGAGCAATATTCTCAAGAGTTGGAAGGGTTAGAGCCAGTTGTCTTAGTCTGTAAAACTCATCATAAGCAGCCAGATGAAGTGTTGACAAATTCTGAATAAACACAGAAGGATTTTGCATTTGAAGCATAGTCATGAGTTGTAAATTCTGAGCTTTCAGAGCTTGAAGTTCTTGGAGCACCATACCCTGTGCATATAGGTCAGCAGCAGGAGTCCTTTGCCCAAAACCAGCTAAATTGTTCAACAGTCCATCAGAGCCACTTTGACTCATTCTTCTCAAATCTTCAACAGAAGGAACACCACCAGCTTCTGAAATAACAGGAGCTCTGACAGGGATCCCAAAATTGCCAAAACTAGCAGCCATCTCATCTCTATGCATGTGGTTAAACAAATATTCGTAATTGGGATGAATACTGTTGAGTGTGATTTGTGCCTATAAAAACAAGGGTTTTCCATGGAGTTTTCGTGCTTAAATTGTGTTGTGGACAACCTGTGATTGTTCTTCAGTGCACAAGTTGAGCCCGTGCTCCCGAATAGTCTGCCTGTGCCCAGTTGAGTCAGAACAGCTTGTAATAAGGGTTGAATCTGTAGAAATCAAGTCAAAGATGCCTTTACATCACATGGTCTCGGTTTTGTGATGTGGGGAAGTGAAAAAGTAGAGTTTTTGGAGGTTTGTGGAAGGCATTGGGGTTTGGAGTTGTCTTCTTGTGCTTTTGTCTTTTCTGCAGGTTGCTTTGTCTTACTATGCAGTTGTCCTTTTTTGCTGAGAACAGTCTGCCCGAGAACAGCCAGATTCCAAGGAGCATCTTCCTTTGTTTATCATTTCTTTTCTTGTATAAATACCCTTGCATGGGTATTGCTTTCAGATTCATTATGATAATCAATTAGTTAAGACATTAGTAGTAGTTTAGTTTCAGTTTCAGTAGTAGTAGTGTAAGGTCTCTCTGAGACCAGGCAGCAGCCTGTTCGTACTTTTCGTATTTTGTATTTTGAGCATGACTATGAGTGAGTAGTCACTCAAGGTGGAAAGCCAGCCTTTCGGCTGGTGGTTGTAAGCATATCTTTTCCCTATTATGAATGAAGTCATGTTTGTTTTGATTGTTCAATAGAATTTCCATTCATATGCAAGCCTCGCGAACTTGTATTCTCAGTTGTTTGATGTTGCAGGGACCAACTCGGATCAAGCGATAGATAAACTATTGAACACATATATTTTATACCGGGACCAATAAGGATAAGATGTATGCTAGGGGTTCTTATTTATAAGATGCTTCTTGTGCTTAATGCTTGTGCTTGTGTAATCTAATGGAAACTAATTTTACATAAGTATAAAGAATCTTGGGAACATGTGACCATCTGACTTGAGTGAATATAGTGAAGATACCCTAGATCTATAATAAACATGGTTGATTTGTATGAAGGAATTGTGTGCTTGTTTACCATCAGTTCTGGCTGTGCTTTACACCTGCTCGTTTTATATTGGTTAAATCCATTTAAGAATTGTATGATCAGTCTTGCCATTAGTTTATATTTAGTTTATAGTAGTTTAGAAATTCTCAAATCAATTAAGCACAACCAGCCGACTGTTCTATTCCTGGAAAGAGACCAGCTTGAGACTGTTCTATCCCTGTGGAGACGATAAACTTATCACTTTATTACTTGTCTAGTGCACTTGCTAGTGTCATCCCACTCATTTGTACACAACAAGTTTTTGGCGCCGTTGCCGGGGATAGAAAGTTTTTAAGCCGTTTTATTTTATTTTTTTACCTTTTCATTATAAAACAGTTGGTTTTTACCTGTTTGTTTAAGTGTGCAGATTATTCGAGTCAGTTGTTCTCAGTTTATGCAAAGGCGAAGGCTGTTCAAAATTAAGAGCAGCCTGAACAAGCAACTGGACGAGAAGGACGACCAAAACTGCCACAAGCACAAGCAGAGAATCAGCGAGGAAAATCTATGGAGGGTCAACTTGCCCGATCCTTGCCAATGAAAGAGTACTCAAAACCCTTCACCGATGGTTACTCATGATGCATAGTAATTCCTGATGAAGGAGACAACCACTTCGAGGTCAAGGCGTTCATGATCCAAATGTTGCAAGCGGGTGTGCAATTTGGAGGCCTACCTAATGAAGATCAAAACTCACACATCCAAGATTTTGTTACCATGTGCAGTACATTCAAAACAAGTCAAGGAGTGAGTGATGATGTTATTCGGCTCAAGTTGTTCCTGTTCTCATTAAGGGACAAAGCTAAGAGTGTTGCCCTAACAAGAACAGAATCACCTAGAGGGGGGTGAATAGGTGTCAATGTTGAAAACTGAAAGTTTCTAAGTTTTTCACGAAACTTAAATTTCAGAGTCAAATTTCCTCAGAGTCAGAGGCAAGCTTACAGACGCAGCTTCTGAGGGAAATTCTGCCTAAACACAGTTAGACTGTTTTCAGCAACAGAAGTTCAGAATTTGAGAACTTATGGATGGTCTTCTGAACAAAGACAATGATAGAAAGAGACAATCTGTTTCAGCACTGAATATAAGCAAGCACACAGAAGCAATAATAACAAGTATAAGAGGGAGAAAGAAATTTTAGGAGATTCTGATGAACACGTCGATTTATACAAGTTCGCCACAGAAGTCCTGTGACTACGTCTTGTCCCCTAAGGTCGCAGCCACCAGAGATTTTAAATCTACTATTCAGAACTTTTATGGCAAGTTCAGAAGCTCCTTTACATCAACAGAACATAAGCTAATTTCTCACTTAGTTCTGACTAGCCTAAAAAGAGTTAAAGGATTTCCACCAGAACAACAACACTCTGTTTTCTGGATTTCTCACCCAACTCTAATCTCAACTAGATTTCTCTCTAAATCTAACTGAATATCACAAACGATATCAGTTTACAAGATTCCTATTATGAACTTGTTTTTCTTCACTCTCTCACTTAAACTTAAGCTATGCTAAGGAAGATTGAGAATGGAAAAAGTGCTTTGTTTTCCTTGATCAAACAGTGCGTTGAGATTTTGCTCGATAATCACGCGTAGTTGATGCAGTGGAGCTCAGCTACTATTTATAGTGAATGAGGATGACCGTTGGTGAATTTGAATCTTCAAAGGAGATGACATCAGTTTTTGTAGCCGTTAATTTGTCAAATCCTCAAACGGTCTTCAAACACTTTGATTCCGTTAACCTTATTCTTTAACTAAATCCGGTAAGTGATTTGAAGTTGAAGATAAGGTTGACCGGAAACATTCTTCAATTGGATCAACAAAGGGTAGACAAGGAAATTCTGGTTTCGCTTTGAGTAGACAGGCGCGCTCCTTCAAAACAGCTTTTTGAACTTTTGGCGCCTTGCATTAAATGCAATTGTCAGAGCAATAAATGCTAACGGAACCCGTGACTTAGCTTCTGATAGCTAATTTCATTTGTCTAGGCTTCTGATCAAATTGGTAGAGTTTTACTTCTGCTTGCAATGGTCCTCTGAGGAGAGCTTTAACAGACTTCGAAGGCTTCAGAACAGAGCATCCAGCTTCTGAAGGTGGGAACACAGTCTTCAGCTTTCATTTCTTCTGAGTCCTCAAGCAAACCATAAAAAGTTCATTCAGCACCTGCTGAGTAACTTACATACAAACTCAACAAAAAAATTGTTAGTCAGTATTAAACAATATGTAAGAGAATTTTAATTTTCATCTCCTGAAACGTTTGGACATAATCAAAACAGTTAGGGTTCATCATTGAGTTGGATAAAGAGTTTACGACCGAGATCCATAACCAGTTGGGATGCTATGGCCAATGCCTTCCTTGCCAAATATTTTCCACCAAGAGAAGCCATAAAACTCAGAAATGCCATATCCCAATTCTCCCAACACCGTGATGAATCCCTTTCCGAAGCTTGGGAGAGATACAAAGATCTCTTGAGGAGAGTCCCAAACCATCAAATGCCCATGTGGATGCAAATGCAAACTTTCTATCATGGTCTTACAAATGTCCACAAAATCCAAATAGAATCGGTTGCAAGTGGAGATCCGGAGGAACTAGCTCCCGAGGAACTTTATGAGCTCATTGAACGACTTGTCAACACGAGCTATAAGTGGCACTCAGTGAGAGAAGATGGAAGAAGAGACTCAAACTCACCAGTAGCTGAAGAGGTGTCAAGGCTGACTGCTCAAGTAGAACAATTGAGCAAGCTGTTCAAGTTGAACAACCAAGTCAACCAGGTGCACGCTGTTCAGTACGACTACAACAAGGATGATCATTGTTTTGCTGACTGCCAAGGGAACAACCAGACCTTAGTAGCTGTTCCAGAACAATATGACTTTGTAGTAAACAACCAGAGGCTGATCTCAAATCCTTATTCCAACACTCCTAATGATGGGTGGAGGAATCATTCTGACTCAAGTTGGACGTCCCAACCCAGTTCCAGCTCACACCCACCGTGTCAGATGCCTCAAAGGAACTACCAACCCCAACAGAACAATCAGAACCTGTTCTCTCAGAACAACCAGAGCTTGGATGCGAGCAAAACCAAAATGGAAGAGATGATGATCCAGATGATGCAGCTAGCACAACAACAACAAAGTTCAATTGAAAAATTGGAAACTCAACTCATCCAATTGGCAAATATTGTTCCTAAGAACAAGGAGGTCATTCCAAGCGACACAGAGTTGAATCCAAGGGAGGCAGTACATGCAGTCATGTTGAGGAGCGGAGAAGAGTTATTGAAGCCCAAGGAATCAACTAAAATGCATGTCCAGACAGCACAAGCAGATCCAGAAGAACAACCACATGTTGTTCAGTCAACAAATTTAGTTGTGGAAGCACCAAAGCAATCTGATCCTGAGCCCATTCCAGAGAGGCAACTTGAGCGTGTGTATGTACCAAAGGTGCCCTATCCAGGAAGGCTAAAGCTACAAGCAATGGAGGAGCAACAAAGGAAATTTTTGGAGATGCTCAAGAAGATCCACATCAACATTCCTTTTGTGGAAGCACTATCATCATCACAAGTGTATGTGAAGTTCATAAAGGATCTGTTGCAGAACAAGAAGAAGCTGGAGAGTGTGTCCATGGTCCAGCTAAGCCGTACTTGTTCTTCTATCATTCAGAACAAGCAACTTCTCCCCAAAAAGGAGAAAGATCCAGGAAGTTTTACTATCCCATGTTCATTTGGTAGCTTTAATATTGATAATGCTCTATGTGACCTAGGAGAAAGTATAAATCTTATGCCTTATTCAATATACAAACAGCTTGGTCTAGGAGAACCCCAACCAACGAGAATGTCCATTCAATTGGCCGATCGTTCTGTCAAGTACCCTATGGGAATGGTTGAGGATATCCTAGTCAAGGTAGATAAATTCATATTACCAACTGATTTTGTGATTATGGATATAGATGAAGATGCTCATGTTCCAATCATCCTAGGTAGACCGTTCCTAGCTACGGCTAGAGCAATCATAGATGTCTATAAGGGTGAACTTAGGCTCAAAGTGCATGACTAGCAAGTTGTGTTCAAAATGAATGAAGCTATGAAATACCCTTTGGCTAGTGATGATACTTGCTATTTTCTTGAAACTTTTGATGTGCCTTGGTGTGATAATTTGCAGGAACAGGTTGAACCTGATTTAAAGAAGGAAGCACATGATGACCAGGAAGCCAAAGAGAGTTGTTTGTTGTCTATGGGAATAGGCGGACAACCATTGATCCCTTGAACAACCAACCAAAACCACCTCTCAAATCCTCACTCGAAGAACCACCTGTTCTTGAGTTCAAAACACTACCTAGTCATTTGGAATATGCTGACCCACAACCCCCTGACAAGTTACCCTCAATCACCTTATCACAACTGATCCCACAAAATAAAGCCCAACTTCTTACTGTTCTTCAGAAGCACAAGGATAAAGCCCAACTTCTGCTTGTTCCTCTGAAGCACAAGGAAGCTCTTGCATGGACTGACCCTATTCGAGAAGTCCCATGGAAAGGAGGAATTATTGTGATCCAGAATGAGAACAAGCAGACATATGTGATACTTCTCCAGATGAACAACTATGCGCTATTCAGAATGATTTTATCCCATTCGAGGATACACACAGGAAGTTGCAGCCGGATGAGCTTGATTAATTCAGGCTATTCTCTTTCAACAATTCTGAGATAAACAAGAAGAGGTATGACAAGAACATCCAAGCAAAGGAATTTCATCCTGGGCAGAATGTGTCATTGTTCAACTCACACCTCAAGCTGTTCCCAGAAAACTCGAAGTCAAGATGGTTCAGTCCGTTCACCATTGTGAAAATGTTCCCACATGATGTTGTTGAGATCTCTAAGGGAGCAAGCAAAGCGTTCAAATTCAATGCGCAACGCCTCAAGCTCTACCTAGCTGGAGAAAACAACCAAGTGGTGAAGTACCACATCTATGAACCACTATGAGAACAAGCTGAAGTCAGTGTCTAGCTCTAGACGCAAAACAGAGCACACGGGAGAACAGGTTGTACCTGTTCTCTCCGCCCGTTCGAAAAAAAAAACTAATTGAAGTATGTCACTCTTTCTTCCAGCCCCAAAGTAAAAAGCCAAACCTTGGCTTGATCCTGGTACTTATTCAAATCCTTCCTAATAAAAGCAAGTTGTTCATGTTGAGTCCGTCTGTTCAATATATTTTTTTTCCGTTCCGTAGTTGTCTAGTGTGTCTGTTCTTTTTTAGGATTGTGTCTTTTTAGTTTTCTTTGTCAAAGCATTGAGGGCAATGCTTTATTTCGTTTTGGGGGGTGGGATTGCCATGAATTATTTTGGGGGTCCCTTGTTCTTAAAACCTTTTGCTTGTCCTCATTTCTGCCAAGTCCAGTGTCATTCTGTTCTATTCAGTTTTTTTTTTTGTTTTTAGAGTCTTTGTTTAAAGGTCAAAATAAAATTGAAAATGATTTGCATGCACCTAATAATCAAGAACCTCAATGATTAATAGAAGATCAGCCTACCAAATGTTTTCCCTGTTCTATACCCAAAAACACCCTTTTAACCAACCTTCGCATGTATATATGTGTTTACCACCCATTTAGCCTACCCTGTTCACCACCACTTTTCCCTGTTCAAACTTTCCTTTTAAACCAAACTACCAAGTGAAATCAACTTCCGTTTGAGCTAGAACAATCAGACCACTGTGCATTCTCCCTACCCAGCCAGTATTCAAAGAAAAAAAAAGAAAAAAAAAGAATAAAGTTAAAAATAAAATTACTGGCTGTTCTTTGCTTTTGTGGTTGTTCTATCAAGGAAATCTAGCTCATTACTTATCAAAATTGGTAGTTCACCTTTACCCAAATCAACCCTGTTTTGCCTCAAACCAGTTTAAACCTGTTCAACCTTTTGAGTTTGCATGTTCTCTCATCAAAGAAGAAGATTAGTGCATTTGACCTTTAGAGTCGTGTCTTTCCGAGTCTTTTATCTTTCGTTTCTTCGTTCTTTTCTCTCCTTTCTATTCAGTCCGAGTCTTTTGAGTCAAGTCCAGTCTGTCCTTGTGTCTTTTTAGTTCGTTTCTTCGATTCCTTTCTTTTCTGTTTGCTTGAGGACAAGCAAAGTCTATTTTGGGGGTATTTGTTGAGTGTGATTTGTGCATATAAAATCAAGGGTTTTCCATGGAGTTTTCGTGCTTAAATTGTGTTGCGAACAGCCTGAGATTGTTCTTCAGTGCACAAGTTGAGCCTGTGCTCCCGAATAGTCTGCCTGTGCCCAGTTGAGTCAGAACAGCTTGTAATAAGGGTTGAATCTGTAGAAATCAAGTCAAAGATGCCTTTACATCACATGGTCTCGGTTTTGTGATGTGGGGAAGTGAAAAAGTAGAGTTTTTGGAGGTTTGTGGAAGGCATTGGGGTTTGGAGTTGTCTTCTTGTGCTTTTGTCTTTTCTGCAGGTTGCTTTGTCTTACTATGCAGTTGTCCTTTTTTGCTGAGAACAGTCTGCCCGAGAACAGCCAGATTCCAAGGAGCATCTTCCTTTGTTTATCATTTCTTTTCTTGTATAAATACCCTTGCATGGGTATTGCTTTCAGATTCATTATGATAATCAATTAGTTAAGACATTAGTAGTAGTTTAGTTTCAGTTTCAGTAGTAGTAGTGTAAGGTCTCTCTGAGACCAGGCAGCAGCCTGTTCGTACTTTTCATATTTTGGATTTTGAGCATGACTATGAGTGAGTAGTCACTCAAGGTGGAAAGCCAGCCTTTCGGCTGGTGGTTGTAAGCATATCTTTTCCCTATTATGAATGAAGTCATGTTTGTTTTGATTGTTCAATAGAATTTCCATTCATATGCAAGCCTCGCGAACTTGTATTCTCAGTTGTTTGATGTTGCAGGGACCAACTCGGATCAAGCGATAGATAAACTATTGAACACATATATTTTATCGGGACCAATAAGGATAAGATGTATGCTAGGGGTTCTTATTTATAAGATGCTTCTTGTGCTTAATGCTTGTGCTTGTGTAATCTAATGGAAACTAATTTTACATAAGTATAAAGAATCTTGGGAACATGTGACCATCTGACTTGAGTGAATATAGTGAGGATACCCTAGATCTATAATAAACATGGTTGATTTGTATGAAGGAATTGTGTGCTTGTTTACCATCAGTTCTGGCTGTGCTTTACACCTGCTCGTTTTATATTGGTTAAATCCATTTAAGAATTGTATGATCAGTCTTGCCATTAGTTTATAGTAGTTTAGAAATTCTCAAATCAATTAAGCACAACCAGCCGACTGTTCTATTCCTGGAAAGAGACCAGCTTGAGACTGTTCTATCCCTGTGGAGACGATAAACTTATCACTTTATTACTTGTCTAGTGCACTTGCTAGTGTCATCCCACTCATTTGTACACAACAAATACCAGCAAAGGTAAGAGGAGTGGATATAGTGGAGGTAGTTAAGGGATCACACACAGAAGGCGTATGTCCAGAAGTTGAAGGGTGAGGTAAGTTTGATGTGGAACAGGGAGCAGATTGAGTTGTGGGTGAGGAAAAGGTTGAAGGTAATGTTGTTGGAGGTAAAGAAGTTGTAGGTGTAAGACCAAAGGATGGAATTACAGCTTTTGGGTTAAGTGATTGAGTAGTGGAGGTAATGGTGGAGTCTGAGAATATGGGAGTTGAAGAAATATTTACTTCTGTATAGAATGCAGAAGGAGGAGCAGTTTTAAGGAGTACACCCTCAGAAGTTGAAGATGTAGGAAGATTAGAAGTTTGGGATACACTTACTTCTGTGACAGGAGTAGGTGTGGATGATGGTTGGGAAGAATGAACAGGAGATGGAATGGGAGTATGAGTGGGATATGGCATTATCTGATCAGAAGTGGTCTGATCTTCATGAGCATTGGGATCATAGGTGGCAACAGGCATGGCAAAGACATGAGCCATCTTATCTAAAGTTGCACGAGCATCCCTATCACCAGGGTTTCTACCTTGACCCAGAAGAACATTATCTAAGAATTCATCAGTGTTAATGTCTTCAGCAAACTTTATTGCATCCTTAATGATAGTGTCAGGTTCTTGGTCACTATCCTCTGATAGTTCTTCAATAATAGGAGCATCCAAATTTCCCTCTGACATATCCATCATGTCATCCTCAGCAGATTCCTCTTTAATAGGAACTTCATCCTCTAATTCAGTACTTGGCTTAATATAGAAGTCCTTCTTATTCAAGAACCTTCTATTTGCAGTTGACTTCTTCCTAATGCCTCTTAAGAGTGGAACTTCTCCCTCAGCATCATCATCTTCTCCAGTAACTTCTGCAAATACATCCTCACTATCCAAGTTAGCAGCACATCCTGCCAGTCTAGCATCAGCCTTAGCTTCTGCCATTGCTTTTCGTTCTGAAATAAGCGTTTCAGATAACTCAGCAGCTTCCTTCTCTCTCCTTGTCAATTTTGTCAGAGGAACAATTCTTTCACCTTTCTCAGCTTCTGCAGCTTTTGCTAATTCAGCAAGTCTACATTCCTCTGCTTCCTCAGCTGCCTTCTTTGCAGCTCCACTTGGCCTTTCAGCAACCACCCTACCAGAAGGTTCAATGCTGATTGTAGATTGAACCAAAGTGGGAGGAGGTTCTGAAGAAGCAACCTTCTCAACAGATATGACCAACTTACTTGGTCTCTTCTTACCCTTTCCTTTGTTGGCAGCATCTTTTGCCTTCTGTTCAGTTTCTTTCACAATTTCCTTCTGAGCAACAGACACAGAGGAAGGAGCAGGATCCTCTGACTTCTTAGGTACAACACTATGCTGTAATCTGCTCAGAGTAGACATTTTGATAGGAGTACTTCTGCTGGTAATCCCTTCACCAGAAATCTCAATAGATGCAGATTCAAATAACCTGGTCAGAAGAGTACCATAGGCCAAAGTACTGACCACCTTCACATTTTTCATCTGCCTTATGATCATGGCAGGGAGATTGATCTTCTTCTCGTTCATTAAATGGAACATGAACACCCTTTCTCTGTTAGAAACCCCATTGACTCCTCCAGACTTCGGAACGAACACATTTGTTGTCAAATAGTGTGCCCACCTCTGATGCTGTGAGAGCCAAGTAGCATAGGTCTCTTTTGCACTCAGAACTGGCTTCGCCCAGTTCTCCTCTGAATAACCTTCCGCAGAACCATCATCTCCAATGATGATTCCCTCATCATCAATACTTATAGCTTGTGAAATTGAAGTCCTGCTGACCTCAAAATCAATTCCCCCAATCACAGAGTGTACCACATCCTCTTCGCCAGATCTAAAATAGAGGTTCTGATAGAACTCAGTGACCATTTTTGGGTAAAAGAACTCATCCAAGGAAACAAATGAATTCCATTTTTGAGCACTTAGGGATTTCGAGATGGGTTCAGTGGTTTTGACATCATTATCTAGGAACCTAGAAGTGAAAACCCTAGATTCGCTAAGCTTTTCTTCAGAATCAGAGTCAGTGGGAAGGATATAGGTAATGGTAACTTAGGGAGCATTTTCTTGAGCCATTTCAAGAAGAAGGTGAGAAACTTAGGTTAAGTTTTGAGAGATAGAGAAATTGCAGGGAAAAAGCTAACACAGTGAATTCTAGATAGCAAAAGGATTTTCGAGTGAAAAGATTCTAAGTATGGAAAACCCTTATTTATACCCAAACAATAAACGGTTCCAATTCAAAAAGTAAGTAACTACCGTTAAAAGGGGAACCAGTTACCGTTAATAACAGAAACAGCGCAGTAATATCATTTAATGTAGGCACGCCTTAATTCAAAATCATGATTAACCTTAATCATACTTAATTAACTTAAACAAATAACAGTTAAAGAAAATGAAGTATAATAAGAAGTAAGTAATGTTGGCCCTAACAAGAACAGAATCACCTAGAGGGGGGTGAATAGGTTTCTAAGTTGAAAACTGAAAATTTCTAAGTTTTTAAAGAAACTTAATTTTCAGAGTCAAATTTCCTCAGAATCAGAGGCTGGCTTACAGAAGCAGCTTCTGAGGGAAATCTGCCTAAACACAGTTAGACTGTTTTCAGCAACAGAAGTTCTGATTTTGAGAACTTCTAGACGGTCTTCCGAACAAAGACAATGATATAAAGAGAGAATCTGTTTCAGCACTAAATATAAGCAAGTACACAGAAGCAAAAGTAACAAGTATAAGAGGGAGAAAGAAGTTCAGGAGATCCTGATGAACAAGTCGATTTATCCAAGTTCGCCACAGAAGTCCTGTGACTACGTCTTGTCCCCTGAGGTCGCAGCCACCAGAGATTTTAAATCTACTATTCAGAACTTTTATGGCAAGTTCAGAAGCTCCTTTACATCAATAGAACATAAGCTAATTTCTCACTTAGTTCTGACTAGCCTAAAAAGAGTTAAAGGATTTCCACCAGAACAACAACAACTCTGTTTTCTGGATTTCTCACCCAACTCTAATCTCAACTAGATTTCTCTCTAAATCTAACTGAATATCACAAACGATATCAGTTTACAAGATTCCTATTATGAACTTGTTTTTCTTCACTCTCTCACTTTAACTAAAGCTATGCTAAGAAAGATTGAGAATGGAAAAAGTGCTCTGTTTTTCTTGTTCAAACAGTGCTTTGAGAGTTTGCTGGATAATCACGAGTAAATGATGCAGTGGAGCTTGGCTACTATTTATAGTGAATGAGGATGACCGTTGGTGAATTTGAATCTTCAAAAGAGATGACATCAGTTGTTGTAGCCGTTAATCTGTCAAGTCTTCAAACGGTCTTCAAACACTTTGATTCCGTTAACCTTGTTCTTTAACTAAATCCGGTAAGTGATTTGAAGTTGAAGATAAGGTTGACTGGAAACATTCTTCAATTGGATCAACAAAGGGTAGACAAGGAAATTCTGGTTTCGCTTTGAGAAGACAGGCGCGCTCCTTCAAAACAGGTTTTTGAACTTTTGGCGCCTTGCATTAAATGCAATTGTCAGAGCAATAAATGCTTAACGGACCCCGTGACTTAGCTTCTGATAGCTAATTCCATTTGTCTAAGCTTCTGATCAAATTGGTAGAGTTTAACTTCTGATTGCAATGGACCTCTGAGGTGAGCTTCAACAGACTTTGATAACTTCAGAGCGGAGCATCCAGCTTCTGAAAGTAGGAACACAGTCTTCAGCTTTCGTTTCTTCTGAGTCCTCAAGCAATCCAAAAATTCTTCATTCAGCACCTGCTGAGTAACTTACATACAAACTCAACAAAAATTGTTAGTCAACATTAAACTGTATGTAAGAGAATTTTAATTTTCATCTTCTGAAACATTTGGACATAATCAAAACACTTAGAGATTAACTTCCTGATACATATGTTTTTTTTTTTTATAACTTCTGAGTAACTTAACTCCCCCATTTTAGTGTAAATGGTGAACTTCAGCAATCTGTATAAACTTAAGATAGGCTTGAGATCAAGTTGTTAGATTTTTAGTGAAGATAAAGTTACTAAGTTAAAAAGAAACATAAACAGTAAGAAATTAATCAGAGACAATTAATATGTATAAGAAAAGTTCAGTGTATATAATAATCAGAAGGGACAAACACATTAATCAGAAGGGAACATAAAGTCCTAATACAAAACTACCCAACCCAGAACCTAGCTAAGAAGCTTAAGTCCTAAAAGGATTATGTGTTTCTAGATCTCTTCTGAGGAGGAGGAACACCACTGGAACCTTCACCAACATTCCGTCTCTTCATCCCAGCAGACTTGAGACCACCCTGCTGAGCAGACTTCTCCCCCGTTTGGCCAGAACCAACAGGAATACCCAGAGCACCTTGAGAGTCCAATCTCTGCTGAACATTCAAAGCAGTCTGATATTGCTGAGGAGTAGGCCTTACAGAGTTGATCATACCCATTCTTCGCTTGAAGTCAGCATCAATGGTCCTCATATGATCAAAAGTCTGTCCAGACAAAGGTCGCTGCTTTTGAACATCTTCCAGAAGGAGCTTGATCAACCGATTGTTAGCATACACAGCAGCAGTGAGATGCTCATTCTGAATATAAGTCTGTCCGCGAACAAACCTATAGCAATTATGAAGAGCCTTCTCTTGTTCTCGTGCTTGAGTGTGCATAACCTTCAGAAGTTCAGTAAGCTCAGCAATCTGGGCGCTCTGAGCAGACACAGCAGACTCAATGCTCTGAAGACGATTGTTGAGATCAGGAGTGATGTCATATACAATCTTAGCAGCCCCTGAAGATGATGATCCTTGAGCAGAAGATTTCACTTCTCTCAGAATATGATTAGCAGTACTTTGCAGATCATCAATCTTACTTGGAAGAATCTTCTTATGAGCCTCATAATGCTCGTTTGCTTCCTTAACTTCTTCTGACAAAATCTCCAGATTTTCATTAACTTTCAGAGAAGAAGCAAGGGAAATATTTTTGAGAGTTGGAAGAGTCAGAGCCAATTCTCTCAACTTATAGATTTCATCATAAGTAGCCAAATGAAGTGTAGAAAGATTGCGAGTGTAGACAGTAGGGTTCTGCACTTGAAGCATAGTCATGAGTTGCAGGTTCTGAGCTTTCAAGGATTGGATTTCTTGCAGCACAATGCCCTGAGCAAACATGTCAGCAGCAGAAGACCGTTGCCCTAAACCAACAAATCTATTCACCAGTTCATCAGAGCCACTCTGACTCATTCTTCTCAACTCTTCAACAGATGGAGCACCACCAGCTTCAGATACACTAGAAGCTCTGCCCATGAAACCAAAACTACCAAATCTGCTCTCCAGATCATCTCGATTCATTGAATTGCGTAGGAAGTCATAGTAAGATGACAACCCAGCAAAGAAAGAGGTAGAGAAAGAAGTAGTTAAGGGATCACACACAGGAGGTGCATGTCCAGAAGTTGAAGGAGGAGGTATAGGTGTGGTTGAGGAAGGGATTGTATGAGTGGTAGAGGAAGAGAGAGTAGGAGAAATGGATGGTAGTGTGGATGGTAGTGAAAAGGATGGAGCAGTAAATCCTATTGAAGGAATTACAGAGGAAGTAGATAGAGAGGAAGTAGTGGAGGTTGATATGGAATCTGTGAAAATGGGACCAGAAGATAAATTCACTTATGAATAGGATCCAGAAGGAGCCATTCTGGTTAGCGTTTCAGAAGATATTTGGATCAAACATTGAGATTGGTTCAGCAAACACATGAGCCATTCTGGTCAGCGTTTCAGAAGCATCTCTATCACCAGGGTTTCTGCCTTGACCCAGAAGAACATTATCTAGAAAATCATCAGTGTTGATGTTTTCAGCAAACCTCATTGCGTCCTTAATGATAGTGTCAGGTTCTTGACAACTATCATCTGACAGTTCTTTAATGATAGGAGCATCAACATCCTTTTCAGCAGACATTTCCATCATGTCTTCGTCATCCACCAAGTCTTCTTCTTCAGGAATGGTATCTTCCAATTCAGCACTTGGTGCAATATAGAAGTCCTTTTTGTTCAGAGACCTTTTATTTGCAGAGACCTTCTTCCTGTTTCGTTTGGAGAGAGAAATATTGTCAGAATCCTCATCTTCTCCAGTAGCCTCAACATTTCTAGAGAACTCCACGTTCCCAACTTCAGCAGCGCACTCAGCAATTCTAGCATCAGCCTTAGCTTTTGCTGCAATTTCTCGCTCAGCTGCTAACTTATCTTCAGCTTCCTTTTTCTTCCTTTTCTCATCAGCAAGAGCCACAACTCTTGCAATTTTCTCAGCCTCAGCAGCCTTCTCCCTTTCATCAAGGCGAGCATCCTCAGCTTCCTGAGCTGCTTTCTCAGCAACATCCCTTGGCTTCTCAGCAACAATCTTGCCAGAAGGTTCAACACTGATAGTTGTTTGAACTAGAGCTGGAAGAGGTTCTGAGACGACCACATTTTCTACAGTCAGGACCAACTTACTTGATCCTTTCTTTCCTTTGCCCTTCTTGGCAGCTTTCTTTCCTTTCTGCACAGTTGCCGCAATAATTTCCTTCTGAGGAATGCTTTCAGAGGGAGCATTCTCAGTCTTCTTTGGTACCACACCAAAGGCAAGATTCCTCAGAGTATGCATCTTGAGGATAGTACTCCTGCTGGTTACACCTTCTCCTGAGATCACCACAGAGGCAGCTTCAAACATCCTCGTCAGGAGAGAACCATACGCAAGGGCACTAACAACCGTCACATTTTTCATCTGCCTTATAATCATGGCAGGAAGGTTGATCTTCTTCTAATTCATCAAATGCCACATGAAAACCCGTTCCCGATTGGAAACACCATTAACTCCTCCAGCCTTCGGAAGGAACACATTTGTTGTTAAGTAGTGTGCCCACCTCTGGTGCTGAGTGAGCCAAGTGGCATAGTTTTCCTTAGCACTCATATCTGGTCTAGCCCAATTTGCTTCACTAAACCCTTCAGCAGAACCATCATCTCCAATGATGATTCCTTCATCAACAATTCCAATTACCTGAGAAATAGAAGCCCTGCTGACCTCTATCTCAACATCTCCAATCGAAGAGTGAACAACATCCTTCTCATTAGATAGGTAGTAGAGATTCTTATAGAACTCAGTGACTAACTTAGGATAGATGTACTCATCCAAAGAAACGAATGAGTTCCAATTTTGAGCACTTAGCCATTTAGAGATGGGTTCAGAGGATTTTACTTCGTCGTCTAGGAACCTAGATGTGAAAACCCTAGATTCACTGACCTTTTTCTTAGACTCGGAATCGAAAATGTGAGTGACAGTGACAGCTTCAATGGGTTGTTCTTGAGCCATTGAAAGATTTTTGAAAGAAATTAGGTTAAGTGTTTGAGAGAAGGGAAACACATAGAGGTTAGCTATGGAAAATCTAATTTCAGAGAAAATGAGAGTAAAAATATTTCTATGTATGGAATACCCTTATTTATACCCAAACTGGAGACTGTTCCAATTCAAAAAGTAACTAACCACCGTTAAAAAGGGAACAAATAACCGTTAAACACCAGTAACAGCGCCGCAATAGCAATAAATGTACGCATGCTCAATTCAAAATCATGATTAGCCTTAATCACACTTAATTATCTTCAGCGATTAACATTTAAGATAGAAAAAGATATAATTAAACTAAGTTACTGAAGTGGATAAGTCATACCAATGCCTTCTCGCAAGCTGCTGAAAGGAGTACCAGCCAGAGGCTTAGTAAACATGTCAGCAAGATTTTCTTCAGAGGGAACATGGGTGATGATGATATCCTTCTTCAGAACATGATCTCTCAGAAAGTGATGCCTAATATGAACATGCTTCATCCTGCTGTGCTGAATAGGATTCTTGGAAAGATCAATTGCACTCTTGTTATCACAGTAGATTGTAATTGTTCCAGGGATGACTCCATAGTCAGCAATTTGTTGCTTAATCCAGAGCATCTGAGAAACACAACTTCCAGCAGCAACATACTCAGCTCCAACAGTTGAGAGAGCCACAAAGGTTTGTTTCTTGCTATGCCAGGAGACTAGGCACTCCCCCAGAAAATGACAACCACCAGAAGTGCTGACCCTCTTCAATTTATCCCTACCATAGTCAGAGTTTGTGTATCCTATAGGAGTAAAATCAAAACTACAAGGATACCACAAACCGGCTTCTGGTGTGCCTTTAAGATATCTGAGAATTCTTTTGA
Source organism: Euphorbia peplus (assembly GCA_028411795.1). Lineage (NCBI taxonomy): Eukaryota > Viridiplantae > Streptophyta > Magnoliopsida > Malpighiales > Euphorbiaceae > Euphorbia > Euphorbia peplus. Next base: position 21,837,729 of record CP110840.1, read on the forward strand.
CAGTAACATCATGAATCTCCCTTGGTTTAGATTGATATCTAGCACAAAAACACACAGAAAAATGTATATCTGGCCTGCTGGCAGTTAGGTATAAAAGAGAGCCAATCATACCTCTGTAGGTTTTTATATCTACAGGTTTACCAACTTTCTTTTCATCATCAATGTCTTTGCTGACATCCATTGGGATATAAACAACATTAGATTCCATCATGCCAAATTTCTTCAGCACTTCTCTAGTGCACTTGGCTTGATTGATAAACACACCATCATTACTTTGCTTGATCTGAAGTCGTAAGAAGAAGGTTAATTCTCCCATCATAGACATTTCGAATTCAGCCTTCATGTGGTCACTGAACTCTCTGCACAAAGATTCATTAGTAGCACCAAATATAATATCATCAACATATACCTGAGCTAAAAGGATATTCTTGTTCTTCTTCAGAGTGAACAGAGTTGTATCAACACAGCCTCTGACAAATCCTTTAGACAGAAGGAACTTTGTCAGTCTCTTATACCAAGCTCTGGGAGCTTGTTTCAGTCCATACAAGGCTTTCTTCAGCTTGTACACATGATCAGGAAACTTAGGATCTTCAAAACCAGGAGGTTGAGAAACATAAACTTCCTCATCAATGTAACCATTCAAGAATGCACTTTTCACATCCATTTGAAAGAGCTTAAAACCTTTGTATGATGCAAAAGCACATAAGATTCTAATGGCTTCTAGTCTTGCAACAGGAGCAAAATTTTCACCATAATCTATGCCTTCGTGCTGACTGTAACCTTGAGCAACAAGTCTTGCCTTGTTCCTCACAACATTTCCAAATTCATAAAGCTTGTTTTTCAGAACCCATCTAGTGCCAACAACCTTTATGTTGTTAAGTCTGGGAACTAAAATCCAAACTTCTGACCTTTTAAACTGGTCAAGTTCTTCCTGCATTGCCATTAACCAGAAGTGACACAAAAGCCACATTCCCCATATATCTTCTGAGCTGAGCTCTGGTCATGACAGGATTGTGAATAGAGTCAATTATGTTCTCTAAGGAATGATTCCTATGAGCTCTAACTTCTCTTGGTACATCCAATGAGTCTTCTGAAACTTGTTCATCATTTGTTGAATCATATATAGGAGCATCTTCTGGAAGGAAGTTGACTTCTGGAGTAGAATTCCCTTCTTGAGCTTGTTCAGCAACAGCAGGAACCACTTCAGCAGCTCTGGGAGAAACATCTTCTTCTACAACAGGAGACGATTCTTCAGAAGCTTGAACTACATCTTCTTCAGGAGCTCTACTATCTGCAGGGTTAGTCTCATCAAACTGTACATGAACAGATTCATCTAAAGTTTGAGTCCTCTTATTAAAAACCCTATATGCTTTACTATGTGTTGAGTAACCAAGAAAAATGGCCTCATCTGCCTTTGAATCAAACTTTGAAAGGTATTCTTTTGTATTCAAAACATAACACTTACAACCAAAGGTTCTGAAGTAACCTATTTTAGGCTTACGACCTTTCCAAAGTTCATAAGGGGTTTTGTTCAGAATGCTTCTGATAAGCACTCTATTCAGAACATAGCAAGCTGTGTTAACAGCTTCTCCCCAAAATTACTTTGAAAGCCTTCTTTCATTGATCATAGTTCTGGCTATTTCAACCAGAGTCCTATTCTTCCTTTCAACTACCCTATTTTGTTGAGGAGTTCTGGGAGCAGAAAAGTTATGATCAATGCCCTAGGTTTCACAGAATTCTTCAAACAGAAAGTTCTTGAATTCTCCACCATTATCACTTCTGATATGAACAACCTTTTCATTCCTTTCATTCTCAAGTTTCTTTATCAGAACTGAGAAACATCCAAGTGACTCATCTTTGCTAGACAGCAAGATAACCCAAGTGAATCTTGAATAGTCATCTACTATGACAAAGGCATACTTCTTTCCACCCATGCTCATTGGTTGAACATGGCCAAAAAGGTCCATATGAAGTAATTCCAAAGGTCTTTTAGTTGAAATGATCTTCTTAGTTTTAAAAGAGCTTCTGGATTGTTTACCAGGTTGACAAGCAGTGCATAAATGATTCTTTTTAAAACTAATTTCAGGCAGACCCTCAACCAATTGATATCTAGCTACTTTGGCCAGAAGGTCCATGCTCACATGAGCAAGTCTTCTATGCCAGAGCCAGGAGGTATCCTCTTTTGACATCAAGCATATATTTTTGCAAAGATTCTCAAGGTTCAGCATGAAAACATTTTCAACTCTAGGAGCAGTTAGAATAACTTCCCTTGACTTACTGTCCAAGATTTTACATCCAGAGGAGCTGAAGACAACATCTCTACCTTTATCACACAGTTGTGCAACACTCTGGAGATTGAACTTCAGGCCTCTGACTAGGGAGACATCTTCGATCGGAGGATTAGTTCCTATGGATCTAGAACCAAGTATCCTACCTTTCTGAGCATCTCCAAAGCTGACTTTTCCACCTTTTTTTGGATCAAATGTGATGAATGCTCTTTCATCACCTGTCATATGCCTTGAGCACCCACTGTCAATGTACCACAGCTTTGACATTGATGGAGCACTCAGAGCCACCTGCAACACAATCAATTAGTGACAGGTACCCAATCCTTATTGGGTCCTTCATTGTTAGATTTTTCTTCAGCAGGTTTTAGTGATATCTCAGATTGCAAGATGTTTTTAATGTGATACTTGCAATCCTTCAACCAGTGACCATCACTCTTGCAAAGCTTGCAAAAGGGGGGGTTCTTTGATCTTTCCCTTAGCTTCTTGGGAGATTTCTTCTTCTTCTGAGAAGGTGCAACAATTTCAGAGGCAACAACAGCGCTCTCTGAGGTACCAACGTCAGGAGGAGAAGCTATCTCTTTCAGAAGAGAGGGAGCGACAGGTTTCTTCTTCTTCTAGGGTTTATCACTTCCCAGAGGCAGCTTTTCCTTGCCTTTGGCTTTGGGGCCATCAGCAGGAGTGCTGAACTGTTTACACAAGTTTTCTTCTAACACTTTCATGTCAGAATAAATTTGAGTAAACCTAAGAAAGTTGTCAGCCTCACTCTTGTCCAATTTCCTCTTAAGGTACTTGAACATACTGTAGAGTTCTTCAAGACAATCATAGATATCTAGTTCGTGAGAATTGTTTACCTCAGAATCATATGGAGCTTCAGGAGGTGCGAAAGTTTCTCCTATGACATCTTCAGAAGTTGGCTCTTCAATAGCCATGAAACAAATCTGAGCTTGCTCTTCCTTTTCTTCAGGATCACTGCTGGTCTCAGAGTCTGACCAAGCAGCCAGCATATCTTTCTTGAACTTTCTCTTATCTTTCTTCAGCTCCGGGCAGTTAGGCTTAATGTGCCCCGGTTGCTGACATCCATAGCACACAATAGGCTTGTTTGGATTTCTCTTGAACTTTTCACCAGAATCAGGAGTTTTCTTGTCAAAGCTCCTGAAAGGCTTCTTGTAGTTTCCACCTCTGCCTTTTCTAAAGGCCTTCTTGAACTTCCTGGTCAGCATAGCCAGTTCCTCATCTTCAGAGGATTCTTCAGAAGATTCTGCTTTCAGGACTACTCCTTTTTTTCCTTCTGACCTTTCTCTTAGGTCATGATTTTTCATGGACATCTCATGAGTAATTAGTGAGCCAATAAGTTCATCATACTCATAATAGCTCAAGTCCTGAACTTCTTCAATAGCAGTCTTCTTGGCTTGCCAAGACCTTGGTAAGCTTCTGAGAATCTTCTTCACTTTCTCGGATTCTTCAATATCCTTTCCCAAACTCTTTAAGTCATTGACAATCTTGGTGAATCTAGAGTTCATACTTGAAATAGATTCTTTGTCAAGCATTTCAAATACCTCATAGTCTCTCATGAGTTGATTGACTTTAGATTGCTTCACTTTTCCAGTTCCTTCATAAGTGACTTCCAGCTTGTTCTAGATCTCCTGTGCTGTTTCACAAGAGGAAACTTTGTTAAACTCAGTAGCAGAAAGTGCACAATGCAGCATATTCATTGCTGAAGCATTGGTTTGGAGTTTTTTAAGAATATCATCAGTGTATTCTCTCTGAGGAATTACAACATTCCCTAAACCAACTTCCATCCTTGTTGGGATGAAGTCACCATCAGTGATAACATTCCAGGCGCTCATATTCTGAGCTTGGATGAAACACATCATCCTCTTTTTCCAATAAGAGTAGTTATCACCATTGAATAGTGGAGGTCTAGTTGTGGAAGAGCCCTCGTGGATAATAAAGTGAGAAGGGTTCTCAGGCTGGTGTCTACTAGCCATCTCTATTGATTCTGATAGGATCTTACACTTAGATTGTTAGATCTTTAGTAAATATACGAAGTGACATTGGCTCTGATACCACTTGTTGGCCCTAACAAGAACAGAATCACCTAGAGGGGGGTGAATAGGTGTCTAAGTTGAAAACTGAAAATTTCTAAGTTTTTAAAGAAACTTAATTTTCAGAGTCAAATTTCCTCAGAATCAGAGGCTGGCTTACAGAAGCAGCTTCTGACGGAAATTCTGCCTAAACACAGTTAGACTGTTTTCAGCAACAAAAGTTCTGATTTTGAGAACTTCTGGACGGTCTTCCGAACAAAGACAATGATATAAAGAGAGAATCTGTTTCAGCACTAAATATAAGCAAGTACACAGAAGCAAAAGTAACAAGTATAAGAGGGAGAAAGAAGTTCAGGAGATCCTGATAAACAAGTCGATTTATCCAAGTTCGCCACAGAAGTCCTGTGACTACGTCTTGTCCCCTGAAGTCGCAGCCACCAGAGATTTTAAATCTACTATTCAGAACTTTTATGGCAAGTTCAGAAGCTCCTTTACATCAATAGAACATAAGCTAATTTCTCACTTAGTTCTGACTAGCCTAAAAAGAGTTAAAGGATTTCCACCAGAACAACAACTCTGTTTTCTGGATTTCTCACCCAACTCTAATCTCAACTAGATTTCTCTCTAAATCTAACTGAATATCACAAACGATATCAGTTTACAAGATTCCTATTATGAACTTGTTTTTCTTCACTCTCTCACTTTAACTAAAGCTATGCTAAGAAAGATTGAGAATGGAAAAAGTGCTCTGTTTTTCTTGTTCAAACAGTGCGTTGAGAGTTTGCTCGATAATCACGCGTAGATGATGCAGTGGAGCTTGGCTACTATTTATAGTGAATGAGGATGACCGTTGGTGAATTTGAATCTTCAAAAGAGATGACATCAGTTGTTGTAGCCGTTAATCTGTCAAGTCTTCAAACGGTCTTCAAACACTTTGATTCCGTTAACCTTGTTCTTTAACTAAATCCGGTAAGTGATTTGAAGTTGAAGATAAGGTTGACTGGAAACATTCTTCAATTGGATCAACAAAGGGTAGACAAGGAAATTCTGGTTTCGCTTTGAGAAGACAGGCGCGCTCCTTCAAAACAGGTTTTTGAACTTTTGGCGCCTTGCATTAAATGCAATTGTCAGAGCAATAAATGCTTAACGGAACCCGTGACTTAGCTTCTGATAGCTAATTCCATTTGTCTAAGCTTCTGATCAAATTGGTAGAGTTTAACTTCTGATTGCAATGGACCTCTGAGGAGAGCTTCAACAGACTTTGATAACTTCAGAGCGGAGCATCCAGCTTCTGAAAGTAGGAACACAGTCTTCAGCTTTCGTTTCTTCTGAGTCCTCAAGCAATCCAGAAATTCTTCATTCAGCACCTGCTGAGTAACTTACATACAAACTCAACAAAAATTGTTAGTCAACATTAAACCGTATGTAAGAGAATTTTAATTTTCATCTTCTGAAACGTTTGGACATAATCAAAACACTTAGGGTTCATCAAGTTACTGAAGTTGATAAGTCATACCAATGCCTTCTCGTAGACTTCTGAAAGGATTATAAGCCAGAGGCTTAGTAAACATATCAGCAAGATTATCTTCAGAAGAAACATGAGTGATGAATATATCTTTCTTCAGAACATGATCTCTCAGAAAGTGATGCCTAATATGAACATGCTTCATCCTCCTGTGTTGTATGGGATTCTTGGAAAGGTCAATTGCACTTTTGTTATCAGATAAGATAATCATTGTTCCAGGAGTGATTCCATAGTCAGCAATTTGTTTCTTTATCCTTAGCATCTGAGAAACACAAGTTCCAGCAGCAACATACTCAGCTTCAGCAGTTGAGAGAGCCACAGAGGTTTGCTTCTTGCTATGCCAGGAGACGAAACACTCCCCCAGAAAGTGACATCCACCAGAAGTGCTGACTCTTTTCAACTTATCTCTACCATAGTCAGAGTCTGTGTATCCAACATGAGTAAAATTAGTACTACAAGGATACCACAAACCAGCTTCTAAAGTGCCTTTAAGATATCTGAGAATTCTTTTGACAGCAGTGTCATGAATCTCCTTTGATTTAGCCTGATACCTAACACAAAAACACACAGCAAAATGTATATCTGGCCTGCTGGCTGTTAGATATAAAAGAGAACCAATCATACCTCTGTAGATTTTTATGTCTACAGGTTTACCAGCTTTCTCTTCATCATCAAAGTCCTTGTTAACATCCATAGGAGTGTCAACAGCATTAGATTCCATCATGCTAAATTTCTTTAGCACTTCTCTAGTATATTTAGCTTGATTGATAAACACACCATCATTACTTTGCTTAATCTGAAGTCCTAAGAAGAATGTTAATTCTCCCACCATAGACATTTCAAACTCAGCCTTCATGTGATTGCTGAACTCTCTGCACAAAGATTCATTAGTAGCACCAAATATAATATCATCAACATATACCTGAGCTAAAAGGATATCTTTTTTCTTCTTCAGAGTGAACAGAGTTGTATCAACACAACCTCTGACAAATCCCTTAGACAGAAGGAACTTTGTCAGTCTCTCATACCAAGCTCTGGGAGCTTGTTTCAGTCCATACAAGGCTTTCTTCAGCTTGTACACATGATTTGGAAACTTGGGATCTTCAAAACCTGGAGGTTGAGATACATAGACTTCCTCATCAATGTAACCATTCAGAAATGCACTTTTCACATCCATCTGAAATAGCTTGAAACCTTTGTATGATGCAAATGCACACAGAATTCTAATGGCTTCTAATCTTGCAACAGGAGCAAAAGTTTCACCATAATCTATGCCTTCTTGCTGACTGTAACCTTGAGCAACAAGTCTTGCCTTGTTCCTCACAACATTTCCAATTTCATCAAGCTTGTTCTTCAGAACCCATCTTGTACCAACAACTTTCTTATTGTTAGGTCTGGGAACTAAAATCCAAACTTCTGACCTTTTGAACTGATCAAGTACTTCTTGCATTGCCATTAACCAGGATTCACCATCTTCAGCTTCATAGAAGTCCTTGGGTTCCAGAAGTGACACAAAAGCCACATTCCCCATATATCTTCTGAGCTGAGCTCTGGTCATGACAGGATTGTGAATAGAGTCAATTACATTCTCTAAAGGGTGATTCTCTTGGTACATCCAATGTATCTTCTGAAACTTGTTCTGATGAACCCTAAGTGTTTTGATTATGTCCAAACGTTTCCGAAGATGAAAAAATAAATTTATCCTATATACTTTGCATATTGACTAACAATTTTGTTAAGTGTTGGATAAGTTTTTCTCAGCAGGTGCTGAATGAAATATCCCTGGTCACTTGCTTTACTCAGAAGATATCAGAAGCTGAAGACAGAAGATGTTGATCAGAAGCTGGTACAACCGCTCTGAAGCTGTTGTAGTCTGTTTCTACTATCTCAGAAGTTTGCTCAAGTAACCAGAAGATAAAATTGATAAAGATCAGAAGCGCTAATGTAGATTTGAGAACTTTCAGAAGTTCGTTATCACGGGTTTTGTTTAGCATTTAATGCTGTGTTAGTTGCATTTAATGCTAGGCGCCAAAAGTTCAAAAAGCTGTTTGAAGGGCGCGCTTGGTCCACTAAAGAACAAAACCTGTCTCCTAACAGCGCCGATCGAAATCAAATAAGTCCAAGTCAACTCCATCCTTTTCTTCATCTCGTTCAAGATTAAGCAAAAGTACGGTTGACAGGATAAAGTGTTAGTAACCGTTTGAAGAAGATGACAAGAATAACGGTTTCTCTCTTCCATGTCATCTGTGAAGATTCAAACCCTCACAACGGTCATTTCCAAGACACTATATAAAGAAGCCAAGCTCCACTGTATCAATTACGAATGATTCAAAAGAGCTAAAATCTCAACGCACTGTTAATATCAAGAAAACAGAGCACTATTTCCATTCTCAATCTCTACTTAGCTTAGCTATTGTTTTAGTGAGAGAGTGAAGAAAAACAAGTTCATAATAGGAATCTTGTAAACTGGTATCGTTTGTGATACTCAGTTAGATTAAAGAGAGAAATCTAGTTGAGATTAGACTTGGGTGAGAAATCCAGAAAACAGAGTGTTTGTTGTTCTGGTGGAAATCCTTTTACTCTTTTTAGGCTAGTCAGAACTAAGTGAGAAATTAGCTTAAGTTCTGTTGATGTAAAGGAGCTTCTGAACTTGCCAAAAAAGTTCTGAATAGTGAATTTATAAAAATCTCTGGAGGCTGCGACCTCAGAGGACAAAACGTAGTCACAGGACTTCAGTGGCGAACTTGGATAAATTGAACTGTTCATCAGGACCTCCTGAATTTCTTTCTCCCTTCCTTATACTTGTTAAATTACTTCTGTATACTTGTTATATATTTAGTGCTGAAACAGATTTACCCTTTAAAATCACAAGTCTTTGTTCAGAAGATTGTCCAGAAGTTCTCATATCAGAACTTCTGTTGCTGAAAAGACAGAAACTGTCTTAAAGCAGAATATCCCTCAGAGGCTACTTCAATAAGCTTGCCTCTGACTCTGGGGATTTTTGACTCTGAAAATTTGAGTTTCCTTAAAAACTCAAAAATATCAGTTTTCTGTTTAAACACCTATTCACCCCCCCCCTCTAGGTGATTCTGTTCTTGTTAGGACCAACAAGTGGTATCAGAGCGAAGGTCACTTCGTATATTTACTAAAGATCTAACAATCTAAGTGTAAGATCCTATCAGAATCAATAGAGATGGCTAGTAGACACCAGGCTGAGAATTCTTCTCACTTCATTGTCCCAGAGGGATCCTCTACAACCAGACCTCCACTGTTCAATGGTGACAACTACTCTTATTGGAAAAAGAGAATGATGTATTTCATCCAAGCTCAAAATATGAGTGCTTGGTTTGTCATCAAAGATGGTGATTTCATTCCTACCAGAATGGAACCAGGACTAGGAACTGTTGTTATCCCTCAGAGAGAATATTCAGATGATATTCTGAAAAAGCTCCAAACAAATGCTTCAGCAATAAATATGTTGCATTGTGCACTTACAGCCACTGAATATAACAAAGTTTCTTCTTGTGAAACAACACAACATATATGGAACAAGCTGGAAGTCACATATGAAGGAACAGGAAAAGTGAAGCAGTCTAAAGTCAACCAACTCATGAGAGAATATGAGTTATTTGAAATGCTTGACAAAGAATCTATCTCAGAAATGAATTCTAGATTCACCAAGATAGTCAATGACTTGAAGAGTTTGGGCAGAGACATTGAAGAGTCTGAAAGAGTGAAGAAGATTGTCAGAAGCTTACCAAGGTCTTGGCAAGCCAAAAAGACTGCCATTGAAGAAGTTCAGGACTTGAGCTATTACTTTTATGATGAACTCATTGGGTCCTTAATCACCCATGAGATGTCATTGAAGAATCATGACCTAAGAGAAAGGTCAGAAGGAAAGAGACAAGTAGTCCTGAAGGCAGAATCTTCAGAAGAATCATCAGAAGATGAAGAATTGGCCGTGCTGACCAGGAAGTTTAAGAAAGCCTTTAGAAAAGGCAGAGGTGCAAACTACAAGAAGCCATTCAGAAGTTTTGACAAGAAAACTCCTGAGTTTGGTGAGAAGACCAAGAGAGATCCAAGCAAACCAATAGTATGCTATGGATGTCAGCAACCAGGACACATTAAGCCTAACTGTCCTGAGCTGAAGAAGGATAAGAAGAAGTTCAAAAGAGCTATGCTGCTGCCTGGTCAGACTCTGAGACTGGCAGTGATCCAGAAGAAAAGGAAGAGCAAGCTCAGATATGTTTTATGGCTATTGATGAGCCATCCTCTGAAGATGTACAAGGAGAAACTTCCGCACCTCCTGAGGCTACATATGACTCTGAGGTAAACATATATCCTGAACAAGATATCCTCGATTCTCTTGAAGAACTATATAGCATGTTCAAGTATCTGAAAAGAAAGTTGGACAAAAGCGAGGCTGACAAATTTCTTAGGTTTACTCAAGTTTATTCTGATATGAAAATATTAGAAGATAAACTAAGTAAACAATTCAGCTCTCCTTCTGAAGGCTCAAATGCCAAAGGAAAGGAAAAACTGCCTCTGAGGAATGATAAACCTCAGAAGAAGAAATCTGTCACTCCCTCACTTCTGAAAGAGATTTCTTCCCCTCCTGAAGTCGGAACCTCTAAGAGTGCTTCTGCCTCTGAAGATGTAGTATCTTCTCAGAAAAAGAAAAATTCTCCTAAGAAGCAAAGGGAAAGATCCAAGAATCCTCCTTCTTGCAAACTTTGTAAGAAAGAAGGACATTGGTTAAAGGATTGCAAGTATCATATTAAAAACCTCTTGCAATCTGAACTATCAGAAGAACTTGTAGTAGCTAAGTCTAACTCTGAAGGACCCAATAAGGATTGGGTACCTGTCACTAATTGATTGTGTTGCAGGTAGCTCTGAGTGCTCCATCAATGTCAAAGCTGTGGTACATTGACAGTGGGTGCTCAAGGCATATGACAGGTGATGAAAAGGCATTCATCACATTTGTGCCTAAGAGAGGTGGTAAAGTCAGCTTTGGAGATGCTCAGAAGGGAAGAATAATTGGCTCTGGATCTATTGGAACCAATCCTCCCATTGAAGATGTCTCCCTAGTCAGAGGACTGAAGTTCAATCTCCTGAGTGTTGCACAACTGTGTGATAAAGGTAGAGATGTAGTCTTCAGCACCTCTGGATGTAAAATCTTGGACAGTAAGTCAAGGGAAGTTATTCTAACTGCTCCTAGAGTAGAAAATGTTTTCATGCTGAACCTTGAGAATCTTTGCAAAAATATATGCTTGATGTCCAAAGAGGATACCTCCTGGCTCTGGCATAGAAGACTTGCTCATGTTAGCATGGATCTTCTGGTCAAAATAGCTAGAAATCAATTGGTTGAGGGTCTGCCTGAAATTAGTTTTAAAAAGAACCATTTGTGTACTGCTTGTCAATCTGGTAAAAAATCCAGAAGCTCTTTTAAAACTAAGAAAGTCATTTCAACTAAAAGACCTTTAGAATTACTTCATATGGATCTTTTTGGCCCTATTCAACCTATGAGCATGGGTGGAAAGAAGTATGCCTTAGTCATTGTAGATGACTATTCAAGATTCACTTGGGTCATCCTGCTCTCTAGCAAAGATGAGTCACTTGGATGTTTCTCAGTTCTGATTAAGAAACTTGAGAATGAAAGAAATGAAAAGGTAGTCCATATCAGAAGTGATAATGGTGGAGAATTCAAGAACTTTAAGTTTGAAGAATTCTGTGAAATCAAAGGCATTGATCATAACTTTTCTGCTCCCAGAACTCCTCAACAAAATGGGGTAGTTGAAAGGAAGAATAGGACTCTGGTTGAAATTGCCAGAACTATGATCAATGACAGAAGGCTTCCAAAGTACTTCTGGGGAGAAGCTGTTAACACAGCATGTTATGTTCTAAATAGAGTACTCATCAGAAGTATTCTGAACAAAACACCCTATGAACTCTGGAAAGGCAGAAAGCCTAAAATAGGTTATTTCAGAACTTTTGGTTGTAAATATTATGTTTTGAATACAAAAGAACATCTTTCAAAATTGGATTCAAAGGCAGATGAAGCTATCTTTCTTGGCTACTCAACACATAGTAAAGCATATAGGGTTTTTAATAAGAGGACTCAAACTTTAGATGAATCTATTCATGTACAGTTTGATGAGACTAACCCTGCAGATAGTAGAGCTCCTGAAGAAGATGAAGTTCTTGCTCCTGAAGTAACATCTCCTGCTGATGAAGATGTTATTCCTAAAGTTGCTGAAGTTATTTCTCCTGTTGCTGAACAAGTTCCAGAAGAAAACTCAACTACAGAAGTTAACTTCCTTCCAGAAGATGCTCATATATATGATTCAACAAATGATGAACAAGTTTCAGAAGATACATTGGATGTACCAAGAGAAGTTAGAACTCCTAGGAATCACCCCTTGGAGAATGTAATTGACTCTGTTCACAATCCTGTCATGACCAGAGCTCAGCTCAGAAGATACATGGGGAATGTGGCCTTTGTGTCACTTCTGGAACCAAAGGACTTCTATGAAGCTGAAGATGATGAATCCTGGTTAATGGCAATGCAAGAAGAACTTGATCAGTTCAAAAGGTCAGAAGTTTGGACCTTAGTTCCCAGACCTAACAATAAGAAGGTTGTTGGTACTAGGTGGGTTCTGAAGAACAAACTGGATGAATATGGGAATGTTGTGAGGAACAAGGCTAGACTTGTTGCTCAAGGTTACAGTCAGCAAAAAGGCATAGATTATGGTGAAACTTTTTCTCCTGTTGCAAGATTAGAAGCCATAAGAATTCTATGTGCCTTTGCATCATACAAAGGATTCAAGCTATTTCAAATGGATGTGAAAAGTGCATTCTTGAATGGTTACATTGAAGAAAAAGTGTATGTTTCTCAACCTCCTGGTTTTGTAGATCCCAAGCTTCCAAATCATGTATACAAGCTGAAGAAAGCCTTGTATGGACTAAAATAAGCTCCTAGAGCTTGGTATGAGAGACTGACTAAATTCCTTCTGTCTAAGGGATTTATCAGAGGCTGTGTTGATACAACCCTGTTCACTCTGAAGAAAAACAAAGATATTCTTTTAGCTCAGGTATTTGTTGATGATATTATATTTGGTGCTACTAATGAATCTTTGTGCAGAGAATTCAGCAATCACATGAAACCTGAGTTTGAAATGTCTATGATGGGAGAATTAACATTCTTCTTAGGACTTCAAATTAAGCAAAGTAATGATGGAGTATTTATCAACCAAGCTAAGTATACCAGAGAAGTTCTGAAGAAATTTAGCATGCTGGAATCCAATGCTGTTGACACTCCCATGGATGTTAACAAAGACTTTGATGATGAAGCAAAAGCAGGTGATCCTGTAGATATCAGAATCTACAAAGGTATGATTGGCTCTCTTTTATATCTAACAGCCAGTAGGCCAGATATACATTTTGCTGTGTGCTTTTGTGCTAGGTATCAAGCTAAACCAAAGGAGATTCATGACATTGCTGTCAAAAGAATTCTCAGATATCTAAAAGGTACTTCAGAAGCTGGTTTGTGGTATCCTTGTAGTACTAATTTTGCTCCTGTAGGATACACAGACTCTGATTATGGTAGAGATAAATTAAAAAGAGTCAGCACTTCTGGTGGATGTCACTTTCTGGGGGAGTGCTTAGTCTCCTGGCATAGTAAGAAACAAACCTCTGTTGCTCTCTCAACTGCTGAAGCTGAGTATGTTGTTGCTGGAAGTTGTGTTTCTCAGATGCTCTGGATAAAGCAACAGATTGCTGACTATGGAATCACTCCTGGAACAATGACTATCTTCTGTGATAACAAGAGTGCAATTGACCTTTCCAAGAATCCCATACAACAAAGTAGAATGAAGCATGTTCACATAAGGCATCACTTTCTGAGAGACCATGTTCTGAAGAAAGATATTTTCATCACCCATGTTCCCTCTGAAGACAACCTTGCTGATATGTTTACTAAGCCTCTGGCTTATAATCCTTTTAGAAGTTTGAGAGAAGGCATTGGTATGACTTATCAACTCCAGTAACTTACTTTAACTGCTTTATTAATTTTAACTGTTATATGTTTCAAATTAATTAAGTATGATTAAGGTTAATCATGGTTTTTGTTTAAGGCGTGCCTACATTAAATGCTATTACTGCGCCGTTCTGTTATTAACGGTAACTAGTTCCCTGTCAAACGGTAGTTAGTTACTTTTTGAAATTGAACCGTTTACTGTTTGGGTATAAATAAGGGGTTTCAACACTTAGCTATTTTCACTCGAAAATCTTTTGCTATCAAGATTTCACAGCTAGAAATTACTCTGCAATTTTTCTACAATCTCTCTACTTAACCTAAATTTTCTCAACTTCTTTCTCAAAAATGGCTCAAGAAAACGCTCCTCAAGTCACTATCACCCACATTTTGTCTAGTGATGAGAAACATAGTGAATCTAGGGTTTTCACATCTAGGTTCTTAGATGATGATGTCAAATCTTCCTTACCCATCTCTAAATGGATAAGTTCGCAAAACTGGAACTCCTTTGTTTCCTTGAATGAGTTTATCTATCCCAAGATGATAACAGAGTTCTATCAGAACCTCCACTTTAGATCTGATGAAGAGGATGTTGTGCATTCAATAATTGGTGGTGTTGATTTTGAGGTCAGCAGGACTTCAATCACTCAGGCTATAAGCATAGATGATGAGGGAATCATCATTGGGGATGATGGTTCTGCTGAAGGTTTTTCAGAAGTAAACTGGGCGATGATGAACCCTAAGTGTTTTGATTATGTCCAAACGTTTCAGAAGATGAAAACTTAATTCTATCTCACATATAGATTATTGCTGACTAATATTTTTGTTTTAGTCTATGTGTAAGTTACTCAGCAGGTGCTGAATGAATCATTTTCGGATTGCCTAAAGGACTCAGGAGTTTTGTTTGCTGAAGTCAGAGTTTCAACGATTCAGAAGCTGGAACTCCTCCGCTCTGAAGCCTAAGTCTGCTAAAGCTTTCCTCAGAAGTTCCTTGCAATCAGAAGTTATGCCAATTTGATCAGAAGTCTAGACAACTGGAAATAAGCTTCTGAAAGCTTAGTCACGGATTTGTTTGAGCATTTAATGCTCTGACACTTGCATTCAATGCAAGGCGCCAAAAGTTCAAAAAGCTGTTTTGATGGAGCGCGCTTGTCTGTTCAAGAGAAACCGGAATTTCCTTGTCTACCCTTTGTTGATCTAATTGAAGAATGATTCTGTCATCCTCATCCTTGATTTCAAATCACTTACCGGATTTAGTTAAAGAACAAGGATAACGGAATCAAAGTGTTTGAAGACCGTTTGAAGACTTGACAAATTAACGGCTACAACAACTGATGTCATCTCCTTTGAAGTTTCAAACTCCACAACGGTCATCTTCAATCACTATAAATAGTAGCCAAGCTCCAATGCATCAATACACGCATGATCATCGAGCAAAATCTTAACGCACTGTTTTAAACAAGAAAACAGAGCAACTTTTCCATTCTCAATCTTTCTTAGCATAGTCTTAGTAAAGTGAGAGAGTGAAGAAAAACAAGTTCATAATAGGAATCTTGTAAACTGAGATCGGGTGTGATCTTCAGTTAGATTTAAAGAGAGAAATCTAGTTGAGATTAGAGTTGGGTGAGAAATCCAGAAAACAGAGTATTGTTTTGTTCTGGTGGAAATCCTTTAACTCTTTTTAGACTAGTCAGAACTAAGTGAGAAATTAGCTTAAGTTCTGTTGATGTAAAGGAGCTTCTGAACTTGCCATAAAAGTTCTGAATAGTGGATTTATAAAATCTCTGAAGGCTGCGACCTCAGGGGACAAGACGTAGTCACAGGACTTCTGTGGCGAACTTGGATAAATCGAATTGTTCAATCAGGACCTCCTGAACTTCTTTCTCCCTCTTATACTTGTTATTATTGCTTCTGTGTACTTGCTTATATTTAGTGCTGAAACAGATTTTCTGTAAGTATCATTGTCTTTGTTCAGAATACTGTCCAGAAGTTCTCTTACCGAACTTCTGTTGCTGAAAGCATGCTAACTGTGTATAGGCAGAATTTTCCTCAGAAGCAAATTCTATAAACTTGCTTCTAACTCTGGAAAGTTTGACTCTGAAATTTAAGTTTCTTTAAAAACTTAGAAATTTTCAGTTTTCAACTTAGACACCTATTCACCCCCCTCTAGGTGATTCTGTTCTTGTTAGGGCCAACAAGTGGTATCAGAGCGAAGGTCACTTCGCATATTTACTAAAGATCTAACAATCTAAGTGTAAGATCCTATCAGAATCAATAGAGATGGCTAGTAGACACCAGCCTGAGAACTCTTCTCACTTCATAGTTCCAGAAGGTTCTTCCACTACCAGACCTCCATTGTTTAATGGCAACAACTACTCATACTGGAAGAAAAGGATGATGTACTTCATCCAAGCTCAGAACATGAGTGCTTGGTATGTCATCACTAATGGTGATTTCATTCTTACCAGAATGGAACAAGGTTTAGGGGATGTTGTTATTCCTCAGAGAGAATATACAGATGACATTCTGAAAAAACTCCAAACTAATGCTTCAGCAATAAATATGTTGCATTGTGCACTTACAGCTACTGAATATAACAAAGTTTCCTCTTGTGAAACAGCACAGGATATTTGGAACAAGCTAGAAGTCACATATGAAGGAACAGGAAAAGTGAAGCAATCTAAAGTCAACCAACTCATGAGAGAATATGAGTTATTTGAAATGCTTGATAAAGAATCTATTTTAGATATGAATTCTAGATTCACCAAGATAGTCAATGACTTGAAGAGCTTAGGAAAAGACATTGAAGAATCTGATCGAGTGAAGAAGATTGTCAGAAGCTTACCAAGGTCTTGGCAAGCCAAGAAGACTGCTATTGAAGAAGTTCAGGACTTGAGCTATTACTTGTATGATGAACTCATTGGGTCCTTAATCACTCATGAGATGTCATTAAAGAATCATGATTTAAGAGAAAAGTCAGAAGGAAAAAGAGTTGTCCTGAAAGCAGAATCTTCTGAAGAATCCTCAGAAGATGAGGAACTGGCTATGCTGACCAGGAAGTTCAAGAAGGCCTTTAGGAAAGGCAGAGGTGGAAACTACAGGAAGCCTTTCAGGAGCTTTGATAAGAAAACTCCTGATTCTGGTGAAAAGTTCAAGAGAGATCCAAACAAGCCAATTGTGTGCTATGGATGTCAGCAACCGGGGCACATTAAGCCTAACTGCCCGGAGTTGAAGAAAGATAAGAAAAAGTTCAAGAAAGCTATGCTGGCTGCCTGGTCAGACTCTGAGACCAGCAGTGATCCTGAAGAAAAGGAAGAGCAAGCTCAGATTTGTTTTATGGCTATTGATGAGCCAACTTCTGAAGATGTCACAGGAGAAACTTCCGCACCTCCTGAAGTTACATATGATTCCGAGGTGGCTCTGAGTGCTCCATCAATGTCAAAGCTGTGGTACATTGACAGTGGGTGCTCAAGGCATATGACAGGTGATGAAAAAGCATTCATCACATTTGTTCCTAAAAGAGGTGGAAAAGTCAGCTTTGGAGATGCTCAGAAAGGAAGGATTCTTGGTTCTGGATCCATAGGAACCAACCCTCCGATCGAAGATGTCTCCCTAGTCAGAGGTCTGAAGTTCAATCTCCTGAGTGTTGCACAACTGTGTGATAAAGGTAGAGATGTTGTCTTCAGCTCCTCTGGATGTAAAATCTTGGACAGTAAGTCAAGGGAAGTTATTCTAACTGCTCCTAGAGTTGAAAATGTTTTCATGCTGAACCTTGAGAATCTTTGCAAAAATATATGCTTGATGTCCAAAGAGGATACCTCCTGGCTCTGGCATAGAAGACTTGCTCATGTGAGCATGGACCTTCTGGCCAAAGTTGCTAGAAATCAATTGGTTGAGGGTCTGCCTGAAATTAGTTTTAAAAAGAATCATTTGTGCAATGCTTGTCAATCTGGTAAACAATCCAGAAGCTCTTTTAAAACTAAGAAAGTCATTTCAACTAAAAGACCTTTGGAATTACTTCATATGGATCTTTTTGGCCCTGTTCAACCAATGAGCATGGGTGGAAAGAAGTATGCCTTTGTCATTATAGATGACTATTCAAGATTCACTTGGGTCATCTTGCTGTCTAGCAAAGATGAGTCACTTGGATGTTTCTCAGTTCTGATAAAGAAACTTGAGAATGAAAGGAATGAAAAGGTTGTCCATATCAGAAGTGATAATGGTGGAGAATTCAAAAACTTTAGGTTTGAAGAATTCTGTGAAACCAAGGGAATTGATCATAACTTTTCTGCTCCCAGAACTCCTCAACAAAATGGGGTGGTTGAAAGGAAGAATAGAACTCTGGTTGAGATAGCCAGATCTATGATCAATGAAAGAAGGCTTCCAAAGTACTTTTGGGGAGAAGCTGTGAACACAGCTTGCTATGTTCTGAATAGAGTGCTAATCAGAAGCATTCTGAACAAGACTCCTTATGAACTCTGGAAAGGTCGAAAGCCTAAAATAGGTTATTTCAGAACCTTTGGTTGTAAGTGTTATGTTTTGAATACAAAAGAATATCTTTCAAAGTTTGATTCAAAGGCAGATGAGGCCATTTTTCTTGGTTACTCAACACATAGTAAAGCATATAGGGTTTTTAATAAGAGGACTCAAACTTTAGATGAATCTGTTCATGTACAGTTTGATGAGACTAACCCTGCAGATAGTAGAGCTCCTGATGAAGATGTAGTTCAAGCTCCTGAAGTAACATCTCCTGTTGAAGAAGAAGATGTTTCTCCCAGAGCTGCTGAAGTGGTTCCTCCTGTTGCTGAACAAGCTCAAGATGAGAATCCTACTCCAGAAGTCAACTTCCCTCCAGAATATGCTCCTATATATGATTCAACAAATGATGAACAGGTTTCAGAAGAATCTTTGGATGTACCAAGAGAAGTTAGAACTCACAGGAATCATTCCTTAGAGAACATCATTGACTCTGTTCATAATCCTGTCATGACCAGAGCTCAGCTCAGAAGATACATTGGGAATGTGGCTTTTGTGTCACTTCTGGAACCCAAGGACTTCTATGAAGCTGCTGACGATGACTCCTGGTTGATGGCAATGCAAGAAGAACTTGACCAGTTCAAAAGGTCAGAAGTTTGGACTTTGGTTCCCAGACCTAACAACATAAAGGTTGTTGGAACTAGATGGGTTCTGAAGAACAAGCTTGATGAATTTGGAAATGTTGTGAGGAACAAGGCAAGACTTGTTGCTCAAGGTTACAGTCAGCAAGAAGGCATAGATTATGGTGAAACTTTTGCTCCTGTTGCAAGATTATAAGCCATTAGAATCTTATGTGCTTTTGCATCATACAAAGGTTTCAAGCTCTTTCAAATGGATGTGAAAAGTGCATTCTTGAATGGTTACATTGATGAGGAAGTCTATGTGTCTCAACCTCCTGGTTTTGAAGATCCTAAGTTTCCTGATCATGTGTACAAGCTAAAGAAAGCCTTGTATGGACTGAAACAAGTTCCCAGAGCTTGGTATGAGAGGCTGACAAAGTTCCTTCTGTCTAAAGGATTTGTCAGAGGCTGTGTTGACACAACCCTGTTCACTCTGAAGAAGAACAAGGATATCCTTATAGCTCAGGTATATGTTGATGATATTATATTTGGTGCTACTAACGAATCTTTGTGCAGAGAGTTCAGTGACCACATGAAGGCTGAGTTTGAAATGTCTATGATGGGAGAATTAACCTTCTTCCTAGGACTTCAGATCAAGCAAAGCAATGATGGGGTGTTTATCAATCAAGCTAAGTACACTAGAGAAGTGCTGAAGAAATTTGGCATGATGGATTCTAATGTTGTTGATATTCCAATGGATGTCAGCAAAGACATTGATGATGAAGAGAAAGCTGGTAAACCTGTAGATATAAAAACCTACAGAGGTATGATTGGCTCTCTTTTATACCTAACAGCCAGCAGGCCAGATATACATTTTGCTGTGTGTTTTTGTGCTAGATATCAGTCTAAACCAAGAGAGATTCATGATGTTGCTGTCAAAAGAATTCTCAGATATCTTAAAGGCACACCAGAAGCTGGTTTGTGGTATCCATGTAGTTCTGATTTCACTCCTATAGGATACACAGACTCTGACTATGGTAGAGATAAATTGAAAAGGGTCAGCACTTCTGGTGGTTGTCATTTTCTGGGGGAGTGCCTAGTCTCCTGGCATAGCAAGAAGCAAACCTCTGTGGCTCTCTCAACTGCTGAAGCTGAGTATGTTGCTGCTGGAAGTTGTGTTTCTCAGATGCTCTGGATCAAGCAACAAATTGCTGACTATGGAGTCATCCCTGGAACAATTACAATTTACTGTGATAACAAAAGTGCTATTGATCTTTCAAAGAATCCTATTCAGCACAGCAGGATGAAGCATGTTCATATTAGACATCACTTTCTGAGAGATCATGTTCTGAAGAAGGATATTATCATTACTCATGTTCCCTCTGAAGAAAATCTTGCTGACATATTTACTAAGCCTCTGGCTGGTATGTCTTTCAGCAACTTACGAGAAGGCATTGGTATGACTTATCCCCTTCAATAACTTAGACTAATTATTTCTGTATGTCTTAAGTGATTAATCGTTTGAGATAATTAAGTTATAATTAATTCTAATCATGATTTGACTTGTAAGCGTGCGTTATCTACTGCCATTTTACGGCGCTGTTCTGTGTTTAACGGTTATCTGTTCCCTTTTAAACGGTGTTTACTTGCTTTTTGAATTGGAACGGTTTCTTGTTTGGGTATAAATAGAGGTTTTCCATACTTAGCAATTTTTACCTGCATTTTTTCATTGCTATTAGAATCGCCATTGTTGTCTGTGCTTTTCTCCTCTCAAAATCTTAACCTAATTTCCTATTTCTCCTAAATGGCTCTAGAAATCACTGTCACTCATCTCTTCACTTCTGAGAGCAAAAAGAATGTTAGCGAATCTAGGGCTTTTACTTCTAGGTTCCTAGATGACGAAGTTAAAACTACTGAACCTATCTCAAACTGGCTTAGTGCTCAAAACTGGAATTCATTCGTTTCTCTCGATGAATTCATTTACCCTAAGTTAGTCACCGAATTCTACCAAAACCTCCATTTCTTTTCTAATGAGGAGGATGTCCTTCACTCGGTTGTTGGGGATGTTGAGATTGAGGTCAACAGGGCTTCTATCTCTCAAGCTATTGGTGTTGATGATGAAGGAATCATCGTTGGTGATGACGGTTCTGTTGATGGGTTTTCTGAAGTGAATTGGGCTAGACCAGATCTGAGTGCCAAGGAAACGTATGCAACGTGGCTCTCACAGCATCAGAGGTGGGCACATTATCTCACTACTAATGTGTTTCTTCCAAAGGCTGGAGGAGTCAACTGTGTTTCCAATAGAGAACGAGTTTTCATGTGGCATCTGGTCAACCAGAAGAAGATTAATCTCCCTGCCATGCTGATAAGGCAGATGAAGAATGTCACTACTTCTAGTGCTCTTGCCTATGGTTCCCTCCTGACGAGGCTCTTTGAAGCTGCCTCTGTGGTTATCTCAGGAGATGGTGTAACCAGTAGAAGTACGGTTCTGAAGATGCATACCTTCAGGAACCTTTCCTTTGGTGTAACTCCAAAGAAGAAGGAGAATGCTCCCTCTGTGAGCGCTGCTCAGAAGGAGATTGTGAAGCCAAGTGTGCTGAAAGGAAAGGATGTTGCCAAGAAGGGCAAAGGAAAGAAAGGATCCAGCAGAGTGGTCCTAACTGTTGAGAAAGTGGTTGGTTCCGAACCAACGGTTGTTCCTGAAAAGGATGTTCAGGATGCTGAGGAAGCACGCCTTGCTGAGAAAGAGAAGGCTGCTGAAGCTGAAAAGGTTGCAAGAGTTGTGGCTCTTGCTGAAGAGAAAAGAAAGAAGAAGGAAGCAGAGGACAAGTTAGCTGCTGAGCGAGAAATTGCTGCAAAGGCTAAGGCCGTTGCAAGACTTTTAGAATGCGCTGCTGAACTTGAGAATGCGGAGTTCTCAAAGGTAGTTGAGACTTCAGAGGAAGAAGGGAATCTTGAGAATGTCTCACTATCTTCTCGGATTGTTGAGAATGTCTCCCTTTCTACCAGAATTGGAAAGAAGACTGCTGCAAAACGAAGGGTTCTGAAGAAGAAGGACTTCGTTATTGCCTCAAGTGCTGAATTAGAGGAACCTGTCACTCAGGAACCGGAAGATGCTGATAAAGACTTATCAGAGATTTCTGATAAAGAGAATGTTGATGCTCCTCTGATTGAAGAGCTGTCAGAAGAGAGTGAACCAGAAGATGAAGAGGTTCTTCAAGGTGCTAAACAGTTTGTTGAGAATGTTGACGATGAACACTTCATTGACAACGTTCTTCTGAATCAAGGAAGAAACCCTGGTGATAGGGATGCCTCTGAAACGCTGTTCAGAATGGCTCATTTATATGCTGAGCCCATTTCAACTTTTGATCCTAATGCCTCTGAACAGGTTATCTCATCTCCTACTCTTACTCCTCATCCATCTCCCTCACTACCTTCTGTCACAGAAGTAAGTGAATCTCAGACTTTCATTCCTCCAACAACTTCAACATCTGAAGGTGTTCCTCCTCCATCTACTCTTCCTTCTGGATCCTATTCAGAAGTGAATCTGTCCTCTGGACCAATCTTCACTGATTCCATTTCTACTTCTACTACTTCTTCTCTATCATCTTCTGCTGTACTTCCATCAACTGGAATTACTGCTCCTCCCTTTTCAACACCTTTTTCAATTCCTTCAACCTTACCTCCCTGTACAAATACTTTCTCTTCCTCTTTCTCACATACAATTCCTTCCACACAAACTTTTGTTCCTCCTCTCTCAACCCCTGGACATACACCTCCTGTGTGTGATCCCTTAACTTCCTTCCCCACTCCTTCAGGTTTTGCTGGGTTGTCCTCCAACTATGACTTCCTGCGCAAACACTTGAATCGAGAAGATTTGGATAACAGGTTTGGAAGTTTTGGCTTCATGGGCAGAGCTTCTGGTATTTCCGAAGCTGGAGGTGCCCCCAGTGTTGAAGAATTGAGAAGAATGGGTCAGAGTGGCTCAGATGAACTGCTGAATAGATTTGCTGGTATAGGGCTGTTAACTATGGATGTGTCTTCTAGCAAGTGTACTAGGTACAAGTAATAAAATGATAAGTAGATTATCGTCTCCACAGGGATTGAGATGAAAAGATTAATTGAAAAGACCTATGGAACAGTCTGTTTACGTGACTGGTAACATAAAAAGGGTTGATTTGAGGTTGATTGACTATTATCTACTGTAATGAACTTCACTAAAAACAGATCTGAAGATTAAAAGATGGGAAAAGATGATTAATCACAATATATTAAAAGGAACAAGCTAAACACAGCGGGGAACTGGCATTGCAACCTCCCTTCTCTCCTTTCTTAACTCATGAATGTTTATAACTATTCTGTCAAGGTCTCTACTTAAAGCTAACTTGGTTCAAATGGTCATATCCCCAAATTACTAAGTATTACTCACACCCTAAAGGCCTTTCAGGATGCTTTACTACTTGATTAAGCACGAAGTAACATCTCATTTACATGAGAACCCTTGATACACATCATTCAACTGTTCATATCAGATGTATATGTTTATATAAAGAACAAGCATACATAAAAGCAATGGTCATGTCGGTTATGCATACTGTAACAGGCAGTTTAAGACCTGAATCTACAGAACTTCATTAAATACCAAATAGAAACAACATTCATTCATTAATTAAAGAGATAAGGAGACTTACAACACCAGCCCAAAGGCTGGTTTAGCTCGTAGAGAGTACTACTCACACATGGCGAGTATCAAAACATTAACTACAACGAACTCCATTAAAGAAGCTCAACTACTGAATCTAAGAAATTAAAGATACTAAAAGTTATGATAATGTAGGAGATCATCCTCTCTCCTCCGAATTGTTCTCTACTTAAACCCAAAAAGCTACTAATAAAATACTAGTTTTAAAGTACACTAGTACAAGTTCCAGCTAGCAAAAGCAAAATTACTTTAATTACAGCTGTTAAAACATCTCCTCAAGCAAAACAAGAGACTCCTTTTGAACGGCAAAACATCACTTCTACTGCAACACTCTCTCTCCCAAGCTGCCGGCACTTTTACCCCTCCTTTCTTCTGATGTGACCTCTACTGTTCACTCAGGCACTCTGGCAGGCTGCTTTCTCAGCAAAATGTCCTTGAAGCTCTCTTAAAACTGAAAATACAATTATTAGACACCAAAGTATATACAATATAGTCTAATTGGCCCCTAAATACATGAATAATCAATCATATACATAGTCAAATTCGAGCTTATCAAACACCCCCAAATTAAGCTTTTGCTTGTCCCCAAGCAAAGACAAAAAGGAAAAACTAACTAGACAGACTCGTATTTAAGACTAAAGAAAGGATAGAATAAAGAGAGTAAAACAGTTTATACAAGACAGAAATCCTAGACAACTACAACATTCAACAGCTTTTTCAATTAAAATGCCCTTCAACCTTTTCATCCCTAGATTAGGCACACAGGAGCTTTGTTTCTTAATGTGGTTAGACTTTACCTTAATTCCATTTTAAGTTCCCAGAAAGTTCTCAAGGCTTTAAGTCAAACTTCAACATTCAAGTGAACAACCTGTTCTGCCCTTATTACCTCACTAAGGAGTGTTTGCACTCAGCTCTCCTATGGTAACTAGATTACCATAAACAGGGTTCCTAAGATGCTTTAAGAATACACTCCTCAGCTAAGTTCAGTTAATCCTTAGGATGTGACCTTGCTTATTGGTCCAAACTTTCACAATTAGACAAGTACTGAGCATAGTCAAAAGGTCTTTCCAGGGTTATAATGTTAGGCTAGGGTTCAAGGTATGGAAGTGAAATGGCTTTTTACAATGTGTGGAACATGTCATTATTTATCAATTAAGCTTTTTCCAACATTTTCATTTCTTTCCCAGCCTGTTCCTGGTTATTTACAATCAACAACTACTCAAAACAGCCTGCTTCACAACTTAGGCACAAAACAAATCAAAAATTTCACAACATTAAAACAAAAGCTATTCCAACATTTTTAATCCTAAGGCCACAATGTGCAACCTCAGAAATAAAAAAAGACTTTATTCACTATTTTTTTCATTTTTTCGAAGAATTTCTTTGAGATTTCCTTCAATTTTCAATTTTTCTTTTCTTTTCTCTTTTTTTTTTTTTCATTTTATTCAGTCAACAATTATATTTTCCTCAACCTTGGAGAATCTACATCAACAATATTTCTTAAGTTAAGCTCTTTTAGACTGCAAAGCAGTCTGTTCTTTAGACATGTAATTCAAACAAGGGTCTTTGGAATCAAAGTGAAGGGAATGGGCTTCAAATAATGTGTGTAAACAAAGAAATGGTTAAGGCTCAAGTTGGATAACCTAAAACAAGGGTGCAATGCACTGGTAGGCTATTTGAGATTGTAAAAGTTGTGATATCTAGTGCCTTCATCTTCCTATGCTTTTCCTTAGTTTCCTTACGAAAATTTGGGCAACCAGATTAGATAACTAAGTTTGGAAGTTAAGTTATCAATTTTGGTGACCAAAGCAAACCCTACCTAAGACTTCTTTGAACTTAGCCCTCTCATTCATCTCCTAAATGCATTTGTGAATGCAGCAGGCTCTACCTTTCATGAATTAGGCTTTGCAACAAGGGTTTACAGGTTCTAAATGGCTTATTTCACTTGAATTTTGACTTTCAACTTAAAAACTTTTGAACCTTCTTTCTTTTTCAAACTTCAGTCAATAAAGGTTCACCACACATTTTGATTAAGGTACAAGTGTGCAATCTTTGGCTGTAGGTTGAAAGGCAAATTTCTACATTTTAGGCAATTTTTCATTTTCAACTAAGCTGTTGTAAACACGGAAGATAACTAACACTATATACAGACACAGGCTGTTCCTCAACAAGAAACAGCCTCACACTTTAACATTTTTGACATAAAACTAATTACAAACTAACTATAAACAACTATATTACAGACATCATTTACATTGGGGACAACTGGGGTTTGACTATGGTATACAATTTAGCAAGTTAACTTCAGAGTTTCCTCTATGTCACTTAAGCTATTATTCACATTTTCAGCAAAAATTATTCAATTTCTGGGCTCAATTCATCATGCTACACATTTTGTTCGAGTCAAAGCAGGCATGGCATTTTCAATTTTCAGTTAATCTCATCAAGTTTTACCCCACCCCCAAATTAGAGAGAGACATTGTCCTCAATGTCTGTAAGGGATGACATAAAACAAGATTGAGCAAAGAGCAGCAGCAAGCACAACAATATATACATTCAAACAAAAGTAAAGAGCAGAGAGCAAGGGGTACCAACAAAAGGAGGGAACCGGAACAGACTGTTACTCGGGAGTAACAGGATTACGCTCAGAGGTCACAGCCTCTGGATCCTTGGGAGGAGTGGCAGCAACATTATCACCTTGAACCTCACTTCCCCTAGCCTCACTTTCCTTGGCTTCACTCTCCTGTAGCTCACTATCCTTGCCAGCAGTATTATTCAAGTTCAGAGGTCTGCGAAAGATTGCTGGAGTGGAACGATCATGAAATTCCGGTTCATAACGGAGGGTCTCCTCGTTGAACCTATGTTGGATGGGAAATTCAGAAAGGTTCCTCTGGATCTCCATGTGGCCATGAAGCCATGCAACAGACTTCTCCAGATCCTCAATTGCTTTCTTTAGCAAAGCAACCTCTTGCTCCAACTTGGCAGACTTTCGACTCTGAGCTTTCAACTGAATGTACATCTCTTCATTGTTCAGGCTCAAACACTTGCGGTAGTAGGCAGCATCCTTTGGTTCATCATCCTCTTCACCTCCATCCTCAATTACCAAGGGTTCTACCGGAATCTCAAGCTTTCGCTTCCGGGTTTCAGACTTTGCAGCCACATCAATCTCACTCACTAACACCCATTTCTTGTTCACTTGCTTGCAATAACCCATATATTGAAGGGTTCGAAAGTTCATGGGGTCAGGATGGCATGATAAAGTAAGCCTGGATCGATCATCGGGCTTGAAAACCCCTATGGCCTCCGCAATTCTGGTCACCAAATTCCCACAGTAGATTCCATTCAACTTCTTGCTATGGTAGCCCAGCAAATACTCTCCCAGATAGTGTCCCAAATTCAATCTCCTTCCGGTCACCATACTCCACAAAGCAGTGAGGTCAAGCAAAGTGACATTAGCTTGATTTTCTCTGGCAAAGATTGTGCCAGAGACCAACTTGTGCAGAATCCTCATAGGATATTCCAGAATGGAAGAACCCCGTGCCAGCTTGCTATCAAAGTGGGCTTCTCCAGATATCTGCCTCCAGAACACATGAGGATCGAAATCCTTAGGAGTGGCTGTGAGGAAATGAGAGTACTCCTCGATGGCAGCCTCATCATCAGGCACACACCCTAGCAAGACATTGAAGGTGTTGAGAGAAGGGTTTTGATGATGTCCCATGAGCCTGAACTGGAAGTGAAAGGCAGCATCTGGGTTGGTGATTTTCGGATCAACCTTGAAGGTGGACAAGAACTCCAGAGTGAGTTCCTTGTACGATGGCTCCTCCATTTCGAAGAAAGGTTGAAATCCTCCCCTGTCTACATGCTCCTTAACAGAGTCGGCTAATCCCAACTTCTTGAGTGAATCCCAACATACACTCCGCGGAGATCCAAATGGTATGTCAGCGATGGATTCAAATGTTTCCTGATCAGTTAGGTCAGAAAACCTAGAAAGCTTTTTAACCAGTTTTTCATCCGGAAGAACCATAACTGAACTTGATGTGTTTCCCTTGTTTCGATTTGCAGCCCTTTTGACACCTTGCTCTTGTTTGATCACAACACCACCACGAGTTTTCATTCTGCAAAAAGTTTGAACTTAAAGAGAAAGTGAAATGTGAGAAAGGTAGAGAGAAGAAAATCCGGCTAAGTGTTTGGATTGGAAAAGGACAACTGATATCCTTGGCATTATTTTATAGCTAAAAGGAGGTGATTGTGACGGTTTGAAAAAGGAAGTAGTTGTGGCAGATTTTTGGGAACCGAAAAAGCAGGAGAGAGAGGAGTTATGAACAGTTGAGGGGCGTGGGAGAGAGAAAGTTTACCACTGGTGGATTAGACCTCTCTCATCTCTCAAACGGTTATAATTTTAACCATTAAGCCCTCTTTTACTCTTCATCAACGGTTAGAAATTTCTGTTAACCATGATTTGACAACTCACTCTTTCCATGTTCAGATTCAATTTAAAATCCTTTACCACGGTAACTCACTTTTTATTTCAAAAATAACTAAGTCACAAACTCACAATGTATTACCACAGAGATGACCCCCAAATTTTATTTTCCTAAGTAAAAATTCAAACTTTAGCTCTATGGAAAGAGAACAAAAGTTTAAACATTTGCTTAAAATAAAATTTGAATTTAACAGCTTGCAAAATTGACTGGACACTTCACAAAAAGTCTAAAAATAAATTAACTAAAATTAACAACTTAAAAACAAAAACGAGCTAAATTATACTAAATTTCACCCCTTTAGGGCACTGCAATTGGTGTTTGCAGTTGACACAAGTCCCATTTTAAGCTTATGGTGGGTCATAGAAGTGGTGAACTTCAACCACTCTCTCCACATCGTGACCAAGATAAGGTTTTAGCCTTTGGCCATTGACCTTAAAAGGCTGTTCCCCACGCAAAAAGATCTCTACTGCACCATACGGGAACACCTTGCTCACTTGAAAAGGTCCACTCCACCTGGATTTCAATTTTCCAGGGAATAACCTTAACCTTGAATTATACAAGAGGACTTGTTGTCCCTCTTGAAATTCCTTCTTCTGAATTCTCTTGTCATGCCAAGTTTTGGTCTTTTCTTTGTATTTCACTGCATTTTCAAAAGAAAACAGCCTAAACTCTTCCAGCTCATTTAGCTGCAGCCTTCTTTGTTCACCTGTAGCCTGTTCCTCAAAATTAAGAAAAGTTAATGCCCAAAGGGCCTTATGTTCCATCTCAACAGGCAAATGACAGCTCTTTCCATACAACAATCTAAAAGGAGACATGCCTATAGGTGTTTTGAAAGCAGTCCTATATGCCCATAAAGCAGGCTCTAGCTTTTCTGCCCAATCTTTCCTAGAGGTGCTAACAGTCTTCTCTAGAATTCTCTTGATCTCTCTATTGGAAACTTCCACTTGACCACTTGTTTGTGGATGGTAAGGGGTAGCAAGCTTGTGCGTGACCCCAAATTTGCTCAAGAGCTTCTCAAAAAGCTTATTGCAAAAATGAGTGCCATTATCACTGATTATGGCACGGGGTATTCCAAATCGGGCAAACAGCCTTTTTAGGAATCTCACTACCACCCTAGCATCATTTGTGGGGCTTGGAATAGCCTCCACCCATTTACTTACATAGTCAACTGCCACTAGGATATACTTATTCTTTTTAGAAGATGGGAAAGGTCCCATGAAATCTATGCCCCACACATCAAAAATTTCACAAACAACTATGTTGTTCAAGGGCATAGAATTCCTGGCAGAAATGTTACCTGACCTTTGACACTCATCACATTCCTTCACAAATCGATGGGCATCTTTGAATATGGTAGGCCAGAAGAAGCCTGCTTGGAACACCTTAGAGGCTGTTCTACTAGCACCATGATGTCCTCCAGATTCTTGTGAATGACAATGATGAAGAATGAGCTCCCCTTCCTCCTGGGTCACACACCTCCTTATAATCTGATCTGCACATAACCTGAAAAGATATGGTTCCTCCCAAAAATAATATTTAATTTCAGCATAGAACTTTCTCCTTTGGTTAGTGGACATTTTAAAAGGTTTATATGATCCTGCAAGGAAATTAGCAATGTGAGCAAACCATGGAACATTCGAAGCTGAATATAACCTCTCATCAGGAAATATATCCCTGATCTCAGGTTGTTCCTGGTGGTCTCCCCCTGCTATTCTAGAGAGATGATCGGCAGCAACATTTTCAATGCCTTTCTTATCTCTGATCTCCAAATCAAACTCCTGAAGAAGTAGCAACCATCGGAGCAGTCTTGGCTTGGCATCTTTCTTTGCAAAGAGGTGTCTCAAAGCAGCATGGTCAGTGAAAACTACAACTTTTGACAAGACCAAATAGGATCTAAACTTGTCAAAGGCATAAACCACAGCGAGAAGCTCTTTCTCTGTAGTTGTATAGTTTCTCTGAGCATCATTCAAGGTCTTGCTGGCATAGAAAATGGGTTGAAACTTCTTGTTAACCTTCTGACCCAAAACAGCTCCCACACAAGTGTCACTTGCATCACACATCAACTCAAAAGGCTGCTCCCAGTTGGGTGCAATCAAAATAGGTGAGTTGATGAGTTGTTCCTTCAAGATGTCAAAGGCTCTGATGCAGTCTGCTCCGAATTCAAACTCAGCATCCTTGTGGAGTAATGCTGAAAGCGGAAGAGCAATCTTGGAAAAATCTTTTATGAATCTCCTGTAGAAGCCTGCATGCCCCAGAAAGCTTCTAACATCCTTGACTGTGGTAGGAACAGCCAGCTTTTCAATAACTTCGACCTTTGCTTTGTCAACTTCTATCCCCCTCTCTGAAATTTTGTGCCCAAGCACCACACCTTCAGTCACCATGAAGTGGCACTTCTCCCAGTTTAACACAAGATTGGTCTCTTTGCATCGAACCAAAACAGCCTCTAGATTCTTCAAACAGCCTTCAAATGACTTCCCATAGACTGAGAAATCATCCATGAAGATCTCTACTGTCTTCTCTATCATGTCATGAAAAATAGCCATCATACACCGTTGGAATGTAGCTGGTGCATTACAGAGACCAAATGGCATTCTTCTGTAGGCAAATGTCCCATAAGGACAAGTGAAGGTGGTCTTTTCTTGATCCTCGGAGAAGATTGGAATTTGGTTATAGCCTGAGTAGCCATCTAAGAAGCAATAAAAGGCATAACCAGCGAGTCTCTCCAACATTTGATCCACAAATGGCAAAGGAAAATGATCTTTCCTTGTGGCATCATTAAGCTTTCGGTAATCAACACATACCCTCCACCCTGTGATCATTCTTGTTGGAATTAGCTCATTCCTTTCATTCTTTACAACTGTTGTGCCCCCTTTCTTCGGAACAACCTGCACTGGACTTGTCCATTTGCTATCGGAAATGGGATAGATGATCCCAGCTTCAAGCAACTTGACAACCTCTTTTCTGACCACATCTCCCATGACCGGATTAAGCCTCCTCTGTGGTTGAACACAAGGCTTGTAATCCTCCTCCATTAGAATTCTATGCACACACATAGTAGGGCTAATTCCTTTGATATCACCAATTGTCCAAGCTATAGCCTCCTGGTTTTGTTTAAGGATGGTTAAAAGCTGGCTTTTCTGGTCCGGAGTCAATTGTGATGAAATTATAACCGGCCGGCCATTTGGTGGTTTAAGGAAAGCATACTCCAAATGTGATGGCAAAGGTTTGAGTTCTGGAGTGGAAATGGATTGATTTGGTAGAAAGGGTGGTTCTGTGGTGGAAAGGTCATTTGAGTTTGGTGGAATAGGTGATAAGTCTGGTTTTTCAAGAGAACAGCCTGTTTCATCACATGTGTTTAACTCTTCTTCTAGAACAACCTGCAAAACATCTTTTTGAGTTTCCTGCAAGTTAGTCGGGTTAGGACAAACATCTATAAAATAGCAAACATCAGAATCAACAGGTCTCATCAGCATTTCATTCATTTTAAACACGACCTTATCACCATTCACTTCCAAACTTAACTCTTTATCTTTCACTTTGAACACAGCACTACCAGTGGCTAAGAAAGGTCTCCCTAGGATAATTGGAACATGCATATCTTCAGCTATATCCATTACTACGAAATCAGCAGGCAGTATGAACTTTCCTACCTTAACTAGGACATCCTCCACTATACCCCTAGGGTAACAAACTGATCTATCAGCTAGTTGGATGGACATTCGAGTTGGTTGGGGTTCTCCTATTCCTAATTTCTGATATAATGAATATGGAATCAGGTTTATGCTAGCACCAAGATCACAAAGAGCATTCTCAACATGCAATTCTCCAATGGAACAAGGGATAGAAAAACTCCCTGGATCCTTCATCTTTTTAGGAAGTGGCTGCCTGTTCATCAGGATTGAGGAACAATCTCTGTTGAGCTGCACACATGCCACATTCTCGAGCTTGGTCTTGTTAGACAGAATATCTTTCAAGAATTTGGTATAGTTAGGCATCTGATTAAGAGCTTCCAAGAAAGGAAGATTAATGTGAAGTTTCCTCAAAGTATCAAGGATCTTTGAGTGCCTTTTTTCTAGTTTCTCATCTACCATGGCTCCGGGATAAGGTGCTGGTGGTTGATAAGGAGGAGGTGGAACATACTTCTCCATAGGTTCCTCCTGCACAAGAACAGGCTCCTTAGCCTTTGCAATTGGCTTTTCTTTTACTGGAACAGCTTGTTCCTTTTCAGCTTCAGTCTCTTTAGAAGTACCTGCATTACCAACAAGCTTTTTAGTCTCAATAGGGTTAGAAATTTCCTTACCACACCTGAGAGTGATTGCCATCACATTCTCCCTTGGATTAGGTTCGGTGTTGCTTGGTAAAGTTGATTTTCCTTTTGAGTTGGAGGATGAAGCAGCCAACTGATGGACTTGAGTCTCAAGACTCTTCATTGTTGATTGAGTCTGCTTCATGAATTGTGTCACCAGAGTTTTGAAATCTGGATCCTCCTCTTCCTTGGTATGCACAGGCTGCTTATAAGAGCTTTGGTTGTTCTGCTGGTAATGACCTCTCTGCACTTGTTGATATTGAGGTCTGTCATTCTGGTACTGAGGTCTTTCCTGATTGTACCGAGGTCTCTCCTGGTTGTACTGATCATTTGGTTGTGACCATGAGAAGTTTGGGTGATTTCGAGTGTTAGAGTTGTAGGTATTGGAATAAGGGTTTGGTGGATTTCTTTGGTTGTAACCAGCATAATCACACTGCTCCTGGTTGTCTGAGTCTCTCCTGGTGCCTGTGCAATTGATATTTCGATGGGGACCTCCACAAAAACTACACTCTTCCCCAAATGGGGGTTCACTGTTGATGGATGACACATTGAGCTTGCCAATCTGTCGAGCAAGCTGTTCAAATTGGTTTGTGATCAATTTGGAGATCACTTCTGTTCCTGGAATGGTAGCTTGCTTTCTTCCATCAGTTCCCACTGAGTGCCAGTTGTAACTTGTGTTGACCACCCTCTCAATAAGATCGTAGAGAGCTTGTGGCTCTAAATCTTCAGGATTGCCATTAGCAACTGATTCAATCTGCATCTTGTAGATGTTCTCAACTCCATTGTAGAAGTTTTGAACCTGCATCCACATAGGTATACCATGATTTGGTACTCTTCTCAACAGCTCCTTATACCTTTCCCACGCTTCCGCCAAAGATTCACCATCTTCTTGTGAAAAATGAGAAACCTCATTCCTGAGCTTGATTGCTTGCCTTGGAGGGAAATACTTCATCAAAAAGATTCTTGCCATTTCCTCCCAAGTTCTGATGGAGTGTGGTTGGAGATTCTTCATCCAACTTTTTGCTTTATCTTTCAAGGACCAAGGGAACAGGGTCAGCCTTATGGTATCATCGGTAACTCCTCGATTAGATCGAAAGGTGTTACACAAGGTCACAAAATCCTGGATGTGAGCATTAGGATCTTCATTTTGATATCCTCCAAATTGAAATGAGAGGAGCATTTGGATCATAGAGTGCTTCACTTCCAAAGGGTTGTTTCCAGGCCCAAAAGGTGGAAGGGCGATACATGAGGAATGACCTTCTGTAGTAGGTCTTGAATAGTCTCTTATTCTCATCACAGCTGGGTGATTGTTCTCACCCTCATCTTCGAGGTTGTTTCCTCCATTGTTGTTGTGGGCACCATTGTTTCCTTGTCTGTTACCGTCATTGTTACCACCAACAGGTATCTCTTCTTCCATCCCTCTCCTTTGTCTTTGCTGAGCTCGACGAGCTGTTCTACGATTAGCTCTACAAGTTCTTTCTATCTCAGGATCAACTGGAAGAGGCTGCAGCCCTGCTCTTCGCATGGACTACAGGAATCGGAACACCCTGTGGCTACACCATGAACACACAGATCAAAACACACTATTTCACAGAAAAATTTCAAGTAAACTTTTATTTTCAATCCCCGGCAACGGCGCCAAAAACTTGTTAACTATGGATGTGTCTTCTAGCAAGTGTACTAGGTACAAGTAATAAAATGATAAGTAGATTATCGTCTCCACAGGGATTGAGATGAAAAGATTAATTGAAAAGACCTATGGAACAGTCTGTTTACGTGACTGGTAACATAAAAAGGGTTGATTTGAGGTTGATTGACTATTATCTACTGTAATGAACTTCACTAAAAACAGATCTGAAGATTAAAAGATGGGAAAAGATGATTAATCACAATATATTAAAAGGAACAAGCTAAACACAGCGGGGAACTGGCATTGCAACCTCCCTTCTCTCCTTTCTTAACTCATGAATGTTTATAACTATTCTGTCAAGGTCTCTACTTAAAGCTAACTTGGTTCAAATGGTCATATCCCCAAATTACTAAGTATTACTCACACCCTAAAGGCCTTTCAGGATGCTTTACTACTTGATTAAGCACGAAGTAACATCTCATTTACATGAGAACCCTTGATACACATCATTCAACTGTTCATATCAGATGTATATGTTTATATAAAGAACAAGCATACATAAAAGCAATGGTCATGTCGGTTATGCATACTGTAACAGGCAGTTTAAGACCTGAATCTACAGAACTTCATTAAATACCAAATAGAAACAACATTCATTCATTAATTAAAGAGATAAGGAGACTTACAACACCAGCCCAAAGGCTGGTTTAGCTCGTAGAGAGTACTACTCACACATGGCGAGTATCAAAACATTAACTACAACGAACTCCATTAAAGAAGCTCAACTACTGAATCTAAGAAATTAAAGATACTAAAAGTTATGATAATGTAGGAGATCATCCTCTCTCCTCCGAATTGTTCTCTACTTAAACCCAAAAAGCTACTAATAAAATACTAGTTTTAAAGTACACTAGTACAAGTTCCAGCTAGCAAAAGCAAAATTACTTTAATTACAGCTGTTAAAACATCTCCTCAAGCAAAACAAGAGACTCCTTTTGAACGGCAAAACATCACTTCTACTGCAACACTCTCTCTCCCAAGCTGCCGGCACTTTTACCCCTCCTTTCTTCTGATGTGACCTCTACTGTTCACTCAGGCACTCTGGCAGGCTGCTTTCTCAGCAAAATGTCCTTGAAGCTCTCTTAAAACTGAAAATACAATTATTAGACACCAAAGTATATACAATATAGTCTAATTGGCCCCTAAATACATGAATAATCAATCATATACATAGTCAAATTCGAGCTTATCAAGGGCAAAGGACTTCTGCTGCTGACATGTATGCTCAGGGCATTGTGCTGCAAGAATTACATTCTTTGAAAGCTCAGAACCTGCAGCTCATGACTATTCTTCAAATGCAGGATCCTTCTGTTTATATACGCAATCTTTCTACACTTCATCTAGCTACATATGATGAGCTGTAC
This sequence comes from Euphorbia peplus, assembly GCA_028411795.1. Taxonomy (NCBI): domain Eukaryota; kingdom Viridiplantae; phylum Streptophyta; class Magnoliopsida; order Malpighiales; family Euphorbiaceae; genus Euphorbia; species Euphorbia peplus. The sequence goes on from CP110840.1 coordinate 21,873,261, forward strand.
AAATTGAGAGAATTAGCTCTGACACTTCCTTCTCTGGACAATATTGCTCTTGCTTCTTCTCTGAAGGTCAATGAGAATTTGGAGATATTGACAGAAGAAGTCAAGGAAGCAAACGAGCATTATGAGGCTCATGAGAAGATGCTCCCTAGTAAGATTGAAGACCTGCAAAGTACTGCAAATCACATTCTGAGAGAAGTGAAATCTTCTGCTCAAGGTTCTTCATCTTCAGGAGCTGCAAAGATTGTATATGACATCACTCCTGATCTCAACAATCGACTCTCCAACATTGAGTCCGCTGTAACTGCTCAGAATGCACAGATTGCTGAGCTCACTGAACTTCTGAAGGTTATGCACACTCAGGCACGTGAACAAGAAAAGACTCTTCACAATTGCTATAGGTTTGTTCGAGGACAGACTTATATTCAGAATGAGCACCTCACTGCTGCTGTGTATGCTAACAATAGGTTGATCAAGCTCCTTCTTGATGATGTTCAGAAACAGCGACCTATGTCTGGTCAGACCTTTGATCATATGAAGACCATTGATGATGATTTCAGAAGACGAATGGATATGATCAATATTGTGCGACCAACTCCTGTGCAATATCAGACTGCTCTGAATGTTCAACAAAAATTGAAGTCTCAGGGTGCTCTTGGTGTTGCTGTTGGTTCTGGTCAAACGGGGGAGAAGTCTGGTCAGAAGAGATCAAGTGCTGCTGAAGGTTCTAGTGATGTTCCTCCTCCTCAGAAGAAACCTAGGAACTTGTAATCGTTTAGGACTTAAGCTTCTTAGCTAGGTTCTGGGTTGGGTAGTTTGTGTCTTAGGACTTTTTCTGCTCTTCTGATTATTTTGCTTCTTATGTTATCTTCTGAATGATCTTATATACACTGAATCTTTTCTTGCATATCTGACTCTTTGCTTATGTTTCTTTTTAACTTAGTAAATTACACTTCATTAAATCTAACAACTTGATCTTAAGTCTTATTAAGTTTATACAGATTGTTGAAGTTCACCATTTTCACTAAAATGGGGGGTTAATTTACTCAGAAGTTTTTTGAAACATGTGCATAAGGAAGTCTTTCTCTAAAACTCATGTTTTCTTTTACCTTCTGACCACGGTTTGTCCATAACCAAAATGGGGGAGAATGATGAACCCTAAGTGTTTTGATTATGTCCAAACGTTTCAGAAGATGAAAACTTAATTCTATCTCACATATAGATTATTGCTGACTATGTTGGCCCTATCAAGAACAGAATCACCTAGAGGGGGGGTGAATAGGTGTCAAAGTAGAAAACTGAAAATTTCTAAGTTTTTAGAGAAACTTGATTTTCAGAGTCAAATTTCCTCAGAGTCAGAGGCAAGCTAACAGGAGTTGCTTCTGAGGGAAATTCTGCCTAAACACAGTTAGACTGTTTTCAGCAACAGAAGTTCTGATTGAGGAACTTCTGGACAGTCTTCTGAACAAAGACAATGATGCTTAAGAGAAAATCTGTTTCAGCACTAAATATTAGCAAGTACACAGAAGCAATAATAACAAGTATAAGAGGGAGAAAGAAGTTCAGGAGGTCCTGATTGAACAATTCGATTTATCCAAGTTCGCCACAGAAGTCCTGTGACTACGTCTTGTCCCCTGAGGTCGCAGCCTTCAGAGATTTTATAAATCCACTATTCAGAACTTTTATGGCAAGTTCAGAAGCTCCTTTACATCAACAGAACTTAAGCTAATTTCTCACTTAGTCCTGACTAGCCTAAAAAAAAAAGTTAAAGGATTTCCACCAGAACAAACAATACTCTGTTTTCTGGATTTCTCACCCAACTCTAATCTCAACTAGATTTCTCTCTTTAAATCTAACTGAAGATCACAAACGATCTCAGTTTACAAGATTCCTATTATGAACTTGTTTTTCTTCACTCTCTCACTTTACTAAGACTATGCTAAGAAAGATTGAGAATGGAAAAGTTGCTCTGTTTTTCTTGTTAAAACAGTGCGTTAAGATTTTGCTCGATGATCATGCGTGTGTTGATGCATTGGAGCTTGGCTACTATTTATAGTGATTGAAGATGACCGTTGTGGAGTTTGAAACTTCAAAGGATATGACATCAGTTGTTGTAGCCGTTAATTTGTCAAGTCTTCAAACGGTCTTCAAACACTTTGATTCCGTTATCCTTGTTCTTTAACTAAATCCGGTAAGTGATTTGAAATCAAGGATGAGGATGACAGAATCATTCTTCAATTAGATCAACAAAGGGTAGACAAGGAAATTCCGGTTTCTCTTGAACAGACAAGCGCGCTCCATCAAAACAGCTTTTTGAACTTTTGGCGCCTTGTATTGAATGCAAGTGTCAGAGCATTAAATGCTCAAACAAACCCGTGACTAAGCTTTCAGAAGCTTATTTCCAGTTGTCTAGACTTCTGATCAAATTGGCAAAACTTCTTATTGCAAAGAACTTCTGAGGAGAGCTTTAGCAGACTTCTGCTTCAGAGCGGAGTATCCAGCTTCTGAGTTATTGAAACTCTGACTTCAGCAAACTGTTCTTCTGAGTTCTTTAGACAATCCGAAAATGATTCATTCAGCACCTGCTGAGTAACTTACACATAGACTAAAACAAAAATATTAGTCAACAATAATCTATATGTGAGATAGAATTTAGTTTTCATCTTCTGAAACGTTTGGACATAATCAAAACACTTAGGGTTCATCAGACTAATATTTTTGTTTTAGTCTATCTGTAAGTTACTCAGCAGGTGCTGAATGAATCATTTTCGGATTGCCTAAAGGACTCAGGAGTTTTGTTTGCTGAAGTCAGAGTTTCAACGATTCAGAAGCTGGAACTCCTCCGCTCTGAAGCCTAAGTCTGCTAAAGCTTTCCTCAGAAGTTCCTTGCAATCAGAAGTTATGCCAATTTGATCAGAAGTCTAGACAACTGGAAATAAGCTTCTGAAAGCTTAGTCACGGATTTGTTTGAGCATTTAATGCTCTGACACTTGCATTCAATGCAAGGCGCCAAAAGTTCAAAAAGCTGTTTTGATGGAGCGCGCTTGTCTGTTCAAGAGAAACCGGAATTTCCTTGTCTACCCTTTGTTGATCTAATTGAAGAATGATTCTGTCATCCTCATCCTTGATTTCAAATCACTTACCGGATTTAGTTAAAGAACAAGGATAACGGAATCAAAGTGTTTGAAGACCGTTTGAAGACTTGACAAATTAACGGCTACAACAACTGATGTCATCTCCTTTGAAGTTTCAAACTCCACAACGGTCATCTTCAATCACTATAAATAGTAGCCAAGCTCCAATGCATCAATACACGCATGATCATCGAGCAAAATCTTAACGCACTGTTTTAAACAAGAAAACAGAGCAACTTTTCCATTCTCAATCTTTCTTAGCATAGTCTTAGTAAAGTGAGAGAGTGAAGAAAAACAAGTTCATAATAGGAATCTTGTAAACTGAGATCGGGTGTGATCTTCAGTTAGATTTAAAGAGAGAAATCTAGTTGAGATTAGAGTTGGGTGAGAAATCCAGAAAACAGAGTATTGTTTTGTTCTGGTGGAAATCCTTTAACTCTTTTTAGACTAGTCAGAACTAAGTGAGAAATTAGCTTAAGTTCTGTTGATGTAAAGGAGCTTCTGAACTTGCCATAAAAGTTCTGAATAGTGGATTTATAAAATCTCTGAAGGCTGCAACCTCAGGGGACAAGACGTAGTCACAGGACTTCTGTGGCGAACTTGGATAAATCGAATTGTTCAATCAGGACCTCCTGAACTTCTTTCTCCCTCTTATACTTGTTATTATTGCTTCTGTGTACTTGCTTATATTTAGTGCTGAAACAGATTTTCTGTAAGTATCATTGTCTTTGTTCAGAAGACTGTCCAGAAGTTCTCTTACCGAACTTCTGTTGCTGAAAGCAGGCTAACTGTGTATAGGCAGAATTTTCCTCAGAAGCAAATTCTATAAACTTGCTTCTGACTCTGGAAAGTTTGACTCTGAAATTTAAGTTTCTTTAAAAACTTAGAAATTTTCAGTTTTCAACTTAGACACCTATTCACCCCCCTCTAGGTGATTCTGTTCTTGTTAGGGCCAACAGGCGAAGCCAGTTCAGAGCGCAAAAGAGACCTATGCCACATGGTTAACTCAGCATCAGAGGTGGGCACACTATTTGACCACAAATGTGTTCCTTCCGAAATCTGGAGCTGTCAATGGGGTCTCAAATAGAGAGAGGGTATTCATGTACCATTTGATGAACGAAAAGAAGATCAACTTACCTGCCATGATTATAAGGCAGATGAAGAATGTGAAGGTGGCCAGTGCTTTGGCTTATGGTTCCCTTCTGACCAGACTGTTTGAATCTGCTTCCATAGAGATTTCTGGTGAAGGGGTTACTACCAGAAGTACTCCACTTAAAATGAATACTCTGACCAAATTGCAACACAGTGTTGTACCAAAGAAGTCAGAAGCTCCTACTTCTTCTGTGGCTGCAGGTCAGAAAGAAACAGTGAAAGCTCCTGGGCAAAAGACAAAGACTGTTGTCAAAGGAGGCAAAGGAAAGAAGAAATCCACTAAGGTGGTAATGAATGTTGAGAAGGTGGTTGTTTCAGAACCTCCTACCACTTTGGTTCAATCAACTATAAGTATTAAACCATCTGGGAAAGTGGTTGCTGAAGAACCAAGGGCTGTTGATGCAAAGAAGGCATCAAAAGAAGAAGCAGAGGAGAGCAGACTTGTTGCATTAGCAAAGGCTGCTGAGGATAAGCTGAATGAGGAAAGAGTTGTTCCTCTGGAAGAATTGCACAGAAGAGATAGAGAAGCTCAGCAACTTAGTGCAAGCTTGGAAGCTGAGAGAAAGGCTTTGGCAGAAGCTAAGGAAAAAGCCAGATTATAAGAAGCTGCTGCTTAACAGGATGACAACGTGCTTTTGTCAGAAGTTGCTGGTGAGGAAGAAGATGCTGAGAGAGAAATTCCACTCTCAAGAGGCATGAGAAGGAAAACAACAGCAGTTAGAAGGGTCTTGAACAAGAAGGACTTCTATGTTAAGTCTGCTGAGTTGGAAGAAGAGATTCCTGAAGAAGAATCTGCTGATGAGGACATGATTGATATGTCAGAAGAGAATCTTGATGCTCCTACTGTTGAAGATGTCTCAGAGGATAGCGAACAAGAGATTGACACTATCATTCAGGATGCTGTTCAAATGGCTAGAGACATTGAGATAGATGATTTTCTGGACAATGTGCTTCTGGGTCAAGGAAGGAACCCTGGTGACAATGATGCCCATGCAACCATTGAGAAGATGGCTCATCTTTTTGCCACTCCAATTGCATCCTTCAATCCAAATGCTCATGAAGAACAGGTTGGTTCTGATCATGTTTTCCCATCTCCATCTCAAGATGTTATTCCATCTCCCATACATACTTCCCTACCATCTTCTGCACCTACTCCTGTCTCAGAAGTAAGTGCCTCTGAAATTTTCACTATGATGAACCCTATGTGTTTTGATTATGTCCAAACGTTTCAGAAGATGAAAACTTAATACTCCCTTACATATAGTTTACTGTTGACTAATATTTCTGTTTACTTAGTCTATGTGTAAGTTACTCAGCAGGTGCTGAATGAATCATTTCTGGATTGCCTAAAGGACTCAGAAGATCTGTTTGTTGAAATCAGAGTTTCAATAACTCAGAAGCTGGATGCTCCGCTCTGAAGCCGAAATCTGCTAAAGCTCTCCTCCGATGTTCTTTGCAATCAGAAGATATTTTTTACCAATTTGATCAGAAGCTTAGTCACGGGTTCTGGATAGCATTTAATGCTCTGACACTTGCATTCAATGCAAGGCGCCAAAAGTTCAAAAAAGCTGCTTTAATGGAGCGCGCTTGTCTGTTCAAAAGAAACCAGAATTTCCTTGTCTACCCTTTGTTCAGAAGATTGTCCAGAAGTTCTCATATCAGAACTTCTGTTGCTGAAAAGACAGAAACTGTCTTAAAGCAGAATATCCCTCAGAGGCTACTTCAATAAGCTTGCCTCTGACTCTGAGGATTTTTGACTCTGAAAATTTGAGTTTCCTTAAAAACTCAAAAATACCAGTTTTCTGTTTAAACACCTATTCACCCCCCCCCCCCCCCCCCCTCTAGGTGATTCTGTTCTTGTTAGGACCAACATGTTCATCATTTGTTGAGTCATATATAGGAGCATCTTCTGGAAGGAAGTTGACTTATGGAGTAGGATTCTCTTCTGGAACTTGTTCAGCAACCGGAGGAACCACTTCAGCAGCTCTAGGGGGGACATCTTCAGCGTCAGCAGGAGATGTTACTTCAAGAGCAACAACTACATCTTCTTCATGAGCTCCATTATCTGCAGGGTTAGTCTCATCAAACTGTACATGAACAGATTCATCTAAAGTCTGAGTCCTCTTATTAAAAACTCTATATGTTTTACTATGTGTTGAGTAGCCAAGAAAGATAGCTTCATCTGCCTTTGAATCAAATTTTGAAAGGTGTTCTTTTGTATTTAAAACATAACATTTACAACCAAAGGTTCTGAAATAACCTATCTTAGGCTTTCTTCCTTTCCAGAGTTCATAGGGGGTTTTGTTCAGAATACTTCTGATGAGTACTCTATTCAGAACATAACATGTTGTGTTAACAGCTTCTCCCCAGAAGTACTTTGGAAGCCTTCTGTCACTGATCATAGTTCTAGCAATTTCAACCAGAGTTCTATTCTTCCTTTCAACTACCCCATTTTGTTGAGGAGTTCTGGGAGCAGAAAAGTTATGATCAATGCCCTTGGTTTCACAGAATTCTTCAAACAGAAAGTTCTTGAATTCTCCACCATCATCACTTCTGATATGAACAACCTTTTCATTCCTTTCATTCTCAAGCTTCTTTATCAGAACTGAGAAACATCCAAGTGACTCATCTTTGCTAGACACCAAGATAACCCAAGTGAATCTTGAATAGTCATCTACTATGACAAAGGCATACTTCTTACCACCCATGCTCATTGGTTGAACAGGGCCAAAAAGGTCCATATGAAGTAATTCTAAAGGTCTTTTAGTTGAAATGACTTTCTTAGTTTTAAAAGAGCTTCTGATTGCTTACCAGATTGACAAGCAGTACACAAATGGTTCTTTTTAAAACTAATTTCAGGCAGACCCTCAACCAATTGATATCTAGCTACTTTGGCCAGAAGATCCATGCTAACATGAGCAAGTCTTCTATGCTAGAGCCAGGAGGTATCCTCTTTGGACATTAAGCATATATTTTTGCAAAGATTCTCAAGGTTCAACATGAAAACATTTTCTACTCTAGGAGCAGTTAGAATAACTTCCCTTGACTTACTGTCCAAGATTTTACATCCAGATGAGCTGAAGACTACATCTCTACCTTTATCACACAGTTGTGCAACACTCAGGAGATTGAACTTCAGGCCTCTGACTAAGGAGACATCTTCAATAGGAGGATTGGTTCCAATGGATCCAGAACCAAAAATTCTTCCTTTCTGAGCATCTCCAAAGCTGACTTTACCACCTCTTTTAGGATCAAATGTGATGAATGCTTTTTCATCACCTGTCATATGCCTTGAGCACCCACTGTCAATGTACCACAGCTTTGACATTGATGGAGCACTCAGAGCCACCTGCAGCACAATCAATTAGTGACAGGTACCCAATCCTTATTGGGTCCTTAAGAGTTAGACTTATCTTCTACAGGTTTTTCTGATAGTTCAGATTGCAAGAGATTCTTAATATGGTATTTGCAATCTTTTAACCAATGTCCATCTTTCTTACACAGCTTGCAAGAAGGAGGATTGTTGGATCTTTCCCTTTGCTTCTTAGGAGCAATCTTCTTCTTAGGAGCCTCTGAAGGAAATTCTGCCTTAAGACAGTTTCTGTCCTTTTAAGCAACAGAAGTTCTGATTTAAGAACTTATGGACAGTCTTCTGAACGAAGACTATGACTTTAAGAGTAAATCTGTTTCAGCACTAAATATAAAGCAAGTACACTTTGATCCTGTCAAACGGTCTCAAAACACTTTGATCCTGTCAAACGGTCACAAAACACTTTGATCCTGTCAAACTTGTTCTTTAGCTAAATCCGGTAAGTGATTTTAAGATAAGAAATGGGTTTGACTGGAGATTGCTTGAATTGGATCAACAGCTTATGGGTATGAAGAAACAGGTCTTGTTTGTAGTGGATATGCGCGCTTCTCAAACAACTTTTTGAACTTTTGGCGCCTTGCATTAAATGCAGGTTTGTCAGAGCATTAAATGCTAAAAAAACCCGTTACTTTGAACTTTTGAGAGTTCATAACCCTTTATAGCGCTTCTGATCTTAGTAAGCTTTGTCTTCTGTTTGCTTGTAGAACTTCTGAGATATGCTTCAACAGGCTTCAAAAGCTTCAGAGTGTATCTTCCAACATCTGAACGATATCCTCTGTCTTCAGCTTCTGTTATCTTCTGAGTTTAATAAGCAATCCAGGGATTCTTCATTCAGCTCCTGCTGAGAACATCTTATACAATACTTAACAAAAATTGTTAGTCAACATTGAAAAGTATGTAAGACTATTTTAATTTTCATCTTCTGAAACGTTTGGACATAATCAAAACTTTTAGGGTTCATCAGTTACTAACTAAATTGAAGACTTTATACCCTTTCACTTGAGGTTTGAACCCAACAAAGACACATGGAAAAGCTCTTTAGTCAAATTTGGTTTTATTATTCTTAAGATTAACAATATACACTAAGGAACCGAAGACTCGCAAATTATCATAAGTTGGCAATTTGTTATATAAAAGCTGATATGGAGTTAAATTGTCAAGAATAGGTGTTGGCATAATATTAATTAAGTATGTAACATGTAATATACAATCTGCCCAAAAAGATAGAGGCAATGAAGACTGGAAACGTAAGTGTGAGCGTAAGTGGTCGCTTATAGCGGCTTTAGCCTTGTTTGACTAGAGCCGCCACCCGGCCGACCGGGAAAATGTACGAACCCGTGTTTATACCGATTGTTTTGAAAACCAGAAATTCTATTTACGTTCGTGGATACAACTTATTAATTCCGACATTCCAGGGCCCATAGGATCTTTAATGCAGCCTAACGATTTATTATCTTGACTTTTGTTTTTATCACACAAGAATATTTAAATACGCAAACATTTGTACGGTAAACCGCCGGGTGACGCGGTACAAAACCCTCGGAAGCTTACCATCGTCGCGTGCCGGTGATTGCTCGCAGACTGATACTCGTTGCAGAACGGAGACCTTTTCAGGGAGGAACCTTGGGGGCCAGAGTTGCGTAGGGCGTCCTCCGAATAGTTTCTAGGAATAGGACTTAGTCAGCTCTAGCGGGGCTCCGAGTGATGCCTAGATTTGGAACTTTTGATAAAGGGGGAAATATTTTTGGTGGTCGTGAGGACCTTTTCTGGGAATATTTTGGGAAAATACTCTCAAGCTCGGGCTCTAGCGATTCTTTTCTAATTCAGAGGCAACCTTAGGCAACAAGAGAGGCAACTTTATCAGAGGCAACTTTTATCGAGTCAAGAATCTCTTTAGAACGAGTTAGAGAGGGAGGAGAATGAGTATTTTTTGGTGAGAAATGATGAAAATCCGGGGGGTATTTATAGGCTAGGTTGTGACCGTACGGTCACAAAACTTGTGACCATATGGTCGCCTGAACACCCGTCTCAGATCCAAATTTGAGTTTGAGAAGGGCTTCGCCCAAAGCCCGACCGGACCTTACAAGGCCCGGCCAAAGTTGTTTGTCCACTAGTACACGTGTTAGCTTTCTATTGGACCGCCCTGCCACGTGGCAAATAAGGATTGGATTGTTGTCTGCCACGTGGCAGTGACCGTACGGTCAGAGGAGTTGTGATCGTACGGTCACAACAAACAGTGTTGTGACCGTACGGTCCTTGGTGAACAGGGTTTGTGACCGTACGTCATTTTGTGAACGAGGATTTTCTCATAAGCATGAAAGTGCCACACTCATGGTCCTGGGATGCGGGTGGAAGAGGTTATGGCCCTGGAAAGGTGATCTGTTCTCCGACGAGTATCAGTATTTGAGAAGCTGGCGCGACGAGGAGCTCATAGATTGCTTTCATCATCGGGTTCGAAAACCAGTGCTTACAGTTTGCCCCTCGCTTCTTTGGGAGTGCCTAAGGTGATTACAACATCTCGTAAGACCCGTTGGGCAGTCTCAATGAAGCAAAACGAGAAATACTGCGTGTGTGCTCGTGTTTTTCGAAAGTGGGTTTAGAAACTTACCTGCAGTCCGGGCCTCCGGCTTCGTGTTTCTATAATCATACTCTGAGGCCGATCAACTGTCTTCCCCGAGCTTAACCCGAGGATTTGGCAACTCCTACAGTCTGGGCCTCCGGCGTCGTGTTTCTATAATCCTACTCTGAGGCCGATCAACTGTCTTCCCCGAGCTCAATCCGAGGATTTGGTAACTCCTGCACTCTGGGCCTCCGGCTTCGTGTTTCTATAATCCTACTCTGAGGCCGATCAACTGTCTTCCCCGAGCTCAATCCAAGGATTTGGTAACTCCTGCAGTCTGGGCGTCCGGCGTCGTGTTTCTATAATCCTACTCTGAGGCCGATCAACTGCTTCCGTGATTATAATTCATGGTACCTCGAGTTTGATCCGAGGATTTTTTTTTCGTAACTTCTTATAGTACCTCGAGCATGACCCGAGGATTTAGTAACCTCTCATAGTACCTCGAGCATGACCCGAGGATTTAGTAACCTATTATAATACCTCGAGCATGACCCGAGGATTTAGTAACCTCTTATAGTACCTCAAGCATGACCCGAGGATTTAGTAATCTCTTCAGTTTTCCGCCCTCTTTCTTTGGATTTTGTCCTACCAGTCTTATCTGAGTGCTGGTGGTTTCATTCTGAAGTCGATCAACTGTGGCCCAATATCTTTTCTCTTTCGCTCCTAATTTTCAGTTGATCCTGGGTCTCTGGCATCGTCCTTCCTTGATCCGAGTCATGCTTCATCCTGGTGCTGCCACCGAGGATCTTAGCTTCTTGACATTTTGGTAAGTCCGGGTGGTGCCCCCGGTGTGCCAGTGGCCCGATGATGCCCCCAGTGTACTGCTTCTGCAGCCGTCAGATATGCTCCTATGCTCTTTGTAGTCCCTCGGGGTTAACCTTGATTCGTCCCGTGGTCCTTTGGCGGAGCGATATACAGTTTTGGGGTCCTGCGAATGTAGAGAACACAAAATTTTCTGGGGGAGTTAGTGCGACCGTACGGTCCCAAACTGTGTGACCGTACGGTCAAGGACCTTGTGATCGTACGGTCAAGGACCTTGTGATCGTACGGTCAAGGACCTTGTGACCGTACGGTCAAGGGTTTCTGGCGTGTGACCGTACGGTCACATATCGGACAGAGGCAGTTTCTTTATACCTTTGGCCGCCGGTTCTCTTTTCCACTTCCCGACTTCCGTTTTCCTCTCCCTGACTTCACGAAAATCCTTGTTTCTTGTGTATTTCGACGATAACATGGAGCATGGGGATAATATTCTTGCATTGGCGAAGTTTATTTCGCCTCCCGACGTCCGATACGCCTCGATTCATGCCGGACACGAATCTACCCCGTACCGTGGTTTGGATTTTGGAGACGGCGTCCCGCTTACTCACAATCTTGCTAAACACACCTTTACGACCCTGGTACGTCTTCCATTGTCGAATAATTGCTCCGAAATTCAATTTTGGCCATTTCTCGTCATTTGTATTTTTTACTCTAGTTTGCTTGATTTCGTCCAATTTAACGATGTTTCGAAACTTGCAATATGTCTAGGATGCATGCTAGGTAGTGTAGGTAGGTATTTTTGTGGATTGCGATGGTTTTTCCATGTTTTTCGTGCCATTTTTGCGTCCAGCAGGTCTGTGACCGTATGGTCTGAACGATGACCGTACGGTCACCGTGCTTGACATACGGTCACAGACCACATGACCCTATGGTCACAGGCTTCTGACCGTACGATCACTTCTTTCTTTTTCTGAGTTTTGATAGTTTCCTGATTCTTCATGCAGTCAGCCAGGCTTCGGAGTCACGGGAGCGCGCAGAACGCGACAGCTTGGTACAGGCGCCTTTCAGAGGATGTTAAGGCCCGCGTACGGGGCACCGCCTTCCGTGCCTTCTTTCATTCGTTCTTTGCGCATAAGGCCACCAGTTCATTGGTCGAGAACGGCGTACTAGCCGAGCGGTGGTCAGACTGCACCCATACTTTCCAGTTCCCGTTCGGGGAGATGACCCTTACGCTGTTTGATGTTGCGGCGATCACGGGCCTGCAGTTGACGGGGAGCATGCCCCCTTTTTCTGACTTCCCTTCCTACCCAACAGATATAGAGGCCTTGGTTGGGCGACCCTTGGTTTCTTCTGAGTTCCGCCGGGTGCGGTCAACTCAGGTTTTTGAGTCGTACGAGGGGGTTGGTGACCCTGCTACAGTTGTGGAGCGGGATCAGCATGCCCGATGCTTCCTATGGTTCGCTCTTTGCTCCACGCTCTTCAAGAAGACGAACGACTGTTGTGACTTGGCCCACCTGGCGGGCTTGCGGGATTTGGACCGCTTGGGGGATTATTGTTGGGGCAAGGTGGTTCTTGCTTCCGCTTATTTGCTCCTCGATGGATTGAGTCGCCAGAGACCAGTGGCCGTCGGTCCCACGATGGTCGTAGAGGTATTTCCAGCTTTTACATCTTTTAACCTCCCCTTTTTTTTATGAGTCTCTTCTGATCCTTTATTTCGCAGGTTTGGGCTCGGGAACACTTCCTTCTGCCTCGGCCCTCGACGGGGAGAGAGACAAACCTTGATTTCCCTCGAGTCGGGCATTGGTTTGCTGCTCGTTCTAGGGGCATCAAGAACTCGACTGTTGTCCGTCAGTACGTCGAGGGGTTGACTTGGGACGTGGTATGTTTTCTCTGACTGTCCCTCCCTTAATATCTTGCCGCGGATTTGCTGACGTTGATCAATTGTCTTCTTTTAGCTGCAGGATCGCATCCATTCTTGGCACATTCCCGCGGCCCTTCCTGGCTAGTCCCGCGTGATGGCGTCCGCTGCTGAGCTAGTGCCTATGAGGATTATGTTGGAGGATCATCTAGATTTCTCCTGGTACCTCGGGGAGTGCGTCTACCAGTACGAGATGGGTCCTGCTGGTCGTAAGGTACCCGAGAAAAACCATATAACCATGGTCTGGGCTTGGGCCCTTACTGCTGCTCAGCGGGATGTCGCGGCTGCGGGCGTCTCCATTTCTGGTGACGGCGGGCAGCCTTCCCTGCTTCTTCCTCCTACTGCAAATGGTTACACGGCCGTCCTTTCCCAGTTACTCCCGCACTGGGAGATCGGGCCCTCCTCAGGGACAGGGGAAGGAGGAGATGACGACGGAGGTGATGATACTGTCTCCACTGCTCCAGGTGCCACTGCCGAGGTATCTCCTTTACCTTGTTATGACTTTTACCTATTTTATCCTCGCGTCGATTCTTGATCTGTCATTCTTCTTTTGGCAGCCTTCTTCATCCCGCGTCCGCAGGACTCGTCGCCGGACTGACGGCGGTGTTGACTACGCACATCGCCGAGGGCGCCATCTACAGGAGAGCACTAGTCAGGCCCATCCCGATTGGGTTGCCGGGGATTTGAGACCCTCCTTCCCCTCTTCCATCTCATTCTTAGGCTGGGCTGGTTATCGCGAGTACGACCTTCCTGACTGCGAGCCTATGGAGTTCATGCCCCCCGATACTACTCATGTATGTGTAGTCCTTCCTTACTTTCATATCTCTTAGTCCTTTTTCTTGATATTTTTTCCTATCTCAGGTACCGAGGGACTCGATGGCGAGGATGGCGAGTCGTTACCACTCTGCCCGTGCTACCTGGACTATGCACGCACAATCCGGTAGGGTATGTATTCTGAATTTCCTCACATGTGGCTCATTTCACCTGTTTATGTATGTATGCACGTATGTATGTATGTATGTATGTATGTATGTATGTATGTATGTATGTATGTATGTATGTATGTATGTGTGCGTGTGCCTTCTTTTTATGGTTGGACTTCTCTGGGTGCAGGATGCTATGGCGGCCATGGCAGCAGACGTAGCCGCGCGGGATTCTCATATAGCGGACATGACCGGTCGACTGGCTGCTTTGGAGGTCGGGGATCAGAGACCGGGAGCTCCCAGGATTAGTGTACCTTAGTGACGCGTACCTTATGTGACATTGTAGTTTATTTTTGGATTTTTGGTTTAACTTTCTAATACTCTTTGCAACGCATTTTTATTTCGTTCCTCTTATCACATTTAACGTACATAACTTTCATTTGCACCGATTTTTTAACTAAAGAAAATGAACCAAGAACACATTGCGGGATGATTATCCACCTTTTTCCCTGACCTTTAGATTTCGCGCGTGCCGCTTCATAGACCCAGACTCCTGTTAATTTTGTTCTTATGTCTATTTCGAGCGTGCCCCATTGATGGTGGGTCTCCTTTTTTTCGGATTAGAACTTTCGGCGGTTATTTGAACAATGTATTGCCTATTTCCTATGATCGGGATCTGCCTAGTCGCGCGTGTCCTTTATTGTTCTGATGGTTGATTTGGGGTTTAGGGTTTCTCTTAAAAACTTGATCTCCTTGTCTTATCTTTTCTTGAAGCTTCTTCTTTTATGGTTATGTGCAAAGATTTATGTTCGCTAGTGATATCGTGCCGTGTGTGTGATTCCTCGGCATCTTCTGACTTTTAAGAGATGGCTATTCCGTCTATCCTTCGTCCTTCTCATTGGATATCTCTGTGAGCCCGTGTTACGGTTGGATTAGCTAGCCAAGTTGGATGAGTGTTTGAGGGTGGCTCTTCGGGTTACCGGGGCTAACGCCGGGATATGTCCTTTTACGCTTTGCCCCGGGGGTAATGCATTCCTTGCTCTAACTGTTGCCTAAGATGATCCTAAGGTTTATCATCTTAGTGAGCTGCCTTTATTGTTGCCTAGGCCGTTCTTTCGGGTCTTCGACCTAGCAGGCTTCCGTCTTTCGTGTTTACTTAAGGTCTTCCTTCCACCGGGTTTTTTCGTACGAATTTTGTGGTCCAACCTTCAGTTTTGGATACTTCTTTCGTTTGCTTGAGCGAGGTTCCAAGGTATTCTTTATTCGAGAGATATGTTGGGTGGGATCAAGGTATGTTCTTAGTTCATTTCCGGTGTTAAGTTTTTGCGGTGTAACGTGATATTATGCATGCCAAACATGGTAAGCGAAGCGAAATAATGAACATGTGGTGCTTTTCTAATGACTCACATTGGTAAGTAAATCAAAGTTGCATTATGCTTGAAATCTAGTACATTTTCATCAAAATTTCACTAAGGCGAGTCTAAGTGAGCCTTTTGAGTTTTCTTCCTCTTCATTCTCCACGATTCTTCCTTGATCTTCAGTTTTTCCAGATGTTTCACGAGATCTTCAATCCATCGCTTTGGGATGGATAGTGGGTTATTCCTATCGGTTGGAGGAGATCCTCGCCATGTCACTACGTCGCGTTCCCAAACCAGGTTTTCATCTTCTGGCCACGTAATTGGCTCCCAATCTCCTTCTGAGTCTTTTCTTTCTTCAAAACCCGGGACTAAATCCAGCATTTGTGCTTGATCGGGTTTGATGACAAGGTTATTCGTTGCCTTTGTCTGCTCTTCTACTAGTCCGCCGTCTGGCGAGCCTATATGCCAGTCGGACCTACTAGCCTGCCCTTTGGGTCCAGTCTTGACTTGGGTAAGTTTTGAATGTATTATTTTTGACGGCCCGGGCGTCTTGGTCTCTTCATCAATGCGCTTCAGGACTCCTTCCTCATGATTTGTGGAAGAGGGAGGGGTCTCACGATAGCCAGTCGAGGAGTCCTCCTTGGTGCATGTGTCTTTGGGGCCTTCTATCTCTTTATTCTCGATCATATCCTTGATTCTCCTCCGTAGCGCGTCGCACTTAGCGGTAGGATGCGTGAACACTTGATGGTAATCGCAGAACCTTTCCATATTGTCTGTTGTCTTGAGGATTACCGGTGGCCTGACAGGATGTATTCTTCCTTCTCGGTGTAAATGGTCAAACTCTTCCTTGAGGTTCACGTTTAAGGTCACCTTGTTGTCTTCCATGAGGGGTTTCTGACGTTCAACTAACTGTGTTTTCCGTATTTTGGCGATCAATTGAGATTCGTATCTTTGCGTTGCACCTGTCTTTCTTTGAGAGATCGTGGAGGTCTGATTGATAATCTCTTCTCCTATACTTTGGACGACTTGGGAGAGATTTTTGAACAACTCGAAGTTCCGGTATCGCACCATGTTTTCATTTTGAGGTGGTATTCCTTCGGTTCTTGGATGAGATAACAGAGTTGCTCCCATCTTCATAGGTACTTCCTCCTTTTGGGAATATTCGTGATAATGGCTTCTAGTTGACAGTTCTCGAACCCTTTTCCGATCTAATCCTCCCGTCGATGTGTGGAAGTTTCCCTTTTCCTTACCGGGGTGGTGCATAGTGTAATCAATTTTTCTGTTCAGGGTATCTGAACCACATGTCTCCTTTGAGATGCGGGGTTTCTCGGGCATGGGTTCGTTTCTTTCTAGTTGGTCCATTAGGATTTTCTTGCACCCTTCTTCGATGGCCTTGTACATTCTTCTTTGATATTCCGGAGTCTATATCATGGATGTTAGTGCCTTGGTGATTTCGATGGCCACACTTGAGGCAGCATTAGGGATACCATTTGATTCCGCCATCTTCCTTTAGTACGACTTCGCCCTTAGCCGACTTTGATTCACCTTTGTCCCTGGTTGTTATGCGTCCACGGCCGCTCTATGTGAGGAAGGTTTGTGTGAATCTCCACCTCTTTTGATTCGTGTGATGCATGTATGCATGGTCTTATGGGCCTTTCTCCCGCTTTTTGGCTTGTCGGACTCCGTTCGAGAATATTACCTTATGGACGTGCAATGATGATGCTAATATCCCTAAACAGGGTCTCTAGTTTGTGCAGACACGACATGTTTTTACGAGGTTTTATTTTAGCCGTGGGTCGTTCTTTCGCTTCTCTTTTAGCCGATATTTCATTGGTCTGGACGTTCCTTCGATTCAAATCGCACTCTGTCACATTCTTTGCAACCCTTTCCTTATTCGGAGTGGACATTCATGACAATGCTATTTGCGGGATTGTGACAGAGTGTTCTTTTGAATCGAAGAAACGTCTAAACGGCGGGGTTTAGACCTTCTATATGCTCTTAAGTATGTATGATCAAGCAATCAAACAAGTTGTCAATACACAAAGTCGTCGCTCCCTCTCATTCTTCGTGTGGTGCGTCTCTGTCCTAGGTGGGTTTCTTTTAACATCTTTCCTTTCGATGTCAAAATGCTCTCGACAGACGTGATTTACATGATGTTTGGGGGTAGTTCATAAGGGAGATATCTAGGTTGACTATATGAGGCTTCGGTCTCGTTTGATTGTACAAAAGGGTTCCCACAGCAAGATATACCTAGCGCCTCCCCATTTAAGGGTTTTGAGCAGCGTGTCGACGGTACAAGGCTGTAGGTGGTGTTACAGATCGACCTATGTGTCCCTTAAAGGAAACGACAGTAAGCGCGACCCATAACACACGTTGACCATTAAGGATTTTTGTTTTATGCAGTATGAGAAAGCAGTAACTCCGTCTATAGCCATGGACTGTCAGAATGCTTCAGTTGTATCCCATTTTTTACTCTTTATAAAATAATTTAAGAAATAATTTTACAAAAAGTGAAAACCAAACTTACATCCTTCTATTAATAAATTAACTTCAAGAAAATAGTACGTTGAAGTCAACTTATAATAGTAGAATCTATTTTTGGTCCCCAACAGAGTCGCCACTGTGAGCGTAAGTGGTCCCTCATAGCGGCTTTAGCCTTGTTTGACTAGAGTCGCCACCTGGCCGACCGGGAAAATGTACGAACCGGTGTTTATACCGATTGTTTTGAAAACCAGAGATTCTATTTACGTTCGTGGATACAACTTATTAATTCCGACATTCCAGGGCCCAGAGGAACCTTGGGGGCCGGAGTTGTGTAAGGCGTCCTCCGAATAGTTTCTAGGAATAAGACTTAGTCAGCTCTAGCGGGGCTGCGAGTGATGCCTAGATTTGGAACTTTTGATAAAGGGGGAAATATTTTTGGTGGTCGTGAGGACCTTTTCTGGGAATATTTTGGGAAAATACTCTCAAGCTCGGGCTCTAGCGATTCTTTTCTTATTCAGAGGCAACCTTAGGCAACAACAGAGGCAACTTTTATCGGGTCAAGAATCACTTTAGAACGAGTTAGAGAGGGAGGAGAATGAGTGTTTTTTGGTGAGAAATGATGAAAATCCGGGGGGTATTTATAGGCTAGATTGTGACCGTACGGTCGCCTGAACACCCGTCTCAGATCCAAATTTGAATCTGAGACGGGCTTCGCCCAAAGCCCGGTCGGACCTTACAAGGCCTGGCCAAAGTTGTTTGTCCACTAGTACACGTGTCAGCTTTCTATTGGACCGCCCTGCCACGTGGCAGATAAGGATTTGATTGATGTCTGCCACGTGGCAGTGACCGTACGGTCAGAGGAGTTGTGACCGTACGGTCACAACAAACAGTGTTGTGACCGTACGGTCCTTGGTGAACAGGGTTTGTGACCGTACGTCATTTTGTGAACGAGAATTTTCTCATAAGCATGAAAGTGCCACACTCATGGTCCTGGGATGCGGTTGGAAGAGGTTATGGCCCTGGAAAGGTGATCTGTTCTCCGACGAGTATCAGTATTTGAGCAGCTGGCGCGACGAGGAGCTCATAGATTTCTTTCATCATCGGGTTCGAAAACCAGTGCTTACAGTAAGGACCTGGCAACACTTAGTAAGTGTTGATGCTTTCGCTCAACGACACTATTTTGTTGAGGTGTGTATGGACAAGATAATTGATGTAAAATTCCTTTTTCCAAACAGAAACTCGTCATTTGAAGTTCTGGTGCATTATCAGTCCGAAAGCTCTTTATTTGTTTGGAAAAATGCACAAGAACATATTGGTAAAAATCCTCAATACACTTAATAGCATGGGATTTATTTTTCAACAGATAGATCCAAGTAAATCTACTATAATCATCAATAACTGTTAAGAAATATTTATAACCAGAATTAGACTCAGTAGAAAATGGTCCCCAAATGTCAAGATGCACAAGATCAAAAATACTTTGAGATGTGGTAGTA
Organism: Euphorbia peplus; assembly: GCA_028411795.1. Taxonomy (NCBI): domain Eukaryota; kingdom Viridiplantae; phylum Streptophyta; class Magnoliopsida; order Malpighiales; family Euphorbiaceae; genus Euphorbia; species Euphorbia peplus. The sequence goes on from CP110840.1 coordinate 21,892,472, forward strand.
CTAATAGGGAAAGAAGTTCTTTTCATTTTAGCCAAAGGACAAATAATACAATCAAAATGATCATCAGTAGAAAGACCAACAAAAGATAGTCCATCTACAAGACCTAACTTAGATAAAGGAAAATGACCTAACCGATAATGCCACAACTGTTTATTACAAAAAGGCTTTTTTAAAGCATTAACAGCACTAATAATAGGAATAGCACTGGAAACCTCATGTGGCAAGATGTAAAGTCATCTGATTAGCTTAGCTGAACCAAGAATCTGCTGCAGATGAGTGTCCTGGATGTGGCACACATCAGCAGAAAATAAACATTTAGCATGTGAAGGTTCGACAAGTTTACTTACAGAGATAATATTAAAACTAAAAGTTGGAATGTAAAACACATTATTTAGTTCTAATCTAGGATTAACTTGAACAACTCCTATTTTTGATACAACTATTTCCTGACTATTAGGCAACTTAACCACCACATTGGAAACATCAGAAACAGTTTTAAAAAGTTTCAAATCATTAACTATATGATCTGTAGCTCCGCTATCAAGAACCCAACCAACATTCACAATTTGTAAACAACTGTTCACTGAAGAAGCAACACTTCTAATCATATGTCTTGTTGGGACTGATCGGGACTGCACAAGGGATTGAGTTTCACCTTTTTCATCCAAGATGTGCATTAACTTGCTGTATTGTGCTTTTGATAAAGTTACACCAAAAGTAGAAGCATCTCCTGCATCTTCTTGTGTAATGGGATGGATTGTCTGAGGGGGGTTCTCGATACCGACAACATTGGCATTTACATTACCCTTTTTCTTAGTAAATTTGAAATTAGCCGGGAAACCATTTTTTCTATAGCACTGATCAATTGTATGACCATGCTTGTCACAATGGCTACACTTCTTTTTCTTATTTTCATAGTAATGACCTTTCGATTATTAATAGAGGACTCCACTATAAAATTATTGCCTAGTAGATTTTGTCTCTCTTGTTGCAAAACCATTGCTAAAGCAGTAGTTATATTGGGCATAGGTTTCATCATGAAAATATGTGAGCATGCACTAACATATTCTTGGCTTAAACCTTTCAAGAATCGAATAACAAAATCCTCTTCTTGATAGTCTTTAGCCTTAGTAAAAAAAATTTGCACATTTACAGGCAGGCACACAATTGCAAATAGTTAAAGGCCAAAAGTTGATTAACTCTTCCCAAAGAGTCATCTGCTTAGTGTAATACTCGGTGACGGTCAAACAACCTTGAGTGAAAGAGTATAGCTCTTCTTGTAATTCGGAGATTTTAAGTGACTCCCCTTGTGCATAACGCTTCTTAAGATTTTCCCAAGCATCATAGCAATTATCGAACCAATGAATGATTTTAGCAATAGAAGGAATCACTAACCTAGATATCCAGGAGAAGATCATTGTGTTGCAGCGGTTCCAGGAAGCACGATTTGGGTCCATGAGTGAAGGAATTGCCAAAGACCCATCAAGAAAAGCCAATTTATTCTTTGCCTCCAAAGCCCTTTTGAACTCTCTATTCCAAGAATGATAATTGGTACCATCAAGCAGCTGAGTAACAAGCACCAAGCTGGGATTTTCTCCAGGGTGCATGTAATAGCAGCTCGCAAAATTTAGAGATGGATCCATAAAACCAACAGATACATGTTGATGTAGTTGATGTAGATTTGTATCGAGATGATTGGGAAAAAAAGTAGGACCAGAATTCATATTCTGAGGATTTGTATGCGGATGATTCTCCCCATGAGTGGAGCCATAACTTAAATTCGAATCTTGACTCATTTTTCTAGAATCAAGATTGAAAGTATTTCCCAAAGGGAAAGAAGTGAGATAAAAAGAAGATAAAGATCTGATGAAAATTAGCACGAAGCGTGTTCTGATACCATGTTAAAATGAAAACGCAATTACAGATCTTGAGCTGAGAAATGGAGAGCTCGATAAAATTGATGGATGAACAAACGGCTAGATAAGATAAGCCCAGTAAAGAATTATTGTTTGTGTAACCTATTCTAGCTAACACTACTCTTCATATATACAACTCAATAATTACAAAGAGAATGACCAAAAAGCCCTTTCTTTAACTAGAAAACACTCTGTATTATATTTATTAGTTATCAAGAATTATTTCCTTGTTCTACCAGAAAACAAAACCTTTTCCACACAAAACATAGGACTTGCTGTCATTCGTGGTGCAATTTTATTTTAAGTTTGCCCAATTTCTACCCAGTCAACATATTTTCCACATCATTCACAACTTTAGACAACTGAATTATTCATCTTCATTGAGATGTATCATGGTTAGCTAAAGCTTGATATATAATCCAATCTGCTTTCAAAGGATAGAACATATCAGGTAGATGGAAACAGATGGAAACAAAAACAATATGAAGAGAAAGGTATTTATAGTATTACTGTACATGTTTACCTTGATTTCAATAATCTTCCCTACATTTGAAAGGAAGCAAAAGACGGATTTCGTATTTACATTGATAGGATCTCTTCATCAAGCAAGCATTTCACATAACAAACAAGAAGTAGACATTAACTTTTTGGAGTTGGAATTGCATATGTTTGTCTATCTATCTATCTATATTATGTTGATTTGTGGGATAATGAAATGATGAAACTCACACACCGCTCTTGGTAGATAACCGTTTCAAGAATTCATATGTAGTGATCATTGTTGTGGCAGAAAGAGACATTGAAACCCATCTTGGCCTTAATCCTCTGCAACAAGATGCAAAGCCTCCTTCCTTAGCCCGATTCTTGACTGTCTCCAACACGGTTAATGGTTGTCTTATTCCTCCATCCAAAACCTGCATACGGGTCTTAATAGTGTCTAGTGGCATAGTAATGATAGCCAAAATGCCGCAAGCCATGGTTGCACATACCCCCTGAACTGCCACCATAGACTTTGAATCAGGTGGTCTATAACAACCATCATCATTTTTGTCAGAATACCAAGCAATCCTGTCCCAAACTAGCTTGTTATACATAAAATAAGACGTCCACCAGACCGCATTAGATGGTGCATAAGTCAATATAGATAACCCGAATCCTCTATACAACCCCTTTGGACCATCAACATTAAAAATCTTACAAAAGGCATCCATGCCATTCTTGTATCGGGATGAATGAAAAATACTCATGCCATCTTGTTGTTAGTATTTGTAGTCGTATAGTTATTGTTGGTGTGCCCTAGGCCCTAGGCGTTGTTTTATGACATTGTATTTGATGATGATTACATACTATGTCATTGGTGTTTTATGAATAAAGGCATTAATTCATTTGAGTTATATATCTTATACTATAGTAACTAAATGAAGTATCCGTTGATAGTATATCCTAAAAGTATACCAGAAGCTAGTCATAGTCATGAGAATGATTATGGCATAAGCTTTTATATCTAGGATTCACATGGCACTATGTAGGTTGCCTAGTGTGTGTGAATATGGGTATAGGTCGAGACTTGGCCGATCCACTTTAGAAAGCTCATGGTGGTAGAGTCATTAAGCTTTCGAACAATGTAGATCTCTTTTATCTCCTGACATGATTTCAGTATAGCAGTGAATAAGGAATCAGATTGAATTTGGTGTATTTCTAACAGGTCCGCCAGAGAATGCCAAATATGGATACACTGGTTCAATTTTGAACTTATTACTGCGGACAGCTGAAGTGATGGAATTACCACTCACTTTTTAAGTGAGTTGATATCATAGGCCACTTGATGAGTATTAGCTGAGAAATGTATGACCGTGCTGAAACAAGCAGGTGACTTGTTTGTTTGTCAGTAATACTCGACAATCAAGAAATTAATCTAGAAATAGAGGACGACTACACCATGCCTCCAGCTTGATTAATCGATATGCTTTTGGTAAGAGATAAATGGAGCATCATGCAGGGTTTTCTGTCTGACATGAATATCATTAATCTGTAATCAATATGTGATTGACATGGTTTACTAGGACCCTCTGTCGATTAGTGGATTGTTAATTCACAGCGTATTGATTCCAGACCCTAAGGATCGTGCAACACGGTAATCGAGAAGATTAATTGATACATGAATCGTGTTAATTAATTCCAAGATTAAAGATTTCTAACAATGTAGATCTCTTTTATCTCCTGACCTGATTTCAGTATAGCAGTCAATAAGGAATCAGATTGAATTTGGTGTATTTCTAACAAGTCCGCCAGAGGATGCCAAATATCGATACATTGGTTCAATTTTGAACTTATTACTGCGGATGGCTGAAGTGATGGAATTACAACTCACTTTTTAGGTGAGTTGATATCATAGGCCACTTGATGAGTATTAGCTGAGAAATGTATGTCCGTAATGAAACAAGTAGGTGACTTGTTTGTTTGTCAGTAATACTCGATGATCAATGAATTAATCTAGCAATAGAGGACGACTACACCAGGCCTCCAGCTTGATTAATCTATATGCTTTTGGTAAGAGATAATTGGAGCATCATACAGGATTTTCTGTCTGACATTGATAGCATTCGTCTGTAATCAATATGTGATTGAGATGGTTTACAAGGACCATCTGTCGATCAGTGAATTGTTAATTCACAACGTATTGATTTCAGACCATAAGGATCGTGCAACACGGTAATCGAGAAGATTAATTGATACATGAATTGTGTTAATTAATTCCAAGATTAAAGCTTTCTAACAATGTAGATCTCTTTTATCTCCTGACCTGATTTCAGTATAGCAGTCAATAAGGAATCAGATTGAATTTGGTGAATTTCTAATAAGTCCGCCATAGGATGCCAAATATGGATACACTGGTTCAATTTTGAACTTATTACTGCGGATAACTGAAGTGATGGAATTACCACTCACTTTTTAAGTGAGTTGATATCATAGGCCACTTGATGAGTATTAACTGAGAAATGTACGACCGTACTGAAACAAGCAGGTGACTTGTTTGTTTGTCAGTAATACTCGATGATCAAGAAATTAATCTAGCAATAGAGGACGACTACACCATGCCTCCAGCTTGATTAATCGATATGCTTTTGGTAAGAGATAATTGGAGCATCATACAGAGTTTTCTGTTTGACATGGATAGCATTCATCTGTAATCAATATGTGATTAACATGGTTTACTAGGACCCTCTGTCGATCAGTGAATTGTTAATTCACAGCGTATTGATTTCAGACCCTAAGGATCGTGCAACACGGTAATCGAGAAGATTAATATATACATGAATTGTGTTAATTAATTCCAAGATTAAATGATCAATTGATGAATTGATTATTTGAAGAACGTATTAATTATTTGTTATATGACTAGTTAATTAATAATTAAAACGACTAATTAATTTATCGGGTTAATTTAATTAAGGGATTAATTGTTTATGGGTTAAAGTGTAATATTAATTTAACCTAATTAAAGTTAATTGAATTGACTTAATACTACGGTGTTTAATTGATAAAGTTAAATTAATTAGGGGTCAGATTAATAATTAACTGAAAGTTAATTAATTGCACTATATAAGTGAATTGTCAATTCAATTTTCAGGATCGAAAATTGAAATCACAAAACCCTAGCCTCTGAATTTGGCCGAACCCTCCTCAGGAGATTTCTGTCGATTTTGATCCTTGTTCTTTGCGTTCTTGGAGTAAGCCGACTAGTAGCTGGTCTCGGTTCTTGCTCGTGTTTGCACGTGAACTAGGAGGAGAAACATTAGAGGCTCTCGTCTATCCTTGAAAGGATATCCAAGTAGGTTTTCTTAATCCATCGATTAAGATATCACTTTTGTTAAAATTTAACTGAGCTTTAAAGATTAAGATCAATGGGATAACTGGTTCAAGTTAGATCGAAATCACCGTTTAACTAATATGTTTGCTGTTTCCGCTGCGTGGCTCTGATCGATCTTTCTGAACCCTACAGTTACAACCCTGAACCATAAGCCTTTAGCTGACAACGTCAATAGGGGTTCAAATAAGCTGAGCAGCCATAGCAGAAGTCAAACCAGCAGCCGCTTAGCTAAGGCTGTGGCTGTAGTATCAGAAAACCCTAAACTAACTAGTATCAGTTCCGACAGCGCTCTTAGTAACTTTTAGGGCAGTCATGTAAAGGGCTCTCGCAAGGATAGTTCCCATCAAAGATGTCCCAAAACCCCTATAAAAACCCTTAAATCCTTCGTGGCACGAGGCCTGTAGAACTGGGTGTGCAACCAGTTCTACAGCACAGGGCCCCCAAAACATTGGGGCCCAATTTTTTTAATCTTTTTTTAACCCACCCACATTTTTTCAAAAGCCCGCCACTTTGAATGTTTGTATTGTTTGTAGATTAGAGTATGTGGGCCTATTTAATCTCTAACAACTTAGACACCATATTTTTCTATAATATTAAAACATAAATCACAATTATTTTATTTTTTAAAAAAAAAGACCATAATCTCACTTTATATTATTTATTTGGAATATTTTTTATCAAAATGTCAAAATTATTAAATTTATTATGTAAAAGAATTGAGTTTATTAAGATATTTAGGGGCCAATTTTCATCTTTAGAACATGGCCCCAAAATTGTTTAAGACGGTCATGCGTGGCATATAATGGAAACGGACAATCTGAGTGCCAGAATATGAGAAGGAGATAGTTGTTGCCTGGTTTTTGAAACAACAACAAGATAAAGACCCAGAAACACCATAAAATAAAGCAACTCTGAGAAAGAAAAACTTAAATTTATCCAACATATGCCAATCTATCTCGGCGGGTATATGAATCTCGGATGCTGATTCATCCTCAGCTGCACCTAGACTCATTTTCTTAATCCAAGAAATGAGATGCTTTTTGTAAACAATAAAAGTTTAGCTAAAGCTATGCCTACCCACTCGCAGTTAGAGCAAACGACAAATCTTTAAACTATCTTTTTCTTTTGCCAAGGATCCAACATTTACTTCTGACAAAAAAAAAGCTCAGCAATGATTATGGAATCCTTACCGGACATATTTCAAGGCCAGAAAACTTTCCCGACAACTTCCATTTATAAGGTTAAAAACATAATAAATGGATAGTGTCAGGATAACGAGAGGGGAGAATAAGAAGAAGAACCAAGGAGACAAGACAAGAGCATGGATTTTAGCAAAAGAGGATTTTGCAGATTGAGGAGATGTCAGTTAGAGCATTTATAGTGGTTGGAAGGTTTTAGACCCTTGAACCATTGCTACCTCATCCAAAAAATATTATTATAATGATACCTATTTAAATACTCTCCATAAAATTGTCTCTAATGGTTTGGGTGTTCTTTCTATTTTAATGGGGTCTACATCTTATAATATGAATTTCTTACTTTTGACATCAATGGTTAAGTTTCATTTTTTGAGAGTTTTTATGGTGGAATTCATGTCAAATTATCATCACTCTCTTTTTGTTCAAAGTGAAACTCACACACCAATTATAATGAAACACATAAACATAAGTATAAAGAACACCATCCAAATTTGATGGGTGAACAAAAATGAAAGGTGATCAAAATTACTACTCTAGTGGTTGATATGTACTTTTTATTTCTTTTATTTTGCTAGTTGGTCTTTTTAGACAACCACTAGAGATGCTCTTAGGTCTTGAGAATCTAGCCCTCTGATTTGGTTGTAATTTCAGATTTCTGTGAGTAATCAATTATCAACGGACATGTAAAGAAGCAAGATTCCATTCAAGAACAAATAATTACATACTTCAATTTATAAAAGGGTTAATATAGTGTTACTGACGAACTAATCTTGACGTCCACGTAATTTATTTAACAGCGGAAGCAACAAACTAATTAGTTTAACGGAGAATTCGATCTAACCTGAACCAGTTGTCCCATTGATCTTAATCTTTACACCTCAGTTCAATTTTAACAAAATTGTTATCTTTTTTTTTTTTTGATGAAGTACAAAATTGTTATCTTAATCTATGGATTAAGAAAACTTACTTGGATATCCTTTCAAGGATAGACGAGAGCCTCAGATGTTGCTCCTCCTAGCTCACGTGCCAACGCGACCAAGAACCGAGACCAGCTACTAGTCGGTTTACTCCAAGAACGCAAAGAATAAGGATCAAAATTGACAGAAATCTCCTGAGGAGGGTTCGGCCAAATTCAGAGGCTAGGGTTTTGTGATTTCAGTTTTCGATCCTGAATAATGAATTGACAATTCACTTATATAGTGCAATTAATTAACTTTCAGTTAATTATTAATTTGACCCCTAATTAATTTAATTTTATCAATTAAACACCGTAGTATTAAATCGATTCAATTAACATCAATTAGGTTAAATTAATATTGCACTTTAACCCATAAACAATTAATCGCTTAATTAAATTAAGCCGATCATTTAGTTAGCCGTTCAAATTTTTATCACTCTCGGTGCCTTTTTGAAGGCCCAACCTGATCACATAAATCCCGAGTCAGCATCACAATCTCCCTGCTCGATGAAGGCCCGCGAAATAAGCTCAACAACCCAACATAATCATCAGAGGCAGAAGTAATAGGGGCATCAACATTGGAAAGGACTTGGAAGAATCTGCGGCCATAGTTGTCTGAGACGATCTAACAACCGATGGTCGAACACACCCTCTCGGAATGTGTGAAGGAAATTAGAAGGAATGCCTTGACAAAAACCCATTTGACGCCACAGTAAGGAGGGCACGTAAAAGGAACTCTCGCGAAGACCTCAAACTGGGACGCACCCAGACATCAGTGTGTCGGTATAAGATGAGATGCGCCACCAAGGACAAGTCCAACATATGTTGCTGGAATCACGCCCAGATAACCATCGTGACCACCAGCCGAAACTGTGAGAAGACGCTACTCCAAAGAACACTTGTCGTCGTTGTCCCCAATGACGAGGAAGATATCTCCTTAAGCCCAATGGAGGGACCACAGCCCCGAGCTTCTCCATTAACCAAACTTGGAACAACAAAGGGCTGCCCCTCGATGGGAGAGAACCTTCCGGCACGTTGGACGAGAAACCAAGTAGCATTTCAGCCAACAAGAATGGACCGGGACTTGCCCCACGATACACATAGTTCACAAGGGTAACCAGACGACAATCACATTAAGCCAAATCTCCAATGACTAGAAAGCGCATGTATATCAAAAGAGAAAGAGCGAAAGCCCAGAGGTGACTACCGACCTCAGATTCTTCAAGAATTTCCCGGACAACCAAAATAGGTATGTGAGAAAAGGGTCCCTCGACGTCAAGCAGCTCCAATGAATAATGGCCAGACACTTGAAAAAACGTTGATAACTGGTTGAGGGTCAAAGGTTCGCAGTACGGCAAAGCCAAAGGAACACCTGAATAAACGGAAAGTCCCAAAATGGCGCATAGCTCCTCCGGCAAAGGACAAAGGTCGCCGTCAACAAAACAGAAAGTATGGTCTCGGGGATCCCAAAACTCCAAAGCTGCCCGAAGGAACTCCGGATACACAGACTGACTACGATAAAACCGCAACCCAGCAACCCCGTATGGTTTTAGAACACCCCACAAAGATGATGTCAGTGATCATAAAGGACTAAAACCAAACAGAAAGAAAGCTCATTAGTATACGATAAACATACACCCAATACAAATTCCTGGAAAAACACAAAAGAAAGGTCCTAACTAATAAGGAAAATTGTCGGCATCGGGCCCCTTGTCTTCCTCTATGGCATCCCTCATTTCGCGTCTCCTCCTTCTCTGTGGCTCATCTACGTGGAATGCCTCCAACCAGGCTGTAAGATCATCTACCTGCCCCATGCTAATTGATAACTCTCTACGAGCAGCCAAGGTCAAGGCGTGATCCTGCATTTGTAACACACACACACTTCATGCATACATGTCATGAAACATTAATTTATAAGTGGTAAACATATCCTCTGAACAAAATATCTTTGATTCTCTTGAAGAATTGTACAGCATGTTCAAGTACCTAAAAAGGAAGTTGGACAAAAGCGAGGCTGACAAATTTCTTAGGTTTACTCAAGTCTATGCTGATATGAAAATATTGGAAGATAAACTAAGTAAACAATTCAGTTCTTCCTCCGATGACTCAAAAGTCAAAGGTAAAGAAAAACTGCCTCTGAGGAATGATAAACCTCAGAAGAAGAAATCTGTCACTCCCTCTCTTCTGAAAGAGATCTCTTCTCCTCCTGAAGTGGGAACCTCTAAGAGTGCTAATGCCTCTGAAGAAGTAGTACCTTCCCAGAAGAAGAAGAATGCTCCTAAGAAGCAAAGGGAAAGATCCAAGAATCCTCCTTCTTGCAAGTTGTGTAAGAAAGATGGACATTGGTTGAAAGATTGCAAGTATCACATTAAGAACCTCTTGCAATCTGAAATATCAGAAAAACCTGTAGAAGCTAAATCTAACTCTGAAGGACCCAATAAGGATTGGGTACCTGTCACTAATTGATTGTGTTGCAGGTTGCTCTGAGTGCTCCATCAATGTCAAAGCTGTGGTACATTGACAGTGGGTGCTCAAGGCATATGACAGGTGATGAAAAGGCTTTCATCACATTTGTACCTAAAAGAGGTGGTAAAGTCAGCTTTGGAGATGCTCAGAAAGGAAGAATTCTTGGTTCTGGATCCATTGGAACCAATCCTCCGATCGAAGATGTCTCCCTAGTCAGAGGTCTGAAGTTCAATCTCCTGAGTGTTGCACAATTGTGTGATAAAGGTAGAGATGTTGTCTTCAGCTCCTCTGGATGTAAAATCTTGGACAGTAAGTCAAGGGAAGTTATTCTAACTGCTCCTAGAGTTGAAAATGTTTTCATGCTGAATCTTGAGAATCTTTGCAAAAATATATGCTTGATGTCCAAAGAGGATACCTCCTGGCTCTGGCATAGAAGACTTGCTCATATTAGCATGGATCTTCTGGCCAAAGTAGCTAGATATCAATTGGTTGAGGGTCTGCCTGAAATTAGTTTTAAAAAGAACCATTTATGCAATGCTTGCCAATCTGGTAAACAATCCAGAAGCTCTTTTAAAACTAAGAAAGTCATTTCAACTAAAAGACCTTTGGAATTACTTCATATGGATCTTTTTGGCCCTGTTCAACCAATGAGCATGGGTGGAAAGAAGTATGCCTTAGTCATAATAGATGACTATTCAAGATTCACTTGGGTCATCTTGCTCTCTAGCAAAGATGAGTCACTTGGATGCTTCTCAGTTCTGATTAAGAAACTTGAGAATGAAAGGAATGAAAAGGTTGTCCATATCAGAAGTGATAATGGTGGAGAATTCAAAAACTTTAGGTTTGAAGAATTCTGTGAAATCAAGGGAATTGATCATAACTTTTCTGCTCCCAGAACTCCTCAACAAAATGGGGTAGTTGAAAGGAAGAATAGAACTCTGGTTGAAATAGCCAGAACCATGATCAATGAAAGAAGGCTTCCAAAGTACTTTTGGGGAGAAGCTGTTAACACAGCTTGTTATGTTCTGAATAGAGTGCTAATCAGAAGCATTCTGAACAAGACCCCTTATGAACTCTGGAAAGGTCGAAAGCCTAAAATAGGTTATTTCAGAACCTTTGGTTGTAAGTGCTATGTTTTGAATACAAAAGAATATCTTTCAAAGTTTGATTCAAAGGCAGATGAGGCCATTTTTCTTGGTTACTCAACACATAGTAAAGCATATAGGGTTTTTAATAAGAGGACTCAAACTTTAGATGAATCCATTCATGTAAAGTTTGATGAGACTAACCCTGCAGATAGTAAAGCCTCTGAAGAAGATGAAGTTCAAGCTCCTGAAATATCATCTCCTCCTGTTGAAGATGTTATTCCTAAAGCTGCTGAAGTTGATTCTCCTGTTGAACATGTTCCAGAAGAACATCCAACTACAGAAGTTAACTCTCTTCCAGAAGATGCTCCTATATATGATTCAGCAAATGATGAACAGGTTTCAGAAGACTCATTGGATTTACCAAGAGAAGTTAGAGCTCATAGGAATCATTCCTTAGAGAACATCATTGACTCTGTTCATAATCCTGTCATGACCAGAGCTCAGCTCAGAAGATATATGGGGAATGTGGCTTTTGTGTCACTACTGGAACCCAAGGACTTCTATGAAGCAGCTGATGATGACTCCTGGTTAATGGCAATGCAAGAAGAACTTGACCAGTTCAAAAGGTCAGAAGTTTGGATTTTAGTTCCCAGACCTAACAACAAGAAGGTTGTTGGTACAAGATGGGTTCTGAAAAACAAGCTTGATGAATTTGGAAATGTTGTGAGGAACAAGGCTAGACTTGTTGCTCAAGGTTACAGTCAGCAAGAAGGCATAGATTATGGTGAAACTTTTGCTCCTGTTGCAAGATTAGAAGCCATTAGAATCTTATGTGCTTTTGCATCATACAAAGGTTTCAAGCTCTTTCAAATGGATGTGAAAAGTGCATTCCTGAATGGTTACATTGATGAGGAAGTCTATGTGTCTCAACCTCCTGGTTTTGAAGATCCTAAGTTTCCTGATCATGTGTACAAGCTAAAGAAAGCCCTGTATGGACTGAAACAAGCTCCCAGAGCTTGGTATGAGAGACTGACAAAGTTCCTTCTGTCTAAAGGATTTGTCAGAGGCTGTGTTGATACAACTCTGTTCACTCTGAAGAAGAACAAGGATATCCTTATAGCTCAGGTATATGTTGATGATATTATATTTGGTGCTACTAATGAATCTTTGTGCAGAGAGTTTAGTGACCACATGAAGGCTGAGTTTGAGATGTCCATGATGGGAGAATTAACCTTCTTCTTAGGACTTCAGATCAAGCAAAGTAATGATGGTGTGTTTATCAATCAAGCCAAGTACACTAGAGAAGTGCTGAAGAAATTTGGCATGATGGACTCTAATGCTGTTGATATTCCAATGGATGTCAGCAAAGACATTGATGATGAAGAGAAAGCTGGTAAACCTGTAGATATAAAAACCTACAGAGGTATGATTGGTTCTCTTTTATACCTAACCGCCAGCAGGCCAGATATACATTTTGCTGTGTGTTTTTGTGCTAGATATCAATCAAAGCCAAGAGAAATTCATGATGTTGCTGTCAAGAGAATTCTCAGATATCTTAAAGGCACACCAGAAGCTGGTTTGTGGTATCCCTGTAGTTCTGATTTCACTCCTATAGGATACACAGACTCTGACTATGGTAGAGATAAATTGAAAAGGGTCAGCACTTCTGGTGGTTGTCACTTTCTGGGGGAGTGCCTAGTCTCCTGGCATAGCAAGAAGCAAACCTCTGTGGCCCTCTCAACTGCTGAAGCTGAGTATGTTGCTGCTGGAAGTTGTGTTTCTCAGATGCTCTGGATAAAGCAACAAATTGCTGACTATGGAGTCATCCCTTGAACAATTACAATCTACTGTGATAACAAGAGTGCTATTGATCTTTCAAAGAATCCTATTCAGCACAGCAGGATGAAGCATGTTCATATTAGACATCACTTTCTGAGAGATCATGTTCTGAAGAAGGATATTATCATTACTCATGTTCCCTCTGAAGAAAACCTTGCTGACATGTTTACTAAGCCTCTGGCTGGTATGGCTTTCAGCAACTTACGAGAAGGCATTGGTATGACTTATCCTCTTCAATAACTTAGAATTATTGCCTCTGAGTATCTTAAGTGCTTGATCGTTTAAGATAATTAAGTTATACTAAATTCTAATCATGATTTGACTTGAAAGCATGCGTTATCTACTGCTTATTACGGCGCTGTTCTGTGGTTAACGGTTATCTGTTCCCTTTTAAACGGTGTTAAGTTACTTTTTGAATTGGAACGGTTTCTGTGTTTGGGTATAAATAGGGGTTTTCCATACTTAGAAGTTTTTTACTTTCATTTTCTTTGCCATTAGAATCTCCATAGATTTTTCTGTGTTCTTATATTTCTCAGAAATCTTAACCTAAGTTCTCATTTTCTCAAATGGCTCAAGAAATCACTGTCACCCACATCTTTTCCGATGATGCACGAAAGAAAGTTAGTCAATCTAGGGTTTTTACCTCTAGATTTCTAGATGACGAAGTCAAATCGACTGAACCTATCTCTTTTTGGCTTAGTGCTCAAAATTGGAATTCTTTCGTATCTCTCGAAGAATTCATCTACCCTAACTTAGTTACAGAATTTTATAAGAACCTCCATTTCTTTTCTAATGAGGAGGATGTGCTTCATTCTGTGGTCGGGGAAGTTGAAATCGAAGTCAGCAGGGCTTCCATTTCTCAAGTGATAGGAATTGATGATGAAGGAATCATCATTGGAGATGATGGTTCAGCAGAAGGGTTTTCAGAAGCCAACTGGGCTAGGCCAGATCTAAGTGCCAAGGAAACTTATGCCACCTGGTTGAGTCAGCACCAGAGGTGGGCACATTATTTGACTACGAATGTCTTTCTTCCAAAGGCTGGAGGAGTCAACTGTGTTTCCAACAGAGAAAGGGTATTTATGTGGCATCTGGTCCACCAGAAGAAGATAAATTTGCCTGCCATGCTGATAAGGCAGATGAAGAATGTAACTACTGTGAGTGCATTAGCTTATGGCTCACTCCTGACAAGGTTGTTTGAGGCAGCCTCTGTTGTTATGTCAGGAGAAGGTGTTACTAGTAGGAGTACGGTTCTGAAGATGCATACCTTCAGAAACCTCAGTTTTGATGTTACTCCAAAGAAGAATGAGAAGGGCTCCTCTGTGAGTATTGCTCAGAAGGAGATTATGGATGCAACAGTTCAGAAAGGAAAGAATGCTGCCAAGAAGGGCAAGGGAAAGAAAGGATCAAGCAAGTTGGTCCTGAATGTTGAGAAGGTTGCTGTCTCAGAACCTCTTCCCACGTTGGTTCAAACAAAAATCAATGTTGAACCTTCTGGCAAGATTGTTGCTGAGAAGCCAAAGGATGTCCCTGAGAAAGAAGCTCAGGATGCTGAGGAAGCACGCCTTGCTGAGAAAGAGAAGGCTGCTGAAGCTGAAAAAGTTGCAAGAGTTGTGGCTCTTGCTGAAGAGAAAAGGAAGAAGAAAGAAGCTGAAGATAAGTTAGCTGCTGAGCGTGAAATCGCTGCAAAGGCTAAGGCCGATGCCAAACTTTTAGAAAGTGCTGCTAATCTTGAGGGTGCTGAGTTCTCCAAGGTAGGTGAGACTTCAGAGGAAGAGGATAATGTTGCTCTATCCTCTCGAATTGCTGAGACTGTCACTCTCACTACCAGAATTGGGAAGAAGGTTGTGGCAAAACGAAGGGTTCTGAGAAAGAAGGACTTCGTTATTGCTCCATGTGCTGAATTGGAGGAACCTGCTGCTCAGGAACCAGAAGCTGCTGATAAAGAGCTGTCAGAGATTTCTGATGAAGAAGATGTTGAAGCTCCTCTGATTGAAGAGCTATCAGAAGAGAGTGAACCAGAAGATGAAGAGGTTCTTCAAGGTGCTAAACAGTTTGTTGAGAATGTTGACGATGAACACTTCATTGACAACGTTCTTCTGAATCAAGGAAGAAACCCTGGTGAAAGGGATGCCTCAGAAACGCTGTTCAGGATGGCTCATTTATATGCTGAGCCGATCTCAACTTTTGATCCTAATGCCTCTGAACAGGTTATCTCATCTCCTGTTTTTACTCCTCATCCATCTCCTTCACTTCCTTCTGTCACAGAAGTAAGTGAATCTCAGAATTCCATTCCTCTGACAACCTCAACATCCGAAGTTGTCCATCCTCCATCTACTCTTCCTTCTGGATCCTATTCAGAAGTGAATCTGTCCTCTGGACCAATTTTCACAGACTCCATTTCTACTTCCACTACTTCTTCTTTATCATCTTCTGCCGTTTTTCAATCAATTGGAATTACTGCTCCTCCTCCTTCCATACCTCTGTCCATACCTTTTTCAATATCTTCAACTTTACCTTCCTGTACAAATTCTTTTTCCTCCTCCTTTCCACAAACTTTCTCCTCTCCTCAAACTTCTGTCCCTCCTCTTTCAACCTCTGGACATACACCTCCTGTGTGTGATCCCTTAACTACCTCCTCCACTCCTTCAGGTTTTGCTGGATTGTCATCCAATTATGACTTTCTACGCAAACACTTGAATCGTGAAGATCTGGATAACAGATTTGGAAGTTTTGGCTTCATGGGCAGAGCTTCTGGTATTTCCGAAGCTGGAGGTGCCCCAAGTGTTGAAGAGTTGAGAAGAATGGGTCAGAGTGGCTCAGATGACCTGCTGAATAGGTTTGCTGGTTTAGGACAAAGGAGTTCTGCTGCTGACATGTATGCTCAGGGCATTGTGCTGCAAGAATTACACTCTCTGAAAGCTCAGAACCTGCAGCTCATGACCATGCTCCAAATGCAGGATCCTTCTGTGTATATACGCAACCTCTCTACACTTCATCTAGCTACTTATGATGAGCTGTATAAATTAAGGGAATTAGCTCTGACCCTTCCCTCTCTGGATAATATTGCTCTTGCTTCTTCTCTGAAGGTCAATGAAAATTTGGAAATATTGACAGAAGAAGTCAAGGAAGCAAACGAGCATTATGAGGCTCATGAGAAGATGCTTCCTAGTAAGATTGAAGACCTGCAAAGTACTGCAAATCACATTTTGAGAGAAGTGAAATCTTCTGCTCAAGGTTCTTCATCTTCAGGAGCTGCCAAGATTGTATATGACATCACTCCTGATCTCAACAACCGACTCTCCAACATTGAGTCTGCTGTATCTGCTCAGAATGCACAGATTGCTGAGCTCACTGAACTCCTGAAAGTTATGCATAATCAAGCTCGTGAACAAGAGAAGACTCTTCACAATTGTTATAGGTTTGTTCGAGGACAGACTTATATTCAGAATGAGCATCTCACGGCTGCTGTGTATGCTAACAACAGGTTGATCAAGCTCCTTCTGGAAGATGTTCAGAAACAGAGACCTATGTCTGGTCAGACCTTTGATCATATGAAGACCATTGATGATGACTTCAGAAGACGAATGGATTTGATCAATACTGTGCGACCAACTCCTGTGCAATATCAGACTGCTCTGAATGTTCAACAAAAATTGAAGTCTCAGGGAGCTCTTGGTGTTGCTATTGGTTCTGGTCAAACGGGGGAGAAGTCTGGTCAGAAGAGATCAAGTGCTGCTGGAGGTTCCAGTGTTGTTCCTCCTCCTCAGAAGAAATCTAGGAACTTGTAATCGTTTAGGACTTAAGCTTCTTAGCTAGGTTCTGGGTTGGGTAGTCTATGTCTTAGGACTTTTTCTGCTCCTCTGATTATCTTGTTTCCTATGTTATCTTCTGAATGATCATATATACACTGAATCTTTTCTATACTGTCTTGCATATCTGACTTCTTAATGTTTGCTTATGTTTCTTTTTATCTCAGTAAATTACACTTCATTATATCTAACAACTTGATCTTAAGTCTTATTAAGTTTATACAGATAACTGAAGTTCACCATTTACACTAAAATGGGGGAGTTAATTTACTCAGAAGTAATGAAATATTTGCATCAGGAAGTCACTCTCTAATCCTCATGTTTTTCTTTTACCTTCTGACCACGGTTTGTCCATAACCAAAATGGGGGAGAATAATGAACCCTAAGTGTTTTGGTTATGTCCAAACGTTTCAGAAGATGAAAATGAAAATTAACTTGTATACTTTTCAATGTTGACTAACAATTTTCGTTAAGTTATTATGAGTTTTCTCAGCAGATGCTGAATGAAGAATTCCTGCTTGCCTATTGAACTCAGAAGATTAAAAAGCTGAAGACTGAAGCACTTTCTCAGAAGCTGGATGAACCGCTCTGAAGTCTTGATTGTCTGCCTAAAGCTTTTATCAGAAGTTTTCTTTTGCAAACAGAAGACTAAGGTTGTTTTAGTTCAGAAGCGCTAAGAAGGAATACGAACATCAGAAGTTCGTTATCACGGGTTTGGTTAAGCATTTAATGCTTTGTCAGTTGCATTTAATGCAAGGCGCCAAAAGTTCAAAAAGCTGTTTGAAGGACGCGCCTGTTCACAACAAACAAAACCTGCTCTCTTATCGTTTCCCTCTAAATCAATCTTCAAGTTCAGTCAACTCCATCACCTTTATTTTAATCCCATACCGGATTAGATTAAAGTACAAAGTTGACAGAGTTGAGTGTTTTGAGACCGTTTGAAGAAGTTGACAAGATTAACGGCTACTTTCATCCTTGTCATCCTTGAAGATTCAAATATCTTCAACGGTTATCTACTCAACACTATAAATAGTAGCAAAGCTCCACTGCATCAACCACGTGTGTGATCATAGAGCAAAAATCTCAACGCACTGTTATATCAAGAAAACAGAGCACACTTTCCATTCTCAATCTTTTCTTAGCTTAGACTTTGTAATTGTGAGAGAGTGAAGAAAAACAAGTTCATAATAGAAATCTTGTAAACTGAGATCGGTTGTGATCTTCAGTTAGATTTAAAAGAGAGAAATCTAGTTGAGATTTGAGTTGGGTGAGAAATCCAGAAAACAGAGTATTGTTGTTCTGGTGAAAATCCTTTAACTCATTTTAGGCTAGTCAGAACTAAGTGAGAAATTAGCTTAAGTTCTGTTGATGTAAAGGAGCTTCTGAACTTGCCATAAAAGTTCTGAATAGTGGATTTATAAAATCTCTGGAGGCTGCGACCTCAGAGGACAAGACGTAGTCACAGGAATTCTGTGGCGAACTTGGATAAATTGAACTGTTCATCAGGACCTCCTGAATCTCTTTCTCCCTTTTTTATACTTGTTAATTGCTTCTGTGTACTTGTATCATATTTAGTGCTGAAACAGATTTCCTCTTAAAAATCACAAGTCTGTGTTCAGAAGACTGTCCAGAAGTTCTTTACTCAGAACTTCTGTTGCTGAAAAGATAGAACCTGTCTTAAAGCAGATTATCCCTCAGAGGCTACTTCAACAAGCTTGCCTCTGACTCTGAGGATCATTGACTCTGAAAATTGAATTTTCATTAAAAGTTTGAAAATATCAGTTTTCGTTTGAAACACCTATTCACCCCCCTCTAGGTGATTCTGATCTTGTTAGGGCCAACATCCTCATCAGGTGGTGGCCTATCTCTTGGAATCACCTCCTCTACAGGTTCATCTTCAATATGCACAAGTTGCACAACCTGTGCCAGAATGGGTTGTTCTACCACGAGTTGTGCCTGTGGGGTTGTGCTTGCGGCATGTGCCAGTTTTCCTTGTGCCCATCCAATCTTTCGAATAGCTCCACTTCTTTTCTTGTAAGCCTTTCGGATATATTTGAAAAGGTGGTGGACCTGGTTCATGATTAAACTACCAAAGAAGACTAGAACAAAATCTGCACAGCTCAACACACACGTCAAACTCTTAAAAAACATAAACAATAACAATAATCTAAACACCATATTTTCCCCGGCAACGGCGCCAAAAAGTGATGCGTGACTAGCACCACGTAATATCTAAGATTACGCACATGTCATCAATAGTATATAAAACGGTAAGAACCGAGTATCGATCCACAGAGAAAATGGGTTAGATTATTACTAATGTTCAGATCTAAACGAGTAAAGAGTAACCAGGTGAGTTTTAAAGCAAGAAATAACAAGAAAAGTAAATCAAACAAGTAACAAAGCAGTAAAATGACAGATCCAGGGAGAACAGGGTTGTTCTCGAGCACAAGGCTAAGAAGAGGGTGTTGTAAAACAATAATAAAAGGGCACATGGAATGAGCACAGGGTCCAGCACAGCACAGATCTCTTAGATCTAGGTTATATTTGTTAATACGTGGTCAAGTGGTTCCCAAAAGTATCATTCTCCCACGTCTCCATGGCGAGAACGAATAAAAGCAAGGTGAAATAGCATTTCTACGGACTTCCACCTAACTTGCACAGGTCTATGCATCGGAACAGGGTCACTCTGATCTCTCACGAGTTCCGTACACATCAAGCAAGATTAACAGCCATCTCTAGCCAATTATTTGCTTGACCTTGCAGTCTAGATCCAGATCTTACCTATTTTCTCTCGAAACATAGGCAAACCATGCATATATATCAAGGCCTTAATATATAAAGATCTCTTAAGCACAAATCTACAAGTTAACCACGTAAAAACAGTTTAACAAAGATATTTAGAGACCCATTTGTGCCTTTCCAGCCCACTCCATGCAAATAAAACTACTCACACTTCATATCTCTTTATCCACAAAGCAACAAAGATGAAATGAAGAAGAAAGCATATATATTATATTGATAATGGAGGAAGGAGCTCCAACTCTCCCATGGCAGAAATGGCCAAGGAAGAAGAAGGATTCCAGCCACCAAAGTTTGTTACAAGAAAGATAAAATATGGTAAAAAGGTTAAAAGGTTATCTTGGGGGATAAGACTAGTGTTCCTTTTATAGGCAAACAAAAGGATGCCCTAATGCATGGCAATCCCCAAAATACCCAACAATAAAGCAAATATTATGACATAGGACAAAAACAATAAAGAGGAGCGCCCTAGTGATGTCACCCATGTGACTAAGCTTGATCTTTTCCCTTTTCATTAATGACACAGCTCCCTGCCACGCACAGCCTGCGCCAAATAGCAGCACAGCTACTAAAATCATCATTTTAAGCACAGCTTCTCATCAACAAGCAATTTAGACCTGCTCCAATGCATTTATAAGAAAACAATACGAAAAGAAGAGAAAAGATGCAAATAAATGCAAAGAAACAACCCTAAACACTATCAAAATACACGCACAGCCTGTGCACATCACTCCATCACAAGCTTACTCTTGGTCTTCTTACCCTTAGTTGCCTTCTTGGCCTTAATTCTTTTCTCAGTATCCTTAATAATCTCCTTCTGAGCAATGGAGACAGGAGCTGAAGTATCAGCTTTCTTTGATGGTACAACACCAAAAGCTAATTTGGTCAAGGTAAGCATCTTGACAGGAGAGCTTCTGCTTCTAATAGCATCTCCTGGAATAGTTGTTGACACAGCTTCAAAAAACCTCGTCAGGAGGGATCCATAAGCCAAAGTACTGTTGTACTTTACATTCTTTATCTGCCTAATGATCATGGCAGGCAGGTTGATTTTCTTCTCGTTCATTAAATGGTACATGAACACTTTCTCTCTGTTGGAGACA
This sequence comes from Euphorbia peplus, assembly GCA_028411795.1. Taxonomy (NCBI): domain Eukaryota; kingdom Viridiplantae; phylum Streptophyta; class Magnoliopsida; order Malpighiales; family Euphorbiaceae; genus Euphorbia; species Euphorbia peplus. The sequence goes on from CP110840.1 coordinate 21,913,520, forward strand.
CAATTAACTCCCCCAGATTTTGGCAAAAACACATTAGTTGTGATATAATATGCCCACCTCTGGTGCTGAGTCAACCAAGTAGCCTAGATCTCTTTAGCTTCAAGGTCTGGATTTCCCCAGTTCACATCTGTAAAACCATCAGCAAAGCCATCTTCACCTATGATGACACCTTCATCATCAATACTCATTGCCTCAGCAATGGAGGTTCTTGAAACCTCAAAATTCTCAACCCCAATCCTCGAGCGAACAACATCTTCTTCATCAGAACGAAAGTATAAGTTCTAGTAAAACTCAGTCACTTGGGCTGGATAGATGACTTCATCAAGAGAAACAATAGGGTTCCAGTTTTGAGCACTTAACCATTTAGAAATTGGGGCAGTGGTCCTAATTTCTTCATCTAGGAGTTTACAGGTGTGAACCGTAGATTGGCTAAGTTTATCTTCGGAATCGGTATCAAAAAGGTGAATAGCAACAACATTTGGGTCTTGAGCCATTTTAAAGATGAGAAGAAAGGAAATTCTAGGTCAAAAAGATGAAGTGTAAAGATTGCAAAAAAATTCTAATAGCAGATAAAACTTAGGTGAAAAATTGCTAAGTATGGAAATCCCTTATTTATACCCCCAAAAAGAAATTGTTCACAATTCAACAAGTAGATAACCACCGTTTAAAGAGGAAACAGTTACCGTTAAAACCAGAAAAGCGTAGTTATAGCATTTAATGTAGGCATTCTTAAAACAGAGAATTAAACATCATGATTATCTTTAAGCACAATTAACTACCTTAAACGGCTAGCAATTAAGACAAAAGTAATTGTATTAAAGATAATTTACTGAAGGGGATTAGTCATACATATGCCTTCTCTCAAGCTTCTGAAGGGCCCACTAGCCAGAGGCTTAGTAAACATATCAGCAAGATTTTTTTCAGAGGGTAAATAGGTTAAAATGATATCCTTCTTCAGAACATGATCTCTCAGAAAGTGATGCCTAATATGAACATGCTTCATCCTGATGTGTTGTATGGGATTCTTTGAAAGGTCAATTGCACTCTTGTTGTCACATTTGATTGTGATTGTTCCAGGAGTGATTCCATAGTCAGCAAGTTGTTGCTTGATCCAGAGCATCTGAGAAACACAGCTTCCAGCAGCAACATATTCAGCTTCAGCAGTTGAAAGTGCTACAGAAGTTTGCTTCTTACTATGCCAGGAGACTAAGCACTCCCCTAGAAAATGACAACCACCAGAAGTGATGACTCTCTTCAATTTATCTCTATCATAGTCAGAGTCTGTGTATCCTACATGAGTGAAATTTGCACTACAAGGGTACCACAAACCAGCTTCTGAGGTGCCTTTAAGATATCTCAGAATGCGCTTAACAACAACATCATGAATCTCCATTAGTTTAGCCTGATATCTAGCACAGAAGCACACAGCAAAATGTATATCTCGCCTACTAGCAGTTAGATATAAAAGAGAACCAATCATACATTTGTAGGTTTTTATGTCTACAGGTTTACCAGCTTTAGTTTCATCATCAAAGTCTTTGCTGACATCCATAGGAATGTCAATTGCATTAGATTCTGACATGCCAAATTTCTTCAGCACTTCTCTTTTATACTTGGCATGGTTGATAAACACACCATCATTACTTTGCTTAATTTGAAGGCCTAAGAAGAATGTTAATTCTCCCATCATAGACATTTCAAACTCAGACTTCATGTGGTTGTTGAACTCCCTACACAAAGATTCATTAGTAGCACCAAATATAATATCATCAACATATACATGTTTTAAAAGAATATCTTTGCCTTTCTTCAGAGTGAATAGAGTAGTATCAACACAGCCTCTGACAAAACCCTTAGACGGAAGGAATTTTGTCAACCTCTCATACCAAGCTCTGGGAGCTTGTTTCAGTCCATACAAAGCCTTCTGAAGCTTGTACACATGATCGGGAATTTAGGATCTTCAAAGCCAGGAGGTTGAGACACATAAAATTCTTCATCAACATACCCATTTAGGAATGCACTTTTCACATCCATTTGGAACAGCTTGAAACCTTTGTATGATGCAAAAGCACACATTATCCTTATGGCTTCCAACCTTGCAACAGGAGCAAAATTTTCACCATAGCATATGCCTTCTTACTGACTGTAACCTTGAGCAACAAGTCTTGCCTTGTTCCTCACAACATTTCCATATTCATCAAGTTTGTTCTTCAGAACCCACCTGGTACCAACAATCTTCTTGTTCTTAGGTATGGGTACCAAAGTCCAAACTTCTGACCTTTTAAACTGGTCAAGTTCTTCTTGCATTGCCATTAACCAGGATTCATCATCCTCAGCTTCATAGAAGTCCTTGCGCTACAGAAGTGACACAAAAACCACATTCCCTATGTATCTTCTTAGTTGAGTTGTGGTCATGACATGATTGTGAATAGAGTCAATGATGTTCCCCTAGGGGTGATTCCTAGGAGCTCCAACTTCTTTTGGAATGTCCAATGTATCTTCTGAAACTTATTCATCATTTGTTGAATCATATATAGGAGCATCTTCTGGAATGAAGTTAACTTCTGGAGTAGGATTCTCTTCTGGAATTGGATTGACAGTAACAGGAGGAATAACTTCAGCAACTCTATGAGAAACATCTACAGCAACAACAGGAGATGTAACTTCAGGAGCTAGAACTTCATCATCTTCAGGAGCTCTACTATCTGCAGGGTTAGTCTCATCAAACTGAACATGAACAGATTCATCTAAAGTTTGAGTCCTCTTATTAAAAACCCTATATGTTTTACTATGTGTTGAGTAACCAAGAAAAATGGTCTCATCTGCCTTTGAATCAAATTTTGCAAGATATTCTTTTGTGTTCAAAATATAAAATTTACAGCCAAAGGTTCTGAAATACCCAATCTTAGGTTTTCTACCTTTCCAGAGTTCATAGGGGGTTTTGTTCATAATGCTTCTGATAAGCACTTTATTCAGAACATAACAGGTTGTGTTCACAGCTTCTCCCCAGAAGTACTTTGGAAGCCTTCTATCACTGATCATAGTTCTGGCAATCTCAACCAGAGTCCTATTCTTCCTTTCAACTACCCCATTTTGTTGAGGAGTTCTGGGAGAAGAAAAGTTATGATCAATGCCCTTGATTTCACAGAATTCTTCAAACTGATAGTTTTTGAATTCTCCACCTTTATCACTTCTGATATGAATAACATTTTCATTCTTTTCATTCTCTAGTCTTTTAACAAGAACTGAGAAGTGTTCAAATGACTCATCTTTGCTAGACAGCAGGATGACCCAAGTGAATCTAGAATAGTAATCTACAATGACAAAGGCATACTTTTTTCCACCCATGCTCATTGGTTGAACAGGGCTAAAAAGATCCACATGAAGCAACTATAAAGGTCTTTTTGTTGAAATGGTTTTCTTAGTTTTGAAAGAGCTTCTGGATTGTTTTCCAGATTGACAAGCAGTACATAAATGATCTTTCTTAAAACTAATATCAGGCAGAACCTCAACCAATTGCTTTCTAGCCACTTTAGCCATAAGGTCCATGCTAACATGAGCAAGTCTTCTGTACCAAAGCCAGGAGGTATCCTCTTTGGTCATCAAGCATATATTTTTACAGAGATTCTCAAGGTTCAGCATGAAAACATTTTCTAATCTACGAGAAGTTAGAATTACTTCATTTGACTTACTGTCCAAGATTTTACATATAGATGAGCTGAATACAACATCTCTACCTTTTTCACACAGTTGTGCAACACGCAGGAGGTTGAACTGCAGGCCTCTGACTAGGAAAACATCTCCAATAGGAGGGTTGGTTCCAATTGATCATGAACCAATGATCCTTCCCTTATGAGCGTCTCCAAAGCTGACTTTACCACCTCTTTTAGACTCAAATGTGACAGGTACCCAATCCTTATTGGGTCCTTCAGAGTTAGATTTATCTTTAGCAAGTTTTAGTGATATCTCAGATTGCAAGAGGTTTTTAATATGATACTTGCAATCCTTCAACCAATGACCATCACTCTTGCAAAGCTTGCAAAAAGGAGGGTTCTTGGATCTTTCCCTAACCTTCTTAGGGGTTTTCTTCTTTTGATGGGAAGGTACAACTTCTTCAGAAGCAATGGTGCTTTCAGAAGTTCCCACATCAGGAGGAGAAGAGATCTCTTTCAGAAGAGAGGGAGTGACATGTTTCTTCTTCTTCTGAGGTTTATCACCCCTCAGAGGCAGCTTTTCCTTGCCTTTGGAATTTGGGCCATTAGCAGGAGTACTGAACTGTTTACACAACTTTTCTTCTAATATTTTCATGTCAGAATAGACTTGGGTAAACCTAAGAAACTTGTCAGCCTCACTTTTGTCCAATTTCCTTTTCAGGTATTTGAACATACTATATAGTTCTTCAAGAGAGTCTAAGATATCTTGTTCATGAGATATGTTTATCTCAGAGTCAAATGTAGGCTCAGGAGGTGCGGAAGTTTCTCTTGTGTTGACTTTAAAATATGGCTCTTCAATAGCCATAAAACATATATGGGCTTGATCTTCTTTTTCTTCAACAGAGCTGCTGGCCTTAGAGTCTGACCACGCAGCAAGCATAGCCTTCTTGAACTTCTTCTTATCCTTTTTCAGCTCTGGACAATTAGGTTTAATATGTCCAGGTTGCTAACATCCATAGCACACAACAGGTTTGCTAGGATCTCTCTTGGGCTTTTCACTTGCTTCAGGAGTTCACTTATCAAAGCTCTTGAAGGTTTTTCTGTAGTTTCCACCTCTGCCTTTTCTAAAGGCCTTTTAGGCCTTGTTAAACTTCATGGTCAGCATAGCAAGTTCCTCATATTCAGAGGATTCTTCAGAAGACTCAGCTCTCAGGAAAACTCCTCTTTTTCCTTCATACTTCTCTCTTAACTCATGATTTTTCATTGACATCTGATGAGGGATTAACAAACCAATGAGCTCATCATAAGCATACCAGCTTAATTCTTGAACTTCTTCTATAGCTGTCTTCTTAGCTTGTCATGACCTTGGTAAGCTTCTGAGAATATTTGTCACCTTTTCTTCTTCTTCGATATCCTTTCCCAAACTCTTCAAGTCATTGACAATTTTGGTGAATCTTGAATTCATTTCTGAAACAGACTCTTTATCCAGCATTTCGAACAATTCATAACTCCTCATGAGTTGGTTGGCTTTAGATTGCTTCACCTTTCCTGTGCCTTCATAGGTTACTTCAAGTTTGGCCCAAATCTCTTTGGCTGTTTCACAAGCATAAATTTTGTTATATTCAGAAGCAGTAAGTGCACAGTGCAGCATATTTATTGCTGAAGCATTAGTTTGCAATTTTTTAAGGATATCATCAGTCCAGTCTTCAGAGGGGATCATAACACTCCCTAAACCTTCTTTCATCCTTGTTAAATCTTTCAGTAAATAAGCAAAGTAACCTTCGCTCTGATACCACTCGTTGGCCCCAACAAATCAGAATCACCTAAATGGGGGTGAATAGGTGTCTAAGTCCGAATTTAAGTTTTTAGAGAAACTTAACTCAGAATCCAATCTCTTCAGAGTCAGAGGCAAGCTTTAGGAAAGCGCTTCTGAGAGAGATTCTGCCTTAAGGCAATTTCTGCCTTTTAAGCAACAGAAGTTCTGTTGAACAGAGCTTCTGGATAATCTTCTAAACAAACACAATGAATTTATATAGCAGTCTGTTTCAGCACTAAATATAAAACAAGTACACAGAAGCAAAAATAACAAGTTATAAGGAGGGAGAAATAGATTTAGGAGCTCCTGAGTGAACAATTCGATTTATCCAGGTTCGCCACATAAGTCATGTGACTACGTCATGTCCCCTGTGATTGCAGTCAGCAGAGATTTTAAATCCACTATTCAAAGTGTTTATGGCACGTTCAGAAGCTCATTTACATCAACAGAACTTAAGCTAATTTCTCACTTAGTTCTGACAAGCCTAGAATAAGTTAAAGGATTTTCACCAGAACAACAACAACCCTGTTTTCTGGATTTCTCACCCAACTTAAACCTCAACTAGATTTCTCTCAAATCTAACTGAATATCAGAAATGATATCAGTTTACAAGATTCTTATTATGAACTTGTGTTTCTTCACTCACTCTCTCACTTCTACAAATATCAAATAAGAAAAGAGAAAGAATGGGAAGTGCTTTGTTTTTGCTTAGAATAACAGTGCGTTAAGATAGCTCAAAAATCTTGCGTGTGAAACACAAATGAGTTTGGCTACTATTTATAGTATCTTGAGGATGACCGTTGTTTGAATTTGAACTTTGAATTTGATGATGACAGAGTTGTAGCCGTTAATCTGTCTTGTCTTTCAAACGGTCTTCAAACACTATTGATTCTTTTAACCTTGTTAACTTAATCTGGTAAAGAATTAAATTGAAGAAAAGGGTTGACTGAAACATTACTTCATTTGGATCAACAAAGGGTAGACAAAGAAATTCTGGTTTTGTTTGTTGTGGACAAGACGCGCTCCTTCAACAACTTTTGAAGTTTTGGCGCCTAGCATTAAATGCAGTTGACAGGTGCATTAAATGCTTAACAAAACTCGTGTCTTATCTTCTGAACACTTAATTCTTTTTGGCTAAGCTTCTTATCAATAACGAAATCTTATTAATCTTGAACTTCTGAGGAGAGCTTGATCAAACTTCTGAGTTACTTCAAGCGGAGGTTCCAGCTTATGTGAGACAACTTCTGATTGGCTTCAAGCTTTCTCTTCTGAGTTCGAGCGAAGAAGTTTTAATCTTCATTCAGCACCTACTACAGCACCTGCCGAGAAAACTTTGAAAAAATACTTAACAAAAATTGTTAGTCAATATTCATTAGTATAAGACAAAATAAAATATTCATCTTCTAAAAGATTTGTACATAGTCAAAACACCTCAGGGTTCATCATCATATTTGTTTAAATGGATTACATTGCGCCAATGATTCTTTACAACGTCGTTTTGTAATGTGTGACAGTGCTTTTATTATGAAACATTTGAATTTGGAATTTCTCACGGGCGACCACCAGTGATGTATACTATCTTCTTCTTGAGAGGAAAAGAGGATCGTGTTTCTCCCATTCCATATTAACTACTCTCCTCATGAGATCGTTGCCTCTCTCTTCAGAGGAAAATCCTCTTTAGAACAGAGCAGTAAAAGATTTGTTGGTTTCAGCCCCTTCATATTTTTATCGATTGGATTCTTTTTGCTTTTAAAATTAGAAAAAAGTTTAATATTTGATGTGTCTAATTTAAGAGTTAAGGCTGATTGATGGTTAATTTGGTTTGAATTTAGGAAAAAGTTTAATATGATGTTTCCATGACCTCATGTGCTTTTTTTGTTCAAGTTGATTCCATCTTCTTAGATTCATTTGAATTCACATAAATAGTGTGTTCTAGCTTTGATGTGTTAAGAAGCAACATTTGGCAATATATTTAAATGGGTTTGTTTTTTCCCGAATTTGTGTTCATCTCATTGCAGGAGCCACTGTGTTATTCTGCTACGGTGTTAATGGGGAAAGGCGGTGCAACAAAAGGTAGGACATCATGTTTTATTTTCAAAACCGTGATACAAACTGAAATGGTGTTGTTTTCCTTTGGTGGATCAGTGCCATTAAGTTTCATAAATGTAAAACAAATGAAACTGTTGTTTATCTAAGTCAATTTTATTAACAAATCCTCAGATTCCTAATTGCCTTATTGAAATTTGGAAGTATATGAACTGATATGCTTTGATTTGATTAAATTTAGCTATAATTGAATAATAGATTCTGTTTTTTTTAAGATGTTTTAATAATAACATTTGAAATTAAAGGAAGGGAATTGGGAAGTTACTGGAAGTGATAGTGGATTTGTTTTAAGATGTTCTATTAATAACAAATTGTGTTTGGTACTAGGTTGTTGGGATATATGAGTATGCTTGCCTTGAATATACATTCAGGCAGGTTATTTATAATTCGTAAAGATGTATAGAGTCTCGCTCGATAGTGTAGAAGGTGACTATCAGATGACGGCCTTTAGAGAGAAACTTGCTAACATATCAGCGAGAGCTCTTGAACTGCAGTAGAAACTTGCCAATATTTCCAGTAGAATTCAGTACGAGTATAAACCCTACTATTAAAAGAGCATCCCATTTCAGCAACAAAAAGAATTAAGAAGTCAGCAGGTAACTGCCTGTTCAAAAATGTGAAAGAATTGACATACAATTATTGAGGTGGCTCATAGCTTAATGTTTAGCTCTAGAAGAAATTTAAGGAACAAAACATGTTGATTGAACTTATGCTAAACCATGTAGCATAGATCAAATAATGAAAAATTTATCATGGTAAACATTATCATGAAAGTATCTCTACAAAGTAGAGATGTTTGAGGCTATCTGTAATTATTATTTTTGTTGTCAAAATGTTGAAGGCATAGATTCTTGAATGTGATTTGGTAACGGACTTATGTTCCGAGTTGGGTATTCTTATAAGGTGTTAATTATTGGGTTTGTTTTGTTTCTTCATCCTTGCATCTTACTTTTTTGAGAGAAGAATGCTAACTTGGGTATGAAGTGATATTTATTCTTCATATTTTGTGCTCTCTTCAGTCCAAATAACTAATTATGTTTCTTAGTATCATTTGTTTTTTTTTATCATTAGAATTGTAGGTTTGTTTTTGCTTGCTTAAAGAATATTAACCATAATATATATTTGTTGTTCTATCCAAAAGTGTTCAAAACTTCTAAATTATTCATCTGCAAAAGCAAATTTTAGAACAAACATATTTCGGTAGTATAAACGATAATTAATAAATACGATATACTTTCAGCATTAAAGAAATAGTAAAATAAACGCCACAGTTAAGTATTGTTAAAAAAAAGAGTGATTTTCTTAAAAAAAAATCATGTGTTTATCGATTTTTTCAAAATGATGTTTGTGTTTATGTTTTTGACAAAAAGATGATTGTGTTTATCACGGTTACTCAAAAAACAGAAAACCAAAAAGCGGAAAACCCACTAACGGTGTTAAATGTGATGATGTGTCAAGAGGTTTTCGGTCTTAGTTTATTGGTAAATTTCTAAAACATTAATGTATTTACAATTTTAAAGTGTCGAAAACGAGCATTTTATAGCATACCCAATAAATTAAGAACAAAATACCTCTTTCCACGTTATCACATTTACACCGTTAATGGGTTTTTCGCTTTTTGGATAACGGAGATAAACACAATATTTGTTTTGTCAAAAAAATAAACACAGACACCATTTTGACAAAATTGATAAACACGTGAGGTTTTTTTTTAGAAAAGTACCCCAAAAGAAACACCATTGTAAGTATATACACAATTAAAAATAGCAAAATTTTGTATTCAGTCCTTTTTTTTTTTTGTGTCTTCTAAAGAAGCACTCCGTTGACCTCTTATAGATCTATTCCATTAAATTAACATTTTGAACTCAGATAAATTGTGACAATAGTGTTTGACGCCTCTACATCAACCGAATGACATCTTACGAGCATAATTTATCTCATTAAATTCATAATATTTCGTTTTCATTTTATTCTTTATACTTTTATGAACAAATGCTTTTACATCGCTTTTTTTTTGCTTTATTTTCTACGGAACCGTATCAATAATTATATTGTTTAAGCTATTAATTCGAAGCGGAGCGAGAGGATCCTAACTAGTTATAATGAAAAACTGAGTAGTGTTGAAATAGAAATCAACACTATTTCCTAAGATATATAAAGTGAGAAAATTACTAAATTATAAAATGATTGGTTTTCCTTTCCTCTTATAGGAAGTTTATATTCCAAATATTCAAAGTTGATTATTCTAGAAGTTGCATAGTAATTTCCCAAGATTGCAATAGAAGTTGCTAAAAGTTCTGTACACCCACAACCTTGGACATTAAGTTGTCAAATATTTAATTTATTTTAGAGGAAAGTACATAGAAGAACCATGTAGCTAGTCACATCACTTGAAAATTAGACGAAATGTAACATTAATGGTTTCTTTTAAAAAAAAATAACTTATGCTTCACTTAGTTAAAAAAGAAATAACTTCAGTTAAAGCCAACTTTTGACTTCATGATAATGATAAAATATATCTCAAATTTTATATTTTTGTTAACAATATGTCCACTTTGTTAAAAAGAAAAAAAAAAGGCGCATTACAATTCGACCTGATTGTATCCACAATTTTATTATTTGGGCTCTGAAATTTTATTTGATTATTTTCTCTTCATTTATTTAAAATTTTATCATTTAGCTTAAATTCATCCAAAATTGACAGGCCCCGTTTGGCAATTAGCTGTTAGATGTTAGCTGTTAGTTGATTGCATTAGCTGATTTGATTAGCTGATTCGATTAGCTGATTTGATTAGCTGTTTGTAAAAACTTGTTTGGTAAACTTAGCTGATTGTAAATAGCTGTTTGTGCAAAATGACAAATAAGGACATTCATTATTTATAAATATTAATTTCATTTTTAATCATTAGGGCTAAAAAAGTCAATCAAATAAATACTACAAAAAGCTATATCAAAAGCTCATAAAAGTAGTTTTTTCTAAATTAGCTTTTTCATCTCAAAAAGCTATCTTGAACCTCTATTTACCAAACACTTAAATAATGTTTTCATTGGTCAAAACCTCTAAAAAAAGTCAAAACCTCTAATTATCTCTCAAAAAGTTGTTTACCAAACAGGGCCATTATAAGACAATAGGCAGGCGACTAGGACCTTTTAGTTCGGAAATTATTCAATGATAAGAGATGTTTAGATAGGCATGAACAGTTCTACTACTTAGAAATTGTAACTTGAATCCACGTCAGCTTTAGCTTCCTGGAAAATAGAAAACGTTAGCCTAAAAGGAGTCGTTGACCGGCGACCCCTCTCTGATACTAAAGTCAGTAAAGATTCGTGATCAGAAAGTATTTAACTCAGAACTTGAGTTGAGAATAATGTACATTGATATCGTTAAGATTGTATGTATTTATAGCCAAGATTTGTATTCCGAATCCTAATTGAAGTAGGATTGATCAAGGATCCCGCCTCTTTAGGTCGGTAATCATATTCTTATTTAGTTCGTTCTTAGAGACTAAATAAGAACCAGTGTCCACATAGGAGAGAGATTATCCTAGTTTGACTATTCAACGCACGTCTTATGTGGCAAGTAAGACTATTCAATGTAATCTTCTTTGACCTACGTGGCTTTAACGTGAATGTCCATTGGTCCACGTGGCATGTAAAATATTGTGTGGTAACAGGTTCAATCGAATGAGTTTGGTTAAATTTGCTAAACTGAACTGAAAAATGCTGAATTGAATTGAACTGAAATATGTCAAAAAGAATAGAGCTTTAATTTTAAATTAGAATTATTATTTTATAAACCTTATATAATTCTCTCATGTTTACCATTTGATTTACGGTTTTTCTATAGTGTGCCCCTTGGGCACGCGTTAAGCTTTGATTTTGCATATGATAAGGGTTATCTATATTTGTATCATTATCTCTAATTCCTCGATTTTAGGAATTTATTTATTTCATTAATTATATTTACATAATTAACAATATTTCAATAAATACACTTCTCTCTCCTATTATATATGTTCTCTAATTTAATATAGGGTTTTCATATATGCATCCCTGAGTAAAAAAATATGAGTATGTTTTTTATTATACCCTAAATAATCATGGGTGAACCCGTTGCACATGTATTGTAAAATCTAGAAAATTGTAAAATACTTCGGAAGTACATACTTCGGAAGTACATACTTCGGAAGAATAATTAAATTTCTCTCAAAAATCAGTTATAGGAGTAAAATATTTAATAAATATATATCAATACACTGTATTAAATTGCGGAAAATATAAAATAGGATAGAGAAGTGTATTTGTTTAAATATTTTTAATTATGTAAAGATAATTGATGAGATAAAGAATCCGTAAATTTAAGGAATAAAAGATAATAATATAAATGTGGATAATGTTTATCATGTGCAAAATCAAAACTTAACGCGTGCCTCTTGGACACACTATAGAAAAACCGTTTTACTTATATATTTTTAAGAAATATCGTATTGCAAAAACGCGCTAGATTTTTTTTAGCTGATTGAGAGACCGGTGGAATAATAAAATCGTAAAAGTGTACTACAACGAATAAGCCATAAACCAAATGCCATGGTCTTAAACCAAAAAGATAAAGCAAATTATTAGTTTTCAATTGAAAATCAGTTAAGGCTCTACGCGGTTATATTTTTTTATTATTATTCGAGGCTATATCACTTAATGAGGAATTTTACTAGCTTCTACAAGAAGCACAAAATCTTAGTATATATAAGTTGAGTCCTCCTTCTAAATTGACACATCAGCGTTCTTCTTATTATTCTTCTTCTTCTCATTTTGACTCCAAATCTTCCCAAACAAAATTATTTGTTTCCGTCTTTTGTTGTGGTGAATTATGGAACATGGAACTGGATACAGATTCCATCCAAGTGATGAAGAATTGGTTAATCATTATTTGAAGCTCAAAATGCTTGGGCAAGATGATAAAGTCTACATGATTCCTGAAATTAATCTGCTTAAGCTTGAACCTTGGGAAATTCCCGGTAAGGTTTTATATGTTTGCTCTTTTGCGCATTTTTTCTTTTATCATCACAATTATGTTGGGGCTAATATTTACTTTTTGTTAGTAGAGATGGCAATGAAAATGTCAAATAACTCAAACGACAAAGTGTGGTACTTCTTTTGTGCTCCAAGTTTCAAATATTGTAATTGCAACAGAGTAGACCGGAAGACCAAGGCCGGATACTGGAAAGTCACTGGTAAAGATCGTAAAGTCGCCGATATCGGCACAAAAAAGACTTTGGTTTTCTACCGTCGTCATGCTTCAAATGGTGTCAAGACCAATTGGGTTATGCATCAGTACAATGCCACTTTCGATTTTCCTACTAAGGTTTATATATTTAAAAAAATTCTATTACAGTATTGTACTGAAACGATGACACGTAAATATAAGTATTAACATGACATCAGCTTGATCATTTATAAATCTCATAATATTATAGTAATCCATAACATTTATCATTATTAACTGCAGAGCAACTTCTTTGTTTGCAAACTAAAGGAAAAAGAAGATTCGGAAGATAATCCTGCCTCGGAACTCGAACATGGCCAATCTAGTGCTTATGCAGGGAATCAAAGTTCTGAAAATAACCCAACACAGGTTATCATGAATAGTATTGATTATAGATTAAGCATTAATTATTATTATTATTATTATTATTATTATTGGGCTTGAGGGTAATTAGTACTCATATTATGTATTCAGGATGTTTCTCATGAAATGCAAGCATGCATGCAGTCATTTCATGGATATGAAGAGATGGACTACACAATCTCAACTCTGCATTCGAGTGGTCGAATAAGAACAATTATTATGATAATTAAGACTGATTTGGTGCCCTAACTAGTTACAGAGCATGGTCGGGTACTGATCACTTCATGGGGTTTTGCGCCTCGTTTTATAAGGGTTTTATTTGTGCTGATTTAGTGTCGAGCAACTTCCTCTCTCCTCCCAATCTTAATAAAAATGACAAGCTAAATCAACAAATTAAGCACATGTCTTAGTTGCATTATGTTCCAGTTAATGTTTGTGTTTTAAATTTTCTCTTTGCTCGTTCTTGTTGTATTTAATTAAGCGCAATGGAAGTAATTTCATTTTTTAACATTGTAAATTATCAACACTTTATTTTTAATTTTTTTTTTCTAATTTGATGGTTTATAAATTAAATCAACGTGTAAACAAAGCTACAACGATATACGGTTTTTAAAAGGTAAAAATATTCAGAAGTAAAAATAGGCATAACACATAATTTACATTTTTTTTGCGCGTTGAGTAAACCACGAGCCTTATTGTATACCGTCTCCCAAATATATATTGATTGAAAATAAAGTCAATAAAAAAAACGATCTCAATATCAAGCTGATAGTTAGAGGCTAACAACATTTTTATATTAATAATCTCTAATATACACCTTCACGTGAATGCTTCTTGGGCTTGACGCGCGCACGACAAAGGCTATCTCAACATGTATTTTTATTAGGACTCGAACTGAAGACCTTTTGGTCGCAAAGTCTCTGGTACCATGTCAATAAATCAATTGAACTAAAAGTTTAAGCCGATATTTAAGGCCAAATTATGGTTTATATATTAATTGTTCACAACTCTCTTGCAAGAATGACTCTTGATCTTGAACAATTAATGCACAGCAGAGCCTCATCTCACCATGTGTTTTTTAATTCACCAATAAATGGGGTTATCAGGACTCAAACTCAAGACTTTTTAGTCACAAAGGCTCTGATACTATGTCAATGAACCGTTTAAAATTAAACTAAAAGCTGATAGTTAAGGCCAAATTATAGTTTATATATTAATCTTTTACCCACTCCTTCACAAGAATAACTCTTGAGCTTGAATGGTCCACAACAGAGGCTCATCTCACCATGTGTTTTTTAATTTACTAATAAATGATGGTAACGCCTAACTCAAGACCTTTTAGTTACAGAGACTATGATACAATGTCAATGAACCATTTAAAATTAAATTACAAACTTAAAATGATAGTTAAGGCAAAACGGCATCTTCTATATTAGGATAAATAATTTATTAGTCCGTAAGTTACGATGAAACACATTGTTTAGTCCATGTATTTTAAAAAGTACACTACTAGATTCATGAGTTTTACTACAATCAACAGTGTAATCCCTCCCGACAATATTACCTGCAATTCTTAATTGTCCCCAAAAATAAATAATTGCAGCTAATATTGCGCTTAGTACATATCCAAATATGTTTCAGAGGCTAATGCTAACTTAACGGTTTGTTCACTGTACAGATA